>CM018077.1:73498113-74838113 GCA_008658365.1 Alca torda | reverse complement strand
TTTGGCTTATTCTCAGGAATCTCTAGCTGCCTTTGAAGGAACTAAACCTGGGATTTTAGGAAGTTCTTAGCCTCCTCCCAACTGTGGCTAGCGTTTTTGTATCTTTTTACCCTCTGCTTCTCTTGTTTGTCTTAACTTACTAAGAATCAGACTTGGCATTGCCTTCCCCTTTTTTGCAAGCTCCAAGCACAGAGGAGGATCGGAGAACTCCTGGTGTTTTCATCTTTGGCCTTACAGAGGACAGGGAAGAAGGAAGCTGAATTTAAATGTGTGGTGCATGGTGAAAAAAAATAGAATTTTTTTTTCTGGCTTGCTTTTGCATGCTTGCTCTGCATACTTAAACATTGTCAGTTCCTATCTTTGGGGACAGATTAACACACTTTATTTGTGATACCCAAATTCCAACTTGTGCGGCAACATTTGCTTCTCAGCTTTGAGTTCCCATCGCTCTTCTTTGAATCTTATTCCTTCTTTAGAGGAGAGGGTAGGTTCTTTTTAGCCTTGGAGGCTATCAAGCACATACAATTACAGGACCCAATATCCTGGTAGTTAATAAGCAGAAAAACCAAAGAGTATATTATTGTATGGAATATTGAGTACTTTGAGCAATGTTTGTTGTCAGTAAATTTGAAGATTCTTTAAGAAGATAGTCACTAATGTCAATTTGATGTTTACTTGCAACGTATTTAAAAAAAAAACATGGTATGCTCTAAAATCTAGGTTCTGAATAATGTATAAAGGGGCAAGTACAGTTATATGCCTTCAAGTTTGTCTAGGATATCAATCTGTTGACTTTAGTATTTATGAAACAGGACCAAATCTGGCATAAGTTTTCGATACTAAAATGAGCCTTTATTTCTGCAGAGTCATAAAAGTGTAGTAGTAACTAAGGCATGCTGTGTCTGAATCTCTCTCACCAGGTTAAACAAGCACCTTCCAGCAACTTACTTGAAACAGGGGAATCTTGACAGTATGTTTTGACTTGCCTTAGCTACACCTGCATTCAGAGGGGTTTTGGAAAAACCTGTTTTGAGAAGGGGTAGGGAGAAAGAAGTAATGGCTCAATTTCAGCTAGAACCGACCTCAAGTCAGTTAAATCAGACTTTGAGTATTTCTCTAGCAATGTTTTTACTTGTTTATTTTAATAATTTCCAGGCTGAACAAGAAGACTGGCAATTTCTATAGTGTTCCTTAAGTCTTCAAACTCTCATTCTGAAGTGAACTACTTCCAGAGCTCAGTATTGTTCTTCAGTTCTTTACTAAATCTTGTTCTCTAGACTACAGTTAATGATGGCCAAGGGCAGATTTGTAACTGATACTAGCTTCCTTTCAGAAGGACTTGTTTAATATCATAGGAATAATTGCTGCCCCAGAGTATTATGCGTACTGCACTGGCATGTGGCTAAGTAATAGAGCGAGCGATTCAATCATCCTTTTTTTAAAACACCACATAAAGGAAGCAACTCTTGCCTAACAGATAAACCTTTTAGCATATGTTTCTAATAAAACCATTAGCTTGTTTGCTTGCAACAAAACAGTTGCTTTCATAGGCCCTTCTTATAAGAATCCTTTGCTTCCGAATGAGATAGCAAACAATAAAGAGGATCAGTTTGTTGGCATATTTGCTTGGAATGCTTCTTTAGGCTTTGCTTGGACTGTATTTTTCTGCTGTCTCTCTGTCTTTTCTTTTGTCTCTGCCTTTTAATTTTGCAATGCAACTGGATATCAGGTCTATACATTTTCCTATGCTTTAGTTATCTGTAAAATTTACAGGGTTCAAGTGCATTGCGAGAACACTAGATGGCCTATCTTCTGAAAAAAATTTGAGATTTACTTGAAAATACTGATGCCTATGCTATATACTAAATACTGTGGATGTAGGCCATATTCTAAAGATGATAGTGCAGATGGCTGAAAGAACGGTAAATTCTGTAAATTACAGAAACTGTAAGAGGATATTATACTCGGGTAATCCTATTCTGTAATCTAAATTGAATACTTAAAAAAGACCTGAAGACCTGGCCCCCCTAGTTTGCAGATTTCCAACAGCTGTTACCAAGAGGTGGTATGTTTGGCAGCTTCTGTGTGTGTTAACCTTTTTAATCTCACTTACAGTGAGATTAAATGCAACTATAACTTTTGTTTTTCTTGGAAATGAAATCCTCAAATGCGGAAGGTTATAATGATGCCATCTGCATATGGATATGTCTGTGATACTCTTGGAATTAAAAAGAAGTGGCTAGAAATGGGTTTACTCTCTGTTTGATACCTTTTCCCCATTTGGATGATTATTTTGGAACTACTGATTTCAAACGAACGCCCTGTTCATCTCCACTATGCAGACTTGCTTTGAGCTATGCATTGGAGAGTGGAAGTTGAAAATGGCCGAGTTTACTTGCGGTTTAGTCCTTAGTTTAAGAGGTTGGTGTTTGGAACCAGAGAATGACAACATGTAAAATGATATAAAGGCTTGGAAAGAAAAGGAAGACTGTAGTGACTTAGAGCCTGTGAACTGTTGTCTGTCTGTTAAAAATGACTTGTTTCCTTTAGAATTTGTCTTCCTTAAGTCCTAGATTTTAAGATTTGAAGAAGCTTTTGCAAATACATTCTTCTAGCAAATGCCACTGACAGTAACCTGAACAATCCTTGGCCCTACGTTTCCGTTTGTGGAAATAGTTATTTTAAGTCCTACTGAAGCTCATTGATTTTTTTTTTCAGGGGCAGCGGCCCAAAAAAATATAGAAGTCCCCAATGCAATGAAAATCTGATTGCAATAACTGGAATGATATTTTTTTTTTACATTGTAAAAATGATAGCTGAGTCAAACTGCTTATTTACCAGAGCTGAAAATAATTTTGCTCTATTAAGGTTGAAAGGGAGCATTTGGTATGATATGTATTCCATTAACACCTCATTTTTCTTAAGGATGGGATTGTCCCTGAGGTGGTATGTTAATTGAAAAAACAGTGGTATCGCATGGGGTTTTCTTAATTTAAAAAAACAAAAAGCAAACAAAACCCACACCACAAAATCCCCAAACCCTTTTACTGTGAGAGACTGGTCTCTGCTGTCAGTCTGGGTTCAGGTAGGTTGAAATGTCAGTCAGCCTTCTGTAGGAATTGAGGAAACACGAGGCTTCCTCTCAAATGCCGATGAGTTGTTTACCAGGAACAGAAGAAGCTGTGGGCTACTTCTCACTGGTTGCTAACGCAAACCATCCACCCAACTTTTAATTACTGTCAGCTACAAACTGTGGAAGTTCAGCTCTCTTTGGAACAGATCCAGTATTTTCATTTCCTCGATTGAGTGCCAAGTTAGTGAAAAGGTTTTGCACCAGGTTAGAGCTTCTTCGCTCTTCCAGTTTTCCTGTCTCATACTGTAATCAGAGCAAATCTATATCAAGGCCTTCAGACCTGTTTTGTTGTGCAAGTTTGATTTCTTTGTATTTATATACATGCCAGGACAACCAAACATTTAGAAGAGATACGAGTGTAATCAACTTGCAGCAGAGTGACAAGTAGGTAGGGGAGGAAGGAGTTAGTCCTCTCTCTCCAACATCTGTTGTGTATTTCATATTTGCAGGTGTGAGAAGATGTCTACAAAAGAGTAGCTTAGCTGATGTCATTATTTTAAAATTATTTTTTATTAAAGTGAGTGTTAATTTACAGCTAGACTTTGACTTGCACATTGCTCTTCTGTAATTTCAAACAGTGACTGAAAGATTGTTATATTGTGCCAAAACTAACGGTGTCACATCAAGTTGTAGCCAAACACTTTCTGCTCTGGGGACACATCAGTGAAGAATTGCTGTTTCTCGTGGTCTAGTGATACCTTTTCCAGCCTGGGCTCTACCACTGTTGAAAAAAAGAAGCTTAACATGAAAAAAGGAAAAAAAAAAAAAACCTCCAAAAACCCCCAAACAAAAAAACAAGCAGTATTCGCATGAGATGAAGGAAGGTATAGCTGGCTGATTACCTGCAGGTCATGTTGGTGCATTTTTCCATTAACTCTGAGTGTAAAGACAGGAGCTAACTGTAGAACAGTATGAAGGTAACTGGTTAAACTGGGATCTTGAAGAAAGTCTCTCTGCTTTTGAAATGGAGTAATGTGGCCTTCATATGCATCTTTTAAATGAGAACACCTATTTTTTTAATGCAGTGGATTATCAGGGAAGCATTTTAGGGGTCTGTGATCTGTCATTGGCTCTGAATTCTGTCTTACTCTTCATGGTATGTGAATTAATCTTTCTGTCAAGTCTATTCAGGTTTTAAAATAGACTAATGACTTCAGATATCTTGATGAAAGCCTTGCAGGAAGGTACTTGCAGCCTCTGCTACAGACCTGTTAAAGTGTGCTGTGCTCTGCATTTCCGTCCCTGGGTCTTGGTGATGTCCATGATACCCAAGGCTGCGCGCTCTCACGTTCAGCTGCAAGTTGCAAGAAGTAGGGTCGATATTTTATTTCTAGATTATTTCAGAGGTGGAACCCTATGTCTGTATAAATAATTCAACCTACCATGGTACTGAAGGATCCAGTGTTATGCTAGTATTGCGTTATACTTTGAAATACAAAGGAAAGGTCTGATTACTTTCAGATAAAGTAATTTGTTCTGCTTGGAGTATTAACCTGCTGTGACTAAGCTTTGACCTTAGTCTTTGGTCAGCGTGCTTAAGATTGCCTCTAACTTGAGGGAATGTATTTCCTTTAAGATAGAAGTGGATAGACACATTTTAATTATCCTGGACTGAAGTGTTTCTGGGGAAGTACTAAATAGTGTCCTCATGTTAGCTAATATTGCTAGTGAACACTGAAAAATTACTGGTCATCAGTGTGAAGGATTGTCTTTGTGTTATACTGCGTGGTTCTTAACTAGTTCATGGGGCTTGGGGATAAAAGACTTCTTGTATGCTATTAAACAACAAAGCTGAATGTCCCCTTCCCTTTTTCCTTCCATTAGTCTCTCTTTGGGTTGGACTTTTCCTGAGTATGAAGGTTAGTATCCTTCGGAGACACCACCGATTTGTACCATTTTGGAATACTGTAATGCTTAAAACTGTTCTCATTTGATTAATAGCAACTGGGAATGTTAAAATACTTTTCTTGCAGTTACATTCAGTTTGTTGAAATGATCATTCAAAGACTAATAGTAACATACAAGCCCCCTGCTTTGAGCAACTGGGAGTATTTTTGATTGAGAGTTGCAATAATTAATGAGAATTTGTTGAATATAGTTATGTCACATATAGAATTTTCTGTAGTAGAGATCACGTTTGTGCATCTGCAGTTCATGGATCGGTAAAAACTTGGTTATGCTTCCAGAATTTGGTAATTTTGAAGAATTCTTGATCTGTTTTCTACCCTTCAACAGATCTCATTTTTGGGAGGGACAGCTGAATTAGAGCACCTTGGATCATTTTCTTTCCCAAAACAGGAAATATGTGGCTGGGCTTATGTAGCCTTTCTCTTACTAAAGCCCTGCAAAGAATTTCCATGGGTCTGAAATTTTAAGGACAGTTCAGAATAGTCGTGTAAAAGAGAAGCATTCATTTGAAATACATTCTAAACTTTATCCTTACTTCTCTATTGTCTTTTTCTCGTAAATTATGCAATGTATGGAAAGTAAAATGAAACTGAATAGTTCATACCATAACATTTTTTCCCCATAATTCACTATAAAGCATTACACAACTCTCTCTGTGGACACAAAATATGACACTCTGAAGCTTGGAGAATGAGAACAATTCTAAGAATAAGGTATTCCTGTTCAGCATCTAGCACATCTAAACTTCTCTCTACTTCCCCTCCCCTTTTGGTAACAACTTGTAGCATTTTTGTGTGTGATAAACTAGGCCATTAAGTTTATTTTTATTGGCATAAGAAATGTAGCATACAATGGCACACATAGCAGTAGAGCTATATAAATTCTAGCTGGTATTCCCAGTTCATGGGTATTGTCAATTTGCTCACAAGAGAGTTAAAAAGAAGTTGCTTCTTCTCTCAGGAAATAATGATGAAAACCCTCCCAAAATGTTGCAATATTCCTGTATAGGCTTGAACTCCAGATGGAGAGAAGAGGTGGGAAGATTGCTTTAGACAGCGAGCTTAATTTTTTAGCCGAGTTATTGTGTGTCTGGTGATATCAAAAGGAAATAATTTCATAAAGGAGAAGGCCAGAGAAAGAAGCGATGAGATGCAATAGAAGGTCTTGCCAGCTGTTCTACAATGTACTCAATGATTGCTGACAGGGAAGCTGAAGGCTTCTTTCTGAGCCTTTCAGCTGATTTAGTACTGCTCCCTGACTGGGTTATCCCATAGGTCTGTCTTTGTTTCCATGCTCTACCTATAAAATATTATTAGTGTCAGTAAAGCCATTCATTAAAACAGTGAATTTGTTAAAAATGGTCCCACAATACACTGTCAAGGGTCAGTTAGCTGAATAGTCCTTGAATGAGCCATGGACAGTGGATCCAATAAAGGCTGGTAAGGTTTATATTACCTTAATAGCCTCTTCATTTCTCAGTCAAGCTTTTCTTGTGGACTTCAGCAGAACTGTTCAATTCTAAATGTGCTGGTGCAGCCATCATACTGGTTCCAGCAATCTTAACACCAGTTTGTTTATTCCTGTTCTGTAAAAACACATTTGAATGTGCCACTTATTAATATTTGTGCAATTAAAAAAAAAAAAAATCCAAACCCTTCCCTTCTTTCTCCCTCCGAACAGCAGGGTAAGTTTGCCTAAGAACTTCTGCTGGGACATGTGCTTGTATAGCTGTTTTAATCAGTTTTCATTCCTGATACCTGTTTTCAGGACTGTTTGCATACATTGCTACAGTACTTGAGGGTGTTTTATAGGCAACGTTATGCATAATCATTAATTTTATGCTTATGGCAAAAAAAAGGCTTAAAACTAAATTTAAGTTGCTTGAGTGAGATCAAACGCAAATCATGCCAGAGGCAAAAGTTGAGGCCCCGTAGGACTGTTCTTTGCATGTTTTAAGCTAGGAGGGACAGTGCAACTAAATCTTTACCTCTTGTTGCAACATCATCTTTAGAGCTTTAGTTCTTGTTGGGAGAATGACACAAAAATTGTGGAAATGACTTTGCAGTTTGCCCTTTAACTGCCTGGCATCAGCAAAAGTAATTTGTTTTGCTCAGCCTTGCTATGCATTAAGAAAGGAAGAAAGAATTTCTTTTAGTATCTTGCACTAGTAGTCTAGCCAGTTGCATTGTAGGATGCAGTTTTGTTAGGATTTTCCTCAAGCTATAAACAAACATAGGCAAAGTGAAGAACTGTCTTACAAAGATGTTATTAACTTCTAAGACTTTAGGAAAGCATAAATTCTTGGAGATGAAGAAGATTGTAAAATAGAGTGCATAAGGTACTGGTGGTGTGTTTGTTTTTCCTGTGGACATCTGGGACTGCCAGTCTCTGTGCTGCTTCTTGGTTCCTGACCACCTTTCACAAAATGTCATTAGGACCGTTGAGTTTCATTTCTCCCTATTTGATGTGAAAAGTTAAATACAAGCATTGGAACAGGCTGCTCGGGGAAGTGGTTGAGGCACCATCCCTGGAGGTATTTAAAAGACGGGTAGACATAGTGCTTAGAGATATGGTTTAGTGATGGGTTTTGTCAGAGTGAGGTTGATGGTTGGACTAGATGATCTGAAAGGTCCCTTCCAACCTAGGCGATCCTATGATAAATGGAGTGTTTACAAATTACCAGCTTTCATGAAAGTGTGAAGGAAGCAGCTATGCAATCATCAGGATTCTGCATCAATGTAGCATAAAACAACTAAGCTGATGAAGGTATGGGGTGATCCAGTGAGGAATACATCCACTTGTTTCTGTGTGTCCTTGAATGAAAACTAAATTGTCATAGATCGGAAGTGCATTTGACCCCATGCATGAAATGTTTGTGCACAAATGGTTCCTGATGCTGTTCAAGAGCTAGTGCTGTGCTACTGCTTTTAAGTAAATGAACTACTAAGGAAACTGTTCTTATGCAAGATAACATGAAACGCTTTTCTGACTAGATATGAGCTTCTTGCATGTACTGTCTGTATGTAAGCATGGGTATGTGGAGGAAAATAGTTTGGCGTCCTTGTAGCATGAAATGCATTAAGAATGGGTAAACAGATATCTGGCACCAACATCTTTGGGGAAGAACTTTCATTTTAAGGAAAGTAGCAGAACAAAATTAAAGTGTGACAATAGTTGTGTGAAAACATAGCATTCACTGTTTGAATAGATCTGCACAACAACTTTCACTGCAACTGCCAATTTTACCTTTCCTGCATGTCACTAGGAGACTAACAAACGCAACCTTTGCTGGTCCCATCACAGCAATTTTGGAGAAATTCTTATATTACACTTCAGCAGGATGAGCACCCTTCCTTGTCTGCCTGCCCTTATAGTTTTTCACCCTGTCCCTGGAACCCTTGCTGTTTAACTTCTTATGCGAACGTTAGTCATTTGATGGCTAAATTAGTTTGCCAGGTTGAGGTTGCCCTACAGAATACCTGGAAACACTTTCTTTCAAGTCTGAACAACCTTTCATGGAGATCACTGTCTTGAGTAAAATAGAAATACCTAGGAAAACAAAACCCAGGATGTTCTCCCTATGGATCTAGAACTGTTGTCATCTTTAGAAACACGCAAACTTTCTAAAAGATCCAGAAAAGCTTGTATTTCCATCACAGGTTGTCCAGATGTGAAGAATGCTTGAATTGCAACATGTGGCTGACTGCTGTGTATGTGTCCAGCCGAAAGGAGAGGCTTTGCACTATCTAGCACCCTTCTAGCCTGTCCGCTTGCTGAGTTGTTCTTGGAGAAACAAAGCAGTATATAGGACAAACAAGATGTGCAAACGTGAAGCCGCAGTTTTTATTTGGAATTCTGCCATGGGAGCAGCGTGTGTGGGGCTGGAGGACTGCCTGTGTGTGTGGATGGGCTGTACGCAGCAGATGGCGTAGGTGACTGCGGTGCTAATCACAGCTCTGAATGAATGAGATGGGGTGCTGTGGCAGCATGACTGGCCTCTGAGAGGGGAGGGAAGGGAAGGGGCGTAGCTGTGATGCCTTAGATCTCGAAGGTGGGCTTTTATCATTATCTCAAAGCACTTTGTAGACTTCTTTCCGGGCTGTAATAAATCTAATAACTTCCTCCAAAATGCCCACTTGTGCGATGTCATTTAAGTAGAGTTTTCTGTGAGGATGGAGTAGTTACGTTAGCTGTCTGGTTGTATATACCTACTGGTTGTCAGCACGTTCGCTAGTACAAAAACATTCACTAATACTCTTGAGAGCGTTGTTCAGTCTATTTCCAGGTGCCCCAAATAGATGCAATTAGCCCCTAAAGATTAAGGATGTTTATCCAAACTATCCTAACCATGTAGAATAGTTTGATCAGGGTATGGGTCATGTAATCAGGTACCTAAATCATAGTCCTGTTATGATGGCTCTTCAAGCTTTTGAACTAATGGATAACCCTCAAGGGGAAGGATGGAAGGAGAATGGATGATGCCCCTTCTCTTGGAGTGAGGCAGAGAGAGAGAAGACAGATGGTTCGATGCTGAGTAGGTCTTAGTTGGCGTGATGACAAAGACCTCTTTAAAGGCTGCTCAAGTTAGTTCTCCATGTGTGATGTAGTTCACTATGGAAACTTCTTTTTCTGTCTACTTCAAGCATGTTGTAGTGATTCAGTGCATAAGCATTTGAGAAGATTCATAAGGTATAAGGTGCAATTTCTTGACTTCTGTCTGTTGTCCTTATTTGCTGGAGGTGTTGCCTTAGCCCAGGCAAAATCCAGGCTGCAGGTGAACCTGCAAATATGAAGCATGAAGACTATTCCAAATAGTTAGCTGCATGGTGGTAGCAGTCTGTAACTCTTAATAGTATAAAAAGAAGGACCCGTGCACTACATTTTAGGAACTGCTTATGTGTACACATATCAGATAATCTTCTCCTAGGGGGGCTTAGTGCATTGTTCAAAGAAAAGGGCCAGTTTGAGTCCCCGTGTTTCTGAAAACAAGATCTTCTTGCACTTTGTTATGTTTACGTTTGATGTTAACAAATCCAAGAGTTCTCTTCCTGTGCCTGCTATGGAAACTTTAAGTGTTCTTCTTAAAGAAGTTAGGACGTTGCCATTTTTAACTGCCAGTGATGTTTGTAATGAAAACTAGATATTTATTTTCTTCACGTTTGCCTTTTTGCAACAACTGCTGTGTTTGTTCAGTTAAAATGTACCCTCACATCCCTTGGCAATTAAAGATTATTTTTTTTATATAAATTTTAAGCAAGCAAGATTGTGATGCTGTGTTGTTTGGCTTTGGTAGGCTGTTATTAATGTAGCCAGGAATAAATGTAACAACAGTTTGCAAAGTGAGACAGGGAGGTTTCCATAGTATTTCCTGTAGTTCCTAAGGCGCAAAGCGATTCAAACGAACTGCTAAGAAACCTTGAGATTAGAGGAAATAACTATGAATACAGACAAAAATGACTAAAATGTGGCCTGTGTACTAAGTCTCTCCACAGCTTGTAAAGTCAGTTAAACTTAACTAGTTTCAAGTTTTGTGGAACAGCAAATGAAAGAAGTTAAAGTAAGAAATGTTTGTGACAAGCTCTTTGAAGTAATTTGTTTTGGTGCTTCTTAAAGGCTGCTTTGTGAAAGTTCTAAATAATTCTTCTGTTTTCAGAGATCTATGCAAAACTGCATAATTCATTGGAACAAAACTGATGTGGAGATATTTAAACCATACAGTTGCTTTACCTTGATATAGCTCTGTCCTAATCTTGATTAGGAGGCTGTTCATGAAAGCTAGACAGCTGAAACAACTCTTGGTAACTGCACATGAAGATGATACAAGGGGTTATTGCTAACTCAAATTGCAGGTGACTTTTAGTACTTTATGAATTGAAGAAATAGGTATTTTACTGGTGGTTTTGTAGTAGTTGTCTATTCCAAATCCTGTTCCTGACAGATAGGATAAGCAAACGTGATTGCTCGCTTTCCCTTTCTAGTTCCTCTCAGACAGGAACCTTGGCAATTAATGAAACTGGGTTTTTTTCCCCTTTTGAAGCTGACAAGGGAAAGCTGTGAAGTTGGGTACACAAGGCATTGTATGGTATCTGTAAATATAAGGATGACCTTCTGCAACCTTCTCTGGAAAAACATTGCATCCTTTTGCAGTCTATCGCATAGATAATTCTTATCCTGCTTGGCTTCTCACCACCAGGAAGCTCAGTCCATGTGGCATCACAGCGCTTGATTAGCGAAAGTGGCCACATGGAACAGAGGTATCAGGTCTGATGTCCAGTTTCAATCATTCTATACTTAATAAATGTTTCAAACATGAGTGCATTTATTATATAGTTAAGCATCTTCACTAGCAGTTGTCTTTGCTTCCAGAGGAAGGTAGCCACTGTGTGAATTGGTAGTTCTGTTCCTTCAATTGGGTTTTACCACACAGTCCATGTATTCACTTAGTTACAATTGTATGACAGAACATACTATATATTTGAAAAAAAAAGAAAAATTAACTCCTAGACTGTAAAAAATAATTTTAAAGCATACCTTACTCTTGCCTAAAAATATCTGACAAAATGTGAAGCTGCTTCTTGGCATAATAATTCCAACTTTTACCACACATTTTTATGGTGAGTGTTATCTTTGGAAAAACCGGTTAAAAGCATTGTATTCAAATCTTTGTAGACTTTGTGCCTTTGACTTTGCGCCTTTGACTTTGCTAATTATTTCTCTAGATTTTTTTTTTGTGAGGACAGTGTTTTGGAAGGCATAGGAAGAACTTGCCATCTTAAGATTCCTATAATTTTTGTTTGGTTGGTTTTTGTGGTTTTGGTGTGTGGTTTTTTTGTTTGGTGGTTTTTTCGTGTTTTTTTTTTTGTTTTGTTGTTGTTGCGGGGGGTTGTAGTTTTTTTTTTTTTTTAAATGAATTGAAGTGTAGTTTTATGTATTTAGGCCTCAAAATGCTTCCCCTGTTATGGGGAAGAGGAGCACGTGTGTAGAGTGAACCTTAGGGAATAACTCCTAACAGCTCTCCTGTTACATTTCTCCCTGTTACAGTTTCCTTGGTTTCTCATGAAGAAAAGATGATACAAATAGCCAAGTAAAGAGTCATTTAAAATGTCACATTTTTGGTACAAATGTTGATATTCTTTCACAAGAGTTTAGGTTTGGGATTTCTGTGGGAGTTTTCTTGTTTGTTTGTTTTGAAATTTCAATTGGGTATTTCCTTTTCTGTTCCATTGCAAAAATATCAGGAAGTTTGTTGCTGTGATAGGGGTTTGTTGTGGTCTTTTTTTTTTCTGTGGTTTTTTGATTGTTGTTTTGGTTTGATGGTGTGGGGTTTTTTTATGATTTTATTTCATTCTTATTGTATTCTTTCCTGGTGTAAAGAGAAATCTGAGCTGCCTGGAGCTCTGATATGATGATGGATCACACTTTGTCTTGCTGGCCTCTTGGCCACTCTGAATATTTACAACTATGTGGATAGTGTTGGGGGCCACCTTTTAAAGATGTCTGCTATTGAAAATTGGGAAGTGTGAGAACCTTGAAATGAAAAGGCAGGAATCGCATAAACAAGCAGAGTTCCTGAAAAATCTAGTTGTGCTTTAGTAGATATCAGACCAGTAAAAACTGAGCTCCCATCACGCTGACTGGGAGAGACAATACCTAAGAGAAATGATCAGTTGCAACACAAGCTGTCTCGTCCTAGAACTTCAAATGTCTGGGAAACAAGAGTGGTTGTTCCCATGACTTGCAGACCATATCGTTGCAGCATCGCTGCTTTTCTTCCGCCCAAGCAAATATTGCAAGACTGAGAGCTTTAAAAGCTCTGAAATAGCAATCAAGCATTTTTGAATGTCTAACTGTGCAAGCATTTAAGAAAATACAAGTTGTCTTACTGTGCATTACTTCTCAACTCCAACTGGAACACGCTTGCTTTCTGGTTTTGTGTTTCTCTGTAAATAAATCATATTTCAGACTAAATTGCTATGTCCATATGTAAAGCTGAGTCCAGAAGAATGAATTAAAAACCTTTTTTTCCTGGCTACACTCATTTACCTCTCCTTTGTTAGGCTTAGGTTTCATGCAAAGAAGATAGCAAGTGCGATGTTTATTTTGGTTTCTCTCAAATAAATGACCATGCAGTCTGTTAGGAAACAACGTCTTGGGCTAAACCTAAAGTAACAGACTCAGGAGATGAGCAGCAGTGTGAGAGGCTGGTGCTACCATGGTGGAGCAGCTTTAACCTCAGCAGCAGTGGTAGGCTGCTGCAGCAAAAAAATACACATAGCTCTGTCTGAGAGTGAGATGGGTCCATTATGTCTGGCAGGATGTGTGTTGAGCTGTAAGTCATAAGCTCGGGTGGCCTCTGCAGTTACAGTAATAGTCATGTTACTGCTTTTGGTTTGGTTTTCCTCTGTAGGATGTTAAAGGTAAAGGTGGCATGCTGAGATTTCAGCTTTTCCTCCTGGTGTCAGCTCACAAAACTACTCATCTGTCTTAAATACAACAGACACTGTATTTCTTCCAAAACCGTTCCTGGGCTTTATGATTTGTTTTTTGTTACTGTGACAAATCTGAAGTTTCCAATTTTGAGGTCAAAATGACTCTTGAGAGTGTGTCCTGCAGCTTAGTCCTGGATTTCCTGGTTTCTTCGCTCTGCGCAACTAGGTTCTCGTGTTTGGGTTTCCACTGGGTTTGGGGTTAATTTGCATTTGTTACGGATGGGGGGCTTTTTCCTCTCCTGGAGTCGGCTGCAGCAGCGTTAGTCACCTAATGGGGCTGAGGGGTTAGTCTGAGTACTGGGCATGGGCACGTCCAAAATGCTCGTAGCTGCTGCTGACTGGAACTGCTGTTACTGTTTTGGAAAGGTGAAAGATCATCTGATACCAGTAGCTTTTTGAAAGCAGGGGGAAATAGGGATGGGCAAAACAATCATCTTGTGGTTTTTTTAAAACTGTTATGGATTTCCCATTACAAACACTATAAGTAGAGGTTTTAATTTTCTTGTGGACTGGTGTCCATATGATTTGCATTTCCATGTTTATAGACACATTCCTCCGATCGCTGTGGTTTCACTAGGGAGACAGAAAGATATAGCTAGGTTGCTCTCAAACTCAGAGTTCATAACCGATTTGTTTTATATTAGCATACTGTAGACATTCCTATTTGAAGAAAATGAAGCCATAACGTATTATGGCTTATAACATGCATTCAGAAAAAGCTTGATCTTTAAAATCTTCAAAAGGCTCTCTATTGATACTTTTCCTCTTCATAAAAATAGTTCTTCAGACACATCTGAAAACTAATAGTTGTTTTGAGTATCTGAATGTTTGAGCAAACAGCCTGAGAACTGAGGGGCATGACTTTTAATTTTTTTTCTAAAAAGCTATCAAGCACCTGATTGTTGTCCCTGGGAAATCTGTGGTAAGTGTATTTGGAAATAACACATTAAGTGTGACAGGTTCATGTAATCAGGAAAAACAACTTAATATACTCAGTTTGATGGTGTAACTTGTTGCTTTTCAAGCTGAGATGTTGGGGGGGTTCGTGTGATAAACACAAGCTGTTTGATTATTGTAGAATATCTTCTGTGTTTTAGACTGAAAATGTTACATTTTTTAGATAAGGACACTTAAAAAAAATATCAAAAATCAGCAGCATTGCACTGACATACCTTACTGTTGTTGGCTTAACTTAAGTCAAAACTCATAACTGGTTGCCTCTCCTAATGGTAAGGAGCAAATTTGAATTGCACAAGTTTATTCTGTTCGTGTTGGCTTTAGAGTGGTGCAGGGGTTTGTTCTTTAGAAGAAGTGTCTGTGCTGAGGTTCACAGTAGAATAGCTATAAATATTGATGATGGGAATAATGTTGTTTTGTATAAAGAAAATTGGAGGGAGGAAGGAAGGGGAAAAAAACCACGTGTTGCTGTTGTCCATAACTGGAGTTGCAGCTCTTAATATAACTTAATAGTTTACCAGTGGAATAGTGTGCGAGGTCAGATGGAGCTCAGACTAGGAAATAACAGGGTGATTCACTTTTCCAAAGCAACTTTGCTTTTCTTCTACTTTTTTAAACAACTCTTAACTGAAAAAGAACAGAGTAATGTAATTAGAACGTTTTTGTTGTTGTTGCTAATGATAGCTTTTCCTCCTGCTTAATTTTTTTCTTTCACTGCAGTTAATGCATTACAAAAACCCTTCAATTAAGTGGGGAATGTTTTAAAACAAAGAATTTTTTTTTAACATTTATTGCCTTTTGACTTTTTTTTTGACCACAGGAACAAAAGGACACTTGTTTTCCTATTCTCACTTGGCCAGCATACAAATCAAAATAGCAAACTAAATACTGCAAGGGTGGCAGCTTTAATAAATCAGTTAAATACTTCAGAGTTTGTAATTCTTCCTTTTTTTCAGTATGGAGAATTTTTTTTTATGAACACTTTAATGCTTTACCTCGAGTATTGCCTTGAAGATTTGAGACAAAGCACAGCAGTGTTCTGTTCATAGCGGCTGCAAAAATTTACTGATTTCCTCCGTCAATAATTGGAAATGATTAGAAGTAAGCATTTTTCAGCAAAAATAACATTACACTGTATTACCCTCTTGCTCTTTTTTTGTTGTGTGGTTTTTTTTTTTGAAGGAAGGCTGTTTTGGAGTGCTACAAACAAATGAATAGTTGTTATTATGGATTTTATTTAAGTCATATAGATGGTGCTTTAGAGTGGTGTGTGTTCCCTGCTCCAAGGGACTGCCGCCATATTCCAGCTGATTAACTGAAATAACGTTAGCTTATAGCTGTACAAAAGTTTAAAATTTGACAAAGCACCAATCTATTGTGCAAGGCTGCTACTGGCACTGGTTCTGCATGTTTTAATGGAAGTATAGATTATTTATTGAAAGAAGGCTAAATGAAAATGGTGACAGTGCACTGTTGGTGACGTTACTGCAGAAAGATCCCTATAAGAAATAAAACCATGTCCTATGGCTGAATGTGTGCCTCTTCTCTCCGTGCACCGTCCCCCAAGCGTATTCATTGAACCCGTCAAAATTTAACTTCAGCGGAGCACAGCTATAGTTTGTAGTTCAAAAGGAATTTGGAACTGCTATGAACGACCTTGATAATTGACACCATCTATGGTTGAACTGCCAAGAACTTACCTTTGTAGTGTTATTCCGAAGGCCACGGCACTACCCTTAGTCAGTTTTGGATTTTATAAGTATAACCAACTTCGCTATTCCATGTGATATGTGGAAAATTATGGCGCTTCTTTCCAAAGGAATAATAAAGTCTGAAGACTTGGTATTTGTGACACATGGAAGTACAGAGCAAAACTATAAGCATGTAGCAAACGGACAGATATTTCGTCATACACGCCCACCTTAGAAATATAAAAAACCCCCTCCCTCAAACAGTGCATCTGACAGTAGGTGTGTTGCATTTTTATGTTCCCAGGCTTTATTGCTAATCCATTCACCCATGGGCAGGCATGAGGAGTGAGGGAGATGGCACAATGGTCAGACTCTCTTCCCTGCTGCATTATCCGATGAAATGTCACATTTCAAGTGACCATGGCTCTTGCGTCTGGGAGTCAGGTCTTGGGGTCTGATGTTAGCAGCTCTGTTGTTTCAGAAAGTAGAGAGCTGGGCTGCTGGTTGACAGTTTCTTTAGGGATCTTGCAGCAGGATTTCTCACAATCCTTTGCATGGCTTTGGGATTTACTAATGTTGCATGTTTGTAGGCAATGTCGTTTTTACCACCACCCTGTGGGGACGTTTCTTCTCCGATGTTTATACTATCCCCCTGCAATGGGAGCCCTTTTCCCTCTGTTACGGTCATAATACACTTGCATCACTTGTGTTAGGCTTTTAATTCCTTCTCCCTCCCCCTG
Organism: Alca torda; assembly: GCA_008658365.1. Taxonomy (NCBI): domain Eukaryota; kingdom Metazoa; phylum Chordata; class Aves; order Charadriiformes; family Alcidae; genus Alca; species Alca torda. The sequence goes on along the minus strand of CM018077.1, from coordinate 74,821,195 downwards.
AAAAAGCACTCCGTGTATTTCTGGAGTTCTATAAATAGTAATATAAAGAACCCTATTCCTCCTCCTCTGTGTCTCTTTTCCCTTGTTTCTTCATTCGTCTAGTACTTTCTTCCACTACCCTTTATTAGCAGAGAGGAGCTGTGGGGAAGAGGGAGTCCCCTTCTCTGAATTACAAATGCTCAAGCAGGATGTAATCTAGCTCTTGAATCCAGGAGCTATGTGGAAGGATGTTGAAACTGGCCATATCAAAGGAAGAGGATGAAGATATTGGGGTTGCTTTTACAACCTTCTCTGAATTTGTCGATATAAATTCAAAACGACTCCATTGCAGAAGGAATTTCCCTGTGTAGAACATTGCAAAATAAAGGAGATCTGGATTGTTAAACAGGCTACTTATTCCACTTGTTTTGAGTTTTCTGTATAAATGCAACTGTTCTTGCTCATGGATCAAGTCAAACTTGATGCTTTTTTTTCTTCTAGATGTTTGTGGCAAAGCGCTGTCTAACTCTTGTTTATGTTTCAATTTCTTCACTCAGTTGGAAGAGGTTTTCTTTGATGGCGTGTCAAAGCTTATTGAAGTTCTTGACATTAACTACTATATTAAATATAAAATATTGCATCCTAAAGTTGTCTCACTCTAGTTTATGTGACTGTTTTCTTTTGTCTGGGAGCTTTAAAGGCATGTTGTAAGGCAGCTGCAGTTGGAAACCTGCTGCTGTGTTTTGGAAGCCAGCTGAAGTATCATTCTTTGCATGTGCTTTCAAACTACTATTTGGCTAAAGACAGCATAGTGATTCTTCAAGTCTGATATGTCAGAGTGTGCTGATGAGGAACTGTTTTAATTGAGGTGGTTTATTTAGGCAGTCTTGTTAATATGTTTTGACCGTTGAAGCCGGTCTGATGTATCTGTTACGAGCCGGGTCTCATTGCAATCCTACTTAAAGACAGTTTGTTGGTTATTTTCTTTTAAGACTGGTGTTTTGGCCACAGACAAAGGGACCTAATTCTGCCTTCTGAGGTTTTGTGGATTTGTCGTAAACTGAAGCAATTGCTGAGTGCTTTACACTAGCAAAAGTAAACTCTCAAATGTGACAACACTTCTAAAATAGAATAGCATAATGTCCCATGGGGGTTCATTCACGGTAACCAAGCATGCTAATCTGTACAGACTGTGTGTTTTTTCACTTTGTTTTTGTGGTTGGCTTTGGGGACTAGCGTACCTATAGCCACCGGAATGATCAGACTGGGCTCTGGGCATGCTAATGCCTTGCTGGCTGCATGTGCTTACCACCACCTAAGCTGGTATTGTTTTTTTCAATGTTAAGGAGGACATGATTTAGACTGATAGTCGCGATAAAACACTCAGTGAAATAGGATCAAGGTGACTATAAGCATTTCTTACAAAAAGAGAAGACCCCCCCCAATCGCCAACTTCATGGATCAGACCAAGTCACGCATTTCCTGGTGCGTGATGGTCCGTTCCTACTCAAATGCAGACCGGGAGCAGATATGGTTGGCAGCATGTGGCTCAAATAAAGCAAAACCTGCTAACCCTAACAAAAATTGAGATTTGTTGCTAAACACCTACTTCCTCTAATATTCCTTTTCTGGTTTAATGATTCCTGAATCCTGAAAGCTCGGTTTGTAGTATAAATGGAAATCAATAGCTTTGTTAATAGAAATTATATCCGTAATGCAGTCTCCTATGGATAAAGGTTTAAATCACTTAATAGAGCTTACTTAATATTTACTCCTTGACCTCATTAGGATGGAAACCGTACTATCCTTACAAGCTGCAAACTCTTCGACACTTTGATCGCTGTTCTGATTGCCATTCGCATTGACAGCTGCTGTACTGAAGAGAAAAGGAAGGGCAATGTAAAACCTGGGGGCCGTGTGTGATATGATATCGCAGTGCAGGACAGCATGAATCCGCAGTGTGTGCGATTACCAGACAGTAAATCAGCTGTGCTGTGCTACAGCCAGAAACCAGTAGCTTTCACACTTGCTGTCTGTTTCCCACTCATTGTAAAGCCCTGCCCTATCACTTGATAGACCTGGAAAGGAAGCGCAGAGGAAGCGAGTGCCACTGCTCGTTCAAAATGTTCCAGGGCGACTGGAAAGTTTGAGCAATGGCCTGGGTGAGAAGAACAAGACCTTATTGACAGGGTTCAATCCTAGTCAAGTCTGTTTCCCATCAACTTCCTAAGTAATCGCAGCCTTTCTTTTTTTCATCTCCTTTGCACTCTCTGAGTCTCCCACTTTCACTTCCTTTTTATTTTATAGATTTATTTATTTTAGTGAACTGAGCAACCAAGGAGAATTGGGAAGATTTCTTCCCTCTGATCCACCTCTGCTAAATCCTAGAGGAATTACTAATAAAAAAGATGACAACTACATTAAAGGCAGTTGTCATCCCCCAGCTTTGCCTCTATGTTTCTCCAGAGTTTCCATTGCATATTCCCTGAATTTCTTCTTTCTATAGGGTCTTGTTCTCTTCATTTGACGTACAGAAATACATACTGTTCCAGTGATGCCATGGTACACGTAGTTTCTCATTTTCCAGATCAACTGGTGCCATAGACTGATGGCTTTTGGGTTATGGCACTGTAAAGTTCTGTGAACACCCACATGTAGTGGTAGAGGTATGTAAGCTGAGACTTTCTTGGTTTCAAGCTCTTCTAGACTGTGTGAGACTTAATGAGACATTTATACCATTATACCAAAGTCACTCATTTTTTTTCTAATGTTGCAGTTTTAAACATAGAGCGACATGCCCCTTGTACACTGCACCGTGCTATTTTGCATAGACTTAGGCATGATTTTGCCATCAGTGTAGTGAGCAGTCTCCACTGGCAGCCCTGCTGCTCTAGGGCCTCCTAGTGCATCTCAAATTTCTTAATTCAGTATGTTATTCTCCTTAGGCTGCCTACGAGACAAGAAAAACTCATTTAATCTGAGGTGAGAGAGGTTTTTCTCTAGACTAACATGCTTTTAAAAAGAGGCCCAGAGAGATGTCTGTTTAGTTTTGAACTTAGATGTGTCTGGCCATGATCACGTCAGAGCAGATCCACGTAACAGTGTAAGCATAGGTGGCATCTCGTGTTTTTACGGTATTTCTGTAGTAAGTCAATTGACTTTGGAATAATCTCACATGTTAAAGGAACAACTAGTTCAAAAAGTCGGTGAAAAGGTGCAGGCTCTTCGGGCATGGGTGATGTTTGCTCCATTGGTTGGTGAGCCCTCTTCTGGAGGGGTAAACTGCTGGGTTTGTGGTGGTGCGTACACATTTATAAGGATAATATGACTTAGTGTATTTGGTAATCCTGGCAATAGTGATGCCAGGAAAATCATCTTATTTCAGGAAAACATGCTCTAGCATGTGTTTTGAACTATTTGCTTTTGGGGTGTTTAATAATTTAAGTTTGACAAGGATTTAAAAGGAAAGGGGAAAAAAAAAAAAGAAAAAACCCCAAAACCAAAACAACCCAAACTCTCAACCCTCAATGATATATAAAATGTGAAAATGGCTTGTATTCTGTAGTATAAATATAGGGTGTGCTACGGAAGTTTTTGAAAACTCAATTGGTCAGGCAGGCAGAATTATGGCTGCCTGAAGGAGCTCGTGTGCAAGGGAGATGTGAGCGTGACACAGTGCTACAGAGGCACGTCGGTTTGCAGAGTATGCCAAGCTTGCACCACTTTTTCTGGAATGTTTTTCCTTCCCTATCTCCAAAATAGTTCAAATTCAATAACTGTGGTTAGGATATTTTGGAAAGATGTCCCCAGGCACTTTATAATGGAACTTGGGAAGGGGTTCAAGAGACGGGAGTTCTCAACTAGCATTTGTAAGCAAGTGATCTTAAAATATACAGCTTCTTAATCTAAAATTAACCAAAACGTGTCTATAGTATTTTTAGGTCAGTGTATAAATCTGGAGAAATCAAAGTATGTGCTTGTTACCCAGCCAACTCATTGCAATTTTTTTCTTCCCTTTTTTGAGACATTAACCAGTCCAAACCTCCCAGACCCATTCACTGTGTTTCTAACATTTTCCTATATCTTACTCTTCCCAGGATGGATCGTACTTGGCTGAGTTCCTGCTGGAAAAAGGCTACGAGGTGAGTGACTCGGTGACCGGCTGTGGGCTGATGGAGTCGTTTGGATGCTGCAGCTCCAGCTTCCTCTGCTTCTGTCCTTCTCTGTGTATGTTTTCCACTCCGGCCCTAGATAACAAATCAAAACTCCGGAGAGGAATGTGCAGCATGGCCTGTAATCATGCCAGCTTATTGTACTATTTATCATCTAATGTCCACTGGTGGATTCCCTCTTCTCCTCAGGGTATAGCTGCTTTGCATGTTTCCCGCCAACTCAGATAAGCAGTGACCTGTGTGAGCCAAAACTGTAAGGAATTAGGGAATAATTTATGATGCAATGTACCACATAAAGGAATAAGAGTATCTTGTTTGTTCTCTTCTCCCCCGCCCCCACCAAAGGCCCTTATATTTTGGCAGTTATACTTCAGCAATAAAAACCTTGTATTTTGCTTTCTCTGTTGAAAAAGCGAAGGGTGGGGGTGGGGGGGGGACCAAAACAAAACCCAAAAATATACTTTGGTAGTGTTACTTTCCACCCTTCTCTTGGATTAATTGTATGCTTAGCACATGATTTTCATTTACCTTTCCCTTAAAATAAAGGGTGTCTGATTCCTTACTACTTGCTGCATAATTTTCACTGGCAAAATCATCTTTTTTGTGGCCCAGCAAAGCAACAATCACAGTATTATGGTATTATTTGATGGTTTTGAACTGTTGTGGGCGTATAGGTGAGAACGTTTGCCTTCTCCGTCACTAAAGATGTTGATAAAATAATGATGTTGATAAAAATAAAGATGTTGATAAAAATGTACGATAAAGGAACAAAAGGGCTGGTGAAATTAATCTCCCCACAATATAGTATTTTCTGGGTTTTAGTAAAGCTAGTGGTGGTTCTAGGACTGGATTTCATTACTTTTGTTGTAATACTGCTTCATAGCTTAGTGAAAAGTCTATTCTCAGCCAGTCTGTGTTTTCCATTCTTTCTGCACATGGTTAACTGTGGCTTGCTTATTCCATCCTTTCTCCTTCTTTGGTGATTAATCTGCTTACTGGTGTTGGTTTTTCAGTGTTGTAAATTGATTATTTTTACTGTTTCTCTCCATTCCATTTGGGGAAAAGAGATATCATTGTGGTTGCATTGTGGCAAAAGCACATGCTCTCTCCTAGTCCACAATGAAATTGGGAACTGCTAACTGCAACTAAAATGAAATATAACCCTTTCCGCAATAGAATGGTTATAATAATTTGGTAGAGGTGTGGGTTTTTTTCTGTCCTTCATCTCTCCATTTATTTGTTGGAATTCTTTCCTGTGTTCCCAGTTAGAGACCTCTGTTCCTGAATAACTGAACACAAGAGTACAGGTGATAACGGATTGCCTCCCTAACTAAGGTGGTTCATTTGACCTTTTTTTTTTTTAATTTCAATCTATTTAAAGATCAAGCCCTATTGAGGAAGAATTCACCAATCTTATGTTCTTAACTAGATTAACCAGTCTGTGCACATTTTGGCTTGTCACAAAGTTTGCATTTCACCTGTCCTATGCAGACAAAGGTACCTTTCATCAGCTTTTTTTATGGTACTATTGCTGTCATGGATTAAGCATTTGGCAGATTGTCTTTCTCTTGTATGTGCATACCAGAAAAAGGAGTGGGAGGAAAAAAAAAAAAGCTGGGTTTGCATGTTTTCTTGTTATCACTGGGTGCAACAGGCTCTCTGGACGTGTTTGCTGAAACTTTTTGAAGTCCTGGGGTGATTGCACTTAGTACAGCTCATTGGTCAAATGTTGGTATCATAGTCACTCAGCTGACACAAAGCTCTTGCAAGCACAGTCTTTCATCAAGCTTTGAGGCTTGCTGGCAAGATTTGACTTATTGGTCAATCGTTTGTGTGAACTTGAATTTCAGCATGACTTCATTCAGAGATAGATAATTGAGAGCTCAAGAAGTCTCTCACCAGAACTTTAAGCCAAAATATTTAATTTTGCTAGAAGAGTTGTAGAGCACTTCATTTACCTTCCTTTAGAATAATTTGATGCTCTAAAACTGGAAAATCTGATTTACATTCGTTTTTTACTCAGCAAAACAGATGTTGATTTCAGTACTCAAAATATTTCCAGGATCTCTTGCAAAAGCAAAGTTGTTAAGGAAGTGTCTTTTTTGAAAGTTTCTCTGTAAACCTTATGTCCACATAAATTATCCGCGTTCTATAAATAATTATTTTGATAGGGCTTTCAACTACATAACTCTGAAAATTCATCATCACAAATTCATTTGATGGAAATTTCTTTTTGGGTGCCATGTTTTGAAGTTCCCCATTGATACTCAAAATGCAAATATTTTACTCAGTTGTGGAGAATTTAGTGTTTGAACTGTAGAACAAGGTACACTGTGAGCCTGTTGTCTGGCTGGGTGCACAAGAGACTTTATGCAAGGAAATTGGCATCAAAAATTTAACTTGCAAGTTGTAAAGATGAAGCTATTCAGCTATTATTAGAGGTCTTGCCACCAAAATATCATTTGTAAAGCAGCAAATTGGCCTTGCTCTTCAGTTGTGAATACCTTTTTATTCAGTGAAGTTTCAGACTTAAGAGGGAATAAAAAAAAAAAATGTTTTCTGTGTTAATAACCATAGCTTGTGTTATATGTAAAAACAAAAATCCCCAAACAAAACCAAACCAAAACCCAAAATGCTGATCGTTCCTGCTCATATATTCTCACGGGTACAAGTTCAATATGAAGTGAGAAAGTAAACCGATGTTCCAACCCAGCCAAGTGCAGGGTGCATCAAGTTGTATGGGATCACTTTCAGAAATAATAAAGGGCAGGAAAAAGTGGGGGACAGTCAGCTGCTGAAGTTTGATTTCACCTGTGCAAGCACAACTTCTGCAGCTGGTAATCTAAGCTAACAGAAATTTTGGCAGCAGGCATGTGACTTCCTTACATAAGGAGGAAAGAGGATCAGTGTTTGAACAATTTCTCTAATGTGTTAGACACAAACGGGCTTTTCTTTAATGTTAGTCAGAACCAGTTGTGGTTTTTTTCACCGGCTTATTTATCGTAGCTGGTTAAATGAAGTTCCCAACCTGCATTTCAGCCTTAGGGTTGCCTGTGTGTCTCGTAACCCACCGGAGAACACTGAGTCATGAGATCCACAAAACAGCACTGACTGTTCTGGCTGTTCTTCCAATACCCCAGAAAGTTGAATAACAGCTGTTTTCTAAAATATATTTAGGCCTTGCAGCTGCTGCCCCTTCTTTCCCCTTGTCTTTTTCTTCCCTTCTCTTGCTCTCTGGCCCCTCATTTCTCTAGTCCCATCTCTTGCTGCTGCTTTTTTCATGCCCATCACCTCTGACTGCAGAAAGACTCTGCAACCAGGGAGCACTGGTTGTCTTGGGATTCACATACTGCTTATCCAACTCCAGTATTGTTGGCAAGTCTCCCTCACTAGGAGATAGTTCTCTAGGGCAATTCAGTGTGTTTTCTGTACTGTGTCTCACGCTTGGGCTGCTGGTGGTATCAACAAGGGAGAAGGTAAAACTACTGAAGGGTACTAAAATAAATAGAACAGCATCAGAACTCATCTCCAAGTATTTTGTTACGATTTGGATAACTGTCTGCCTTTAGGAATAGACACAACCTCTGATTACCTGATATAAGGGCTAGGCCTAGGTATATGAAAAGAGTGATGATGATGATGATCACTTTCCACTTAATGTTTACCACTTGCCTTTTTGTATTTTTCCTTGTTCAATCCCTAGGTGCATGGCATTGTTCGTCGGTCTAGTTCTTTTAATACAGGCCGGATTGAACACCTGTATAAGAACCCACAGGCTCACACTGAAGGAAGTAAGACTTTGTTTTTATATTTAAGCGGGTCTTTTTTCTTTTTAGTCTGTGGTGTGTGTTTGGTAGAAAAGGTCCCTGGGAGCAGGAAGGGGAATCCCGGTTTCCTCTACCTAAATGTTATTAACAAATAGATATTTTTAAGCTATGTTTGACTTGTAATTGGTTATTTGAAACAAAAAAAGCAAACAAACAAGAAACCTTGATAGCTAAGTTTCCCTCTTCTTTGTGTTAGCTAGCTGCCCCATCTCAGAAAGAAGTGATGATTTTTCTCTGATGAAAATGTGACACAAAGTATAGATACTCGTGTGTGTAAGTTACCAAGAGGGCAAAATATGAGAGGGGCCAAGGAAAGTGCTTTCTGTTGCGTAGAAATGCTGACACAGTTCACACATAGCTGGGCAGTAGCAATTAGAAAATGGCTGGGCCTGCAAAAATCTATGTGAGGCTGAAAACAGAGATATGAGAATAGTAAAATGAGTCTTTTTGAGGCAGTTATCTTAAGCACTCCACTTCTGTTTCCTCATGAGCTTCTTAGTGCCTGATCGAGGTGAAGGTTTGGGGACAGCCTGTATGACAGCATGAATAAGACATGATCATCTTGCTGATGACAGGAAGAATGAATCTTTGGACCTTCTGAATTTCTGCACCCGAGGAAACTATTACCTCTTTTTCCTGAAAGAAAGGCATTGCTCTTGGAAACTTGCTAACAATTTACTGTATTCTCTCTAACCAATGACAACTTGCAAAGTTGAAATTATTACCTTTAGTGTACACTTTGCAAAAATTGTTTTGAGTATTTTACCTCACAGAAGGTTAACTGGTCACTTGATGAGAAGAAGCTCAAATGTTGGATGGCACCAGTTCAGCAGAAGGATTGAGCATTTTAACAAGTGTATAGTTCTCTACACTATGCATACTTTGTAGAGTTGTGCAGACTGACACTGTCCTAAATAGTCCAATTTAAGGTATTGTTAACACTAAATATCTCCACGCTGTACATAAATATCATGTCTTTTGAAGTCTGCTTCCCACTGTCGTTAAACAGAGTCTGATTTTATCGAACTGTCGTATATGATTCAACTTTTAGCTTTCACTTGATCTTTGTAATTTTAAACAAATATTCATTTCTGACATGACTTCAGTGGTATTTGCTGTGAATAGCCTCTACTTACTGTACATTGCTTCTTAAAATACCTGATCGAGAGAGGAGTTAAATTGAATAAAATATCTTCATGAAGAATACTGAAACTTGTGCTTCCATCAAGGACAACGTAAGAACTGTGTTTCCCATGACTTACATTCATGGCTCACAAGGTAAAATGAAGAAGAAATAAAACTGGAGCCTGCGCATTGTGAGGACCATCTTGTGAATATGAAAAGTGATTTGAGAAGACAGTGTGGATCGTGATAAATACATATGCGAACATTTAAGGAAAGGGATGGAAGAAAGAAAAAAGAAAGCAGACCTTAAAATGTTTTCCCCCCACTTCTTATCTCATTTTCCTTTAACTAGAGAATGCAGCCATATGAATGGGAGGAGGAGGAGGAATTGGACTTGGAATCTCAGGAAAGGCTGCTCTATGGAAACTGTTTGGAAACAATGGGTTTCCAGGCAGTACTGGAGGAAGCAAAGAAGCAATAGTGGTTGATGTGAGCAAACCCTAATTTTGTCTTTGCCCTGTGTGTCCTTCCCATGAGGAATTGATTACATGTTGCAAGATGATGATCTTTATAGACGGTGAACCTCTTCATGCAAAAAAAAAATGTAGGGAAAACAAGAAGGAAAATAAGGTGTTTCCTGAAGTGAGCCATCCAGCTATTGCTTTCTAAGGAGGTCTTTAGGTTGGATAATATTACTAAAACCCAAAAGTTTTGACACTTGATCTGTGTTTATAAATCTTCGCACCAAATAAACTCCATTTCTGGTGAGTCTTTCCACGTAGCCTATTCTTCTTAAAAGACCTCTTTTTCATGGGTCGGAAAATTAGCAATGCCTCATGCCCTGCCTCCCCTTCAGAAAAGCCATTTGACAAGCAGCTTTGAAGACTTGATGGTAGGCCAAAATGGGTGTTCCCCTTTGAGAGCTTTAAATTCAAGATAATTGTGGGAGGGTATCTCTGATGCTGGGCTCAGCCCAGCTAGCAGCCCACCTTCCCTGGGAAGCTCTGAGACTGCTCTCTGGCCTGGGGATGGTGGCAGAACTGGATGTCTTTGGTGGAGGAAGAGGGAGCCTGTCTGTGGCACCTCTTTCCTGCTCAGCTGCTGCTTAGCCTGGAGAGGAACCAGTTGCTCTTTCAGAGCCTAGGGCTCCTGCTCCTGAAAGTCACTAGGCTTTCAGAGCCTAGAGCTGCTGCTGCTCCCTGGGCTGCCTCTTCTAACAGTGTCCTCTGCTCTGTCCTCTCTGGAAGGCTGGCTCAGCTGGCAGGGAGATTTCATTTAACTCCCAGCCAAGGTAAGCAGAGGAAGAAGAGGGCTCCCTGTTGCCTAGGGGAAGCTTTCTTTTCTGGGACAGAAAGGGTAGTGTCTCTGGGTTCTTCTCTGCTCCCACCAGCCCACAGAGTTGTCCCCAAAAAGGCGATAACTGCCATCAGAGGAATTGGTTAGTTGGTGCTTGCTCTTGGTCTCTATTTTGTGTTGCAAGAAAAACGCAGCGGTTGTTAAGGTGGTCTGGATGCCAGCAGTTTCGAGGATTGCAGGTTAACACCAATATCCAAATGGTTTTATCCCATAACCACTTGGCATCTCGTGCACGCTGTGGCCCACAGACAGAATGGGTTTCACGTATTGAATTTCACTGGGGAAGCAGGGCAGTTACATTCCATACAAGTGGAAGCATGGTGGTGTTCCAGCACGGCCTGGATAGAACATTGGATAGTTGATGTGTATGCACAAAATGGGTCATAACCTGCTTGCCACCCTCATATTTAATCAGTCACAGTTATCTCTTTCTTTAAAAAAAAAAAAGTTGCATTACCATTCCTTTACCTGGTAGCCATAGCTTCAACTGGGTCTTGAAGTCTCTTCAGAACCGTCCTTTAAAAACAATGTGGATGTGAAAGCAGACTTCAAGAATATACTGTGATCTGCTGGGCACCTGATTCACCTGAAGAGCCTTAAGTACCTGTTAAATAAGAATGTACAAAGCCGAACACCTGAGAACTGCATGATCTGTTACTTCCTTGCTGCCTTAAACTGTTTAAAAATAAATAAATAACCCCCAAAACCAGCTTAAATAAAAACAAAGGTCACATGTCTCCACAGCATTTTAAAAAAAATGTACTGTGGATTTATATGGTAGTCTCTTGTATTAAAACTTGTATTTCTTGGTTTCAGGATTAGGAAAAAAAAAAAAATTGAGTTGATTATAGCTGTAGAGGATACAGCCCCCAAAAAGTGGTGACCATTGTCAAATAGAAAGACTGCTAAACTGTACCGAAATAGGGATTTCTTCTTTTTCCTGGAGATAGTGCAATGTAAACATAAATTTAAGGTCAAAACCATTAAATTAAAATCTATATAAATATGGCAAGTAAATGTAAACGGCTAATTCATCGATAGCTATAACAAGATTATTTTTTTTTTAGAGTACATATATGAATAGCAGTTTGGTGGTATGATTTTTTTAATTTTTTTTTAATAAGAGGAAAATGAGACCTGTTTTATCACAATGAATTTCACTTCTGGAATAATTTCTTGACAGGTCAGGGTCTGAAACCAAGGACAAGTTGATAAGTCATTGCAACCTGCTCTTAATTTTGACAGGAACTGGTCTCATGCTGTTACCTCCTTTTTCATAGACAAATTAGAGAGTAACTCAATTGGGAAAGGGATAAATAACAACTCACCAGCTGTGTGACTGACGTATCTAACCACACATGAGATTTTGGTGTGCAATATCATGAAGTGTGTTTCATTGACAGTTACAGTGTTCTTTGAAATTCCTTTCCAGTGTGTTATCTATATTTTCAAATGGAAAAACAATAGTAATAAATGCAGTGGGTTGAACTGTAATGTTGCCTGAATATTCATCTTGTACCTTAGGCATTTTTGTTGTGTTGTGAAATTATTCACAGTGAGGAACTTAAACATGTGCAACGTTTTGGGAAGGAGGAGAACGCTGTCAGTGTATACTTAAGAAGTTATTAAAAACCTTGGTTGGTGGAAAAACTGGAAGCCTAAACTAAAATAGTGGGTGCCTTTTTTTGTGGCTGAAATTCTGTATAGGTACTTATCTAATTTATACAAGCTGGGTTAATGAAGTGTAAACTATTAAACAAATGATATAAATGTTGCTAGGTAAATCACATTATTGAAAAGAGAATCTGAAATGGTATTCATTACTGCTGCAGGGAAATACATGCTATGCTTGAAGCAGGGAAAAAAACCAAACAAACAAGCAAAACCTTGTTCAGCTGATGATCTCTTAACTTTTTCCAATAAATGTTTACTTGGATTTTTATAACTGGAGTAGGATTTGGACCAAGAATGCCATATTCTTCTGGGACTAAAGTGTATTAACTCTGTGTTCTTAAACTCTGAAGACATGAAGCTGCACTATGGTGATCTCACGGACAGCACCTGCCTGGTGAAGATCATTAATGAAGTCAAACCTACAGAGATATACAACCTGGGAGCTCAGAGCCATGTCAAGGTGAGTAGCTTCTAGCACTGAGAATTGCGAATACCTGTTAGTGGTGGTATACTGCTTTGATTATTTTGGACTGCAGGATTTATAGCTGTTTTAACAGCAGCTAACTTTAACACTGCCTTAAGTCAAGGCAGTGACTTGCTGCGGTGCCTAATTACTGAATGAGTCTTGCAACTGAATATATATTAAGGTGTCAGAGTAAGCGAGGTTAAATTGTCATTATCAACAAAATCTGCGGGCTTAAAAATCTGATTTTTCTACCGTGTGAAAGAATTTTTGCTGTAGAGTTTGCTGATCAGTCTTAGTGGCGAAGTTATGCAGTGTTGCTAGGCCAAACCACTTAAAATCACGTTATTCTGTTTGCATTAAAATCAATACGTGTATCTGAGCATCACTTCTAGAGAAGCTTTGCCTGTACCAGTTTTCATGCAGGTGGTATCCTTTGAAAAATTTACCAACAAACAGAGAAAACAGCTTTGCTGCTACTTGCAATATTATAGCATTTCTGGGGTTTTGTTTGGAAAAATCAAGTTGTAGAAACTGAAATAAAAAGGACTTGTTGAAGATGAGTAACTTGACCCTGACAAGTACTGCTGCATCATAAGGAGTGAAAATGCGTTAACTTGCGTTTTACGTATGTTAAGATACACTGCTATATCATGGAAAAGCTTGGTTTACTAACAGGTGACCTCTGTTTACTTGCAAAAACCTCATTCATACTTCACTTCATGATTAAAAACTGCAGCTGACGGCCAGGCAGCAAATTTGTCATTAAAATAAATTGTGTGTCAGTCCTTATTGTGTGCAATATGAAGGTATTCTTAAGTGGTAATATTCTCTGGCCTCTTTTGAGTTGAGGACTGAAGGAGCATTTAAGCCTCATGACAACCAGTTTGGCTTTTGTTTTGTAAGTCAGCCTTCCTACAAAACACAACGTGTTGTTCCTCTCCCTCTGTAAGCCTTGAAACCCAGCGAGAGGCAATCGTGTTGAAAAACTGCAGTTACTCACAAGCCAAACATCAGAATACAGAGATGAAATAAGTAAAATTTTGCTTTTAAATTGCTTGCATGATTGAATTATCTACTTTGCTCTGTGCTAAACATGAGTCTGGGTTTATTAGCTCAGGTACAGCTGTATAAGAACAAGGCTACATGAATCCAAGGGCAGCTTTGGCCCAGAAGACAATATAACTGCTGCTTTGCAGAGTGAAATCTGAGCCAGCAAACCTTGCTGGGTATTTGCAGTCCACAGCTATGTGTCCCAGCATGTCTTTTCTTGAACTAGTGCATTGGATAACAATCTCCATGGAAATTACCTGTGTCCCTTATGTGGTGTTAGCATGGTACTAACGTTCTAGTCCCAAACTATCTCTGTATGGCTGCTGTAGCTGCCAACAGACCAAATCACTGCAACTGGAAGGGCATGAATGGGGTGGGGGTGGTGGTGATGCTGCTATAGGTTCTTGTATGTCACTGCCACAGGCTCTGGGAAAGTTTATTCCTCGAGTATTTCACTGCATGGACATTTTGAGCCCATGAAGATCTGGCACTGAGTCTTGGCTTTTGGAGATCTAATGTGGCTTGGAGCACAATGAGAAGACATCACAATGGCTCTATTAAAAGCTAGCCTGAATGCACCAGGCCAATACTTAGGTGATGCTAGAAGTCCTACTGGAAATCTAGATGGACTTCTTCAGGGTGTCCTGCTTATGCTTCCTAGCATCTCCAGCAATACTTCTGTTGTTGCAGTTGAGGAGAGAACCTAGGCACCCCAAGTCTGTTGACTGAGGTGACTGGAGGACTTGACTATGGTATCAATAGGACTTAAAAGTAGTCCAACAGTGCTTACCATTTAAAAAAAATTGCCAGTCTTAGAAGAGGGAGTAGAACTTGGCTACCTGTTAGGGGTGAATGTTTTCACCAGAGACCTGAACAACCCTTACCATTAAACCTTGGTTATGTAAGCTTACTGTTTTTGCCTGCGTGCATCATATTTGGGGAAGGAGGGAAAAGAACTTCTAATCTTAGCTTGCTTCACATTCTGGTGACTTTGAACCAGTGACGTCTTCAGTATTTTTTTGGTGGTGTTTACATTGGCTTGTGTTTATGCAAAATAAAGTTTTTTATCACTCTCACTTCCAGTTAGTTTGTGAGCCATGCTGAAATGAAGGAAAATAAAATAATAGGAAGTTGGTCTGCTTTCCTGTAGGAAACCAATGAAGATGAAATTTGTTCTTGGAATGAACCCACAGTAGTCTGGGAAATACTGTCAGAGAAGACGTTTTTCTGAATCATAGTGAGGACTATGAGTCATAAAGTAGGTCACTGAGAGGCTGATCTGATCTTGTACATGGGAGAAAGTGAGCGAATACTGAAACTTGCTCCTTATTAAAAACAGTAAACTTAACAGAATGATATCATCAGTAGGAACAAATGATCCAGTGTGCATTCCTGTCTGTTTTGGTGAGAAATGGGGATTAGCTCTCTGCACTCTAGCTTCCCCGTTCGACGTTCAGAAAACAGTAGCACATTCACTTCATAGTTACTAAGTAAACAGTTTAGCCTCATTTCTCTATCCAGTCTTTATGTGTCCTGCTGCTTTGGCTTTTGGTGGTTTGGGCATCTGGTGTGCTGACCATGATTTGTTTTCATTTAATTAGGTTTCATGGGAGTGATTGTTTACAGTATATTCATTCTAAATAATAATCTATTATTATGGATAGGTAGCATGCAGATGGCTTCACCTAAATTTTGTTATCCATAACTCTGTACTGATACCCCTCTGTTGAATGTCTTGAAAAATCCACTACCCAAATGCTAGGTTGGCTAAAACGATATAAATGTCTCTTCTTGCACAGTGTTTCAGTAAATGCACACACATAGATAGATACAAGCTTGTAACTATTTTTTCTGAAGGACAGGTGATCTCATCAGTATTTGACTGTGCTGTAGGATTTTTTTATTTTTGTTCTGCGTTGTATTGAACTGGTGAAGCTGGTAAATACTCTTTTACAAATTTCTGAAGCAAAAAGGCAGTATACCCTTAGTAAAAGATCTCTTGCTTTCAGAACTTGAAAATTTTTGCACTGAGCGGTTAGACGTAGGACTGAAGAAATGGTTTTATGGCTATTGCTATGCTAGTAGTCATGTAATAAATGGCCCAGTCCAATTTGGCTGTAGTGTAGATAGCCACAATTGCTCGGTTTACTCCTTTAAATTGTATTGGGTAGTAGGTTATTTTGCCTACTTATTTGTTGCCAGAAATTTCATAGTGAATGTATTTTATGAGATACGAAAATAATGGGTTGACTTTTCTGTGGTAGCTGTTCCGTACATATGCAACGTGGACGTATTGTTGAAGAATAAATCCCTACTTGCACGTAACTATATTTAAAGAAAGTCAGTAAATGCTCAGTTTGGTTTTTTTTTTTTTCCCCACCTTGCAAGAGATATACAGGGTGGGTTTAGTTTTTATTGTTCTTTAGTTTAGGGGATATTAAGGTTCTACTTAGTTTTAAGTCGTTGCAGATGTGGGTGCTTAGAGTCACGCAGGATTTAATTTTAAGAAGCGAATCCTACCACTGTTAGTTGAAAGGTGAAATGGAAAAATCAAGGGACTTTTAACACATAACTCCTCATTCGAGTAAGCATCTCTTTACACTTGTCTATTGAATTCAGCTTTATCTCTAGCTCCTTCATTTTTGCTACTATATTTTTGTGCTCTCCACAGAGAAGCCCCTCAGCCTTGGGAGACCTTTAGTCTTCTCTTTCCCCATGCTGGCAAAATTCAGGAACTTACTCATTTCTGATTATTTTGTGTTTTTATCTGTATCAAATACTGACCCCTAATTGCTGTGAACCAAATGTGTTATGAACTACTAATTGGTTTCAACCCCGTGCCTGATAATGTGACTATGTCTGGTTTCATGTTGCATGGAGGGTAGAGTGGCAGCAGGGAAGACGAAAAAAATTAAAAAAAAAAAAAAAAAGCAACAATGTCTTCAGTGCCCATGGAGAAAAAATCCAACTTATGTAAAAACCTGTGCTCACCTGTGTCTCTGCTGCATCCTGAAGTTAGAGCTTGCATGCTGGGTGGTGGGAAAGTGGGATTGCTGCAGGGAGGGGAAACGTGAAGTACACAAGCAAAAGTTTACATCATATAATTTTACAGAATCACAGAATGGTTGAAGGTTGGAAGGGACCTTTGGAGACTGTCTAGTCCAACCCCCTACTCAAAGCTTAGTCAGCTAGAACAGGTTGCAGAGTCAAGTTCGAAGTAGGATGGAGATTCCACAACCTCCCTGAGCAACCTGTTCCCCTACTTGTGCAGTTCTGTCACCCCCACAGTAAAAAAAAAAAAAAAAAAAAAAAAAAACAAAAAAAACCAAAAAACACCCCACCCACCACCACAAACTTTTTCATACTTTTAAATGTCATTTCCTGTATTTCAGTTTGTGCCCATTGCCTCACCTCCTGTCACTGGATACCACTGAGAAGTCAGTCTCTGTCACTGTCTCAGTCATCTTTACTCTTCCCACCACCCATCAGGTATTTTTATAGACATCACTCAGATTCCCCCTCTGAGTCGTCTTCAGGCTAAACAAACCCAGCTTTCTCAGACTCTTCTCATATGACAGATGCTCCAATCCTTCAGTCCTTTGTGGGTCTGTTATGTCTGTACTGGGAGCCCAGAATGTGCAGTGGTCTCACCACTCAGCACTGTAGAGGAAAAAGATCACTTCCCTGGTGACACTTATCCTAATGCAGTTGAAGACACTGTTGGCTGCCTTGGTGGCTTATGGTCAACTTAGTGTCCAGCAAGACCCCTGGCCCTTTTCTGCCACGCTCCTTCCCAGCTGGTCAGCCCCCAGGATGTACTGGTGCATGAGGTCATTCCTTTGGAGTTGCAGGACTTTGCCCTTCAGTCTACTGCACTTCATGAAAATCCCTTCTGCCCATTTCTTCAGCCTGTTGAGGTCCCTCTGAGGGACAGTATACCCATCTGGCATTATCAACCACTCCTCCCAATTTTGTATCATCTGCAGAGTTTCTGCAGGTGCACTCTGTCTTATTGTCAAGGTCACTGTGTACCCCTGGGGTACACAATTAGTGACTGCACTCTGTCTGGACTTTGTGCCACTGATCACAGCAATTTAGCCAGTTTTCAGTCCACCTTACTGTCCACTTATCTAGCCTACTCTTCCTTCATTCACCAATCTGGTCATCTCATCGTAGAAGTCTATCAAGTTGGTCAGGCATGATCTCACCTTCATAAATCTATGCCTGACTTCTCCCAAACACCTGCTTGTCCTTCATATGTTTAAAAATGGTTTCCCAGATTAGTTGCCCCATCACCTTCCCAGGGATCAAGGCGAGGCTGACCAGTCTGTAGTTCCATGGATCTTCCTTCTGGAAGACGGCAGTGAAATCTCCTGTCTTCTAGTTGTCAGGAACCTTTCCTGATTGCCATGACCTTTCTACAGTGGCTTTGCAATGGCACGAGCCAACTCCCCACCTCCTTCAGCACTCATGGATGCATCCCACCAGGTCTCATAGTGTGTGTCCAGTTTGTATAAGCATTCCCCTAATCATCTTCTACCATGGGTAAGTTTTCATTGCTCTAGACTTTCTCATGTATCTCGGGGACCTGTGATTTCTTAATGTCGATCTTACTAGTGAAGAGGATGTGGGATAACTCAGCCTTTTCAGTGTCCTTGGTCACCAGGTTGCCTGCCCTGTTCGGCAGCAGGCCCACATGTTCACTGATCATCGTTTTGCTGCTCATAGACCTGTAGAAGCTGATCTTACTGTGCTTCATGTCCCTCATACATTCAAATCCAGATGGGCTTTGGTGTTCTTACCTATATTCCTGCCTACTTGAACAGTTTCTTTGTTTTCTTCCTGGGTTGCCAGTCTATGCTTCCACCTCTTATATGTTTCCTTTTTATGTTTGGGTCAGGAGCTCATGTTTCATCATGCAGGCTTCCTGCCACCTTTGCTTGATTTCATACTTGTCAGGATTTTTAAGCTTGGAGGAAAAGATCTTCGAAAATCAGGCAACTCTTGTGGACTACTGTTCAGTGCTGTATCCTGTGGTACTCTACGAAGCAGATCCCTGGACAGGCAAAAGTCTGCTCTCTTGAAGTCCAGGATTGTGATCCTGTGGTTTTTTTTTTGTTTGTTTTGCTCCCTTCTCTCAGGATTCTGAACTTCGCCACTTCATGATCACTGCAGCTAAGGCTGCCCTGACCAGTTCTTCCTTGACTGTAAGAATCGGATGCTCATAGCATTTCCCCTTGTGAGCTGTTCATTCACCCATGTCAGCAGGCTATCAATGTATGCCAGAAACCTCCTGGATTGCATGTGCCCTGCTACGTTGTCCCTATAGTAGGTATCAGGATGGTGAAAGTCCCTCATGAGGACCAGGATCTATGAACGTGAGGTTTCTTCCCATTACCTGAAGAAAGCCTTATCTACTGCTATGTCATGCTGTAATGCCTGTTTGCATCCCTAGACTCCTGAGGATAGTGAACCTGGTGGTCTTTTTCGTTTCCCACCATAGTCTTTCATGGGATGCTTCTTCCTGCACTTGGAACTGTGGTTATGAACAATTTGGAGGGGGAGATGGTGCTGTGCAACTTTATGGTGAGGAAGGCAGTAAAGCAGTGTTTGGGACATGGCATGGAAGCTGGCATCCTTCTGTTTAGGACACAAGTGAATCAAATAATTAAAATTATCGATTGCTGACTTTCTCCTGCAGGTTTTATCAGCGATGTTACGGGGCAGTCCCCTTTCTATCCATGCATAGTTGAAATTAATCTATAGGAAAGTCTGTGTAGGAGAGGATGGTGTCACTCTGGGGCAGTCTCATACGAAGAAGGTGCTTCCACTGCATGTATCCAGTGAGTACTTAGCTACGAGGAAAGTCGAGGCACAAGCTCAAATGACTTAGCCCAGAACTGAGAACTGAAGTCTCCTGATTGTTGAGTTCCGGGATCCTTTCAAGGTCCATCCTCATGCCATTCAATAGCCAGGTTGGGGAATGTGCCCTCCTTACAGAACAGCTCTCTGTTAGGATCCTTTTTTTGAAAACCCTTCAATTTGGTTTGGCTTAAATTTAACCATGTCAATAACACTGAAGTAAAATAGATTCTAGTGATTGTTGCCATTGCCTATTTGGTTCTGAAAATAGTTCTTTTGCGCTGGAGACATGTTTTGGTATTGTAGTCCATGGGTTAAACAGGAATGTTCCCCACTAGTTTGTAGGTTGGATTTCTTTTTTTTTATATCACACATAAATTCCAATCAGTAATCTTAATGATGTTACTTGTGTGCTTATACGCTAACCGTGTACTTACCTGTTTTGGTTCCGATCCTGCAATGCTTCCCCACGGCGAAAGTTGTTTTCTTAGTTTGATAGAATCTTGCTTGTATGAAACTGCAGGCTAAATAATTCAAGGAATTAATTGTAAAGCTTTGCCACTATTGCATTAGTAACAAGGCTTAGAATTGTGCATTACAGCTTGCATAATAAATGTTTTATCTACTGTACCTCATGGTTCTTATCGTTCGGTATGCGTTGTTGTGCTGTTATGTTATTACATAGGTTTTAAGCTTGTTATGAACGTCACAGAAGCTCACAGCTTCTGAGAAAATGAATGGATTTTTTGTGTGTGTGTGTGTTTTATAAAACAAGCAGTTTGGCTGTTCAGTGTAACAAGATCTAGTATAGTTAATTGTAAAGAATATTAGCAGCAGTTCGTTGTAGAGATGTAGTAAGACTTATTCATAGGCAAAAATAAGCCTAACAGAATTTTATGGAGTTAGAGAATTTTACAGTTATCCTTTATAGAATATTTTATTGTCTCAAGATGATATCAAATTACTTCTAATTTAGTGTGTATGGCAGTTCCTTTTATTAGTGAAAAAATGAGTTTCCAAACCTGATTTGAGCTATAATAAGACTATAAATATAGAACCTGTTGCCCTGGGGTGCCTGTGATTAGCATAAGACGGGCCTGCGGTACCGTGTTCTGTGGTGTGCTTGGGTACCCGTCCATCATCTCGTGTCATCTGTTTACTGGTGGTGGCAGCTCGTAACACCAGCCTCGTGAACACAACCTCACTAGAAAACTGTTGCGCAAAACAGCAAATTCTGTATTTGTGCAGTGCTTTACATGATGGGGTCTTGGTCCTTGGCCAGGGCAATTAGGCTTTCTGCTGTAAATACAAAGGAATTAAAAATTAGTGGGGCTACCTTCTGTCCTGCAGAACGCTTTACTGCTTTCACTCGAGCTGGTATCATCCAAGGTACGACCCTGTAAGGTGCTGAGCGGCCTTAATGTAGCTCAGCACATCCTTTAACTGCTTTAACTTCAGGCTGTTGGAGTTGCTCGGATGCTTTCCTGGGTTTTGTGCAGGATGTTTTCTCCTTGTGGGATGGAGCGCACCAGCGGGCAGAATAAGGCTCTCAAGTGTTTCTTTCAAATGCTTATAGTGTTGTTTTGCTGTGTGTAGCTGAAACTCTTTAAGTAATCTAATTCCTTTTAAGCAAATCAGGTTTTAGGTAGTTTTACACTTGGATTATTCCGGGCAATTTTTTTTAATATAATACTTGCAGTACCTGTTCAAACAGATTTTGTGTGTGGCCTAGAAAGAAAGGTAATTCCAGTAATAGCTAGCAATTGGCATTTTATATGTCTCTTCACTTGGTCCACTAAATATTTATGGCAACTTTACACAGTCTTTGTAATTGCAGCTTGTATTGTCAGACCAAATAGACTTAAAACCAAGTGTTACTAAGGAACTTAGTGCAACTATTAATATTATTAGACAGATTAACTTTAATAGTTAAGTATATGTATTATAGCTGTAAATGTTATGAATACATAAAAAGAACAATGGAGTAACACACTCAGTGGTACTAGTATGTATTAGCAAATATTAACAAATTGCTCCCCAAACCAAGTACTATTTATGTCAATACCAACAAGAAAATGAAGGTATTATGTTTATGAGTAGGTTTTATTACCACGGAAGGTATCTCATGACTTGTGCTGCAGGCTGGTATTGCCTCTGTGCCCTCCTATCACACCTGTCACTTTCTCCTTATGCACCCCCTCCCCTCCCTCAGCAAACCTCCTCCTTGTTTCCCTACCCTTGTTCCCCCTCTATAGGAAAACACACAAGAGCTCATATGCTTTTTGGATCGCAGTGACCTTATTTACAGTTTCTGTGTACTACGTTTCTGCTTTTTTAATCTTTCGTTCTGTTGTTTTTTCTTATGGGTCACTTCCAGGGTAAATGCTGAAGTATGTTTCTACCAATAAGTTTTGTAAGTGTATTGGGAAAGCAACCATGTAGAAAAATGAAGCGTTTGAGTACTTAATCAGGGATGTGAAAAGGACCAGGTTGAACCCTGAAACAACTTTTCCGTATGGCTTGGTAATTAAACAGCAGAACGTACGCTGTCATGCATCTGTAATTGAAGATCATAGATTCCTTCTGAATTTTTCGCAGCTTCAGTGGGTGTCTCTTGCATGATGTTTTACAAATGCAAGTTAGGGACATTTTTTAGCTGCTATTCCTGCGTTGTGCAATCGCATACAAAGCAGGCTGAATGCTGTGATGAATGAAGTGGTGTTTATCTTTGTGACCCCGATGACGGATAAAGTACCACCTCCTTCATCTCATGCTTTGTGTGTGGTTTCTGCTTCAAGGCTCCGTAATTTGACTTCCTGACTGACTTCTGAATTTTAAGTCTGATGTAGTGAAGGGGGACGAGCGGCGAATCCGTGTTGCTTCAGTGCTATGGCTCCAGTTAGCTGTAGCCCTCAATGACCTCTATTGCTACATAATTAAATTACAAATTTTAAAATAATTGCTTTAAATAAAACTTCAGAACTGGCCTGTTGTTTGAGATTATAAACGGAAGAAGGTTGTTAAATTGGATTCCCGTCTTAGGGAGGAGAGCTTTATTATATTTTCAATATATTCTCACTAACCAAATCTCTGCTGTAATCGTAGCTATTTCGAAGTGCAAAAGTAATTACTGAAGTGACTTTTGCGTCTGGGTGCGAGCAGAGAGGCGCGATCAAAAAAAATTCCCTGATCGTTTTTTTCCAATAGCTGCTGCTAGGGGAAGGGAAGGCAAAACGGCTTGTGGTGTTCGCAGCGTTGTATTTCTTGTGTCAAATAGATGGCAGCAGAGCGTCGCACACAATGGAGCAGCTGCGTCCTGCAATGGGAATGAGAGGGGGAATGACACTTCAAGCTGACTTGTCTCAGCTGCAGCCTTGAACAGCTTGTCGTTAAGCATAAAGTAGGAAAGAAAGCTACTATTGATAGCACGGGCGTATAGAGGATGAAGAAGGGTATGAGATGCTATAAAGTACTGAATTTCTGGAATAGTCCCAGGTGGCAAAACTTAATCTTTTAAGGTATGTCATCCACTCATGCAACATGATTGAAATCAGCTAACATAATATGCATGTCAAAATAAAGAGACAGAAAGAAAAAGAAAGTATTCACAAGTTGCAACTGAAAGTGATATACAGCTGCCTTGGGGTACTGTAGGAGTTGGCCAGAATGCCTATTTTTTAGTTAAGCGAGTTAGAGAAAGGAAATGTCAGTCCTCAATCAGGCAAGCATTCTTTGGTTAGGTTTGCTCAAATGTCAGCATTTTTAGAAAAAGAGCTGCAGTCTGTTCTGCTCCGATCCCCAAAATTAGATTTGCTATTAAAATGAGTCAAGCTGCAGATCTGTCTTGAGAAGTGTTTGATTAATGAAAGTAGTATAGCGTTTGACTTAGTATTTATTAAGTACAAAATTAGTGGCTGCAAAATAGCTGTGGTCATCTAGGCATTAACATATTTTGTTGTGCACTCATCTGCATCTAAAATTTTGTAGTAGGACGATCCCAAAATAAAAGGTGGCATTGAAGGCTTTGACTTTGATGTCAATGATTGCTTAAGCCCTGAGTTTGTAAGATATCATAGTAGGAGGATAGAAAAGAAGTTGAGAAATTATTATTATAGTGTGACTAGGGTAGACTACAAATTATGTCAAGGCTGGAAAAGTCAATATGGGGTGCTATGTTAAAGATACAAAACACTTTATTTCTGTTACAGCTCTGAGTGCAACCGTCCTGGCTAAGCATTAGCTTTACCGTTTATATTTCTGATGGACCAAAATTAGGGTTTTACTTTCTGTAAACAGATGCTTTGTAAGCAAATTGCCTGAAAAATTGTTACAACCACTCGGTGATACCTGATGTGTTTCTATTCCAATAACTTGTTTCTCATATGATGTTTCTTTTTCTCAAACTTGGTATTTTAGTGATCCATCCACCCCCTTCAGCTGGCTAGGAAGAAAACCAAACCACCGTGTAATTTATTTCTTCCAGGTTTAAAGAAAAGCCTATTTGATTCACTTTGAAGTATTGCAACTTGTGCTAGCTGCTACAGTTTACTGAAATCAGAGGGTAACACAGGTCTGTGGGAGTGTAGGTGATTTTCAGTATCGTTCATCGTACGCTATAGAAAGTGCTCCTATAATAGCTCTGACTTCTCGAGCTTATTCATTATGGTTGATTTACTGTTCATACAGCTGGCTGACTTGGGTCTGCATGTATTTTGGCTTCGGGTTTTTTTAAATTTTTGTTTAATATCTTAAAATGAAAGTCACAATTCTAGCAAAAATGTTGATATAACAACAACGTGCAATATCTGCTATTTTAACACTGGTAAAACACTGCTATTAAATGTAGGAATTGCATGTGATTTGTCGGATGAGTAATAATATGAAGCTACCTTAATCTGTTTTTTCCTCTTGCTAAGTATTAAATTAATTTGTTATATCTAGTTTTAAATTTTTTATCGTGCCTCTGAACATGCTTCCATGGAGGCATATTAATTAAATTCTCAGAAGAAATAATGTGGTTGTTTTTATATTTTTAGAAAGCATTTACTAAGTTGCTGGTCTAAACACTGTGAATGGAATCTGTGAAATAGCTGTGAATATGCAATAAAATGTGTATTGCATTGATTACTCGGATAAATTAAGTTGGCAGAACAAACACAGACTTTTTTAAATAAGCAGCTCCCACACTCTCGCTGTAATTCTTCTTGGGACTAGGTGCCGCAGACTCCTATTTAAGCCAAAACTCACCAAAATAAATGTGTGTGAGGGGGTTAGTGGGGAGGGAGGGTTGTTGTTGTTGTCTCTTGCCTCTTTTTCCATTGAGGTAAGGATGTTAGCTTGAATGACATCATTTAATTTTCTCAATTTTGAAATGGTATATTTGCATAACAAAGCACTATTTCTTTTTTTTCCTGTAGGATTATTAGGACTGCTGGGGTGTGTGTGTGCATGTATGTTTCTAGACTTCTTGCTGAGTAACGCTAGTTTTGTTCTTTGTTCTGTGTAAGTTTGGCTTTGTGGTTTATGCAGCTTTAAAAATTATGTGTATCCTCTCGACTTCCTTCATCGGTGGAAGAAACGCACTGCGTGTCTTAAAGCTGCTCGGTATGTTTTACAGGCATGCAAAACGAGAAATAAAATATTTTCTGCAGCAAAAATGGTTTCGCTTAGTTTCTTAGAGCGTAAATCAGCACAGAGATAACTTAAAGCACACAAAACATTTCTGTCGAAGAACTGTTGCAGTGGGACGCACACATTTAAGCTCACAGAACCTATGATTTAGAAGGGCTGTGTGGTCGGGAGTGACAGAACACATTTATATCAGCAGGGATTAATTCCACTGTTACAATAGTCTGTGGACACAAGTCTCTATTTTTCCTTGACCATTTTAGAAATTGAAGATGAAACATAATTTGTTTATGAGTTCCAGAACTGTAATGAGATCTTTTTTTTTGCTACTTCATTAATGTCAATAAATTTTGTGGATGTTGAGAATAGACATAGTTGCTCCGTTTAGCCATGTTGAAAAATATATCGGTTAGGAAAAAATATAAGTTGTCGTGTTGGGATGTTTAGGATCACTTGATGTTGTGTTCATTTTTCTGTTTATAGCAATGATCTTGAGGGAATCCGTACAGAATATTGCATCCTAACGGAGTGTCTCCTGTGAATGAGACAATTGCTTACTTTGTAAACAGTGTACATCTGGTATTTATTGATAATCCATCTGAATTTGGAATCAGATTAGTTTAAATAGTGTTGCTGCAGTTTAATCTTATTGTGATGCTGCTGTGTTATATTTTAGCAGGCAGAAAACAGTTATTCGAGAAATGTCTCGGTTCTCTTCAGAAGTGATGAAGAGCTATAACTTAGGAACAACTGAGCGTTCCCCGCTTGTACAAAACACTTGGGTCTGGAGAGAGAGAACACCTTCATCAGTGTTTGTGCCCTAACAGGCAACTTGTTTTGCAGAGAAGTTAGGTAGGCTTTACATAACAGCGGATTCTTTGGAAAAACTTTTTGTTTTAAAAATTCAGTACTGTCTGCCATCTGCCATTGCATGAAGAACGCCTCAGCTTCTATTAGCTTTTATCGCCCTGACTTTTTGAAATGGAGCTGCATCGAGCATCTTTGGCAATAGACTCAGACTCCAAAAGTGTAGTTAGAGCAACAGGAGGAGCAGTCTGGTGGTTTATCTTCCTATACAGCTCTCCGTAGTAGCTTTCCATTACCTTATTTTTTCATTAAGTATTTACTTGAATATACTGGCTTGCATAATTGCACTGTGAATGCCCAATCTGCGTTTTTCCTGTAACTATGTGATGCTGAGAAATAGCATTTTAATTTTAGCCAGACATTCTTGCATAATGTTGCTTCATGGTGATGCAATTTCACTGGCATAGCATCAGAACAAAGGATGCAGCATCAAACAAGGATATAAAAACAAATTAAAGGATGCTAGAGGTTTGAAGCGTTGCTTTAAAGATTTTAATATGCTTAATGTTCTTGAATTTTTTTTAAAGCTTTGTGTGTGTGTTTGTGTAACAAGCTGTGAGTTCCATGGAGCTTTTCTAATTTTATATTGGTGTGATATTTTTTCCTTTGACTTGTCTCTGAAACTCCACTGTGGCAAAGAACATCCTCCAGAAATGATGTATTTTAATTACAAGGCATATGCAACCTGTATTTAGTTAGCTGGGCAGTAAAATTTAATTGCAAAGCTCTAAAAAATGCTCCTCAAAACATTGCATACATTCAGCACACCTGAGTCTGTGGAGCTAGTAAAAGATTCAGTTAGTTTACTAAAACCACATTATCTAAAATGCCGGTTCCACTGAAAAAATAGAGACTAAAACTTCCATTGAGTAGAGGATAATGTAAGATGCTAATTATTTATGATACTGATCTATTCTACACTGTAATCTTGTCCGTGTATAAGCTTTAATTATAGTAGCAGTCTTTGCAAGTTTTATCTGAAATAAAAGGGTATATGATTCTCCCTGCAGATTTCAAAAGGTACAACTTAATTGAAACAATGTGGTATGTAAATAGCTGATAAATGAGAATTCTTTTCAAATGTACTACGCAAGAAATACTGTAAAACCTTTCAGGTTGTTTTTTTTTTTTTCTCGTACTAGATTTTGCTGAAGCTGGTTGCAATAATTTTAATGAATGAAAATGGGACTGATTGACTTGTCATGAGGTCTGATCCGAAGGCCACTCAAGTCACTGGAAGGGGCTCTCTACAGTGCTTGGGAGTATTTTGTGCTTGCAAGTTTTTCTTACTGTTCTGTGCCTAATACTTCGACTATGTCCAGGTATCAGTATTTCTAGGTGTTGTGCGTTTTTTGTCTTGTCACACTTAGGTGTATCAGAGTATCATTACTGCATGTTGCAAATTCCAATGAGTAATTGCATTTTATAGTGTTACTATATTTGTTGCTGCTTTATTTTTATTAAACGGCTTCCAGTGATGGGAAATATGCATTAGGAAGTTGGACTGTAAATGCTGGATGCTAATTAAGATTTAAAAGAATGCCATACAAGTCAGTTGAGGACCAAAACTTCGGGTAGTTTTTGGAGAATCACATACTGTTAACCTTGTTTAAATTGTGTAAGTAGTTTACTACTTGTAATTTGTTGCCTTAAATTCGTGGTTAAGGTACTGAACTAGAATTCCTCTATAAATATTAGTGCAGGGTATTCTTTATTTATACTAAGCAAATCAAAGCAAATGACTTGAACTTTCTCTCCAATGCTTCAACTTAAAATAAATAATTGGAAATCTGATGATTATCATCAAGTCATATTGAAGTCAAAATTTCACAATAATGACATGCAACTGATCAATAGAAGTAATTTATGATAGCCTCAGTGTAGATTTAGTAATCTAAGAACACTAATATTGTTGCAATTTAATGGTTGAAAAATACACCTAACACTAGCATGAAAACCTGTCCTCATTCACGGGTCAATTTTTCCATTGATTCTGTGGTTTCCTTGGTAAAGCTGAAATATTTTTAATCCAAGAATGGTTTGCTTTAAAACAAAACAAAACAGAATAGTAGGGGGGAGGGGAAGCAAAAGAAAGTTTCATACAGTGAAACCCATGGATAAAATAGAACTGTCTGCGATATATTATCCTCTCTGTCAGCAAGTATAGATTAAAGTTGACTTTGCTTCTGTAAGCAAATGTTAACATTTTTATCGGAGAGGTATCTTTCTTAATGACATGTTACATATGCATATTTACTGTTAGATGTTAACGTGTTCACAAACTGCACTATTTACAAAGTGAAACATGTGGCTTTCTAATGCCATGGAGTATAAATAATTTGAGGATTTAAAGATCACAAGAACAATATATTGAAAACGTAATTACGTTTCAAGGCAAGGAAGCAATTGAACCTTAATTAAACGTAGCTTAAATTTTAATTTATGGTTGGATTTTTTTTCTAAGTAGGCAGGCACTTTTGGTTTTATGTGGGGTGTGGAAGGATGAATGTTTTGTCTTTAATATTTGAAGAGGAACTTTTTCCATAATGTAATTAAACATTATGAATAAAAAAATTCACAAATAACTTTTAAACTTTTTGAAGTGGCTTTCATTCACTGTGCCTACGAGTTTGAAAAGAACATCCCAAGGCGCACAGGGGTGTATGGAAATCTGGCTGTCACTAGGCCTTTGCTTAGGTGCCATTCGGTTCATTTGTGTGTTAATCTCTCCCTGCTAGATACGCATCTCCTAAACCCTAAGTGGGCTCTACTGCGGTTATAACATCTCTTCTAGACGGCACTATCACGCTGTAATGTTAGGACATAATTTAAATGAAGCAGTTAAGTGGAAATATCTCTTTGATTCACTTCCACTGATGCACTGTTAGACACCTTACTTCAGACTAAGGTTTCTAACATGTATTTTCCTGGCTTTAATTGGAGACTGCTGTTTGAACAGCATCGGTGGTGGTGGTGGTTTTATACTCTTGATCTTCATGAACTAGTGCTAATTTTTTGCTTTCTTTAGCTTTCAGCCTACATAAAGCAATCTGTACAACCTGACTAGATTTGCATGAAATCAGAAACTATATACTTGGTAAATTAAATCTGCTCATTTAAGATATCATTTTTGTCAGTATGTTATAAAATTGTAGTTGAAAATATTTCCAATAAATGCATTTTAAAAAAACTTAAGCACAGATGTGATTATTTGTAAGCTATAAATAAGGGAGAACCTTGGTGTATAGATTATTTTTTCCTGACAATCTATAGTGGCTTGTCCCCACTTTGTTTCCTTTACTGAAATTGTTATTAGTACATGTATTAGTGTATATGCCCACTTTGTCTCATAACATTTAGAACTAGTTCTAAAAAACTTTACTTTAGAAATTGTGATTGAAAATGAGAGGGCAATAGGGAAATAATTAATTTTGTCAATGACTGATTTAAAGGATCTTCGTAAAATGGTAGTTTTCCCGCAGGGTTCTAATTACTGTATTTCTCTTAACATGGAAACATATTGTAATTATTTTTAAAATGCTGTGTTTAAAATGAGAAATTGCTTGCCTGACAGGCAATGAAATCTGGAGGCTATACTATCTGTGCTGTTGCTTTTGACTATTAATCAGATGTATTTTATCTCTTAACTTTTATGTTCTTTCTTTTCCCTGTTGTTCTTTCTTTATAGCGTTATGTGGGAAACTGTTACATGCATGAAATTATTAAGAGATAGGATAGCAGAAGAGAGTGCTCTGGTAACTGTTTATTAAATTGTTATTATTAGATATCACATTTTATGCATGTTGAACTGCATTGTTACAACACTTAGTTGCATTGTGTGGCACAGATGTTTTACTTGGAATGCCATCAAAGCTATTTTCCCTGTATTAATAATGCTAAAGATTTCAAATGTTTGTCATGTCATGTGCTAACTGTAATGATAATACTGCAAGTGTAGTAGACTGGGTGTTTCATTACTTATTAAAACTTATCAAGTTAAAGTACAAAAGCCAGACTGAAGAAATTAGTCTGTTCCATCTTTTCTCTCCTTTTCTGTCACTTTTTGATTTAAGTTTTTTTTCTTTTTCTTCTCTCTTTTTTTTTTCTTTTCTTTCTTTTTAGATGTGTGGTAAGCATGGGGAGTATGTGAAAATATTACACTTTGGAACTGATTTAAAAGGCTTTGACTAGAACCATCTGTTCCCACCTCCTAATCTTCTAGTTGCTCTTGAAAAATAGGCCAAACCTTATCCCAGGGGGGCTAGTGGATACAACTATCTACAACAATAATAAGATGTAAAAATACAAAATATACAGATACTGAAAGCTTGGCGACCTGTAGCAGCCTAGTCTTGCTTCTGGATAGTTTTGCAGGTCTGACTCCCGTAGTAGGAAGGGGAATACAGGATACACATGGGAGTGAAGCCACCTATTTGTCGGCACATTAAACAGTATGACACTAGTATACGGTGAAATTTGGAAAGGAACATCGTCATCTGCCACATGCACATGTTTACACTTTGACAGAGAAACTGATTTTTCACACACTCCCTCCCCTCAGACCAAGTTAGGAAAATGTTCCATTATGTCACATTTAGGACTAAAAGTCACTGTCTGGACCTCACCTTTTTAAAAGTAATAAATAAACGAATGCCCTACAAGCATCAAAACGAGCCTCAGCGTAGGGATGATGCTTTTGAGTGTGGGTTTCATGCACAAAAACACCATCAGCATCCTCCTATACCTTTTCCTTGATATGGCTGATCACTAAATAATTCTGTTGCCAACAAGGTAATGTTAAAGGTAAGCAGAGACTCCTTGGGGCTAATGCCATGTGTCAGTCTCTTTGAGTCCAAAGCTCTATTTTAACTGCTGTATAGATGTACCGTCCTCCACAGCTTAAATTTCTGTTTTTGCCATTTGGCATCCATCTGAATTAGTTGTAGGGGCCAGTGAGATAATAGAGGTAGAAATACTAGCCCGTGGCGGGGAGGGGGGAACACAACCCAAAACAAAAACCAAACTACCAAACAAAACAGGCAAATGTAAACAGCACTATCCTGCAGTTTTATCTGTCTAGCTGAAATCCGCTTCCAAATACAGACTGTTGGCAGAAGTAGGATGGTTAAAAGATGATGGAGAATAATTTTTCAGGGTATTTGTCCTCTGTCAGACTGTTTAAAAAAAAAAAAAGTGTCTGTTATATCAGAAAATTGCACGGCATTTTGCAGGCACAGACTGTTACAGTGATTTGTGACCACGGCTCCTTGTAACTACACAACCACATAGTATGCAACAGCTGAACCTGGCATAATTTTCACCAGTAAAGTCAGTTACGCCATTAAGTGTCTTCACCCTGAGCTAGATCTTCCTTTTTGTACCAAGTCAACTCTGAGAATATTTGTCTTGTTTGCTAATGGCGTATCTGGGTGCCTTCATCCCAGGTGCTGGAGACACGAACCTCACCTTTCACAAGATGAACTCCACAACAGCTGTTTGCCAGCAGACCATCAGTGCAGAGGTACAGCACTTAGCAAAAGTCAGGTCGTAGGCTATGGTTATTTGTTCCTGGAAGAGAAATATTCTCCAGGCAACTTTAAGAACGGAATTTTTTAATTACATTCAGTTTTTAAAATGAATAAATTTGTACATCTCTGTCAAACCTGAATAAAAGGTAGCTGTAGGCTAGTGTAGTCCACTGGTCAGGAAGGTCCAGTTGTATGTATGTAGGTGTGTGCATGGAAAGAGAGCTGGGAAGAGGCTGTTTGTTGTGTATTAAATAAAATCATAGACTTATAGAGTGGTCTGAGTTGGAAGAGACCTTTAAAGGTCATCTAATCCAACCTCCCTGCAATGAGCAGGGACATCTTCAAATGCACTAGATTTGTCTGTGTACTGTAGGTGCCACAGAAGAATCTCTTTTTAGCATGCATTGTCAGTATTATAGAAGATCATAGAATTATTTTTCTGTATGTCTCTCAGGTGTTGCTGAGAAGAGGAAGATCCCAAGCATGCAGAAACTTGTGTGCTACGCAACTGGTATTGGGACCTGAGTAAACTGTTCCTTCAGTCCCTTCTACAGCTTGTAACATGGCCTGTTCGCTGTAATACTCCTACTTTGATTTTTGGCTTTATATTTAAAACAAACCAAAACAGAAACAGCAGCCTCCTTGTGGAGTGGTACAGGAATAGTATTTCTCTTGTTTGTGGTTTGTGTTTTGGTTTTGTGTTTGTTTTGTTTTTTTTTTAATAAGAAGCTATATATTAAGTTATATGTTCTTCATTTTGGTTTTTTGTGGGGTTTTTTTTTTTGTCTTTAAAGAACTTGATTTTGTAAGTTTGTAAGTGGGAAGGTCTATTGCATAATTCCTGGTTAAATACCACTGGATTTAGAGTAGCTTTGCCCCATAGCTCAGAGTTCTTCATTCTCTACCTATGAAAAGAATTTTAAAATCTTTAATTTAAAAAAAAAAAAAAAACAAATGTAAAAAATGTTATAGTGTGTGTCTCAGAAAGTTGAAAACGAAGTCTAGTGTAAATTGTTTACTTGGCCTCAGGCTGTTTCACCACCTGCAAACCACCATCCTGTTTCACCTGTGATGACTTAAGATCCTTACTGAGCAGCTGACAGTGGATACAAACTACCTTCCTACCCTTTTACCCCCAAACCAGGAGTGCCTTAATGCATAATAATCTTTAAAACCAGACCCTCCTCCCTTCTAATCTATATGTCTAACTTTTTTCAAATCCTTCCTCCAGAAACCCACACTTTTGAGGCATGTTCCAGCACATCTGTAGCTAAGATGCTGCTGTTCCCTGAGCTAACCCGTTTAAGACGAACTTCTGCAAGAGGGGAGGGTATCCATCTGCCCCTTAAGAAATAGCTTTATTTCACAGTGAGAAGCAGCGGAGTTTAACTGCACCAACAAGGTAGGGTGGTGTGGTGGGTTGTCCCTTTGGCTTGCGCTGCTAATGTAGATCTGAAGTTCCCTGTAGCAAGGGCTGTAGCTCCTCTGTGTTACCGCCTTCCTTGTAAGATCTGTCGTCGTGGCATCCTACGTGCGTTTTGTAAGGACCTTTCATCTTGTACGTGAAGTGAAGAAAGCAACAACTTCCATTTATGGTTTCCTACTTCAAAGCACAAGTTGCAGCGTAGAGGTTCAAAGATGGGCTGGTCTCAGAAGTTCATATGCTTCCCCACCAAGAATGTATGTGTTACAGCCATTTAGTCGTAATAAGTACTTTATAAGTCACTTTATAAATTATACTTGCATATTCTAATGACTAGGTTATGTTTATAAAACTGCTCTGGAAAAATAAATGCTTTAGGATTTTTCAAGTGTTGTGTTCTGTGGGAATAATTCAGACTTTGCAACGTGATAACTGTTTTTACTGTGTCAGGCACTATTATTAGCACACTCCAGTCGTGACGTGGCTGTGCCCCAAGCTCATGGAGATTGCTGGTTTTTTGCTTTTGTTTAAAAAAAAAAATGGATTTTTTTATTACTCCAACTTTTATGTTGACTTTTTTTTGCCTAGGACACCAGTATATGTCTCCATTGGTGTTACAGGTGCAGATAGCACTTGATGTATATGGTGTTTCTGAGCCCAGTCAGAGCCTGATCCTTTGATAGGAGAAGGGAAGGATGGTTTCTCCCCCCTCTTCTCACTGTAGTGTCAGCAGGGGGACTTGGTATACGTCTTTGGAATAGAAAACAAACCATTAGCTGTTTTACTAGGCAGTGACATTATTTTGTTTAGTGTTCCGATTGTAATTGCTAATTCAGGCAGTGGACGTGGTAGTGACTCGTCTCAAAAGCATAGATATAAAAAGAACGCTTTCAGCTGTAAACATCTCTAATGCGGCATGAGTTTGTTTAAGGCCTCTTTGCGCTGAGGGTTGTTTCCATTGCACCTTTGAGTAATGGGCTAACTAATATGCTGTTTAGAAAGAGCTACAGGTTCACATTTTAGTTACTGGCCGTTTGTGATTCACCCGTAGCTCTTTCAAAACAACAGGTCACTGCCCTTAAAGCTTTCGTGGTCATTACTTCTGTCTAACATTTATATTGCAGATTTCAGGAGCTAATACGTTGCGCTCTAGCAGGTCTAGTGAACTGTGGTAGGATGTGGGACGCCTCTGTAGCTCAGTCTGTCGCAATTAAACTGAAGCATTTTTCAGTACATGTTTATTTCAGATTTGATGTCTTATAAATGAGAATAGAGAAATTTTAAAACCCAAAATATTATTTTGATATAAATTTATTTTAAAAATTGGGAAAGAAAATCCAAACTCGTGCTTCTTGATATCCGGTTAGAGAAACTGTCCCTTTTCAGAAGGGGAAGATTGTGCCAGTGGTCATAATAATTATGCGTTGTTGTAATGTTGTTCTTGAGAGATGAAATTAAAAACTACCTTCTGAACTATGTGACACTGCCCCTTCTTAAATGAGCAAAGCATTTGATATCCATAAAAACATAAATGCCAAGTTTTTACAATGGAAATAAAGCAGTTGTAATACATGTTAAAGTAATTTTAAATATTAGGCGTAAAAATTAGGCGTAAAAATAGAGTGTTTTGGACCTTCTGTGACACTGTTGGCTTTTCTGAGAGTTAAATAACAGTAGATATATTAGATGCCCTAGGTAATTTCATCAGTATGCATTAAAAGTAGATAGTGACTACTAAACATTTTCTTGGTCTTCTGTACAATAAAACAGGAAACAATTTGGTTGGCGACATAGAGGTGGAATGCAGTACGAAAATGAAATAAGATAAAACTCCCTGTGGAGAAGCAGTCTGCATGTTACACCCTGAAGGGATGAATGCTGATACTGTGCACGAAAGGCTTCTTTAGAGAGTCTTGGAATTTCTAAATATTTATTATGGCAGTATATAATGGCTGAATTACATAATGTGTTGCTGTTTCCTGCCTTCTATATCCTGAAAATACTTGATAATTCAATCTTAAGCTTAAATACTATTTGTAGTTTCATTAGAGTTGTGCAGATAGGAGCTTTGGAGCAATCGACACTATTGAAAAAATATTTAGGAGCAGAAAGAGATTAGTAGGAAACATATTCTAATGGCTAAAACACCAGGCTAAAAGTAGCAGTCCTGAGTTTTAACTCTTCCCTCACCGTTGGCACTTGGGAAGGGAGAGCAAGCTAAGCTTCTGATACTCAGGGCGGTGCAATGCGCGCTTGTTAAAATCTTTGCAACTTATGGTATAAACTCCTGCCTTTCTGTTATGATTTATTTAGCTGATTTATGGTGTATACAAATAGACCAAAAATTATTTTAATTGGTTCTGGTGTTTGCGACATGCAAGCAAATTGCTATTCAACTGCAAAAGCTTATTTAGACTTTGAAGAACAAAGCCTCTGTTCTTTTATTTTTGTTTCTCTTAAATTGTCTTGGAGAATCTTTGAGTGTTCCTTTTCTTGTTATTTATCGGTAGCAATAGCTTGGTAAAGTACAGATGTTGAGCTGTTAGCAAATTTCCGAATAAAGTGCTCACCAGAACAGTGCAGGCAGCTCTTGAGTTGTGAGAACCTGATGTATTATGCTGGTTTTACCTAAACGTTAAAGTGTTTACTTAAACCTTGAAACGTATTGGAGATGGTTGGATCATCAGCAAAGAAAGGGAGAAAAAAATAATGGGGGGATCTTGGTATCCTGAATAACTAAAAGAGGAAAAACAAACCCTGACAATGTTCCTAGAGTTGGAAAAACTGATATTTACTAACGAGATGGACTTGCAGATAAAAAATTTTGTAGGTACTGTGTGTGCACATCTACAAGCAGCTACTCCATGCTCCAAAATTCATGTTTAAAAAACCCTGTTTTTTTCCCAAGTTCACGAGTCCAACGAGTCCAGTTCGGTGCCTTGTTGAGGTGCAAGGAGTGGTTCTGAGGTTCCTGGAGATTTTCACCATCTTATTCCAGATGGATGTGGGAAGACACAGCCAAGGCAGAAGCTGTGCCAGCATTTCCCCATCTCTGCAATCACCACCAATCTGGCAAAGAACAAATGGATCTTTAACAAGACCAGACTTGGTTTCCTGTTGTGCCATTGCCACCAAAACTCCCTCTGTCCTCCCGTTAGAAGCTCTATAAAAAAAAAAACAAACCCCAAAAAAACGACTAGAGCAAAAATGTGTTGGAAACCTCTCTCAGCCCTAGTATTTTCCTGAGAAGGCGCTGCCTGCTGTTGCTGCTAATGATATTGTTGCTTTGGCATGAGAATGTAGAGAACGGTGTGGCTGCAGCCAGAGGTTTGGAATAGGTAGCTGCCTAATGCCATGACTGGATTCAGCAAATCATCACCAGAACAGATGCATAAATCCCGCAAGAGGGCTGAACAAGCAGGGTAAGGGACTCTGGTTTCCATTTTCCTAACCTGCGGAAGAGCTGGTGTGACATCGAGCTTCCACAGATGAATCCACACGTTTTTATTAATTCTTTGGGAAGAGCAGTAGCTAATTAGAAAGTCTGAGGCTAGAAATACCCTTGAATATGTTTCTGGTGGTAGGATTTGTGTCCTTGTTTTGGCTAGTAGTAGGACTCTTATTACTGAAAGGATCAGTAGAATAGTTTGGCGCGTGGTAACTCATTGCCTGGAGCTTTAAGGAAGAAAGTTCAAACTGTTCTTAAATCTAAAGACAGATTTTAATGGAGCAATAGGGAGCTGAACTGCAGGACTGCAGAGTTACAGTACTGTTTGGAGGGTACTTTTGTTTTTGTGGGTTTTGTTTTTTGGGGGGGAGAGGGAAGTGGGTTGGTTTTTTGTTGTGGTTTTTGTTTCGTGGTGTTTGTGTTGTGTGTGTTGTTTTTTTTTTTTAAAGTGGCAAAACAAAGCTTAAAAACTACTGCGAAATGTCATAGCTGCTGATTTACTCAATTTACCCTTGTCCTAGCTATTCTTAGGAAAGGGGACTTGCCTCTTCATTGTTCGGGTGGCAATTCTGTCCTTTTGGGACTTCTAGGGAAGAGAGTTGTTATCTATCACCATGAATGAGGAGGAGATGATTACAGACTTTTTCCCTGGCTGTGACACCAAGGTAAAGGTCCGTGAGCCTAGCAGGCAGAATGTCCTTTTAGTAACTCACCTGAGATGGATTTAGTAAATGGATGAGCAAGCATTTTTCTGTTTTGTACCTGTGTGGATGAACTAGAGGCTGTTATAATCCTGGTTATAATCTGCTTGCTTCTGAAATGTTGTGATGGACCAACAGCTGTGGCTTGCTGGATGTCAATTTGTGGTTCTCTGACTGAAAGCCTAGCGCACTTGTTTGAGTTACTTGAAAGCTACCTGAAGGAAAGGGGGCTTATTATGACTGGGCATCATTAGTCTCATGAGGTTTTTTTGCAGTGACCAGTAATGAGCATCACAGCTTTTTATGCGTACCTGGCTCATTACTGAGTCACGTGTTTGGACCTGAAGAGACTTTGACAGTATCCAACCATTAGTCCGGCGTACAAGAAACAATCGTGTATTAGTGTTACTAAGGGGGTGTGAAAAAGCTAGTCCTGGATGTCTGATATAAAGCCCAATCCTTTCTTAAAATTTAAATGACTAAGATCCTGACATCGGTCTACTGGGTGAAATTTGTACTGGTATTTATGTTTTCATGGTACCCTTTGACATCATGCTGGGACAGTGGTTCCCATGGTTTCTGTACCAATGGGCCACTGTTTGCCCTTTGCCTTTTCATGGAGGACTGCGTGCGCTTCTGCTGAGTTTTTAATTAAAAACATTTAAACGAGACATGGTCCTGTAGACCATTCACTTTGAGCTTGTGGATCATCAGAGACCTATAAACCGGGGTGTGGAAAGCAGTGTGCTAAGGAATTAATTTAATATAGCTGAGCAGCTATATTTAATAAGCCGCAGCAACTGCTTTGTCTCTCAGCTTCATTTCTTGAAGATGTAATTAGGAGCTTTTTCCACCCCACTGCTGATCCCCCTTTTAGCTGTAACACACAGACATTATATGGTTATCCTACACTGTAAAGCGTTAAAACCTTTGGTTTTCACCAGCAGATGTGAAAGCTTCATTAAAAACTTTGTAAATATTTTCCTTTGCCTTTAATCAAATATAATCCCCTAAGAAGACGTAAATTAGAGTACCAATTAATTATGATCATATCAATTAAGACTACAGTTCCTCCCCTGAGCTTTCTATATTGGTAGAAGCCATCAGTACAGTTCACTCAGCTGCAAAAATCAAAACAAAACACTGCTTACTGTTCAAGAAGCAAGCTGGTATGAAGAAAATACTTCTCTGGGAGTAGATGAGTGCACTTTCCTTTCATTAGAAAGATGCATTTTTAGGTTTTCTGATACTACTCAGACTATGTCAGGTTACTTTTTTTTCACTCTACAAGTAAGCAATAAGTTTGTAATACTACTAATGATCTGCTCCACAGTTTACGTAAATGGTTGGCACTTTGAGTAAAACCACAATAGATGCATGGGAAAAGTAAAAACCAACCAGCCAACCAAACCCCCCCCCCAAACAAACACTCCCCTCCCTCTCCTGCCAAATTATGTGTATGGGAAGAGGGAGTAAAGAGAACCTCTGTATACGTAAAGGGAGATGTGGGAAATTTAAAACATCACCTTGAAATGTGCTGGCGAGTTCATTCATGAAAAAATACAGCCAGGAGAACTAGGAGAGTGTCTGGCAGGTATTTTGTATCATGGCAGAAGAACAAGAACATATAAGCTTCTTAACAGGACAAAATGATACTGAGGCATCAGCCAAAACTGTTGTGTTCAGACAAGTATGATTTTACTATTGATACACCAGATGGAATGCTGCGTTGAAAATGCCTTTATTTAACGCGCAAAGTAAAAGTTATAGAAGTTCAAAGATATTGTAAAGAGGTTTTCAGTTGAACATCTGCAAAAGAGTAAATTTGCCATATGACAAAGCGTGTTTCTTGATGCTGTGTGGAAGCAACTGTCATTGAGTCAGTCGTACAAGGACAATTAATGCTCATCTCATTAGGGAAACACAGTGTTCTACCCGATACTATCTGTTCGCTGTATTGGGTGAGTTAGTTTTGCATTCCCTTGCCTTTCTTTGCTTTTCCCTTAAACAGTTAACTTGTATTAGAAATAGTTTTCTTCCTCTTCCATTCCTTTTGTTTCAGGAGGAGGTGGTGTGGGAAGGGGCGTGATGAGGGGAAAACCAATGTTTTTATAGCTTTTCTATGATCCTGGCCTGTCACTGAATTTCACACCTCACTGAGATAAAATGGGAATGTTGGAGCACATATTTAGCTGGTAGTAAAATGTGTGGATCAAGATGGATTTCGCATTTTGGTGTCCATAGGCTGTTCCCGCAAGGATGGGGAAAAGGCGGCAGTGCCACATCTGCAGAACAGCTGCAGCCAGGAGCAAGCTCACGCCTCTCGTGGGGTGGTTTGGACGGCACTACAGTGAGGAGTCGGGAGTGCATTTGCAGGAGCCATTCTGTCCACTGAGGCAAAAAACCTTTCTGCTAGAGAAAATTGGTCATAATTTCAATCCTATGTAAAATGTTTCCATGTTTTAGAGGTATTTTTTCATATCTGCATGCACATGCATGCTCTCCTCTTGTTTCTGCTGTACTCGGGTGGAACCTGTGCTAGACTCTTTCCCTTGTACCACGTTTTTTTGTCGCTATGTTTCAAACAGAAGATTCAGCCACGAGTGTTCTGGTAAGCAGGCGCTTGTGGGAGAATTGCCCCTCTTCTGCTTGGCGAGTACATCTGCTGGGGCTGCTGGAATTTAGCCTGTCTATTCTGCATGCCTTGAAATAGTTTTTCTGGTATTACCAATCCAGCTACTCAGAATCATGTGGTTTTAGCCATAGTTGAATTTTGCCTTTTTGGATTTAAGATCCTAGTGTAGAGTGTTCTTTCTTAGGAAGCTTCAGTGTGGTCTTAAGAGTAGATATATGTTTCCGACTTTTTAAAATGAAGGAATCCCATCTTTTTTTATCATGGGACTCCAGGAACAGGGTATTTAAAATGCAATAACCTCTGCTTCTCCATTCTCTTGAATTTACCCCCTCATTTACTCAAAATAGGGCACACGAGAGTTTGGTGATAGTCTTGCACTAAACTTGAGTAAGGATGACTAATCATTTTCTGGCTTTGTAATATTTCAGTAATGCTCTTCTGCAGGCTGTCATAGATAAAACCCAAAATTTTGTGAGATTGAGGTCATGTTTTAATCACTGTAATATTAGGAGGAATTAATGTTTTATAAAGATCTGCTAAACTATTAAGAGATGCTCTATGCACAGTCTAATTCACTACTTGGAACACTTTTTTTCCATACACTGTGGCTTCTTTAGAAAGGACTATCCATGTTCATGGATACATGATGAATATGTTTTATTTGTTGTCAAAAATGCTAAGTATTAAATTTTAATCTGAAGTACGTTTTTTTTCCTCACTCTTCTTTGCCAAAACACCTGTTGTTTCCCCTGATTCTCAAAAACAGCTCTGACACCAGTCATGAAAAGCTGTGTCCTTGACAGAAACATTTTGAGAGTTTTTATTGCGAGATGAAAAAATTACTGTGGTCACAGCTCTGGTCCTAATTAAACTTTATCAAACAACTTGTATTACTAGTAAACTTTTTAATTTTTTTAAGTGAATGTTCATTTGACTGTTGTAGCATATCATACCTTTCAGCTGACTTCCATTAGCTTGCTGAGGTTGTTGTTTGTGTTTCCTGGTTATACATATACTACTACAAGCGTACCATAAAATAGTGTATGGTCTCAGAATACTCAGAAAGGAATAGGATGGGATTAACCTATCTAGACCAAGAAACAAGGAAGACGGACAGGTACTTGCTTTGACAGTCGCAGCTTGTAAATCATTAAGTTCTTTAATGAAAGTAGATTTCTTGACGTCTTTAATGTTAGAATAGGTCTGTGACTGAAAAATAGCCTTCCTTTTTCAGAATTCATTTTCAAGGAAGAAAGCAAGAGAATTGAATGGAAAACTTACATTAAAACTTGTGACATAGACTGGTTAGCTGCTTCCGATTTCTGATCTCATATATAAGTTAGCCTTTAACAGTTGTTGTAGCACGGGCAGTCTCATAAAGTTGACCATCATGAATCTGATTTGAAAAAGGCAAACTTTGAAAATCACAAGAGTACAAAATTGTGGGGTTGGGGGGGGGGGGGGGGGGAGATCATAACTATAACTGAATAAAACTTTGAAGACTTTCATTAGTAACTTTTTTCTAGTGGGTTTTGAGGATCTCTTTACCATGAGTTGGAATTTTAAGAAAAGGCATAGAACTCAGGGGATCTGATAATATATAACTCCTCCTGGAAATAAACAGGATGGGGTTCTGAAACCAGGTAAGAGCAGTCTCATCTGTACCTGTTATAATATACATATTCCTTAATGGTTTTGGGTCCTGTCATCCTTTGACTGCTTCTTTGAGGACTTACAGGTATATTGTTCTACTGGAGTCAGTGCGAAATTTCTGTGTGGTGTAGGCAGAAATTGATTTTGTCACCACAGATGGGAGTGGGAGACTGGTGGCATCTCCTGCTGGAGCCAGGCAAGGCTGCTGCCTTGTCCAGACCTCTCCCTTCAGGGGCCGGAGCAGCCCACTTGGCTCTCCAGCCATCTGACGTAAGGCAGCGTATGGGCATGAATACCCTCACTTGGAGTTTTTGGGTTTTTTTGCGGCTCCCCAGCAATCTGCTGCTCTAGATTCCTTCTGCCTTTGCCTGTGCTTAAAGCCAGGCCTGGTTCTGCCCCACTGGGGTACCACGGAGACCAAATGTAACAGGAGATATTTGGAGAGGCCTCCCAGGGGTGCAGCAGAGGTGTTCTTCCGAATCCCGCATGCGTGTGCCATGGGCATAAATGAACAGCAGTAGCTGCAGGTGGGAGTTGTATTAATTTTCTCTGTGCACTGACAGCCTAATGTAAACACTGCAGCGTAAACCCACAACTGCTAGCTAATATTGCAAGATCAAGGAGCCTCTGGTAGTAAAAGTACAGAAAGAAGAACCAGCAACATCTTGAAAAAGGCTCATATAAAATAGGAAAAAGAGGACAAATGAACAGTTCGGTTTTTTACCTAGCTGAGGTATTTGGGTGTTCACTTGCCAGCTTCTTGCCTTGTCTTTTGGAAGGTCTTTGTGAGATGGGAGGGGGAAGTAGAGTCAAAATGGTGGTGAGAGAGGAGCAAAGTGAAAATTTTGTTCTCTTCAGCAACTTTTTTTTCAGATATTTCAGTCTGGTTTTGTTTGCAAAATCCTGATGGAATGATCTTGAAAGAATTATGCCTGTTGTTCTTGGCATTTCTTGATCTTACTCCATGCAGTGTGAAGGACCTGCTGCTTGTCCCAAAAATTATGAAATTGAATGGAGATTGATCTTGGATGTGTTCCAGTGTCATTCCTTAAACCTTACATTTTACGAGCTCTCCCCTTTTCCCTCTGATTTCCCTCCCCTCCCTCCCACCATGTTCCTTTACAATGACCTTTGTAGGGCCGGGAATTTCTCTTTCTCACTTTTTTTTGCATGTGGTGGATATATGACTTGATATAGACATAGAAAGACCAACATGTTTCATAAAATCACTTAAAATTACTTTGAAACTACTGTATTACCAACTAGTCTGCCCTCCACCTTAGCCAGGGTATCAGTATGTTATTCCTTTTTGGGGGGGAATGGGGCGGGAGTGTGGTCTCCTGTGATGATCACAACACTGTTTGATTTAGAATCCTTCTAATTAAAGAGCATGTGCTTACGTAAGAAAGAGTATGCAAATAAGCATGTGACAGTTTATTTTAAATATAATATATATCTTTTTAACGCAATTTAATTGTGTCTTACCATAGGAGTTTCTCTTCTGATTTGAAGTCTGAATTCCAGAACGGCCGAACTTTCCTTCTGGCTGAGACCCCCATGAGATGAGATTAATTCCGCAAAGGCTACCCTGCCCTGGACATGAATTTTTTTTCTTTTTTAATCGGTCTGTCAAGATCTTCTAAATCTTTGCCATTTTCTTTTTGAATGGAGTAAATGTTTTTACTTCCCTTATGAGATAGTTGGTGATCTCATTCATTCCTGACAACTTTCATCTACTTTAGTGATGTGAGTTAGTTGCCTACTGATCTTAAATAACAATAATAATAAAATAAAACAGCCACAAATTTAGCTCCGTTGCAGCAATTATAGGACCAAAGAACTTTGGCTTTGCTTTTGAGCCTGAATTCTACATTAATTCATGTAGCAAAGGGTTTTTTTTAGCTTTTTTGGTTTTTACGTAGGTGAA
The DNA here is from genome assembly GCA_008658365.1 of Alca torda. Lineage (NCBI taxonomy): Eukaryota > Metazoa > Chordata > Aves > Charadriiformes > Alcidae > Alca > Alca torda. The sequence goes on along the minus strand of CM018077.1, from coordinate 74,777,874 downwards.
AGCATCTTGAATAGCCGTTCAGTGGCTGCTACTGGATGTAGCCGTCCTTTTGACTTCCCCACGCCACCTTTTCCCAGGATCTGAAATCGTGAGATCAGGTATTTGTCACTGAGTTGTGCCCAGAAGGGTTCCTGGGGTTGCCAATGTTCTGAAAATATTCTAGGCAAAACATCCAGCTAAAAAGATTAAAGGATTTAGTCGGTTACTTACCGGTATTATTGAACCCATGTTTTCTTGCATAGTACTACATCGTATGTTACAATTCATGTTTTACACTCTCCAGTGTCTAGGTGTAGATGCTTTAAGAATATGCCAAAGCTGTGCCCAGTTATTTTGCAAGGTATGAGGATTTTTTCTTCTCTTATATTGACATTTTTCTGTGCATGGCTGTCATCTTATTGAGGGGATCTAGGATTTTGGCTCTTTTAATCGCATTATCTTCACTGGAAGACGCTTCAAACAGACTATTTGAGGTAATGTTAAATACTGTCTCAGGTTTGTTTAGTACTCACTTTTCTCTTGAATGAAGTCAGTACTCCAAATTTCATTTGGTTAGGTATTTTTCTATTTTCTTTATTTCCACCAATACAAGGATTTTACCTTTCTGTGAATCTCACACTCTGAATCTCGATCCCAGTATCAAAAACCACCCAGAAGTGATTCAAATAGCAGTAGGAAATATTACCTAAAATTCTTAGAGTAGCCTTTTAGAGAGGAAGGTCGATCTAAGAATTAAAGTAGGCAACTGGGAAGGTTCTTACCAGCTGGTATGTTTACAAAGTTGCTTAATGCCTACGTATCTTGCAGGTGAGATTCTGGATTATGCTTGCATGATAAATTTACAGAATTAGTAAAGCAGATTAAGGGCAATTTGAGATAGCTGCTTCAAAGACAAGAGAGGTTCCTCATATAACTTAAGCAGCTCTGAAAACCTGCTGATGTTGCACATTTTTGCAGCCTTAAGTGCAGCAGTGTGAGGCAGGACCTCTGTAGTGTGTGAGCGGCTTCTCTGCCGGGTCTTGCAGAGGCTTCTTGGACAGGGAGCTGTTAGTCCTTCTCCCCGCTCCTTTGCCAGGGGGCTCCAGGCTCAGCTGAAGCTAAACCCCCACCATCCGAGGCTCATCTGGGAACTTATGGTCGAGATAAAGGACACAGAGGAACTGCAGGATTCTTGGTTATTCAGGGATAACCTAAGTGTAGTAAATTTCTGGTAACTTAAAATGCTTTCTTGTAATTCTAAACATTCTTTTGTAGTCTCCTGTGGTTAATTTTTTTTTCCTTATTGTAAAGTAATGCAATGAATTTGGGATGGGGGCTGCTTTTGTCATCTAATTAGGGATGATTGTCATCATTAAATATTGCTTGTCTCCCATGATGAGGCTTATAAATCACAGCTGTAAAGTTCATTGACATCCAGGGGAGAATGGTAAAGTATTGCCATCTATCTTTCCATTTGTGTTTTCCAACTCTGATTTTTTTTTTTTTTTCTTGTCCCCCAAACCAAGGAGTCTGACAGCCTATGCTCTGGAATAAAGTAATTATTGTTATTGCTAGAGAGTGTACTAAACCAAGATTTTTAAAACCAGTGATAGGCTGCCTGCTTCCTTAGTAAGGCACCTCATCTTGTAATGAGACACAAGTGATCTGTTATCTCACTGTTTGTCCGAGTTCAACGTTTGTGTTTAAAATAAATGGAACAGATGATTAAAAAAAAAAATTAAAAATCAATTTATTTTATGAAATTATACTAGGCAATCAAAAGGCAACACTGGGTCATGCTGTCCACCCTCATTCTTTCCCTCCCCTCTTCCCTGGTCATAGGAAAAATGGAAATCAGCACACAAAAATTCTTAGAGAAATGGAAAACATGAGGTATTAACGTACAAACATTTCTCTTTGGATCTCATTTGTAAATTGCAGATAATTTTTTAAGTTGCAGGGTATGTTCCGCCCTGCGTTATCTTCCATGCATCAGTGATGTCTAAATTTGTTCATTACGTGTGTTTGTAACTATATTTGTAACAGCTGGCTGACCAAAATGCTATTTTTGAACACAAACACAAAGGTGGTAAGCATGATTGTTATTTATTGCCTGGGTTTTTTTAACTTCTCCAAACTGTTTTTACTCTCCAAAAGCTTTTCTCTTTTTTTTTTTCCCTTTTGCTCAGAGCACATTTGACACACAAACAAAAGTGACTTTTGTCTTGTAATGGAAACACGCCAAGCTGTTTGACATACTGACAGGTGGGATATTATTTAGTGCTGCTGAAATTTGGATTGTATGGGGTGCTTTGTTCCTCCTAGATTGTGTTTTGACTTGCATGTTTCTGACTGCCATTGTAGCATTAACCATCTTGATTGGACTTGGAACATGCCTGCAAGAGTTAGCCTTATAAATGGCATCGAGGGGTTTTATTTCCTACATTATTAACATGTTTCTGAAACAAATTGTACAACAGGAGTTAAAAAATTTTTCCTTTTGTATGGTTTTTTTCCCCACAGTAAATTACCCGTTATATTTAGACGTGCATGCTTTTTTCCCTTTCACCCTTAGTTTGGAACATACAGTCATAAATAAAATATTTAAATTCTCTTTTCTTCAGCAACATTTATTAAAACGGTGCCTCTAAAACTGCAGTCTGACGGAGGGGAGTTTAAATTATACGACTTCAACATCTGTTTACTAAGTACTTGGAGCTTTCTTCTCTTTTTGTTCGGGGTCAGGCAGTTGATTTGGGTTTTGGTCCTGGCAGAGTGCAGGCCTGTTGTCTCTGTGCAAGAGTATCCCAGCAGGAAACAAGCTATGACGTCATGTTTATGACAGTATACGTAGGAAAGAATTGTTGGCCACCAGGAGATTAAGCAAATACTGTCATTATTTTTACGCATTATGTGGTTCTTTAGGCTGTTGGTGTTGCTATACTGGGTTCTCTGCTGCGCATCGTGATTGAAAGAACGTGTCAAAGGTCATCTGTAAGTCAGGAATGCTGAAGGGAGGGGACCAGGTGACTTAGTTTTCCCTGAGCACTGAGGCAGCTGCTCCTCCATTGGACCCCATTATAGTGAAAAATCCTGCTTCTGTGAGACCGCCGATTGAGGTGCCTTCAGGCTTGCCCAGGCACCCAGCGTACGTTACATACCGCAGCCCCTGCCTGCGTGCCATGGGGCGATAGCAAGTCCTTCCAGAACTACTCCAGGAGCTTCTGGTGAACCTCAGTTCCATGTGAATAAAAATTTGTATGTCTATACCAGGGCTGGGCTCTTGTTTTCCTTGTTTTAGCATTGCATTGAGAACTGTCCCTGGGATTTTTTTTGTTTTTTTAGCAGCCTCCAGTTTTCAGGCAGGTAAAACACATGGCATAAAGTGAAGGATTACCTGGATACTTCTGGGTACTTTGAAACCTGCAAGGTAATTCTGGGCAGAAAGGGATAAACCTGGTTTTCTTTTCAAAGAATGACGTGTTAATGACCTACTCAGGATGCCTTGTGTTCAGGTTATATTAGGCTATGTTGTAATGTTATAAACATGAGATGTATATTTGAGGGGGGGAGGGGGGGGAAGGGCTGAAATGATGGAGCTGAATGGGCAGCGAGGGGCAGCCTGAGGAGTTGGGTGGATGTTGAAGTCCTAGACTGTAGAAGACTTCTGGGTAAAGTTAGCCTCTTCAGTTTCTCATTTTACAAACAGAAAGAAGGTAAAGCTTAAAATTTGATAGTAAGAACCCATTTTTGTGTGAGTTAAGTAAAAGTCCTGAGTAGGTAAGGCAAACCAGAAACTTCTTGATTTGCAATATGGGAAGCAGATGCTAATAAAGAAACACGAAACCCAGTCTCTCCTGGATCTGTGAATGTCAAGACCGAATACTGTATAATCTTAATACTGTGGACTTAATCCAGGGTTTGTAATTAATTGCTGTATCTGCATCACAAAATAAATTAATATGTTATTGAATTAGCAAGGAATTGGAAAGATGTCCCAGGTCAGGCAGGTTGCTGAACTAAAAAGAAATTGGAAGTGAGTGAATTGGTGATTTACCAAACTTAATGTGGTGTCCAGACTCTCTTTACTTGAATTGCCATTGACAAATTTGGCTTCTGCCTAATTGTCTAATCACTTTATAATGCATTTTTACTGTTGTCTTGCATATCGGTTGTGTAGTTTGTTTTCAACAGTTGTAGCCTAAGATGTGTCTTGCAATGGCTTTCTGACACTTCATTTTTAGGATGGCTCCTCTGTAGATAATTTAATAAATCCTGTTTGTGTAAGATTTCATACTAAATGTAGATAAGTATTTTAGTTATGGAATTTCTATTGCTAGGTTCCTGAGTACCTTCAAATATCTGTACCTTAGTGGGGTGTATGTGTTGATCTTCTTTCGAGGTAAATTTAAAAGGTATTCTCAAAGATTAGCATTCAGAAGTTGACTACAAAGTTCCTCAAAACTGTATAGCTTGGTAGCTTGTTCAAAGTAACTTCTGTAATCTGTTAGCAGTAACTCCAGCTTTTAAATTTAACGATGTTATAATGCCTGGAAAGTGCTTCACCTATATTTCAAATCTAACTTAATGATTAAAACGTGGAATTTGTTTCACTGTTCCTCTGCTGAACCTGTGCTCTAACACTCTGCTGTTAGCATTTACTGTTACTAAAATCCATAGAATAGGAGAACATGCTAAATGCTTTTCAGGATGAATACCACAAGTAACTACATCTGGTGGTCCTCTCTCGATTACCATCAGCTTTACATATGTTGTTTTGTAAGTCTTACAAAGATGTACAGATGAATGAATTACCAAGTAATTAGCCAATGCTTGAACTTAAGATGCATTTCTTAACTGCTGTGTGCCACCCTTATATGATTTTTAAGTTGCTTGACCTGGCCTGGCATGGAAGGAGTCGGAAACAAGCAATTGGGGCATATGGTGACCTGTGAAAAGACCTGATGTAGCAGAAGACTGGACTTGGTTTATGCCATTGCAACTTGCTTTTTTTTTTTTTAGTCCACAGGCTGTGTAAGCTGTGCAAAGATCTCAGCGTATCGCTGCTGTATCAGTTGGTAGAGAAATCTTTTCTGGCTTTTATTGAAATAAATTTAATAAAAGAAACAAGTGATTATAATCTCCAGTGAAAAATAGAATCAAGTGAGGAAAAACTGGCCAGTGAAGCTGAATTCAAAACAAAATTGTTACACTTACAAAAAGTAGTGAAATGAAGCAGCTGGGATGACTGTATGCTCTTCCATGTGATCTGCGTTAAGGGTGTAGAACATATGCTGTATAGTTATATACATAGTATATATGCTAGCAATCAAAGGAACATTTGGAGTCACCGTGGTATATGAAAATCGCAAAGTGGAAAGAGAAACATTCAAGATGATCATATGAATCTGAAAAAATAAATCATTTCCCTGTGTCAGCAAATGTGTCTAAATGATTCCACACAATGAATGCAATGCTGATAAATAATAAGTTGGCATTAAAAATTATATGACAAGCATGAGAAATAGAGATTTAGGTTTCATATTTGCAAATGTACAAAACTTCTCAATTCTGTTGAATGCGGGAAAAGATACTGACTTAAATCTGGAATACCATGCGAAAAACAGATCAGAAAGCTTTCCACAACAACAATTTGTTTGTTCTTCTAACATTTCTTGTTTTACACGAAATTACAACATTGTTTTACAAATTATTTCAATGAAGACCATGCATTTAATTTATGGCAGCATATTCCTATGGCAGGAAAGTTGACGTGGAAAGGCTGTCGTAACAGAGTGGGTGGAGATACCTGTTGAGTAGAAATATATATATTTTTTTAATATTATTTTAATAGTTTGTTATGTTGAAATTGAGAAAATGATAGGTAATCAAAACATCAGTACTTGTTCTATATCATCTCAAAATGAGTGGAAAAGTGTTTTGTGAAACAGCATAATAGATTGCAAATATCAGGAGGTATGACTGAAGCAAGCCAGGAAAGAAAATGAAATTTCTTGGTCTGTCATGCCCAGTGGCATGTTTCCTATTAATTTTAAATTGGTGAATTTCTCTAAGGTAAGATCCCAGACATTGTTTAATATACGCATACCACTTTTAAAATTTAACCTGATTCTTTTCTCAACAGAGTACTTTACTTTTCTAAAGAATATCTAATGCTGCATCTGTACTTCCTGAAAATATCAATGTGAGAACGAGAGCGACACCATTATTTTCATGATGTTTTCATGAGACGACTATGAAAAATGCACCTTCCAGGTCAAGGCACAATGTCAAAATTAGTAGTTTCAAAAGTCTGATGTTTCAAAACTTTGTGACCGTGGTTTAGAGACAGAGGCATTCAGACATATAGACAATATTGAGTAAGACCACTATGTGGCTTAACAAAATAATTGCAATTCTAAATCCTAGACAACAGAGTAGCTGGAACTGAAACAGAATCTGTATTAAGTATGGCCTTTCTGATTTAAGTAGCCTGAAATGAACTTCAGCAGTGATAACTGCAAGCAGTAAACACTGAATAATGTGTCCTGTTGAAAAATCAAATCTGAAATATCTTTGTGCGTTGGAAATGAAATGTTCCTGCTTATATAGATTTGAGTAGGAAAAGGAAAATCCCACTCAATTAGTTAAGTAGAACAGCTCTGGTAGGGGCATGATTACTTTCAAAATTAGCTTTAAATCTTTTGGACGCTTAAATTTTTTAGAAAACCTGTCCTGTTTTTTTTTTTTTTTTTATTCATTGGTTGCAACCATTGCTTGAGAATTTTTTGTGGAGTAGGGAGTAACGGTGTTGTTTTGTTCCGGTTATCGAACTTGGGAGCAAATCAGAAGATGCACATCGGGTACCCAAACTCCGTAGATGTCTGGTGAAGAGGGGAAAATACCTGTTGGGGAACTAGACGGAATTTGGGGTGCCCAAACTTAGAAGGCTGAGGCAGTGCCACCTTAGATGGTGGAACCACTGGAGAGCTTCTGCCTGCCCCTGCTGCCATCCCTTCCCCTAATTTTTGTCTGAGGGAGATTGTGAATCATTACTTGGTATGCAGCACGGTTTGACTACATTTGGCTGAGGATTGTACGTTCTTTCAAGCTGTTGATTTATCTCCACTTAGCTAGTAAATAGATAAATTTCTGAAAGAGGTAACTTCTTTGGAAATCTTTCTTGCTAAAAGAAAAGAACATCCTAATACTAATGAAGAATATGCAAGGATTGCAAATACACCAACTTTTCTGTCTACCTGATCTGATCTTGTCACTTGCCTGAAAAGGCGGTTGTCGTGTCTTATTGCCTACTTTTGTTTCCCTTGTTTGTGGAAAAAAAGAATGTTGATGTTGTGTGATAAAATATAGTAATCTGCATGGTAAAACTCCCGATTTGTTTTGTTCGAGCTAATGTCGAAGAGAGAGGTTTCAAGACCTTGGAATTTCAGACTCAAATATTTTTTTATGTTAGAAATCAATATTTAAAGTTAATTGGGTTTTTGTGTTGTGGGATTTTTTTTTTTCTAATTAGGCTTTTTCTCTCTGGAACAGTCCAATTACTAATATACAGAGGCAGCTTCTTACTACTGTCCATGACTTACAATCCATAGGACTTTAGGACAAAATAAATACGGGAATTGCTTTGAGTGCTTGATTCATTCTTTTATCACTGGTTTTCATGAAATCTTTTGAAGGAAATTATTGGAAGCTGACTTGATCCTTAAAATGATCTCATTAAATATTCCTATTTAGTAAGAATGTTCATGTAAAGCAACAATATACTTGTAATTTGAAAATTAGATAAGATTATAGTTTTCCTTCTGTATTAGTCTACTAATGCTAGTCCACTGCTAGTCTACTAGTCTAGTCTACACTGCCACTTCTACAACAGGATTTTGGTCAAATGTGAATCAGAACTGTGAACTTTCTCATCAAAAGGTCTTGGGGTTTCCAGCATGTTTTTTTGGCAAGATTATTACTTGCTTGGAGATCCTATTTTCTGTTGCTATTGGATAAGAAATATATATCACTTAACAGTAGCATTAAAAGGAATTTTGTTTCGTACTAAACCCCTGAAATGTTAGCTGTTTCTTTCTATTTCTATATATTTTTCTGAAAAATATTTTTTTATTGATTTTTTTTTTTCCCCCCTCCTCTTCTTCTTGTGTTTGTTTTCACTTGGCTGGTTTGCCCTGTTGTTAAACTGCAGAGCTTAAACCAAAGGAGAAACAAAGTCTGACTAGAAAACAAACCACTCAGAAAAAGCTAAAATCACCTGGTGGCCTATTGCTTTGCAGCATAAAACATACCTTTCAAATTATTCCCAATAGAATTTGAGGAAAATGTTTTAGAAATGATGACTGGAAGCACATTTTAATGTAATATTTTAAGTGACTGGCTTTTCACCGAGTCTGTCCCTGTAAATGTGATAGATCAGTTCTGAAACACCTGCATAGAAGCGAACCAGTGATACCTTTCAACACCTTAAACCGCTGGCCAGGTCCTGCATCTCAGGCAGCGAATGTAAGTAAAGGTCATGATGTCGTCACTCCGTTGTGAGGATGCCTGGATTAAAATGTCCTGCCATCGAGGAGGGGAAAATGAGGAAAAAGGGGGGGGGGGAATCTGTCATCCCCGAGGTAGGATTTTGAACAGTGCAAATACCACAGTCGTTATACCCAGACGTGACAGCATGCAGCAAGATTGTTACACGAAATCAGACTTACAATGCACAGTGGACCGTGTGACAATAAGGTAATTGTTGTGCACTGAGAGACTAAGAAATGGACTTCTTACACCTAATACCTAGAAAAATTCCCTGTGAGAGAGGCACGCATAAAGGCAACATTATATACTAGATTATAGGTTATTACACCGTAAGTGCTGTGAAATTTTTGTTTGCCAGTGTGCCAGAATGGAGGTTTGTTGCATGCTCTGCATCCTTTTTGGCACCATGTGTCAACTGAATTTCCTGCTAGCCCTTTTGGTAACCTTCTTTCCCAATTCTGAGTAGGGCAGATTTTTAGTTTTACAGCTACTGGACTATGAATTGGATGTCCTTCTCTGGTACCACGTGCAGCATGGATTTACTGTTAGCCTGTATGTGTCTATAGGTGGAGGCTTGTATAGACTTAGGTTTTGACCCTTAAAGAAGGCATTTTGGGAAGGGCAAGAAGTTGTTGTCAGGTAATTATTGAATTTTAAATTGTTCATGGAATGTGGAGGATAACAAAAAAATAGCATGGTCTGTTGATCTATTTTTTCTTCAAATTATATGACACTTGGCATTATGTTTTTGGATATTATACATATAGTTCATAATAATAAACAGAAGTATTTGTTCTACTTTGTTGAATTTATAGACTATGTAAGTCACGCTTATGAACTGTGTAATGAACTCAATGTTTAGTGGTATGGAGGTGCATATGTGCAGACTTCTAACTGATCATGTGCATGTGTGTTCTGAAACTCAAAATATATCTTGCCTGAAATTAGTTAAATAGTTTAACTGGATTTGTTATTAATTTAATTCAGACTAGTACCACTTTATGGTACTGCTGAGGCCATAACCTCAAAAATGATTTTCCATCCCTCATTACACAAACTAGTTAAGCATCCCATTTTGAAAATGCAGAACATGATGATTGATTGTTAAATTGTTAAATATTGGAATAAACATTGAAGGACTAAATAGAAATTAAAACATAATATCTGTTAATATCTGAGAGACATTTTATGAGCAAAATGAGTCTTTGCCCACTAGTTGTGGCCTTCCTATCATTGTACAGTACCACTTGGGTTTAGTAGCAGAGATCATGACTGACTTGAGAGAGCAGAATTGGTTGGGTCTGGTAAGCCTGTGTGTCATCATTCTTGTGATATGGTCACTTTCTGATTTCAGCTACTTTAGCATAATTCCAGAATGACCAAATTAAATTAACTTTTCTGTGAAATTACACTTACCTATCAGTACTACAGATCCTGTGCTGTCTATTTTTTTCCTTTAGCACTTGTCTGAAGAAGCTCTAGAAGTATCTGTACCAATATGACAAAAATGTTTTCTTTTTCAGTGAATTACTCTTCGTTATTCATTACTATTACATTCTCATTAAGTCTAGAAATCTGCTGCTAACTTTACTTATTTTTTTTTCACTTAACTTGTGCTAAGGGTTATCTAGTTCATTATACTGTCAGTGTTTGAAAGGCCATGCTGTGATTTCTGAGCTATAGAGTAAGCTATATAGATGTGAGTGAAACAAACATAACTTTAGCTGAAATGAGCCCTTCTCATATTTAAATTCACCAGTCCAAAAAATACACTCAACACTTTTTTTTTTTCCCTTTGTATCTCTTTCCCTTTCTAGAAAGTTCATTGAAGGCAGAGTGGAGTTGCTTCAGCTTATTAGGACCTTTTCTTCCAAAGGATTACTTCTAAACGCTAAGTGCCTTGAAACAAAACTTTCAAATAATTTTTACTTTTTTTTCCTTTGCATAGAAGTCACTCTGCTCTGTAGCTTGGAAATTGAGTACCTGCTTGATATTACAAGCTGAGGCTTATTTATTTGTTTGTTATGTTAAAAAAAAAAAACCCACAAAAACAAAACAACAAACCACAGCTGACCGCCTGCCAAGAGGAAGATTCCCCATCAACTGATGACCTCCTATCTTTGATCTCCCTGTTTGTTTTGACCTGCTTTCGGCATGTGCCTTTGTAAATGTTTTATGTACGACTGCCACGTATAACCGCAACTATGGATATCACCATAAATATCCCAAGTTTACATGTTTACAGAAATGTTCTTTTTTCCTGGTCGTCTTCATGCTGGAGGAGCAGAAAGAGAGGTGCTGAGAATGACTCTTGTGTCTTTCAAGCCTGGCATTGGGCATTCACATATTTAAAACTCTGGGCCTTTAAGTATATTTACATTTTCCAAGGAAGCTTACAAAAATCTGTTTATTTCTCCAAGGAAACCCACATGAAGCAAACTTTTTATTTTCCAATAAAAATCATGGTTCCCATTAGCGTGATTTTTGGGAAGACTAAAAATATTGTTGGATGGTGCCTTTAGTGTTGCATTCTTCTGTGGAAATGCCTAATTTTTTCAGCGTGATACATAGTCATTTTGAAAACAGTAGTCACACAGACTACACTGATTTAACAGTTATTAGCGATGTGCAACTACTGTTCACAGCAAAGAAATTTCATATTCTGTAAAATGATTCAGAAGTCATGTAAACTGAAGTGCAATAGATGAATTTGTATCACGGATTGAGTATGTTGTTGGTAGTTGATTTTTTTTTTTTTCTTCTTTTGTTGCAGGGATATATTTAAAATGATAGGGCCGGTATCTTGTAAAACTCTCCCTTGGCTTTCAAAAATAAAAAGTCTGTGAGACAGTACAAAAATCCCATGTATTAATATCAGCATAAATGGTATATGTCAGTTTTTGTAATAGTTAACTCTCAAAATAAGTGATCGTATGTGCAGATTGAATCTTCTGTTTACTGATCGGCGTTTGATTAGAAAGATCTGTTAGTTTCCACTTGTAAAAATAATTCCATGTTTTAAAAGTAAGCATGATTTTAAAAGCTGCATCATAAACATAGCTGCCAGACAACTGGTACTGCTTTTTTCAAATGTTCCACTAAAAAAAAAATGAATCTGTGTTCTTCTCCCTACCTTTTAGATTTGTATTTTATAACCATTTCACTAGCCATACAGTAGATGTATAATTTAATAATGTCTTTTTGGGTGTGAAAAAGGGAGCATGGTTTTGAAAATATACTCTATTGAGTTTCTGCAGAGGTATTCTCACTGTGATATGATAACGTTGCTCTGGCTATAAGAATAAAGGCATAGATTTCAAACTAAACAGAGAAAGGTTTAGAGCAGGGAGCCAGGAGATGTGTGTTTTTGTATGGATTCTGGCCAATGTCAATTGCATAAGGGCAGTAATCTGGGGCGTGACTTGGGTGTCAGTTTTGTTACACATTCAAACTACTTCTGAATTTCTTTCTCTTTTTTTTTCTTTTTAATCCTTGGATTTTTTCCAAATGTAACAAAAACAAGCAATCCATACTCTCTGCTGCAAGCCTTGCCAGTAACTGAGGCATGTATCAGAATTAAAAGGCTGGTATAAGGCTGATTTTTTTTTTTTTTTTTCCTCCCCTTAAAAAAAGGATTCTATCGAGGATTTCCCTCAGAAAGGGAGGGGAAATGTCTTTCATGCTTTGGATGCAGTACTGAAAATCCATGTTAGTGTTTGCTGGAAAAGCATCTCCCTGCAGTGAGGTAAAGTTAGTTTTAAACTTCACGGGGATTAGGGGTCACTGTAAAGTGGCAGCCTAATACTGTTGCATCCAGCAAATGTTTTCTTTTCATGACTGAAAATTATAATTTCAGGGCTCCGACTCATTTATTTGCATGTATTTTTCCAACAGGAAATTGTTATCTTCACTGAGATAATTACACATCCTTTTTTTTTTTTTTAAATTATGGGATTCCAGTTTTTACAGGCATTTAATATAAATTTCAAGATTTTAATTACTGAAGAAGATTAAGGGTAGTAGAATGTAAGAAGGGAAACTTTTCTCTTTTTTGCTAATTTTAAGCTTTGTGAAAGGTGTTCCATTCTTCTCCAAGCTGCTGCTTTCTATGTAATAGTAGTTGTTTGGGGAAGCTTGAATCTCACCTACTGTATGTCTGATAAAAGGAAAAGGCAAAAGAACCTTTGTGTTGCAATGACACATGACAAAAAGCTGGGAAAAGCAGACCCAACTCCTTTCCTAGCAGCCCTGAGCCAGTCATCTGTGTTCCTACTGTGTTCCTGACAGCCAGTCCGGTGTCTTGGCATTGCCCTCCAGTGATCTGAGGATGGTGGGAGCATGGGAGATGGTGGCGATGCTGGGATTCCCGCAGAGAACAGCGGCCACCAGCTTTTGGAAAGCTCAAGGTGGAATGTAAATTTTACCAGAGCCCAGGAAGGAAGTGCTTTCTTCATGACATGAGGACAGTAGAAACTGTGTGCAGGCATGCCGTGCTCTAAAGACCGCCCCTGTGTTGCCAGCTAATCAGCAGTAGGGGTGAGGGGAAGAGGAAAAATCTGTGTGCAGAGAGGTGGTGACATTACGCACCGTGCTCCGGTTACGTCCAGCTGATCTATTGATCATGGTCTTACAATCATGTCAAGGTGTGATGGGCTAAGGATATAAGCTAGGTAAGTTATTCCTGCAAAGAGACATCATTGCTAATAAAATTTGCTTTTCCATCATCCTAAGGAAGCCTTCCCACCTCTTTAAGGTTTGAATGGTTCGGGGACAGTGGTTCAAATAGTTTGGAACAGGAACAGGAAAAGCATTAACCTTCCAAGTGAGGAGAGGTACACAGAGGCTGATCTGGGTCTGACAAGTGACGTGATCACTAGATCCTCCTCCTTTAATCTGGTCACTCTGTGGGCTTCAACAGTGAGACTGGTTGTGGTATGTTGTCACCTAACACTTAGGTCTGATGCTTGAGTTTGGGCTCGGTTTGAGGTTTTTGGAAACTGTATTTTTAAGGGCTAATGAAATACCCACACCTGCTAATTGTAAGCAAGTGCTAGTATTTGGGAAGTTTTAAGACTCAGCAAGAACTGAATAGCTTTCCAGAGGGTCAGCAAATCCACATTTCAGACCTATAACCCACGTAGTTGTATTTTGTGCTCCTACTTGAAACTGTGTAGGCAGCGTAGCTCTTCTAAAATGGCTGTAATTTTGGTTTTTAAAAACATTGGCAAAACCCCCTGGTTTTCCTGGCTTCAATTTTGCAAAAATCCTGAACTATGTTTTAGGGTGACGTTGAAAAAAACAAATTAAAACCAAACCAAACTAAAAAAAAATCCCGCAGCCGTAGGCAGAATGCAAATATGGAAAATACTGGCTTCATAAATGGCTGATGTCTGACAAAGAACAGCTGAAAACAAAACCTTACAGTGGAGCACAGGAGGTGGGCATGAGACAGGGCAAGCCTGTGCCCTCGTATGAATGAGAGCACACTGGTGGTATGATAAGAGAAGGTGTGATTTCAAACCTGTTTCTGAAGCTTAGCAGTTAAGGCTCAATTTCAGAAGGCAGCTTGTTTCCCCGGGGCCAGATTTGTAAAAGTAATCATATTTCCATGGAAGTTAGGTGTGTGAATACCCTGGAGAATCTAGGATCTAGACCCTTGAATAACCAAGTAGGTAATTATGATAGGCTGTAGCAGCATTATTAATCTTCAATCTTGTTTTTCTCATAAGTAATAAAAGGTGGTGCCATTTCCCTTCCACCTTGCTTTTTGACACCCATTTATCCCTGTGAAAAATGGCTTAAAAGAATTGCTTTGGTAGCATTTTCTGCTCAGATCAAGTTCAATGCGTAGGACACAGTGTTTATAAGACTCACAGCTCCGAAGCTTCAGATAGATTTCTGACAGGCATATGCTGTCAGAGGACCAAAAGCATTGATGTTCATCAGACTGCAAACTGATATTGATTATCTCAGAACTGACCAGGCATTGCTGCAAATTAGTGTTTTGTAAGTACGTATTTCTCCTCTTCTTTGTAGCTAACTTTGCATCTTTCTCCAGTTCTTGCAAAGACACAAAACAAGATTTATCTTTGTTATACAGATACTCTGTCCTTGGAGCACCTGTCCTCCAGAACGCACCTGGACAAAGCCATGGACCACCAACAGAAGTTGGTCCTACTTTCACAGTATCACAGGTCCTTTCCAACCTGTATTATTCTATCATTATAAAGTATTGATACAGGGGAGATTTTATACATGAACATGCACATGCCCTTAGTTCTACATGAAGGGTAAAGAGTGTAATAAACAGCTTAATCATTAATTGTTTTGGCTTAAGAAATACCAAGAGTGTGGGCCGTGGGCTTACTCCTATATGGGATACACAAATAAATCGAACATACTGGAAGTGTGGAGATCTTGGTTCTGCTGCCGTCCTCCTTTTTTCTAATTTGGCCAAAAGGGGCAAATTTGTATCAATTTCTGTGCATAAAATGAGATTAAAAATAGGTCAAAATCAGAAATGAAGTGTGAGGTTAAGAAATCATGTATAATAATGTTATCTTGATAGGGAATGCTACGCATGCAGTTCACTAGATGATGAAATTAATATATTCAATTCACTTTGTGTCTGTTTCATGGACTGAAGAAGCTTTCTATTTCTCCTTTTGCGTTGTGCGCTCCCTTTTGCATAAAATCAGGAAGAGACAACTGGAGGACATAATGTTTCAAAGTGGGATTTACAGATCTTTCATTTTACTGAGATTTTAATTATATGTAGTTGTATCTTTCAGACTGCATTTTTCACATAACCTGGATGATTTTGTGTTCATTAAAAGCATATGATTTTTTTTTCTCCAAGTCTTAATTCCAGAAATCCCTGCGGACATCCCAACAGTGATGTCATGCTCCTGGCACGTAATTTGTTAGAAGTGTCTCTGTCTGAGTATGTCTTTATTATAGCTCTTACACAATCTCTGTACACGATTCTTAAAAGAAATGGTTTCTAATTTAATCTGGATATGCGTAAAGCTGCAACACGGTTTCATGTCATAAAGGTGCTGTGATAAAATGGACTGAAAGCCTTATTCCGTCATGTTTGGACTTTGTTTACTAGATAGTTCTTCTGTAATTATTGCAGCACTGAAACCTGTTCTTGTCAGAATAAGCAAGCAGGTAGCTGGGCTTTGGCTGTCGGAGAAGAAAGGTGGGATTGAAGGTAGGGAGGCTTGTTTTGCAAGGTGATGTGTAAAGGGCAGGTTTCACACCCAAGCATAATACTGTCATCAATGAAAACTTGTCTTGCAACTTCAAAACTAGCAGCTGAAAGATGTGCACTCCACTAGTGTAATGGAAAACCTGCTTCGTAGTATGCCTTACATTTTTATAGCACAATATAGGCTGAGATAGCTATCAGAATATATTTTTACAGAAATACATTGCCTGTTTGAGGGCTGAAATTTTGCTTGCTTGGGTGGTTTATCCCTCAAAATTTATTAAATACTGAGGCAGCAAAATATTTTGATATCCAGTTTCCCCCTAACATTTTCTCATACAGTTTGTGTTAGTAGGAGTTACATTGAGAAGAGGACACAAATTGCAGTTGTGTGGGTTGTTTGGGTTTTGTTTTGATTTTTTTGGTGGGTTTTTTTTTTTTAATCTCCTCTGCTGACCCAGCAATCAGATAATTATCTAGTTCTGAGTTATCTGTATCTCTAGTTCTGAGATATTCCCTATTATTTTTAATAATAAAGTGAGCATTTTCATTTTCTGTTTAAGGAAGAGTAGGCCTATCTTGAGTAACTGTTGTTTTTGTAGTGTTTTTTTTTGTTTTTTTTTTTTTTTTTTTTTACCACAGCACACTTAATTCCCAACTCCGTAGAAGGAGCTGAATCAGCCTGATAGCAAAATGACCAGCTGCCCGAGGAGGGGGGGCAATCTCATGAGAAAGCTATCCAATTAGAAAAAGCACATAAAGCTGGTCAAGTGCATTGCTGGTCACCCTGACTAGTACTCGAAGTTGCAGGGCTATCTTTTAAAACTGTGAGTGGCTTCTACTTTGTTCTAGCGTTAATGTGTCCTCAGGGCTGTATTTTTCCCAGGATCTAATCCCTGAAGATACAAGTACATGCCTAATGTGCTTCCCTTTAAGTGCCTGGATAACTCCCTGCCATTGATTTGTGATGTAGATACCGAAATATTCCCCCAAATAAAAAAAAACAACTCATAAAAAAAACCAACTAACCAAACCAAAACAAACAACAAAGAAACCAAAGAAAAAAAGCCTTTAAATTGTGACCTCCTGAAGGGAGATCTAATTTGGGTCTTCTAGCACTGTTCTAGGTATTTAACGTTTGCATTCATAAAAAGAAATTGAAACTCTGTCTTCTGGTTTTGATCCTGCAAATAACTATGATAGTTTAGTTTAAAAGCTGAATTTTTCATCATCAGAAGTAGTTTGATGGTGAGTACTTTAGAGGGCTACAGGCCTAACCAGCTCACAGGGGCCAGAGAAGAGAGTTCCTGTAGAAAACTTTGGGTTTGGCACTGACAGATATCTCTGCTCTTCCTTTGTGTTTCCACAAGTGAACATCAGGCCAGGGCAGGACCTTAATACCCATTCTCCTGCTCAGCCTTCTCCACTCCAGCTCAGTGATAACAAGCTCATGCTGTGTGACAGCAATAATTTTCTTCCCTGAGTAACAGAGTTTGGTGGTTGACCCTCCCATCTGGTCATCCTGGTTCAGGAATTTCAGGAACAGTGTCTTGCCTGCTAATATGGGTAGTCCTATAAGCAGCTGATGAGGCGCTTCATTATTTGTTATATAGCAACGTATAGGATATCTTGTTAGGCTTTGTTCCTTCTTTGCAAAACACATACTGCCCCCAACTTAGAATTTAAAATCTAATTTAAAGCAAGTAACAACAGCTGGCAATTGACAAGAAGCCAAAGAGCATGGCTTAGGGGCTGGAGGCACAAGTATCACACTGCTTGTAGCCTGAGCCAGAGCTTTTCATTCAAACTTAGTACTACTTCATAAAGTACCTAGAGAAAAATGTCTTTTTATGTGGCTAAATTGTGTCACAATGATGGAAAAAAACCCCGACCCAATTCATCCATGGCTGCACTGGCATATCTGGTACCTGTAGAGAAGTTAGCAAATTCCAGGATGGCTGTACTGAAGTTGTCCTCTACTGTCTGACGCCATTCCCCATTACGGGTAGAGGCAGTGGTTGTGATTCTTATTTTCTTACTGGTCCTTATGTCGTTAAAGAAATAATAATTATATAGAGGTAGCTAGGGGAAGGTCAGGGAGAATTCACCCTGGCAAGTTTTGTTGTAAAGGCTAAGAGTCGCCTTTCATACCTGAGCACAGGGAATCACATCAGTGGCTTTGTGATGGGTCACTGTCGTAGGGGTAGGGTTGCAGCTGCTGCAGCTTTCAAGGTGGTGGTGCATCTCTCTAAGGGCTCACCTAATGAATACAAGCACAGGTAACAATGGAGATGTGATGTCATGGACTTATGCTTTGGGCTAGCAAGCTTTCTACCTATCAAAGTCTGCTATTGAGGTTGTTTGTCTGAGGATTTTTGGTGCAATATTAGTTTGTAACTTACTTTCAGTGCTTTGCATTTATCCATACTAGCTCAATTTGAGCTTGTGTGTCCAGGCTAAAGCTATACTTCAGTTTTGCTCTGGGGGCATGTTTTCAGAACCTTTCTATAAACCTCTTTTGAAATGGAAAGTTTCTCTGGACCCTGAAGCACTCAGGAATCAGAAGCACGCACGTCTCAGATTTGTGCTGTAGCCCTATTAACACACAGCAATTTTTCACTGTATTTCTCTGAAACAGATAACGTTCTTCCAAAGCAAGATAATGTACTGGGAAAAATATGGTTATTGGACTTCACTGGGTCCAAATGCTGTGGCTTTTGCATATGTACTCCAGTAGGCAGATTCCATGTAAAACCAGCTTCTAAAAGACTAAATCAATGAAAAGGAGACCATCCTGGCTTTTCAGAAGATGTGTGAGATTTATCTATGTGTGGGTAACACAGAATAAAGTTCACCAGATGTTCCTCTGCCTTTGATTATCCTCTAGACTGTTCCCTTTTCCTCTAGGACCGCACCTGCCTCTGAAGGCAAAGTTTCAAGTCCTCCTCCATTTTCAAGTCCTTCAGTTAAACCATGGGCATTTACAGTGAATTATTTAATGTATTGGTGAATATTTGAATGAATTTTTGAAAGTGATGTTATTTATTTCTTGTTTCAATTTGTTTGAGGTTTGGGGTGGGTGGGTGGGTGTGTGTGTGCACTGGTGGATCTTAATATTCTTCTGATCCTTTGCATGGGACTGTAGTTGTTTTCCGTGATGTCCTTAGCCAAAATGTCCTTTTCCGCTCCATAGATGATCAGAGTATTCAGAAGCTTGTGGTATTGCAGGCTGTACAGTGAGACCTCTGTTGCTCTGTGCAATATAAAATTGATTCAATTAACTGCCTGGCTTTAATAACAATAATAAAGATCAATGTAGTGGGGATTTATTTGGCCTAAATAAACAAAGCGGTTTCAAATTAGGCCTGCACACAACCCAGTCTCCAGGTTTCTGTTCTGTTGCAAGAGAACATTTTCTAGGTTTGCCATACCATATTTTTTTTCATGAAGGTAGTTAAGAAAGTTTACAAAATAAAATGATTGACCACTCCCTTTTCTTGGAAAGAACAGAAGAAAACCCCTGTAAACGTTCTGAATGTTAGAACAATATGCTTGTAATTAAAGTATAGGGAGGACTGTTATTAGTCTTCATTTACACTTCTACTTGTTCTCCTGAAAAATTAACATGCTTTATACTAAGAAACAATTCTGGTTAGCAAAGTACGGTGAAGAGGGTACTTAGAAGGATTTTTCTTTTAAACAATTCTTAATTGGCTTTACAGAATTCTACAGGTATTGCTGTATTCCCCCTCTAGGAGTCTTTTTTTTTTTTTTTCTTTTATTACTTCAAAAATTACTTCTATTCAATTTGACCAGGCAGTGGTATATCAAAATGCTAAGAAAAAATAAATACTTCTTAAAAGTGTTTCTTATAAACTTGCATCTGCAGAACTATTAAAACTTACTGAAATACTTGCTGCTGGTTTTGCATTAGTGTTACCTCTGTGGACTAGTAAGCATTAGCAGCAGAAAATCTTATGTTAAATTAAAAGGGTTTTAGGAGTATATATCTGGAGGTTTTATTTTTTTTTGTCTAGGAATGTCTTACTTGACATGTAGGCTAACACGCGTGTTGATGCAAAGCCAGCTGAGGAACTGTATGTTAAGCTACAGCAATAGCATGGTGGTTCTGGGGTCAAGCAACAATGGCTTGGTAATTTATTTCTTCAGTTTTCAAAGAGGTTGAGCGCCAGAACTATAGAGACACAGAGATCAGAATGTAGTAGAAGGGGAATATTCGCAGTGTGCCAGTGTATGTCTCCAGTACAGCTAACTTTCACCCTTATGATGGAGGTAATTATTTATTTGAGAGTGAGAGAATTTGTAATATGCCTACTTCCGACTGAACTGGAATTTTACACTATTGTGTTGGAAGGATAGAAACCCTTATATAAATTTGTGCGTATGTGTGTGAGACCTGCTTAAACAACTTAGGTGACATGCTAAGAGAAAAATATCTTTTTATTGGTAGGATTTTTTAAATAAGTACATCTTGCGGACATATTTCTAAAATGTAAGATTTTTGAAAAGAGAAATAGGGTTTTTTGTATGTGTCTGCATGACATCTGTACTTAATTAACAAGTTTATTTCCAAAAGTGCTTAGTTGAAGCTGAGAAATTAATCCCAAGAAATCTTTTTTTCCTTGAATTACTTTTTGTTAATAAAATAGCAAAAAAATTATGCCCATGTGTTTCTTGCTTGTGGTTAGTCCAGCCATGCTTTTTCCATTTTTTTTTTTTTAAATGCTGCACCACTAGTAACGTTTTGAATTGTGGAAAACACTTTTACAAAACGTTGCAGTAAGAGAGACTTTTCAGCAGACTTTTCTGTTTTCGTCTCCCATATGTGCAGGATATTGCTTTGACATATCAAAGAATTGGTTCTGCTGCAAACAGAAAGAAGGAGCGTGTACTAAAAGTAACTGGGGACGGGTGGGTAAAAAACAACAACTGGAGAAGGCTGTACAAGAGATTCAGGTTGCTTCCACCAAACAAGTCTTACATTCATTCCTGAAAGTCTCAGCCCTGGCTCTTTTGCTAGCTTTCACCAGTATGGCCTGCTTATCAAAGCACTTTATCAGCGGGGAAGGGATGTGGGTTAACCACTTCACTCAACTCCAACTTCCCAGCTAGCAGTCTGTCACCCGACAGCTGTTTTTCAATACGTACACTATGTGCTGCGGAGCTGATTCAGAGCCCATGACAAGAACGGCATTGTATTGCAGAGCTTGCTCGAGTTTGGGGTTAGTTTCCTATAAGCTTTAAGGGAAAAAAATCCAAGCACAGCTCCAAGATTCTGCTTCATTATTATTTTTTTTTTTTAAAGGTATTTTCCCCATCCCAGTTAAGGGTATGTGTGTACACTTAAAATATGCGATGGCCAAAAATATGGATTTCAGAGAACCGGTGTGGGGATTTTTGCTCGCTGGTAAACACCTAGCCCTTGCCATCTCCCCTTTCTGGAAAATGTCAGCATATCTGTTTCAAGTGCTAATATAGCAAACCAGATCAATTAGAATTCTGTGAGAGGTATATCCTTAATATATATGCAGGGTGGGAATGTGTGCGCCTATATTTCTATTTATTTCCATGCTATTTTTTCCTCTGTGCGTATATAGAAAATAAAAATAGATTCAAAGGTAGACTGAATTTGAGCAATTTTTGAGGGGCAGCTTCGGAGCACATTTGGTGTGGGGAAACTAATTTGCTGGCTCCTTCAGTGTTTGCTTTCTTACTTAAACACAAATTAAACATCTAGCTTTCATGGAGGTGAACCTAGCCCTCTGAAAACACACAGACTTAGTGCAGTTTTGCAGGAAGCGGCGGAGAAAAGGTTAATACCGCGCCTGCTCTTCAGAACCCAAGCGCGATGGTGAAACTGCTGGGCTTCCCACAAGCTGCTCCTGGGCCTGGAGAGCCCAGAAAACAGAGGTCCAGCGGGGTGGGGTGGGGTGGGTGGGCAGGGGATCAACAGAGCAAACCCAAACCCCATCAGCTGTGAACCTGTGGGGTGGCGGGGTAGATGAACAGACCACCCAGTAGTTAAGAAGGTCTAGGGTGGATTAAAAAACAACGGAATAGCAAGGGGTTGGTTTTGTTTTTTTTTTTTAGTTCTGTGCTAGAGGGAGGTGTGTAGGATGGAATTGGGCATTGGATATTTATTAATCACCTCCTGTATTAGCCAGAGGTTAATACAGAGGGGTTATTTCCAAGCAAAGTTCACGCAACTTGCTGAAAATACCTTCTTCGTTCTCAGGGGGTGCCCACAGTTACCTGGGGCCTTCGCTAGAGCGAGGACTGGGGTGTTGCCCTGGCCACGGCTGCTCCGCTCCCTCGTCCTGCCCTTTACCTCGTACACTGGCCTCGAGCTCGTAGGTGCCCTGTCAAATTTCCAAGCAGCGACAGTCCTTTGGAGATTAATAACCGCAGACGGAAAGTGGCGGGAGCAGAATGCCGTTCTGCCAGGACAAATCCCGCCGGGGTGGTGACGAGGCCAGGTTTGGCTCCAGTGTCTCTCTGAAGCTCCGCAGGCTTTTATGTCTCTCAGCTGGGTGAACTGCACTGAGAAACTACTGATTTTTGGCAGGGTACAGCACAACGCTTCACCTTGCAGGCCACAGGCATCCCAATAGAAGATTATCCCTGCGCCACTGTGAGTGTTTTGAATCTCGAAACACTGCAGTCTTCTGAACACCTTCTGTTCGGCCCTCTTGGTGGCAAAGCTGAGTCTCAGGCCATGGTTTACGGTTCCTCCTGGAACAGTTTTATGGTGACTTTCCAAAACTGCATTTCTACGTGAGGAATGTTTGTCATCAGAAGGCTTTTCCTGGGGACAAAGTAGGAGGAAGGAGTGTTAAACATTGAACTCGTTCAGAATTTCATTATTTGCATGGGATGCAAGTGAAGTCTAGAAACAATTTACTTGGCTGGCTTTGACAGAAGTATGACAAATCCTGTTAATGAGTTATATATCAGTCTTTGAACTTGTGCAAAGGAGTTCTGTTACCAGGCTGTGTTTTCATTCTTTCCTTTAAACATAGCAAATGAATAAGAAATGTAGAAGAGTGGAGAACTTTAATTGTAGTACTGATTATTTGATCCATTTCCTTGTAAGTGTAATAAATAACATTCTTTTAACATCTTGGATCCAGAAGACTTAAAAAAAACCCTTCTAAAATACTAGTTTTATATTCATCCGAGGAACGTTTCATAACTATTTGATCCAACCCTTTATAAATCTTGTATTCTACAAGATGTGAAAGAATGTGCAAATGTGCTTACAACAGTATGAAACAGTGATTGGGGCTATCAGTGACTAACTCTGGAGAGCATGAATTTACACAGCTACAATGGAAATACTTTGCTAGACTTTTACCTAGGATACAGTGCTATACAACCTGTACCCAAAAAAGGGCTCAGGTAGTTCTAACTATTGTAATACCTCTTGAAAGATGTTATTTCTCCTGGCAAATTGCTACCTGGAGACTCCCTGAAACATTGCTTCAGTACAGATTATTCTGCCCAGTATAACTTCTTGAATTGTTAGTGGAATATATCCTCCCAATGGCCCCCATCCAGCTTCTGGCGTAGCGTAACCGCTGCAGTGGATGTGATTCAACAGCCTTTGCAATGAAGCGGTCTAAGAAGTACTAGAAAGCAGCTGTGCTATAGGTATTTTTGCTATCTCTGTCTGATTGAGAGGACTTTACGTGCTTACCGACAACATTCATTAATTTAATATACATTTATATTTCTGATGGAGGTGTTCTATTTAATTCTTATGAATTGTATGGGCCTTCTTTCGTGACCAAGAGAAACTGTTGCCCAGGGTGAGGTGTTAGCAGGCCTCATGCTGAAGGGAGGTCACTTTCTGGGGGTTGCTCTGCTGCTCTTTATTTCAGATCCTCAAATGCATTTTACAGGTGTGAATCATACCTCAGAGGCAGGAGGAGGTAAACATGAGGCAAATGAGTATTGTCAATTCTGAGGAATAAAGTGTTAGCGATTTTCAAAGGTTAGCAAAAACAGGGAGAACAAAGATTTTTTTTTTCTGTTTTTTTTACTTTCTAATCTGTATGGTTCATTGTTCAAGGCAGGCACAGCTGTTTGAAGGTGGGATTTCCTTTTGCCCTTGCACTCTTAAAAATTTGTGTTTGTTTTGGTGGTCCATGTATTTGATGAGTTTGTCTGATGCACGTATAACTAAGTCTAGCTACTGATTTTAATATACATTTAGTTTAGGCTAGTTGTACGTATAACGCAGTTAAAACTGACAGATATCCTGAGCTTTGAAATAGAACCATAACGGAAAATATCCCAGTTGGTCACCAAATGGAGCGTCTAGGTGGCCCAGATAAAGGGCATTAAGACAGAACCATCTTCAGGTGAGTCACTACAGTCTTTCCTCTTTATGGTGAGTCCCAGGCAGGAAATCATAAGCAAGAAAGAGGGGCAAGGAAAAAGGATTATAGACGAGGACTCGTCTCAGGAGCACAAAGTTGTTTAAGTTAGTTTTTTCACCAACAACTGTTATGCTTTAATAATGTGAGGAAACAGTGGGTGAATTGCAGCAATAGATATTGGGCAGGGCTTTTCTTCTGAGGGTCAGACTGGCATAACCCCATCAGAAATTTCAGAGGAATGGAGACTGTGTCAGGAAGGCAAATGTGCTTTTAAATAGGTATACCTTAAAGGATGAGGGCAAGTCCCAGTGATCAGGGGTCTTGTGTATTTAAATGGACGGCGGTCAACCTAGGTAGGTAAGCGGTATGATAGCAGGTTGGTACACCCTGAGCCATGGCCACTGCAAAAAAATACAGCAATGCAACTGGGTGAAGCCTGAGTTTTAGGTAAGTGACCTTTGGATCCAGGAAATCATCTCTTCTATCTCCCTGCCCAGCAGACTGTAAATAGAGGATTTAATTGTTTGCTGATTGTAGGGCATGGATGTTAACAACTCGTTTATGCCTGATAATGGGTATGTATTATAAATAAAATTATAACCTTCCATTTTTTAGTCCCATGTTAAGTTATTATGTCATCCCTTATGATGTGTGAGCTAATAATTTGGAAGGATTAAATCTTAGAGTAAGTAAGTCTTGCATATTTTTTTTCCCCAGTAGATTCATTCCTCTAATTTTAAAACTAACGCTAAATTCCTGCATCTTTGAACACTATTTGTGAGCTATTTAAAGCATACAGGAGGTTGTTCTTAAGAGTATTTATAGCGCACTATTAGTCTTCAAGAGGGTTGATTGTTCATGATTCTGCATGATGTATAAAGATGGCTGTGGGTGGTGGTAGATTCCTTTGGAGAAACATGCTTGTATATTGCATTAATATGCCTAGATTTGTATTAACACCTTGTTAACTTAAGAGCTGTCCAGAAAAGGTTTATAGATTTTTCAGAAAGGAAACTTTATTTCATCATGTAATTTTGCCCTGCTGATTTTTATTATTGACTGGTTGTGAGAGATGAAGGTCAAACTGAAACTTTTTACACCCCAGAGCATGCCCATTAAATTTCGTTTTAAAAAACTTGGCAAAACACAACAGTCTCATCTTTCTTTTTGCGGGACAAATACATTAATAAAGTGGATATATTCCCCAATGCATCACCCATTGTAATTTATTATAGAATATGAATTATTTTATCTGCTAAAACATTGCCCTCCGGTGTAAACAAACTGTTAAAAGTTTTTGAAATGAAAATAGAGACAAAATTCTCTTTCATATTCTGTTGAATGTCAAAGGTGAGATTTGAATGTTGCTGAAGGAAGTCGAGATTGAATATAGAATTTCCTTTGTATCTGGAGCAATGAACAAGCGATGATTTGTCCAGGCCTATTGTTTCAAGAATTATTGTTAATGTAAGAAACAAAGGGTTGTGAAGTGCCCTTTGGAGAATCTTGTTCATTTTGTCATTCCTGCAGATATGAAAGAAACTCTTTATTCAGCGGGATCCTTTTTGAAAAGGGTGACGATACAAGCTTCACCACCTTCCCTTTAGGAAGTGCTCTCCAAACAGTTGAAGGGAAACAAGAACGTTTTTGCTGCTGTGACTAAATGTAGGTCTTGTTCAAGCATTTGGCTTGCTTCGATATCTATCCCTTCCTCACCCATCTGTAAAGGTTTACCTGGGCTGCAGGACAAAAATAACACCAGATTCCCTGCCAACCACGGCAGCCTTTCTTTTAGCTGCCTGCTGCTGGTTAAAGTTAGAGCTCTGCTGGAAGTGGAGGTTCTGAGGCTCCATCACCTGCACTCCTTTCATGCGGTCTTCAAGCACAGCACCTTTCCCCGCTACAGTCCATCCTTTGGTCGTCGCTGCTATTTCAGTTCTTAGTAAATTTAGTTGTTGATTGATTCTTCCTGTCAGTCCCCAAGACCCTGTTTTGTAACTGGTTCATTCTAATCAAGATTTTCCAGTAATTCCGTGACTAGACTGTGTTGTCCTTATGTGAGAGAAAGGAGTGTCGCATGTTCTTCCATTCCTGGCATCAGGAACTAACAAATGCATAGCATAAAATAAGCAGAACTACCTCTGTGTTTAAAATGCCCCCAGAAAATTCATGTACGTTAGAGTAATTCTTGAGCTTGGTTTTGGTGTTATACTTGAACTCACTGTTTTTGCTCATTGTTCAACCACGTCTCACAGCTCCCGAGGCTTCTGGGGGAGACAAAGTTTTCTCTGCAGAATTTCAAATTCTGAAATGCAGGACATCTTGTTCCGCTTCTATCCTTTTTTGTTGTTGTTGTTGTCTGTGGTCCTTTCATCTTTCCTCTCCTCCTTTGCCTTTTGTCCTTGCCATCAGCTTCTTCCCTTTCAGGTTTTGTTGTTCCTTCCTCCTTGGTGCTCTCTGCACTGTCCCTGTGCGTTATCTCCCCTTCCCAAGCACTGGGATCGCTGTTCAGCATTTCCCAACATCATCAGGTTAATTCTCAGGCTTTTGATCGGTGCTTCCCTCCTAGCATTGCTCATATGCTTTGGCCAAAGCTGGGAGGAAAATGTGAGGAGATCAGACAGCCCAGGGACAAGAAGCACGATGTGAGAGCAGTGTCCTGGGACATGGTCAGGAAAATGGCTTAATAACAGGATGTCCCACAAAATGCAGACCGCTTGAGAAGCGTGACAGCCTTTAGAGCCCAAAAGGTTGTAACATCTGTAGTTGCTTCTTGTATGCACAGTTTCAGTAGCTTTTGATTGTCTGATATGGGTTTGATTTTTGACAGATATTTCAGAGAGCTGTCTGCAAGTATGCTCTGAAAGGGGGAAAATCTCCCTCGTCCCTACTAACTTATTTTCTATTTAGCTACTCTAAGTCCCTTTTTCCTTGCTCATTGGTTTCTAATAAGCTTCTAAATATGTACAATATTTAGGGGCATCTCTATTCATCTTTCAGTCAGCATTTAAGTGCTTTATTTGTTTAGTTAAACATGTATTTTGCTTCTGTAAATGTATTATTTATCTGATAAATCCTGTTGGTTTATTTGGAACCTTTACAGCCTGAAGGGCAAACACATATTTTGGCATGGCAATAGTTTAGAAAACATGTATTATTTACCCATCAGAAAGTAATGGGTCCTCAGGAGCCATTATGGTCCAGCTTGTAAATCCTTCTCAGTTTGCATATTATTGACCCAATAGACAGTAACAACTCTTGGGACCTGTTGTGGTCTATCCATATTCATTTAGTTGCTGTACATGTGTGTAAAGTCTGCTTGCTGAAAATCCTTACAAATGCTTGATTGAAAAAAACATATGCAGAAAGTTATATTTATAAATGAAATTGCTTGGTCAGTTTTAATTTCCCTCTTTCCTTCTCTCCCATAAGTACCTAGAGACACTTTTAAAGAAAATTGTTTGGTTTGGAATTACACAAGCACCCAGAAGAGCTTTATCCTAGTAATTATTTCTTTAAAAAAACAAAACAAAACAAACCACTTATGTAATATAATACTCAGTCTGACTTCTGATGAATTTTTAGAAAATGGTTTTATGTGACGTTTCAGGCCAACAGCAAATTTTTAGAGCTGAATAATAAACATTAAACACATGAGCGTGTAATGGAAATGTTGACACCTCCAAGGCTAGTTGAACAAATAATTTTCATGTAATAAGACTTTCACTTTTTAGACCTAGATGTTTTGAAGTCTTATTCAAACCATTTCTTTAAAACCAAAGTCTCTTCAGATAGCATGGGAGCGTCACATGTGATCCAAAAAAAGGCACTTGATCACAAGAACTGTCAGGCTCTGGCACCAAAGAAACAGCTAGCAGTGGTCCAGTGTATTAGTACTTGGTGTGTGTCTGGGTCTATGCCCCTGAGTTTGTTACACTTGTTTCTGCAATGTGGTGGAAGAGGATAAATAAGGATTACGGCCACCTTGGTATGCGGTTGTTCCAAACTCCATGCCACAACAATTTCCTTGTACAGTTTTTACTGTTTAGAAGAATGGCTGGGGAATTTGTTCTAAAAGCGTAACAAAGGCCACCAAAAAAAAAAAAAAAAAAAAAAAGAAAAATGCTGATTTTTTTTTTTGTGGTGTGCGGTCTGTAAGCCTTGTTCTGGACAATTATTATTATCAATCTGATCTAGTTAAAGATGCCTGCGCTTACTGCGGGGGGGGGTGGGGGGGGTGGGGGTGTTGGACTAGATGACCTTTAAAGGTCCCTTCCAACCCAACACATTCTATGATTCCATGAATTATGCGGAGATGGATTTCTGTTTTAACTAGGTCCATTGATGTTCATCTTGGAAACATGGTTTCCAAAGCATTTGTTAAGGAGCTTACTTGGGTCTGAGCTTGGATGGGCTGAGTACCTTGCAGAAAACAAAGTTGAGCACCACCAAGAACGAGGCCCAGCTGGATGGGATGGTCCAAGCTGCGGTGAACGAGCGCGCCTGCTTCTCTCCATCAGTTGTAAGCCAATACTGTGCGATGCCTGCTCAGTGTTTTAAGCCAGCCGGAATTTGTGGTCTTCTTAAAGACTTTGGGGGGGGAAATCATCCTTTGAAACCCCAAATGTTTTATGAAGTAATAATAACAATGTATGGGAACACTGAATCCTGGAATTGTTGAAGGGCAGTGGGAAACTTGATTGTGTTCATTAACCGGGATTTTTTTAAGGCAATGAGGTCCTTTCGAACTTACGCTTGTACCTGAATCTGAATGTGCATATAAATTTACATATTTATTTAAAGCATATGTGTGTGTATGTGTGCGTATGCATATTTTAAACTAATTATGTCATTATTAGGATTTCTGTACATTGTAACTTATGTGCCTTTTCCAGTCTTAAAACAATTTGTGTGGGACTATGTGCATTCTCCTGAGCTTCAGTGGTCAAATAATATGTGCTCACAGAGGAGTGAAATGAGAGTATAGCAAAACAATCTATTCCCTCTATTTTTATTTAAAATTTGTGGTCAGATATTCAATCCTTGCTGCAAAGCAGAATCTGTTTTTTATTACACGTTTAAACAAATGACAGATTTCTAATGGAAAATAATAATCACTTTGTGACGGTTTATTAAGCTTAAAGAGAGAAATTTGCAAATCCTTAGAAGACCTTAAGTCTGGCTAGTCTCTCTAGTGGCAAAGTTTAGCTTGAAGAAGAAAATGTCAAGTATTACAACCAGTCATTCTTGCTGCCTCAAACCACTGCTATTGTGTCTGGCCTACATGCAAAATCATCAGTCAGTAATTAGATCACTTGCCGCAGAGTATAGTAATCACTGTTTGTTAATCCCCATTATATGTACATAAATCAGTTTAAAAAAAACGGTAGAGGACATTTATTTGCAGTCTGTTTATTTTAAAGTTCTTTACAGGTAATCCACAAGAAGACGCCTTCTGCCAAAGCTGAAGTAGTCTATTGCTTTTTCTGTAGACTTTGCTTATCATTAATAGAAAGCAGCATGTGTACATCCTGCAAACTCATTTCCTTATTTAAAGTGGGCATCCTTCCTTTACTGAGATATGCTTCCTCTTTTAATACAGGAGTGAGGATGAAGCCTTTGTAAGCCCTTAAAGGCACATCCCTTCCAAATGACCTTTTGTCCCGTGCTAGTAAGTTGCATTGTTTAGTCGACTCCCTGATCAGAGCTGCTACATGAGATGTCTTTGGAAGCGAAGAAAAAAAATTTTTCTCTGCTAATTAAATTTGGAAACATGTCATATTTTCCAATTATAAAGTGTAAATGAAAGCTCAGTCGAGTGTGTTGTGCCTTTTGGTAGCCTGTTGGGGAACTGAATTCCAGGGAGTAACTGAGCAGGGTTTATTCACCCAGGTCTCAAAGGACAGTCGCTACCTTGGGGCAGAACTTTGACCTATAGATTTCTAAATCCTTCATACAAATAAAATACTGTATTTATTTTCCTTTGATCCATATGATCAAAAACTGTCCAAATATATTTAACTACATACAAAATTATAGGTCTATACCTTTTCTGTCTTTAAGCACGGACATATAGTCAGGTACTACTACAACATTTATTTTGAAATTTCAAATGCATCTTCCAGTGCACGTTTATTTGCCTGGGTTTACTTTTTGTTTATTTATTGCTTTTTATTGGTGTTAAGTTTAACAGAAAATTATTTTTTCTGTGAACTGCTTGTGCTTCGTTTTCCTGACAGTGTCACAGATCAGTTGCTGTGGAAGAGATATTAATTTCACAGGCACTGGATTTATAGCATTATTAAATTAATTGGATAGAAGTTAGGTTATAGGTAGTTTCTCTTTAAAGACAGGTACAGTATTTCACTAATCAGAGATGAAGGAAAATGAAGTGAAAACTTGTTAACTCCATTTGGTCATTTTCCATAAAATTGCCAGACTGTTGCTGGTGTAGGTTTTCATCCTCTATTTATCCTATGGAACATATCCATAGGCAATTGGTAAATGCTTTCTTTAAAAAGTTTTTAAAAGGGTCTCTCCTGGTCTGAGCCAGCCAACACTGGTGTCTGTACTTAGGCCAGGTCCTGTGGAGTTGACTGGGACTCCCAGAGCTTTCCTCTGTGAGATGATCCTTTCTGTCCCAGATTTGTTGGGATGCTTATCATGAGTGATACCATCAATTTCTAGGGGACTGTTCACACCTGTGAAACTTTAGAGGGTGGTAACATGAATTGGTATATACCTTAGCCCCTCCTGACCCGAGCCCTGGGAGGGGATCTCCACAGGCATCTTTTTAGTTACTGGAGGGAGGGATTTTGCTCTAAAGGGTGAGTCACAGGACGAGCTTAATCCTCTCCTTCCACAGCTTATTGTATTGACTATATAGTCATAGCCACTTTTATTCAGAAACCTGGCTGGAATAGACTCCTGCTTTTCTGCTTAAGCTACTTGCCCCAGAAGTGGGAAACCTGCATGGTAAAGCTTCCTCACCCTAGAGGACTTCAAACCTCCACGTTGCCTATCCTTCATAGCAAATGCACTTACCTGTGAGGGTACACCAAGGTGGAAACCACTCACCAGCTTCCCAGTGTATGCCATGCATCAGCCGAGAATTCAGGATGTTTGTCACAGGGATGAAGACACCACAAGTGAGAGAGGTGAGGTGTAAAAAAGAAGAAAATGAAATACGAGATAGTTTCAACCTGCAGTGGAAAGAGAAGCTGGAAGAAAATGAATTCTTCATATTCTTTGGGGAATATTGAGAATCCAGTGTGATTTAGGGTGAAATCTTACACCCATTGCAATCAACTGGAATCCTGTCACTGAATGCAAAACCCTTAACCTGTTAGTGACTTTCCCAAATCTGCAATGAAGTCCATGGCGCAGCTGAGTCCTGGTGCCAGCCTTCCAGAACTATGTTTAAAAAAGTGAAAGGTGAGAATGGAAAAACATATGTATGCCTCCATGAAATTTGGGCAAGTTTTTCTGAGGATGCGGTTTTGTAAAGTGACTTGCTATGGCCTCAGTACAGTGAAGTGGTCACTGGAGTTGTTTTGTGACCAACCTGTATGTCACAAAATGTATGCCAGCCTTCTTGAATGACCGTGATGCACCTTTTAGAACAGCCACTTTCTGCACACGCAGTTCAGAAGGGACCTTTATGACCAGGTGGTTGCTGTGATTAAGTTGTGGGTGAGATCCTTACTTGATTACAGGTAGTGCAAATTGGCTCTTTGCAGAAGCAGGGCTGTTACTTTAACAAGTTTGAGTGAGTGTTTCTTCTGGAGTTAATTAAGATGCTAGCAACAAAGGAAATTCATGTGCCCTTCTGTCCTTTCTTCACCCCTAAGAAAGATGTTGAGACAGCTATCTTATTAGATCCTGTTTGACTAATGAGTGTACGTGTGCAAGGCAAAAACCAACTGGCTAATGACCTTAACGCTTCTGGCATCCTTTGCTCTAGTGGAAAAGGAGAATAGGAAAAAATGGGAGGGGAAGATTTTTTTTTTTTTTTCCCAATTCTTAGGACTGTGATATGGAGTCCTTAAGGAAAATGTTCTTTAGAATTCCTGTAAGAGGGTTGCATAACTTACATCATATGTTTAAGGGGAAAATTTTTTGAATGTTTTAATCAAATAAATTGCTATGATTTCCGAGGCTGTATTGCAATAATTTTTATCTTTTTTATGTTATTTTATTGTATAAAATATTTTTTATTTTTGCTTCCCAGTTCCTGAAGGAAAGAGCCAACTCGGTCTGCTAGTTTGCATGAGTAAAGACTATTAAATTTGACTTAGTGCTTTACGTATTGTAGGCAGTTTATTCAGTATGGCGAAAACTAGAGTGTGGAATGATACTGTGTTTGGATCCTATGTTGTGTGTATGAGTAAAAGTAATATTGATTTGTGCAACAATGCAACATTACCATATGCACTTAGCTGTAAGCATATGAAGATTTTGGAGGGACTTCCCACAGATTTAAGATAAGAAAATTCATAAGTGTTTTCAGAATACATATCCTTAAAAAAAAAAAAAAGATATTTGAGCTTGTGTAGCTAAGACTGCCAGTGCTTGCAGCATAAGCTTCAGTTTTTAGAGGCTTATTCTACAACGGGGAGAGGTGTTGCTTCAGTGAATAAGAAAACAAGAGAGCTTTTCCCATTTGCTGTAGAGTATATAGGGCATTGCACCCGTACGCTGGGCTTAAACTTGATCTAGACTGACGAAAACCAGTACTTTTAGTTTTAAGTGCTTTCAGAGTCCTTGTGAACAATTAGCTTAATGCTTTAACATCTAAAAATGTAGCCAATTGACTGTCTTGGTTCACAGCGGCTGTTCATTCTGTTGGCAAAAGAGATTTATAAAAAAATGGTCGATTTATGGACTAATGTATTTACTTACCAAGTGCATTATGCTGGCTGTGGAGAATATATTCCCTTTGATATGTGTCATTAAATATTTTAGTGGTTCATTTAATCATGTACAGGCTTGGGGACATTTTAATTTTTTTTGTGAAGAAATACATACCTGCTCTGATGGTTAAATTATGCATTCATTGAGAAAATTCAAACAGGAAAAAAAAAAAAAGCCCACCAAACCTCTGTAAATATACCTTTTAGGACAGTAAAGAAACCTTTAATTAAAAAAAAATAATCAAAATTTGAAATAATAAGGATGATAATACATTTTAATTGCAACTTGTATTGCTGTGTTAAAAAGAATGCGAAGCAGCAATGTCTTCCCAAGTCTCTTCTGTTTCAGCCTTCTTGGAAACATTAAGGCCATCATTGCCTCCCTCCCATTCTTGAGGCACTACCCCAACCAAAAAAACCCAAGGGCCTGCAGCTCTCCCCTCCCTTCTCCATCGTGTTTTTTTTCTGTTTTAATTGGGAGCTTCAAAATGCGAAAAAACCACATCAGGCACATTTTCAAAGTGAACGTGGATATAATTTGTAATTAAGCTTGATTTTGATATGCACAACAGGACAAGAGTAAATACCTGGGACCAAGAGCTTTTAAATGTAGTCTGGATATTGTTTACCTATCAGTTGGCTGAAATCAGTTGTAGACTTTGAAATGAGGAAATGTTACTCTTGGAAAAGAGAAAAATACCAAAATTAAATGCCTACTTTATGCAATGCAAAGGTAGCATAAACAAATGAGCTCAAATCCGAAGTAAATAAAATTAATCTGATATTCTACTGCTGACCAGCCCTATATTGGAGCTGAATAAATAGGATTTTTTTGAATGGTAGTGAGCAGTTCTTTGGCTTTCACTGAAACTGGGGGGGAACTTGATATTTTATTTTGAAATTGTTACGCTTAATTTGAAGTTGACTGTTTAAATTTTGGATACAGGTGGTCTGCATTGGAGTTTGATAAAATACCTTTTTTAATTTCATTCTTGATTGAAGACTGGCAGCACCAGCCTTCCTTCCAATAGTTGTTACTTGAACAAAAGAGGGGAGGCGTTGGAAGCGTCGCCTACCAGTTATTTTTATCTTTCTCATGTAGTAATTTGTGTTAAGGTCCTCATTGCTCCTAAAGTCTGTTTTCTTCAACCCTGAATTATCAATAAGCTGTAACTGAAGAAGATTTTTCTGTACCTTGTTTGTCCCTGCACATGAAACGGAGGGGGACAGACGTGATCCAGGTATTGAAAGTTATTTGAGCTTCTCTTTGAAAGGCTGCACCCCGCTGCTTTCCTCTTCGCCCCACAGCATACTTTTGAGCCTTTCTAAACATGAAGGACCCAGCTGAGAACGGAGGTCAGGAGCTAGAAAGCTTTCCTACTACTGGTCGTAGTTGTCTCTGTATCGCAGCTGCTTTTCATCAGAAGAGAGCCGCAGCTAAGAGGTCTTAATCTCCGTTTTCTTCTGAGGGTTTCTAGGTTAGCAGGTGTTGGCCACTCAGCAATGCCAAGCATATCTACTTCTTGGGAGCTGGCTTCTTATGAGCTATCATCGGTTTGGTGAAGGGTAGATGTAGTCCTTTTGTCTGCTTCTTATTGTACAGAATTGCATTTCATGGTTGAGATCCTGTTAGCAAACATAAGAGCTAGACTTCCGTGTGGCAGACGATGGTCTGAATCGTAAATCATAAAACGTATGATTTATGATAAAATTGGGCAGCAGCTTGTAACTGGGAGCAGATAAAAACTGGAAACAAAGTACAGTGTAGTTGACTTTCAATGTTCCAATGAATTTGAGTAACATATAAAGTAGATTTTTTCCAGCAACTTCTTGCTTTGTAGTGAACACAAACTGATTAGTATCTGAGTCAAACTTGGATAGATGTCATTTTTAGACTTCCCTTAATGAATGTGAGTCCTCCCTGAGGAGGAAGATAAGGGTAATTTTGAAAGTTTATTCATAAATCTAATACATTCTGGTCTGGTCAGCATCTTATATTTTTATGTTTTTAAACGGAGAGAATGCAAAGCAGAAAGAAAGAAGGAAGAGGAAATCCTGTGCATGGGCAGGGTGGAGTGTCATCTCTTCTTTTGCTGGTTTCTCTGAGGTTAAAGCAGGAGGAAAAAGATGAGTGAAAAGGAGTAGTACTAAAACATTTATTCTTCTATTGTGCTTATTATTTTCAGTGCTGAAGGAGGGAAAATATGGTCATGTTGTTTATTTTCTATACAACTTTTCTAAGTGCATTTCTGACTATACTTTCAGTTAGAGAAACAATTACCTTGCCTTGGACAAAAAGATACTCTTTTTTTTTTTAATGGCTCTTGTGCTATCTTTAACTATATCAACTGATTTAGTAGCTACCCCCACAAGTTAAACGTTTAGAGTTACAGGTTTGCTACTGCTAACAGCGTGGGAAAGCAGGCTGTGCTCATGACTGCAAAATCTTCATAAGAAAGGAGTAAAATGAAAGGACAGAGAGTGTGACTTTAAGATTTGAAGTGAGATCTGCAAAGGTGATAGTAGGAATAGCTTAAATTGCTTTAATGTTCGAACTGAGAATATTTAGAATGGACGTTAAAGAGAAGGTCATTAACCTTGAATATATGGCTTCTAAATCACATTTCTATGCGTTTTTCTATGCACATTTCTATTTATTAGCACGTTGCTGATTACAGATGCCTCAGGCCTTTTATCACTGCTCCTTTGTGCCATTGCTTTAACAGGATGGTTCTTTCTGTGTGCTAAGGGAGAAGAAACTGCATTCTGCTGAAACTCCTTAGAGCAGCGGTTATAAATAGACTTGGAAATAGCAACAAGCTGGGTCCGCTGCCTCTGTAATGGCCCTTTCCAAATACTTTAAAACAAATGATTCATCAAATAAGGAACACTAAAAGAAGAAATCTGCCAATTTGTAGAATTTGACTCCTCCTAATCAGAGCAAGGCAACAGGATGTTGAGTTCCTGCCCTGCACCTGATTAAAGCCAAATGCACTAGGAACAGCTGGGAATAAGAGGAAGCGCCAAGCTCTTCTCAGTTGGGGGTAGGACAGCAAAAGAATTTTTTTAAATCCCTTCCACCTTTGTTGTTCTGTTTTCCTGACTCTTTGACAGATAAGCACTTATTTCCTCTGGTATTTGGACCCCTTAGAAACCACATACAATGTACAGAACATAGGAAAAAGCTACACATGTATGTGCCTGGCCTAGGCAGAGTCAATTTTGGTCACAGTGTTATTTGACATTCCTCCTCACCATAGTATAGCCAAATTGCTAACTTTACAGACTCTGATCGTGCAGGTGCCAAATTCTCCAAGTTCTGCCCACCCACCTTCAGCAAAGCAAAAGCCGTAGGAGCAGTGTGGAGACCGAGATGCGTTTTCCATCTGGATCGCCGTGGTAGTTTTCACTGCTGCGTGCTCACGCAGAGCCCCTCAGTGAACACGCTTCCCTTTCTTTTTTTTCTTTTTTTTTAAATGGAAACACAGAAAAAAATGTGAAACCTTTGTTCCTGTGTTCTAGAAACCATAAAAAACGCAGCTTTTTAAAGCCTTGGAGTACACGCATACCCTCAAATAAGTGTGAAGCAGTTATTTTTCCCCATGCAGTTGTAGAATGTGTTGTAGATTACAGCCAAGCACAAAAAATAAATGTCTTGTAGCATGTGCTATAGATACAGAAACAGTCATACGGTGGTTTGCTGCTTAAAATACAGGAATTACTTCAGTGTCAGAAATCTTCCAAGAACCTTAAGACAAAGCTCCTTCTTTAACATTTCTCAAAGTAATTTCTTATGTGATTATCCCCATGATAACAGCTTTTTGCACTCACATCCCAAAGCTACTTTATGTGTGCGCAGCTTCCTCTCTGTACCTCGTGTCGATAGCACGAGCCGTTTGCTCCTGCAGTCCCTGGGTCTGATCCAACAAGCGACGAGGTCGGGAGCAAGACTCGTCTTGGCTTCCCTAAACTTTGGATCAGGCCTCCTGCTGCGAGCACTCGGTACCGTGGCATCCACCACTCGGCTCTTTTCTCTCTCAGCTTCAGTGCTGCCAGGGGATCAGAGTAACGACTGTCGCTGTAATGCTTCAGAAAAGCAGGAAATTTAGAAAAAACTTTTTCTTCTTAAAGATGTCCCCGAAACACTTTTCTCACATCTTAAAATAAAGGAAAACATGCCTAAAGTAAATCCAGCAGTCTCAGTCAGCATCCACTTTTCCTCTCTTCTCTCTTTACTGAAGCTTGCCAGACTCTCCATTTCTACACCTCCAGTTTTTCTTTGAATTTCCAGGCTGATGATGGTACCATTTTCTGAGAATTGGTGTTAACCGTGTGCCTGACATAGGAGTATTGGGCCTGTTACTGGCTTACCATGGCACTGTGAGAATAGCTGCAGCCAAATTTTATGACCTCCGGGGTTGCGTATTTAACATCTTAGTGTATGTCAACTAAAACAGTGTGTCTTTACATCAAGCAAAGCAAAGTGATACTTACATAAACAGTTGGAAAGCCAAGAGGCTCTGCGGCTGTTGAGAGAACAAAAGGACACTTCCACAAACTTCTTCTATAAAATAGAAACCTCAGGTACTTTCTCTTCCTCTTTTGACTTTTCTGAGGGATGCAGGACTTTGGCTGAGGTTAGGATGACCTTCACGTGGTGTTTCAAGTGAAGAGCAGTGAGCAGGTGTCTGTCCCGCACCGCTGTGCTGCCTTCTCCTCTAGGGAACAGGAGGGTTTTTCCCCTTGGGAGGGGTGAGGTGGGCTTTTCCAACAAACAGGCATTGTTTCAGGAAACGAGGCACCTTTCAGTGTTTAGCAGGTATCATTCTGTTGTTTATGGCTTTTAGCACCTGTTAGAAAGCAACAAATTACTCTTTTTTTTTTTCCTTTGACAGCATATAGCCTAGCTTGCCTATTAATGAGTAATGTGCTTTCCTAATATAGCATGGGAAATTCTTTATAAATTATTGTTCACGCTATATATGACAATGCAACAAGTTGCATTTATATAGGCTAAGTTAAAACACTGGAGCAATTAAACTCCTACTCATCACATAATGTGTTTTTCCTGTCTTGTAGTGCCAAAAAAAGGTGCTCGAAAGTATCGAGAGATGCACTCATTTTCTCTGAGCTAATGGAACTTGCCTGCTGCTATTTTGGAACACACAATCATTATGTATTCTTAGATGTATCTATATTTAAAGCCCAAAGCAGATGTTGGATGTTTAGACAACTTGTGGAAACTTGTATGTCAAGTCTGATTTTTTTATTCTTCCATGCCCACCCCCCTTCAGTTCAGTTGCAGAAAGAGGTTGCTTTCAGAAGAAAATGCTCTAACAGTTAGAGGTTAATTGTCCTTCATTAAAATTGTGTTTTTGAAGGATGTGAAAAATCTGTGAATAAGCATATTAAACTTTTCCATTAAATGATGTAGTTTAAATGGTTTGAAAACAGCACTGTAATCAACAAATTTGCTTTCCTGTTTAACTCGGGAAAAGATTTCGAAAAATTGATGGATGATGGTATTTTTAAAATGCTCAAACTAATCTTTAGCAGATTCACACAGATAAATTATTTTACTTATGCAGCGATCAGAATATGATGAGTGGATGTGTTTGAGGGGTGCTAGTACGTGCATATCTATATGCAAATTTAAGTGTGTGTGCACATTCTCCCTAGGGTTTATTCTACCACCTACCCCAAAGGTGGTGTGCTGTCGCTTTCAGTAGATTAGAATCAAGGCCCTCTATGTATAGTCACATATATAAAACAATAACTTTAATGCTCTTTGGCCGCATTACAGACATTCCAGAGTTTACTTCATTTGTGTTCTCCAGGTCCTTTCATGCCAGAGAGATAAAGCCAACAAGGAGAAAACAATTTTTTTTATGATTTCACTCCTACAATGCCTGGTCCCAAAATGAGCCAAAAAGGAGTGATTCTTATGACTTCTTTTCCTTTTCCCAACAAATCCAGATAGCTGCCTCTGTTTTTTTGGGCTTTTTACTCCCATTACCTCAGACAAAGAGTGCATCTCGTGATACTTTCAAACACTTTATTTATTTTTATTCGTTTATTGGGGGGGGGGGGGGGGAGGGGGGGGCATAATTCGCTAAACCTTTACAGTGAAGTTTAGCAAAAACGTATCCCGTGTTGTTGGCAGAAACTAATACAGATGAAAGGAGGAACCCATCAGTGCAGGTGAAAGGTGCTTGGGAAAACCTTTCATTTGCTTTCAAATTACTGTTAAGTCTCTAATGAAGTGCTTTCACAGTGTAAAAAAAGCTATTTCCAGCGTGTTCCTCTTTGCAGATGAAATCAGAACAGATATAGCAAAATTGACCTGAACTGTGGTAAAACTTTACTTGCTTAAACAAAATTTGGGGTAGGTTTGCTGAACATTTTGGTCTTATAAAGCAGTGACAAAGTTAATGAATTTCAGGAGTTCCAGTCCTCATCTACTTTTTCTTTCTGCCTCTAGATGAAGG
The DNA here is from genome assembly GCA_008658365.1 of Alca torda. NCBI lineage: Eukaryota > Metazoa > Chordata > Aves > Charadriiformes > Alcidae > Alca > Alca torda. The sequence goes on along the minus strand of CM018077.1, from coordinate 74,738,330 downwards.
GGTTTTGTGATGTGACTCAGGAGACAAATGTAGGAGTGCAACTTTGAGACACAAGCCTGGGAGGGAGGGTCATCTTGCCTGCTTGATCTAGGAGATATTTTTTTTTCCTGCTTTCATTTTGGATCAATCCAAGTGACGTCCCTAATTCGATAAAGATGCTGGTGAAGGTCTTCGTCATTGCAGCTTAATCTGGCAAATGAGCTCCAGAGGTCTGAAAGTGCATATGCTTGTGACTGGATGGTTGGTTGATGCAAGCAGAGCCAGAAAGAGAGGTTAGTCTGATGCAGCTGGAGTCTTTGCTGGAGTCTTATTCCTGCCCACTTTGCCTTTTTGGGAGGCACAGCAAGGGCTTAACTGTCTCACAGCTTTTGTGTGGCACGGCAGCAAGGAAAGCTCCAGTGCCTATAGTAACGTTCCTTTGACTTCTGCTCAAGGTTGACACCAGGAGAGGGGCTGTGGCCACCTGGAAACTGGACTTCCCATCTGCAGCTGTGTAAGTCACTGCTGCTGCACTGCACATACCCGGGGTCCTGAGCTCAAGACCCATTTGCTGAGATTTTCCAGGTACCAGTGTAAAACCCTGTCTTTAATGCAGAGTTATGGTGTAGGAACCGTCCTTTAAAAATATCAACTCTGTACACAAATTTAAAAGACAAATAAGTTTCCTGACATGCCGTTTAATTTAAAAACCACAAGAAAACACTACTTCCAGTTAGCTAGTTTCCCTTATGGAAACTCCAGAGAAGCAACGCTAGTGGTTTCTTTTAGCAGACCTTCCCATTCCCCACACTCGCAACCAGAAAGCCTTTTTAAAGGTGAGTGCTGAGGAATCATTAGCTATCTGTCTGAGGGTTTCCTGGTGTCATCAAAACTGCTGTTTGTTAGAAATAAGGCAGAATTATAACATAATACTGAGACATTTCCTATTTCTTCCTTCGCATGTACTCTGTTTTTATCTCTTTCGTTATAATCATGTTATCAGGCTTCCAAATAGGTTCTTCACTCACAAATCCTTGTGTTTTGTTCCTTAGTAACTTGCTATAGTCTTTGAGTTGCTTTACAGTTTGCAAATAGGATTGATTGTGGTTTCTAAGTTCTTAAGTAAAAAAAGGTTTAATAAAACTACTTTAATACCTCCTTTAACTGTATTTCACCTTGGGTTGATAAAGGTAAGTGTTCTGGGGTAAGATTGAGTGTTTACTTTAGGAAAAGGCACTGGGGCACACTGTTGTGAGGCACACAGGGGAGCACAAATACGGAGACCCCCAAGGCAGGGCATCAGTGCTACAGAGCTGTTGAGCATCTGCACTCAGGACCTGAGAAGTTTAGCAGCAGCTGAGTCGTCCTGTGGAATATGGTCTGTGTTGCTTCTGTGGCATGGGGCTCGCTCGCACAGCCTCCTGGTGTGCTGTGGAGCATGGTGCAATGACTCCTGCCACCTCCTCTTCTTCTTCTCCTCCTCCTCCCACCAGTATGCCTGGGGCCACTGCCAACCTCACCTCTGCCGTAACAGCTGTACTTGGCCTGGCAGCACTGGTAGGTACAGCACCGCTGTGGCATAGAATCACAGAATCGTCTAGGTTGGAAGGGACCTTTGAGATCGAGTCCAACCATTAACCGAACACTGCCAAAACCACCACTGAACTATGTCTCTCAGCACCATGTCTACCCAGCTTTTAAATACCTCCAGGGATGGTGATTCCACCACTTCCCTGGGCAGCCTGTTCCAATGTTTGATAACCCATTCTGTGAAGAAATTTATCCTAATATCCATCCCAAACCTCCCCTGGCGCAACTTGAGGCTATTTCATCTTGTCCTATCGCTTGGGAGAAGATCAACCCCTGCCTTGCCACAGCCTCCTTTCAGGTAGTTCTAGAGAATGATAAGGTCTTCCTTCAACCTCCTTTTCTCCAGACTGAACAATCCCAGTTCCCTCAGTTGCTCCTCATCAGACTTATTCTCTAGACCCCTCACCAGCTTTGTTGCCCTTCTCTGGTCACGATCCAGCACCTCACTGTCTTTCTTGTAGTGAGGGGTCCAAACTGAACACAGTATTCGAGGTGTGGCCTCACACCAGCGCCGAGTACAGGGGGACGTTCACTTCCTTAGTCCAGCTGGCCACACTATTTCCTGATACAGGCCAGGATGCTGTTGGCCTTTTTGGCCACCTGGGCACACTGCCAGCTCATATGCAGCTGGCTGTCGACCAACACTCCCAAGCCCTTTTTCTCCAGGCAGTTTTCAAGCCACTCTACCCCAAGCCTGTAGCACTGCATGGGGTGGGGGTCGCTTGCATGCAGCAGGGCTGTGCTGCTCAACTCAACACAGTGAGTGTGGTTGGAGACAGGCTAACTTTGTGTAGCACTTGGCAATGCCCAGTGCCCCTGGTTGTGGGAATATAGAGCAGGGATACCCAAGGTGACTCTGTGAGGAGCCAGTTAGGGTCCAGCAGATGTGTTAGCCAGGCTCCATCCTCTGCAGAAGGGCACATTTATGTCTGAACGCAGTTAATCATGTAAAAGGAGGGAAAAAAAATTCTATGCCGGACTATACACAGTGTGGTGACATGACAGAAAAACAGTGAAGGCGACACACTGACAGGAGACTAGACGAGTGCACCCTCAGAAAGTTTGCAGATGACACCAAGCTGAGTGGTGAGGTTGACACGCCTGAGGGACGGGATGTCATCCAGAGGGACCTGGACAAGCTTGAGAAGTGGGTCCATGTGAACCTCATGAGGTTCAACAAGGTCAAGAGAAGGGTCCTGCATCTGGGTCGAGACACCCCCTGGTATCAAGCTAAGAAGGACCTCATTGCCACCTTTCAGTACTTAAAAGGGGCTTATAAGAAGGATGAAGACAAAGTTTTTTGCAAGGCCTGTTGTGATAGGGCAAGGGGTAATGGTTTTAAACTAAAACAGGGTAGATTCAGACTAGATATAAGGAAGAAATTTTTCACAATGAAGGTGGTGAAACACTGGCACGGGTTGCCCGGAGAGGTGGGAGATGTCCCATCCCTGGAAACATTCAAGGTCAGGTTGGACGGGGCTCTGAGCAACCTGATCTAGTTGAAGATGTCCCCGCTCATTGCAGGGGAATTGGACTAGATGTCCTTTAAAGGTGTCTTCCAACCCAAACTATTCTACTGTGTAGAAATAAGGAGTCAGTATTGCCTATAGAAACTAATACAAGAACCCCGCAGATCTTCCACTTTTCAGAATATGTTGAGAGTAGGAAACAACTCAGAGGAAAGATAAAAGTCATTTTTAGGACTGGAAAACAGCCTTCCCAGTAAATGACATTAGGGCACCACTAGAGTTACCTTATTAGAGTGAATGTGAAGGAGCTATTTGATCCCGTTCACACAGGGAATAAGATGTTTGGTATTACAGGGTGCTTAACCTCACAGGCAATAATGCAGAGATCCAGTGCTGAAAACTAAAGTTAAACAACTTCAAGCTAGAGAAGAGGTGCAAATTTTTAAAAGTGAGGACAATTAGCATTTGAGCAGCTTACTAAAGGATGTGAAAGATTCTCCATTACTTGCAGTCCTTAAATCAAGATTGGATGCCTGCCTAAGAGATATAAATAACTACTAGCTATTTATACAGCTTGATACAAGAATCACTGAGTGAAGTCATATGGCCTGTGTTATGCAGGACTTTTTTATACTAGAAGAAAGAAAAATGTAAGTAGTATTAGCTATATGTGTATAATTGTTACTTATTAAGTTAGTAATTGCAGCCAAAAAAACAAGTGTTCCTTCTCCTTTAGTAATCATGTTTTCCTTGGATTTATGCATGTACCAGAATAGCTGAATCTTCTTTCAATTTTCTCACCTGCAGACTTAAATAATACCAGCTATGGGGGTTTTTTATGTTTTACTCTCTATGAAATTAAGCAGTTATTGATGTTTCTGGTTTTCCTTCCAGATTCTTACACAAGCATGCTACAGACTAAAGCATTTGCATTATAAACACTGAAGTAGTGTTTAATAAAAAACAAAAAAGAAGAACAAATACCCCATCTCCTTTTGAAATTAAAAGGAAATTGCAAATAACATCTCCAAATTTTATACGGAAAATCAGAACATAAAACTGATTCTATATTTCCTTAGATTATTTAGAAAGCCTGAACTAACTGTGGTGTGTATATGTAGTATCTTAGCCTACAGATTTCACATGCATACATCTACATAAGGAGAAAAACGCATCTTAAGATGTTTCAACTGAAAGGAGAAGGTAGAGATCATCTGGTTTATTTCCAAGTAATGGTGATAGAAATCAAATTCTTCTGAAACTGTAAAAACCAGAAGACTTATAGAGGTCTCACAGGTTTTAAAAACCTATTCTAATAATCCCAGAATCAACAACCACAACTTTAAAAGAGCTAGCCTTGCATTTTAGTTATAGGCAAAGTAATTCCGTTTGAAATTTATAAAAACTATCTTCTCCAAAGACAGGCTTTCCAAAAGTACTTTGCAAACCTTAGGTGTGGTGCCTTCAGCCACCTGTAGCGGATTACTTCCTCTTACTGTATTTCAGCAGCGGGGTGGTGGGAAAGCGTTGGTGACAACGACGCTAATGCAATTGGCATGGTTATTTTTTCCCTTGCAATTTATTCTGGCAATCTTGCAAGAGGACGGTAGCAGATCTAAATCAGCTACCGTAGCAGTGAGTGTGCTGAATGCGCTTTGATGTCTTCCCTATGTTATGTCTTCTGTAAGGTAATAATCAGGCAGGTAATAAAAAGATGATTAGGATCGTGCCTGGCTTTTGATGTGCTTTGTTTTACATAAATGACTCCATTAAGGGTGGTGGGCATAGTAAAAGTTGGCAGAAACTAGGCTGGGCAACGGAACTGATGAGAAGGCACTGGCTTTGGCACCCGGCTGTTGCTTGCAGGGGCCATGAGGCAGGCGGTGTTGCTGGACAGATGATTAGAACCAGCGGCTGCTCGACTCAGAACCAAACACTGCGGTTAATTCATCATGGGGCTCTTGAGTGCTTCAGTTATGCAAGCTTAAAAGGTTAAGGCAGTAAATAGTTTATTGCCACTGAGGCCCGTTGAACATTGATCACTGTTGAATTCTCTCTGTTTAGATGTAACTTCTTTTGAAATGTGCTCCGTAGGTTTAGTCTGAGCGCAGGGTAATTGCCGCAAGGGCTTAAAATTTGAAAGCAGACGCTTCTCCAGCCAGAACGCAATAAGCTGCCAAGACGGACTAGTGTGAAACAATACAGTGTCATTTTTAATTTTTTTTTAATTCTCGGGACTTGAATGAAGCAATAGGAGAGGCTGTTCTGTGAGGCATGGATGGGTACAGTTATGTGGAGTTTGCCCCTTTCGTTCCTATTAATAAAACCCTTGCTATAGTCCCATTTCCAGCCTCTCCGGGGGTTATGCTGCAATTCTGAGCAGCTGATGGTTCTCCTTAGCCTAGTGTTGGGGAGTTACTTAATTACCATGCAGTTAAGGGGTTTTTTTCGGTGTGTGCATTGACATGGTGAGGTTACATTCCAGAAAGTACTCCCGCTGCTGATGTAGCTGTACGTGTTTTCCATAGCACCCTTGTTTATGTGCAGGATTCTTACTCTGATGGCTGCAAAGCTCTGCATTTCTGAAACGCGGTTGGCAGTATCCTGTCAACACATAGTGCTGGTTGGGCATCCAACCAGCATCCAACTCTGTGAACATCAAGGTCTGCCAAAACATGATCTAATGGCTCCAGGCTTTGGATTCAGATTTACTAATTTCTCGAACCGGGGAGGGGGGGAGGGTAATGGGTTTGGGAGGGCAGATTTCAGTAGTAGTTTTTAAAAGTATAGAACCACCCCAAATGTATACGTGTATGCTTTTTTGATCATAATTGATATGACCATAGCGTATGTGAACATACCACGTTTTTGGTGATCACATTCCTCCTCCTTAAAAAGGTGAAGTGTCATAAAGTTAGACCCTGACCCAACCAGGATCTCCACCAGGATGAAACCCTGTGTCCATGGGGAACTTCTCAACCTTGCTGAATTTGTGTATGCACTTGAGGTTCAAAATTAGCTCTGGTTAAGCTGAGGATTTTTATATTTACATTTACATAATTTATTTGTTTTTTCAGTAAAAGCCTGCTAATACAGACACATACAGAATAAGACACGTAAGAAATTTTAGAGGAATTTGCGCCTGTTGATTTATTGTTCTGTAGCATATTACCTATGAGTGTAAACTTTTAAAAGAGGACTTGCAGTCTGGACAACACGCTGAACAGATCTGGAGCTAGTTAACAAAGATAATATCTGCAGTCTTTTGTTCCAAAAATAAAAATGTTACTTCAGATTGCAAAGAAAGAGAACTGAAGTGTATTTTTATACATCATAAATGGAATTTTTGAATAAGTTCAGATAACTGCTTTTGTCAAAATATACTAGAATAAATTCCAAACCCCAATTTTAAATGTATGAATATTTTAATATAGTTTTGAAGAAAAAGAAGAAATCAAATCATAAAAATAAAATTCCTGTATTTACAGGTTTCTACAAAGTTCAAGACCAAAACAGTAAAGTGAGAGGGGGGAAAAACCCCCTTGGTGAGCAGTCAATCAGTTTCTCTGTATGTGGCCTTACTCTTTACTGAGAAAACAGTACCTCAAACTTGCCAGCTGTGAAAATTTTAGTTCCTCTTTACCATGGACTACGTTGCATTTTTTTTCCTCTTTTAGACAGAGCTGTGAACGGATGATGGATGAACTCTGGGCTCATTGTGTTAGAAATACCTATTTCATTTTAAAAGCTCAGTCCCTCCTTGACAAGGCAGTCATCCCCTCTTGTAACAATAGAAGAAACATCGTGGAGTCACAGTTCAGCTCCAGTGAAAGACTTAATTTAGGGGTTTGATGAATAGCAAAGGGAAATGTGAGAAAAATAGCGTCACAGCTCAAAACTTTTTGTTAACCCCTCTTTCACTGTCTTGAACTGTAAATTTTCCTATATATTTAAGGTTAGGTGAGAATTCCCAGTGCAGGCAGCACAATTTTCAGCTGGGAGAGATTTCAAGGATGAACTTGCAGATTTTAAAAAGACAAAGAATTAATCTGAAGTAAAGCTTGTACTATGTAAGGTGTGCATTTTAGAGCAACTGTTGCATCTCATCTGTTCTTAAAATAGCTTCAGTGTTGCCGTTTCTAGTAGATCTGAAGAAAATAAAATACGTTTGAAACAGACTACTGAAATGCAGTATATATTTACTGTGTTCTGGAATGTCTTTACATACAATTTTATGAGCATACTACTTTTTCAGATACTGAATATAATTCAAATTCATTAATTGAATGGGGTTGGCATTTAGAATTTCGTAAGAAGTTATAATTTCCAAAGTGTTAGTGGTTGTTAAATGTCGATGAGAACTAAAGTCTTGGGGCAGTGTTGGTGGTATACAAGACTCCTAGGATCAGATTGCTGTGCAATTTTGGCATAGCATCTAATTAGATCTCATACCTGCATATGATGTTTATAAGCTCCCATGACAAGGTGTTGCACAGTGTTACTGTGTGCTGGTAGAGAGTGAATATTATCAGTTCAGTAAAGTGAATCAAGTATCTATGTGTTCTCTCACTTGAGGAAGAAAATGTATTGGTTTTTTTTTCCTCATTCTACGGGATAAAAATTCCCTGTAAATGTGTTATTAGGCTGATATATCACTATACTTTACAAGCATAATAGCTGTTTTCTCCATAAATTTGGCAAGCTTATAGCATGAAAAAAATCTGTCCGCATCTGCATTTACGTACACTGAAGATGTAAGTAAAGACCAATTAGTTTGATTTGGATACGTATTAGCTAAGTCTGTTTACCTGGAACTGAGGATTAGCTGTATAGCTAGTATAGCTCAGAAATTTAAAATAGTTTGATTCTCGCTTTTTTTAATAAAACTCTTTGTAGCACTATCCCCTTAGTTTTTTAGGAAGAGTTCAGACTTTTGCAAGACAATAGAGAGAGTATAAAACCTCAGTGCTCTCTAACGATAAATTTTAGCACTACAAGCAGTATGCAGGAAGGATTGTCAAATGATGTTGCAGGTTTATGGATAGCACAGTTTATCTAAATTTTCTCAGTAATAGCCTTTGCAGAATGAGGTTTAATCACATTTTGTTTGTTGCATTTATTAATCCCAAGACTATATTAACTGAGAGGTACTGACAAGTTTGATTTATGTACGTGTGGCTTTTTTTGACTTGTATTTGTCTTAATGGCTTTTCTTTATCTCTGTTTTTTCCTTTATCATACTGACGTGAGACATGACTTCTTTTTACTCATGCTGTTAATTAGGAAAAAATGAGAACTCTTACCGGTTTGAGCTTAAAGGGTTCACTAATGTAAACTATCAATCTTCTGTTTTTCATAATAAGTGGTGCACCCTTTCCTCCCACCCAATAGAGGAGCAAAAGAGGCAGTTCTCGGGGTGTGGTTATCATGAGATAATTGCAGCCCCGAGGGATTTGAGACACTTGGGTGCATCTCATACCTTGTAGCTGTCCAAGGATGAGATTTTCACATGAAGGCTCCACCCCAGCGTATTTTATTTTTTATTGCATAAATCAGTATGTGTGCTTAGGGATCATTTATCATTTCCCTAGTATTCACCAGGATACAGACAGTACTGTTCTAGTTCCATTCAACCTCCTTATTTCTCCCTCCTTCTCCTGCTTAAAAAAAAAAAAAAAAAAAAAAAAAAAAAAAAAAAGTTGGCAAGATGCTAAAATTATATAATGGTGGTTCTGTATTTAATGCAGAAATCGTACATTATCCTAAAAACCCTTCACCCTTGAGTACTCTTTGTACTTCTGAGAACATAATATATGGCTGAATAGTGCATTTAGCAACCATGACTTCATTTAAATCTTTCAGTTTCTGAGAAAGGGATTACTGCCTAGAACCTAACTGGTATTAAAAATACATATTTTCAGATGCAACTGCAGTTAACATCAGCTTAAATTTGTGTGCGGAGAGAGCACTCTTGCAACATGAGAGGTGTTAAAATCTATAGGAGTGGAAAGTGAAACACTTGCTGAGGTTTTGCTTTCATGCCAAAACTTTTTAATTTTTTACCAATTATAGTATTCCTCATCAACATTGACTATTTACATTTCTCAGCCTCCCCAGCACAGCTTCTTTGGTACATACTAGTGATGCAGGATCAAAAACTAACTAATGTTTCCAAGCTCCCGTGTGACACTTCAGCAATTTCCTCTGCTTCTCTGGCTAATGGGCAGCACCAGAATATTTCTCCCTATGTTCTTGTAGTTCCTTGACAGAACTTCTTGTATCCTAGGTGAGGACGCTCAGAGCCCCAAAGCAGCTTGGGGTCAGCACTCTGGAAATTAGCTAAAACTCCTACTGCAGCCACCAGACGTAGCGCTCTCAGCTTATGTCAGTGTTGTGCGCGATCACGGATCTTAACTTGCGGTATTTTTTCATCCAGCCGTACTTCACAGCTATTCAGCACATCTCCCTCATGGACAATCACCGCCCATAATGACCTGTGCAGCAGGACTCTCTCAGTGGCATGTAGACGTTCTAAAGATTCCCCCTTTTTGTATGTGCATTTGCAGGTGAACTAATATTATTACCTCTTCTTTGGCTTAATATGGTGTGATAAAACTTGTAGGTTGAACTTGGTTTTATTATTTTTTTTTTCTGCCTGATTGACAAGCTCTGGAAACACAATTTCCTTAGTTTCAATTAAATTCTTGTGAATACTGCTTGCTTGGAAGGACGTGGAAGCTGAGTATGCTGTGCTAATGGGGCTTGCAGGCATGTAGAGAAAATGTGTTTGGAAGGTAAGACCGGTTGAAAAAATCTTGAGATAAATTTACGTTTCCTTCCACATTTATCTCTCTGTGAGATAAATGCACCCTGTTGGCATGTGCTTATGATCCTGCCATTTCTTGACTGAGATATCCATGAGTCATTCAGAAAAGAAAAAGCATGATTGAAAAGTGCTAATTGAAATAAAATATTTGCATACAATAGAGACCTGGCATCTGCCTGAGCTGTAAATTTTTTTAGAACTAAAATGCAGCCGTACACAATTTTACAGGCTTAACCTTATTTGTGAAATTTGATGTTCCCACTGATGGTGTCCAATGGTTTGTTCACTACATTTTGGCAACTTGGTTTTGTCTTCCACATTGCGTTTCCAACATGCCTCATCATGAGGCTGCAAAATTTCCTTTGAAAGCTGATGGAGCTTTTTATATGCCAGTCAAGTCTTACTCAAAGCTGCTCTGAGGGTGGGGGGGGGGGGTTACTGGTACATGGAATGCCACACTCTAGACAAAGAGGAGCACTGTCTTGTAGGGGTCAATATGGTCTCTTGTCGGTTCTAGCACTGCAAGAGGCAAAAACTTCAATGCTGTCTGGAGGCACAGTCAAGTGGACTAAAGTAATATAGTATTCATTCATGCGGGTGAGAGGAGAAACTCCCAAACTTGTTGGTTTTATGTGATTAGTTGACTACCACATCCCTATTTCCTGAATGGTTTACCTTAATGTTCAAGTCAAAAGCAGCTGTTTATATTTAATATTATTAATATATTAAATATATCAATATTATTAATGTATTTATATTATTTACTAGCTATTTGAGCTAGAAAAGCTAAAGTCCTTTGTGTCAGACACCAAGAGATAGGTGAAAAAGAAGTCTGAGGTTGGTGTTGTGGGTTACAGTACACAAATTGCTTGCAGTGTTCTGCTTTGGTTTATGATCACCATGCCTCATGAGTGCCAAAGCTACCTTTTAAAATTAATGCCTATACATTATTTTCTAAGAATTGTAGTGGAGAGGCTTTACCAGTCAATAATAAATGCAAGAATAAAGTAAAGGAAAAAGAGATGCCAGCAGAAAATCTAACAGAGTGATTTATTTTCCGAGAGTGTCATTTTTCTTGTTTAGAAAAGGGAAAAATAATAAAAAAGTTTAACCAGTGGGTCTCATCCCTTTAAGCTCTCTGCCCCTTGGCCTTTTCTCCCTTACCCCCACATACCTGTCGAGACACATGTTTTTTTCTGATTCATCCCACAGATTTCTTTCTAGTTAGCCACCCACATCCTTCTGAGACAGATGAGTTGTTTAAGTAGAACACTTTATGCGGGGGATTGCCTTTGAGTTCAGAGTGCTTACTGCCACATAGAAAACAGCAGTGTTCTCCCTGAAAGGGTGCATCTGGAGAAGATGTATGGCTCATGGTCTCTTAAGTATTAGAATCACATTAAAACCTGAGTGCTAGCGGTGGTGGTGATAACAGTGTATTCCACTCCTGTAGCTTCCTACACAGGGTGAAGAATTATCACAGTCCACTTTGAGGTATGTAGTTATTGCTATCCCCATCTTGCCTGAAATGGAAAGTTAAAATTAGGTGTTACTACTGTGAGTTTACAGAATGATGTCTCTACAGGTTTATTACATCATCCCTTACAAAGCCATCATCAGCTACTGTATTTGTGGATGCTATTAATACTCTGATTTAAAAATTAATCATATGTAATGCCTGCATGTGTGTACATGCATTACAGGTGAGGGTATTAGTGCTCGTCTACTAGGGTTCACCCGCTTTAGCATTTCAAGGTGGGGTGGGTTTTTTTGGTTTGTTGGTTGTAATTTTAATAAATTTAAAGGATTCGGTGGTTTTCTTTCAGGGCAAGTACGAACCTCAGACTATTGTGTTTATTTAAAGAATGTTTTTAAATGTCAACTGTTCTCAAGAACAAGGAAAACGAAAAGAATTTTGCTGGCTTTGTGGAGAAAAAAAAAAAAAGCAATTGATGTTTTTAAATTGTTGCCCTTTCTTTGAATAAGATTTTGGAGTGAAAATTCACAGAAGATGAGGCCTGCAAGAAAAGGCCCCATTCAAAAAGAAAACTGAAAAAAAACCCTGGTGACATTTCTTGACATGCTGTTGCATGTTCATTCATTTTCCCAGTCATTTCTGCTGGAGTACTGGAGCAGGAACTGTGAAGGTGGTGACTGTGGGAGCATGTCTTTTGTCAGCACATACATATCCATCCAAATTTGTCCCGTGCAATTAGCCATCGCAATTTAATTCTTCATGTCTATGCAGTAAAAATGAAGAAAGGCCTCAGAAATAAATTACATGTAAGTCTGAGGTATGGTGAAAACATTCTACCTAAAGAGGAGTTCGTGTAGTTTTTGGTTCCTTTATGGCAAACCAGAAGGTAGAACTAAGGCTGCGGTGGTGTAACATTTTACCAATCGCTTTTAGTAGCCATGGCGATTGAGGGGACAATTTGGATGTACAGAGAAGACTGAGTGGACCAGAAATAAATAGTTCTGAAGCGATAGCATTTGTTTAGAAGATGTGTTTTTATAGTACTTTTCTCCAAGGGTGGTATCTTTGTGAAGAACATGACTTTAGTATTTTAGGAGGAAACTGAGTGCATGAATGGAGGCAGACGTTGTTTGCCTGCTGAGGTGGAGTACTTTGCATCTCCTTTGCCACACTGATGCAGGTGTCAGGCTCTGAGCTCTGCACCGCCCACCCGGGTACCTCAGGGCAGAGAATGTTGCCTAGGTAGTTGCGCCCAAGACAAGAAGTCATGTTTTGTTCTGTGTGTGTGTGTATCCACATGCTTATTTGTTTCCTCGAAACTTCATGTTCTCATTTGTCTCCCGGAAGTCCTACCTTTTTTGAAAGCTCAGACACAACCAAAGCACCACAACGTCACAAGCTGCAATGTGTGGTCAGAGTTGAGGTACCTGTCCGCTCTTAGGCTGGGATGAATGAAGTGATTTGATTTTAGAGTAGCTGACAATGAAAGAGAGCTATGATAAATTGCATTATCTTACATTTGCTGTGGTTTAAGAGTGCTTCCAGATAGGGTTACCTCAGCTCCGTAGAGAAATAGTAACTTGTTTTCTTGCAGTGTCTTGGCTGTGTCTGTACCCTTAGCTTTCAAATTGAAAGGCTGAGTCAGGCATATTTTTCGGTAGTCGGTCTAATTGGGTTTATGGTCCCATTAGCAAGTAATACATGCATATTCATCTAATTCATTTTTTCTTGCAATATCCCTGTGAAGTAGGGAAGCTCTTTCAACCCCCAGTTAGCTGTAAGGAAGGAGACAGCAATTAATTATTGTTGTTGGGAGGAGGAGAAAATGCTTTTAATTTTAGAAAATGAAAAATTAGAGATTTCCATACACTGAGAGGCAAAAGCTTTTGTTAAACATTACAGAAAGTGTGGCTTCTTTTATGAAGTATGTGTCATATCGCTATAGATGCTTCATTCAGAGTGTGCTCAGCGTGGTCAGAATGACTTATAGGACTTTACCAGCAGTCAGTGTTTTTTCTTACCTTGTTATCATGGTAGCTGTGCTACATCAGTGACTATGTGGATATAGCACAGAAAGCCAAACCCAAAATAATGAAAAGATAACTTGGAGAACTGCTCAGATGATTGTCAGTAGCTAATGTGTGGGGAAGGGAGGGAAAGGTAACACAAAAAAAATTTGTTAAAAAAAGTTTGCAATTTTATAGCAAGTTTTAAATTTGTACTTACTGGAATTTGACAAATTTGAGAAATTATTTTATGAAAGTTCTGCATTTTTTCAGTACATTTTATTTCTAGTTTAAGTGCCCTTATAAGGAAAAAAGACCCACCCTAGTCCATATTCAAATTTGCCAAAAATCCATATATGAAATATTATTTTATTTCCTCATGGAAGGAGGAGCATTTTTGGTACTTCAGGGGTACCTGAGAAACAGTTGTTTGAATTGCTTCTAAGTTTTCTAAAACTCTGTCATTTGGCATGAGGAACTGCAGTCTGAGAAGTAATAATCTTAAGTGATAATAATAAATGCTGAAAAGATACAATTTTGCTCTGGTGGCAAAAGCAAGGCTTCTGGCAGGGCCCATAAACCTAGAGAAATTTTACCTTATGCATCAGTAGGAGTTACAAGGGAGTCGGGCAAGGTACTCATTTGCAAAGCATTGCGGTAATTCTAGCTTCTAGGCAACGCAAAAGTTGTATCAACATTTGGGAGGGTCCGTTGTGTTAAGTCATGTTTTGGAGTCTTGTTGGCTAGGAAGGAAAAGAGAGGCAATACTACTTGTTGTCAATAAAGCTGTACAATAGTAGATTATTACTTTAATTCAATATATATATATTGCCATCCAGCGAAAGTCTGTCAAAATCATAAGGTGTTGAAAGTTTGTTGGTTTCTGTGGGTTTTGTTTCTCTCTTCTTTCTTTTTGCTTGTGGTGAGGCTTTATCACTTCTGTGTAAAGAATCTTTCTACGTGTTCCGAAAGCATCAAGGAATCAAGGATAAAACTTTTTCAAAAAGCATGAGAAGTAAAAAAAAAAAAAAAGAATACTGTAACCTAGTTGTCATGTTAGAATTTTAAATATCTGTATGTTTTCAATTAATTTCTTTACATGTGAAAGTCAGTAAAAATGGTGCTATTTCTTCCAAAGTGACTGCATTCCCTGCATGCATTGTATTCATAGCTCTCTATTCCCCTGGTACATATAAAGCAAAATGAATTGGCTATCTTTTTACATCTCCCTTTGAATGTTCTCTAGTGACTCTGCAAGTTACCCCTTTTTGTCTTTCTACTAAACAGCATTTAAAGCTTCTGGCACAGCTGGACTTCAGCGCGTAAGAAAGCTTTTAGGGTATTATAGTGTCATTAGCCATTGAAGCTACAAAATTTGAAACATCGAAGCCCATCCTGACTTTGCTGCGTGTGCCTTGCACTTAAAAACCTGGGTAAACGTGTATATTGTTGAAACTGTTCCTGAACAAAATCGTGCTGAAAACCAATAAAGAAACAACGCTTCTTTTTTAAAAGCTTCTTTTCTAATCTCTGTAATTTGAAACTAAAGACTTTGAACAGTGGGTTGGAGATTGTTCTGCAAGATAAATCCCTTGCATCACATAACCCTGACAACTCCCCAGTTCCATCAAATTAATAACAAATGGATGAGAAGATAAGCAAAACTAATGGGGAGGTTACATTTTTGTGACAAAGGTTTATGGCCATACTGAATCTCATGTTCTGTGATATCCCTCCTCCTCCTCCTCCTCCTCCTCCACTTTGGTATTTTTTTTTTTACTATCAGATCTGAGCATTCCTCTATCTGAAGCTCTTTTGTGGAGGAGATATGATGAATAGCAAGTTGGACTATGTGTCTCCGAAAAGCTGCTGTGAACAACTCTTCACTCCCTCTGTAGAAATCTTTGATTTTCTGCAAGATCAGGCTTCGTCCTTGCACACTGTACATCCACTTTCTACTCATTGGATGGTGCTGTGTGTCTGAGCATTGAAACACACTGCTGTAATCCTATCTGCCTCTTCTTAAAATTGTGCAATAATTTAGTTTGGGAGCAATCTCTGAATGTCACCTGGACCAACTCTTTCCATAAAGCAGGGCCAGCTCACAGCAGGTGGCTCAGGGCTGTGTCTGAGTGAATTCTGAGTATCTCCAAGGGTGGAGATGCCACAGCCTCTCTGCACAACCTCTTTCATTGTTAGACTACCCGTGTTGTGAACCCTTTTTTCCTAATATCTAATTGTAATTTGTCATGTTTCACCTTGTGTCCACTGCCTTTTGACCTGTCTCTGGGCAACTCTCTTTTAATCCAGTCTGTTAAATTAATTCACTAAATTAGCTAGTCAATAAACAGAAGAATAAACAATTTACAAAGTGCCTTTATTTGGATATCTGTTCCGAAACACACCTTTCAATCAATAGTCAGCAGCCAAGACAACTGTACAGGATGTAGGAGACTTTGTTTTGTTAAAATGGATCTCAAAGGGAATGGATATTCCGATCTAAGGATTGTGGCATTCAAGTTTTTAAAAATAATGGTGGTTCTTCTATACCTTCTAACTGGTCAGGCATCTACCAGGGGGCTGCTTTGAAGGCAAAGGTGAATGTGATGACCTCATGAGCTGGATTTACAGCTACACCTGTGGTTTGCCAGGGAACCCTGAGGAGGCACTTGTTAAACAAACTGAATAATGAATCCAACTATCAACCCCTACTAGTTTGATAAATATAAAGCCTTGACTACTCAGGGAGTATTTCTCCACGTGTGTTCTCTGCTTTGTGTTGGATTTTACCTTTCTCTTTTTTCCCCAGCAAAAAATCAAGTAGTAGTTTTTACTCATAAGAGGGAAAAACGAAACCTGTTTTAATAATGCTAAGCTATGTCTCTTTAATGATTACTTCAGAGAGCTTGCATCAAGAACTTGAAATTAATCAGGAGGAGAGTCATAAGAAAAACTTAATCAAGCCAAACCACCAGAACTTGCCATACGGACAAACACTGTGGAGTATGTGGGGGGCTGCTTGCCCCACATCCTTGAGTATTTTAGCTGCACAAAGAAAGTAGCTGCCCCTGAGGGAAGGCTCTACTGTGGGGTAGTTCAACTGCAAGATAGTTAGGGACTTCAAGCAGTCTAGCAGCGCTCCTGTTGCATCTTGTGTGGGCAATAGGAGTAGAACTAGCTGTTCATGAACTTTTTAGTGCTCATGGAGGTGAAAGGTAGTAGCTGCTTTTGGATTCTGCAGTGCCTGACCCAGATCTCAATATGCTTGGAGAAATGAACAGCGAGGAGCCATGAATGAGCTCAGCTCTGCTTCATCCCTCATTTGTGCTCCTTTTGAGGGTGCAAAGGCATGTGTCTGTGTTTGGGGCAATGAACAGGTTTACATTCAAGCTCCCCTTTTTTGTGCGTAATGAAAACCACTTCGGGACTACTTGTGTAAGACTGAGCTGGCTCCTGGAGCAGAGTCTGTTGTGGTTTACGGCAGGTTGTAGAACATGAAGATCATTTTAAGATCACTAAACAGCAAATAGCTTATTTTTGCACTTTGGTTTGGGTCTTCTCACTTAGGGGTGAAAGTGAAATACTGGCCCACTGGTGTCAAAAGCAAACTTCAGACCACTTCATGAGGTGTCTCCGGTGACTCAGCCTGCAGTACAGACTGTGAAAGAACTGCAGTGGAAGTCAACCACCAGGACTTCCGTGTAATCGCTGGCAGAGAAGCAGGTCTTTTATCAGCTGCATTGCTTATTCCTTTGCATCATGAGTAACTTGAAAATCCAAGTTCTCTTGCTACGGCAGTATCGTGAATAGCTTGGGTTAGCATGAATTTTAGGAAAAAGTTCTTCCACTTACTTACAAAACTCTTTCTTGCTAATTCTCTGCTTATAATCATGTTGTCAAATTACTCTGATTTTATAAAGACCACTTTATTTTTTCTGGTTTATTTATGAGAGAAAAGGGAAAGAAATAGGAAAGAAGATAAATCCACAAAAGGCGTATTTCTTTTATCTGAAATTCTAGTCATTGTTTTCTCAGTCAATTTCTGTTTAGCTAAAAAGTTGAATAGGGCTTCAAGATATCAAGAGTGTTGCTTAATAATAAGCAGTTCAGAGCTATTGAATTGGTTATTTTTCTATATAATAAAAAATATATAGTTGTTTGGGGGGTTTTGGTATCTTGCAACTACTTCTTTCATTGGGTGAGAGGGCAATGAGTTAAACATTCATTATGACTTAAGGGACTGGGGGGGAGAGGAATTGTCATATTCTCCTAGAAGGTTACCTGACATTTTTGTAGATATATAGGTTCTTCCCTATACTCTTGACACCCCCAAATCCCCTAAATTCTTTATATTTCCTAAAATCCCTAGTATATTTTTTCCCCAATGTGTTAGGACTTTATTGGAATGCTTGGCCCATAGTCTGTATTAGATTTAGCAACTGGAATGTTTTGCTTTAAATGCCTGTTCCTAGGGGTTGAGCAGTTTGTTTACTGAGATGATATAAGTGATCCCAGTGGTTTTTATTGGCAGTGGAAGGCACACTGAATATTCAAAGCAAACAGAATTGATTTTAAAGAATACAAAAAAGTAACCGCTGTGATACTTGTGAGACTTGAAACATTTCTGAGCAGTTTTTCCACTTTGTGATTTACTTCTCAGGTGTAAACCTTTCTCAATGCTTAAAGAGACCTGATACATATCTAAAAAATCTATAAGTTTTTTCAAGACAGCAAAAATGCCTATTTTAATGTTATAGTTAGGTTACCCACCTTTGCTTTTACAGTGAAGGAATAATGATTTACATTTATATTATCCTCTTTCCTCCTGGGGCTTCACATAATCTTCCCTCTTATAACACCAGCCTTCAGAAATCCCATCTTCTGAATCTGAGAAGGCTGTAAGAAGGAGATGAAATTTCAAATCATTATTTATATTCCTTCGGTGGAGCATTGAAACATGTTCTGCTAGTACGCGCTATTTTTGATTGAAAGCTAATAGTTAATATGATTGCAGCCCATCTATTGGATTGTTCTAAATGACAAAACAGAGAAGTATTTTGCAAAGCCAAACCTGCGTGTGTGCTAAATTGATACGTATTTTCAGAGTATCACCACTGTTGACAACGCATCGGTCAGAAGCAAGTATTATTAAGTCCACAGGCTTGTATATAGTATTTGTAGACATGATAGGAATGTGTTCTTGTGGAGGGTAAGACCCATATGTTTTCATTTAGATAGTTTTCAGTAAGCTTTTAAATCTTGTTAAAGATCTTGCTAAGCTTGGTTTTGAATGATCAGTTGGGAAACATCATATTTAACATTGCTCTATTAAATTCAAATCTCTTGAAAAGATTGAATCTGGCGATTAGAAACAAAGAAAGAAATGGGCAGGGGGAAGAGTTCAAACTCAAAAGGTAGAAACCAGTTCACAAAACTCACTGTCATTCTTGGAACTGTGTGAAAGAAGAGACATAGAATCATAGGGTTGGAAGGGACCTCTGGAGATCATCTAGTCCAACCCCTCTGCCACAGCAGGGTCATCCAGAGCAGGTTACACAGGAACGCGTCCAGGCGGGTTTTGAATGTCTCCAGAGACGGAGACTCCACCGCCTCTCTGGGCAGCCTGTTCCAGGGCTCTGCCACCCTCAGGGTAAAGAAGTTCCTCCTCATGTTTAGGTGGAACTTGCTATGCTCAAGTTTGCGCCCGTTACCTCTTGTCCTGTCCCTGGGCACCACTGAAAAGAGCCTGGCCCCATCCTCCTGACACCCATCCTTTAAGTATTTATAAGTGTTGATAAGAATACACTGAAACACATTATGTTTCAGTGTTATTGTATTGTTTTGTATTGTAACATTCCTAGAATCACAGGACACAACTAATGAAACCATGCATTTCTCAAGAAAATGTTATCATGTTTATGAGTAAGCCTTGCTGTGGAAATTTATACTTGCCCAAGAAGATATTTGAAATATACTAGATTAGGGATGAATCCAGCATTGAATATACTCAGTATATAGAAGTCCTATGTACGGAAGAATTCCTTTTTAGTATTCTTTAAGCCGATTCTGCAAGGTGTTCAGGGCTGAAAACCTGGAACTGAAGTATGTTTAGCCAAGGATTTAAGTGTCTCCGTGTTGTTCTGTCCTCTGCTAATGATACACCGCTATCACTACTTATTGAATGGAATAAATAGACACATCTGGAACGTATGCATTCACAGTATCTCCAGAGAAGAACTATGACAAATCCAAAAGCATGCTGTCCCCATTGTACATGGGAAGGGAGTGCCAGGGCACTCAGGCCAACATATTCCAAGTAGACAGTTTCTGTTTTGTTGGTATGTTACACGTTCCCTTTGTCACAAAGTCTGTCCAAAGAGGGCAAAGAAGTATTGGATCCATGCCTTCAATACTCTTTGAGAAAACTTTCAGGTTTAAAGTTTCTGCCAGGCAAAGAAGCTTCTTTCCTCTACTCCAGTTGTTACAAAACCTCCTGGTGTTGTTTTCAAAAAAAGTTATTTGCATGGCTTGCTTTACACGGTTGACAGTAACTGACAGGTTTGGATTTTTGAAGTTAGAATGGAGCATCTGTCTTTGATAGCTAAGTTAAACTAGTGCATATATAGTTACTCCAAAGCACAGTCAAGAGCATCTCTGTTAGGCTTTCTGCTCTGACTCACTGCCGTCTTTAGGGAGATGAGCTTCCTAATTCAGACACTTAAGATAGTTGTCATAAATTAGGCTGTTTGAAAAATCATCTAAGGTTATCCAAACTCATCACCTACGCTCTTTTTTCCCCTTTATAAATGTTTAATCTTTCAGAAAGCGTGGCTCGGTTTTAGCCTTCCTACACCTGCCTTTACAGTAATTTCCATGAGGTTTTTACTCTCTCAGGTAGCCTCTCTGAGCTCAGTGCACCACCCGAGATTATTTCTGTGAGTAACATTTATTGAATCTGATTCAATATTTGTTTCTATAACGCAGACCGTGGTCTTTTTTGTGTTGTGCGTGCATATCAGTTCTCTATTGCACATCCTTCTTAATGATGTCCCTGCATTTTTTTTTTTTTTTTTTTTTACTTTGATCTTCCTGTTGGTCTTGCACAAGATAAATACGCATAAGGAGAGGGAAATAATGTGATAACAGATAACTCAATAGTTTTTCCTGTTCTGCCCTGCTTCATTTGTAACTGCTTAATCAATCCAGTATTTTATAAAACTCCTTTACGATGTTAACTTTGAATTAGAATCCAGTGTGCATTTATCTGTGTTTGCCATGATAATGCCCTACAGTCTTAACAGTCCGATGTTTTTGGTGTTGGAGGTTTTAGTGAATAAAACCATTTTTTATTTTCACGAATGCCATTCTAGTCTAACCAGCACTCCAAAATGAAATGGATTTAGTGGTCTGAGTCCTGTCCCTGGTGAACAATAGTCCGCATTACAAAACCACCAAATAGGCACAAAGCTGGCGGTTTCTGCTCGGGGACACTCAGACCCCGCCAGCGCGGAGGCAGAATTACCTCACACTCTGGGGAGTGATTTCTTCTAGGTGAAGACTGAGGTCATTCATAAGGCAATAGGCATCTCTTGTGAAACTGGTCTCCGCATCAGCCAAGGAGAGCAGTCCCTGGTTCTGCTGCCGCAGGCTCATTGCTCACGCTGCTTAAGAGGTTTCATAATCTGGAATCTCCTGATTTAAGACCAGCTCGCTTACATGTGCCATTTACCCTCATAGAACATGTAAGCAAAGATGTGCATTTTGGGTTGATGTTTTTAGCAGGTTTTTTGTTGGAAACAATACCTTAATATAGGTAAATTCCTAGTTCTGCTACAATTAGTAAGGATTTTGCCTTTACTTAGAGAGCTAGGATGTTACAGTGAGTATGTGAAGGTGCTAGCCATATGGTAGATATACTAATTTATGTTCATTAGTGCCTTATTGACTGTATCACCTATTCATGAAGATGTTTTCCCAAGAGTTACTCTGACAGCGAAGCCGAGAGACCTTAAGTGGCTGTCATCTTTGTGCCAAATGGATTAAAACAAAAAATGCTCAGCACTTCTCAGTAGATCAGTGCTCAGTTTCAGCTGGGTCATACCAGGTTAACAAACCAAAGTATCTGGTTTCTTTTTTTTTTTCATTTTCGTTGAAAAAAATTAAAAAGTAAAGTTTGTTTTCGTTCATAGCATTAGCCATTTCAGATCAAAACTATGTGAGAACATTTTTATTTTGGAGTACAGTAACACAATTTAGATTATTTCATATCTGTGTTGAATTAACCATAAGTGCGAATTCAAATTAATCTAATTATTTTTATTTCATCTGCTGTGTAAATAAGCCTTAAACCTCTAGTGATTACTGAATAGGGAAAGTGGCTTAACAGGAGAAATCTATACAGGACTATCTGTCTGAATCCGCACAGAGCCTGAAAAAAATACCTGGTGAGAGGTTTCCCACTGATTTCGCTGTGATAGCTCAGCTTGTCCAGTTATGGTCATTTACCCTCTACTCCATTAGTAGTTACCATGTCACTGAAGACTAATGAAGGGGGTGGTGTCTCTTTGGTGGTGTCTCACTAACCTCTAGCCTAGATCGTATAAAGAGACTGTAACGTTGCCATCACTCTAGAGCTTGTTCCTGAAAGTTGTTCGTCAGGCAGAGGGGACGTTGGTAGAGTAGTTCTTCCTTGGGTCCGAGCGATGGAGGAGATTGCTCTAAAGGTCCATTCCCCTTTCATTTTTTATGATGTTGGCAGTATAATCAGGAAACATTTTTTTAAAACTGCCATACAGAAGCAAAATCCTGGGTTGGAGAGAGGATGTAGAAGGAGGGAGGAATGTGTCTCTTTGATGGGCACCAGTGGAAGAAAGTTCTTCAGACTCCAGGAGCTCTGACGGCACGTCTGAGCAACCAGCCCATATCCATCAAGCAGGCAGAGTGAACTCCTGTCCGAGCATTTTTTCTACTGCCCGCAGATTGGGGTGGTCACAATACATCTCTTACCTTCAGCTAAGTTCTCCTGGTTTTCATTTTTCTTCCAAAACTGCAAGGAATAGAATTAATATATTTTTTTAAACACTCTGAAAGCTTAGACTCAAGCATGTCTTGTGGCCTATGCCACAATCAAGCTCATCACAAAGATAACGGAGAACTACCAGAGTCGGGAGAGAAAGAGGAGACTTGGCCCAGCAGCGCACATGAGTTCATTATCATACTTCAAAGGATATGTCAGCTGGGGGAGATGGCTGGTTTCTTTTGGATACCTCCACTTCATCACTTGCTCTCCTACTTCATCATCCCCCTAACCTTTGTGCAAAAGCCACAACTCTGGTACACCTTAGTCAGGTGGCGTTGGGAATCTCATTTGATAACAGATATTTCTAGTCTTCTCCCCATTTTGATGTGTGTTTAAATTACAAAACTTTGGACCGTGTTTAAAGTTTGTGGGTTTTTTTAATAAACTTTTATGTAGCCATGCTCTCCGTCTAAGCTAGTATTTGTTTTAAATGTATTTTGGATAATTTTATCCAAATTCAAGTGTGTCAAAGATATTAAGCCCAAGTGAATATTGTGAAAATTGGCAGCTGTGGAGCTGAGAGAGAGCCTGATAATGCTCCTGCCCGTGGGGAGGCTTACCCCTTACTTCACATGGGAAAATAATCCTGAGAGAGAGATCAGGGAACACCAGTCTTTTCATTCTACTATTTATGGAAGTACTTGTTTATTCTTAGAAATCCTTTGAGGGTACTTTTGTAAACTGAGCATCTACTCTGTACAAAAGTGTCTAGATGGTCTGTGACAAGTGATGTATTACTTTGGTTGTACATGATCACGGCATGTTCTGGTTCCCCTAGTAAAATTGATGATGTTTTTTCTTTCTCTCTCCAAGATTTCTTTCGACCTAGCAGAATATACTGCTGATGTTGATGGGGTTGGCACTTTACGGCTCCTAGATGCTATTAAGACTTGTGGCCTTATCAACTCTGTGAAGTTCTACCAAGCCTCCACCAGTGAACTTTTTGGAAAAGTGCAAGAAATCCCGCAAAAGGAGACCACCCCTTTTTACCCAAGATCGCCTTACGGTGAGGATTGCTGATGCCTGTGTGGAGTGTCTGTCTGTCTGTCTATTCTCCCCGCTCATGTCTCAGGGCTGAAGTCATTTGGGTGTGAGATGAGAATGACGATAGAGCTAAAGTGACTAGACATGTCGAGAGGCATACCTTTATGAATTACTATATAAAAAGTATTTGCTGCCATTGCCCGGGGGTTGGAAACTAGCATCTCACTTCACAAGACCGTGTTCATTCAGCTCAGAGGTAGAGAGCTCTTGCAGAGAGGGGGGGAAGGGTGGCTCTTCCTTCACAAAGGGTTGTGAGAGACCACTGAAGTGATAAGGTTTCATATTTTTTGTTGCCTAAATGAAAAACTCCCAAGAGCTCACTTCTTCCTTCATGAACTCGCATGAAATTCGAAACACTTATTAAAGCAATGTGCATGGAGGCCTTTGGTGATAAAGTTTCAAATCAATTTGAGTGTTAAGGCACCAGATTTTCGCTTTTATTCCTCCAAAGTAATTTTTTTTTTTTTTTTTATTAGCGGAGGTCACTACAGTGGCATATTTCACACGCTCTGGCTGTGTTAATTATATTGTAAAAGAAAAAGTGCTATGCTGGGTGTGCATAGGAAAACAAGTGAGAAAGTGCCCTAACACCTCCTGGCCAGTTCAGAGGCTGCACAGAAAAGGAGTATTTTCCCATTCAGCTGCTGGATATTTTTTCCATGTGAAATGTGACACATATAGGGAATGAATCACATTCTAATGCATTCTGCTGTTGAAATTTGGGCTTCACCCGGCATATGAGAGAGGTGTGTATGTGTGTGTCTGAGCTGTGTATGAGCAGAGTGGATATACGTAACGCTTTAAAATTACTTTTTAGGGGCAGCAAAACTGTATGCCTACTGGATTGTGGTGAACTTCAGAGAGGCCTACAATCTCTTTGCTGTGAACGGCATCCTCTTCAATCACGAAAGCCCCAGGAGAGGTTAGAAAAACCCGTGTGAAACTGTTCCCAACTTTGCATACCTCTGACCGGAAAAATGAAACAATGCGTCCACAGGTTTCATTTAAACTTGCCAAAATTCTGCAGGGGAGGGTGTCGTGACTCGTAGCCTGCTTGTGGCATTTAATACAGCCCTCCTGGCAGTCTCGGAGCCTGCAGAACAGCAGCTCTCTCTTCCAAGCATCATGCTCCGTTTCGTAGTGCTCTGATGCTGAAGGGAGGCTTGTGTAGCTGATTTTGGGTATCAATCAGGGCTCTCAAGAGACTGCAATAACGTAACATCTGCAAGTTCTCTTTCCCCCTTGATGGTAAGTTAAGGCTAAAATGTTAGAGTAACACATTAAAAGGCAGGTTTTCTAAACATTTTGGTGGGCAACTGCATAAGAGATGCAATTTCAGGTGTGACTTGTACGCAAGGTTTTTATTTGCGTATAAATGTCAAATTAAGAGGCAGAAATAATAGACTCTCTAAATTCATAAGACCAATGAGTACAGCCTGGTATCTTTCGAAAAAATCATGGATTACGGCCCATACCTTCTGACAAAATGGCTTTTAACACGTGGCTTTAAAATGCCTTTCTGTTTAATCCTTAATAGCAATGCAGCTTAAATTCCACTTAATCACCCCTTTTCCTCTTGCAGTACTTTATGAACAATTAACACTGGTACATAATTTGAGTAAGAGTCCACGGTTGATTAAGTCTCTTATACAATGACAGTTTTCCTCTGCCCTTAAAGTACTGCGACTGTAGAAAACACTCTAAAATTAAACTTTAAATTAACACAGAAAACTGGATTCTCAGTGCAGAAGCTTTTTATTGTGGGCTGTTTCTAAATGAAAAATAAATTCAAGTTTTACAGGAATGCAATTATATAAAATATAGCCTGGCACAAAGTATAGTAATTTTAATCATACTTACAAATATAAAATAGACCATAATTGCAACTCTGCTTTAAAAAAAAAAAAAAAAAAAAAGAAGAGAAAAAAGGAGTCAGTGTCAATAGGATTTAAATATCGATTTCAGTCTTTGGGAGTCACAGCTGCAAACCCTCATAGTGCACTGGACAGGCAGCATTTGCAGTAAGTGGTGCATCAAATACTTGGTGGTAGAAGTTGCTGCATCACTTCACTGGAGCAGATGACAGTACAAGTTCAAAATTAAAAGAGAATCAAATTCACTAGATTGTTTCATTCAGAAGCCCCAATACTTTGCTTTCTTTTAAACAGTTCACTGTGATACAGTCTTGGTGCACTGCGAACAGATGTCCAAGTTGCTCTGAGTTATCATTATGCAATTAAAACATTCTGACCAACATAAAGAATGAGGGAATATGCAATGACAGATATTAGCTTGGCATGATTTCTAGTAACGCTACAAGATGAGATGGAAATTATAGGAACACGTTTACCATTTGTGCTGTTCCTCTATAGGCTTGTGCCATTTTGAAAGAGTAAAACTTCAGTACTCTCTGCTGTTTTGATCCCTCTGGCATTTGTTCCCGCTTTGACACTGCTGCAATGGAGCTGCCAATCCAAAGTCTCTTTTCAACACAATCAATGTCCCTGTGGAGAACCCAAGCCTGCGCTTTGAAGTTTGAGGCCGTGCTTTTGGTTGTGTGTATGTGCTGGGTGCAGTTTTAAGCCCCTTATGCCACGGGCAGGAATCTTGTCTTAGAAATGGTTTCAGTTAGCTCCATTCACATTAGTGGGAGTACACGCCATGAAAGCAACTGTAACCACAGCCCGGTGCCATGTGCTTAGTGCTTTTATGGGAGAAAGTCTGAAAATTTAAGCAGAGAAGAAAATGGAAGAAAAGTAGTTTTGAGGCTGTTTCTTAATAGCCATTCATCACTTTCCTAACGTTTTTGAGGACTGCAAAGGCGCTTTGGGAGGAAAAGAGGGTTTAACTGGGATTTCTAATTCCTATGCAGAGATGGTAATATACATGGAAGTTTAAAATGCCTTATAGTTTGGCTTTTTTTTTTTTTTTTTTTATTCTACTGATTTCAGAGATTGGGAATACCTAAACCAGTACATAATTTTAATTAAATAAATTAATACATATTTTATTCCAATATTACATACCATTATTGGTTTAGTGTTAGGAATTGATCGAATACAGCATCCCATTGATGGTGATACTACGTGCATCTTGCCCACAGAAAACATAATGCCCGGGAATCCGTGGAGAGCAGAGGGTTGTGGCAGTCCTGCTTGCTGAGGTGCAGAGTCGATCTGTCCAGGCAGACAGTGCATATTTTTTCCCCATATCCGAAGTGTTAAATGCACTTCTGAAAATTTCTGTAAGCTTCCTACAGTGAATATATTTATAGGGAAAGACTGTGAAGGGACAAATCCTCCTGTTTCTTGTAGGCAGGCATCTATGAGGTACGTTACACTGCCAGGCAATGGTAAGGATGAAGAGAATGCATTTTTGGTACCTGGTAGCCTGTGTTGTGGACTGTGATCAAATAGAGTATTTCTGTTTGAAGTACCATTACTCATGGTGAAGGATGATGAATTGCAGTTGTCTGACGAGTGGCTGTTAGCAGCTGGTCACTGAGGCTGAATGGAACGGACAATTGTAAAGAGTTTGTTTCATGATCTCTCTTCATATGGTTTTCAGATATTATACTGCTGGGGCAGCGGTACATGAGCTAGTGAAAATGAGAACTGTCTAATCTCAAGACCTGCTTCCCTTTGAAAGGAATTTAGGAATATACACCTCTTATTTCAGAATACCAATCCCTCTCCTTAGCCTTCTTGGTTTTAGCTCAGAAAGGAGCACCAGTAGTTAATCTCATGTAGCCTGTATAATAATAGGGAAGTCTACAGAGAGTTCATAAGGGTAAAGAGTGCTTAAGTCTAATATGAGGGGTTTCCTATTTCTGAAAATTACTAAGGCTTGAGAAAAGTGCTGGCTTTGAGAAGTTTGTTTGATTTTTCTACTTTTATCTTACTCTGTAAGAGAAAGACCGTAACAGGAGTAGTTCTTAAGATGTGACACCATACTGCAAATCTGAACACTTAAGTTCGCTGTGTGGGCTTGCTTGTAAGTCTGATGTTTCATGTTCTGACAGCCACAGTGACTTTAAAAAAAACCACCAGTGATAAATTGCAGGTTGGTTGAACCCACTGCCTGAGCCTTACGTCTTAATTTGGGACTAGTACAGCATTATTAAATTGTACACATACTTGTGTCAATATTCAAGAGATATATATGTATGCAACAACAGAGGATATTATCTAAAATGTCATATGGAATAAATGAGTGGCTATGTTTGACTAATCTTAATAAAATATATGTCTACTCTGAGCCTTTCTGTAGTACTTCCCTTTCAAATTTTTTCTTTATATTATACTTACTGATTTTCATTTCTTAGTCACTTTTATAGTTTTATAAGATGAAATAGTCACTTTTTAACCAGTACATACTTTTCAGCTCACATAAATCAACACAGTTGCACTGATGTGAATAGGGTCATGTTGATTTATGCCAGCTGAGGGTCTGGCATAATACTTCCAGTGATGGTCTGGTAATGTATGATAAGCACAATTTGCTTGCTTGGGGGAAAAGGCCTGTATTGGCAGTACCCCTTGCTAAAGCTGGTTTCTTCAGTTACTTTCATCACTTTTTACCAGGTATAGCTCAAGTGTTTTCTAATTTATGGCAATGCCAAAGGAGAATGTGATCTTCCCTTTCTGAAGCTTATTTATTGTCTAAATATGACACTAGCTGGAAAGCAAAATGTTCTCTACAGTGGTAGTAAGCTACAAGGTGGCCTCTGTTTCCAAAAAGGAACAAACAAAAGAAAACCTAAAAAACTTTTCCAGAATGCTGTTGGATTTTTTTAGGTTTGGTTTTTTGTTTGGTTTTGTTTTTTCAAGACAACACTATGGGATACCAAATAGGGAAAATGGTGGCCAGCAAGTTGCTGCTGGTGGTTGAATGTGGCTCCCGGTATTACCAGTGTGGAAATGTCTGCCCTACAGCAATACTGGAAGGGTATTTCAGTTCAGTGAGATGACGGTTTTGACAGTGGAAGAGTAAGGCAATTAGCAAGTCTAGTTTTCAGGAAAGCTGGGGCTCGATCCAAGCCTTTTTTACGCCATTGGAAAGGTT
Organism: Alca torda; assembly: GCA_008658365.1. Classification (NCBI taxonomy): domain Eukaryota; kingdom Metazoa; phylum Chordata; class Aves; order Charadriiformes; family Alcidae; genus Alca; species Alca torda. The sequence continues at coordinate 74,709,796 of CM018077.1, read as the reverse complement.
CCTGTTCTTTTGTTGGGCTCTGGATCTCACTAATACCTTCTTTACTTAGTGAGAAAGCAAACTACTTGTTGACAGTGTCATTTGTTTCTTCCCAGACAAGCCCTTTTTTTTCCTCAGTTCTGTGTAAGGAGTTTTCTCAGGCTTACAAGATGTGCCTTTGGATGTCTGAGATAACTTTCTGATTTGGTTAACCACTTCATTGCTTGCCTCATCTGATCTTTATCTGCCAAGATGTACAAACATGTACAGCATGTTTCCTGACACAATGCAACAGAAGTTTTGTTTGGGTTTTTGTTGGGTTTGTTTTTTTTTTTTCCTTAAGTGATAAATACTTTGCCTCCACACATGACATCATTGTGTAGATCATTCAGTAGGGAATTTTTATTTGTCTGATACCAACCCTGGTAAAGCACTTGTCATCAGGCCATTGCTTTATAGCCAGAGGGAAAGGATACAACTGCTCATTTCTGTGATCTCTTTCAGCCGGGAAGGAAATGGCTAGGTGTTAGATTGCAGGCTGAAGGTTGTCAAAGTACATGTAGTAAGATTAAAATGAAAAGAAATCACGATTTAAAGAGAATGGGGAGTGTTCTTTGCTTTTATTGTGCATCTGGATCACAGTTTTGCCAGGAGGGAGGGGGTGAGGGGTTCCCCCACTCACTGTAAATATGTTTAGGTATCTTTTGAATTTATGTTTTTTGTTGTTACTTTTTTTTTTTTTTTTTAACAAGCTTTCAGTCTCCCTTTTGCCTCTATTTCACAGAAAGGGCAGAAGCAGATGGTGACATCTGCTACCAACTTTCACAAGAAATCCCTACAATCCCTACTGTAACAGCTGCTCTTCTGCATCTCCTGTAAAGAGATGTAGCCAACATCTGCCAGATTTCCCTTTCTCGTTTCTTTGGTTGAGGAGACTAATTGCTAGTCTCCCTACACACGTTCTGTGCAAGAGGAGCTCGGCCAGCCTAATAGCGTTGGAAATGCCAAGGCTTTTGCTGCTGCTCAATTTGCAAGTGCGAGACGTAAGCGTGTAAAATTTTCAGTGCAGAGCTATGTCTCTTTCATTTAATACAAAATTTCCCAACCCACGAGTACATCTGAATAGCAGAAGGCAGCAGAGTGTTGCCTTGTGTCTTGCTGACCCCTTGCTGGGTGAGAAGAATGCAGGCTGGCTAGTATCATCAGGGATCGTCTGCCTAACATTGAAAACTTGATGGCAAGGTACCATGGCCAATGTAAAAGGAGTTACTCAGGCAGTTGTGTGCTATATAGAAGCCAAGATCATTTCATGCTTTTTAGTTTGCATGTTTCAACAGAGAAAGCATGCAGTGTCCTGAAGACATGCATTCTTACTGGCTTTTTCTCCCTGCTGTGAGACTGATCCTGCTAAGTGATCCATGCAGGTGTTTTCTTATCTACACATGCAGTGAAACGTCAGTAGGGATAAATGTGAGCATTAGGGTCTACTTGCAGATGGATTAGCAGTAATATTGACTGTAATAATAGAGAATTGCCAGGTAATAACTCTCTGCTGTTTTACCTAAGTACACATGTTTTCCTATGAAAAAGATCTGACCTTACAAAATAAGTGAATTCAGTTAATTCTGCTGATGTAGAACCTGACTAACTAGATAGTGCTGATCAGAGGACATCACAATATATGGTTTTTGTCTAATTTTTATGTCATCTTAATCTTGAGTTCTGGTGTCACTTTCCTAGTACTAGCCAATGCTGATGTATGAATGCAGAGCAGTCACACCACAATATGAGTGGGTTTGTGTTTTAAAAGCAGTGCCAGACTTCTGAAATGAGAACTGAAGGCTGAGAACATTTCTGCATGCCCTTAGCTATGGTCATCCAGGTAGTCCAGATGAGAGCCACAGAACTTGTCACATATGGCAAAAAACAATCATGTTCATGAACTGAATCGGGATAGAGAGACTTTTCTCAAGTGAGTCACTGATGAAGGAAGATGCTGTGTTGAATAGTCTAATTATTGAATTATTTTTGACTCAGTCTTCGCAAATATAGTTCGTTGGAATCCTTACCATCTCTTAAATTTTTTTCTTTTCAATCTCAAAGTAGCCTCAATTCTATACTTCTCTATCTGATGCACTTTTCTGGGGTCTGTCATCAGTTTATCTAAATAGTTATGGATATAACTCGTACAAAAACTAAGTAATTTCTTGCCTGTGGGTTTAGATTTTTGGAACAGCTGCATTCGCAACCCAGATCTCTCCTTGAGCAAAATATTATCTTATCAGGTGCATCTTCTTGTCATTAAATCATGTGCTCCCTTGTGGCTTATACTGTGTTGAGAAGAAAGTAGGTTACAATTTTTGCTCTTTTCCATGATTGATTTCAACTTTTTTTAAATCTAAAAAAAAAACCCCAAAAACCGAGCATCAGAGCATCCACACAATTTACAAAATGTCCAAGCTACTAAATTTAGAAAACCTTACCATGTAATTCTTAACATTTCTCAAGTTATATTAGCAGATATCAGTGTTAGTTTCTTAAACTAAGAATTTGCCGACTTTTTCTCTCTAATGAAATACCAGCCCTAAACTTTGAAATAAAATGTTATGGAAGATAAGGAAGTCAGCAATGGGAAGTGGAGTAGTCAGAGCACGTGCTCACCTGTAGCGTTCTTATGGGTTCACTAATGCATAAACTCGTAGTAAGGTTTTTAGAAATTATGTGGTTTAGGTGCCTAATTCCCTGGTTTTTTTCCCCTTTGTTACATTTATTTATCCCTGGGCAAAACACAATGGGAAATGTGACCGTTCTGCTTTTATGCCTATGTATAAATGAGAACACGAAGTGAAATACTAGCCAGAGTCTAGAACAAGAGAACATACCACAGGACACAGTTTCCCCAGCTGTGGAGACTCAGCCACAGGCAACCACTTCTGTAATTTTTGGTTTTGTCGCTTGGGGCTTTTTTTCTTGCAGTTGCATCTACCTGATTATTTCATTCTGTTGTGATTCACTCAGATTTCCTCCTGCATTTCCCCCTCAAATTTAAATAATGTTGTTGTCTTTCTGAAATAGTCAGAGGCAAGAAAGGAAAAATATCACACAAAGAGCAAGGGTCACATCATTATTGCAAGAGGTAGGTTGCATAAATGAATCTATCTCACAGTGTTGATATGCTAGAAGTCGTGAATGTTTAGTATTTTATTAGTTGTTATTGTACTAATTATTTCCTAAACTTCTGAGGATGTGTCTCACTATCATTTTTTTGCATAAATTCTCTCAACTATATATATTACTCATGTGATATACTAGTGTAATCTGCTTTGTCTGCTTCCTAGTACATAAACCCATGTCAGTGATGCCAGTGTTCCCCTGGGAATATGAAGTAACAACCGTTAGAAATGGCTTACAGCTCATCTTCAGAGTGCTGGGTATCACTGCAGAGCTGTTACGTGTGGCTCTGCAGGCCTTCTTCTGCAACCTTCAAATTTTGGGTGGCATTTTCTACCAGGTACAGAAACTTGAAAGGAGGTTCATACACACAGCTTGTACGTGTACAACACTTGGGCATTGCTGATGGGAGTTGCCAGGGAGAAGCATGCTGCATCGACGCTGTGACTGCCACACTTACCGGGCCCACCTTAGTATCTAAAACATTTTCTCAGCAGTGTGCCCCCTGTTTTTCTTAAAACAGCTCTCCCAAAGGCTGACGGTTCCCTCTCATTAGAACTCTACTTACTTTCTCTTGCATAATTTAAAAAAGCATTTTAAAAGTAGGTCCATTGAAAGTGAATGTTGTTCTGGGAAGGTTATTTGAAATCAACTCACTCAGTCATTTAAGGTATGGGAAACTGAACAAGAGACACTCTAATTGACCATAAGACAGTTCCACCATTAGTAGCTCAAAAAAGACTGCAGAAGGAAATGTCAACTGATTATTCCTCAATAAAGTCTTCAGGCTTCATTGAAAGCAAATAAATGAGAAATGCAATGTAATCAGATGTCACCTCTGATAAGATTCATCATCCAGTAGGATTTTATAGTGGTGTCATAGGAAGGTAAGCTACTTTATCTGAGGTCAGAGAGAAGGTTAGGGCCAGAGCATTTGGTCAGAGCTTGGTTTAAACTTACGAACATAGTTTTTTCTGCCTTGATTGCATTAAGTCCTTCCTGAAAGTTCCCAGAAAGGTGTATTTAAAAATAGAAAGCAAAACCACACAGACAAACCTTGCATGTATAGTTAATTTGATTTCAGACCATTAAATGCATTATGTACTTTTTGGGGGTGCATTAAAGACCTCCATTTATAAACATAACCTGTGTCACTTTGAAATAGCTGGAAATCTCAGCACCAGGACACACTGCATTGTGTCGACCTTGCTCATCTCACTGCAGGTATTCTTGAGCAGATTTTAACCTCTGTTACAAGGACTTATAGCAGTATATAATGTCAGTTATACATTTCCCACACTGTTGATGAGTGCACACCTTGCCAACCATGATAAAATATTTCCTTTTCAAGGATTTGCCTTTCATAGACACTTAAAATTTAATTATATGTTCTATTTAATTGTTAGGCACCAATTGGCAAATGGAAGCTATGTCCAAAAGCATGAGTATTCTCAAACACTTTACCAGTATTTATTGTAATTAAACCTGATACCACATGCTATTTAGATGTTGCAATATCAGTTGCATATTTTGATGTATATTGTATCTCATCTCTATAGAATGATAGCTGTTAAAAAAAAGCTGTCACAGTTAGCAGGTTTCCCATGAAACCCTTCAGGGTTACTCTCTGGTATGGGAAAACAGATTAAGACTAAGCCAACAGAGAGAATATGATACCACGTTTTCTCTACTTTCTCTTAATTTTTGCCCTAGGACATGTGAGTTTGAGAACCACTGCTATAGAAATGCTGCAGGAATGTCGATGGAGTTTTATTTTTGATGGTGAGAGCTTGATTTCATGACATTAAATGTGAATAGATTTACAAGTAGTAAAAATTGTCCAGCAAAGCAACTCAGACCTCCAGTTGACATCCTTTTTTTAAATTATTTTTTCCTCATTTATATTTAAAAAGTTACATTAAAAGAGATTGAAGGTGTTTATTCATTGCATCAGTATCCATCAATAGTTGGGCTGGGAATATTTGCCAGAAACTTTAAAATAAAATCCTATAGTAATCCCCAGTCTAGGCAGAGTGAATCTGGAAAATTTAGAGCTCATTTTGGACTTAAAAGAAATCCAGAGGACAAGAGAAAAGCATCAGTAACACACATAAACATTTTACTTTCATGTCTTTTAAATTTTTTTTTGAAACAGTTGCATTTAAGTTATGAATCTTCTTTGTGCATGCTGTTTTGACACCTTTCTCTTCTCAGCCCCACCTCATGCCCATATTCTGAGTCACTGGCGGGCATGTGTGCATCTATTAGGGATACTTGAGTTGCCTGGTTGCCTCACTTACACTGAATTTCTATTTGCTGCAGACTGTAAAAAGGAATACAAGATCTTTTGTTAGCAGTATTGCACTTCTTCAGGATAAATGGAGACATTGTGCACACCTTCAAAGATCAGGAACAGTTCTTAAATTTCCCAAATTGTATATAATTCTTGAAAACAGACTAAATTGAAAATATTCCCTGGTCTTAAGCACTCTGTTGTTTAGGGTTGGTACCAGTGATATACTTCATTTTAAGCATTTCTGCAGGAATGTGACTTCCTTTTCTCAAATCCTTGCACTGATTTTTGATATCCCCTAGGTAGGGAAAGTAAGAGATGGCAGAAGTGTTCTGTCTCTTCTTTAATAGGGGAATGGGATAGACTAGTGCCAATAGTGTGATTTGCTGTCATTCTCTATTGGGGTAGTCATTCAGGTACCACAGACAAACCTGTGCTCTCTGCAAGGTCTAAAACTAGGCAGTGTATGCTCTTCTCCTTTTCTGAGTAGCAGAATGGTGTGCCGCTGTGTGTCCTGGGTCATAACCTGTCCAGAAACGCTGTGATTTCCAGGTAGTGATTTGAATCATCTGACTTTTGTTGAAAATTACATGTACTTGCCATGCATCTGGGCTAGAACGTAGCTCCATGGGTCTCCTGTGTATTTGGTGTGTCCTCATAGAAATGCTGGTGTTCCTACATTTAGCAGAGTGTCTCTGCGTTCAGCTCAACATATTCTAGCGTCGCAGACCTTACTGTGTTCTAGTTCATGGTTTCTATTTGCAGTCCTTATCAAGTTTCAGATACTCTGTTTTCTAACACAATTTTGATGTTCTCATAGTCTCAAGTCCATTTCTTTAAATCATACGCAATGGACACCAGGCAGCTCATGTTTCGTTTGCATCTTCAGGTGAGGATGCTACTGTGAATGAGTCCATAAACTAGTAAAATGACAGGCAGTACAAATAATAGGCATTTTTCTTTAAACTTTTTTAAGTTTCACACCAAAAAAAAAGGGGGTTGCACGCACACAATTCTTTTCTTTTTCGTATGCTTAATGGTCCCCACAGACCAGGCAATATTTAAGGAAAGCCAGATCTAGACTGGTGTAACAGTTACTCAGGCTGGGAACTGGAAAGCTTGATTTCATGTAACAACAGTAGGCAAATGCTACCTTTGCTGCCTAGTTCTGAAAGTGCTGGTGTTACTAAAGAACTGGCAAGACTTTTTGTCATGCTGATGAATCCAATACCTATTGCCAAAATAGTGTCAGAAAGCTAGCCGATAAATAACAGGTCATTATTAAATTTTTACTTGTGTCTCATAACGATGCTTTTCTTAAGAGAAGTATCATAATCTTAAATTGCACTTAAAGGAAAAATAAGGTCTTTGTTTTGAAATCATGGGATGAAGCAATTCTGGGTTTGAGTTCATTAGTGGGCTGCAGTTATTGCACAACTTTGGTCTACTTGCAAGTAAGTTAAGTGTCTTCTGTCACTTTGGTTCTACAGGTTCCTTGTGGGTTTGGTGGTGGGGTGATATCATCTGGTTTACCGTCACATTTATAGACAATGATAACCAGGCATCAACACCCATAAAGAAACCCACAGTCATCAGGGAATGTTCATTCACTTTTTCCAAAATTATGTATGTGTGTGAATATGTGGATGATGCTTGAAAATGACTGCCAGCACATGAAATTCTGATGAAAGGATTAGTACGTTCAGTAAAATTTGCTGTAAAAGCAGAATAAATCGAAATTGTCCAAACTGATCGTGTACATAAAGGTTCATTCAAACTAAATGTTTTTTCCACAGGTTAAAATTAGGTAGTTTAATATTGAATATAAAAGGCTTGGTAGTGAATAAAAAACAATCTGAAAGATTTAACTTTTTAAAAACATGCTTTTCCTCTAGAGTACTAAGAGGGGAAAAACTAGAACATTAATCCTCAATGGATTAAGGGAAATGCCTCTTATTATTCTGTAGCCTATCCGGAAAGAAATGCTTATGCAGACGCATGATGCAGTAAGTTCTTTTTGCATGTGTCTGCCTTTTATTACACAGAGTATTATCGCTGTGATCCTACAAATATTTACAGGGGCAGCTTGATGCTTACAGGCTCTGACTCTAAGTCTGGTTCTATTGATTTTTTTTAAAAGAATGTTATTACCGGTAGATGAACAATAGTTCAATTGCCTTGATCAAATTTTCAAACCTGCTGTTTAATGACAACAAGAGCATTCAGATTTTTCAAAGCACCAGGAGGCTTATGTATTGAAAGGGTGGGTGCTTTAGAGAAGGCTTTCAGGACAGAATCATAACACTAAGGAACAGCTTTAAGAGGACCTGATAATTCCCTACTTCTAAAAGCAGAACTAGTCAACTATGTAATGATGTAGGCGGCAGCTACCCGGAAACGTTTGCTTAGCCTCATTTCCCTGTTACTCTAAAATAATGTTTGTGGGGAAAACTGCTAAGTTTAATATCATTCATTTTAAAATGAAAGCAAAATTGTGTTTCCTGTAGTACAAGAACATGGGCTTGTGGTGCTTGAAAAAATACCAATAGTTGAAAAAACAAGTAAAACAGCATGGAGAAGCAGTAAATGGTTTGGTTCAGATCAGGTTTTCTTTGAGTCTGACTCAAGTCAGTTTAGTTTGGTCAGATCAATAGTTATTTATCTGCCTTGGTATTTCTGAGTCAGTTCACGCTGAAAAATACAAAATTTAGAAGTGTAAAATTGTGGGATAAGTGAACTTCCTATGGGAAATTCTCTGTTAGACAATTATTTTGATCCAATAATCAGGTATTTCCTTCTTGGTTCAGTTCTGGATTAGGTTCAATAAAGACTTTGGTTCAGGTAACAGTTGTGGTTCAGTTCCTATTTTAGAAAAAAAAAAAAATCAGTTGAAACAATTTTCGGTTCAGTTTAACTGTGGGGGAAAAAAAAAAAAAAGCAATCAACTTTTTCGTAATTTGGTGCTGCTTACTTACATTGTGCACTTCCCTCTGCTTGGGTAAGCTGCTTTCTTTGGTTGTAGTATACCTCCTGGCTGACATGTGCACTGTACGGTGCTGCAGTGTTTGGCTAACAAGTAGTGCCAAGGAATGTGTGCATTCGAGGAGAAAGATTTTACTGGGATTAAAATAAATTGTGGGAATAATCGGTATTGATTTGGTATTAGGCTGAAGTAGTTTGGAGAGAGCTTGTGTTTGTGTCTAGATCCACATGACAACGTGCCTTTGAGAAGATCGAGGAAATGTGGGTATTTAAAAAAAAAAAGGGAGAAGAGAGGGAAGAGGGACGATATAAAATCTGAATCTTGAACCTACATTTGTATAACATTGTCATTGTATAAAAGGGGTCAAGAGAGTACTTCGTCATGAATAAAATACTGTTTACTGAATTCCATTGAAACGCTTGAGAATAGCTTAAAAATTTACTTTCATTTTAGTAAGCCGATATGCCTATAGTGCTGGCTACTTTTAAATCTCTCAGCAAATATTTCTGTTATGTTTAAGTTTATTATTTCTGCATAATTACTCAGAATTTGATTGATTTTTCTTTTTCAGCAACTTGTTTTAGGGTTGTTTTTTTTAATTGGTGGGGTGAGATGTTAGGGGACGTGAGTGGTTTCTTTAGCAGCCTGTTCTGGGCTATGCAGAAACATGACTAAAGCATTTTCTTCTGATGTGCTATTTAAAACAAAAAAACCCCAATCAAACAAAAAAAAACCCCAAAACAAATGGGTTGAGGGTTTGAAGATTTTAATATAATTTTACCCATGTGTACTGACAAAGTGTGGATGATATTGATTGGTGTTAATCATAGAATCATTTAGGTTGGAAAAGACCCTTGGGATCATCGAGTCCAACCATCAACGCCACTCTACAAAGTCTGAGGCATCACAGTTCAGCTTCATTAAGCATCTGCACAGTTGTGTTGTGACAGTCGGCAGCTCAAAAGATGGCATTGCAGAGAGTTTGTGGAGTTCCCTTTTCCAGAGCAGTGCCATGACCACTGCTAGTGCTGTGCGTGGGCATAGGAAGAACAAAAACCAGAGTGGGCAGAACCGTGCCACAGGGACTGTAAAAGGACATGATAGCCCCTTTTTGTTTGAAATCTCTTTTTGAAGCCCCACCTAAAGACAGCAGTCCTCCAAGCAAGTTCACATTCCTGTCTTTCAGGCTCAGTTCTGCCTGTTCCTGACTCCGTGGGCTTTAAAACATCTGTCTCTGAGGAGGAAAGCCCCTGCTTCCTCAGGAGACTTGGAGAAAAATTCACAACAAGATCAGTTACCCTTGGCTCACTGTTCCTTTGGATTTCTTCCATAAGAGACCAGGTTAAACCTATTGTTATTTGCCCATCACGTGACATGAGGCAACTCTGTGGCTGCTTAAATTTGAATTGAAATAGCGGTGGAAAAGATGAGGACTCTCTCTCAGATGAAATAACATGTGTGTTCAAGAAAATCATAAATAAGCTGATTTTTTTTTTTTAGTAGATCTATCTTGTATTATAACCATTGCCAAAGTGTTTACTCACAGGCGCAAAATACTTAGAGAGTCTCCTTAATCTCCAATTATTGTTGCCCTCTCGTCTTGACCTCTCTTGAAGTGTTTTATAAACAATTTAAAGAATAAATGAAGTATTAGAAACAGTTATTATAGAGCAGGCAAAGTTATTTGCTTTCCTTGAGTGAAGGGATATAATTTATAAAGGACGGATTACACTCATCTGTTTTCTGGGTAGCCTGTAAGTTTACTTTACCATGGCAAGGCAGAATAACAGAGAAATTGTGTCATGGGAGCCAAGTAAGATATTGTCGCGGTAGGAAATCCAATTGCCTTGTTTTACAGCCATTTGTCTTGTCCGTCGTTTCTGTCAAATGATCATTTGAATCACAAGCGTTTAAAGAGATTTTCTTCCTTTGCAGTAATGAGAACAACAGAGACTTTTATGCTGCAGGACATTCCTACTAGGTCTTTCCTCCTCTGACATGGCTACCTGCCAGTCCTTGTTATTATTAAAAGTTGCTTCATTTAGTACATTTTATGAAGTGGCTCTGCCCGGCTTCGTGGCTGTCACTGAGGTTATGAGTCAAGAAGGAGAGCGGGAATGGGGAGCTTTGATTCAGTGGAGCTTAGCAGCAGAGAAGCAGTTTAAACTAAGGATGTTAATGGGTAGCTTTTTACTTCAAACCTGCTCTTTTCAAGCTATGCATTTGTAGCAAAAGAAAAATACTGTGGAAAGCACGTTTGATCTCTTTGCCTTACTGATTTTAACACACTGCTCCTGCCTTGCCTTTTGTTTACAAAGCTCAGCACTAGCAAAACTCCCTTGTGAGCCACAAGGGTTACCTGGGTGCAGAACCTACTGACAAGGGGTTGGGATCGAGGTTATTTGACTTCAGCTCTCAGAGAGACATGCCGTTTTTAGGAGGAAACAGCTTAAGGATTTCAGAAGCTCCCTCTGTAAGTGCAGGCAGTTCCCACCTCTGCTGTGCACTTCGGTCGAGCAGGGATGAAATGAGACGCAAGGGTCCTGGAATCATCAAAACAATGGAGCCTGTTGGCTCCGACACAGCTGGAGCTGGGAAAGAGATGTCTGTTCCTCCTCTCTTACGTGGCTTCTTCTGTCTCTTTTCCCATCTCCCTGTGAGGCAGACAGAGTGGAGGCAGTACAGCAGCAGGGAAGAAGAGAAGGTGACAGCGGCTGTCTATTCCAAGTCAGAGGACAATTTTGTTGTGTCCCTTTGCAATCAGAAGAACATTCGTCAATCCTGACATCTGCCAGCCACAGTTCTGCAGCCCCTGGAGAAGCTTATCTTACTGAAGTGCCTTTGTTTTCCCAAGCAGATATGAGAAGACACTGTCATTTCCAAGATCAGTATTTGAGTGAAGAAATAGGGCAGGATGTTGTAGACATGTATACAATTACATTTTCATTTCTAGTACTTCTGGCAGAAGCAGAGAGGATGAGGGAGATATGGTAACAACAGGCAGTTGGTGTCAGCAAGATTTGATTCTGAATCCTACAGTAACTCTGTATCCTATGGTAATTTTCTTGCAGGTCTAACACCCTTAGAAAATATCCCTTAGCAGCTCTAAGACACTTCTGAAATATTCCTTAGCTTTTACGGTCATCATTTTGAAATAGTAAATTCCATAGGTAACCATTTGGTACTTTATCACTGAAAGGGTTGGGGCCCTTATCCAGAAGACTGTGGCCAGAGGAAGTCAGAGATTGAGAGTTGATTCTTCGCCTGCTGCATTCGGGGCCCATGGGGATGCTCTGGGGAACAAATGTAGATTTGGCTCTGGCTCAAGGGAGGTCCCTTGTCATGAGATGACATATGAGGGTTATGCATATAAGTTCCAAACCCTCACACTCCCATACTGTGCAGCATTTCACAGCCGGGAGATAAACAGACTGTAGCTGTTTTAAAATAACAGCTATGTTTTTTCTCCGTTTATCTCTGTTTGCTGGGCTATTAGGTCCCTTTTCTTTATCCCTGCCTTGAGTCATCTTCCAGGTCCGTATGTCCTGTAAATCAGGTATGACGCTTTCTGCCAGATATCACTTATACCCAAAACGCTGGGCAGTGTAAACTTTCTTTTAAAACTCTCATGAATAATTGCCAAAAGGTGGTAGCTACGGTATCCCCAACAAATGCACATTATGAATGGTCCTCTTTTTAAGCCTAGAATTCCTTTAAACATGCCTGTTGGGTTTTGAGTACCTGCAGTTAAATGGTGTTGCTTTTGGCAGGGCTTGGTGAGCAAATGAGGCATAATCTCTCTGATCTCAGCAGTCTGGTCAGCCAGCCATGACATTCTCAGTGTCTTTTCTTTCTACACCCTGTCTGAGCAGAGCCATAGCCCAGGCAGCTCTCAGTGGGGTTGCCAAAGATTACCATGTGCAGTGAAGCAGCAGATGGCAGGACAGTGGAAAATATGCAGTCCCGATCCCTGGGTTCACATGGGGTTCAGGGTTAAATTTCAGCGATTTCCCTCCCTGCTCCTCAAGCCCCTTGATAAACTGCCCTTTGAGAGACGAACTCCTCAGTGCGCATTGGGAAGCTATTTAAAGTTCAGTTTTGAAAGTGGGTTCCAGACTGCAGAGGGAAATTTAAGAAGGCTGTGCTCTGTGGCCACAGAGGTTATGGTCTTCCTCACCATCCAAAGACATCAGTGCAGGCATGAGAAATGAGGTAAATATGAAGACATCCTGAAAACTAAGAAGTGGGGAAAAAGGAACATTGCAAACTTGCTTAGCTCAAAAATTGCGTAATGGCTGACGGAAGGGTGCCTCCGCAGACTTAACTCAAACTTGTGCCTGTGTGTTCTGATAAAGCCTTTTTTGCACTTTTGTTTCCCCCCTGCTCTGCGCGTCCCCAACCCCCCACCCCCCACCCCGACTCCCTCCCCCTTATTCCTTGCGCAGGATGGGGAGTTCTCACCTGAATGCCTAAATGTTCAGTCTCTGGGGTCAGAGGGCAAGAAAGGAGTTCTTTGACAGCAGGCCTACTTTGCGTCCCTTTCAAGGCTGCTCTTCAAGCCTTGCACTGAGAATGATTTCATGCCTTTTTGTCTCTTCCAGGGTATTTCACTCGCATTGTTTCACAAATATCAAGATACTGAACATTCTCAGATTCCTGTAAAATGTTGGCATTTTATCTCCATTTTTGAGTGAGAAACTAAGGCATGAAAATATAAGTCAGCATTGACTGGTTGGTTGATGTTCAGAATAAAACTCCCATCTGTTTGCCTCTGAGTTCTTGGTAGTCAAGCACACAGAGGAATATGGAGCAGTGACTAAATGAGTTGATTTAAGTGACTTTCTAAGCACCTTTTCAGAATTTGCAGAAGCAGCCAGGGTAGCACTCATTTTTTCCATAGCAGCATCAGTCAGACTGAACTGTGAATCCATCATTTCTCTTTCTGCAGTTCTTTATCTTTCCTTAGCTTCAGACTCCATAGGATCCCTGCCTACTGAATTTCTCACAAGCAGTAGTCTCTGCTCTCAGAGCAAGTCTATCCTCTGCACAGGTGGTGATCCTATTAGGAAAAAAATTACCATGTGTAATTAATCTAGAGGTGTTTCATGAAACTGTACCATTGTGCATTCAAAAACAACACTGGCACACGCAATCCAAACTTTTAACGCTAGAATTTAGAGCCTTCTTCCTGACCACGTACAGAGTGTGTGTATGTGTGTGTTTCTGGGAGCATGCACAGCTACCTATGGGGATATTAAAATTATGTGAAAGGTCCCACTAAAAATACAAAGCCAGGAAATTCAGAATTGGGCTAACTTTCTGTCCTGGTTTCACCCCATTGTGCTCAAGTATTGTAGGCATCTCAGAACAGCAGGTGATCTGACTGCCTCTTCTGTTCCTAGAGGAAGTGTAAACTAACTTAAATGGGAAATATCACAAAAACAGGATAACAATGAATTTTGTGAGTCCACAAAGGAAGAAATGTTCTTAAAAATACTGATATTAAAACAGTAGTGAGCATGAAAAGTTGAACAGTGGTAAATAGACATGTTATCTAGACCCTCTGGGTTTTGCCATTTAATCATTTTCCAAATGTTTTGTTTTGCATTTTCTTATGCAAAATTTTTGTGGCTATTGGACGTGCTAATGGATGAATGTTTGAGTTTGGAGCCTTCTTTGTTAACTTAAGTAATCTGACTTCAGTGAAACTGCACCAATTTGTCTTGCCAGAAAACTGCGTTCTCTGGGTTTATAGCTGCATATTTATTTTTATTTAATTTGAGTATTAATTACACTAGAGAAACATTATTCCCACACGGAAAGAATGCAAAAGGGGGGTTCAATTTCACTGGCAACGTTAGAAAAAGGGAATATTCATTGAAATGTATGTACATTTCAAAAAAGCTGCTGTAATTTTACTGTTTTACTGTGTTCAAGTGATTTTCTCAGTAAATTCAGAGTCCATTTCTTTGCCTTGGTGCCTTTTTCATTTTAAAGTGAAAATTAGCAACGTGCCCAGGGTTTGTCGCAGAGGGGGGGTTTGCTCTCGGCAACGGCTTTTATGCAACCCCCTGACGTATCATTTCTGCCGGTGGGAGAGCTGCTGCTCTGCCTGGTGGCATTTCCAGTTCAGAGTTTGGGTGTGGAAGCCGTAGCACCCTTGCTTAACTTCAGGGTCCCCCAAGAGCGATCACGGCCTGCTCTGAAATAAGGACATAACTTTTTATGGGAAGTTTAGGCAACCGGCAGTAACTACAGCTAGGTGAAATAATGTTTTTATTGGCTCCCTGTATACAGGAGGTCAACACAGCTAGGCCAAATATGTCCAAGTCTTTCAGGAGGAGAAGGGACATGCTGTCTTTGTTGGCTTGCACTCTTCCTGGTATATTGTCAGCTTGCCTCTGCCTTTCCCTTCTATTCTCTTCTTTAACTGTTAGGGTTGGGAGTTTACTTTAGGGTTGGGTTTCCCCCCCATAATTACTTTAAAGCTTGTTTCAAGAGGGTTTGTTGTTCAAATACTACATTTGAGGGGTGTTGCTTTGGTTTTATCCAAGATAATGACTTCCCGTCTTGTCCTGTTCTGTCCTCAGAAGCCCCACTTGTCCCTGTGCAGAAGCAGAGCTGGGGAACTGGGGACAGCCGGGGCAGGCAGAGCGGGCTGCAAGCGCCGTGAGCCAATCTCATACCCCTGGCCACACACCACTTTGACCGCACGCCGCAGCACACGCTGTCAATGAAGGCCTTTTTGACTCATCTGTCGGAGCTACATGTTTGGATTAGTCTGTTATGAGTCTGAAGGCGTATCTGTAGCTGGAACAATTCGTCCTCGTGCTGGTAATCGCAGTCCATTGCAATTGATGATTTGTACATTGAATTGTTGGTATCATCACTGGTATTGGAGATGTACTTCTGACCACATCCTAGCCAAGAATCTAATTACTTGTAACACGGAAGATGGAACGAAATGTAGCACCTTGCGTTTTATGTGCCCTGTTCAAGAACTAGAAAAAATTGTGCTTCCTGTATTTGCAGAAATTGAGATTTCTTTTCCTCCTTACTTTAGCTGTCACTATTCCCCACCTTGTTACTTCTCGATAAGCTCTTTGCCCATGGTTCTTTCCAGCTCCCTGGAAATACAGTTCGACTGTGTTCCAGGACCCCCTCTTGGTAGCTCCAGGACTCCTGTACCAAAGGGTGGTTTATGAAAATTGAAACACATTTACCAAACGATGTATTGAGGGCTTCCTAAAGAGTGCCTTGAGGACTACCACTGTCACAAAGCTAACCAGAAGAAAGTCCTAAGAGAAAAACAGTTGAGCAACAAAGTTCAAAAGGGAGGTACATGGATTTAGGGACATCTTGAGTTATGCTGTGTAAGTGTCAAACCCATCTAGTACTGCTTATTAGTTTGCGTGGGAGGGGAAGTTTCAAATAAGTTATTTGTCTGTAGCTAGACCATTTTTCTCTCTCCAAGAAAATACATCAGCACTGACTCAGCAAAGCTGTATGCTACTGCGATTGGTTTTAAGGCTAGCTCTTATTACAGTCTCTTTTGCCTTCAGTAGAAGTGAAGGAAAGTTCTTTTCACCCCTGACTTGAAGTGAAATGACACATTTTATACTCAGAAATTTGCACATGAAAAGTTAGCACGTATGTGGGTGCACAGAAAGGCACAGAAGACCTGTGCAAAACTTTGATTATACAGTGGCCCACTGCAAGCTGATGTCCCAACCACCTGGAGAGGCTGAGAGACCAACCAGACTGAGTCCCTCAGAGGTCAGAAGGTCCAAGAAACCGTATTAGTCAGTCATGTGTCACCAGGTAAGATTAAAAGCCTTGCCTGCTTCATCTCAAGGGAGTGCTAGGGTAAAGGCTGAATGTCTCAGCTTGAACCATCAAACAGCACCTTTTTTGATGTGCTACTGGTTGCTGAGAGGATGGAGGAGGGGAAAGACAGGGAGAAAAGGAAAGGGGTGTTAAATTTAAGGGCACAGATGTCTGAACTGTGATAGTTATTTAAGAAGGTAAGTTAAAATCTCGGTTTTGTGCAAGTTGCCTTAGGCTGCATGATATTTCCATTTTGTAGAAGTGCTGGATTTCCCTTTTGGTTGCGTACATTTCTTGCTATTGTAGCAACAATTCAGCAAAGCAGGTACTTAACTCCAATTGTTTACACACTCTTAAACAATGTAAAGAGTCTGTGCTGATGGGTGAGCATGCTCATGCTTACCCGTAGCTCATACGTGCAGGGGCTTGCCTAATTCTGTAACAGCTTAAATGAGAGGTTTAATTCAGTAACATTAGTTGTACAATTTAAAAAACACAGCATAAATGAGTGTTAACAAATCAGAGTGGCTAAAGGCATTTACCTTTGTTTTAAAATTTAGGGCATATGAACTGCGATTAAGAAATGAAAGTGAATAGTTTGGAGCAAAAGGTTAAGTTTTCTGTAAGCGAAAAGCTGCTCTGTTTACGTAAGTGCCATTAACAGCATAAACTTGGGAACAGAAATAACACTTTTACATATTGTTTTCAGTATTAATGTTTGGTTTTTCCTTTGGCATCTTTGATGCCTCACCTTTTCCTGTTCAGTGCACAGTTCCTGAGGGGAAAATATTTTAATTTAAGAAAAATTATATGGAGGAAATATACTAAAATAGCACTTTTTACCAAGCAGTTATTGCTGGTATGTCACCCTACCCTTTTAACAAGCCCATATGATAGAGCTGATGTGTGTAGTTAGTCCTGAATAAGGGGATTTTGAATGTGAAATCTAATAGCTTTGTGTTATGCATTACACATGCAGATTGTCTGCTAATTAAACATCATTTTTTTAACAGTCACTTTAGAGAGCTACTGCTGTGTAGTCATAGAAATCAACCTGTCATTGTTCTTTGGGAAACCTATATCTGTTTGTATGCAAAACAGTCGTGAAGAGTTTAAAGCCCTGATGACAGATCCCCGGCTGAGGGTTAGCTCCACTGAATCACAGGGGAGCTTGGCTGGCTGTGCTGTGACAAGCGTCACCTCTCAGTCTCATCCTCTGGTGGTGGTTGGTAGGTCCCTTGCCCTACTTCCATGCGCCTCTTTTAGAGGGTTTACTAGTTGTCCCTCCAGGTAAGCTTCACGCTGTCTTTCCACCCGCTGGCAAAAAGGCAAGTCTCCCTGCTTTTTGCATTCCCTCCCAGTTTCTGTACCCTGTCATTGCTCACAAGATTGTCTCTCACTCTCATTACAAAAATCAATAATTTTTGTTCCCTCTGTGCCTAGTTCACATGCCCTCCTGTTGCTCTCAGCTGTCCAAATGTTCTCAGTGTGCCAGCAGATGTCAGGGGCAGAGGTGCTCTTGGGTTGAAGAGCATCAGCCTCCTCCATCGTGCTGCCCTCCGGCTGCTGATGCTTCCTGCCTCTGCGCACCTTTACCTTTCTGCCTCGGTCTCCTCATTTTTAAAATACAGGTAGTGGTATATTTTTTCCATTACCCAAGGAATTCTATCGAAAAGCGTGGTGCAAATGGAAAATGAGGCCAGGCAGACTTAGCACGTTTTACTTTTGGCATTGGACAGTTCAAAATATGTGTCAATACAAGGAAATAATTCAATTGATATGCTGATTAACATCTTCGTTAGCAATATTTAAAGGAATTAGTACTACTTCATTTTACTGAAATCACACATTTTAGAGTAATACCTAATGAGGATCACTTGGCAAGGGGGGACAATTTTATCCTCATGTTATTGGACCGTTGCTTTCAAACTGCAATCTGTGGATTTTATTGTTAGGTAATTATTTCCCAGGGGATTGACGAAGAATAACTTTTAGAAACAAGCCTATTATCGGTAGCTTTATCTTTCCTGTTTAGACATCACACATATCCATTGGAAAATAGCTGGGGGTATGTAAACTGAAAATGCGGGAAGAACATTGCAAATGTATTAAAAATCTGAGAAACCCACTACCATAAGGCACTATTACAATTTTAAAGGTCAGAGAGAGAGACTGGAAATACTATGATGAAGCAAAGTATTTCCAGCTATGCTATACAGGGTTAAAGTGTAAGGATTAAAGCACTGTATCTCATGTTTCAGAAAATAAAATTATTTATTGCGCAGGTCACGAAGATGTTTTCCATGTAGTGCATGACTTTACAATGAGTTGCTTATGAATCATATCACCCTTATTTCATATATATTTCATTTTGCAAAAATCTGGTTGTGGACTTTCTGGCAAGCTCATCCAAATGTAGCTGTACTTGCTGTGTAAAATTTGCAGGATATTAAGAAGAGCTGGGAAGGAAAAAATCCCTTTTAATGATGATTTTTCCTTTGTTTCCAAGCAGCGATGTTTCTACTTTGTATAACTGTTGTTGTGAGAAGAACAATTTGTTATTTTAAGTTGAGAGTGGATTCACAATTAAGATGTGTGAGTGTTTAACATCTACTAAGTATCTGCTTTACTAGTTTTACCAAAATGCAGTACTGTATCAGTTGTTTCAATCATGATATACTTGAAAATTCCATTTAAACACAAAATATGGAAGGTTAATTTAAAGATGCATAACTTGATTTTTCATGTGATTTATATTGACATAACACCATTGACTCCAGAATAATTATTATTGATTTTCATCTGTATAAGCTAAAGGAGACTCTGGACTTCTTTTCTTAGAAAAAATGGGTGTTGCTTTGTTTTTTAATTTCAGCTTGTTACAAAAATGGAAAAGCTTCTCATAGAATGGAAATGATGAGCAGTGTGGATTTTCAGGCAATCAAAACATTTTAATGATCTCACTAAATGTGTCATTTACAACCTATATACGTTAAAAGAAATATGTTCCTTTGGGTTAGTAGAAGCACTGGGTACACAATGTGTTTGAACTTGTTAGGCTTCCACTAGAATCTGTGCCAGAACTGTAGAAACTTGGAGGGAAAAAAAAACAACACCATTTTTCTTGTGCCAGCATCTTTAGAGACAGAAACCTTTTTGTCATATTTCATGCAAAATTAAGAAAAAAATGTTATGGCAGCTTGATAGACTGTGCTAGGACTGCATCTCAGCTGATAGATAAATATGGCTGTTAAGTGCTATCAGATTGACTGTTATTCTATGGTATTACTAGGATTAATGATGGATTTTCTTATGCTTTTTCTGGGATAGCAGTCTTACTAAGACCATAGTTTTGTCATCAGTTGAGTTTTGCATGTAGCCTTGAGAGCCTGGAAAATGAGGGTTCTTGAAAAGAAATAGTTACTATAACAGCGGCTCTTAAAGCTGCTTCATCTATTTGGCTGCCTCTTATAAACCACAGATTCTAGAGAAAAAACACCTACTTCAAAGAGCCAGTTTCCTGATGATACACAGAGGGTGAAACCCCAGTGCTGCTAAGAGGGATGGGTACTGATGCAGAGACACAGATTTATTTTTTTTCTCGGGGCATCCAGCTTTGGAACTGTAGGTGCATTGAAAGCGTGCTTCCTAAAGCAATAGTTTTAAATACGTGTCCAGCTTTCAAAACTGTATCTGTGCCAGTTGTAGGCAGCATCCTTCTCAGAGGGATGAGCTGCGAGAGGCGTTTTCCACCCTGAGCCAGGTAGTGCAGTGGGTGACAGGCCTGGGCTGGAGAGCCGATGCTATTGCATTATACCTCTACTATTTCTTTTTATTGGAGTATTCTTCCTGTAGTGGCTTGCTGGCAAGTTATGCGTTTTACAGGTCAGGTCTCCTTGATGAGGAATCCTTGCTTTAAATTGTATCTAGCATAAAATGGGTTTGTAAATCAGACCTTATGGATCCTATTTAAATGCTAATGATCTCAGAGGGAGGCCTTGGGTTTTGAAAACAAATCTAAGCTAATGCCCAGGGTTCCTGAACCAGCTGTTAATATAATGAAAACTCATGTTTAAGGCCCCTTTTAAAATTTAAAAACTTGGAAGGCACTCCTCAACCAAGGCTGTTTGGAACTGCTGAAATGTGCGGACTCACCAAAGCATCCTTTGCAACCTCTGGCCAGATCTCTGCTGTTGCGCTACAGCAACTCCAGCGCTGTCAGTAGCGACGCAAAGCAGAGCATAGCTTGGTCCGTCATGGTTCGGATGTGTTTGCTGCACAGGTAACTACGCAAGGCAGTTAGCCCAGCGTGCTTGGCCCTACCAAGGGAGCAAGAATGACTCTTCTCTCGGTTACAGTAGGATAGTAAGCTCCCACAACAGTGTCAACCCTTCCACGTTTTGAATGAATCTTCAAATAAGTCAAAATATATCATGCGTTTATAGAGTTTTGAACACTCCGCATTTGTCCTAGGTGTGAGGAGGGAGGTGTGTTTTACAAAACCTCTCTGAACTGAGGAAGCAGAACAAAGCCAGGAGGCGAATGTGGGGCTCTGACCTCTCTCTTCCCTGCCAATCTAAGCTAGTTTCTGTTGCTACCACCAACATATTTCCCAGTGAATTAGTAATGTTAGTAGGATAATAGTGTAGGCCTTATTCAGCAGCGACAGCTGGTGGCATTTTAGCTGCTGCATTATCTTGGTCCGATGAAAATCAACACAAAGGGTGAAGTGATTAACACTCCAGCAGCTCTGTTGATGCTCTTACTGGTACTAACTGGCCATTCTGTGGAGGAAAATGCTCTTGTAGGTTCAACGTTAGCACGTCCTAAATACCTCCTGGGGAAGAAGGAAACTAACCATTTCTGCTCTCAAAAGGTACTTTGTATTCAGTTATATAAAGATATCTATAGCACTCCGCATAGACTTTTAGATAGAATCATTCCTGAGGAAAGAGACGTCACGTCTGCCAAGTTTCAGTCCAAAGCAAGATTTTATAGCCCGATTGCAAACCCATAGGACAGGGGTTTATAATGGAAATGCTGACATAGCCTTAACTCTTTTGAATGACTCCAGTGGTCATCAGCTTAAATTCTAGTTATGATGTGCATTTAATGACATGGGATCAAGCATATAGTGTAATGGGATATTTTAAGATACTGCGTTTGAAGAGAATCGGTATTTAAACATTATTTATGAACCATATCATTTAAATGCTTCTGAAATGTGCCATTCAGTCCTTGGTTGCATGAAAAAAAAAAAATCTAATCGCATTTCTCAGAATGAACAGTAGCATAGTTTTCTTCCACAGCTTTAATGCTGAGGCACTTCCAAGAAGAGGGCTGGTATTATTTTGTTGAACCCTTACTGGAATATTTCTGGAAAATAAAAGTTTTCATTTTTCACTGTGGTGCTCTTTAATTCTTCATTTCAGCCTTTTGAGGCATATTCTGAATTTCCTTGGAGAAGATCTTTGAAGACTTTCTCTCCGGTTACCAGTGACTCTGCAAGAAGACAGCAGTCACTAGTATTTGCTCTGTTGTGCTAGACGAATCTGCTTTTTCTTGTGAAGTATCTTTCATGTCTTTCAAGTTAATTTGATAGCATAAAAGTTCTCTCTCTTACACACACACACAACCTAATATGCTGCTTTTTTTTTTTATACTGAGGAAGTGGTTGCTTCAAAATGGAAGCTGACAGTCATCAGTCGTGTAGGTTGACAGTAAAACTTGCTTTAATGAAGATGATGACTAGAACTCTCACTGCTTTTACTGCAAATGGGAACGTAGCGTTGAAAGTGGCCAGTTTTGCTTGTTATTCAGTTGCAGTCTGGAACATAAAGCGGTATACTTTATCCTAGAAAAAAAGCTTCTCCTTCAACTGTAATTTAGTGAATAATAATGCTAACTGAAATTATTTCAGTGCAGAAGGTTAGGAAGTTTCAGAGATAATCCTAATAAGTTTGTGCACAAGAAGGACATGGACCTGATGGAGCGGATCCAGAGGAGGGCCACAAAGATGATCCGAGGGCTGGAGCACCTCTCACAGGCTGAGAGAGGTGGGGTTGTTCAGCCTGGAGAAGAGAAGGCTCCGGGGAGACCTTATAGTGGCCTTCCAGTACCTGAAGGGGGCCTACAGGAAAGATGGGGAGGGGCTGTTTGTAGCGACAGGACGGGAGGTAATGGCTTTAAACTAGAGCGGGGTAGGTTTAGATTAGACATTAGGAAGAAGTTCTTTCCACTTTTGGCAGAGTCAAATGACGCAAAAAGATACTGTAGTTCTCTTGACTTTACAGGAAAAATAAGTAGTCTGAAAAAGACACTTCACATCATTATTAATTTTGTTTGTTTGACAGGAAACAGATAATATTGAGATGCATATCTCAAGAGCAGTTCCATAATGAAAAACCTACATATATGCATTGAATGTACAAGCTGCACTACTTAAGACTTTTGAAATTTTCTAAGAGCATTTTACAAGTGCAGTCGTTTTCACTAACTTTCCTGCTTTCCATTTGGATGAAGTATCATCTGTCACCACTCAATCATATTTTTTTTAGCTATTAAAAAGGCATGTAATTTTAATTTTTGTGGCCCATTAGTGTGCAAATGCCATTGGGCTTGTTTAGCCTGAACTCATGGTCTAAATTCAAATCCCTCTGCTTTTGAGGAGACTGCTGACCACATTTTAGAAACACAGCCGTCATAATCTAAAAATCAAGATATGAAAATAACTAGAAACAAATATTATTTAAAGCAACTCTACAGGGAGCAGAAATGGGAACGCAAATTTTCCAAAGCAATACTGTGAACAAAATACAGAAATATGATAAAATAAGGTACAGCCTTCAACTGATAAAGTTGAAATCACAATTTCATGATCTCACTGAACCTGGGGGACAAAGAATCCCAAATAACTAGAAAAGTAGGACGCATTTAACCATTACGGTCCTTTGGAGAATATGTAGTATTTGGATAGTCTGGGTTTTATTATTATTAATAAACTAATTTATTTAGATGTATGCATTCCTTAAAAAAAAAATTAAAAAGGAAAAAAGAAACAGTGACAAAAAACTTGAGGGTGGTCTAAGATGTCTGTCTTCTTTATGTAACCTTTTGCATTTTGTGTTTAAGAACTGACATTCCAAGTGATTTTCTTTGGCTTTATGCCTGGACTTGAATACTGAGGCAGCAAATTAGGAATGCTTAAGAAGTCCCACAAAGATGTTTGCTGTGAAAGTGCAGCTAATGTGACACTTGCACTGGAAGCTTCTTAGCCTACTAAAACGATAAAAGACGGCATGGGTCTAGGTGTTGTGAGGGGAGTGAATGAAGACTGAAAGTACCAAGTGCTGAGCTATACAAGGTGGTTCTCGTGGCCAGTCATCTGCCACCGTGGCTATGCTGAATGCTACCTTTTATTTCTATTCCAGGGGCTAACTTTGTTACGCGAAAAATTAGCCGCTCGGTAGCAAAGATTCACCTTGGACAGCTGGATTGTTTCAGCCTGGGCAATCTGGATGCTAAGAGAGACTGGGGCCATGCCAGGGACTACGTTGAGGTAAGCTGTGGACCACGTGCCTTTTCCTGAATCATCTTTGTGGTGGGGATAATGCTTATTGCTGTAGCTTCAGGTCATGGTCCACGGAGGGCTATCTCAGGATGGTTTTGCCTATTGAGGCCTATTAACTTTATCTTGCTCTTGATTTCAGACTCGGGAATTTAGTAACACAGCAGTCTATCCCAGGCATGACCTGAACAGAAAAATAAATCTTTGGGTTTACATTCCTCAGCTGAATTCCTTGGGGGAGGGGGCTGACTATAAAGTGGATCTATTTTAGAGAATTTCTCCTATTGTTTTGACAAATTTTAAGATTGCAGCAAGATGCAGTATGACCTGAACTCAAAGATCCTGCTGGAGGTTGGTGGCCTTTATTATAATGAGGCAAGAATGATGTATATATTAATGATCAAAGCTAGTTATACATCAGACAGAAGCATCACAACATAGTTGTGATGGCAGGTATTGCAACACATGTGCCTGTATCTAGTGTTTGAAATGTTTTCGTAGTCAGGATTTGTTTCTAATTTTATTCTATGCATCTACTTAAGCAGATAAACAAACAATACCCCTGTATTGTATTACAAGGAGACATGAATGACCATGTAGGAAATATTGTTTTTTCCCCAGGGGAGTTTTGTCCCCATTTTGGTGCTTAAAGATTTCCTGTGGTCATTGGACTATTTCTGTCTTTTAATAATTCCTTGCTGGGAAACCGGATTTGGCTGCACCATTCATTGATGTAGTTTAAAAAGATGATGACTGTTTGTTTTGTTTTTCTATATTACAAAGTAAGAAGTAGGAAAAAGTCTGATTTGGGACCTTTATCGTAAATTGAGAGTTAAAAGGTAAAATAAAAGCAGAGCTCTCCAATCTTGTTTATGGTCAAAAAGAAACAGCAAGAAAACAAAATCATAATACCACAATATAAACTTTCATTCTGGTTGATATTAAAAAAGTAAACAGCCATATCCCCTTGGCATTGAAAGGGTTACATCAAGTAAGCAAAGAAGGTGATTTTTGGCAGCTGGCTATAAATAAAGTTGGCTTTTGGTTCTGTGCTGCATTTGCATGTAAGGTGGTAAGGGCATCATGAATGTCGGAACTATGCTTCCATGACTATTGTTTTATATTTGTGCCTACATTAGTTGATGCAGTTAATCCAGCAAACGATCCCAAGCATCTTTTTAATGGGTAAAACTGTAGTCAAGAGCGTTCATAAAGTCAGTTACCAAGTCTCAGCTGAAAGGAAGTAGAAGATAAGCCAAAGGAAATGTTCAATTGCATGAACATAATGAGCGTAATTTGCTAGCAGGCATTAGATATTCCATAAATACTTTGGCTATCTCATTCCAAGACAACTTGCACCAGATCATAAATTGTGGGATGCATTCTGATGTCTTCTTCCATACGGGAAATCCAGAACAACCCTCTTGTGCCTAGTGGGTCAGACCCTTGTCCTGTGTTCAAACCTTTAAAAGCAAAAAGGAAATGAGAACAAGTCTATCCAGAAGAATGACTAGCTTTCAAGGCCTTTGGCCTCCATAAGGAATGTAGTTGTCCGAGGTCTACAGCACGAACACGTTTGTTGTGTAAGTAGCATTCCAGACCTTTCAGCTACACGTTTTGGGCCTGTCCCAAAACCTTCTGGAAAGAATTCCTCACTAAAATATAGTACATCTTGAGTATTTCTCTTCCCAGAGAGGTACCCCTTTGGATAATGGGAGAGTTATTATCAATTCTCTAACTCCCTGAATATCGTGGAAATGTGGTTACAGGCAGCCTTGTAATGGCTAAAAAAGAGAGTAACTTTAAACTGGAAATAAACAATTATTTGAGGCTTTAATGGACTGGAAAGTAGGGCTTAGAGATTTAACGTTGTTCAAATAAATACATAGTATGTTAGAAAGCATGATCGTATTTACAAGCATTTGGGGAGCTTCCTTAAGCATATGGCTGAACACATAGGGATATATCTTATCCTCTCCATATGCACTTTTAAATCCCATTGATATTAATACAAGTAACACATGTGCGTATAGACTAGACCACGTACTGTGTTTTCTTTCTCCTTATTTCCTTATTAGGGATAATAATAAAACCATAAATACATTCCCTTTTGTTGATTTATAAAACATTATGGGTCAATTCCTGATCTCATGAAAGTTGATGACCAAACTCCTATTGACTTGGTGGAGAGATCGTATCCTGTATGTATTGGAGTGGAGAACTTCTGGTGGTTACACAGCACAAGCAGAAGTCAGGACTCTTGAGTTTTGATCACAGGCATTCATCCGACTGCCACTGTGCTTTTGGGCAAACACTTCTGTATACAGTAAAGCATGGAAGCACATGCCTGCACGGAAGCATGTAGGTGCCCACCAAGGGATGGGCTGCCAGTGTGCTCAGTGTTAGCTGTGGGTTGAGGTCAGCTTTAGCAGTGCAGATGATTCAGAAGTTTAATGTTTAAACATAGGTTCGTATCACAGGACAATAGTTGGAATATGTTTTTGATTAGGTTTTTGAGCTGGGACTTGAACTGCCACGTGCAGAAACTGAAAATCAGGTACAGCGGCATCGTGCTGGTGAATGAAAATCAGGAACTCTAACTCACTAGAAAGAAAGGTTTCCATTCACTGTTTGAAGAGAACAAAATATAAATAAGGAGGCAGTGAAATTTTATTTTTTTTTTTGGGGGGGGGGGGGGATTATTAGTTTTATCCTAAAAGTTTATTAGTAACTCTTAAGACTTTTGCAGAAATTGCTGCTGCCTCTTACTCCCCCTTTCTCCATTTTCACTCTACTCTGATCCAGCACAAGTCTCATGGGGTAGTATTAGAGGCGACGATCAATGCCACTGAGTTGGAAGAGGAAAACCAATATATCAGCACTATTGATATATGAATCTTCTGTGCACTGTTTTGTTTTGGGAGGGTAATGTACACCTTTTATTTGTTGCAGAAAGTTCTAGTAAGCCATCTGCTAGGTATTTTCAAATATTAGTACAATAGCAAGCCTTAACAGTCTGACTCATTTCTATGCCATTTATAAAACACAAGGCATCATACAAATTTCCTCAGTCACTCACTCAAGAGTCTTATTTCAAATAAATATAGATTCTCAGAAACATTTAACTTGGACCATTAGAAAATACCTATCAATCCGTCACTAGTTGGTTGTTTTTTTAATTTCCTACATGCTAAATACGGTAACTGAAGTCGTGAAGGTAACCTGCAACTGAAACCTTGAAGTGTTGCTCTTGGGGATGTAGTAGACACATTTATTTGTAAAGATGTAAAGGGAAAGCCAACAGATAGAACATAGTCATGTTGGAAAGTGGCTCTGGGAAAAGACCAAGTTTGTACTAGAGTGCGACAGCTGAGGCTTTTCCTTCCTTTCCTTCAGTTTCTTCTTTACCACCCGCTGACATTCAGGTCGCCTTCTGCAGTCGCACTGCCCACACCTCAGTGCTGTTCACAGAGCAGAAATACTGCATTGATGAATGCTGTGGAAAAGCCTATCTATACATATCTTACAAAAGTAAAAAAACAAGTCGAAGGTAACCATTTTAATAGGCTTTAAATATTTGTGCAGATCAGAAATATTTTCTTTTGCCTTCAATAGAAATCCAGCAGTATTTCAAGCAATAATTACAGACGACTTATAAGTGGGTCATAATGGGCTCCAATTCAATTAATTACAGGTCTAGTTAAATGCTTAACATTGAGCACGTGCCTAAATTCATGGTGAAATCAGTGACCATTTGATATTCTAAATGTATGGCAATCAGCTTCCATTAATTTATATTTAAATAATGTAAAAACACCAAAGCAAAAAAGAACAGTTTATAAATAATACAGTAAGTTATTGTACAATCCAACCAAGCACATTAAGAAACTGTTTAAAGAGAGGCTTTCCATCTTTTTCTTTTTTTTTTTTTCAGTTGATACTGGTACTGATTCATACTTCACTTTGTAATTAAAATGCACAAGAAAATGCAGTCATTTTTATTGTCTTAAACTGTTCTGTGCATGTTGAAATTGAGGTAGTAAAATCTAATCTACAGTGATGTCTTCTGCATTTAAATCTCCAGTCAGCATCACCTGGTCTTTTATTCACGACTCTCCTGTTCACCGTTCTAATAGGTAGAGGCTGACCCTCAGAGACAGGTGCTGCCATTTCTGTTGTGGCAAATCCCTTCTTGTATGTCTGCGTGTATGTTTAAATATAAATAATTCTGTCTGGCAAGAGTTTTTAAAATTTTACTTTACTCTTGTGCATCAGAAAAGGATTCAGCCAGGGAGACTGTTGGCCAAGGCATTTCTAGTTCTGTTTTCTTGGAGTGTTAAGGACATATCATCTTTTTGAGATATGTTTTACCTTAGTCTGATGAGACTTGAAGTTTTTTCTGACGCGTCCTTTCATCAGCCCAGCAGAATACTTGTTTGTGAGAGTCTTGCTTTGTTGAGGATTGTTGGTTATAAAAGGAAAGTCAATTATATCTGTCTGTGTATCAATACCTCATATAGTTAGGAGATTGGCTAATGAACTTAAAGCATGCTTTTAAGTGAGGATTATTACCCTTCTGTTATGGACTGAAATGAAAAATGTTTTTCCTTCTTTACTGCTTAGTTTTTATGATCAAAGTTAATCACTTCTAACAAAAGTTAAATAATTTTAAACCCTCAATGCTGCACTTCTTTGAGTATAAGGGTAAAGATTTTTGAGCCATCCAGGTATTGAAGAGTATTTTATCTATTTCCAAATTAGAACTTTTTCTTTCCATCAGCTTGCCTGAGCTTGGATAATTATTGGCTCTATTAAGCCAAATTGGTATCAAAATTATATCCAATCTGCTCTGACTGATGTCACGATCAACTGAACTGATTATCTTATTGCTGCCATCTAGGTGAAGTAATTGTGAGAGCAGCAGGGCGTGTATGAACCTTTAGTAGAAAAGTTTGGTGGACTGTGCTCCATTGTCTGGAACAACTACTGAACATTCATAAAGCTCTTGACAGGTATTTGCTGAAGCAGTATCTTTTCTAGAAGCATGTGTATTGGAGACAATGACTGTCCCACCTTAGTTTCTTTCTGATAGTTTAAAAATCTGTTGTCCTTTTTGTAAGATGTAGAAGTAAGCCAGCCTCGTGCTGAAATGCTTTTTGAGAAAGCAGTACCTTCCCACAGGAAGTACACACTTACCAATGTCAGAATATTCTTTGATTTCCTCATGTAAATACTTTGGACATGTGGAGGTGTGATGTGTAAAGGAAGTCACATTTGACCATGGTACAATTCTCAGGTTACCGCACAGCCAATGTAAGTGACCATAGCACTGATAACGGGGCTCAAATGAAAGATGGCAAATTGCTTTGTGAAGTTCACCCAGCACTGACCCACAGGCACTGGCATTTGCAACAGAGCCACTTCTTCATGACACAAGAGTGCTGGAATAGCAGGTCCAAGGAGAAGTAGAGTGTCTTCCCTCTGGTTGAGTGTATAGGGAAAAGACACGGATAAGTGGATTGCCAGAGTAAATTCATGATGCCACTTATTTAGTAAATTATTTGCACACATTGCCCCTCAACTGAAATGTTCCAACCCTACAAAAGTGTTCAAGTCTTGACGTGAGGTGGTAGATGCTGTCACTGGCCACAAAACAGGCATCTCCCCAGCATGTCTCTCATGCAGAATCAAAATAGGATGCTGTAAGACCCCAGACCCCATTGTGATTTCTCTCTCTGTTGCTGTCCAAGTAGGCTCCATCAGGCTCCCTTGGCTCAGTAGGGTACCCGTGGTCCATCCCACTTCACTTCTGGCTTCAGAAACCACTCTTTTAACTCTCTAGTTTTAGTTAAGAACTTTCGAGTTGAAATGAAAACTTGGAACATTTTCTCCAAGGCTGTTTCTGAGCCAGTAGCAAAATGAACTCTTAAAAATGATAAGCATGTAGTGAAGCTCTTCTCAGTGTTCTGTGTTGTCTCATGCAAGCAGAGAAAATTTGGTATTTAAATAATGATGCTTTCTTTCAGATAGAGCATGAGTTTATAGCAGCAAAATGTAGGTATAATTCTCAAATGTCTTCTTTCAGATTTTGAAAATATGGGCAAACCTTCCCTTATGAAGAGAGAACATGTTTTAGAACAACCGTGATAGTAAAAGTTTTCCTTTTTTAATGCCAAATAAAAGCTTACATTTTTGTAAATAAGGCTGCACAATAAGGGAACTTATAAGACATTTCTTTCATTGCACGTAGTTTAGATTAGACTTCTTGACTGTCAGAAATAGTTGCAATTCTCAGCAGAGTAATGCACTATCATCTTAATTTCACTCATGTGGATGATGCCTGCATTAAAGAAAAGCAAAACCAAGTTCTTCATGGTTTTTAGTTATAAACCTCCTGAAATGTTGAAGAGTGTAAATAATGTGATTCTAAACAACTGCAGCATAAGTAGGAAAATTCAAACATGCTTTAAACACATGCACACACACCCCCCCACCTGTGTGTATATATGTGTGTGTGGATGTAGACCTGTTTCTGTTTGTGCATGGATGATTTTGAGGAAATTCTTTTCAATTTCATGTATTTTAAGAGGTGCATGCATGTGCTATTTCCTCTTTAAGTTTGGTATGATTGTTAATAATAAGAGATTGAACAAGAAAGAACATGGTTGCAATAGACATGAATGTTCTCCATATTTAAAACATAAAAATGAGGAAAGAAAAGGGTTTTAATTACAATATGTAGGTGTTCTGTCTAATGCACATCATATGGTATTGATTTCCAGCAGCAGTACCTACTGTAAGTGTTGCTGTTAGACCTTTTCCTTTCAGAAAACTATTCTGATCTATTTCAGAATTACAGCACCATTTCCCCCTTTTTATTTTCTTGCAGCCACTTTTATGTGAGGGAAATATAATTGAAAAAAATATTTTTTTCTTATTTACATAAACTTTCCTTTAGCTTTCTTTTTCACCACTTCTGTGTTTGACCTATTAGTGTTTTTAGGCTTAACAAAGCCAAAAAAGTGCTTTCCTCAGCAAAACCATCTGGTTTAGTTTCCTGTGCCTCAACAATGATATGTGTATTATTATCAAGGCCACCCTGGTGGTTTTCTAAGTGGTCCTGTTACAGCGGTGGTCTTACAACTCAGTTGGAGTGATGGAAAGGTTAGACTAAGGCTTCTTTCAAGTATAAGGTTTCTAGATTGATAAATTATGTATTGTTGTCATATTTTTGAGACTGACCTACTATGCCATTGTAGCTTGAATGCACTATCTCTTCAAATAACACAACTACAGGAGTCCTCCTGAAAAATTCTTCTTTTGCAGTATGTTCTTCTTGTAGAATACCAAGTTAAGGCACTTTTCAGAAGTAACTTTAAATGCATGCTGTGTTCCTGTGATTTTAGTTTTCTGCTCTGTCTGGCAATGTGTGGAAAAACAAGTAAAATTATGACAGGGTCTGTGTTTAGGAGCTTTACTTATACTTTTGATAAGATAGAAGAAAGCACAGGGATGCCAGAAGAGAGACTATATAATACAATACGTATACTGTCATTGCAGTACCATGTCAGTGCATGCTGGAGGACAGCGTTTACTCATTAGCAGGTGGCAATGTAACACCAGGGTGAAAACAAACCAGACTTTTTATAAGAAGGTCTGTTCCACCTTCCAGTCAGTCTTGTGGTGGTTTTAACTTGGGGCGACCGCAGGTGAGACTGTGGGAAAGAGATGAATCTCCCGAGGGAGATGGGGTTGCCTGGACCCATGGAGCGAGGACACCAGAGAGCCTGCTTGAGGCTGCAGCTGCGCCTGGAGGGAAACCACTGCCCCATCACGGGATGGAGCGTGTTCACTGTAAAGTGAATCTTCGCAAAATTTGACAGCAAAGGTCTTACAAGTCTCTCTTCAGTGTATGTAAACCCATGATTTTCTTAAATTTTTTTTTTTTCTGTTTTAGTCCACACAAAGTTTATGAATTGGGCAAGTGCAGGGCAAATTTGATGGAAATGTTCTCATAAACATTCTCTAACCCTATGCACGCATACATTCAAATACTTACTGTGCGACAAGGAAACCCTGAGTTTGTGGAGAAAAATTATCGAGATTTATGGGAGCGTTAATACAAATGAAACGTATTCTTTAATCAGCTGAATCGTATCAATTGACATTTTTCCTTCCTTTCTTTAGTCTTTTTCCTATCATGAGAGGGGGTAAAAGAAAACAAAAAAAAAAAGGAAAAAACCTGAAAACCCAACCAGGTGTGTATACCTTTGAACTCAGAAATTTTTTATTCAGTTAGATGGTATTTGGCAACATTTTAAAGAACGGGAAGCAGCATCTTTTATTGGTAAATGTTAGGCAACATTAATAACAGGTACTGCTACCAGCCCCACCTGTAATAACCCAGATAGTTTCTCTTTATTAACTAATCTATGATTTATAGATTTATTTGAATCTTAGAGTAATGCACCACATTCTGAGAAAGCCGTATAGCATAGTTGGTTTTAATTTTAATAAGGGGAAAAAATCTCTTAAAACAGATCATTAAAATTTAATGAGGACATTTTTAAAACCCCATAATGGTTCAATTTACACTGGAAGTCAAAAATAGTTAATGGTGGTGTTATGTCTGTGTGGTAACATCCTCACTACGCAGTAATTGTTTTCATTTGAATTGAAGCCAGTAAAACATCATGGGCAGTGCATTCCCAGAACCAAAGTTTTTAGCCCTCCAACAATTTCAGGTCATTCCACTGAAAGAAGAAATATTTCAGAGGATAAATTAAAATGTCAGGGCTCACTTTTATTGTACTCTAGCTGTTAATATTCTGTGTATTATTAAGAAGACTGGTTATCAGCAGAGTGACTGTTCTTGCCTGATCTGGGTATGGAAAAAAAATACGATTTTTTTTGTTTGTTTGAGTGGGAAACATTCCCCAAACCCACAGGGTGCACTTAATATGCCACTTTTAGTTTTAGCAGAAATACTTGAATTTTAGCTGTAGGTGTTTTTGGATGAAGCCTTGACCTAACAACCAACATTAATGGTCCAAAGATAGAGCAGCTGAACTTTCCAGTTGGCCTTCTTTGGCCGGCATTAAGCTTCCCCTGGGAACGGTTGACTTGGTAACCAGGTTAAGTATGTGAAGAAAGCTTATTGCTGTCATGTGCTTGACTCCTCTCTCCCTTCCTCTCAAAAACTGTGTGATTTCTGTAACAAGAGCAATTGTTTGTTTCCTCAGGAGTATGAGGAGCGTTACATTTGTAAGGTAGGTGAGTGACGTTGGCGTTTTCTTTTTCCCTGTCCCCAGTTAGCTCAGCAGTGGGGTTGGGATGGATTTGCCTGCAGCTGTGGAAAAGGAGAATGGAGTAAACTGTGGATCCATGACAACATCTTATGTCTGCAGCTTACGTGAGGTCTGTGCAAAACAGCTGGTGGTTCCCTCAGACCCTCCTAGTTCTTCCTCCTCTGTGCAGGTTGAGGCTGACTGGTGCAGGGGAGCCCAGCGGCTTTCCTCCCCCCAGGCCCTGCTGACGCACAGGGCAGCTCCTGGTGCCTTGGTGGCCATTCCATTGCTTCTAGTGAAATCAGGATTTTGGTGGCGTTTCTTAAGTGAGTGGGCCCATGTATCTGCTTTCTGCTTTTCTGTTGTGTGGTGGGATTAAAGGATGTTTGGCATTGGATTTGAGGAAGCAAAATCAGGGGATCCCGAACTATTCATACGAAATGTTGCCTGTCTGCAAGGACAAATTGTTTGTAGAGCTGAATGCAGTCTAGGCACATCTTGCCTAGCCTAGTCTCTCTTGTGCAATAGCATGAGACAAGCGGGGCAAACTCAACCATTTGAAACCTCAAAGGACCAAGACCTCCTCCTAGGAGCCCCTGCTGTGAGCCATTCCCTGAACTGCTGGGCCCATAGGGGTGTTGGGAATGTTGAGACTGAC
Source organism: Alca torda (assembly GCA_008658365.1). Lineage (NCBI taxonomy): Eukaryota > Metazoa > Chordata > Aves > Charadriiformes > Alcidae > Alca > Alca torda. The sequence goes on along the minus strand of CM018077.1, from coordinate 74,676,031 downwards.
TTCTTGTTGCACCAATGTTACTTACACTCATGCTGTTCTTCTATTAAAAGAACAGGCACTGTCATGAAAATATGTTTACTCTCTAACTTTTAATAACAAGCTTTGTAGTTTTTAGAAGCTGGTATTTCTAGTGCAAGTTGTGTGTTGTTATTTCTTGATCTGCAAATGGCAAATGGGTTTGAAATTATTATTTATTTTTAATATCAAAAGAGGTTTTCTTTCTTCCAAGTGCACTTTACAGCTTTCTTTAAGGAGCGGTAAATTGTATTTGTAGGTCATTTACTCCTAGTTCTGCCTTTACCTCTAACAAGTGAGATATTATTCTATATTTTAACTGTTTATCAAGGCAACCCTAATGCTGTAATACCAGGCACACATCTTACTTTTGACATAATGAAAAGTTGGTACAAATGATACTTGCTGCACTGTGCCTTATTTTACAAGAAAAAGCAATGCTTTGTGTCGCTAACAGTATTTTTTCCTTATGCAATACAGGCATATTTCCCCCCTCACTATTAATTTATTACACTGCATTTATTTCCAGACAAATCTTACTTTTCTGTATCTGGTGGGAATTTCCATCTTCCTCTGGGGTGTTTTAAATTCAGCAAGCATCAGGTTTTTAATATATCATATTTATCTTAAAGGGGAAATAATTGACAAGGGAAAAATATTTTAAGTAAACCCTTTTCATTTTGTTTCCAGTGTTATTACTGATATCCAAGGTGTATATATATATTAAAAGTACAGCCAGTTTAAAAGTGTTCATCTCCCAGATTACACGCAGATCTGGGGTTATTGGAAAGGTGTCAGGAGGCAGGAGATAGGATGGCCTGTAGGCTACGTGACAGATGTACATCAAGAAAAGACAGGTCTGTCTCCTGACAAGGGAAGGCCCCAAAGGTACTCGGCTGCTGCTGGGCACTGTGCCTCTTACCACCATAATCTCCTAGTTGTCAGCAGCCGTGCTCGTGAACCCCCGTGCTGAGAGGAGTTTGTGTTTTAAGGGGCATATTCAGCGCAGCCAGGGGATCAACACTGCTCCTATTTGTGCATGTTCTGTGTATACGTTTATTTGATGTCTTATTCCAGCCCATAAAACCTCATAAACCAGTTCTGGTGACTCCTGTGCCATAACCATGGAATGCACCGCTGGAATGTGGCTTTCTGAATTGGTAGTACCGGTGGCAGAAATTATACTGGTTTGCAAGGAGGAGCCTGCTGTGGAGCAGGACCCAGCTGTGCTCTGCTTTCCAGGGATGCCAAGCTGGAGCGCGAAGGAGCTTGCCTTCTGAAGTGCTTTTCCAGGCTAGCTGTACTATCTGGTGCCTCATCTCTAGGAGAATAGTTTTGGTTTTTTTTATTTTTAAAGTAATTCAAGAGCAGGTGAGTAGCAATTTAGAACTGGTGTTGGTTGGAGGCTTGTGCAAGTTCTTATGGCCTGAGCACACTTAACATAACACTTCATGTAATGTATAGCATTTTAATGGAGTCTTACAAATATGGGTGCTAAGAAAACATTTTTAAAAATACTCTATCTGATCCTGACAGCAATAAAGGGTGAGAGCACATGCATGAAATGCGCAAGCCCCAAGAGGACTGGAGGGCGGCGCGTTCCCTCCCTGCTCTCCTGGCAAGCCTGAGGACCGAGCAGGCTGCAAACCAACTGCAGGAATTGGTTTGGAGTGAAATCTTGTTCTAATAATATGATTATTGACTTTGGGGGGATTTGACTGCATCCATTGCATCTTACATTTATGCACGGGGAGGTGGAGGCTGGCAGGAGAGAAAGAGGCTCTGTGCCCGTACAGAGTTACTCAGTACACCTGCGATAGGGACAGCCACAATTTGGCTCTAAAAATGACCTCAGGAGACACTAAGATTCCATTTAACGCGTTACCAATATAAACAGGAAGCGTAATAAAGAGTTTTCACCTGGCCCACTCTGTGCCAGTTTTTAGCCTCAAGTACGACAGAATGATGAAATTGGTGCGCAACTGCCCACTCCTTGTAATTAAGTAAATTAGACTTTCCTCAAAGAAGGCTTTTTTGTTGCTGATTTTCATAAGGTCAGATCTAAAGAAGGGCAGTGTAAAAACAACAGGCACGTGTGTAAAAGTGTAGCTGGCAGAATAACAAGCTTGAGTAGAAAGTCCACCCAAAAAGAAAGTAAATTAATCATCATTGTTACCACATTCATTTTAAAGTGATTTAAAGTTAAATAATAGCAGAATCATGCACACTTGACATTTACCTTTAAAATACACTATGTGGTAAAGAAAAAAAAGCCTCCGTTCCCTTGGTTTAATTTATTCATATGAGGTGTCTAAACAAGTTGTGTAGCAAAATTGCATGTTGATGATAAGCATTTGGTTGCACTGATTTGTAGCAGGCTGAACATTTAAATACAATGTGTCATAAATACTTCAAGTCAGGGAAAAAATTCCAAATTCTGAAAACGCAATCTTAACACTGTCTTGAATAGTTGTTTATGTTCTGGAGTTGCTTGTAAAACAGTTGACTAAGCAAGCTGATAGTTTTATTAGTAGTATCTTAAAGGGATCCTTTTTGCCTAGATACGGGGTTTCACTGGGATGCTGGTTCATATAAAGTTTCTTTCACTGAAATAGCCTACTAACTTGTCACTGCAAGTTCCGGCTGTGTTGGTATTAGAAAGTACTACCGGAGCTTACAGTGTTGTTACATTTTCTTGGGAGGAAAAATTACACAAACTTTTATATTTCATGAAGGCAGATAAAAGTTAGAAAAGAAAACTGCCTGTAAGCAAAGCGGTGGTGGTCAGGCCCAGGGTGAAAGCTGGCATCTGGAACCCCACCCAGAACCAGCTCTGCAGCAGCTAAAGAAGCACCGTCTGGCAGAGAAAAGCAAATTTATGCTCGGGAGGAGCACAGCCAATGGTGATACGCTGCATCCCCATATGGGGGGACGAGGATTAAGACCCAAGTTGATAAGGGAATGCTGTGTTCCCATCACCTGCTCTTGGGCCAAAGTGAACCACCAGCTGCCACCACGCTTGATTCTGCCTGTGAAAGGAGCCTGAAATTCTCCCGCCTGAGTGGGGCACAAAACACACACAGAACACACATAGAAAATAGCAAACATTTGCATTAGATTTTGATGATTTGCTTTCTTACAGAGTGAAGAGCAGTGAGGGAAGTATGTGTTCAGTAGAACACTTTGACTTGAGAATTGTCCTTAACGCTAATTTGACTTCTACTCCTAAAACTAGAAGGGACTGACCATTTATTGGCATATGAATATTCTGCATTTCTGCAGAATTAGTAATTTTGTATCGGGCACAGAGAGCCAGCTCAGCCTGCCCACCCAGTTAGGGGACAAGACAACAGAGGCACCCTGTGTAGCCTACCAACAGAAATAGGCCTACCAGCCTACCACAGCTAAAATAAATGCAACTTTTTTACAGATGATAAAACTAGTCAATGTGACATGGATTAGACTGAGAACACCAATGTAACTGCTTCTCAATTAGCAGAAGACCCAAGTCATCTTAAGCCAGATGGTGATTTCAGCCCTACTGCTTACCTGCTTGGTGGCAAAATACACGCTGGACTGCAGCCTTACCTGACACAGGCACCTGATCAACCAACTACGGTAGACCTTTCTTCCAGATTTCACCCTGAAAATTAAAAATTAACACATAGACGTCTTTTTACTAATGTCTTCAATCATTCAGTTTTAATGTTTTTAAAGTAATGTTTTCATACCTGATTTGTGAGATAGATGCCTTGCCTGCACGTGCCATGTGTGGGTTATCCTTCCATCCTGTGTTACAGGGAATAACAGGAGCGCAAAGATTTGTCCTCCCCACGGCTTTGTGTGGGGACTGCTGAGGTAGCATCTGAGGTGTCACTGATATTTTAATAGCAGCGGGTGACGACTCTTTACCAAAAACATCCTTTCTGCTGGAGGTTCACTAGGCACCAGAGCCTGATAGGCATCAACAAGTAAAAAGTATACCAGTTTGCTTAGACTAAAAATTTTTGGCTTTTCAGTTGCTGGAACTTCACTCTTTCTTCTCTTTTGATAGAGCCATAAATCCTCTAGTTCCCATAGTCAGAGGGGGAAAAATACAACAACAGAAGTGGTGAAAAGGAAGTACAAGGGAGGGAGAAATCAGGGCATCTGAATTTTTAACAAAAGCACTTAAAGGAAAACAATAAAACTACTTGTGTTCGTTAGAATTTTCAAGATATTGAGTTTCTTTGCGTGTACACACAACAGGAATTAATTGGAAGTAGCTACAGTGTATTCAGAATAAACTCGCTGAGTCATCTGTCCAACAGAATTTTAAGTAGAACAAGAAAAGGGCCTAAGAAAGAGAGCAAGCCTGCACATAGAAACGATAAAGCTTTACACCTTAAGCGGATTGGATTTGTTACTCAGTGGCTCCTATTATTGTGATGTTTGTTGCTTTATTTAGATGAAGAGTTTGGCCCTGGTTGCCTTTGTTCTCGCTGTCCAGAAGACTTGGCGCATTGCATGCCGTGCAGAATACGGTTAGAGAGGGAGACCTGCGAAAAGGACATCCACCCAAGGCGGGCTGGCAGACAATAGCAGAACATCCTTTTCGTTGAAAGCGACTCATCAGGAAAGCATTGGTCCGGCCTCTCCGTATTTAGCTGAATGCAGATGAGAGGCACGATTAACACTAATGAGTGACCAGGGATTTATTGTTTACTTAGAGATAAGGCGCGGGCTTCCTTCGTTGGCACTTTCTGCCAAATAGTTTGATCCTAGTTCACTAAGCCTTTTATTATTTGTTGTTGCTTTTTTGGTAGTGGCGGTTGTTGTTGCTTTAAGTGATTTCTTTCACCAAAATCTTTTCGTCACTTAGGCTTTTTTTTATTTTATTTTTATTGCAAATTGTCTGAGCTGTTTGTCATTTGGGCCACAGTACTCTGGAGGTCCTTTACGTGCATCACATGTTCTGCATCCAACAGTGCTTTTTCTGTTCAGTGCTTGCCCTCCTCCCCAAAGCTGAAATAAATCAAAGTAGGTTGAGACTCAGTCGCAATAAATCAAGACCTGTCCAAAACTGGAGCCTGCCCAGTCAAAATGTCATAGCTTGGCTTTCACTGAGGATTAATTAAAGGCCTGATATAAAGCCCAGATGTGCTTCAGGAGAGTAGCAAACTGCCTGGTGGTGGCTATACTAAAAACCAAGTCTCCCCATGAATCTGCCCACCCAAGAACATGGAGGAGGATAAGGCTGAGCAAAAGGGAAGAAGGGAGGGGAGGAAAGAAATAAACTGAATCAAGCATGATTTTATAGCATCTATGTTGGCGGAAAACAAGACGAGCTCTATGCTAGAGCACCTCTGAAAAAATACAAAGCATGCATGTGTATATTTCTAACAGCAGCAGAGAACATAATTGTTCAAATGTTCAACATTAATCAGGAGTGGGATAAAACTAACACAGTGAGTGAACTTTTGCACTTTTTATGGTCAAAAAAATATATATGTGTGGCATGCCCAGTGACTGAGTTTGCTTGGTGCCTGTTTTACATTAAATTCCTGAAAGTCATCTTGACTAAAATAGTTTAACTGAAGATTCCTGAGGCTCTGATAGGGACAGATATGGAAATGTTCATGTATCTAAATTCAGTATATTTGAATATAAATACGTAAAATACACTTACATTGCATGCTGCTTGCGTTGTGGCCTTTGTAGAACTCCAACTTCAGTTCCAAAGATACAGCGATTTAAATGAACAGTGTGCATGGAATGACTCCTTTTAAAAACATGACAGGCAATGAAAGAGTGTTGCAGCTCGGTTGTGGGACACGGTATATGCTGCGCTCACTCTTTTTCGCATGCATAGAAATACAGTTTCTTGGGAAAAAAATTAAAATAATAGTATCTGACTGTTTATGTTGAAATTAAATAAATTGCCTGAATAAGATTAATCCAACGTTTATTTTCATAATTGGCTTCAGTTTCTTGGAATTTGTTCTGTGTAAGTAATGAGTATGCATACGTTCTCTGATGAGATGTGACGTTAAAATTTCATAGACCTGGATGAGTGGTTCTGGGATGGCAGGAGAGATCCACCGAACAGCGCAGGGCTGCCCTTGGCTCTTCAGTCTGGTGTAGTGACAGATGTGTCACTACTTAAATAGCAGTCAGTTGTGATATTCTGGATATTCCTAGGCACAGGATGTTTCTGTGCATATATATATGTATGGACTTGTGTATTCATTTACTTATGTGTCTTCGTAGAGAGGTGACATCCTTTCTAGTCTCCTCTCTGCCCAGAATAAATGAGTGCAAAGCAGATAGAAAAGGGGGAGATAAGGAGACGGACAAAAGGGTTAGATTAAGGTCTTATTTCTGCAAAATGTGAGCCGAGAGTATAACAGTTCTTTGTTAAGGCCCCAAGAAGGCCTGATGAAAGCCAGGGTTTGAGGGAAGTTCAGTGTCAGGTTCACAGTCCTGCTGCATTTGTGGCTTGTCCTTGTTGCACATGGCAGATGCACATTTGTGCCACGCTGGCAAAACAGAACTGTGATCAGCCCTGGCTGTAACACGTATGTCAGATGGCTGGCAAGTAATAGGTTTTGCTCTTCAGCAGCCCATCCTCCTGCGCAGTGAGGGGAAACCCAGTGACCACGATACCTTTCCTCTGCAGAGTCATTGTGCCTCAGAGAAACTTGCAACATTGGTTGTGTACACACTCTTCCATAGCTCACCAAAGGACAGCTTACACTGGGTTGTCTCGTGTGTGGTCCTGTCTCCAAAGGAGCCCTTCAACTTTATTCTAGCCACCTTCAAGCTCCCTGCTCATATCTCAAGTCTTTTGCACAACCCTTCTGTGTTTTCCACGCAGTCTTGCTTTTGAGATGCTCTCCATTTTTTTCATCAAACTTTACCTATGCTGTCTTCCTCATACCCTACTTCTTCCAATAGCAGTTCCTTCTTTTTAATTCCGGTTTCTTACGTGCGCCCAGATGAATGTTGCTTCATGTCTTTGATGTGTTCACCATACCTGTCTTAGATGCCAGACCCTTCATGGATCTCGCTGCTATTGCTGCTGTTGACACCAGTTACAGGTGCTAAAAGAGTAAACATGCCACAGCTTTTAACTGGCAACTTCTCTGATGCCAGGGAGAGTTGAGGAGAAGGTCCCTGTCACGTTGCAGAGGTTGTTAGTGTCAGGGAGCAGCAGGAGCGGGGCTGTACCATGAGGGGGACAGGCTGTGCACTGAAAGTGACCCCAGCACAGGCAATGCCTTCACAAACCAGGACACAGTCCTGCAGCATCTGAACTGGATAGGCAGAGCTGAGTGTGGGTAACAAGGTCCCAGCGACAGTTCCAGCCAAGGTGAGGTGATTAATCAGGTCCAGAGTCCATCCAGGGGGTCCAGTCAGGAGCAACAGAAGGGTCTGGAGACCATCCAGGAGAACCAGTGAGTGAGCCAGGACAGCAGGTGACAGGACGGGGCCAAGGCACACTTACAGCCCAGCTCAGGCAAGATTTCGGCCTGGATTGAAATGGAGCCCCTGGACCCATCTGTAGAGTGAGCCCTCAGTGCAAGAAGGGAGGAGACTTCTGGTGGAGCACTTGTGCAGTGAAGGGAAGGAACCACTGCCAGAGCACATTTGTTTTAACTAAACAATAATAAAATGTAACTGGAGGTAGAACGGGAAGAGTCTGGAGTTTCATTTTAATTAAAGTTGAGGTTTACCCAATTAACACCAAATTACAGTGTTTCTGTGCGCCAGCATATTGGATGGTGGAGAGCAAGCCCCACGCAAGTGTTCCCTCTGGAGACAGGGAGTCAGTGTGCCTTGAATGGCTGCAGGGCCACTCGCCTCTGGGAACAATAGGTGGCTTTCAGGCGGCCAGCCTGGCCCCTGCACTCCATCTCCCCTCTCCTTTCGGGGGCTGCTGTAGAGTCACTTTTGGGAACGCATTACTGTGCAGGGGAAAGCCTGGACCAGAGAGCACCAGAGGAGAGAAACTTACTCTTGCACAGGGAGCTAGGTGTTGTGACACCGGTACTGCAGAGCTTTGCAAGAGAGAAACGCATGTGAGAAGCTCCGCTGTGGTCTGTCTTTATGGCTATACTGTTTTCAGTTTGTAACTTTCTATAAAAATTTCACCATGAGTTTAAATTTAGCAAAGCCCATCAAAGTCTGGGAACTTCTTAACATTTTTGTATGTAACAAATTTTAACAAAGTTCAGCCTTTGAGCCAGGATTAGAAAACACTGAGAAGGCTGTGCTAAATTTAAAAATCTGCTTTAGTTTTAAATGCCTTTGCAAGCTGTTACTTCTGAAAGTGAACTATGCCTTTGCTCTGTGTGTGTGTAAAGGAAAGAGGAAAAAAAAAAAAGATATATTTAAAAGGCTAAGTGGTTAAAATTTGACAATTAGCTACTGTACATGCTCAGGAGCTTCCCCAGCTTTCCCCTCAGCCCATGTTTTCTTTATCTCCTGGGTGGTCCCCACCATCCCTGTCCGTTCTTCTGAGACCCCATCCCCCATTTCCCCGTCTTCGCCCTCCCTCTAATGGGGGCCCTCTCATCCCAGTCACCGTCTTTCCTGCTGGGAAGGCTGAGACCCCTTTGGGAGCCAGCCAGTGAGGTTCTTTATTTCATACTTGCAGAACCAAAGAGAGACGAGCGGTACAGAAGATAAGATGACAGCTTTCTAATGTGGGGAATTACGCTGAATCTTGAACCTCCCAAAGCTGGGCTCAGATGAACAGCACTAGGAGTGTGCCCTGGCTGTCAGGGATGCTGGATTATTTGTCCTTAGCACTTCTGGAAACAAATCTTTCCTTCCTTCCTTAGACAACTGGCCGTTCAGCTGATGCAAGTCAGTGGATCCCATTCAAAACAATAGTATTATGCTAATTTATGATGACTGCATAGCTCTCTAGGGTATCTCTGGACTTTTCTCAATATCGTTTTTGGATGGTAGAAGGTTTATTAGCTTGGACAGTGTGTGTCTGTGAGACAGGCAGACAAGGAAGTTTGGTGTACTGTGCAGCAGGTTTGTCTTCATGGTGGGTCCCTGAAAGCAACTGGAGGGAGCTTTAGGTCAAGCTGTATCTACTCTAGGGATCTGCCTCACTTAAATCAGCTGCATTATAGTAGTACGGTACTTCTTCCCCACTTCCCTGCAGCCTGGAGGCAGGTAGGTCTGTGTAAAGGTATGGTAGCAGATCTTGTCTTGGGTATACACAGGTGTTATCGTCACCACGGAAGTATTCTGCAGTGCTGGAAGCAGAAACAAATTCTCCTCAGTCTCTCTTCAGGGTCTCGATGACATTGTGGCCAGCAGCTCCTGTTGACTTGAAAACCCACGGGAAGGCATTGCCTGAGTTTCCTTGTCAGTAAGAATAGTAATAATGTGATTTTTGGAAGATGTAAGTAATGCCTACAGTATGGAAATTGCTTGGTGTAGTAACTCATATTCATCTTGAAACAACAGCGTGAGTCTCAACTCCGTCAGTTCAGTAACAGTTTTTAAAAACTATTTTTTTATCTTTGCTTCAGAACTTTATTGTGCACAACTCATCAACTCACGAGCATAGGCACGATGGGACCTTAAATTGAAAATGAACGTATAAAAAAATTGTACTTAAAGTGCAAATGTCTCAGAATACTATTTCCACATTTCCTTGCTATAGAACACAACACTATTGGTGTACGACGCTTGTAACTGTAGTAATCAAGGAATTAATGGCTTACAGGACTGCAGCGTATTGTGATCTCTTAGAGTCAATCACTTAGCCTATGATGTCTCTGAACCTTTCACTATGTGAGATATTATACTGTATTTGCTTAATGTAATTATGGAATAATCCTTGGTCCAGTTTCCTGGAACAATACAAACAGCCTTTTCTTCTCTCCATGTGTTCCTGGTTTACAGCCTAACTTGGAAGGGAGCTGTGTTTGTGAACTTTTGTTTCCCTTCACGCTGAGGTCCAATTCCAACATATTTCTTATTTGATTTTTGTTTTGAAGATGTGCGCGCTCCATTGTCAGCCCGATGTACGTTTTGTTGAAATCTTGTATCAGAGTTTTATCTAACTGGATAAAGATTGGAAGAAATATTCATTATATAAAAGTGTTAGTAGTGTTGTGTTTGTTTTCCCCATTTTGCTTTTAATCTCTTCATGCAGGTAGAAGATTTCACATTATCTTCAGTCTCAAATTACATACCTTTTTGTTGAAGTTCGTACAAAACCAAAACCCTGCATCTGACCAGCCCTGTCTTCAAAGCAGATCAGGCTGGATCAGCTCTTTGTATTTAGTTCCCATCTCCTATTTAAGAAGGCGGGATAAATTTCTAGTTAACGTGTTGGGATAAAACTCTGGGTCTAGCACCTCATAATTCCCTCTTCCTTTGCAACCTATTAAACTGTGGAAGAGAGGGAGAAAGGGATTGTCTGAAGATATTTTTGAACTTAAATTTGAACTTAAATATATTTTAAAGTTTTTTATATTTGAAAAGTATTACTTCTATGAAAGTACAAGGATTCTGCTAATATTTTTACGGGCTGGATATATTTTGAAAAAACAAAGTAATTGGAAAATGTTGGATGTGCTGTAACTACCATCTGTCCCTGCCTTAAAAAATGTGCATGGCTCCATACACACATTTTAAATGATCCATCATATATCATCACTTACTACAGTACTTCATTCATGTAGGTGTTAGTTTTTGTGTGCAAAAGGTCAAATCTTTTCAAACTTAATTCTGAATGCCTGCGTTTTATAACAACCTAGCTTTTCTTTGAAGTTGGAATATGTATTTTTAATATAATAATTCATCATTAGCTAGAGGGAAGAAAAAAAACCCACACGTTCCTGCTTCAAATCAAGTTGACCGAGGTCTTTTGGTTGATTGTTCATATTTCTAAGATCAGAATTCCATAGTACGGATGATATGTGTTAAAAGCTGTAGAAATTAGGTTACTCCGTAGCCCTTGAATGTTTCTGTCCTAAAGACAGAGCATTTTAAATGTGAAAGTTGGGAAGGGAAGGAAAAAGCAGCTAGTGAATTATTTGTCCTATATGCCATGTTTTAAATTAATATAAGCTTGAAGTTAGCTCTTGGCATTGCTTGAGCTAATTCTTTATAAATCCCTTTAAAATGCACACTAGACCTGGAACATTTTTTTAAGGCCAAAGAGTATCAGTGTAAAATTGGAAAAACAATATCTCCAAGTTTGTTCTCTTGGCTTCTGGGAGCTGAGTGGGTGGTGAGGAGTCCCGTCCTTGTAATAATGTTTTTACAAATAGAAATTTTGCAATGGTTTAAAGAAGGTAACTCAGATGGAAGAAGAGGAACATGTCAGTGCATTTCATTCCATTGTAATGCGTTTTATAAAAAAAAAAAAAAATCCCTTTCATAACAGAGAATAAGTGATGAAAATTATCATGGGTGAAATAATGAAACATGTAGGGATTAGAAAAATATACAAGTAGATCTGTTAACTTTGTTTAGATTTAGCAACTTGGCTTTTTAAATGTGTTTCAGAAATTTTACACGGTGCTGCCTGTTCATGTCATTATAATTAGGGGTCTCTTGGTATTTCCATTAACAGAGAATGTTTTCTTGCGTTTTTAACCTAACATTGAAAACAGGAAAAAAAAAAAAAATTACCCACCTCGTTTTTTGACAAGCAATGTTGGAGCCCAGGTGTAAAGTTTTATACTGAATTTAGCCTGGGTTCATATTCTGTTTGTAACATGTAATGTCTTTTTTTCAGCATGTAAGTTATTATTATGAATAATTAGCCTCCAGTATACAGTCAGGATCCTTGGCGGTGCCCAGAATTTGCCGAGTTGCATCATAAGGAAGGGGCAATGGCATCTTTCTATTTGCAGCAGCACTTCCAGGCTGGCTACGGACTGCACCCCCCCCCGGGTTGCTTGGGGCCCTTGGACTCATTCCAGTAGCTATGTGACATGGGGTATCAAGTACGGCCCGCTTCTCCTTCCTGCCCGCCCTCCAGGCACCGTGCCTCTTACAGAAGCTGGTGAGGACAGTGATACTGCTCAGAGGTCTCTGTGATGTCCGGAGACTCCTCTTTCTCTATTTTCAGGTCTATTCACTGGTTTTTCTGTTTGGTTTGTGGTGCTGTGGAAGTTGACCCGCCCCCCTTTATGCTTGTTGTGTCGCGATTTATTTTTTTTTATAAACTGATAAAAAGTAGCTTGAATTAAATACCAGTTTACGGTTGGCAGAGAAGATCTGGCAGTCAGCTCAGTCAATAAGCCACCAGATAAGGGTTCCTTGCTGGATAAAATTTACTGCCTCAACTATTCTGTCTCGGAAAGTAGTGCAGCCCTCTCCAAAAACCAGAGAGGCAGGCCAGACCGAATGCTTCTGAAGCGTTCTTTAGACCACGCATGCTGGACCACTGAGGGTCCTACATATGGTGGCTCCAGTTTCGGACAAATTTGCATTTGCCTCAGGTTATTATTTAATTCCATTTCTTTTAACTGGAATTTACTCATGGGAAGGAAAGCTGAAATTTGCAACATGAAAGCATTGAGAAACTTCAGCCGTGATTATTGCAAGATCCCAATGCGAATTTATATAGTCCTGCAATACAGCTCGACTGATTTCAGTCCCACAGCCGCCACAACACATGATCTACACTGAAAGCCTGTTTAGAAGAAATGTGCAGCGGGTCCATTTGGGCTTTTTTGCATTGTGGCGCATTTAAACTAACTAGGGGTTCACTTAGGATGCCAGCCACAAATTCTGGAGCATCACACAGAGCTGAACTGGTTACAGGCTTTGATCTCTTCTGCTTCCTTCTCATTTCAGAATAGGGATCTGTAGCCTTCAGGAGGCAATGTAAATTACCTGATATCTTAGCCTCTTCCTAGACATACTGGATTGAGTACCAGATATAGAAGAGTTTAAATCAGGGGATCCTCAAACACACTAAAGCCTGCCTGAAATGCTCTTTTGTTCTCAGAAATTTGTATGAAAACTTCAAAACTGAATTTGAGGCAGGTCAGGTTTAGAAGCATTTTGTTGCCTGCCACAGCCAGGTAACAGGGTCCATAGGAGCCAATCAATGCAATAAATATAAGTGACTGTGAAGCCCCTTAGAAACCATTTTCTTTTTCCTTCCTGCCCACTGTTACAATGCAAGCAATAACTTAAAGCACAAAGGATACGTTTCTATTCATAAACAAAATAAAATGAAGACATTTTAAGTTTTACCCATTCTCACTTGCAACATGTTTTACATGCGCAGTATGACCCAATTTATTTCATCACATTACAATTCCAGATTTTAGCCTGCAGCAGTACCTATAGAGTATCCATTTCTTACTTTAAGCATTTTAGGATCTGATGTGACCACAACTTCTAGGGAGGCTGTCGGGCTCCTAGTGACACCCACAGCTCACTCAGTCCCCATGCCCCCAGCAAATCTTCGACTCATATAGAGGGAAAGATGTCACTACACAGACACATAAATTATATTTTATTTCCAGATATACTGTAGATACCTCTATTGTGACTGTCTTTGGAGGAACTGACTCTCCTGTGGCTAGAATTGGGGCTGGGAGGATGATGAATAATACCAAGGTCAAGATTACAGTGGAGTGATGGAAAATCTGATTTCTGCCATCATCAAGTTCATAATATTATGACTCATAGTTGGAAGAAGGTGGGGGGGAAGGTGGCACCTCTTGGCAAGAAGAGAGGAGGAACAGACGAACCATCACTCCACCCTAAAACCCTCTCACACTTGGGAAAAAAAGGGCACAAAATACCGGTGTCTCTGGAATTTTGCCTCAACAAATGCGACTGAGAACATCTGATCCCTGAGTGTATTTTTCAGGAGAGTTTTTTTCTATTTTTAAGATGCCATGGCCACCAAAGGAACTGCCGCAGATAGATAAGGTGTCAGAAATGTCTGAGCAAGATTTCCTTCAGTCTTTGTTCTTGGTTTTTACATCTGTAAAATGAACACAGTCTGGGTGCCTCACAGAGACGGTTACGAAGCCACGCTTATGAAGAATGGTAGTTAGGCTTTAAATTGTCACATCAGTAGGTATTATTATAGCTAATTACAAATACTCTTGTTCTGGAGGTACATGTACAGATTTGCAGGATTTCAGAAAAAGTACTAGCCCTTGTATAGATATAAAAGTTAGGTGTAATAGGAGTCACAATTCAAAGGGAAACTTTGTGGCAGCCAAGTGGCTTTTATGGTTGATTTTACTATATCAGTGAAGTGGGTCCTGCTTTTCAGGAATATGCAGTTTGACTATTTAATTGCGCTACGGAGAAAAAAATGTAAAAACCAACCAAACACATACACCCCAAAAAAAAAGCCCCTGAAACAGATCCTCCTAAAGAAATTTTGGCTTCCAATTCTGAAATCAGCCACTTTTTATAGTTATATAGCATTTCTTCCTAGATTAGATTAGAGAGCGTAAGTAAAATATTATTCTAGTTAATTGTGATATTAATATTTGTAAGGTTAATAATCTTTCCGAAACAGGGTAGTCTGCGATTTCTTTTTATTTCAGTGAAGACAATTTTGGCAACAAGGATGAAAGGGCTTGTTTATTTTGTCTCCAGGTGTCCGCTGATTACTTAATTAAATATTTTCATCAGCCACAATGACCTCTGTATTTGGGTCGCATATTGGTTTACACGGGATTTCCCATAGCAGTGACTTTGTGCTGCGTTGATTTCAGGTTACAGAAATAAAGCCTGCCCCATCCACCGTAAACCTGGTTTCTTATCAGGCAGAGTAGTAGTGTACATCCTCTGGAATCTGTACCTTTGGCAGGGAAATGAAACTGAGCTGAGCTGGTCCTGCTAGCCCAAAGTTCCTGCTTTGTTAAAAGGTTCATAGCAGGTCAGGTATTTTTCAGTATATTTTTAAAAGCTTGGTTGAGCTAATTTAATTTCTGTTCATTAATTCCTCCCCCACGCCCCCCCTTCAGAATAAACGGCCCTTCACACGAATCCAATTTAGCTTCAATATACCTTATTCACACTGCCTTTTATTGCAAGCCACAGTTCAGCCAGCTGTAAGATTGCCCAGCTGCCTCAGGTTTCCCAATTTAGCCCTGGAAATGATTTCAGCATGGCTAAAACTTTTCACTGGCCAATTTGGAAACAGGATTCAGCTTGTGAAAAATGTCCCAAAATGGCCACCGAAAGCAAAATAAAGCCAAAAAAACACACACAAAGAAAGGTGGGGCGTGAGGAGATCTGGCTGGGGATTTTTTTTTTCCTGGGGCGAAAGGATGTGTATGGGCTATGTCGTAGAAGTTGAAAATCAATTCTTAGCCTTGCACTTCTGCTACCCTCTGAGGGACTTCTCTTCTTGGCCTGGGCTTAATTGCAGCACTGATATAAACAAGGGGCTTAGTGTGAAACTCTGTACAGGCAGCTGGAGGTGAACTGGCAGTGAAGACCAGGATTGAGTTTAGTATTGAGGCAAAATAGCTTGGTTTT
The DNA here is from genome assembly GCA_008658365.1 of Alca torda. Classification (NCBI taxonomy): domain Eukaryota; kingdom Metazoa; phylum Chordata; class Aves; order Charadriiformes; family Alcidae; genus Alca; species Alca torda. Next base: position 74,660,530 of record CM018077.1, on the reverse strand, counting down.
ATCTGGGAGCAATAGTAGGAAGGAAAAAAAAAAAAAGGTTTGCAGCTGTGTGGTGAAATGCATGTCTAATCAAAGAAGGCCAAGGCATCAAGTGTTCGTATTTACACGGCTAAGGGTAAAAAATAGTAACACTTCCATGTCTTAAACGCCATTGAACTTGAAGCTATGAACAGAGGTCCTGCCATTAGATCTGAGTTGTATTTTACAGTGTCCATGTGTGTGCAGCTCAACAAAGGGTTGATTAAGCATGGATTTATTGTTGCACTTTTATAGAAAACCTTAGCATGTCTTGCAGTTTATAGAGACAGACATGTTAATGAAAGCCCTTTGGCAAACCTAGAATTCCAAAATAGGCAACACTCAGAAAGTCTGGTCTTGCAACTAAGAAGAAAAGTATGCATATACACTGTGATTATGTAAATACTTTTTGATCCTGTACATAGATCACAATAATTAGGGAGCAGAGCACAAGACTTATGTGCCCACATAACGCTTTGTCCAATAGACCATATTTGTATTTGGGGAAAAGGAATTATTTCCTGTTGTTTGTAGTAGAATCTCTTAAAAAAGTCACAGTCTTTTAAAATTTGTTATTAGTTGTAAATAACTAATTTACAACTTAGTGAAGGTAAGGAGAGGCATATATCTTCTGAGGGTAGTGGAAGTCACAAAGATACCATCAGGAGGGAGAGGAAGAAAAGCAGAGTTTTTCGTATGAGCATCCTCAGCTACATTCGTAAGTTTTTGTGTGGGTGGAATTTTTTTCCCCAACACTTTGCAAATATTGGTAGGATTACAAGGCAGCTCTGAAAGGAAAATGTGGTCCATTGGACATTTTTAGTTAGAAAGTGTTATTTGACTTCCAAAGGAAGGGAAAGAGAGTTCTTGATGCCTGCTACTGATAATTTAACTAATAGCTTCAAACGTATGCCTGTATGCATCGTTACCTTCACCGCATGCACATTTTTGTCCTCCTTTGCCTTCTAAAGCTTATGTTCCCTGTAAAATCTTGGTCACCATCATTTTAGAAGATCTTGGCTGCAAAAGCTGAAGTTCAGGGTCATGACAATTACATGCCAGCATCTGTATATGGGTAAAAAAGATTAAAAAAATATGACCATCTAGTAGCATTAAGTGGATGAGCATTTTTAATGAAGTGAATTTATGCCTTTGCCTAACGGTAAGTACTTCCTTAAGTTTGTGGGTTTTTTTCTTAATCAAAGAAAAAAAAGGCCTTGTTTGTCATAAGTGTACAACTTCATGGTAAAAGATTATAATGATAATTTAAACCACTCTATCTAAAATAAAGCAGGATTAAAAATAAAATTTCTTGTCCCCTGTGTTTAGTTTTAAACAAGTTAGTCTGGGAATGTATGATGTACTAAAGTAAGACAACCTTAAATATTTCTGTAGGTTTATTTCTTTAGAATTTTATATGGAACTGTTATGTAGGTAAATAGCGTTTATTCTGGTTATTGCACTTGCAGAGAAGAGACTCTGGCTAGTGTGCCGTGTGCGTGCTTATTTTTATTATAGTATAAAGGATTTTGGGAACTCCCCCGTCAGTGAAGAAATGTAATTTTGCAAAAATGTCTAGTATGATGATCTCTGAGTTTTTTCCATGTCATCTCAATTATATGGATATCTAGTACGTTGCTGCAAAAGTGCTGGGGCAATTGACACTTTGGAACAGCTGACTCATACTAGTTGTTAACTTCAGTGTTGTCTTTGAGAAGCTGACCCGTAAAACCACAGTGTGGGAATCAATGTCTTTAAAATTATTTGCAGATAATCTGCACTTTTTCAGGGAGGGAAAAGCACTGAGGACAGGTTTTCAGAAATGCTCATCATCCAATTATGTCCCCAGATGTTTTAAAGATCTCCTCGTCACTCAACAAGCTCTCAGTGCAAGCTACCTACTACTGAGCTGTTTCTGAAGTATGACTCTGTGTGGGAAGCAATTACTGATTGTGCAAGCATTTTAGATCATGAAATAGATTGTTTATTTTATGTGTTGCCCATTCTCTTGGGACCCAGACCAAGATCAGAGCCCCAGTTCTGCAGGAGCTCCTCAAGGAGATCATGGCAAGTCCTCTCTTGAGGGAATTTACACTTTTACACAGCCAGACTGAGCAGCATGAACACCATGAGACATTTAAATAGACATGGGAAATGGGCGGGAGTGCAAAGAGAATAGGGTAAGAAAATACTACATGAAAAAGTAGAATAGAGCAGATACGTGGAATAGTGCTGCTGTGTAGAGACTGAGGGAGGAGTGGGAGGGGACCTCTGGAAACAGCTGCTCGTCATGGGGAAAAAATGTGAGAGCTGCTTTTAAAAAAAAAAAAAAAAAAAGAAAGAAGTTGGACACTGATGACGACATTGTTGTCCCAAGGTCCCTCTTTCAGCTGCTTGTCATGGATCTTGCCAGCTCGGTTTTTGGCTTCTTTCTCTCAGCAGCTTTTCTTCCTCATGTTCACATGGCCAAAGGAAACGAGGAGGCTGCTTCACCTCTGGTGCTTCTGAAATGGGATCTCCAATGAACTTTTCTTAGCAGAAGACACCTTGTGTAATGTTTTGTTGAACACTAGTGATGTTTCAATCCAGAAAAAACAAAGCAACAATATAAAATAGTCAGGTATTGCTTGCTTTTTAATTAAAGATAGGTAGTTGCACACCGCAAACCATTATTCTAAAAGAGGCAGTGTGAGGATAACATCAAATTGCAAACTCACTTCATTGTAAAATCTAGGTGCAAAAAGAAGATTCTTAACAATTTTCCAGAAAACTTTGTTTAAAGCAAAGGTGTAGCTATATATTTTATTTAAGAATTATGAGTTCATGGCTTTATATACTTTGACACAGCCTTGGTTGTCTTTGAATGCTCTTTTAGTTTTGTTTATAAGTCATTATTCTTAATGTTTTTGCCACTGAATACCTTGTAGTTTCTATTACAGGTCCTTTAAATTGCCTGTGACAAAAGGTGCTGGCCACAAATGTCTTTCAGAAATTCCATACAGAGTATTGCTTAGATTTTTTATTTTTATTTTTAAGATCTGCATCTTAGAACTGCATAAAACTCCAGACTTTGTTTCTATAAGCACACCAAAATGAAAAAGAATTTGGATTTCCTGTGGGGTTCATGTCTGTTTTCCCATTTGCTTTCTTTCTTGGAAGTTAACATTTTGTTCTAGCTGTGATATGTGACAGGAAAATGGGTAAGTGGAAATGCAAGAATCATTGGATTCTGTGGGCAAATACGCTTTCCTATCTTCCTTAGAGAATGTCAAAACATTGGCATTAAAACACTGCTGTACTTTTTTTCTCTCTCTCTACTGAGGCACACGTACCCTTTTTTCTTATCTATGAAATATGGTTATGTTATTCTAGAAATGTTTTGAATAGTGTCTTGGAGCCAAAAAGAAATGAGAAAAGCAATTTACAAGTCTGTATACAAAATGTATGTGATCATTTGATTTAATTTCTTATGCATTAGGCAAAGGTTCTTAGAAATAATTGCTAACATAGATTAGGAAGATAAGTATGACAAAGCCAATTGGCATATTTGATGGGAAACCAATTCATATAGTTGTTTTTATGCCAAAGAGAAAGGGGGATGTTATGCAAATAATCATTTGTTAAAATTAAAGCCTAGTTTAGACTGTCACAACTAAGTTTACATAGACTGTTGGGGCATTCAAATCTAATCTCTCAGTTAAGATACCAGGCAGAGTTTCCTTTTCCATGGGAATGTTATTTTCTGCTTTTTAGTGAATGTATTGATAACATATTAAAATAATTTCTAGGAATTTGGAGGGAGAGGGAGGAAGAAGGGAAAGGAAGTAGTAGCTCTTGAGTAAGTACTTCTTGAATAAATTGAGTAAAACTGCAGGTGTATAAGAAAATGGAAGCATTTTCTCCTATTAGATCCAAAACACTATTGACCTAATCTCAGGATGCTTAGATTTTTTTTTCTAAAATTCTAGTTTTCCAACAACCTCTAGTTTTCCTTCTATTAAGACATTATTTATTATGTGTGAATGTGTACCCAGCTCACTTATTTAACAAATCTTTTTCAATGCCTCTTGAAAAATCTAGACTCCGCGTTGCAAAAATATTTCCTTACCAAAAGTTACTGTTTCATCTGCATAGTGCCATCTGATGGAACTATCCGATACAGATGAATTTGCTGGCATTCCCAGCTTATTTGGAAACTCCACTGAAATTAGCTGAAATGTTGCTTGCGGGAAGGTATGGTAGCAATCATTTCAGGGCACCTTTCACATTTGAGTTTTTCCATTGAGCATCTCATTCACTGAGATATTTTTTTTATAGAGAGTCTCAAGTGAATGATATACTTGCAGAGACAGCAGCAAAGTGCATCTCTCTCTGATTTACAGGAACAAAATAGTTGAGCCATGAAGAGTTCTGTTGTCTTTACAGACATCCAGACACAACTGCATTCTTAAAAAAAAAAAAAAAAAAGAAGTCATTAGATGTCCATGGAAGTTGTGAAAATCCCTTTCGTGAGCTTGGAATGGGATGCATCTTGGAAATATGGATGCTGACTTTCAGTGGTCTTATGAATGGGCAGATGGAATATGCTTAGTTGCCTTTATTGAGAACATAAATCTAACTATCTTCTACATTTTATTTTTACTTTTAAAAGAGATTAGTGCTCTAGGACTTGAATGCTTTCATTTTGGCGTAAAGACTTAGTCTGCCTGTTGAAAAGGTGAGGACCATTCAATTCGGGCAATAGAGTCCCTTTTCAGTATCTGAAGTTGAGTATTCAGGAGCCGAGGTGCCTATAATAAAGGGCTGCTTTTGAAAATGTAGAAACATTTGAAAATGCAGAAATGCTTGTTTCTTTATCTTACTGCTTTTAAGTAAAATAAATTAAAAAAAAATAAAAAAAATAACCCAAACGTTTTCCAGGGAGACACTGATTTTCTAACATGCAGCAGAACGTCTTTGAAGATGCTGATGTGTCTGATGACTTAATTGTTGGCTTCAGGATTTTCAGTTTTCTTTGGTTCTGGTGCTCTGGGGAATGACATAATAAATAATTTGGTCTAGCAGTATGGCACGTAGCTGAAAAAAAATTGAGTTTTCCCTATTTCTGAGAGCATTTTTTGTTGGGCCTGAAAAGTCTGTGCTCATACCTCTTTCAGGTACGGAGGTCTGTCCGACCTGTTAGGCTGTGGAGGGAGCACTGGCTTGGAAAATATATCAAACTACGAAGATATTTGTAACTTTGGGCTCTTCAAGGGAGGTTCAGCTAAGGCGGTCTGCCATGGGCTGGGCTGTAATGCCCTCCCTCTGGTTAATGCTCCACTTCGCTGGATTGTGGGAGGGAGAGCTCGGTCTGGTGTGGAGTTTTTTTCTTCAGAGTTTGGTGTCTTTCGTTTCGCTTGCATTTTACCCTTGCCTGCATCACCGATCAGCCTCAATAAAGAAGGAACGAAGTCAGCTGCGAAGCGTAATAGGGGAATAATCTGATGGTCTCTGGGGCGTAGCTTCAGGATCCAGTCCAGCAAAGTGCTGGAGTCCTCCTGCAGCTGCTCACTCTCCATAAAAATACAGTGTTTAAGAAAGCACAACAGGTTTTCTGTAAGGTCACTGTCATTTTTTTTACATTCTTTCATTGTCTTTTTTCTTTTTCTTCCCCTTCCCCCCCCAAATAAGAAATACCCTGATGACAGCTACAGAGTTTGTTGAAATCCAGGGTTTGGGTTTTGTTTATGGGTTTTTTTTTTACTGCTCATCTTCCTGTTTCTTGTATCTGTTTGAATGCAGGTTTGAATTAAAGGCTGCAGTTCTTTGCTGGGATGTGTGGACACATTAAATTGATATATGTGCTAGATAAAGGTGTAGTTAAAAGTGTGGGAGGACTTCATTTTTCCCAGGGTAACTTTTCTTATTTCTCTTTAAAACGAGAAGTAATTGCACTTATCTCTGTAGCATAAAGCTTATCTGCACCATAATTTAATTTTTTTGTCTAGTATATTCTAATAAATTATAGGCCCTTATTACTTTTCCAACAGAGATGCCCATTATGACATTTCTAGGTCAAATTACTTCAGATCACAGACAGTTTCTTAAAAATTATTATGCTGTTCTATTTTACCCGTTAAGTGTTCAAGCATCCTTTTATCTTCTCAGAGGAGAGGTGCCAAGTTATTTAAGTATTTAATGTTTTATCATGCACTTACGTTAATTTTTCATTGACTTCGGCAAAGCTTCCCTACACTTCACAGTTAAACCAGTATTTTGAAAGTTAACATTTGGCAGGGAGTTTATGGACAAATGATAAAACCTTGTAGCCTGTAAAGATAAATCTTGAGTAGCTGCCAGTAGGTAAATGACTAACTTCAATTCAAGCAATTTAACAGCAATCAGTTTGAGGTCAAGTAACTCTGGACAGTGTAGTTTAATGTATCGTCTTTTTTCCTTTCTCTGCAAGTAAACCACCGCTGACTTCTGCTCTCGTCATTTAACTTTTTTTAGTACATTTCCTGTAGATTGTTCCCCTCAGAAGTCAAGTAAGGTACTGCCAGGATTTGAAGGGGACTGGGAACATCAACAAATGGAAATGACACTAATGTGAACCAATGGATTATTTGCATTCCAGTGCTTAAGTTATCACTTAGTAGTTATAGGCTCTGGTGGCAAGACTGGACTGTGTTATGTTAGACTCAGGAACAAATGCTAATATCTTCAATGTTTTCAAATTCCCAACCATATTTGGTCAATTGTGCTAGCGTCGACCCTTGAAGGCTGCCAAGAGTCTTGTTGGCAAAAATGCCACTTTGGTGAAGAAATAACTTCTACCACAGCTTTATTTGAAGGCCGCCCTCATTTAAAGGGGTATCATCTCACTGCTTCGTGACTCAGGTTTTGTCCTGTCTTTTTTTTTTTTTTAATTAAATGTATTCATCTCCTTAATAATGGGTTTAGCGTAAATTACCCTCATGTATTACATGCTTTTCTCTACTTTGAATGTTTTAATCTTTATATAATCCTTTCAGCAGGGAAGAATCTAGTTAATCTGCTCCGCAAAGTGTTGTAAATTGTTGTACAAATCCTTCTGACCTGCATGCGTGTGCTCACGTTCTTTAAAAATACAGCAAAATTAAAAGTTTCTTTGCATTGCTGAGTAAAGCAGATCTGACCCAGACTGTTGAAGGGGCAAATTCTTGTACATTTAAATATAGGATTTGCTGAAGCAGCCCAGCCCAGCCGTCGTTCAGCCCAGTGTCTCTGACAGCCGCCAGCTCGCTATGCCTACCAAGAAAGGACGAGAAACTTGGAGTGGGCAGTTGTGGAATAAATGCGTCACAAGGGAAATTTCTTCTTCTTTCCCTCTTTTAGACTTTCATTTATACCCTGAAGCACAAGGATTCAAACCCAAGTTTTTTTGGAGCGCTGGTTTTTTTTTCAGTTGTGTGTTTTTTAAATGCAGCTAACGCTGGTGTCTATTCTGTGTTGACGTATTTACCATACATAAAAAATTCAATGTAGAAAATCTAGGTGCGAATACTGTTGATGTGATAGAGCTAAATAACCTCTCTCTAAATAACATTTCTCTTTCTTTAGAAAGTATAAGGAATTGAGTTTTATATGTACAAGCAGAACTGGATATCCAATAACTAAGAAGATTTGAGAATGTAGTCCCTTATCACGGCACTACAGGTGGAATTGAATCCTCACCCAAATGATGTCTCAGACTCCTTGCTGCTACTGCAAAGATCTTGCACAAATGTGACAACTGTCATCACCTAAGAGATAACATGTGCCCTTGTTGAAGCCATTTGTTGGTTGCTATGTGTTAAAAAGAGAAAAGTGATGTTGTATTATATAGCAAAATGAAATCTTTCAAATTTTCCATTTTCAAGTAGTATAGGTCAGTAGCTGAAATTGATTTCTTCTCGTTTGTTTTTTTTTGGCGGGGGCGGGGAGGCAGTTGGGTGTTTGCTACGTTTTCCACCTACCAAATGGACTTCATTGCTTTAAAAAATGAGTAAAAGTATGAAAGTCTCTTTGAAAGAAAATAGAATAACTCTGAAATTAGCCCTGTAGTTGTGTAGTTGAGAGAGTAGGTGTGTCTCTACACAGTGTGCTCTCAAAGCATACAGTCCCTTCCGAAGTAATTGTTTTGTGAAGCAGTTCTTCCATATAACTAGGTTGCAAAGAATCCTGCAGTGGTTGAGGACTTACATTGTCTGTGACATGAGCTTTTTACAATGACTATAAATTGAAACCAATTTGACTTTTTTACTCTCTCACGCTTTCTTCCATGTAGCATGCTGGATTATGCTTTGCGTAATTTTGTGTGCGCACACTTACGCATGCACACCTACACATAAACACTGCAGATTCTTTTATTTTTTTTAAAAAAAAAAGCAAGCAGGAAAGCAAACGAGCAAAACAAAATTTGCTGATTCTGTTCTGCCTCCATTCCCACTAGAGCGCTCGCTGTGCCACGCTTGCTGCTGATTCATTTTTCAGGTCTTGAATGATGGCTCTTGCCCCATCCCTGCTGTGCCTGAGATGAGAGCAGATGCTCTTGATCATATGGTGTAATCTGAATCCTCAGATTTCAGTTTGACCTGGCAGGATTTCTTATGAAGATTGTCTCTCTTCCACCCAGAGCTGTTGAAGGAGAAGAAAAAAAAACCAAAAACCAAAAACATAACTATGCAAACAAGTGTTGCGTGGGGGTTCTGGTGTTCTGTTAGGTTTTTAAGTTTGTCAGTGATTTCTGTGTGTTTTGACTTCAGACAGTCATTGGTCTAGCGAGGATGCTTCACCATAGTAATAGCCTAAACACTGGCTGGAGCGGGGAGCGCTGAGCCGCGCTCAAAACCCCTGGAAGTTTCTTCAGCGACTCTTTGCAATGTTCTCTGCAAGCTTGTCTGCAACACTCGTTTGAACACCAGGTTACTGCGTGCAGCATTTCATTTCGGCAATGACTTTGTGTAAGCGGGGTGTCCTTCTGACGACTGACAGCAGCATTCAGCAAGACTTCTCCTCACAAATGGGGTGCAGACTCTGCCCTATCTGGGCCAATAAAGGCAGGAAATAAACTCCTGTGCAGCCACTCCGCATTTTACTAGTGTGGTTTAGTAGCCTGACTGGTTTCTGCATAGCATTAAGGTAGCAAAGCTAATGTTTTCTGTGGTTGACTGTCCTGAAATATTTGGAAGAAGGTAGTAGAGCAGCCATATCCAATGGGAGAGAGAAGGGGACGTGGCTCTCTGATGCATCTAGCTGGAAGCTAGCTGACCCATTCAAACGTGGGCCAGCTGGCTCACCAGAGACCTTGTTTGGTCTGAATGCTGTCTGTGTTGAGCAGAGTGACTAATATTTTGCCCTTTCAAGTTGCTGAACTGCTGTCTATCGCATCAATGCAGGAGAAACGCTTCTCACGCGGTGCTAAGGATTTTCAGGTTCTCGGGATTCATTCATGGTGGTATAAATTTGACCACATGCTGTCCTTAACATCATTTAACAATGCTTTCCACATACTTTTTGTGTCTCCTTACCCTGATCTTCAAGGTATGCGTGTTCTATATGCGCGTATCATCTTGCTATGACAAATATCCAGTGAATATACCAGTTTGGTAATTTGAGACAGGCAGGCTAAGACACACAGCAGTGTGGAAGGGAGATCACTAGGCATTAGATAAAGACATTGCACTTCAGGAATGTGTGGAGTGAAAAGTATCCAGAGAGTTACTGAAAGATGAAAACTCAGTTTGATCAGAATAATTGAGCTGGGAAGGAACAAACAGATGTGGGTGTGTGAGATGCCGTTAACAGTCAGGACTGGCCATTTTTTAAAACATGCACAAGGGGAAATGGGATAAAGGAGACAGTGGAGTGGGGGAAGGAAGAAATTTACTTTAAAAAAAAAAAATCCTGGTCAGAGGAAAAGAAATAGGATGATGTAAGTAATGAAAATCTAATTGCATTCAAAAGAGGATGAATAGTTTTGATATGATGGAGGAAGATTATAGACATATCTGATTTATGAAGAGCTTGTTCTTTGCTCCACTCCAAAGGCAGGTGTAGTCACCTGGGCCGTGAGGAATAACTCATTGACTGCAGCAAGTGATTCTCCTTAGAACACTACTGGCAAGATGGGACACCTTAATCACATGGAAGAGACCTTAATGTGTTCTTGTTCATGTATTACTTGGGAAATGTGACCTTATAATGTCCTGTTCAAAGCTCGTTTCAGAAGATAAGGACTCCACCAAACTTAAGGCACAATTTTGTATATTTTCAATTGTTTTCTGTTGCCAACTGTAAACCCCACAGCCAGGTCTGTCATCACTGAAAACCTGTCCCCTGCACCTTGGCTAAAAGGATTCAGCCACAGCCTTATTTTGTGACAGGTTTTAATGCGTGCACTAAATCTCAGTTCAGAGGATAAGCCTGGGTTGCTGACTCCTACAGCTGCTAATAGATTGCCATGGACACAATACATACCTGCAAAATAAAAGTGGCAGAATATAGAGTGCAAAATAAGTATGAAGTGATTATCTATGTAAAATATCATCCTTTCCACTTCGGCATGGCCATCTACCCTTTCCCCCAAATCCTGGAGTTTTCAGCTTACTTTTGTATACGTGCTTGCTGTGTTCTGCTTTTTAAATATGAGCATCTTGAAAACAAAATTCAGAGATTAGTTTTGCTCACCTCAGAAATACACTTTACATACATTCACCAAACTTGTATCTCTCTGTCAGAAAGCAGGAGAGTCTGAAGGATTTCTGCCCTAGTGCTTAGTGTTCAAATAATATTTTGACTGTTTCTGAATAGGCACCATTGTACTATTAGTCCTTTTCTCCACAGATTAGAAAAGGATTGCAAAAGAAGGCTGTTTGTTTTCCTTGATTACTAGGAGATCAGATGTTGGGAAAAAGCAGTCATGATGATTCAAGAGAAGGTATTTAAAAATATGAGTACATTTTATGAGTCTCACTGGAAACTGTTATCCTGATGAAAAATACCTGTGAGGAGTATGAGGTTACCTACAATATGATTTGTTACATTCACTGTGGATTCTTCCCCTGTGTTTAAATAAATAAATAAGTGGAAAGTGAAGTGCGTCTTCAAAACAAGATTAAAAAACATCTCATGGTTTATTTCACTTAAAAAGAGTAAGTGTTGATGTATTTGCCTTTTTGGTTTTCTGAACTTTCAGGGAATACTCAAGTTTTGCTTTTAAATTTTCCCTTGGAACTAGAGAGGCTTTAATATATTTTTGGTTTATTTTTATTTCTTTTAAAAAGAAAGCTGAGAGGCCTCTGAAATCTCATGACTCTGGGAGGAAGAGCTCTAAGGAAAGGACCAAAGATCCTGAGAGTAGCAATAAAAATCACAACCCTGTTCATGCGCCACAATACGTGAAATCTATATTCTACCACTTGTGGCTTTTGGTCAAACAGCCAAACTGATAACTCATCAGTTTTAAAAGTGACACTTCAAGAAACACTCTCTTACCTTTTCTCTTTTCTACTTAGCCTTTTTCTGCCTAATACAAGCTGGAGTGTTCCCCGCTACCCAAACCTGGCTTGTCTAGAAATATTTTTCCCCCAGAGTATAACAGTTTTTATAAGTTAGAACAGCAGAATAAGTAATACCTGGATATCCAAAATTTGATTGATGAGTTATTACATTACTGCAGTAAAATCATCTTCGGCACGGTGTTCAGATAGTTCTACTTTGTAATTTCTGAAAAGCTCAGCAGCATGGCATAAATGCATGGGAAGAAAAGCAAACCTTGACAAAGATGAAGTGATACCAGAAGAAAGAAAAAAAAAAGAAGGACAAGGTGCCAGAAGATTGATGAAATGTCAGGTAGTTAAGGACTGCAGTGAACACTGTCAAAAAAAAAAGAAACCATAACCATATTGTTTGAAGATTGTTATATTTTTATATGAAGATTTGAATGTGGTGCTTTTTCTTTCCCAAGTAACTGGGAAGAACTTAGAAAGTACTTTTGGAATATGCAGTCTCCTGCTACAGCTATTCATAAAGGTATTCCTGTCATTCAAACTCCACACCTTAAAATAATGTCTACATTTTACTTCCCACATTTTAAAGCAATCTCAATATGCAAATTTAGGCTTGGAAATAGAAACCTATTCTCCTAGACAAAACATTTCATTGCATTTTTAGACTTGCATTATCCCCGATAAAACTTTATTGATTTTTATACTGAAGAGGATTTCAACACTTTTTTGCATGGTGTCCTAAATTAAGCTTTTGCATTGAAAGTCTGATGTTGTGTCAAAAGCACAAGTTAAATCTCGTGGATGATGTCACCATGCAATTAAAGGCAGAGGTTAACACTCCTCTCTGCAGGTACTTTCCCCTCAAGCTATCTGGAATAACAGAGTTGCTATAATACAGCTGTGGCTGCTGAGGAATGCTAAAGCACAGTCAATGACTCGTTGCATTTTAAGAAGGAATGTGTGTGGCGGAGAGAGGTTTAATTGCTCCTGCTACATGTCTTATAGTGTGGGGGAGCCTTTGCTTGGATGGCTTGGAGTGACTGCTTTTGAATGCGTGTCTGACATCTGCTTCTTTTACCCTCTCCTCCCCTCCTGAAATAGAACAGTCATGTCCAATTGTGGCAGCACGTTGTGTTTTTTCAGTGTCACCCGTTCATTCCCATTGATTAATTATCGTCTTTCACCAAGCATAGCTATGTCATGCTCTCATAGCTGCAGGTACAACCTTTGGGGTAACGGTGGCTTCAAGCTGTATCTTTCTCCTCTTCTCTTTGACCTTTGTTTTATCGTCTTGAGTTTCTGCAAAGTAACCATTTAATTGCCCCCTCCCTGAGTTCCCTCTTTCACTTCTCCTTACTTCCCCACTCTCCAACACAGAGTATCTGCTAATCATCACCAGGTTTTTTAACCTGATGCTGCCAGATTATTTTTAATTCCTACACTCGTCGTACGCTGTCGCTGCATTCGTATGAATGGGAACGCCCAGACTAGATTTATCCCACGGGATCTTTGCTTCAGCGTTGGTCCGTAATTCACCGAGGTGCCTCAATTTGATACAGCCAAGGAGCTGTTTAACCGAGTGCCACTAGAAACACAAGAGGGGACTCAGGAGAAAGGGATACACTTCCTTTTTCAATGGGGTGCAAAGGAGAAAATGCAAGATAGTCACCGATTGCTGTAATTCATTACGGAGGGCCAGGGACTAAGCTTTAGAAGCTGGTCTCTGAGCTCTAAAGCTTGGATCTTTCCTGGATCCTGAGTGAATTCAAAGCGATAATCTTTGGTTTCACAGAACGGTTGGGGTTGAAAAGTCTGGAGGCCATCTTGCCCAAGCGTCCTCATCTGGTTTGCTATAAAAAATAATTATTACAAAGAGTAATCCCGGCTAACTGGAAAAGGACCCCAACTTCCATGAGGTTCAGTCCAATCCCCTTGTGAGCTGGAAATAGCGGGTTTATATGCAACCAGCAGGTTTTACCTGTGGTATCTCTTCTAGTTAACGGTCGTGCAGCCCTCTGAGTTTCTTGTAGTCCCGAGGGCTTACCCACAGCGTGGCCTTGAACAGCATTTGCTCTGGTTGCAAAGGACCAGAGTGCCTCCCTCTCTGCATTTCCAGCGACGAGCAACTTGCAAGAGAGAAATGCAAACTGCAAACATGTAAACAGCTGTTGGGGGAAGGGGAGGAAGCTTCAAGTAACAGAATCGGCTGCCAAATTCATCGCTGCCATGTGTGCTGTGTAATGCTTGTCATCTCAAGTGAGTCATTAAGAGGTTCCCCCCCCCAATGGTACTTTGAAGTGCTGTGACAGCTTGAGAGCATCTATAAATTGCCACAAACAGCCCTCATACTGCGTTAGCTAATTGCTTGCTCTTTGACTTATTAGGAGTCACTGAGTTAAATAATTTGTCACATGTGTGGCTCATAATAAATAATGTGACTAGCCAGTTTGTGAGCTGTTTTGGTGATATATAGTGCCCCTTTTGAATGTTGTCACAAGCAGCTAACAAATATGACCCTATGATTGTCAGATCTTTGTGAAAATAATAAGGCCTGACAGGGCTGCAGGTAAAAAAAGAAAAAGCAACTTACCTCCTGATGTATAATGAAAATTGCATTAATTTATTTTTCAGGTTTTTAGTAAAACATGATTATAATTTTATTTTTGATTAGCTAATTAAAAGTGAGTACAATTTTATAGTAGAATACCTTTATTTCAATCTATGTAGGAATAGTTACGAAAGAAAAAAAGAGGTAACTGTTTCCCAGTTATTGAAAATATCCTGCATCCTCTTGTGAAGTGAGTATCCCCTCGGCAAACTACGAGTAGCTCCTATAATATGATTCTGGGATTTCTTTAATAAATTTGACCACTTTCTCTACAGCTTATCTAGATATGTAGGGCATATTTTTTCTGACCCTCAGTCTTAGATCTGGTTGTGTGCTTTTCGGGTAGCGCTTTTCCATACACATGCCTGTTGGAAACCGGGCTACTTAATTTATAAGCACAAATATGGTCCTGTTGTAAGGGGTTGTGCACATGTAATGTTAGAGATGCCTTTAGAAAGAACGTGGTAGAATGGTGACGTGTATATATATTAATAAGTTCTTGGCATCTTTAGTAAAATAGGAGTCTTGTCTGATTTCTACGTGGGAGGAGAGTCCCCAACGTTTTGCCAAAGAAGCAAATGTGGTTTCTCTCACAGCTAAAGGGCGATTTCTTCCCAAGAAACAGGACTTGTCTTGCAGATTTGACTCCTGTTGCAGACTGGATTACTGGGCTATAAAATCTTCTTTTCCCACAATTGTACTAAACAAAGAGCGATGAGTGGCATTTAATAAACCTTACCAGCCCCTTACAAGCCTGTTCCTGCAGTGACCCTTGCTATTGCGTTCCTCTTATTTGAACTTTCAGGTGCTCATGCTGTTAAACTGGTTCCCAGGTTGGCAATCACTTTGTTTTCGGTCATGTTAATTTAGCAGAGCCCACTGCAGCTACTTCATATTAGAGAAGACTCTCTTTCTGCTGTCTCTGCTGAACATCCCGGTGGTCCCCATGGCTCTTCCTAAATGTGTTGTGCTTTTCCCCAAAGCCAACCAGCAGAAGACTCCAAAGTTAGGGGCTTGCCTACAGTTCCTTATCCTCTTGCATCTCCCACCACGTGGGTGTTTTCTGGCTGGTTGGGTGAGGAGAAGTTGCTCTGATGTGTGGTTTCATCAAAAGGGAAAGCTGTTGATGGATTGTGCATATCAGTTTTGACAAGGATGAGAATTATGGTCGATACACGAGAGAGGCCAGTGCTCACCAGCCTCAGGTTTAATTAATGAGCTGATGCTTGTGCTATTCACTGCAGATCACAGAGAGGTTCAAGCCTCTAGCGTCAATCAAATGCCACAGGGACTTGTGCCTCTCTCTCTGTCATTCCTGGGAAGGCCACTGAGCCCACTGAGCTGCCGGCTATTTCACTGCGCCTTTTATCATTTTCCTGTGGAAAACTGGGAAAGGTGTTTTGTTTGTTCTGATGCACAAGGGCTTGGAGAATTTATCTGAAAACCTTCTGTGGGATCCTTTCCGCTAGGCCAGGATTTTATCTAATTTTTGAGGGCTTTGGGAGCTTAGTGTTATTTTGAGATAAGGCTCCAGGCAGTAACGGTACTAATGGGTACGTACTTTCCAGTGACTGCCTGACTGGTGTTTTACAGTGTTTGAATGAGACATACATGACTTCTCTGTAAAGGCGCTTCCCATCAATGAAGAAAATGAGGCTGCATTTCTGATTTTGAATTGAGGAGAATAATGAAAATAGCTTTATCCTCATTCTTAATGGACTCATTATATAGGAGTGAAATGCTGGGACCCATGGACTTTTTCCCATGTGGCCTGGGTTTATTTAAGGCTTTGCTTTAACTATATCTTCTTTTTAGTTTGGCAAAAAGCCCGTTTTCAGGCATTCCAAACTTGCTTATGTTTATGAAAGAATTTTCCATAATTTCATCAGCTGAGCAACTAAACAAATATAACCATGGCAAATATTCTAGCTGGTTCACCTTTACAAAGCATTATGTCCAAATCCTGTAATTTTGACTGAAATTTGGTCCATCCATCTTTCATAGACTTTTGTGAGATCTATGGTAACATCTGGTTCTAAATGAGAGAGATATTTTTAACCATACCCTAGCATTTCCAACTTTTTTATTTTTCTCATTAGTTAGGAGAGTGTGTGCTTTTTCTTGTTTTTCTTAAAACCTCAGCACTGGAGTCAAATGATCTTATGAAAATACCAGTTGCCATTTGGAAGAAAAAAAGAGAGGGGAGGATTATGGCACTCTGGGTTATAGAGCAAAACCTGAAAGCACAAAAACAAGAAGAAAAACAAACAAAAAAAATGTATATCCATTTTTTCAAATGAGCAGTGGGGTAGGGAAGCTTAAAGCGCTGATTTTTGAATGCGCACTCTTACAAATATTAAACTTCCCTTTAGGCTTTCCATCAGAATATTATCTTAACAGTTTATTTGGTAACTTCTGAACTTGTAGAAACTTTTAGCTTATTAGAAAATGATGTTTATTAGTTACTGCAAGTCTGCTGCTTTCTATGTGGCCCCTATTTTTCCCTCCCTCTCAATTTAATATATCTGCGTGCTTACATATTATCACTGGGATAACAGGCAATAAAAATGCCAGAAAGTCTAAAGGAGCGAAACAGAGAAGTCACAAGCAGCTCCCAGCTGCTATAGGCTTGACTTGTTCGTGTGTTTGGAGTTTTTGGTTTGGTTGGGTTTTTTACCCCCTTAAGACTGCACTTTTACCTCACTGCAGTTTGGATGGCTGCAGTAATTAAATGCCTGTTCAAATTACCTCTCTTGTGTGAAGAGTCACTTCTCTGTTTAAACCTTGGGATTCTGCTTAATCCAGTGTAGCTGGCTGCAGCTGAGGCAAGATAGGAGGCATTTGCCCAGGGTGAAGAGGAGGAGTATACCTATTCATCCAGAGATCTCTATATGCTTTTGTGTTTTCTGCGATATTTGTTAGCTTAACAGGACTAGGTTAGTCCCTTCCTGCCCTCTCTGACCTGGAAAACAGTACCAAGTGCATTGGTGGGGAATTTAGCATGGGGCTGATTTCAGTGTCCTTTTGTGCTGTGCCTTGTTGTGTTCCCTTTATAATTAAATCTCAGTAGATAGGTAGAGACATTTTTATGGTATGCAATTAATTATCAATAAATAATATGTTCTGATTCTGAACTACATGTTCTGTAACTAAATTTTTTGCATTTGGACAAGGCTTATAAATTCAACGGTGACTAGTTGCCAGTCATATATCCTACCTTAAGATAGATACATATATGTGTAGATTTCATCTGTATGCCTTTAACAAATTACTTAGAAGTTTAAGCTGTTATGCTGCTAAAACTAAAATCTCTTTGAGGCTGAAGAATTAAAATTAGAGATACTCTTCAATAAGAAAGCTCAGATTTAGCATCCAAGGGTATCCAAAAGTCAAGACCTCTGGAGGACTTTTCATGTGCTTTTCCTATTTACATCTGCCTCTAATGTACATGCCTAGTACTACGATGTGCTCTAGTGACAAGTTCACTAGAACTCATTCTTTATTTAGGCTTTATATTTTCACAGTCCTATTACTACAACAGACAAAATAAAAAATTTTTTCAAAAAAGACCCCAAACAGATCCTCCCACTAATTACATGCAAATTAATTGTATTAAACACAATTTTTGTTACAGGGATAATAGAGGCTAATGGTATACATCACTGAAGGATAACAATAATACTTGAGTTTTGCCCCTTAGTTAAAAAAGACAATACAAGAGAGCTAATGTTTCATTTTTGGTAAAACAAGCAAAATGTCTTTGCTATTCTGTTTCCAAGTGGAAGCATAGTACACTATTCCTCTACAGTTGTTTTCTGCAGATACACATTGCTGCTTGACCAGAATGGTATTTCAATAGCTGGATTATTCTAGATCGCGTGCTTTAACCAAGACATTGGGTTAACTTTAAAGTTGTTCTGCTTTGAGCAGGGTGCTGGACCAGGTGACCTCAAGAGGTGCCTTTTAACCCAGCCTCTGATGCCCTGCATTGAAACCTTGATTTGAGACTTGGATCTGAAGCACCTTTTCTTTGTGGCTGGTTACTGATGCTCTGTGCAGTTCTAGGGGCATCGTGAAAGCTAAGAATGGGTCAGGACTTTTGTGATACACAGTTCCTTTCTGTTTGCCTCCCTTTTTGCCCACTGCATTGCGGAAGTGATGGAAGAAAGTTTGTCATTTCCAAAATTTGGAACATGAAGTAATTCTGCTGTTTGGATTTTAATTTGTGATTTTGTGGCTTTGATTTAATGATTTTTATTCTCACATTTATTTTTGCGGCCCTGAGGAGGACCACTATACTCAGTTGTGCACACACTACTACAAATGCATGTCTACTTCACACGCCTGCAAAGTGTATGCCACTGCAATTTGGCACGCGTTGTCTTAAAACTGAGAACGGTTCTTCTGTTTCTTTGAGAAAGGGAGCAGGATGACTGGTCAGAAATGCATCCCATTGCACACAGGAGTCAGTTTGGGAATTTATAGTAATGCTTTAGAAAACTTGTTCTTTCTGAACACGTGCACTCATACGTGCTGTTCTCTCTCTGAGGCGTTTAACATGCTCTCTAGAAAATGCTAGACAAAGCAAGATGTATACGGCTTCTGTGAGAGGCACTGCAGTGAGTTCAGCAACAGCAGATATATCCAAAAATAATTAAAAAACAAACTTGGAAGACTTTGGCTACATGTGAATCACCCTGACCCTTTTTTCCTCTTCTGCTAGCTGGTGAGCGGGCTGAGAGCGCTTTGCTGGAAGTTGCTCTTCATCCCATGCAGGGCTTGCCCTGCTCCCCATTCAGGCGTACGGAGCTTCCTACCCTTATTAAATGGGAGCAAGGTCAAGCCATGCAGTGGGTAGAGGCTCCAAAAAAATCAGTACCGGCTGAACCCTCCTCCTTAAAAGAGGCTGGGAGCATTACCAATGCAAAATAAGAGTCCAGCACAGAGCGTGGGTTAAACATTAAGTCCACTGAAGTATATTCTTTTAGTCTTGCATAGGAACTATTGATTTAACCTGAAGAACATCATTAGCTGCGGTTCTGATTTGGAGCTACAAGTATAAAACCCCCTAAAATGTATTTCAAGGAGATGTTCCTTAGCAGTGGTTTAGTTCCAGCATGGCAGGCATGCTAGTTTACCAGCTTTGTAGGTTTAATTAAGCACAACAACATCCCAAATAATACAATTAAAAAAAAATCTTTTCCTATTCAGGTGCTTCTGATTATAAACGTATGAACTTTATAAGAAGAGGAGTTAATTGAATTGTATTTGATTACTTCAACTAATTGAAATTACAGAATTAGCATAATTGGTGTGAATTCAGCAGACAGCCATGATTCAGCTATTCCCATGGCCCTTTATGACTGTGAAGATGTTGCTTCCAACCTCCATGGTACGCTGCACAGTGAGTTTGTGTACAGGAAAACACATCTTTTTCAAAAGAGCCTTAGGAGAGGTACATGTAGAGCTTCCTTTAATATGTGTCAGGATGTGAGGAGAGTATATCCGTTTCCCTATGCATTTAAAAAAAAAAAATTAGATGAGATTTGTTATGTTACATCTATTTATTAACCCGGCCAAACATGACGTTTTTAAAATGGACATTTGTTAAGGAAAAGACAGTCTTTCTCAATCATTGTGAAAATACTCTTTTGACAATACATCCTACTAAGGTCTCATATCATCATCTTATTATTGCAATGGATCTGGCCCTTTTATTTTCTGTGTGGTTTTGCATATGGAAAACTTATGAAAGGGTTCTTCATTTATTTTTGTGTGTATGTGTGTACACATATATAATTTCTGTGTGTGCATATACATATGAAGAATATTTTTTTGTGTAGCTATGTATATAAAAGTATAAACATATAATCTATCTCTCTATATATGTACATATATATAGATAAAACATTTTGGAGCACTTCAACCTAATATACTTTATTACAGGTTCAGCAAGTCTAAATCATGCAAACATCTTCATATATGCTTTGTATTGACCTTGCTGCAGAACAGCAATGAACCGTAGCCATCTCTGCAAACAGCCGTAATTATGAGCCATACAAATAAATAGTGACCTGTCTCTAAATTGTCTTTAGTAATTCTTCCGACCGACCTACTGTTAGCATCTTTTACCAATGTATGTAATGTAATTTATAGCACAGCCTAAACGTGACATGGCTTGGGCTTTTTAAAATTGTACGTTTTGGTGCCCTTAAGTAGCCCAGTACAGTAAAATCTTTGTTCCTCACAGAATGCATGCATGTGTACAGTACACATTTATCTAGCCTGGAATAGGCATTAATCTTTAATTACTGGATAAACATATTAAACAGGTGTGGAATAACCGAACGTTCAACTGTGCAATGTTTATCTACTAGCGCGGTGGATACCTTGGCTCTGCAGTTTGAAAGGTTTCACCTCGCCGTGCCCAGGGCTGAGTGAAGGAGGGAAGGCTGGGAGGGCGGGCACACAAATGCCCCAAATCCCACATAAATCAGAAATTTCCAGTTATAAATTATGCACCATCATAACATCCCGTTAGCACGGTTGGCGAGCCAGGGCTGGAGCATGGGGTAGTTTATAGCGGAAAAATGGCTTTTCAAAGGATAGCACACCCTCGGACTCCTTCTCCTCCTAGGCTCTGTGTGCTGGGCTTGTGGTGTGAGGAGATATAAAGCAGCATTTTTCTAGCTGCCTGGTGGAACAATGAGGGCTCTGTTAGCAGGAGCCCAAACTTCTGTAGCCCCTGCCTCACAAGGTTGGAATGACTGCTTAAACCCAGGTTCAAAGCCCTTGGCCTCCAAGTGCTTTAATTTAGCACTATTTTTGCTGCGCTAGCCTCTGTTTTTTCTGCTTAAACCATCTAAGGTCTCCTTGTTTTGCAGGGAACTAAGCAGCTCCTTTTTATAATTAGGTTAAAGATAATCAAATGAAGACTTGGGTATTTCTTACTGTCATTTAATCTTTTTTTTTCTTTTCTGTTCTTTTTTTTTTTTAACTTTTGCAAAATTGCTTTTTATCACCATTGCCTAGCTTCTTGTAAATTTACACCTCTTTTTTTGCTTCTCTGTATTTCAAGCTTCTGGTTTTCTGCTTTAAAAAAAAAAATACCGTTTGACAGATATTTTTCAGCATTTTTATTTGATGCCATAAAATAAACTTTTACCAGGTGTTCTTAGGTATGATTCACAACACTTTCATTCTTTCATTGTCAGTTTTCCCAAAGCTGACTGGTGTGAAAATAAAAGAGAATGCAAAAACTGCAAAAAGGATACAAATGAAGTGGAAAAAACCACAGATATGGAGTAAGGGAGTAAGAAGCCACATAGAACTGCAGCTAAAAGAGGGCTGTGCATTAATAAAAGTAACAAGTAAGTGCTGGCACAATTTGCTTCTAGTTTTCAAACATAAAACCACAATCTAAAATGTAGGCACTATTCAGATAATAATCACTCAAAAGTTTGTTAAAACCACGACTTAGTATTAAAGCTGTGGAAAAGCGTGTAACAGCTGATGTCAAGTTTCTAAAAGAAAAATTGTTTCAAACTTAACTTTCCCATTCCTCCATAACGCACGTTAATACAAACATATTTGAAATAGGAGCAAAAGAATCTTATCTGGTACCAAAGACTCAAATCACAATTCTGTTAGAAACCAAAGAAATTGTACACGAACAGCCCCATTTAAAAAACAGGGGAGGAAGAGTGTAAGAAAGATCATCTGAATTTACAGTATATAGAATATCACTGACCTCTTTGTCTAGTCAAAAAACATCGTGCTGGAAAAGACAACTGGAGAGTCACTACCTGGGTCTTGACAGGAATTTCTTTTACAGACGTCAGAGTAGAGGCCAAGGTGGAGATCAAATTTCCAATTTGTTAGATTAGTGGGAATCTGAGGGGTACTGGCTGATAAGTCTTTTTCTCATTTTATAAGTGGTGTTAAAAGTCCCAAGGTTTGCCTTTCTCCTTTTTTCATAATAAGGTCATCACCATTTTTTTGTTCTCGTTCTTGACTTTCACTCGTTTGGGTAAATTTTTTATGATTATGAATGTTTAATGTGCTGTGATATTTAGTTGGTTTACTTTTTTTTTTCCCTCTCTTTACACTGGTCTTGTGTGTTGTAAAAAGATCAAAATCATAGAATACCTCAAATTGGAAGGGGCCCTTAAGGATCATCGAGTCCAACTCCTGTGAGTTTTTAGAAGCAGGCACCTTCAGACCTGGGATGTACTAAATATTGTAAAAATAGGATACTGAAGAGTTTAAGTTCTGTAATTCTGTGCTTAAGAACAGGCCCCATAACTTCAGGGTGAAAATGCCTGATGGGGATTTGCAGGGCCAGATCCTGCAAATCTGTATGATCTGTTCTGAGTGCATCACAGAATATCGAGTTTATTGTTTGTAACACATTGGATATGTTTTCCTTTTTTGTTCTGAAGTCATGTTAATTTTTTTCACACAAGGCACCTAGTACTAAGTTTCACCTCATACAGATGCATGTGCGTCTCTTGACTGTGGTCGTGACTTCATGATGGTCTCTGTGGCGCAGAATATAGCTGTTAAAAAAAAGAAATTTATATGATTCCCATCACAACTAAGTATACTACAGTCCATCTTCAATTTTTTTACGACTATGAAAAAATATTCTGAATATCAGTTATAATCATTAACACTTATTCATCCTAAGTTATTTTCAAATAGTAATTGGGAATAAACATACCTTTAAAAAAACACAAGTAAGGACAAAGCTCCCTCAGTGTGGTGATATGACTTCATTTTGCTTTTTGAGTTCCAAGTGGAGCACATTTTTCTTACAAGATTTGACTATTCCAAATGAATTTTTTTTTCATCATTATTAATGCTCCAAAAGCTCTGAAAAGTATCTTGTTTTCCTTTTGAAGACTCATCAAAATGTTGGACTCCTCCAAATATGACTTAATTCAGATGGTTTCATTACTGACTAGCATATTCTTGTGACCAAAACAATGGAAGAGACAAGGCAGCATTTGGTCTGTGTTTTCAGGCCTAAATATATCTCCTTAAAAACAAAAAGCCTGCAATGATAGTTTGAAATTCCTGATTGCAAAACCAGTTATCACAGTCTGCTTCTTTGAGGTTTAGAAAAGATGAACTGTATTTTGACCCATAATTTCATAAAGAAAGTGTCAAATTAAAGACATGAACAGATATTGAAGGTGTTTACCCATCACAGTGGTCATTTGTGTGACTGGAGGTTGCAGTCACAGTTCTTACTACAAAGGAGCCCATCAGATTTTAATACTGGACGCATGTGCTGAAGACACTGTGTTTTCTACTGATAAATATACCAAAAAATGGGAGTGGGAAATGAACAATTATTAGAATTAGGAAAACAGATTATTTCCCTTAATTATCTTGGAGATACACGGTAGAAATGACTGGGTGCTGGAAACAGGGGTAGGAATACAGTTTTCTAACCCATAAAGATACTATGTATTTTTGCAAATCAAAATAACGGCAATTCAGACATATCTTAACATATTCTAAAATTCCAGAAAACTTATACAACTGTGACTTGAGGGAAAAATAAAGTGAATGTTATCTTAAAAGATGGGTTAAGTATTCCTGATTTCTGAGATCACAAGGAATCTTTAGCCAGCTGGAGCCTCCAGGTTATTCAACGATTCTAAGTAGAAATATAGATGACTAATGAAATAAATAGTTGTCTTCCTCTTAATTTTTCATTTATAGGGCCAACAGTTCTTACATTTCCTGAGGCACTCTGCATATATTATTGAGGTAGTATGTTAAAATGATCTCGCCTCATTTATCCTCCCCCATAAAATAGTTGAGATGTAACTTTCCAAAGAAAACATCTGAAACATTTAATTTTACCTGTCACTTTTTTTGGTTTTCCCTGTTAAGAGTAAAACATTGGGCTGTACATTTCTAACGGAGGGTTTTCATGTGAAGGTTAGAATAAACAAAAGTATGATTTAAGATTCAGAGACCAGAAAATGACTAATGGGCAACTGTAATTCATTTTCCAGGTCCTAGGTACACATAGTTGAAAGCTATAAAGGTAACAAAGGTTATCAAGACCTAGAGATAAGAATTAGAAGTTGTTAAGTTTAGTGTCTAAAATCAGAGTTTCCTCATTTTTCTTTCTACTATGTGAAGTAGTAATTCCTTGGATTTACACTATTCACACTGTCAAGTCAATACTATATTGTGATTTATCTTATTCAAGGAATGGATATTTATTTTCATTAACTTGGCTCATCTAGGAGTATTTTGTATTGTTACCTGTTTAGATGCTGCGCATGCATGCTCACGTTATTTTGCAGAACTGTGTTTTAGTATCTTCTCTATCATCTTGATGAATTTTGAAATTTAGGGTAGGCCTTTTCTTGTAGATTGTATTGGTTTAAATGTTTTGTACTAGTCTCTCTAGCAGAGTCTTTTCTGTTCAGAAGCATTCAAGTTCTAGGTAATGGTCAATCAGCTGGTATTATTGTCTACTACAGCCACTGGTGTTTCTGCTATAGGCAAATGCCACTCTATCAGAATCTGTCTGACTTGACTTTTCTGTTTGAAACGTTCACATTAGACATGAACTCTCGACAGATTAACTTTTCCAGTGTTATGCAAGCAGAAGTACTGATTGAGCTCTGCTAATCATACAGTAACATACTTTTACTGAGTGCCAGTAGAAATTGGAGTAGGTATTTTAAAATAAAAGCTTTTATAACTAACTAGCCGTAGAAAAATGCTCTTGGATCAAGTTTTTGGAACAGATCATTCCTAAATACATGAAACTGCACATATGATACTTCTTCTGCACAAATATTTAAAAGAATTATGCTATGACATTTTTGTTGTTATTCTTCTTGTAACTAGGTTCAAACTGAATGAATTAGATTCAATGTTTGTCAAACTGATTTCACTGATAAAATGGACTAAGCTTTAAAAAACATTATGCAGGTCTAAAGTCCATACTAAAATTGTTTGGCATGTCCCTTCCCATTACTTTTTGCTCATGGTTATTGTATATAGTGAAGGAGCCACTGAACTGAATTTCTTTTTCTCTTCCACTAACTCATTATAGCCGTAGCAACACTGTTGTATAAACTGGAGCTTGTTTAATGAATTACTTTCAACCGTCAGATGGAACACTGTTTTCACTGGTTTGACTTATAGAGGATGAGTATTCTTTAGGATTGCCACTCTCTCATCTTGTCATCACTGTCTTTCTCCTCATCAGTTATTTTGTGAAGTCCTGATCCAGCTCCTACTGAAATCAGTTGGAAATCGTCTGCTGCATATGGAAATCTTTCTGCTGCATCTTTTCTAAGGTCAAACTGATTTAATGTTCCCAAATGTAATCCCATTTTTATCCTCGGTAGAGAAATCCTGCCTCTAGGAACAGGTAGGCAGAGGAAGAGAGTTTGGAAAAATACCCTGTGCTTCACTGTGCTCATGCATCTGCAAGTACATGGCAAAAGGAGCCTGCCCCATACCTGGCTGAGCATAGGAACACATTTTCAGCAAAATAGGCCTCTTGTACTAGAGACTTAGTTGGTACATTCCTGCCCTTTATCCTCACTTGCCTGTCTTGTTTAGGTTGGACTTGGGGGTTACTTTATTGTGGAGATGACAGAATCCATCCCCACCAGAACTGCATGGTCCTCACTAAGATCTTCCTTTGTCGTTCTGTCCGAGCAGTGATGTGCAGGGGTGGCCTAACACCAGGGAGACAGGCGAGAGCAACAGCAGTCAAACCAAAACCAGCCTGGACTATTCATTACTGCTCATTGCATTCGGTACTAACAAAGCGAGACTATTTACTTGTTGTGCATCGGAAAATGGAAAAAATGCCCATTACTTTCTAAAGGACCTTGTAACTTTCTCCTGCATACTGCTTTTCACACTCTGCCTGAATACGCTGGGGGATAGCCAGTGAAATCCCCAAGTTATAACGAGTTGCAACATGCAAGAGCTATTTACAACATGTAAGAAATTTCCATAATTTTTTTTTTTTTTTTATTGGCTACTGCTTGAGCACATTACAGAGTTCTCCTGCATTCGTGTGCCTGCACAGTAGCTCTCAGCAGGGATTTCACTGGCTAGGGAGTATTGCCCTCCATGCTTAAATTTTGTCCAATATCTTCTAATCCCAGTTTGATTTCTAAGCATTGTAAAGTTCCGACAGCTGCAAAAGACATGATGGTTTTTATTTGAGGAAGAATTTTCCTCATAAAACTAAGCAAATTATTTTTTGGCTTTGCAAACTTTATAGACTAGGTTAATTGTTTGGCCTTCTTACACAGTTGTTTACACTCCAGATCGATCTCCTTCCCCCGTACATCGTACAGGTACTTTCACATCTATGTATAATAAAGTAATGGTATAATCTTAGCAGCAGTGTCTGTAGTATTCTCCTTAGAGGGAACTGTGAGTTCTCAGGGTTGTCTTTTGCCGGAACCTGGTCTCCATAAGCTCCCACTCCACTGACCTGAATGCCTGCTTGCGGATTTAGGCTTTCTGTGATAGACCATAGTTCACTAGTAGGTAGGGCATGGCTGAGTATGAGCCTGCTCTCCTCTTTTTCTTGGTTTCTAGTTTGAGACAGTGTGGATCTGCATCATTTTTGTGTGTTGTTAGGGGGGTTTTGGTTCATGGAAATGGTGACTAGAGTTTGGGATAGCCATATCTTTTCTTCTGAGAGATGCTTTAAATCTAATTTAATGGACTGGTTTCTGTGTTTTTAGCTTTCCAAATGTGCAATTATCCCATTAGAACTCCACCAGAGTCAAGTCTAGTCAGAGACCAACAATTTCATTTTAAGGGAGGGGAGAAGAGCTTTGGGACTTGTGTTCATTTTGATGCTGAACTCTTTCTCACACCCACTAGAAATTCCATCCTGAATAACTTCACTGAAACAGATACATTTCTATGAAATATTGCTCTTTAAAAGAAAAGGTATTCTAAAGCAAATAAGTTTTCTCTATCTCTAGACTTTTATTAAGCAAAGACTGTGGGCTGAAAATGTTTTCTGGACCATAGGAATACATTTTTGTATGACTATAGCGCTGAACAGTGCGAGAGCGGGAGCAAGGGAGTCCATTTCCAGTGAAGCTGGTTCAGTTGAAATCCAGAAAAAAGGAAGATGATCAGTATTCCCGAAAGCCATTCTCAGGTATACCTGAGGTCTATGGGATGTTTGTTGCTATGTAAGCTTTGCGAACCTTAAAAATAAATAAATAAATAGTAAATATTTCACAGAGCCTGTCATGGGATACTTGTAAAGAATCAACAAATACATGCAAAGAATCAGCACACTGAACTTTGCAGTTTGCATTAGTGGCAGCCCTGAGCTAAACTATTTATTCACTATTAATGCTAACGCAAATGTTGCCCTCCTTATTTACCTGCAAACTGCTAATCAAGTCAGCATGGATCTGAGAAGTATCCCCTTTGCACTAGTGCCCCTTGGCTAATTTGATTGAAAGTCTGATCCTGCGTCAGCCCCAGGCACTGAACATTTTGGTAGCTGTTCCTACCGCTTGTTTTCACATAGGCAAACTTGGAATACTTGCACTTTTTTGCCTTCTTTTATTTTATCTTCCCTTCATTTCCTCTGATGTCATCGTGCAACACTGTTTACTTAGTGACAGGATGCCATGTTGTGATTTAATTTTGCCCGGCTCCTTCACTTCTCTGCCAACAGCATGCTGTGGAGAAGATTTGGTCACCAACGGGACAGGGTGGCTGATTGACCTTGTACATGAAATCCAGGGAATTACTTTTAAAACAAATATGTATATATTATGGGAAGATTTTTATAGGCTTCTAATCCAATCAAGTTAAAGCACTAATAGTACATTTAAACTTGTTGACTTTTTTTAAAAAACATCTGGTTTTAATCAAGGTTCTTCTTGAATAAGACAGCTATCTCTTTATAATGAAAAATGACTATACTATAATGTAACAAAATAAATTATTTCTTCTGTGCCATTACTGAAGTACAGCAGTTGACCAGGGATCTAAAAAGCATCTCTTTTGAACCTAGCGAAAAAGCTGGTTGGCTATATTTGTCTTTGTGCTTTAGATGTGTCTTGAGAGCTTTGGAAATGACTTTTGTGCAAAAAATAAATAGGAAAAATAATTATCTTTTGTTAGTGGTCAAAAGTAATACAGATTTTCAAAGCATGCCGGGGAGAGCCTTTTCCTTTTGCTGCGCTGTTGACAGCAGTTATCTTGCTAATTTGTGTATAGTCTGCTGTTTTACTGAAGAGCCTGGTTTTCTGAAACACATTTCAGCCTGACACAGTTTTTCCTTATTGCTCTGACTCCACGGATTTATTATTTATTATCCAGCCTGAAATCCATTTTTAAGTAATTATTTCATTGATGGCCATTTATCCTAGCTGAGGCTTCAGGAGAAGCAGTTTCTGCCAGCAAAGCCTAAAATAGCCTTAAAGTGTTCGTGATGCTATGTTTGGTGATGCAGTATCAATATCCACTTGCGATTTCCTAGGTGAGGTCTGTGTCTAGATGTCGGAATGGATCATGTGAAACTATGTCGGTCAATTAATCACTGCCAATGAGCCATGGCGTGCCAAAGCTCCATTTCATAACGGCCTCCTTGTTAAGTTCACAAAATCTGAATCCACAGGCCAGACCTCCTCCTTTAAGACCTCCAATACAGGCTACAGAAACATTTGCAGGAAAATACATTTACTGCAAGAAATAAATGTTTCAGGCTTATAGGGTTGATCTATAAAGGAGGGAAAAAAAGAAAAAAGGAAAACTGTGGGGTTTAGCTTGAGAACTAGTTCAGTGGAATTGGTTATGCTGGATAGTTCTAGAGAAACGCTTCTAATGTGAATATAAAATAAATCCGTATTAAGTGGCACATATAGCATAATTCAAAATTAGTTGGAATCTGACCTTTACGTTTCATAGCAATGACTGCTGTGAGGGAGAAAGTGTCACTCATGTTTAACACTTCTCCTGCCTTATCTGTTCCTTCATCCTGGTCTTAGCAGATGCAAAAACACAGGGTAAGAGAGGTAGGGAAAGTCAAAACCGAATAGTAGCCTGACATACTACCAAAATATATTAAATTCCTGTGACAAGTAAGTCATTGTTAGGGGGGGAGGGTGTGAGGGGGGAAGGGAGAGCGTCTTTTACTTCACTGGCCCATTTAGGAAGTTTGGTCACTGGTATGAAGCCATACAGCTGCACACAATATAAAGTAAGTTTAACAGCATATTTGGTGAGTTTATAACTTCCCCAGGGCATTTTAACATTAAAAATAGTGATTGTTAACCTGGTCCATCTGAACTTAAATATGAGCTTACTTTGCAAGAAATGAGGGGTAACGTCTCAAGTACTTTTCTTTGTGTTTTATTATTGCTTAAGGGCTTACATTGCTTTATAGCTGCATTTTGTCTGTTTTTGCATTTTGTACTCAACTGGGATATTCAAATCCATGGTTTCAGTAAGGATGGCAATCTCAGCCCTGGATTAAAAATATGTTCTTTTATAGTTATGCATAGATATTAATAAATAAACAGTATATGATAAAATGACAGTTATATGTGACTTTGACATTATCAGCAAGTCCATTACATGTGTGTTATCTCTCTGGTGACTAAAGATTTTCACAAGCAGCAAAAACTCTTTAAAACATTAGAGTCTCAGACTGGCAGCCAAAAAAACACCGACAAATATTGAAAGGTACGAAAGAAATTGTGCTGAAAAGAATTACCATTGCTTTATAGGATGAAGTAGATTACAGAATATTAAAATGAGGTTCCATTTAGAAAAGCATGTTTCTGTATGCATAGTGGGCTGTCTTTTAAGGGAAAATTCTATTTTCAGATGAGTATACAACTGGAAACACCCAAGTTTTCCAAGCCATGAGTGACAATCCAAAAAAAATCATTACACTAGGTTAAAGATGAGGAGATTTTAAAAATAATATCGCTTAGGGTCTCCTTACTTCTTGCTGGTTCGTAAGCCTTTAGGGTTTGTAGTGTTGGGCATTTTTCTGCAAATACAAAACCTCAAAGATTATGTATTTATCTTTGAAAACTGATATTCTTGTGTACTTGCTCCTGGAATTGGGCTTTGGATGAAAACCCCCCAGATGTTGCAATTATTGCTAGAAATTGGCAGTGTTGTGGAGGTGCGGGAACCAGCCTGGCTCTTGTGTCACATTGCATGCTTCCGTGTAGCGCTGGCAGAAACGGTGCTTCTCCGTCCGTGCTCCTCCCCTGAGACGGTCCCTGTCAATACCCAACAGCCACAGCGTGCCGTACGGGTGGTCCTGGTGCTCGCTGTGGGCAGGTACTCATTCCGCAGTGCCATCACTGTTCCGATTTTGGTATTTTGCACGCACGTGCTCTGCTATTTTGCCATGTTAAGGAGCAAATTATTAAAAAAAAAAAAAAAAAATCTTTTTGGACTATGAATGCATTCTTTCCTCCAGCTTCATAAGTTTCCTTTGCCCCTCTATTAGATGGAAGTGAAATCATGCTGGGGTGACTTGCAGATGGGTATGAGGGCCATTTAAACCTGCAAGGTTTCTGGAGCCCTGTCTTCTCATGCTCTCGTACGGTAGCCTGCCATGTCACTACTTCTTGTGTTAAGCAATGCTAAGAGGACTTCCGTTCTTCAGACCACAGCAGCTCCTGGAGAGCCTGTGCTCTTTTTATTGGATTAGCGTAGCTTCCACATGCAGGCACTGAAGGTGGAACTCACATCCCCGTGTAAAGCCTAATGAAAATAGTTTTGCCCAAGGCACCAGTGCAGGGCTGGGAGGGAGCAGAACACCCACTTGGAGGCATTGCTCAGGGCACGCCACAGCTGTTTCAACCACTCCGCAGGGCCTGCAACACCCTCTGTTGAAAAGTTCCTTGCCAGTTTGTCCCAAATTATTTGCAAATTCCCTGGCTGGCTTTCTGCTACTACTGCAGCTGTCTTCAAGGGCATCTTCTGGCCCCTATCCCCCGGTGGGAGACCCTTGCCTGTTTTCTTAGCTTCTCACCCACTTTATAGTGCTGAAGGGGAGGGTGTCTTGTTAGACTCTGTGGCCTTACCTTCCACAGGGACCTAATGTGTAATTCTGACTGCTAAGCAATTAAGTGGTGCAATAGTAGCAGAGTTAACCCATCCACGCTCCTGTTTTGGAACTTGGTTGCAGTCCATCCTCAGTCTATCAAAACTTAGTAATAGTGACGTTCCACACCTGCTGCATGAAAATCTTAGTCCTCAGAATTTACAAAGGCCTCGGAATAGCAATTATTAATTTTAGGGGTTATATATACATGTGTATATGTATACACTCACATTATTGCGTGTAATTTATGTTTGTGGTTCAGAGCTGGTTTGAATGAATAGTAGTATATAATTTGTCAAAGTAACAATCCTTGGCTTTGTTTTTGACTGGCTGTTACCACAGAGCTGAGGATGGGGACATCATTTCCTAAAGCTGCCTGCTTAAAAAGAATATTCTATTCTATGTTCTAGTCCATGTAGATGGTAAGAAAAGAAAAAAATATTGTATATTCACATCAGCATCTTGATCCTGTACCAATACAGACAACTATAGTCCCAGACTTCAGTTAAAATAGGATCAAGTTTTGGATGAGACTGTGTGGCTTATAGCGTCTTTTCAGGGAAAGCTCTTGTAACGTTGCAAGCATGACAAATAATAATTCACCTAAAAAAATGTTGTAAAGTTGCTGATGTATGATAAGAATTATCACCTACCTAATTCCATTTGGTATAAACAAGTTACTTATTGACTTAACGATTATTGAATTATTCTAATTATATGGAATACCCAAGCAAGTTGAACTTAACTATATTTTGGGTTTTGTCTTTGTTTTCCTGGTCTCTGGTAGCTGAGATAAACAGTGCCAAAGCCTCATATTTCCTTAGAATCACAAAATACCAGGTTGGAAGACACCTCAAGGATCATCTGGTCCAACCTTTCTTGACAAGAGCCTGGTCTAGACAAGAAGGTCCAGCACCCTGTCCAGCTGAATCTTAGAGAAGTGTCCAGTGATGGGGAATCCACCACTTACTTCCCTGGGGAGATTATTCCAATGGCTGATTGTTCTCATTATGAAAAATTTTCCTCTTGTGTCCAGTCGGAATCTCCCTAGGAGTAACTTGTACCCATTACCTCTCCTCTTTTCCGTGTAACTCCTTGTAAAAGGGGAGTCTCCATCTTCTTTGTAACCATCCTTTAAATACTGGACATGGTGATAAGGTCTCCCCTAAGCCTTGTTTTCTTAAGGCTGAACAAACCTGATTCTCTCAGCCTTTCCTCATATGGCAGGCTTCCCAGTCCTTTGGTTGTCTTTGGGACCCTTGTCTGCACCCTCTCTGGCCTACCCACATCTTTTTTGCATAGTGGGAACCAAAACTGAACACAGTATTCCAGGTGTGGCCTGACAAGCGCTGAGTAGAGTGGGATAATAAGTTCTTTATCTCTTCTGGTGATGCCCTTTTTTCTGCAACCCAGCGTCCTGTTGGCTTTCTTCGCTGCAGCAACACACTGTTCACTCATATTGACCTTGTTGTCCACCAGGATCCCCGGGTCCATTTCCATAGAGCTGCTCCCCAGCCAGGTAGATCCCAGCCTGTGCTGCACTCCTTGATTATGTTTTCCCAGGTGCAAGACCTTACACTTGTCCTTCTTGAATTCATAAAATTCTTGTTAGCCCACTCTTCCAGCCTATCCAGGTCTTCCTGCAGGGTGGCTCTCCCTTCCAAAGTGCCCACTTCCCCACTCAGTTTGTTAGCTTCAGCAGACTTCATCAGAGTACGCTTGATCCCATCATCCAGATCACTTATGAAGATATTAAACAGCATTGGGCTCCATAGTGATCCCTGGGGGACCTCACTTGTGACAGGTTGCCAGTTTGAAAAGGAACTATTTACCACGCTCTGAGTGTGGCCTGTCCACCAGTTCACCACCCGCCGCACAGACCACTTGTCTAGATCATAATGCATCAGTTTCTCTAGCACAAAGCTGTGGAGAACCGTGTCGAAAGCCTTGAAGAAATTCAGGTAGACAATGTCCACTCCTCACCCCACATCAACTGAGCAGGTTACTTTGTCATAGAAGGCGTTTGGGTTTGTCAAGCATGATTTGCCCTTGGTGAATCCATGCTGGCTTTTGCCAATCATGTGCTTCGTTTGACTTGTGATAGCCCCCGGGAGGATTTGTCCCATACCTTTCCCAGGGACTAAAATAAGACTGATGGGCCTATAATTTCCTGGATCCCCCTTTAAGCCCTTCTTGTAGATGGGGGTGACATTAACCTTCTTCCAGTCTTCTGGGACATCCCCCAATCTCCACGACTTCTCTGATATTATGGAGAGCAGCCTCCCGACGATGTCAGCCAGCTCTCTTAACAACCTTGGGTGGATATTGTCAGGGCACATTGATTTGTAGGGATCAAGCTCCTGTAATAGTTCGCATACCAATTCTTCCTTCACTGGTGGTGCGTCTCTGTTCGCGTCAACCTGGATTTTTATCCAGGACCTGGGGCCCAGCAGTGCTGGTAAAGACCAAGGTAAAGAAAGCGTTGAGAAAGTCTGTCTTTTCAGCATTGTTGGTGACTAGTTCACCTCTTCTGTTTAACAGAGGACCAATATTTTCCTTCTGTTTCTGCTTGTTGTTTATGTACCTGAAGTTTTTCACACCTCTGGCCAATTTCAATCGAGCTGAGCTTTTGCTTGTTTCTTAACGTATTTGGCCTAAACTGTACAGAAGTTTAGACGCGTACTGATCTTAACTCTTGTGAGTAGTTCTGTTGGAATAACTGGTACCACCTTTCTCTTTTTCTTTTGGAATCTCAAAATGCAACAGAATCCTGTTTAGTAAATAAACAATTTAACCAGTGGATCTGAGGGAAACTTCTGGCTCAGGCAGAAAAGGAGTATACACGGAGCATTCAGATCAGCAACAGCCAGAGCAGTTTGTCCAACTGCACCCTCTGGCATATGTCGAAGATTTGCAGTATATGGGTGTATCTCTGCAGATCGAATATAATTTTTTCTTAATGTACACACAGTGAGGTGGATACAGACTAAATGCATATGATGCTTTTCAGTGGTCAGATAAAAGAAAAATATGCACGTGCACACAAGCACAAATGGCAGCGGACAGAATGGACTGGCAACTCACCAATAGTAAATTATTGTCCACACATGAAGGAGGAAACTGGGAATCTGCCAAGAAAATATATATAAATTTCAAGCCTTTGTCATACCTAACTACTTGGACCTGTCACAGGGGTTTTTGAAGCAATGATGTTGTGAAGGTTTGTGTGAAGAAGATAGGCCGGGCTACAATCGTCTCCCTGGCAGTGGGGGTAAAGAAATGCAGTCTTTGAATGAGCTCATAAGAATCTCTCTGGCCAAAGATGTAGATAAAGTGAGATGCACCAGGTTAAGTCTACATTTTGCTGAGTCTCTGTGCATCATGTCTTTAAAAGATGCTAATTTCTGTCCATCTGCTTAGCACATTCAGGCTGTCATTATTTCATGTCTTAAGTGGGGCAGCATCCCTTTCTGCGGGCTTGTTGAATGGGATGTGCAAAATTGTGTACATCCACTTAGAAGGTTTCTGGGAAGATCATTTCCCTTGGTTTCTGCTTTCAGCATGTCACGTATGTCTTTGCTAGCTCCTTTTCCTCTATCACATCAGACCAGTGTTACTTGTCTTCACTTCACAGGCCTTTCATGTCTTGTATTCACTCTATCTGTCATCTCTCCTTCACTATCGACTGGCCGACTCCTGCCTGCAGCCAGCTTCCAACACCCACATTCAGCACCCACTTCTTAAATTTTCAAACAAGCACCTCTCTCTTTCTTCCATGCTACTGGTCAGGCTTGGGAGGAGCCTGCTGTAAACACTCTCAAAGATGTTTCATCACTGCTGTGCTTCAAATCTCAGCCTGCGATGCCAACAGGAATCTTCACAATGGTTAGACAGCTGATGTACTGCAACCATTGCCTGTCGTGACAGTCAAGCTCGTTTTCCTACATCCTTCTTCCAGCACTGCCACTTGAAGAAGTCTCTGCCTGTATCGGTTTCATCTCTCTGAGACCTTTTGTTTCCTATGTGTACTACTACTATGTGAACTACTATGGCAAGGGTTGTAGCTTACCCATATGCCAGGTCATGCCACAGTAATACAAATAAGTAATACAATAAGTGGTTGCGTCAGGGGGTTCAGTATCAATCTCAAGAAGTGCTACACTGAATACTCCTATCAGCCAGGTGCTCTGTTGGCAAATGTGCCTGTTGACTCATTGTCCATTGCCTCATCCAGCCCAGAGGTTCCTTGTGAAACTGCCTGCATGTCAACGCTGCCTGCAGGGCTCTCAGAGCCTCACATATTTGTCCCCAGTTGGATAAAGCAGATAAGAGGCGAGACATACACAACTGTGAAACTGCTACCCATGTAAGTGCTGATTTGTGGGACAATGAGGATAAAGACTTGCACGTTATTCACAACACCTAGCCTAACTGGCAAGGTGCATCCGTTGATCTCCCTATTTTCCCTCCCTGGTTGATGGAATGACAGAGATCATCATCCACAAAGTCATGTAAAAACACTAAATCAGGCTGATATGATTCACCCACTTGGCTGTAGAGGGAAGTTGGAGAGATTGAACTGAGGCGCTTAAAGTTGGGAGGTATGAATAACCTTTCCTCCTCATTACCGAGTGTGGTATTTCCATGTCAAGAGCATAAATTAATAAAGGGTTAGACATGCCATAATGGCTGTAGCCCTTGTGCACTAGTTCATCCGCCACCTTGCAGCACATGATTGGAAATCCTCACCAGCATGATTGGAAAGCCTAAGGAGAAGGGTAAAAGGAGAATGAGAAAAATGTGTTCATGAACCAAAGATGCCCAACTTGGATTTGGCATGACTGTCCATTATCTGGGTCGGGATGGTGAAGTCCCAGCCTCACCAGTGTATTTCAGACTGGAGTCAGACAATCATTCAGGTTGAAAGGGACCTCAGGAGGTCTTTATCCAACCTTCTGCTTAGGGCAGGGTCAACACTGACATCAGCTTCAGTTGCCCAGGGCTTTGTCCAGTTGGGTCTTGAAAACCTCCAAGGACAGAGACTGTGAAAGCTCCCTGTGTGTAACCTGTTCTACTGCTTGTCTCTCCTCATCCAGAATTTTTTCCCAGATCCAGCTAACCATCTTGGCAGCCCTCCATTGGACTCACTCCAGTTTTTCAACATCTTTTTTGTGCTGTTGGACTCAAAACTGGACATAGCATTCCAGATGCAGTATAACAAGTGCTGAATAAAGGGAAATTATTACTTCCTTTGATCTACTGCCTTTTAATATAGCCCTGGATGCTGTTGGCCTTCAACATTGCCAGGGCAGTGTTCAACCTACTGGCCATCAGGACCTGGGGTCTGTTTCAGCAGAGCTGCTAGCTAGCCATGCTATATTTCAACAGTTGATTAATCTGTCCCATTTGCATCTGACCTTGTTGAATTTTACAAGGTTCCTGTTGGCCCATTCCTCCAGCCTGTCATGCTCCCTCTGAATGAAAAAAAAAAAATAAAAATCAACTATTTCCCCCAGCTTGGTGTCATCTGTCAATCTGATGAGGGAGCACGCCATCTCCTCCTCCAGGTAGCTGATGAAGATACTAGACCAGGATTTCAGTGTCAAGAGTTTCATACAGTGTTGGCTCATTTCCATAGCCCTGTTTGTAAATTTTAAAAAGTTTCATAAGTGTTGCATTTTAAAAAGCCAGATCATGGGAGGTTAAAAGCAAAGGTATATAGTAGGAACCCTTTGATCAAGTAAGGTCACATTGCCATGAACTGTCCCAGTCCTGGACCTGACCTAACAATTTTCAAATCACACTGTGTGTCTGAATGTTAGAGAGGAAACAGAACTCCACTTCAAGCCAAGACCATCCTGCACCCTTAATTATGGTCTCATTGTAGCTACCCATATATATATACACAGACATACATACATGTAGTTAATTTTTCCTGAAAGAATGTGTCTTATGGCAGGAACCCACTGTGCCAACTTTCTAAATGGAGTGAGCTTTTCCAGAAGAGTTACTGACTTCTGAAACAGGGTTTCGATCATGAAAACGCTGACATAACCTTTAACTGTAGAGCCATGAACAACTTTGTTATATTACTTGTTCCTAGCTTATGTCCTTGCTCTGGAAACAGTGGTGGCATTGTCTGCTGCTAATCATGTTGAGGGGTCGGGGAGAGTTGGCACCAGTATCAGAAGGGAAAAATAACTTAAAATTAAAAATTCACCTTAAGTGAGTCATACAAACTCAGGGGATTTTTGAATGAATGGCTTTAGTTTGGGTCTGTGTATATGATACTCTGATGGGTTTTTGTACATTACAGATATATCAGATGTAGTAAATATTCTTTATCAGTCTAATATATTTTGGGTATTTTAAGCCCCCTTACATTTATAAATCTGACTAGTGATCTAATCACCTTTTTAACGGGCTTTTTTTCCTCAGTACTTTTTGTAAAGAGAAACCAAAGCCTCACACAGCGTTTCCAGCTCTCACGATTTTAGTGCGGGTCTTGCAATACCTGGTGTTTTCTTAAAGCCCCAGCTCCTGGAGCTAGATGATTACCTCAAGATCTCACCTTTTTTGCTTCGTGGCCCTTGAGATTTCCAAGAAAAGACTGAAAATATGAATGCTAAAAGATCATATGTAACAACAAAAAAAAATCTAGAAACTACAATTCTGAATGTTTTACAGCTTTTGCAGAGGCCTTTTGAAGGCTTGCAGTGGCAATACTTTGAATATAATCAATTTGACTAGAGCTGCTTGGAATGCAAATTGCCACCAGCACTCCAATTATTAATGCTATCACCTAGAGGTGGGCAAAGGAAAGTCTTAGGGTTAGTTGTTTCTGATTTTTACATTCAGAGACAGATGTGAATCCTGCTTATTATCTTCTCTAGATTGTCCCAACCTAAAACCCCAGAGCTGGACGATCTTGAAAGTTCACACTGTGAGCCAAGCTTTGGTTTTTGTTAACCTGTTACAAAAGCATTTGAGGGTAATCTGTAACATTTTATAGTAGAGAAAGGTGACCAAAAAGTTATTTTTTAATATGTTCTTTTAAGCACTATGAAGAGCTGTTGGTCTTCTGCTACAGATAAAGTAGAATAGTGGCTGACACCATCATTAGCCCTGAAATCAGTTCTGCAGATGGACACCAAATCTGAAAGACACATAACACTCTCACCCTACAGGCTTCTGTTGAGCAGCCTTTTACTATTGTTTTCTTTCCAGAGGTGCTAATTTCCAGAGATAAAGAACTGAGTGATCCCAGTGAGAAATGCAAAGGACCTTGCAAAAGCTATTAAGTGTGGAAATTAACAAACATGGGAAGCAAATGGCTGAATATATGAGTTTCAGTCAATTAACTTTTTAACAAACAAAACCTTCAGTAGTTCCCCACTACTCCAGCTGTTCTGTGTTTGGTGTCAAGCTAAGTGTTACTTAATTTTGGCCCGAGGAGGACGGAAGCAACTTTGTAAGTTTTGCAGCAGTTATCTTTTTCGTGGCTGATTAGCCTTTCCTTTTCTATCAGCATAAGAACATTATTGCCCCAGCCGTGTGGGAAATACGTGTTAAAACAGCTATCTAACAGAGGGACTTCCCCACACTGTGAAATCTCATCGGGGTTGCCATCTAAGCCACACAGTGCAGAAGCGAGCACAGGCAAACCCGTGGTGTAATCTGTAAGCACAGCCCAATACGCGCCATGGTCTCCCTCCGTGATGCAGTGGTGGGTTGTGATCTTCTCTTTGTTGACTACCGTCCATCTTCAGAGACTGCCCAAGTGCAGAGCAAGAGCTGCAGGGGCTTGTGGTTCACTTCATCTTCGAGCCCCTCCCACAATAACCAGAAGGGTTCATTGTCTCTTTGGGATGGGAAGACTGGTAGTTAGAAGCAGTCTTTAATGTGTGACCTTACCAGGTTTCCAAGGACTGAAGAAAGTCCCGCTAAGCAAAGGTTTATGCCTTCCATGGGCTTCACAGTCCCTACGCTTTCTGTCTGTACCGTGCAGTTTTAATGTGTTCTGAAATCTTGCGTAACCTGATCGCTGGATGAGAGGATGTTCTTAAGGACATCAATAGCCAGCTACTGAAAAGGTTTGCCATCATAAAAGTGCTCCTTTTTGTTCTTGCTTAATAAATGCATTAATCATAATTCAGCAGGGGGGAAAAAAAAGTCAATCTGTTACAGTAAAACCGTCTGCCCTTTATTTCTTTTGTTCAAAGAAAAAGACATAAAATTGAAGTTCCTTTAAAATTTTCCATGATAAATGTTTCTCTGCTTTCTTTTTTCACGTTTCTCTAATTCGTACGAAGGAGACTTTGATTGATTGAAACCCTCTAGTAAATCTCTAAGTCCTTAACCACTTACTGCTTGCTTGATATAGCATTTGCTGTTGTTTATAGTCTGCTATCCATGGGATTGGTTTTCGGTGTAATAAAGTACTAAAAATCTCATAGAGTTGGATCAACTTGGGTGTTCTGCGGTTAGCATGGTGGTTGTTATGCCTAATTCCCACAGCAGAGAGGGGGAATTAGGGGGAGCATCATAAAGAACAAAAGTTAGTGGATTGCCAGCTGAGTAAAGCCCTCACTGTGAACAGGTTTGGGTAATAGCAATATTTCTAAAGGGGAGGGTAATGACACTTAAGTGAGGTTGGTCTTAGTAAGCAGTTGCAGGTCTGGATCCAATAATGTATCATTTACTGCGTCTGGAATAGATCGCTTGAATAAATTAAGTGAACTCTTACCCTGCTGTGAGCTTTCTTGCTGCGTGCTCTGTGCTTATTAGCCTCCTAGCCCCTAGTTTGACCCTGTTCCTTTCTTAAATTAATGCATCTCCAATTCCCTAATCTAGCCCTTTTTTTTTTTTTTTTAATCTCATGTTTCTTTGTTTCCACCCAACTTGAGGAAATAGCTGAGGAGTTTTCAACTGTTTACCCAGAGGCAAAATTAACAGGTGCATTCGGGGTTATTGTGAGGCTCATCAGATGCGCTGGGGGCTTGGCTCAGCTCCCGCCCTGATAAACAAAACAGTATTGTAAATTAATTGAAAACTGACCAAGATGAAAGTATCACTTAACGCATAGGTATAGTTTTGAAATTTTACTTTTTTTATTCTTCTGGCGACAGAGGGACATTTTAAAAAATGCCAGGATCTTACTGTCTATGGTAAAGACAGAAAACTAATGATCCAGATTTGGTGTGTGGGTAGTATTAAAAAAAAAAAAAAAAAACAACAAAACCCCATAACTTTCTAATGAGTCGTAGCATTTTGAGCCATTATCGGCCTAGCTGACAACATGACGCTCACAGAGGACTTTTTAGGCTTTAGAGTGGTTTCTTCTTTATTTGAAATGGAGAACACTTTTAATGCAGAAATATCCTTACCACTGTGCATACTGATTTTTGACAGACATTCTTCATTTACGGTACAGTCAAAAGTGCATGAAAGTGCATTTGCTGTCATTTGCCTGATTTGATTTGGAAGAATTCAGCAAGCACAGAGCAGATGGTGGAAAGGTTAAGAACAAATGCATTATGATGTGTGTTATGTCTTCATCCAGGGATCACTTACAGGAGATTCTAGCCAGTTCCACTTTATATTCAAAGGCTTTTCAGTAGGGACAAAAGCTCTTTAAGACTCAGCTTCCTCATTGTGAAAAACTAAACCTCATATTTTTCAGAGAACGCTGTCTCTCCCTCCAAGCACTTCTAGTACTAAAGACAAAAGGCCTTGAAAAGTTCTTTGTTGAAAGGAGTTTTGCAATCGCTCATGTGTCACAATGTGTGAAGGCAGTCTAGTTTATAAAATATCAGGAAGTTCACGACGAGCTGTTTAGTGACCTTGTAATAATCTGTCATTTTAGTCAGATTCTGTGGCATCGGAGCCTTTTAATGGTCATTTAGAAAACTTTATTCAATAAGACCGGAAAGTAATTACTGCTCTGTTTGGCAGATAAGGATATGGAAATTCTTGGAAAACACAAGAATTCTTTGGGTTTTTCCTTATGATGTCTTGGAGACAACAGATTTTGCAATGGATTATAAAATGATCAGTATCTAGCAGCAGCATCAACTCCAAAAACTATTTCTCTGTGCTCTACTTTTGACTGTTTGTTAATTGTCTTATTGGTTTTTGGGGGGAATGGGTAGGGCTGCCCTCTGGTATCTAAAACTCTGGAGTCATTTGCACTGTGGAGAATGGAATAGGACTGAAACATCAAGATGGCAGTAATAACTTTGTGGTGAAAAGCTGAATGGTGTTGTAATACATTGCATTTAGTATGCAGCCTTGATCTCCACACCTGTACCCTGCCTGATAACCTCTTCCAAAATGTGGTTAGGTATTCCAGATGCCAGTGCAAGTTTGTAAAACTAATTCCCTGACCTTTTGTAGTTGTGATACATCATGTGACTTTGGAGGCTAAACAGGGAGAACACACATTTCAGTTCTATTGGCTGAGATACGATATCAGTAACGGTGAGGATCACAAGACAAACTGCACTCTGGAGCAGCTGAGGACACTCTCTCCTCTTCCTTGTTCCTCTGTCATCACTGATCAGTGCAGGTCTGAAATGATTTTGATATCGGGGTTTCCCTGCAGGATCCTGTGGCAGCATAGGTTGCACTGAAAGTTGTGGGTGACCAAACTGGTTTAGGTTGGTTGAAGACAAACAGGACATTTCCTTGCTTATGATTTCTCCACTCCTTATACCTACATTGACGGGTTTCTCACATAATGTTATCTTTTCTGTTGCTTCATTTCTTGTAAGTTTTTCACCTTTAAAACTGCCATTGGTTTAACTCCTCTTTTGACT
Source organism: Alca torda (assembly GCA_008658365.1). Taxonomy (NCBI): domain Eukaryota; kingdom Metazoa; phylum Chordata; class Aves; order Charadriiformes; family Alcidae; genus Alca; species Alca torda. The sequence continues at coordinate 74,618,467 of CM018077.1, read as the reverse complement.
GTTCCAGAGATTGTCTGAGCATGCTACAATATTCCTACTAAAAGAAGAAGAAAAGAGAGAGGACACATGAAGAATGGCTACCTCTGTTCTGATTTTGTAGCTCAGGTGATGAGTGTAATCGGACAAGAACAGATGGTTGATTGGACTTGATGAGGTAGTTTAGATACACAGGCAATGGCTGAGGGATTCAGGTCTACCTATGAAAGCTAGGACAGTAGTTTTCCTTACAGATCAGGCCACATTGGAGGTGGGGAAGGCTTAGGTGTGCTCTTAACTGCATTGGTTTTTGTAATGCCAGAATGAGGGGCTGCTTCTGTCTCCAAGTTAATCAGTTCTGTAGTTTTTGCAACACAACTGCATGTTTCCACTAGGTTCACAGATCTCAATTTGCCTTTAATGCTCTTACTCTTAATGAAGTTTGGGTAGATCTGCATGTTTCTCGTGGCATCCCTGTGTCACTCAAGATGCTGTGTAGGATGGAGATTGCTTCAGAGCTGGCTTCACCTTTGAGATAAGTAAAAAGAGGTAAGGGCCTCTCAATTACCAATGTCCTTAATGTAAGAATGAAATGCTAATCAAAGTGTATCTCTGTTGGAGACCCTGTGCTTTCTTTCATGCTTTTGGTCACCATGAAGTAATTCATTTAGATGTCAGAAAGGTTAATTAATGTATCACTGAAATTAACATGGACACTGTTCAGTTGTAGAGCTATTGCTCTGTGTACTATCTGGACTCAAGCCTTGCTATAATGTTTACTTTTTTCTCTCGGTCAAGAATTTCTTCCAGCTGTAAAGAACAAAACACGGTATGGTTTGCATTTTTGTAATTGAAATTTGAACACACAGCTATAGATATGGGGATTTAGGAACGTCATTTACAGGAATTTATGGACAAACTGATATGGATTTGAGTGATTACTTTTTTTCATTATTACTATTTTAGCTCATCGAAACACTTCCTCATATCCTGGAGAATTACTTAGGTTACACCTATTTATGTACTCTCTTACTGTAAAAATGCAAAATGCTTCGTAAAACTGGTGAATTTTACCTGTGTTTTAAGCCAGGGTAAGGTGAACCAAAGCAAATCAAAGTTGATAGCAGTTTCTGCTGCCTTTGATAAGGGACCTGATTTTGTGCGCACTTTCAGCAGCGGGTCACTTAGGCATTGCAAATACTCTGCAGGTCACTAGGGTTTTTTCCTCAAATTGATGCTTAAGTCTCATGTAGAACAATACTGGGATGGACTATTGACTGAACAGCTAAGTTATCTCAGAAATGTCTGTGCTGTAGCACATTGAGAGCCACTGTAATCTTGGCAAATGAAAGTCATGTATTCTGGGAGCCATCCTTGTGCAAGATTGTTGCCGATAATTCATTCTTCTACAGTAATAAATTAGACTGTGCCCACAGTGGAAGGGGGATGTGGGGGAGAAACACTGGGACATGGTTTTGAATACAAGTAGTTCCACAAATAAATTTTTATAGAGAATTCAGGAATTGCAGAAAAACAGAGCATACATTGTCAGAAGCTGTGTTCCCGTGTCTGAAGCATCTCTTAGACTTCCAGAAAGACATCATCACATTGTAAATTATCCTTCTAAGTGTGAAATGCAAGCCAGAAGATTCACGTAGCATAGATGGCTTCAAGAGAACCAACAGAAACCAGAAGCAGGGAGGGTGTAGGGGAAAATGTCTGAATGGCAAATATTATTAGATCAGTTGGGACTAACTGAGCTGCAGACGTCCATTACAATCTGAATTATTCTGTAATTCTCTGATCTTACATAATATAAATTGGTTGCTACTGCTCTCTTAAAATCAGAGATGTCACATGTATCAGATATTTTAAGATTCGGCTCTTCATAGTGTTGTATCTCTAAAAAGACAGTTCTATACCAGTACAAAAGAAAAAAAAAAAATAGTTAGGGTTTTCTTCTTGGTCTTTAATTTGCTCAATTTAAGCACAGAACTGTGTTATGTAGTCATTTTGGGTACACTTACTTCTCCCTTCCCACACAGGCAATAATCTCATCGGTATCATTGCCCACTAATAGCTTTAGAAGCTGGTGATGAAGGATTAAATTCCTTTTGTCTTCTTTTTTCTTAAATGCTTTATAACCCATGCTCATAAACATGTATTGAATTGACATACGCTCTGAATTGTGGTTGTTTTTTTCTTTTTATTTCAAGAGAAGGCTGTATTTCTGATTAAAATCAGAGACGTCTAGAAGAAATAAACTAATTATTGTTATTTTGACTTCAGTTTTTCCCAGAGATACGAAAAGTGTCATTCATATGGTGAATGCTTGTGTAATGATAATAGTGTGAAGTGCAACCAACTTATTTCATTTATTTTATTTTATTTTTTTGGAGGTCTGAAGTGCACAGTGCTATAATGAGCCTTGTCTTACAGTGAAGTTACTCTGTAGATAGCAGAAAGAGTGAACAGATTCACTTGAGCCATGCTGTGCTAATCTAGCAGGGTGCCATAGTTGCTGTGGGGTTTTTTGTGTTGCTCTTCTTAGCCCAATCCAATACAGGATTTTTTCTAGCATTTTCATGGGCTTGTCTGGGCATCCATCCCATGACTTCTTGCTCTCACAGTGAGGCTTATGTTCACATTTGCAGGAAGCTTGATTCAACTGAAGGACTTTATCCTATAAATACTTGCAGTTTCTTAACTACGTACATGAAACCAATATGTCCTTTCCTACTTCCCAAACTATTGAATGCAGGATCGAATCCTAGAACAAAACCTTAAAAGACCTCTGAAAAGGTACACGTGCTGCATACGTTTTATCCAAGTCCTAACATTTATGAAAAATTAGATTTAAATGCTTTTGACTATGTAATGCGTACAAGTAATATGCAATTTTAAAGACAGTATCTAGACTATCGTGCTTTTTTAAAATACATTGTATAGAGTGCATATTACCTGCAAATTAAACACTTTTGGAAGTACGATAACTACAAAAAGTATTTAACTTAACTTCTTAATACGTATTTTGTGCAGTGGCTTGGATTTTGGAGGGGAAACAATGAGGTTAGGTTGCACCCTCTTGAGCCAGGTTGCTGATTAACTGTATTAAAGGAATATTCTGAAGCTAATACATCTGCTGAACGCTGCTTATGAATCGCCTTATGTGTGCCAGTGGCTCCCCTCCTACAAAGCCTGGCAGATATGCTTAATGCCGTGCCATGTGAGCATTCCCCTCGAGGTGACGAGTCAAGTTGAGTGAAATCGAAGGTAATTGTAAATCTTTTCAGGCTCAGATCCTGTTTGCAAAGCTATGCATGTGCATGTGCACAGGCAAACACTGTAAATTGCCATGTGTTACACTTTAAAAATGCCTGTTTACAGCTGAGCAGTATTTTCCTGTGCTGTTCGCCAGGTTCTTTACATTTAGATTGGGCTATAGCAGCGCTGGCAGCAGAGAGGATAAGTTTACATATCTTAAACTAGGCTGGCTGCTTCTATGAAGGAAGTTTTTAGATTATCTAGTAACCTGCTATCCCTATCAGATGAAGTAAAGCTTATGTTGTACTAACTCCCAAAAGCCTTCTGGGGGAAGCACAGCATACCCAGGACATTGCACAGGATTTTACTCCTCTGAATTCTCTCTCCAGCTCTGTGCAGAACCTGTAAGCTTTGGTGGCCATGGAAAGGCCTTAGCTATCTGCTTCAAACCCAGCTGCCAAACCTGGAGTCCTTGCAGGCGGACTTCGCCTCTGGGAACATGCGTGTTACCCTTTCCCCCCTGCATGGGTGGCTTTTCTAGGGCCATCAGCAGCCTCTTCCCTATCTGCTAGAGAGAAGCATCTGGAGGAGTTTTTGTGACTTGGAGAAGCATTAACTCTGAGAAGTTATTTGTGTTGTTTGAAGTATGGCTACTCCCTGGTACTGTCATCTTCTCGCCCATGGGAACTTGACCCCATGGAAAAGCTTGTGTGGGCTTAGTGTCATCATTTAAGCATGTCAGAGAATTGTTGTTCTTCACCCTGCACTCCGCTCTTGTTACCGGAGAGGAACACCAAGCCCGTAATGGGTAACAGAAACCGTGTTTGATGCTTCTGTTAATAAACATTGCCCACAACTGAGTTTATTGTCCCTCTGATGCAAATCATCCTCTAACACAGTAAAAGTGCAGTTAGCAGATGCTGACCACACCATGCAATTCAGTACAACAGTATATTTTCTTCTTATTATTTTTTACAGTGGAAATTAAACATTCCACTTTCATTGGGAGGGAGAAGATGTATCTGATTTAGAACGACTGGAGTAGTAAGTCATGGGCAGAATGATGGATCTGAGATATACTTGAAGGGATAATTGTACACAACCAGTAAAGCTGGTAAATATTTAAGGGTCATGGGTTAAATGTCAGAGCCACAGTACTTGAGCTCAACTCCATAAAGTACCAAGAATGACTGGTAATTAAATCCAGGGTATATTTCACCAAAGGGAAATAAATTTGACAGCTAACAACCAATACTGGATTACCACCTCTCAGAGGTTAGGGATCATGCTAGTAATTGTAGGTGGTTTACAGTTGTTAACATAATAGTAATAGGTAGAATGATTGCTTACTCATAGACATCACAGTACCAAGCAAAACTAAATCTTCTCTGTGTTAAAGAGAAAAAGAAGCCCACTAATCATTACAGTGACTTCGTTTTACTTCACTCAGCATTTTACTGTTTAAAATAAACATCCTTAGGCTGTTCCTGCTTGAATCTCAAAAGTGAATGTAAATCACGATACAATGTCCTCAACTCTTCCCTGAAGTTGAATGTAAGGAAAAACTGAAGTTGTGGTACAACAGTGGCTTTGTAATATCTTTTTCTGAGTTGTTTTACATTTGGAAAGCAACATGGATAGACATGTATGCATTTAATGATTGTGACAAATTCCTTTCTTTCCCTGCCTCTGCTCCCAAGCAGATTTTTACCATTGGGTAATCCTCTCTTGAATAAGCTCTTCTTGGTGATCTGCTAAAACCTTGCACTTATGGAACATTTTAGCCAAAATTTTCCAGATATGCTTAAACCATGGTTGATAGTCAATGTGGTTTCAAATACTGGAAACTGATGCACAGTACATCTGATGCAGGTTTTATTATTTGCAGAATCTCCTCTATTGTATTTTAGGTGATCACCTAAACTAGACACCAGTTTCTTCTCAGCACAACTCACTGCTTAATAATTTTTCTATTTGTCTGCAGAAGGAAGTGCTTAGCACAGGGTCTGGTTGGAGAAGAGGATTCACTTGCAAGATTTGTAGGAACATTATTTAATCTTGGAACAGAGCAAAGAGCTTTCAAAATGTTTTTCAAAGTGGTATGGTACCCACAAAACTGTCTCATGTCCCAGTTTCAAAGCAAGTAATTTCTGTAGCTAAATCCCATTATTTTGAGAAGCTTGAACGATAAACTTTTCTGCTCCTGCCTGCTGTCGCCTTGACTCCAGTCCATTTGGTGTTTTGCATCACCAAATGTTTGTTGCAATCATGCTCAACTTAGAGGAGGATCTATTTGGGAGGAAAGGCAAATGACTTTTCACATGTATGAGAAGTGTAATTTTTCACATGTATGCCAAACAGGATTTAATAATCTTTGGGTTTGAAAGGAAGAATGCAAACTAAGCCAAATTTATGTAATTGTGAGGAATTGTCATGAATAAAAGGGTGACTGAAGGTATATATGTCTAGTGTTGGAAAAAAAAAAAAAAATTCCTGGTCTTTTTCAAAAAAAGTCTTAACTATAGTTCTTTATACCCAGGTTGACCAACTGTGGCAGAGATAGGGGAGTGACTTGAAAGCTTGACCGCTGCTTGTAATGGAGCAGGATGTGTTGGTCTTTGATAATTCAGTTCCTTCTGGCAGCTTGTGCTGGGTTACAGGTTGACAGCTCTAACTTGGACTGAGTTAACTGGAGTGGTGGTCATGTAAGCGGCAGCGAAGACAAAGCAACTTACTGTCAGTATGAATAAATTTAAGTAAATCCCTGTACACTTGCAGATCTCTACAGTTATTGACAGAGTCCCCCTGCTTATGGTAATAAAGAGGACATAGTTTGTGTTTTCTTGCCTCCCAGAAGTAAAACTCTTTGAGAACAACAACCTTGACTCAAGTGTGCAAAATGAGGTGATTCATAACAAACTTGAGCAATTTTATTTATTTGTTTAGGGATTTTTCTGTTTGTTTTGAGGGCTCTTGGGTTTTTTTAATCCTTTCCTGTACCAGCACGCTTCCTGCTGGGACAGAAATTTTCTCCAAGTCCCTTGGGGAAAGAGTGAGTTTGTGTGAGTGGCCTCCACGTGATAGCGACCTGTCGTTGACATCAGTGCTGCCGTTGCTCGCTTGCTGCCACCTTCTCTTCCTCTTCCTTGCTGTTCTTCTCTCTCCACTGCCCCCCCCTCCCCCCTTTTCTCCTCTGCAGCCATTCGGCTGTGGGCAGTCATCGTGCATGGCACAGCCCTTGGTTTGTCTTTCAGGTCCCTCCTGTTTCCTCCTTGTGAGGCCCAGAGGTTTCCAATGTCTGCAGTCGTTTCAGGTCTTCCTTTCAGCCGATGTGGAGATCCTGTCCAGACCTGTGGGAAAGTGCAGCCCAGCAATAGCTATTAATACTGTTCCTTTCCCATTCCTTCTGAAAGGAACTCCCAACAGGAAGGTTTCAGCAGTCTGCACAACTTCGCAGCTTTGCTTTAACTCTTTGGCTCCTACATCATTAAGCTGCCTTGGCTTTTTTTTGGCAAACGTTCATTGTCTCTTGAAATAATTGCTAGCAGAGGTTTGCCATTAGGAGTCTTTACAACAGCATTTTTTCCCACTCCTCCCTAGGGAGATGTTAGTAGTGCTTGATTCAGAGATTATTGATGTTGACTTCAGTATTTGGAAATACGTCTTCACTGTCATCAAGGTTAATAAAAACGCTTTAAAGGATAGCATCAACAGGTTAGTTTGGCTTACCAGTCAATGTTCACAATGTGTGAAGGGGTTTGCATGCTAACCTTTTTGGAGCGTAGTTCGCTCTGTTCCTCAGGGCTCTGCTCTCCCTCAGCCTACATATTTAACTCTAATGAGATACTGCACGTGCCCTGCAAGGGAAGAATGGAGCTTCTCATTGCTCTGTGGTAATCGCCATCAGCCTGCATCATTTTTTGACATGTAGGGTAAATATCTGCCTCTTCTGGCCTCTCTTCTAGGAGCTCTAAATAAATTTAAAGAAAATAAAGAAGGGGGGGAAGGATATGTATTTATCACTGACACATAGGTTAAGCCAATTGAAGAGACAGTTAATTTTAGACAGATTTCAAAGTGCCAACTGTTCATGATATAGTCACTGAAATACTAACGCTACAAGTTCTCTCTAGGGGCCTTTTTTTGCAGTTTTTGCTGGTTCTCCCCTCTTGGAAACAAAAATAATTTAGTCAGTTTCACTTTTGTTTCTAGTCCGATTCTAATCGAGGTCATCCTAGTTTTTGTGGCTGGGCACCATATTACTGCATTTGCACCTTAACATGAAAAGAAAGTATTGCATTTGACAAACTGGAAGGCCGGGTTTACCCTTCTTATCCCCTTTTAACATCTGTGCTTATTTTTCAGTCACACTTCTAAAAGTTATTTCTATAGGTCTGTGGAAAAATTGGTTTGTGAATATAATTGTCAACAGAGTTATTGGTAAAAAGTCTTTCAACAACATGTTCCCAGTGGTAGCTGCATAAACAGAGAAAAGTAATAAGCATAATAGCACTTTATTTGCACATTCCTGGCGTTTTAAAATTTAGAATGAACTAGCCCCTTTTTAAAATGTAATGGAAGATACAGGATGGTAGCAGTGTCAGAGTGTTGTTATGGTTGGAGTATCCCAAAACCATAACTCTGAATGGTACTATGCTTTTTGTAACTCTGATGGAGTTTTTGTGTTACTCCATTCTTCCACAGTCCTTTCCTTTAAACTTCCCAAGAAAAATAGGAACGCTGCCTAAAAACACGTACCTAAAAAGCACAACTTAAAATGCTGCTTCTCTTTTTATTAAAAAAGAACATGGCACACATACATGTTCTTTATGGAAAAACTAAATTATGTAAGAAAATAAATGCTACTTAAGAGGAAATGTAACAGATGAAGTATAAAGAGTTTTACTTCCTGTATTTTGATTTTTAACCTTTCCCAAACTTTCTCTATTGTAAAGTTAAAACAAAGTCTTATCAGCGAGTGCCATATAGCAGCAGCTGGATAGCATTAGAGCCCTCTGTATGAGCTATTCTTCTTCATTACCTTTTTCATGACAGCTCTTACTTTGCACAGAAAATGTTACTTTGTATTGGAGATTTATGTAATTCAGGTGTCTTCCATTCTGAATTAAGGCATGACTGCAGTGGAAATAAGAGGTTTACAAGTAGAGTCAATAGAAATTTATGGGAGAAAAAAGATGAAATTTACAGAGTTCAGTGAAAAAACATGAGTTTATACAAAGACTTTAATGGCTCCCCTTTCCCTGGCCCCACCTCAAATTGTCCCTCCTCCCGTCATTTTGTGTCAGTGAAAGAGCGTTATTTCGGTTGGCTCAGAGGGGATGTTTGATGGCAAATCTGTTTCTGGTTTTTGTGTGCGTTAAAACTAAATATTCTAATGGGTGCATTCCTGTTAAAGCAAAAAATGGCATGCGCTCTTATTCGTTACCTGATAAACTGATGTGGTTAATTTCTAGCTTCTAATGTTTGTTTTAAATTTCTCTAACTTATTTAAAAAGTAATTTAAATTTGGAGCCAGCGGAGTGGTCCGCTACTAGTACAGCACCCGGCCCCGGAGGAATCAAATTACATCTTGGATTTCTTCCTCTAACACTGCCCTAAGGAGCACGGGAGTGCTGGAGAAGTGTTACTCTTATCCCCTAGGGTGAGAAGGAATTGTTTTGTGTTACAATTTCCGGTGACTAGTTTGGTTCAGGATTTTTCTGATGAAATATTTTATCACAGAAAAAGGAAAAAAAAAAAGTCATTTTGTTCAAATCAAATGTTTGCAGGAGCATACCAATTTAAGTGACATCAAAAAAAAACAGGTTCAAGTCATCATTATCCCTACCAGCACTGCCAATTTTAGACCAATGACCTACAACTTCAATCCCACATTACAGGAGTACATTTTACCACATTGCTGAATATTTTAAAATGGGTATTTACAGATCATAGAAATCATTTTGCAAGCAATGACTTGGTCTCCCACATGCCACCTGAAAGTTCTGGTCTGTTGCCTGTAGAGCTGTATGCTCTTTGGTCATAAAAATAGGAAAATATTTATACAAAGGTGTCACAACTCCAACAGAAAAGATGCATGGGGACAACCTGAGAACAACCACTAAGATGTTTAAAGGACACGTCTGAAGGGCTAAGTTTCAAGCTCCTGATGTGTTTTCAGTGGACTAGGGATTTAAGAAATGGGTAAGGGTTCTCCACGCATTGAGCAACAGGTGTTTCTGGGATAGGTCTCTCCTGGGGCCACTGTTTTGTTTTGCCTTCCCTCGCTCAACTTCAAAAGGCTTGGGTTCAGACCGCTGTAAAGTGGGAAAGTTTTAACATTGCAGAAAGGGTAGTAGGAACAAGATAGTGATTTCTCACCCAGATCTGCCAGTTACCCTTCCAGCTCTTTCGTGAGTGCGTTGTCTTATTGCAAGTATGCTCTAAGCGAGACCTTTTTGCAGGATGTATCAGTGCTGAAGTTAGTCAAAGAGGACGAGAACGGTAGTGGTATCTTAAGAGGAAAACCTTCCCTGGAAATTAACTTCTTTATACTCCCCTCTGTTTCCACGCAAGTATTAATGTTTGCTGATTAAGGGACCAGACCAGAGGAAGCCTACAGTTGGTTTTTCTCATTTGAATGTGTGTTTAGGCTGGTTTCCTAAGGAAACAAGGCTTAGGCAATCACACTGTTTTTCCGTGCCTTCCTCCTCCCTGGGGGCTTTTGAACCTGCTAGACAATTTCAAATGAGAGTCTCACAGGTAATTAATTTTCTTTAAGTCTGAAAATCAGTGGCCAGGGAAGGGAGAGAAACCGAAATTAATGCCCCACTGAGGGAATGGTAAGTACAACTTTGCTGTTGTCCATTCTGTTTTACAGGAGCTGCCTGGTTGGACAGCACACGGATGCTCTCACCTGGCTCTAGCAGAGGCTATCTCTTGCTTGGGGAGGTGCTATAGGGAACATATGAAGAGCAGGAGCTGTTGGAGGCGTGAGGGAGCAGCTGAGATGGGGAAGGACATTAAAAAATATAAATCCGTGAGAAGACAGACATCATTAATTCTGCTTCTCACAGGACAAATTGTTGCAAGAGTGGGCTTCACAGAGAGAACTGCTGCTCTTCATACTTCATGGAAGCTCTCCTACCAGCTGTGGGACAATCACACCTTTCTAGGCTGTGACAGCACCGCCTGTACATGCCACTTGCCTAGTAATTTCTGACTGTAACCTGATAGCTTACATAGGAACCTGAACAATACCAGGCAGAGCAGTTGCATTTCCTGTGGCTAAATCCTTTCAAGGATGGCCAAAAAAAATATTATTTTTTTTTAAAGATGTTTCCTAGAGCTTTGGATTCTTGTGCATCTACTCTCCAGTCTGCACCTGTGCTTTTCAGTTCTGGTTGTTGCGTTGTCTTTGTTGCATCATCTCTGGGGTACTTCTCTAGTTTAGGCAAGATGACTGACAGCTGTCTGTATCTGCCACTGCTGTCACTTGTTAATCCAGAGAGACAGACCCTGCAGCGCTGTGCACCTGCAGACAATAAACTGTCACCATCATAGTGTAATTACTTTTATTTTTTAGCATGTTTTAAAATATGTAATAGTATTTGTATGGTTCATAAACTTAAAATACATAATACTGTCATCATGTAGGGGCCAGATGATCAGTATTGTGTTAGCTTTGCTTTTTTTCCACACTACCCTTTTTACATCTATTCATTTGAAAACTTTCCTCAACAGATGTAGCATATGTTATGGTCTGATGGCTGCCAAACTCCAGCTGCAACCTTCTTGAGGCCAAGACCCTCTTCTGAAACTCTTTGTCATTTCAAGCTCAGACATATATTTGAGGACAGTTCTCCAGCCTTTAAAGGTCTTCAGGGACAAAGTCCAGAAAGTTAGGAAAGAGCAATCACACCCAAAGACTCTGAAGTCTGGAAATGTTTCAGTGCATCTCTGTCTTGGTCCTATTTTTAAAAGAATTAAGTAATTTCGGAATTACTGTCAGGATGTCAGTCCTGCAATCTATACCACTTCTATCTCTCTGTTTGAATTTTCTCCATTTTTTTTTTTAATTCCTATTTAATCTCTACGCTTTCCCTACGCTCCATCCCCGTCTTTGTTGCTGCAGGGTGCTTAATTCCTGTTTAGAAGTGGGATGAAGACCCTGTCAGCTGAGTCTGGGTCCTTAGAGTCGCTGGGAACAGGTTCTGAACTTTGGGATCACAGGTGTCCTGAATCACCCAAAGCAGCATTCTCTTTCTGGGGGAGTTCAGCTGGGACCCATAAATCTTTACTCATCAACCACGTTTCTGTGCTTTGCCCTGCTATCTTTTCTTGGTCCTGGCACCACAGAAAGCGACAGCTTGGAAAGGTCGGAATGTTCTTACTAAAAACATTGAGTGGAAACAGGAAGGAAATGCAAAGAGTCAGAGAGAGTGAGTTTGTTTTTTATAGGGAGGTACGAGCAAGGCTCACTGCAGTCAAAGAAAGTTATTTGGCTTCCAGAGTATTCTTCTGGAAACCTGCTTGAACGAAGACCAGCAGAGTGACAGACATGAAGTGCCAATGCTTTCCTACCCAGAGGGGAAAATACAGAGAGGGTGAACTAAAATAGTCAGCAAAATTTTGTGTGCAAGTCAGTTTATATATATGCTAAAGAAACATCAGACCAGGGATATATCAGGTTAAGGCTCCAGCTGGTCTACAGATGGAGTGAGAAGGGTTAGAGAAATGTGCCATCACAGAGGATTACAAGGAAATCTTGAGAGTAACTAGTATGAAAATACTGAACTTTCAACAGTGTATTAACTATTCATAGGAACTGCCATGCTGGCTCAAACCAGAATTTCATCCTGCTAAACACCCTGTCACTGTCAGTAGCCAATAATGAAAGCTTGGGAAAAGAGCACAGGAACAAGGCAAGCTTATAAGTGATCCTTCCCAGCTTCCACAATGAGTAAGGTGTTCAATGCCTGTGAATTTTTCAGGGCCTGACTCTGTTTCAGCACTTATGTATGGGATTATATTTCTAAGTTTCTGTGAGATTACCTGAAAAAATTTACATAATTGTTCGTAGCCAAAATCCTGGAAGATTTTCTGAGCCAGGAAGACAGGTGTAGGACTGTCTCATGTAAAAGAAGACACTCTGTTTATCAGAGTGACGTGGCAGTAAAGCCAAAAGTAGATACGGTACCTATCTTGGACAACATGGCATGCATGCAACAAATGCTGAGTAGGAGCGCTTTTTTCTTTTTTTTTTTTTTTTTTTTTTTTTTATCTGTAATGAACAACCTAAGCTTTTCTGTAGCTCAGTGAAGTCCAGAATGGTATTATTCACTTCTACTTCTCGCCAGCCCTATATAGCCTTAAAAGCAGTATTCTCTCACAAATAAAACATTCGTGCTTATACTAGAGTGTTCAAAGTTGAATCTTGGCACATTTTAGCTTTGGGTTTTTAAAGTTAAATTTCTGTTAGATTTGGGCAAGGCAGAGAATTGTTTGAAATTTGGAGTTGCTTGGACAGCAGAAACAAGAAATAATCCTAAATTTGTTGCTGGAGGAGTGAGCGTGTTCAGGTCACAGGAAAAGCTTTTTTCCTTCTCTGGTTCTCCTGTTTTTCTGTGAAAATTTAGTGCTTTAATTATGTAATTTATCATTTTCTGATGATTTACCCTGATTTTTAGCTGTGATTAAATGACTTAATTCCTGAATGAATAGAACATGTATGTGAAATATTAATGTGTTGTTATTATTGGCTCATCAGGCCTTGTCAGGCAGATATATTTCTGCCTTGCTCCATTAAATTTTGAGTAATCCTATCAGAGGTCTTACTATTATTAGTACCTTCCAAAAAATTAATCAGACAATAAATGCTAATTAACATATATTTGTAAAGAGTTAACATATCAGCAGTTATACTTTAATATTTATAAAATATAAATAATTTCTTTATCTCAGAAGTGTATATTTCCCAAAGGTTTGGTTGTTGGCTTTTTTTCCCCCAGGAGGCATGAAGGAGATGCTTCCTTCCATCTTTTTTGTTACCTTCCTTACTAATTAAAAGGTGGCCATTCATAGGTAGCAGTCTGCAGCATACTTTTCCTGTTTAAGTCTTTTGGGTCCCTTCTTAAAGAGTACAGATCAACAAAAATGCATGTGAGTGTGTGGGTAACTTTCATAAAGCAGGTGTGTCAGGAACATAATCATTTGTGCTTTCGCTTAAAGAAATTTACAGTTTAATTACAACACGCTCAGCTCTCTCAGGAGAAAGAAAAAAAAAAAAACTGAGAAAAGACAAAAAAGGCTTTGTAATCCTGTCCTGCGTTCGGGGTTTAGATCTCACCTTGTAAAAGTTTTTATTGCAGCCTCCTCCTCCACTTGTGCCATGAAACAGTGAATCACTCCTTCATGTCTCTAAGTACAACTGCAGCTCTCATGTTTTATCCTGACACCTCCTAGATGAGCTTTCCATACCAGGGAAAGGGAGGACATTTGATGCTTCTAATATTATTCTGACGCCTCCCCTTCTCAGAGGAGTCAACCTTGCTGGCTGCCTTGGCTGTGAATCCCAGCATGAGACCACATTCAGTGTGATTAATGTACGCAGGGGCTGAAACCACCCCTCGACTTCTTCCAGGGCATTCATTCTCATGGCATAACGTTTCATGTGTTCAGCTGTAGGATGACCTGGGCAGAGGCCCAGTGGCGCCGATAATTTTCCCTCCTTTGTACAAGTATCCAGAGAAACTGGGCCAAAGCAACTGACAGCGGCCTCCCTCATTGCTGCTAATGATCTTCAGTAGCTGAAGCCTTCCTTCCTTGTGTGGCCCTTGCACCTTACTGCGTAAATAGGTGATCTGTATGGTGGCTGTGGAGACAGAAAATGTTAACTCTTCTTCCTTAGAAGAGGAGAGAAATTATCATTTTCTGTTTTTGTTTGTTTGTTTGTTTGTCTTTTGGTTGGGGTTTTGGGGGCAGCACATGTAATGTTTTGCCAGAATGTTTTTTTCTCAAGGAGCTCATCAAATGGTATTATTACAGAAGCTGTTCAGCAAGTTTTACATTAGCTTTCTTTTTGGTGCTCCACCATGTTTTACTTTGGCTAAATATAAAAAAAAAACCTAATTTAGCAAACTCTCTTTTTTTTTTCCCTCCTTCCTTTTAGTATTTATATATGAGAGCCAATTCTGCAGTTAAAACGTTGTCTTTTAATAACCTGCCTGTTGTAAGAAAAAATACCGAATCGCGCTTGAACAAGAACATTTCTGTAGTAACCTAAAAGTCAGTTTGAATAATGTGAACGCAGTTGTGCCCATAGGATGAGGCATGCGACTGAGAGAGATTTCCCCTGTTACTTTGCACATGGCTGTTTCAAATTACCTTAATAACAGGGCAATGCACACAATGAGAAATGCACAATAAGAAGGTATCTTATCCAAAGCAAATAATGGCTGCATGCTCCTCAGTAGCTGAAAAAGTGGCAAAGGTATAATGAAATGCAGGACAAAGCACGAGGGAACGTCTTGTTACCTGAAACACTAATTTAAACTTAAACAAGATCTGTATGTATAGGTAAGCTTTCCTGAGGCAACCTAGTATCGTTGGGAGCAGTAGCAAAGGTGTTGGTCCTGTTTTAAGGTTTCTTCTTACTTCCCTGTTCTGTACATACAAAAATGGTAGTCACAAATGGTAACTAAGCCTTGAATCTCCAGCTGTCTGATTTGTGGGAGCTAGAAAAAAAAGCTGCTCCTGAAAATCTCCATAAAGATCATGGTTAGTCTTGGAAACTCATTGGTGTAGCATACTTCTCCAGACAGATGGACTGCAGGGTGTACAGCCAGAATGCACCTAAGAGTCAGCTCCGTGAATTTAAGCTGATGAAATCCACTGTGTTTCGGCTGTGCAACTGCAGAGCCTGCGTTGTGCAACTGCTGGGGGATGTGGTGACCTCTCCAACCAACCAGGGAGTGCTCTGGGTGCCTGTGGATGTCTCTGGTCCCTTTCCCAGAGCTTGAGTTCAGCCCCTGCAGGAAACTATAAAGGTCTTGAGATGATCTTCAACAGAAGAAACAGACGAGTCCCTTGATTTCGTTACCCCAGCTGGAGGTAGACAGGTAAACGGTGACTATGTTGGAAGATGGGATATATGTCACTCATGCACAAACTCATTACCAAATGTGAGAGAAAGAATGCCTTTAGTTTCCTGTTTTCCATCAGTGATATACCCTGTTTGTGTCTCAATAAAGATGAACTCTTCTTTTGCTAAGAGCAGCTTTAAAAATTTACTGATGTTACACGTAATATATTTTTCAGCTTTTTTTTTTTTTCTGAGCCAGGCATAGAAAGGACAAATAAAGTTCATATTGTGCTTGAAATGCATCCTGATTGAGAAACTGAAAGATGTTACTGGATTTCCAGATAGACATTTGCATGCAGTTGAACTCACTGTAGTGCAGAATTCCTTGGTCTCTCTTAACATTCATAGGCTTATCTCCAATAAAACCAGGGACATGGTGAACATTCCCAGGAAAGCAAAAAGCTGCCTGTATTTCTGTTTCCCAAGGAGAAGCTCCCCTCAGCTACAATCTGTGGCCCAGAGAGCCCATGGGAAAACTCTACATGAAAGCGTTTCATGGAGAAGCAGATGCTTCAAGCTCTTAAGCAAGTGGCCTTTGATTTTACTAGGAATATTGTGACTTTACATGATCACCTCCAGAGATTGTAACTCGTATCTAAGAAATCATGAGGTACACCATAAAATGCTCACCTCAAAATTACTTGCACAGGAAATTAAACTACTGTTCATTATTGGGAGGTGGAGGGAGAAATAGCAGAAATGCAATATCAGATGTAGAATCCTTATCTCTGATACCAGTAAACTTTTCTCAGTCCAGTTTATTGGAATGGATTTGAAATGTCCGTGTGTGTAGGTGTCTCTCTCCAAAAATTCTCTTTTCAAGGATGATGAAGGTAACATAGAGAGTGTATCACATCTGTTCACTAGATTTAAATATCCATAAAGTAGAGCAAAAGTTTAAAAGTTAGGAAAACATAGTGTATACAGTTTGAAAAGCCAGAAAATATAGACTAAAATATTAACTTTCTTGCCTATTAAGCTTTATCTGTCTTTAAAAGATAGACTTCCTGCAAATTTTGAAGGACTATAGGAAAGCTTATAGAGATTTTTTGTGTGTGTGAAGACAAATCTGTACTTGGAACAATAGAAGTAGGCCAATGTGTGCAGCTAATGTAAAAACAAAGACAATCAAAGACCTGTTAAAAAGCACACAATCTTCAAAAAAACCTCTCTTCTGCTCAGCTAACTTCAGTTTGGTCCTGCATCCATAGCTGACTGAATAGAAAACACATTCACTAAATTCAAGGTAGCCTGTTGAACACTGATGGTATGTCGAGGTAGCATCTTTCTAATTTTGACATTTTAGTGCTAACTTAGCAAAGGAGTTCTAAAATTACTGCTCGTTCAGAAATAAACACGCAGCTCCACACTGCCTTATAAGAACCTATCAATTCTTAAGCGTTAAAAGATTAGCTAGTCTTTAGTAAAAGAAGGGAGATTTCTGTTGATAGAAGAGAATCTGTAGCAAAGAAACAGTGTTGGTCTTGGGCTGTTTTGTACAGTGTGGCCGAAATGAAAGACATTTCCAGTAACTTCTTTATTTCCCAGAGCCAATGTAATAACAAATAATTGATTTTTCTGATGGTGTAAATCTGATATCCTAGGCCTCTGTGGCCATCAATATTGACAAAATTCAAGCCAGTTTAAAGAGCAGTTGCTTTAAGATGGCATATCCTAAAGAATCAAGTTTTTGTCTCCTAATTTACAAAATTTCCAACCAATAAATAAGTATGTAGAGTAACTTTTATACTGTGCGCTTCGATGCACCAAACTTAAAACCATTTACACATGTAAAGTAGTTCTCACTAGAGTTCTTGGGATTATTCATAGTTATCAAAGTATTCATGTCACATTATTTTCAGGATCACAGCCTTTGCTGACTTTTTTTTTCCCAGGCTCTTTGTATTCTATTGTATGTTCTCATACTTACATCTTTGTCTTTATAATGCTTTAAAATGAACATTTCATTTGCTTCCATTGTAGAAGCCTCACTTAGAGTGTGTGTAAGCAAAATGTGTGAAGGTTATTTTGTCTTCGTGGTTTTTTGCTTTCTGGGGAAGGGGGATCCTCTTCCCAAACTGAACCTGCTATGCTGAGGTCAGTAAAGATTGAACCCAATGATCTACAACAGGTACAGCTTTAATGTGATTTTTTTTTTCTTTTAATATGTTTTTTTTTACCTTTAAGTAATTTAAATATTTTTAATTAAAAGCTTTCGTAAACAGGGACAGTGTTACCGGCATTTAATTTAGTAAATATTTCCATATAAAGAAGTTTCCTTTAATTATGTGCTTTAAGAATAAATTAGTTGTTGTGTTTCTTATGAAAATAGACATAAAATTGTTCCTGTGTATACGACTGTAATACAGCAGATACAAGTGACGGATAATTAAAGGTGCGTATGACTAAAAGACAAACCACTACAACATTTCCAGAAACATCCACAACTTTATCACTGTCAGAAATATAAATTCTTTTTTTTTCTGAGTTCTGTTAGTAGCTAAAATTATTCTGTTTGTTTTAGTTTCACTAGACAAAATTTTTTCCTCACATCTGTCTTACTGTAGGTATTTTGAGTGCCCTGATGAGTTTTAAACTCTTGTGATGAATGAAACATGGAATCAGACTGTTCATTTATGTAGAAGCTAATGACTGCTGCTCTTGTTGCATCAATTAAAAAGAACAAGTAGGGAAGAAGTAGGTTTTGGAACAGTTTGTTTTATGGTAGTTCACGCAGCCGAACAGAAATCTGAGAACAAGACTTGAAGGAAAACAAAGAGCTTTACAGTATTTTTTTTTTTTCTTTTCAGGAAAACACACAGAAGCTAATTTTAGCTTCTTGATCAAATTGACCCAGTCTTTAACCCTGGCAAACGTTACCACAACACACTTCCAATAGACAATAGTTTGCATACCAGCATCGCACTGGAAACAGATGTGCGTGCAGGGCTGGCTTTTTTGGGAGACTCTCTGAGAATTCCACTAGAGTGAAAGCCTGAAAGTGCTTTCTTCCTAATTGGGTTATAAACTGGGTCTTCTTTCAAACCCAGACTGGGATCTTTTCAGAGTCACTTGCGCTCTTTAAAAACTTGTTATGTCACAGCTATGTTTGGACCAGACTTTCAAAATATCATTCACTTGGAGAAAAGTTGTTTGGCATGAAGCTTGATTATTATCTTGGAGAAAAAAAAAAAGGGGGGGGGGGGGAAATTGTTAACAGCTGGGCTATTCATGGGCGATGGTTGTGCAGTTTATATATCAAAATGTTTGGAATG
Source organism: Alca torda (assembly GCA_008658365.1). Classification (NCBI taxonomy): domain Eukaryota; kingdom Metazoa; phylum Chordata; class Aves; order Charadriiformes; family Alcidae; genus Alca; species Alca torda. The sequence continues at coordinate 74,599,810 of CM018077.1, read as the reverse complement.
TGAACAATTACCTCTTTTACTTTCTCACAAAGTCTCTTATAGGCTATAAAGTCTGACTTTGGTTGTTTTTATCAAAAAATATGTAGTTCTTTTCCTGCTGCATCTTCTCCATATCCCCCTTCTCTCCTCCCTGCTGCCCCATCTATTTTCCTAGCCTGATCGAGTTCCCACTACTACTATGGCTGTTGCCAACCTCATCACCATCATCTCTGATCCACTGCGTTCTGACTACATATAAAGTTTGGCTCTATTGGGGACAATATAATATTGGTGATCCCCTGGGACGTGCGTTTTTAAAATATAGGGCTGTACTTTGAAAGGCCTCTCCCATTCAGATTTTTTATTTTTCTACAAATTGCAAAATTTTTAAATTTCAAAGTGTTTAATATGTTTTTTTCCTGCATAACCTGGATAATTTCTAGTGTTTCTGAGACACCAAGTTAAGAGTCATTTTTTTGCAGAGGGTAGAGAAATAATTTACTTTGAAGAATGGTAAAATAACACCCCCTATCTCACTTTGCATTACATCTGATGGGCCACATCCTGGACATTGAGATAACTTTGTTCAGCTCACTCTTCCAGTCAGTCGGCATAAACTATTACTTGTTTTGCAGTTGTATTAGGAACCCACTCCTGGATCAGAATTCCATTATTTGCACTGTTAAGTTTAGTGCAAAAGGACAAACACACTCTGGAAAGTTTACAAGCAAGGAATAAAAACACAAGTAGATGCAGACAAACAATAAATGAAGGAGACAAGGACACAGCAGCAGCTACAGGACGGTCTTCAAAAGTATTTGTACCATGTCTGCAAAGAATAGTAATAAGGGAGTTTTCTAGCTGATCACAAAAAGGTCTCTTCATCCACTGAGACCGAAGTGGAAGAAAAAGAGAAGTTCTCGTGCAGTTTGATCTGAACATTCTTTCTTATTCCATTGCTTGTTGCTAAGATGGAAATCAAGAGTGTTGCATTTTTATTGGTACTACCTCTGTGCAAATCTCTGCCCCAGCTCAAGCAGATAATTTAATGTTTTAAATCACAGGTACTTTTTCTTCTTGGCACTGTTGCATTTTGTGTAGAATGCTAGTTACATGCTAGCGTATATGCATGAAGCTGTTGTGTTTTTTTTTTTTTAAAGTCACTGTGTATTATGAGTGTTAATGGACCATATGATATGAAACCATTAAGCTTGGGCTCTGGAGCATGAAGGGAGGATTTTCCCTTTCACCTTAAGTTTTGTAAATATCATCAGAAAATGTATTTTAAATTTAGCTATTTGTGCAATATGGACCAAGTTTGAGAAGAGTTTTGAAGGAATTAAAATTGCATGTAGGTGTTACACATAGAATATTTGCTAGAAGCAACTGATAAAGCTCTGGCTTGGGTATTGACGGTGCAGCTCATAACCGGTAAGACTGCATAGGGTACAGTAGCTGGACTGGAGGTAGTCAGAGGAGTACTAGGGTACTATCGCTATTTACTTAAACTTTTTAATGTGGATGCTTTATTAGGGCTAATTCTAAGCTTTTCAAAGCCTGAATTTTGGGAAAAGCAAGACAACTGGAATTAATTTCATAATCAGTTGATAGTATGTTCTGCTGCTGTCTCTCATTTGTTAATTTAGCCTGCTAGTCACCCATGAAGTCATGTTCTCATCTGTATTTGAGGGTTAGTCTGCCTTAGAAGACAGGAAACAGTAGCATTGAATGTAACCAGTATTTAACACATAAAATTGATCCAGCAATGCGCCAATTAAAAACCGGAATTGTATAAAAACCAGAGGATGTTGCATTCGGGAAAGCTGTGTGGAACAATCATTTAATTTAGGAAAACCCTGGGAAGTGGCAGTATTAAAATGCTACATCTAGATAAACAAATTATGTTTTTTCCAAATGCATCTTTCTTTCTTTCTTTGGTAAAGAGTAGCTGCAACTGATGGTCAAATTTGATCAGAAGTTCGCTTCTTTTGGAAGGTCTTCTATTAGCTTTAAGAGAAAGAATGCTGGATAGGCATTTAGTCATCCCCTGTCCTCCTAGCATTTCTTAAAAGGTCAGTCAGGCTTGCATCACGGAATTGGCATGTCAGTCTTGTCTTACATCTGGAATGCGTGATACCAACATTTTTATTCAGCCTATTAAGGGTACATTGGTTAACATGAAGGTGGATTCTGCCTCAGAGACAAATGCCCTGAGAAATGGGAAGTGTTTGGTATGCTGCCTTTCTCCCAGCTTTACCACAAGCATGACATCAAACCTCCTTGCTTGTGCCTCCTGTAGAACCTGGTGTATGTTCGGGCCAGCGTTTCTTAGCATCACTGTAAACAACTTCCAGTATGTCTCTCTTGTACAACTGTCTAGTTATCAGTCAGTGCCAGACTTGAACCTCGCCTGCTGTAAAAGTTTGGAAGCATCCACTGGATGGTAACGCCATCCACTGGATGGTAACGCCATCCCCTTCAGACACGAAGCTGATGGCACAGCTGAGTGTAAGGGTTGATCAGGTGTGCCTGCTGGGGCTATTGGTAAATGTCAGCTTGTAAGAACTTTATCTGAAAATGGGCAGAAGAATTTATGCAGTTATATACTACAAATAAAATGTCTGTAGTGAACTTTCATTTGTAATTACTGTGTTTCTTGGATATCATTTCAATTGCCAGTGTCAGAGTAAACCATAGCTTTGCTCTGAAGCACGTTGCCTCTTGCAGTCTTCAGCCAGTATGCAAGGATCGTTACCCAAATGCATGTATTTTGTGTTGAATTTAGAAGTGTGTATCTCTTGAAATATTTAATTAATTTAAGTTTGGAAATTAAATGAGGCAAATGATTGTTTCAAGGGCGTTAGAACTAGAAATTTATTTTCTCATCCCTGGCAGGCCCACTTGCAGCTTGGCTCACAAGATTTGAATAACAAGTCATTATCCTAGGCAGGGGAGTCTTCCTTTCGTCAAGTTGTGTTGTGTATTTTGTGCTGAAAGAGGAAAAAAAAAAAGAAAATCTTTAAAGATAGCTATTTTTGCTCAAGGTATTACACATTGCAAAGAAGCAGATTTGTTCAACCCCTCTATTTGAAGAAGTCCAGACCTATTTGAACTAAGCAAGGAGGTGTATTCCAGATGATTGATTTAGGAGACTGCTTTGGATGCTGTAACTAAGTTAATTATAACTATTAATATTGTCATTACTACTTGTCAAGGAGATATTAAAAAGAATGTGTGGCTAATGAACTTATAAGTCATATCTTTGTTCCAGCTAACAGCATAATTGTGCCAGGAGCAGAATAACTCTTGCAAATGGTTGCTGTGTAGTCATTTTGACTACAAATAGCATGTGTTTTCTGCAGCACAGGCTCTCCTTGTGACTGAGTCACTAAATGTTGAAGCTTTCTTATGATGGTCTGCTGGCCAGCTTGGCCATCTGATTTATGGAGACTTGGCTGGCTTAGAGGCCCAGGTAGCCAGCTTCTGTATTTGCCGTAGTGTAGAACAGGGCAAATGCAGGTGAAGGGAGTCCATGCGCTTCTAATTTTGGGCAATGCAGAGTTTACCCATTTCTCATGGGGTAGCCTACCCCTTTCTTATTTACAACAACATCTGTGCTTGTACTTAACTGCATGTTTGAAGACTTACTTGAATCAGAGCCAGGGCAGGTCATGCTGGAATGGTTTTCTCACATGAAAAATACTGAATTTTTTTTTTTTTTCCCATTAATTGCAGTTTCTCACTACTGCTTTGAAATTTGCAGTACAACTTGTATTAGTAAGGGTCTGGAAATAACACCAAATATTTATGTGTTTAGAGAAGGTACTTCCTTCTAAAGAGTTACTCTGCCAGTAGGTATCAGCTACGTCTACTGTGAGTTTAGATAGGGTAAGATCTATTCCAGCTAGACAAATAAGTTACAGGAAATCAAAAATAAATAAATAAAGGTTGTTACAAGCATGCATAGTGCTGATTTTCCAGTATTTTGTATCATGATTGTATTAAAGTTTTCCCATTAGAATGCCAAAATAACTTATAATTTGTAAGTTAAATGCTTGCCTGAATTAATTTGAAAAATTGCTTTTGCGTTAATATGTGAAACTGAGTTGAGTTTTACATTGCTAAAGAAAAGCAATCAATCAAACTTGCTCTTTTTGGAGTCTTTTTATCCATATAAATAAGGGGAAAACTTTCCAAGTACAAGGTAAATTTTTCTAGTTATGACTTGTACATCAAATATTAAAAAAAACCCACAGTATTTCTGGCCATCTTACTCCTGAAAAAGGCGAACAGGCAGTGCATTCTTTTCCTTTTTGCTTTGAGAGGAAAACATGGCAACTGTTGAACTTGAGGATACTTCTGGACTCTGATCCCTCAGACAGTGAATTCAAAGGATATTATGACTCATGTGACATTATTCCTGAGCATAAAATTACTCACATATGAAAGTAATGGAATGTGTTTGAAGTTTTGGGCCAGCATTTTGGTCACTCAGCAGGTGGTTAACTTGTAACCTGGAAAAACTTTGGTGGTGGTGGATGTTTTGAGGAGAATAATTATTAAAGATAGTAGAAAGGCATGTACATCTGATGAATCGGCCAGTGATTTACCAGGGGCGTGCATGGGGAGGGGAGGTGTGCTGTGCGTAATCAAACAGTATAAGATAGTTTAAGGCAAGAAGTGAGATAAGTTCCTTGTCCTGTGGCATGCCTTGCTCTGTGACCAGACCCATGAACTTACTGGGACCATTTGCTGGGTTTAAGTTCTGCTTAAATGAATAAGAACCTGGCACAGTGTGCGCGTTTTATGTCTCTTTTGTAAATCTCACCACCGCAAGGGAGTTATGAGGTGATTTCTGCTCATTTTGAGTGAACAAGGCTTGTTGGGGATGAAATCATTCGCATCAATTACAGCTGGAAGCGCGAGCAAGTCCGTCATTTTGCAATGGGTATGAATCTTTCTGGCCTGGATTCTCCACTATGCTCCTGTGGCAGGAGAGACTGATGGTGGCACCTTCCTCCTGTGCTCCCTGGCTTCCCATCTCACCTTCTAATAAAATCAGAGGAGCAGAAGCAAGCTGAATTTCCACCACTGGTATCAGGTCTGCAGCGGAGCTCTCGCTAGTGCAGAGTCATATGTTTAAAAAAAAAAAAAAAAAAAAAAGGTGCTGATGCAGCAGATCTCATCAAGCATGTGCTTCTCTGCTCTGGTCCGTGCACCAGCTGTTTCATTTTGGTCCTTGCTTTAGGCACGTGGTGAATGAACTCATATTTTAGAAACAATTTAAGTAGAAGCAGATTTGGGCATAAATCTTCTCTTGAAACACTTGCTTTAATATCAGCCCAATTTCTGCCGAGTGATGAATATTAGAGTTCTTCTAAATGTACGTGCAAACAGCTTGAGTACAAGCGTAGACATTCCCACATCTCCGTTTCAAGCTGTGGGGAAGTATCTCCAAAGCAGCCACGCTCATTTATTATTCTAAGATTTCATTCCATAACACACCTTTTAGGAATTTGGATTCTAGGAGTTTGGCTCCACTGCTTCTGCATCTCTTTCCATCCTGCGAGCTTTTCTGCCAAAGCATTTTTGGAGAAAGAAGTCCGGGCAAAAAAAATAGCAGTCTGACAGCAGCGTAAGGTATAGTGTGAGTAGTGACCAATTAAGCTCGTATAACTGGAGCCCTTAAAATTAGATGCTCATCTTCTGACTTCCTTATGACTTCTTATGTTGGTAGGGATGACCAGGAGTCCATCTAATGTAATCCCAGCATGCGAGGTACAATTACACCTGTGCCGCCCTTGGAGGATCATATCGGTGCTGAGCTGGTGCTGTTTCAGCTGGTGTTTGGCAAAGTATTTAAGCATGGGAATAGTCTGCTGAGTTCAAAGGACTGATACGAGACCTTTAAAGAGAAGGGCAAGCAGAAATGCTTTGCTGGGTCTGGTCCTAAATGGGTGGAAGGGGGAAGATGTTGCCAAACAGGTTCAAAGCTGCTCAACTCACACAGCCATGGTGGTCTAATTTAAAATATTATAAGACCTAGTACAAATTTAGAAAAGGAGTCCTTGAGCCAGCCATCAGAGCTTCCTGCTCTCGGCAGAGACAGCTGCATTTGATTGATGGGTGCACCCCCCTTCCCTTCACACCACGTATGCGTGGTGAGGGTGTGAGATTTCCCCAGTTATTCTTGCTCTTAGGTTGAAGCAGATGTGCTGCCTTGCTTCCTTCAAAGAGAAAAATGTCCATTTATTTGGTCTGAAAAAATTCAATTGCTGGGACAACAGGTCCTCTAATTCTTTTTGCAATTTATCATCTGTCTGTTCCTCCGGCTGCACGGCCTGTGGCTCGCAGAGGGAAAGTGATGACAAGGCCAGCTGGCAGTAAGCGCTCGTTGCAGTTTAGCCCAGGTGGCCACAGTGCTTAATGGACAACTCGGCTCACAAAATGCATTGCTGGTGGTGAGGACTTCTGATTTCATTTTTTGCCTTCTCGGTCAGTTCTGGAATTCAGCTAATTGTCTAGTTAATGCGCTGTCTTCTGCTGCGTCGTAAGACCTTTTGCCAAAAAGCGACTTAACATGAAGAAGAGGAAATGTGGGGCGCCTCCAGAAAGCCAAAGCTGTTGGCTCCTTATATGAAAACTGTGACAAGAAGACATTAGCTGAAGTTGGATACAGCTCCCTCCCTGCTGAACAGCAGATTAGGCCACGAATCTAAAGAATTATGCAGGGAAACGTCCTTCTCAATGGGACACACGTGTCTCAGAGGCGCTTCCTTCAGTCTTCACACAGATGCATGAGCCCTCTTTTCCAGGCTACTACCAGATGTCTTCTGAGAGCTAGAGGAAATATGAACCCAGAGTTAATATTCCCCCCTCCCCTCCCCGGGGTTTGTTTCTCTCTCTTGAGAAATCCAGAAGCTAAATTTTTGAAAGCGGAAGGAAAAATAAAAGGGAAACTGAACTTAATTGATTTGCTTTCCTCCAGATTTTCCTCTACTACAAAAAATTTACAAACAGAAAAATAGTTCTTTGACAGAGATAAAATCCTGCTCTTGGCCTCCTCAAGCTTAAATAATAGTTTGTTTTGATAAACTGATTGATGGAGCAAATCCTGCATTCGGTACTTCTGGCCTTTATCTTGCAACTGCTTCCACACGAGCCCATCTGTGGGCCCCCTGGGACTCCTGTTGTGAGGACTCCGCCCTTCCAGATGTCATCAGAAGGGGACTATCACTGCTTTTTGAAATAAAAATAGAAGCAGCTTTGAGAAGAGCTAACCACTTTTTGCCTTGGAATTGAGATAACCGGCATTGTCTGGTTAAGAGAGAAAAATCACATTTTAAAAAATGTCTCTTCACTTTAGACAATCTCAGTACTTCCAAACCAGTTCTAATGTGCAGATATTCCAACATGCTTCTAAACCTGAAAATCATGCTGGGTAACTGGAGATGGAGGATCCGTTGTCTGAAACAGGGTGTTCTAGGTATCTCATCCTTAGAAACTTGGTTGTAATCCTCTGCACAAGAGCTTTCTCAAGTGGACAAGCATATGTGAAAAAGATAGAATGGGTAGGGGAAGAAATTGCATGTTGACAGTAAATACAGATTATTCAATAAAAGAGAGAACTGAATCAGTCTGAAGAATAAAATTAGCGTTTTCTTCTCAGTGGACCCTATCTCTTTTCCCAAAAAAACAGTACAAATCTCTGTGCTATGTCTGCCTGGTACTGGCCTGAACACAGAGACTAACTTCATTCATAGACAGCTGAATCCTCAGAGGAAAATTTAAAGCAATGGTGTCTAGACTGGTGATATGACTCATGAATGTGCAGCCTATAACCAATTCCACACTGTCTTCCTGAGTCTGCAAACTGCCTGAAGCCATAGCTCAGGAAGACATTGTATATATGTATATATGTGTGTGTGTTTCATTTGGGATTTGTTATACAACTGTTGATTTTGTAGTCAACTCTTACTTATTTTATTACCAATTGTTTTAGGTGGTGGGAGATAGTTAATGAGAGGCTAGGCTATGAGGAAAGTAAAGGAAGGAGCAGAAAGATAATAAGGTGGGAAAGCCTCAAGTGAAACCAAAAAAGAAGGTGGAGAAACAGAAGAGGAGAGAAAGATCTTAGAAGTACTCATGAAAGTAGACCGAGGGTGGTACATACTCAGGTCCACATAATTTAAAAAAAAAAAAAAAGAGTGTGTTTAGAGAAAGACTCCGTGTCTAGATCATTCCCTGATATTAAAAAAAAAAAAACTTTCAGAATATACTTGATGAAAAAATAAAAATAATTGTCAGTGAAGTCCTTAGTAAGACAATCACCAAGCTAGCAATCCTCCAAAAGAATAATAGGACTGAACTAAGCAGAGCAATAAAAGGGCACCAAGCGTTTGAGCTTACGTCAGAGCGCAATGTGGATTCTGCCATAGCTGGAGAGAAAAGGAATGAGCTAATAAAAACAACGTGCATTTGCATACAAGGGAAACCAAGCCACCAAACTGACTGGTGGAGCAGCCAGGCCATACTCCCAAGGGAACAGCAGCTTAACCAACAGATGTTTGCTCGAATAGCAAACATGTGGAATCTTCCGGTGATGGATTTATTCAAATCCAGGTGGCCAGGAGCCAGGAATATGAAAAAGAAACGGGGTAAAAATTATATTTATAGCTCTTTACTGGCCCAGCAGATTACACTATTCATGAATGAGAGAGATGACAGTTAGCAAGCTCCACAAGGTCCTGATTTTTCGAGGTCTTAGACTGAGAGGACCCAATTCATTCAGCCATGAAAAAAACATTACCTGACTAGGAGGTTGCAAAATTCTTTCCTAGGAAATGCCCTTACTGCTGCCTGTGACTCAGTTGGGATTTGTGGCATCTGGGTAAGCATAGGAAATGTCCCAGCTCACATCAGATATTTTTCCAGGTTTTTTTTTTTTCTTAGAATAAATCTATCATATGTTCCCTATGAGCTCCTTTGTCAGGTATCTTGGGCTTTCTAAACTTCTTTAGATAACCGTTGTAGCTCACAGGGAATTCAAATGCTTGTGTGTCTGCTTTCAGATGACACCAAGACAATCTAGTTCCCCTATCACGAATATATGGACAAGAACAGTGGTTGAACTCTTGCTGTTTCCTTTTTATGTTGAGGTAGTGCTTTGGGACCTATCTCCTAGTCCAGGATCTCTGGTCTATGGGAACAGTATGTGTACAACAGAAAGATAATCTGTTCTTAGAAGATCAGATCTAAGAGACAACAGATGAAAACAACCGCCAACAAAGTACAAGGTAACGCTGGAAATAAACTGTTCAAATGGAAGAAGACGGCCATATCCTATTTTCAGTTTTGGAGTTCCACTATGCAAATTTATAAGCAATAAAAGACTTCTGAGAAGGGATCCCATTTATTTTACCATAAAGCTGGGGTTTTTTCACCTAAAGTGCATAGAAAAGTGATCACTGCTGGAGAGTTCAGAGAGTTTTAATGGGGGCCTTCAGAATTAGGCAAAAGCCATATTTTGCAAAGGAAACCAGCTTCTGCTTTTCAGACAGACCACTTGGAGCTCTGAGTTAACTTGTGGTTTTCATCTGTTTGATGCGTATCTCAGTTGTCTCTTGCCCGAGATTGCAAAGTCCCAGAGGAAGAAGCTGCATTTTCAGTTGTGTGTTTGCACACTGCTAAAAGCAGATTGGGATTCCTTTGTGTTAGGCACTACAAAAAGAAGTAGAAAGAGAGTAGACTCTGCCCCAAAGGACTGTCAATCTGCTATAGACAGGCCAGATAAAGGATGAAAGAGAGAACGGTTAGAGAGGTACCAAAGGTCAAATCGTGGCAGGGCTACACATAGGACAGTCTGCTGATATTCTGCCACTGGAGTACCCTGCTGCTGTGATTGCACTGGGAGCACTTTTCCTGTGCCGTGTTAATTTATCGGTGGGAAATGTTCAGTGTTGTGGGACATCCCCCCCCCCCACCATTTAAGAAAGGAGGAGAGTGGGTGAGAAAGTGCATCTGTTTGAAAGCTTGTAGATGAGGCATAGTTTGTATGGAGAAGGCAGTACCATGTATTGCACTAACTGAAGTAGATCACAACCTTAAAAAGGCTTGTATGTCTGAAAATATTAGGGCTGGGGGTTTTCCAGATTGTATCATTTGGCTTTATAAAATCTATAGTTTCTCCGTAAAAACTTTATCTTGCTTTATTCTAATACCACTACTGATGTAAAGATGTTAGTTAATGAAGGCTTTTGTTGTGAATGAGGTTGTCAAAATATCTTTCAGTTTTCTACCATGGTTTTTGTCCAAAAGAAATGGCACATTTCTTAGTGGAGAGATGTTTATTAGATACTGCCCCAGCAGTGAAATATGTATATCAAGATGTTCAGGTTCACATTTATTGCATAGCACTGGGGATGTGGAGTCATTTGGAGAGGAGATGCCAACTTCAGCCCTACCAAAGAGGGCTTTAACACTGTACAGATGGAGCAGGCGAAACCCCTTTTTCGAAAGTCTCTGTGCGAAGCATGGGAGACAATACAGCTGCTGCTCTGGGAAGCTTTGCATTTTTATTAAGTCATTTTAATACCCCGTGAGAACCAAACACACCAACCCCAGCGCTGGACGCTGCAAGTGACTTGAGTGCCTCAACTGCTGAGGTGAAATCCTACCCCTGTTGAACCTCACGGTATGCCCTGCTGATGCGGACCTCCATTAAGGTGTGAGAGAATGATCATGGGCTCAGGATCCCGGGAGCTGAGGCAATTCTAGCCTATGAAGAGCACCCAGAATTTCGCAAGATTGCAAGAATTGCTGTGCAGTATGCTCTGAATGTTGATGTCCCTCAAGGAGACTGAGATATGTGGTGAAGGAAAAGCTTCTCTGCCTAGTTCCTAATGCAGAAAGGGAAATACTGTGATAAATCCTGCAAGCCTTTGTTGGGCTGTTTCAAAGTATTTTTTCCGATGTTGATTAAGTATGTAAATGCATAATACAAAATCATCATTTTGTGTGTCTCTAAAAAAAAAAAAATAATTTCCTTTATTTAAAAAGAAATAAGGAACTTGTTTAATTTTCTGGGAACGTTGTCCAGTGAAACATTTATCTTCCCTATGGTCCAGTAAAATTATTGTAGAGCTGCCAAAACTCATCTTGAAAAGTAAATAGAAAATCCTGCAACTTTGGCTCATCTAAATGAGACGGCTATTGTAGAATGCTTCTCCAAGTTTAATTAATCTTACTTTGGACATTAAAGTTACTTGAAATGGATTTGATTTTAAGATTTTTATATACTACCCGGAACAGTTAACTTATCTGCCTTCAGAGGAGAGGTCTATTAGTGTTTTTTTCCATCAGTGTAAACCTCTTTTAGCTGTAGTTAATCCTTATCCGTCTATCTTTATGATTTCAGTATTGTTTCATGTAGTCCCACACTTTGCCCGAACTCTTAATTTACACATTTGGCTTGACTGGGTCCCTTTCACCCTGCCTACAAACTTATCCCATGTCATCTCCTCATAGCAATTTATAACCTCTATAAAATGTCGTGTAGAGTCACTTTTTATGTTTCTGAGTAATGGTTAGAAAGAATTGCATAGGGAATCAAAAATCTAATGAGTTGTACATTATTTTACTATTTATAACCAGGGAGCAGTCATTGACAATATTTGGCAATTTTACAGCTAAGAACCCGGACTATTGTGCTTTTGAATATAATTTATTAAGCAAATAAAACTCTTATTGGTAGCGGGTCCTGTTAAACCTGTGGCACTGCATGAGCTCCAGGCCCATACAGCTGTGGAAGTTTCATAGTACCTGCATACATCTTGCGTGTCTGGACACTAATATTTTACACTTACTTCATAGTTTTATTTATTCAATTGCTTTTATGCTCTTGATTGGGCTGTAACCAGCCATTTATAGTAGAAACCTTGGGTGGGGAAGGAGGGGGCAGCGCGAGAAGTAAAATGCATTTATTCTGGGAAGATTTAAATCCCTGTTTTATGAGGCATGGTATTTAGTAAGTCCAGGCAGTGGAGAAAATGGCTGAAATATCAGTGGCTTACACTAGCATGAAATTAATCTTGGAAAATAGCATTGAGAGAAAACAAAAAAAAATCACTAGTGCAAAATCACCCTGTGATAAGCAAGGATGAATTCAGTGCTGTTCCTGAACTGAATGTGGGGGTTTAATTCCTTTCTTTTTCTGACTAAATTGTCCTAATAAAGTTGTTTGACTCACTAGAAGGAAGTCTTGTAGCACTATAGGGAATTAATATAATCTCGTTGCATGATTTCATAGTTGTGTGTGTAGGTAAATAATTTTGGCTTTATTTCTTTCACAGTGATTTGTATCTAGCAGGAAAAGCTTTTCCGTTTGTTATTTTTTTTAATGCTTAAATGATTGTGGTTCTTGTGCTCTCCTGACTCATATGGATATAAATCAGGATTATTTCCCCTTCAATTAGTGAGATTATACCAATATAAAACACACATAATCAAGGCCCACCTGTATCATAGCTGTTAAAAAGGAGTAAAACCAAAGGCTGCTCAGTTATTCATGTGGCTAACGTTTGTCCCTTGATTAGATCTTGCTATTTGCATAATGTCTTGAAACAAATTAAAAGAACAAGGTGTTGCGCTACTTGCCTAAACATTTGCTCTGGGAAATAAAAGCAGTTATTAAAAACCTTATCTCCTCAGCATCCGTCTTAATCGGCGGTAATTTAACAGCAGTCAGGAGACAGCAAGATAGGGGATCTTGAACAGTGAGGCATGTGTTTGTATGTTGTCAAATGGGTGGTTTGCACTGGTGTGTACTACTGACTTTTCTTTTTCATTCTTGAGGGGCCAGTTCTGTGTGTGAGAAATAGCACTATCTCTGTGGGTTGTTTTGGGGGGCGTTTTTTGTCACCTGCAGTTGCAGGTTGTTTGGGAGCTTCTCCACATTCCGCAAACAGATTTTGGAATATCGATGTTGTCATGACTGCTATTATTACTTTTAGCAATATTTGCTTCAATATGTAGTTCTGCCCAGAAGCAGTGTGGGCTCAGGGAGCGCGGCTCTTTGGAAACACGTGGTGCTCGCGATGTGGCTTCTCACTGCTGCACAGCGTGCCTTCGCCTGTCATGGAGCGCACGCATCTGTGGTGCCATGCTGCCTCATCCTGTGGCAGATTTACTTTTTAAAACAATCTCTGCCTTTTTTTTCCTTCCCCCCCCTCTTTTTCCCCCTTTTCCTTCCCTTCTTTCCCTTTCCTTTTTTTCCTTTTTTTCCTTTTTTTCCTTTTTTTTTCCTTTTCTTTTTCCTTTTTTCCTTTTTTTTTCCTTTTTTTTCCTTTTTTTCCTTTTTTCCTTTTTTTCCTTTTTTTCCTTTTTTTTCCTTTTTTTCCTTTTTTTCCTTTTTTTCCTTTTTTTCCTTTTTTTCCTTTTTTCTTTTTTCCTTTTTTTCCTTTTTTTCCTTTTTTTCCTTTTTTTTCCTTTTTTTCCTTTTTTTCCTTTTTTTTCCTTTTTTTTCCTTTTTTCCTTTTTTCCTTTTTTCCTTTTTTCCTTTTTTCTCTTTTCCTTTTTTTCTCTTTTCCTTTTTTTTCTCTTTTCCTTTTTTTTCTCTTTCCTTTTTTTTTTCTCTTTTCCTTTTCCTTTTTTTTCTTTTTTTTTCTTTTTTTTTTTCTTTTTTCTCCCCCAGCAAAGAAAAGCAAAGCGTGCCTTGGGCTGCTTCAGAAGGCACCAGTGGGTTGAAAAGTCTGTGAGAATGAGCAAACCTTCTTCCCGCATTAGTATTAACCAGGATATCCTGTTCCTTGATCATCGCCTCAAGGATGAGGGGCTTTTTATATACTGTATACCTTGGTTTGTGGCTGAGAAAAGAAGAGGCTTCATCCATTTTAGGAATCTTGAAGGGGGGTGGCCATGGCAGGGGGGAGGAAAAGTTAATAGGAAACAGATTTAGAAAAATATTGTATCTGTCCTTCTGGGTGAATAAATCAGTGACTGAAACAGCTTGATAGCTGTAACCATAACCTATTATGCTGAACAGAAATAAATATTCCCTTTAGGTCACTGTCTACATACCGTATCGTATCTGTGCGCTTGGCAACAAGTTCCTGCCGTGTGCAGCAAACAGTTGGGAGACAGCAGACAGGCGACGGTAGAGCTGGGCTTTTTAACAAAAAAATAATTGGAATGTCATTCCTGGATATTAGTAATGCATCACTTAGATTTCACTACACTATGTTTATATGCTGTGTGCCTGGGATATAATTTGATTGCCTACGCAAACATAAAGTTAAACCCTACCTGAAAGATCAGGTAACTACACTCTCCTCAATAGCATGAGTCATTTCATAGTGGACCAGTTCTCTTCTCGGTTGCATCTGTTTCACAGTGCTTTTACCAGTATAAACAGCAGGGCAAAACTAGCTGTTACGATGTCCTCCACATTGCGAGCTTGAGTTAAGTCTGGTTTTCTACACCCAAAGTCATTCTCACATCTCAGGGAAATACTTTCAAATTGATTTGAAAACAAAGCTGGTACAGGTCTGTAGATTTTTATATATTTTTTTAAATGACTAATTCCTGCTTATTTTCAATACTACTCTATTAAACGAAATATCCATGCTTTGCATTTCACACCTAACAACCTGCTTTTCTTCATTAACTTTTTCCCTTGTCCCCCCGCTTTCCCCGCCTCCCCCCATGTATCTAAGCCATTGCAGCAACTGAACAACTTTGTTAACTTCAAGTTTTCATTCAGATTTACTGACGCAGGAGCATTAGAGAGGGGGAGTGTTGGCCATCGCCTTTGCAGCGTTTCTCTAATTATTGAACTAGTACCTCTAGGGTCCAGTAAAGCTTTGCACTGTTAGTTAATAATAAAGTATCTGAACTACCTTTGCTTTGCTTTGCTTTCCTTTTTTTTTTTTTTTCTTTTTTTCCTTTTGAGTTCTTTGGTACCTTCTGGCCTTCCTAAAGTGAGCCCCCACCTACTGCAGTAAATTGTAGTTGTAGCCTTGATAATACAGTACTTGGACAATAAGGTCTCAAGGGGTGCTTACTGAAAGAGATTAAACTGTAATTAAACTGCCCTGTGAGTAAGAAGGAAAGGGGAAAAAAAAGATTTGTGGTTTTCATAAAGCAGAAAAAAAATACATTCACTGGTGTTTACAGCTCAGAGACTTTTTTTTTCTTTTTTTTTTTTTTCCTTTTGCCGTCTTGACTACAAAACAATCTTATTTTTAGCTGGAAAGGCTTTTGCAGTAGTGCCATATCAATCCCACAATCCTGTTCTTTGAAATAATTGCATCGAGTTAGTCCCCAGTCAGCACTAACTGACTGAAAAGCAGGAAAGAAGCATTTAACACACATACATAGAAGTGGATAAAATTTACCATAAAAGTATGAATTTATGTAAGCAGTCTGCAGTTCTATGTACATATATATTTTAAATGGGGCCTTAATTGAACATGCAGCTATATAATAGCCTTTTGTTTAGGCTCAAAATTGTGTTGGGGGTGGTGGTGGTTTTATTTTGTGGGGGTTTGGTTTGGTTTTGTTGTGGGGTTTTTTGGTGGGTATTTTTTTCTTAACCCCTCCTCTTATCAGCTCAGCTATTAAATATTGTGGCTTTCCAGCTATCAGTCTCCGATCAGCACTGTTAGTGCATTTTACCTTCCAAGGAAGTGCACTTTGAGCCAGCTGGAGCACGAAAAATGTAGGAGCTGGAGAAAGTCATAATTGAAACAGGCGACTGCTCCAGTACAGACAGGAAATAAAAGGAAGACGGGGCCCTTCAATGGATTAAATTAGATGTTTCAAATTCAGACAGTATCAGGAAAAAGAAGACTTATGTTAGAAAAAAAAAAGGTAACAGTAAGTTCATTCAGCTGAACACCCAGCCCTCCCTTCTCCCCTCCCTTAACATGTGTTTTTGCTGGAATCTTACTCTGATGCACTGAAGGGTAGAAACTACACAGACCCCTCTGCTTGCCAAATAACAGAGTAGCAGGTCCCTGTACTAATGTTATACTATGCATATTTTCTACCCTCTCAAACAGTCCTTGGGTATTCTCTTTCTGTAAATTAAGCGTGAAATTACGCTGGGCTGAGGAAACAAGATTTCAGATGCCCAGTAGTTAGAAAGAATAGTATATTGTACCTAAAGCAAAAACCTAAATTGTACGCATTTCCTGCATATTAGTTTGAGATATGCCTATTACCCCTCTCTATACATGCTAAATGTTCGTGTGCATAAATTACAGGTACATTTTTTCCATTCAAACTAGTTCCTTCTTGCTGTATAGCCACCACCTAGTGTTGTGGACTTGCATGGTTTTATCATGCCTGCAGAGTTTTCTCCTTAGTCATTTGTGCGTTACTGTGTATAGTACATGATGACAAAGTATGAAGATTTTTTTTGTTAGCATTTTTTATTGGCCTTATTGTTCATAAGGAGCTATAAATGAGCTCTTATTCCAAGCAAGTCATTCCAAGCTATTGCCCCTGAACCCCTGGTATTATGCTACACCATCATGCAGTCAGTGAATCTGTGACACACGTTTTAGGTATGCAACTGGCGTTGCATGTTTGTTTGGTTTTCCAATCAATAGCAAATTACTGGAGCTAATATTTATATTCTTTCCTCTTTGCTGTAAGATATATCTAGTTTTAGAAGCATCTAAAAAGTCCTGAGGAAACGACTTAACATTAGAGCTGGTCAAGATTTTTTTAAATTCCAAATGTAATTTTCATTTTGACAAAAAGCATTTTTCAGGTAGTAATCAAAAAGGTTGTTGGGCTTCCCCCCCCCCCCCCCCCCCAACAACAGTAATCTCTGTATTTTAAAATATGAAGGAAAACACGCATCAAGGTGGGCTTAGAATCTATTAAAGCCTGACCAGTCAGATACATCTTGCTGTGTGCCTTGAAGCCTACTAAACTTGGCACTTTAGGAAAAATGAAATCTTTGACTCAGAACAATTAGGGTTTACAAAGCGTATAAATTACAGCAGGAATGCCTCTAATCACTCATTTACCTTCTAAAATGCCTCAAGGGTTTTGGATTAGAAGAGAACCATTGTAAAGATTAAGAAGAAGTATCTTAGAAGCAAATGGATATAGAGGAATGTATTTTTTTCTGTTAGTGTTTTTTTCATGCCGTAAGAAAAAGAGTTTTTAGGGACGTGGTCTGTAAACAAAAAGCTATTTATTGGAACAACAGGAGTTTTAAAAAGTTAAACAGGCATATGGAAACCTGGTTAGAAAGCCGGAGGATAGAAGAGGAAAATCTAGATGAATCATGAGATGAAGTAAATTCCTTAGCTGTGTTATGTTTCTGTGCAGATTTGTGTTCTGTCTGGAATTCTGGAGGTGTTCAGAAGCAAAGATTTGATTGTACGTATTATCTTCATTTGAGCTGTGTAGGTTGTTCCCTCTTTTAAAAATAAGATCATTCCTTCTTTCTGTCTTTTGTCAACTTATGTGCACACTACCCTTTTTATATCCACACAAGGGCTGATAAAATCCCAGAAGAATCAGATGACAAGGAGGTAAAACTTGGTAGGATGATGTTTTGCATCCTTCCATCTGGTCAGGTGAGGAGGTGTGGAACTGTTTGACTAAAGGAAATTATTCGAAACGAAGGATCAGTTGGTTAAACAAAGGTCTGTCTATACACAGCATGCAAATTTCGGTATCTGTCTTCTGGATTCCTAGAGTATTGTCAATCTTTCTCTGTTTCTTGGTAAGTTTTTTCAATGTTTTTGAAGACAGCACTGCAGCACTATTTTAGTGAAGGAATCAATCACTGCAACTGCTGTTGTAGCTTGTGCAAATGTCAACAGGGAGGAAACACGCAAGCAGCAAAAAGGAATGCAACCTAGATAGGACTAAAGGTTGCCTGTTGAGCTTAGAAGTTCTGGAAAGTTGCCCAGACATGGGAGAAAACCAGAATGTTTGGTTGAATTCTTATTGATGAACCATCAAAAAGTACTGGAAAGTAGGCTTTTCTTGGTGATATCCATGGGTTACAGGGTTTTGGGGAAGGTTGACTTCAGTGGTTTTAGGTTTTGTGGTTGTGGGGTTGGTTGGGTGTTTTTTTTCCTATTTATGAGATAGATGGGAGGTCAAAAAGACATATTATTTTTTTCTGCAGCTTAATTTTACCTAGATGTGATTCAGTATACACACATGCTTGTAGAATTATATAATGCAAGAGACTTGTGTGTTAATGGCCATGCATTTTTTATCTTAAAAACAAAGGACATCACACCACCTGCTTTTGCTGTTAAAATTGATCTCAGGAAGCATCCCTAAAATTGGGCTTGAAAACATGTGACTGTGTTAAAGGATACCCCATGTTATGAAGATGCCTTTTATAACCTCTGTTAACACTGTTTGAATGGTAGTCATTCAGTGAAAGTATTTTTAAAGTAGGCATTTCGGAAAACATCCAGTGATTCAGCTCACAACTGACTGCAGGAAAGATGTATTGTATTGTACTGCTGTAAAGCACGTTTCTGAGAAATTATTATTGCAAAGTCTGTGAAAAAAATGATATGCTTTCTCTTGATATTCTGAGAAAAATGGTACTATGGAGTGAGAACTGTGGTTATGTACTGTGAAATGTAGCAGTCATATTCAGGGCTTTGCCTAGGCACAGAATAGTAAAATGGATTTGTTTCTTCAGATCCCAGGCTGGGTCTCTGAAAAGTGGATGCTCTGTTTTAATGGCAGCTTTCTCAAGAACTTCAGTACAAAACCAAGCCAAAGCCAGGATTTCCAAAGACTTAGGGAGTGATTGTAGCTTTGTGTGGGCGTAACTAAGCCGGCTTTTTGCTAGGTCTTTGAGGAAGTGGAATGTGCCTCTGAGGCAGCACAGGTTTCAGGCACAGCGTATTTCCTTGAAGAGACAGACCTTCAGTAGCTATGGCCACAAAAAGCCTGTGTAGGTGTGAGAGCAGGGAATCGATACAAAGTTTTTCACCATGGATTTGTTAATTGTGCTATGGGTAGTGGCATTTATGTGTTCTGCCAAAGAGACTATTTGCATGTGTAGATGCAACATGCATTTGAGGCTACGGCAATCTCCAAGTCATGCTGTAATGGTAGGTCTAAGGCTTGAATGCAGAGCTCCTTCCAAATTGGGGTGCTCCGGCACGCCAGGGGCAAGGAGCTGATGGGGTGGCACGGGGAATGCAAGCAAAAGAGCCTGTTCAAAGCAGCGCTTGGTGGCTGCTTCCATTTGGGGCGGGAGATCGTTCGTTTGGAGAAATCCCCAAACTCATCACTTACTGACAGATGAGAGGTGAGACCTTCTGTGCTGTTGACAGACGACTGACTGCGACGGGATGATAAGACCTTGCGATCAGCGCGAGTGCTTTGATGAGATGTGCAGCCCCAGTCCACCAAGAAGGAAAGGGTCTGGGTATAGATCCCCAAGCTACTGAACTCAAAGTGTTTGGGGATTTGCTACATGCTCCGTTGGTCCAATATTCCTGTATTGCCTTTGAAAAAAAAATGGAAAAGAAAGTTAGGTTCAGTCTGGTTTCAGTGTTAGCTTCTTCAAAAGATTAATCTGAGCTGAGTAAACTGAGTGTGTTGTTGGGAGCATGCTTTCCCCCTCCCCCCCATTGTTTCACATGACATTGTATTCAAGATTCTGAACTTAAAAAAATAGTCAAAAATCAGTAGGTTCTTTTCTGTCAAGGGTAAGGCGTGTTTGTGCTTCACAGGTTTACGTAATTTTAAATAATTTATTTCTGCCATAGTCAGCATAAAAGGTTTCTGCCAGATTAACAGAAACCAGAATTTGGGCCGACAGCTTGCACAGGCATTTGTGCAATTCCCTAATAGTTTCTTATACGCCTACAGCGGAAGAATGAATCAAGAATTAATTAGCACATCAGGAGATTCTCACCCCAGCTTCCTGTCTTTCTTTTGTATTTTATTATTATCCCTGCCTTCCAAATTGGTGTTCCTAGGCATGTAACAATATGCAGCTCTAGCCTGCAGAGGTTGATAGGAAATATTCCTTCATTTACTGTTCCTGTCTCACATTTTGTGTGTTGACTTGCCCGTTTGGTGCCAAACTGCCAACGGTTGCCTGGCTTCAGGAAGAAAAAACAGGCACGGGTTTTTCTCATGGCTTTTACCCGAAGTCAGAATTGGGGCTAGGTCTGCAGAAAGGTACGCACACCTTTGCGAACCTTTTGGCAAACTTGGCCTGAAACTCGTACTTGTAATGAAGCCGAAATCCAGAGGATATTTGGGAGTTCACTGCAAAAGTTTCTCACGTCTCTGTGGGCATATTGGCTGTGGCAGGTGCCAGCTGGATTGCCTGTTCTCCAGCCTCCTTTTCACAGGCACTTACGGAGCCAGTTTGGGGAGACGTTCAGCAGCACATGTAGGAGCAAAGTGCTGGTAGTCACTGGAAACCAGGCACCTGCTTGCCCTTTTACCTTAGAAAACTTCCCTCGTAAATTTTGAGTCATGGTAAAGTCTTGTAAGGGAGAGCTATTAAGTCGACTGAGCTTTGGTGGAAAAAAGGCGAGAAGCACCCCTGACTGGTTAGAGCGAAAGCACGTTCTCCTGTCTGAGCTTGCTGACACAAGGAAAAACTGTTTGGGGAAAACACCAGTCACGGATATATAATGCATTACCCGAAGATACCCGCAGCATTTCAGCTGCTCTGTGGTAAATGCTTCCATGGAGGGTGCTCCTGCTGTGATAAATGCAGTGTAGCGTTTTCGGTGCAGTTCTGCATGCGTGTGCTGCTGCTGCCAGGGTACCATTGGCGTGCCGTGGAGCCAGGCTCTCGTTTGCGCTGGGGTGATTTGTTCCAGTGTCTGTCTCCCTATATACTATTAAGGACTTTGCCAATCTGAGATTACCTCCTCTCAGGTATGCTCAGCTGTGGTCAGTTGTGTCCTTCAAGAAGCGTGTACTGCAGTAGTTAAGTCGTGCTTTCAGTGAGGTGGCATCTTTCATAGCACCTGATCTTCTGGTACTGAGTTCTTCTTGATCAGCACACCAGCTCTGACTCAGGGGAACGGTGTTCCTAAAGTTGCCTTTTTTTTTCTTTTTTTTTTTTCCCTGTGATGTGTAAATAACATTTTTTGAGTGCTCACAATCTGATGACCTTTTGTAAAGTGTCAGGCCAGTTTTGTTCCTGCAGCTGTAGATGTGTATGAACTCCCATGCTTTATGTTCTTGCTGGTCTTCCCCATGCCCCTGAGAGGTCCCCTTATTTCTCTTTTCTGGCCATAATGTACTCTCTGACATCGCTTTTCTCTGTTAAACTTGGCTGTGCTCATTTAAGGCGCAGTTGCGTTTCAGCCGCACTTTGTGTGGTTCCCACGTCCTTCATTATGTATTCTTGTGTACAGACCTTTCCTGGGATGAAAATTCTCAGTGTTTTGATGTGTCGAACTATTAGTGACGTTGATAGTCGATCTGAGAAACAAGGAGGAGAAAAGGGACTGTGACAGACTACACTTTCTCAAGGGTAAAGTAATTAAAAGGCACTTAGGAGCTGCAAGCTGACACCAAATGGTTTGATAACCTTCTGAAAGTTAATTTTCTTTCATAGCTATTTCATAGGGAAAGCAAGACATTAATTTTTTTTTTTAAAAAAAGCTATATAAAGGAGTAGAGATCTCCCCTACTTAAAATTATTACTCCTCTTCTCCCGAGCTAGAGTGATTCTTCATGATCTGATTACAGTCTGCTTAAACTTAGCAGCACTTAAATCAAAGTGATATTTAGATTCTGTGAGCCAGAGTCTCCTTTTAGGCCGATAAACATCTAAAGTAACCACAGATTTACACCTAGGTAAACCCGTGACTTCTAGGGGTCTATTTTGGACTTACAGCACTCTAAGTGTGAAAAGAATGTGGCAATAAATGATGACAATAAAAATGCTTTATTAAGCTGTTGTGAGTGCACTAAAGTCATAATAAGCACATCTATTTACATTAGCATCCATTAAAACGTAACACACACATTAGCTAATAAAAAGTAAGGTTTAATGCGGATGCCAGGCTGTGACACTGTTGAACTCTTGAATTTTATCAGGTCTGTGAAATAGGTCCCACTTCACAGAGCTCTGCCTCTCGTCTTTTGTGTGGTAAGCAGGAACTCACAAGTTATCTCTCCTCCTCATTTTTCTGTCCTAAGCTGTACTAAGAAATGCTCAGTACTGCAAAGGTCTCAATAGCAAGACCCGTGGTCTCGCTATGATGCTTTGGCACAGGAGGCCAAACGGTGCCGGTTGTATTCACACAAGTCAGCCTTGTAATTTCTCATCTTCTTTGTTTATTATGGCATGATCACACTGTCAGTGCTCGAATAATCATGATGAAACTACATGAATGAGTAAGGTGATTGGGATTTGGAATTTATATGTTGCCCCGGATGGTTTGACTTCAGACATGTGGTACCGAATCTGAATTTAGTCTTCCGTTTCCAGTACGTGAATTTTACCAAAGTTCTCACTTAGTATAATCACCATTTTATATCATTGCACAGTAATAACTGTCTAATATACTGTAAATTATTGTAGGCCTCTTCCTCTAATTTGTTCGCTGAGAGAAAACAGACCGTTTTTATGGGAGAGAAATGAAGCGGCGTTTCTCAGAAAGCAAAGCGTGCAGATGACCATCTTATTATTAGAAAAGAGGAAACATCAAAAGATGCAGAGCCGTTTGTATAATCATCCCAAGCTACTGTGGTCACCCTTTCAGCAAGCCTCCTTCGGTTTTCCCACCCCTTCCCTGCGTGTCTCTGCGCCAGGCCGTTGCCTGGTCTGCAGTTGCTCACTGTGCAGACCCTGGAAAAAAAATGCCAAAAGAGCATCGTGCCTGGCAAAAATGTCCATGCTCGTGCTCGGGGATGCCGAGAGCATCGAGTGGAGGCTGCACCTGAGTCAGAGCTGGGCTGCCTGGGCGCTGACTCCACAGGCAACAAGGGCTGCAGCTGTAGCGTAACTCAGCTTGCAGCAGAGAAATATGAATTTGGAACAGCACCTGGGTTGCTGTTGGTTTTTTTTTTATTATTATTATTTTTTCTACAAATAGCTGGGACTAGTGTGTTTGCCGGTTTAGTTCACAGCTGCATGTTTGGTGTGCTTCGTCTCTCTGGCTCCAGATGAGTCTCCAGATCTGGATTTCTTTGTGACCGTGTGGTCGCTGGTCAGGCGTGTCCTCACCCCCCTCCCAGGCTGTCACGCTCTTTCTTGACGAGTTACACAATGCTATGTATGTCCAACGTTTTAAAAAGCGGATTTTTAAAACAATTTGTACACGTGGGTTTTTTTTAAACACTTACGCTGTAATGATTTTAAAGCTTTTGCTTTTTAAAGAAGGAGTTTGGCACGGTGGACATTATTAAATGTAGTTTCAGCTTGTGTTACAGATACTTGATGTAGGTCTCCAGAGAAAGGCTTACAGAGACTGTATGAGAAATAATTAAGTTTTCCTTTAAGGAGAACATTGCAAAGAGATTAAAAATGTTAAAGTGAAAAACCACTACATACTGCTTTAAAACACAGCTCTGTCTGTATAATCATTAGAAGGAAAATGAAACGTATTTATTTTATACCTTTATTTTGTTCTGAAATAAGCATCCACTAATAGTAAATATTCCATTTCAAAAAATGTTTTTTTTCACAACTAACTATTTTATAGAATAGTTTTCTTGTCATTAGGATTTTCATTTTTTTTTCAATAAGATTTTTATGAAGGAAAAGCATCACCAAAATTGTGGTATTACTTTTATTTTCAAAAACCTCCATTATAAACCAGGGACAAAGTATCTCCTTATTTCCCCAGTTGCTAATATTTTATTTCCAACTATCCAAGACTACAAAAAATGACACGTGGAAGAGGGGAAATAGACTGCTGGAGAGGCAACAACAAAAGTTCCTTTTTTTTAGGGGGGAAAAAATAGGAAATTTTCGCAAATTGACCAGCATCTACATTGTTTATTTTCCCCAATTCCTGTTCAGTTGATGTACCTATCAGTCACATAGTGCCAGGGCTGGACGGCAATTTGCCATGTGGGTCTTCCAGTCCACCTCCTCCTCATATGGGGAAATACCCATTTGTATGGCAGAACCTACCACCACCTGAGGCTGCAGTAGGAATTATGGAGCAGCTGCACCAACTGCCCAGAAAAAAAAAAGTATTTTTCCTGGGTAAAATTGCTGGAAAAAGACGGAAGTTTAGGGCCCTCAGCGTTTTGCAAAGGATTGGATCCTTAATACAAATGCAAGAGTTATGTAATAAAAAGCAGGATAACTGGAATACAGGGATAAAAGAGAATGGGGGAAGGAGCAAGAGGAGAAAAAGTCAGAGATGCTAATCTTCTAATCTCTTTCTTCTTCCTGTGTGCATTGTCCTTCCCCCTCATCCTTCTGCTTCTTGTTTTAAAAAAGTGCCATCACTGCATTACAGCACTGAGAAAATTGCTGTGCAGTCGAGCCCCAGGATTATTACCATACCACATATAGGGTTACATAAAATGAGGTGTTTTTTTCCTTAAATCCGAAGATTGTTCGTTCACACAACTCACGCATTATAATCAAATGTGAATGCAGGAAAATGGTCCATGGGATCTATTCAGCCCTCGGTACAGCTGTAACTCCCAGCGAGGTGGGTGGAAGTCAGGATCGCAGTGTGGCAGGAGAATAGAAGCCCTTCTGTTCTGAGATGGACTTATCACATGGTTAGCAGCTGGAATTTATGTGAAGTCTTATTAAATAAAACAGCAGTAACCAGTCACCTACTGCTGCAATATGCTTGAAGGTACAGTACCTGAATTTTTTCAGAATTACTTGACCTCCCCGCTGCTTCTGCATCTCTGTATTTTCTCTTGCTTGTACTTGACAGTTTTTGCCCTTCTAGTAAACTTTTATTCTTGTTTTTATTACAACTTGGGATCACGATAATTTAAGGGTTTGAGTTATATGATTGCAGGTTCATTAAAAGAAGATTAAGACATGCCCAGAGAACCTCTATTAAATGTAAAAACATTTAACGATAGGTTTTATTTTATTAAGCTGGTTTTTATGCACATATATATTTCTTTATACACATACATATTTAAATGTGTACAGACATGTATATACATTTTTTCGCCTGAAGAACATCTTGAGATGGTGGGTAGACCATCTGGAATAGTTGTGTAGAACAGAAGTGTGAATGGAAACAATACTGTACTTACATAATAGCACAGGATATTTCATTAAAACAATTCCAGCGTATTTATAGTTGGCAAATTACAACACTTAAAGAACTGATCTCCATATGGGAGCACTTAGTCTTTTGAAATATTATATTATTTTTAATTGTGTCTCATTCAGTGAAGGGATTATAATTTTGAAGGCGGTGGGTCACAGCGCGCCAAGCCACTACACAGCCAACAGAGAAATCCCTGGCTTACTGGTGTATCCTCTGGTAATGGTAATTTTGATATTTTATAGAGTTTATTAGTCCCATACAGGCGGTGCAAAGACCGGACTGTTTGTCAAAGCAGGGAGGAGAACTCTAGAGAGTGGCTGCCCTCACTCGCTGCACCTTGCCCTGAAGCAGGGCCTCTTGCCGCAGGACCTCCAGGGGCTTAAGAGCTGGACTCCTCTGAAGACAAAGTGATGTGTTTTTGGTTTAATGCCAGCAGAACTAGAAACCTCCTGGCCAACCCCTCTTTCAATGCCTTGCCAGAATTTCAATCCTGGGGTGGTTTTTTTTCTGAGACACCTTGCAGAGGTGTCAGCCATGGAGAGAGGTGGGCTTCCCAAAACCGGGAGACCGCTCCAGAACGATGCCTCAAACCTGAATGTATGTAGGTCAGCTGGAAGGGATAATGACAATTAAAGCTGCCAACCTGGCTTGGATCATGGTATGAAAAAAAAAAAAAAAAAGACAGGCACATCACAGGTCACATAGTGTTATTTGCTTGCGTGGAGTTTGTCCATGACATATTTGCGGTGACTCGCGGCAGATGGAGGCGCTGGTGGCCAGACAGGCTGCTGCTGCCTCACTGCTGCCTGCCCTTCCTGCCAGCCACGGGCGAGCCGGGAGGGCAGCTCCTCTCAGGCAGGCGAGTGACCACATCGGCATTTTTTTCACGTGCACGCAAATACAGAGCAACTGCGAATGTCTGTTTCGCCTGCGTTAAGTGTCCGTGGAGGTTACTCACAGCGATAGAGTTAAGTCCGCGAGAGAGGATAAGTTACAGGTGAGCGAATGGAAAGCGATGAAAGAGCAGAAGTGGCACAAAATACTGTTTCTTGCTCCCGGCTTCTGCTGGTTTTATCTCTGTGCGTGCTATTGAGTGAATGGATTAAAAGTCTACCGGAGGAGTATGTCACACCACGGTAAAAGGCTGGTTAAATTCCTAGACAGGATGCCCAGCCCATGGCCAGGATTTTCCCTGGAGGAGCCAGTTGACACTCTCATACCCTCACTCTCATTCTCTCTCACTTTTAGTATAAATGGGCCAAGTCTGTCCCAGCTATGCTGAGGAAAGCTGAAGAAAGGCTCGGGAAGCAATTTGTGCATTACTTTATGTTGTCAGATTTCAAGGCGGTAGAGTTGGTCAAAGCGTATTGTTTGCAACCTAGACTCGGCCCGCAGCAGGCAGCCCCGATAAGCTATGCCTGCCCTGAAGAGAATGTTATCTAAACAGCAAGCGGTTTATTTCTCTGTAAATAAGGAAAGGGACTGATACAGACCTGTTGAAGTAAATGACTATTGTTAAAATAAATGTTTTTCCCCTTAGGGGAAAAATGGACATCCATTTTCTGGTATGGCAGATTAAAGTCTGTGTGGAATATAAGTTAGTACATCGACGCCTACGTCGGTTCCCCTTGGTGTGCCTGGGTCATTAAAATGGTACGTGGCACGGCTATGGAACCCGTGCCTTCCATTTTCAAGTTTCCTGTCCGTTTCAGATTTTTCAATAGAGACTACGTACTATCCACATCTCATATGTTACAATCTCCTATTTATTTCAGAAACCATTTAAAGATACTGATTTGAAAAAGAAAGACGAAAACAGCCCTAAGCTTCTCTCAGTGAAAACTTAAGATGAAGATCTTCTTCAGAAGATTTTTCTATTTCTGTCACCGTCTCCTTCATTGCTAATGAATTTTTTTCCCCGTCCTACATATTCTCAGAATTTGTGTGGCATATCCAGGCAGGAGTAGGTCACCATTTTTTAAAGCTCTGTGAATATTAACCTCATGGAGAACAGCAGGAAAGATGACTTCATTGTAATCTGTATATTAAAAACTTGAAAGTCTCAAGGGCTTGCTTAAACTGCTAATTAATATTTCTTCTTGCAAGCCTCCCTTTAATCAGAGAGTTTCACTATTGATGTTAATTTCAATTCTTCCTCTGAAATGTGATGTTTCACGCTCCTTCCTTCTTCCTCTCCCAGTCACCATAGCTCCCGAACCCACAAGATTCCATAAAATAACTTAACAGAAAACTTAGTTTCACGTGTTCCCTTCTGCAGCTTGTCACATTTGAGTTTATTCTCCTGACTTCTTCAAACCACGGCAAGGGAAACCCTCCTTTCTCAGTCACACTTGCCCATCCCAGCTTCTGAGTTCCTCATTCACGCAAGGGTCACAGGAGGCAGGCTGGGAAGAAGCTGGGGAGGTATGTGGGTGTGGGGTGTATGGTTTTAAGGATCAGAACGAGAAGGGAAACCTATCGTATCACACCACCCTGGGGCCAGCAGTGGTGCCAAATATTAAGCTGCAGTGCTGAAGCTGAACTGGGATGCTGTTCTGGATGTCTCTATTCATATATCTGGTTTTCTCATGATGAAGCTTTGGAGACCTGTTTGCGGTGGTGTTGACTGAGAGTTCTCATGGTTGACTGCAGCCTGCAGTTGACTTTTTGGTTTCACGTAAGGGGTGTGAGGGTGTCTTTAGGAATTATTTGAGTCAGGCGTGCATCTTTTCTCTGTCCTTGTATCATGGTTATGTTGGTAGTTTAGCATAACAATAGCATACCAACTGTTCACAAAGAAACAGAGGAAAAGTGCAGAGTATTGGCAGCCTGTCTAAAAACAATCTGAACACTGCTTTGACTTCGGTTCTTTTTAATTTTTAATAGATACAGCATGTTTTTGTGTAGGAATCTACTTTTAAGTTTGCTTTTAATCACACAGACTGTGAAGCTTCAGTTATGTCTTCAGTAACATTGCTGCTGCTTGCAAAATTATTCTTTCACAGAGAAAAAAACATCAATGACAATAGCTACAGGAAAAAACGTGTTTTTCAAAGGTGATTTCTCATTTTCTTGTACATACATCTGATCAGCTCTTAGCACCTTGTTCTAGATTCCTTCCAGTAAGTTTACTTTTGAGTTCAGGTACTTACCATCTAGATTACTGTAACGTCCTTTTCAACAGCTCAGCTTTAACATCACAGAATGTTTGTCTTTACTGAAATGGAAATGAGAAGATGCAATTAAAAAAAAAAAAAAGAAATAGAAAAAACAAGCTCCTGACACCATGATGATTAGTATTACAATGAAGCCAAACAGCATTAAAACAATTCTTGGGAATGAATTTTCCCAGCCTGCTACCTAAGAATCATAGAATCATAGAACCATAGGGTTGGAAGGGACCTCTGGAGACCATCTAGTCCAACCCCCCTGCCACAGCAGGGTCACCTAGAGCAGGTTGCACAGGAACGCGTCCAGGCGGGTTTTGAATGTCTCCAGAGTTGGAGACTCCACCACCTCTCTGGGCAGCCTGTTCCAGTGCTCTGCCACCCTCAGGGTAAAGAAGTTCCTCCTCATGTTTAGGTGGAACTTCTTATGCTCAAGTTTGTGCCCATTGCCTCTTGTCCTGTCCCCGGGCACCACTGAAAAGAGCCTGGCCCCATCCTCCTGACACCCACCCTGTAAGTATTTATAAGTGTTGACAAGATCCCCCCTCAGCCGTCTTTCTTCCAGACTGAAGAGACCCAAATCCCTCAGCCTTTCCTCATAAGAGAGGTGTTCCAGTCCCCTAATCATCTTTGTAGCCCTCTGCTGCACCCTTTCCAGCAGTTCCCTGTCCCTTTTACCTTTTTATCATTCTGAAACTTCTCCTCCAAAACTACACTAAGGAATTGTCTTTTGCAGCATACTCAGCAGACCCTCAAATATGAGGCTATTTTAAGCTGATGTCTAGTGAGTTAAGTCCTCATGAGTGATCTTCAGAACTTTGCCAGCTTACAGAGTAGACTTACCAACTTCTTTGCTGATAAAGATCTGTTTGATTTTGATTTATTCCCATCTTTCAAGCTCTGTAAGTTAGCTGAAGATGGGATAGCATTAGGAATTTATTTCTATTATGCAGAAAGTCTCCTCTTTCTTCCTGCTGGCTTTTCAGTGCTTGGTCTGCCTTAGTTATATTGGCTGTTACCGCAGATGTATTTGCTATCAACCTCTTCCGAAGTTACTCATTTGAGTTTGGTGTTTGTATACAACAGATCATGTTCCTCTTTCATTCTTAATTAAATGGCAGATATTCTTCCCCATTTAAAACACTTAAAGGGTTTGTTTGCTTCCTTACGCATCCACACACTAGGTTTCTAGTTCACTGTCACTTCAGATTTTCTTTCCCTTACTCTGCAGGGCTTTTTTCCACACAATATCTATTGAATCTCTTTAAAGACACCTTCAGTTTTCTGATAGAATGATAAAATTTTTAGTCATTTGGACTTCATGAGATTTCCATGAGAAGAAGCAAAGAGCCCACGGGTCAGAGCTTCCTCTGACTGATGGGGCTTGTGCTGTGCAAGCAGGCTGACATTAGCCAGCGGCTCCTTTGCAACATCTGTACCATACAGAGGAACTCTCGAGCCAGGAATCAACACCAGCCAAAATGCCAGAGGCAGCTCCTGTGGCCCCAGGTACCCATTGCAGAGGCCCTCAGCATAAGGGACATCCCTCTTAACTTACGCAAATGATAAGTAAGGTGTAAGGAAGCAGAATCTAATATTAAAAAAAAAAAAAAAGAATAGTGGAACCAGGTGTTACATTTATCCCTGAGAGAACCGGCCGAGTCTATGGTTTTACAAGCTTCCTGCAAATCCTGCTTCTCCAGGGCAGTGGCCCTTTTAGAACAGGCTGGGAGGTAGGATGGCTATTTTAAAAGGAGCTGTACCAAATCACTAACTCTCTCATCCTTTGCAAAATCACTGCTGGTCTCTTTTGGGGCTAAGGTTTTTGTCTCGCTGTTGCAGGCAAGTTTGGTTCACAATTTTTGGAGGTGTGCTAATGAATCAGTTGCCCTCACAGCTAGTTTTCTACTCGTTTGGCAGCAGCTTTTCTTTCAAGAGATAGATGTAATCACAACTGTCACTTTCCGTATTTTACCTGGTGGATGTTTTGCAGTAGTCATGCACAGAGCTGCTCTTGAGGGCGTGATTATGCTGTACAGGCTGCCTCAGAACAAGAATCCCCTGTGGGACCTTTATAGAATGAAACTGCATGGTGCTTTCCAGAGGCTCTGTACTGTTTTACAACAGTAGTCAGTTCCTGTAATTTATGAGAATTCGGGACCATGTTTAACTTATGCAAATGTAAAATATCCAGCATAGCCCATCACAGCTGGTTTCAGGAGCAAGCTTTGCTTGGGGATGCTCTGTTAGGACAGCCCAGGTAGCTCCGTGGGTCCCTCATACACAGGTGGGAGGGAAGAGAGGGAACTCTGCCTCAAAGTTTTGGGTCTTCATGAAACTTGCACTGGATCTCTGTGCTAGAAACCTTTGTGTATGCCTCTTGGAGTGCCAGCACCCAAATGTGGGATAAAGAGACAGAAAACATATGTTTGCAGGGAACTGAAAACATCGTGGAAATTACTCCTTTAAGTGTGTGTCTCTTTCTGTCAGCTCAGCTTGTAGAAGGTTTGCTTTGTTTTGTTTTTACTCCTATGAAGAGTTTTAAATAACAAAAGCACAGAGGTAGCAAATTTGCAAGGAAGATAAATAGCTTTGAGACTAAAATGAGAGCCATTCCTGAAACGTGGAACATTTGAGAGGTATGCTCCCTGCAGAAGCTAAACACAGTGAAAAATTAAAATACATCATATTTGAAATAGGAGCTAACTTATCCCCATGCTGGAAGAGATCTAAATAATCTTTTAAGCCTTGAAGACTTCAATGAGTTTTAGAGATCTCTCATTGCTGCCGGGTGGACTTTTGTCATACGGGAAAATCAGGAGGGGTTTGGCAGCTAAAGGAAAAGGATGCCTTCTTTTTCTGTCAGCCTGCACACAGTGATTCATCTTGTCTGAAGGAAAGGAAAACCAAAGCAGTAGGGTTCTAGTCAGAAATTAGTCACTGTGAGACAGTGTTCGATCGTTGGCCCAGGGTTGGGATTTTTTTTTTTTGTTTTGTTTTCTTACCCGAAGTCATGTGACTTACTCTCCATCCTCGTTGTTCCTACCAGGGGTGTTTCCAGCAGGACACTTGGGCTCTCATTAAGTTGGTTAGTTTTCATCTTTTACCATGCAGATATGGGAGTTTCATTGTGGATTTGAAACTCCTGGTTGGCATCAAAGCTGCTCTTCCTGTAGCTGATGGTATTGCAGAAGAGGTAGTGATGTTCCCATCAAATAAATAAGAGATAAGAACCAAACACAAGCTTCTCTCATGGTCAGGTCATTCACCTTTTCCCAGCTTACATGATGAGCACAAATGAACTATAAGAGTTTGATATGCCAGATGGGGGGGAAGAATTAACTTCACTACTGTGTTTGTAGTCATTATAGCTGTAATTTTTTACAGAGGTATATTTATGCCAAAATACGAGATTACAAGTCTGGGAGGTTAACATTCTTGTAGCTACTAAGGAAAATGTCATATCCATCAGAGAAGCACAGGGCAGTAATGACCTAGATTGTTGCAGCCAAACTGGGCAATAGCCCCTGGCAGCAGGCTCACGCAGTGATCCAGTCCCCTTGAAGGTGGTATAGTTTCATATTTTCATTTCCTTGGTGCCTGTTGTATTCTAACATATTCTGTTGACAGTGTCATAAAGATCCAGACGTGCCTTATTCCTGGTCTTTCCAAGATCTCTGTTCACACAGAGGCTGTGGAGAAAGAGCGGACAAGGTCCTCACATGCTGCGGTGGAAGAGCACTGAGGGAGGCTCATAATGAGTTGTGAGTTTATTCCCTGAGTCATTTTCACCTCACTTGAGTGGAATATCTTCTAAATAACACTTTTTGCTGTGGCATACTTTTGAACCATGAATATTCATATCAAGAGCAGTTTATCAGAGCTCTGCTCTTCATGGAGATGTTTCTTGCTGCTCATTCATCTGATACTACAAGAAGATGGATGTTTCAAATTATCTGGAAATATTTTTTGCACACCAGAAGTGGGCTTTCTAGGTGTCTGGACACTAGTCTTCTGCTTACTCCAGTACACTTCTGTGGAAGACAGTTTCTAAGCATATTGCTCCCTCAAAGCACTGCACGTGTTGATGTGCCTTCACATGGTCGAGAGAATAGTGACTGAACTCCTGTTGGACTGTAAACCTAAAGAGGGGTGAGTTGTGCTTTCCCCTTGAAAATGCCTTTTCCCAACCCAAACCATATACTGTCACGATGTGTAGAGGAGGGAAGAAGGATCTTCGTCTTTTGTGGGGCACAAGAATAGGAAGAAAACCAAGGTGAGGAATGAGCATTTCAAGAATCACACCACTCAAAAGCAATGCAGAGCAAGGTAACCGGGCTAGCCACATGTACAGAAGTTTCAAAAGATTTCTATGGGCAAAATTCAATTCTTTAAAAACCCTATGAACCACAGTGCCCCTCTGCAGTAGCAGCTTGAATGGTGTTTCCCCTTTGCTGGGATTTAGAAACACAAATGTCAAAGCTGGTTTTCTTTATTTGTGTAGCAATGGAAGAAAGTTCACTCAGGAGACAGAAGAAAGAATGAGTCTGGGACATGAGGCACAGACAAGGGCTATAATGGAAATTAATTGGGTAGCACGTTAAATAATATTACTTTAATCCTGCAGCTTTGGGCAGTTGAGCTGAATTTCTATTTTATGGCATGTTTTACAAACTAAAATATTTTAGGGCTTGGAAACTGCTCGGCGTTAGTAGTTCAGCTCAGGAAATATGCTTCCCTGCTATCAAACGCAGCAGCCTGTACTCTGCATTATTAGCCATGGCATGGTGCATGCAGACAGTTCTCCTTGTTTGCTATCTCTGCTGAACCTTTCACATCAGCTCATTTATCTTTCAGGTGTTATAATAATTGACCCTCAATCAGTATTCCATTATCCTAAACAGGCAATTATCCACATTGTCACTTTTGCGTTTGCTCTTTTGACCCAGAGGTCACGGAGGCCTAGTGTAACTGAATCCAACAAAATTATTCCCTTACCTGTCATATAAATAGTCATCCTAGCAAAATGAGACCCATGGGGGCTTTTGCTGAGGTGTTGAGAAGGCCAGTCTAACTCGATCCTTTATTCTGCTCTTTAAGGAATGCAGTACTGTTTTGGCACTCTATCAAAATAAAACAAAGTTCCATTTTTTAGCCTTCTTCCCCCCCCCCCCCCCCCTTTTTTTTAAGTGAGCACCCCTGCGCTTACAAATGCTTCTTTGTGGCCTACTTTATTGAAATTTCCATTCAGCTCTTCCATCTGTTAGCTGTGTTTACCACTATTCCTGGGGAAAGAATTCTGCATTTCACCTTCGTTTGGGGGTGTAAGGTCATAAAACTGTCTGGATTATTTCAGCTATATTTATACCTAAGTTAATATTACTTCTTTAACAGGTTTAAAGCTTTTAATTCCCCAGTTCATTATTCATGGTGAGTGAACTGAAGTGAACGAAGTTTTTGTTTTATAAAGAGGAAAGCTTTTGGTATTCAAAAAGTGTTCTGCAAATGTGAGTTGTAACCCTCTTCACCCCAGCTCCCCAATTCCGATTAGGCTCATGTTTCACACTCTCCCTCCCTTCCTCCACTGCTCACGGCGACCAAATGCCATGTTTTATTTAACTAGCTCCTGTGAATAGTTTGCGGGGATAACACACTAGGGTTATTTTTACGAATGCGCTTGTTGTGCCCGTCTTGTAAAAGTTGGCAGAGTGTCGGCGTCCGCTGACATGAAGTGCACACACACAGAGGCACAAGCTGTAGATCCCACCTCATTTACATGGCCTTGAAGTATTAGCATCAGGCCATCACGGAGCCTTTGGTATACAACTGTATCCCAGGAAGAGGGGATTATTCCTGTTGCATTGGAGGGAAACTACATCTGAGAGCTGTGGAGGGGTTTTCCTGAGGTTGCAGGTGACAAAGGAGGGAAGCGAACTTTGTTTTTCCTGGCTGCGTCCAAACCGCACCAGCACATGGTACAACGCATGAACCGAATGTGTCACGGTTCCCTCGTAGCTGCTGTGTTTAGATGTACATACTCCGAAATGCAAAGTACTCGAGGTGGAGAGGGTAAGGGGAGAAAAGAGCCTTGCTCTGATATGGGACTTAAATGCGTCTGCATCTAGCTGCCGAGTCCCAGCCTAGCTCCCTGTCCCATCTGTTCTGTTTTGCTACGAGGAGATAGTCAGCACCTTGAAACACTGGCTTGGCACCACTCCAGTGAGAAACTGGGACCTGAAGTGAAAACACAAATGCAATTTATTTTTCTTTGTTGAAACGTTCGTATTTTCCCAGTGGCAGCATGACTCAATAGTTGAAATAATGTTACTGAGAGAAGAGAGCAGAGTCCCAGTGTGAGTACTCTGCACACAGGCCCTTAAGCTTAAGCCAGCAAATGTCTGGACAATATTTAACTTGCTATTTCTTTTTTTAAAAAAAAAAAAAAAACAAACACACAAACCAGCCCACTAGTCAGTATACTTTGGGCCTTTCTCTGCCTACTTGTTTATGAAAGCAATTGCCCTTGCGTCTATTATTGTATCACTTTATAGCAGCACATTTCCCCCTCAATCATTTGGGCTTGTACTTTCTTTGTCATCTTTGTAACATCCTTTTCTGATACCTTCGGTG
This sequence comes from Alca torda, assembly GCA_008658365.1. Classification (NCBI taxonomy): domain Eukaryota; kingdom Metazoa; phylum Chordata; class Aves; order Charadriiformes; family Alcidae; genus Alca; species Alca torda. The sequence goes on along the minus strand of CM018077.1, from coordinate 74,564,796 downwards.
AAGGCACTGCTTTATTTTCCATTAGGTGCAAAAGTCTGAGCCATGAATAAGAGGACAGGATTGGCCTTCCCTCTACAGTACACGCAGGCCAAAAGAAGGTGTAAATGGCTGAGATGTTACAAGTGCTGTGGGAAAAATAATGATGTCACTATTGTTTTAAAAAAAAAAAAAAAAAGAAAAGAAAACCAGAAAAGATTTCTCAGAACCCAAGACAACTGTGGAAGTCTGCATCATACCTGCTGCATAACAAACTCTGCTAAGAAGCAGCTATCTTAGATTTTACCCATGCTTAAGTTCTCAGGTGATTGGCAGCAGATTGAAACCATAAGAAAAAATTTTGGCCAAGAAAACTTGTTTTAAAAAAAAGACGACAACACTTGAGAAAACAAATTATGACGAGGAGAGTATCTCAGAGGCAAAACTGTGTCAAGGTGAAAAGCGAGCCAAATTATCAGAAGGCTTAGCCAGAAATCCCTAAGCAATTAAGAAACTTGTCTAGAAACATGCCATTTCTGCATGTCAGAATGATGTTGCTGGCTTTTGGGAAAGAGCAAGCTCAGGTTTATTGTGGCACTTGTTGACATCGGTGCTGCAGTTTGCTGGGTCCCAAGCAAGAAAGCCACCACGAGGAGAAAAAATTGGCCCCTACTTTTCCTCCCCATCTGCTCTCACTGGCAGCGGTAAGCTGAGGGGGAACTGAGCTGGCCCTTGAATGGTTGGTTTTACGCCAGAAATCGCATTTGCTTGGTGCAGGGAGTATTTTAACGTTCAGCAAGACCCTTGCAATGACAGCTGACGCCCAGCTCTGTGTGTCGTTTCTGGACACGTTGCCATCTGAAGGCAGCAGGCAAACCCTCAAGATTTCGTTCAGAGTCTCGCAGGATGTAAGGCTCGTGCTCATCGGCCAGAGAGCTTAGCCCTGTTCCCAGCCTTTTTCATATTAAGGCATAATAGCCTTTACTCTGGCTTTCCTGGGTTTTAAGTGTTGGGATAGTAAAGGCTTCCAGAAGTGTCCTCAACACACGACTAAATATTCAGTCATTTATTAGCTGTCTCCTCCTATCTGAGAGGATAGGGTCTCGACCCACCTGCAACTATTCTGGATGGCAGAAATCAAATAGCAGATAATGCTGGACTAGATCTCCCGTGACTTGTACAGAAGTTTGTCTTCAGAAAAAAAATAAATGAAGCTAATTTTGTATATACACCAGCAAACATTAGTGTCATTTTTCCTTTCATTGTAAAGCAGATTCTGTAGGGTTACCACAGACTTTTGTGTGGCTGTGTTGCTTTGTGAACGGACTAGTATATTGGAGCGTACAAGCCCTGAAGTTTCGCTCTGACCTCAGCCCTGATCTATTGACTGACTTTGAGTCGTCTTGTTTTTCTTTCTCTCACTTTCCCAATCAATAAAATAATAATAGATATTGCTCTTTCTTGAGCCATTTCAAGATGTACTGGGCAAAAGCATTGCAGAAATAGGGGGCATTTTTATATTGCTTATTACAGCTAGATTTGCATATGAACTTGAATTGAGAGAGGTGATGATAGCAGAAATATTGACTAGGGGAACTGAGGCTGTCCTTAGTGTTTTGGTACCAAACTGGTGAATGCATGAAAATTGAAATAGCTTTCCACGATACCTATGGCAGTCTATCTCTAACTTAAATACTTTACCTATCATAATGTCTTTCAGTCTGGGCTTTGAAAAAAATGACACATGTGCTACCAAGATGTAGTGTCTCCTTGCACAGAGATATGCTGAGCTAGTGAAGTTATGCTCTACATATGCTAGTGTAATGGAGGGGAAGAGCCAGGCTTAGTTTTTTGAAGTTTTTCATATCTGCTTTTTATATGTGAAAAGCTGTCTCCATTTGCACAGTTGTATAATGGCAACAAAAAACCTATATAAGCACCTCATGCGCGGTAGACAAATTTTGCAACTCCATATGCACCCTTATTGGGGATTCTCATATGCTCACTATCCACTTTAATAGCAGAGAAAATGATTTTTGTAGTCCATCTTACAAAACACAGGACCTTTCAGCGGCCATGAAGTCATGGCCTGCATAATTCATGAGGCCTTTCTCCCACCCTCCCACTCTCTTTCTCTGACACGGTTGATCTTTTTTGTACTTCACATCAACTTGCTGTGTGTCCTTTAGGTGTACGGAAGAGTGGCAGGGTAGCATGTATGGAAAGAAAGAGGTAGGGCAAGGAATGCGGGTTACGCTCAGTAATATGCAAGTAGCAAAGCTGGAAATTAAGTGAGATAGATAAAACCATGTATCTCTTTATTATAAATGCAGAGTAGCATGCACATAATAAAATTTAAAATAATAAAAAAAAAAAAGACAAACCAACACAATGAACCAAAACACTGCACGCACACACGCAGAGAGCTCTTCCCTTAGGGAGAGGATGAGAGAGAGAATGGAGAAACCACAAATGAGGGAGGTTAGTCATGTTGCTTAATGAACTACTGGAAGCTTTTCAGATACTATGGTGATGAGGGAAATGTACATAGAACAGTCTAATGTTCCTCAGCTGATATTATCTAGGAGTTCAAAAGAAGCAGCAGCACAGTAAAACAGCTCACTGGTATGTTAATAAAAGGTATCTTGAACTTTCCTGCTTGACAGATATTTCTTGTTTTAAGTTAAGTTACACTTCTACTTCCATTATTCAGACCCAAGACAACAAAGTAATAATTGAGCTACTGAGTACTTAACAACATGTATTTATGAAAAACAATTATTTGACAGTAGAGACAGCTTGTTACTCTGGCAATTAAAGTCCCCAAAAAGGACAGTATTCTCTATTCATCTGCTCTCTATTTTTTAAATTTTATTTTTGTAAATTCCCCCTGGGTTATGCAATGAACAATCATTCACTTCATTTTGCAAGTGCAAAACTGGACTGAGAATCTGCATTGTTACTTTTAGATGCTAAGAAAATTATGATATTTACTGTTCTTCCTCTTAGCGTAGCATAAGTTTTTTGTGGTTTGCATCATGCTGACTAAACTAATGGGAATAATCCGTGTCATCTCAGAAGTAGTCGTTCTCATTTGCTGGTTCGTACAGTCTTTTCTTGCCTAGATTGCCCATAAGGGTCCTTCAGCAACATCAGCCCTCTGAAACCTGGATGAAGCCTCGCTTGTATCTAGATTTAGTGTCACTCTGCAGAGTGCCTTCTTATGTAAGAAACGGTGTGAAATTCTGATCAAAGTTCTCCTTGCAGAGGACAAAAGTTCATGATTGTTGGTAGCTGGATGTCAATGTTGGAGACATGGTCTTCTTAAAGAGTCCATGGAGTGTCACTGGAAAATCATGGCATGAAATCCTTTCTTCTATAAAACCACCCTGAATTTTTGGAAAAGTTTTGATACCCAGGCTTTGCTATTGCAGCAGCTTAGTGTATTACATTGATACATGTAGTTAAAGATATGTATGAATCACATTTCCTGTTATGAAAAAATGTAGAAACTAGATGAGGTGTGAGCTGAATTTTAAGGCATGACAGTAGTATTACACAAGGCTACCAATAGAGAATGAAATATATGTGATACAGTCAGAACTGCAAGGATGACGGGGATAAGTGTGGCTGCAGGAGTGGATGGCAGATTAGGGAACTACACACAATGGATCCTGAGTACTGTGATGCAGAGTTAGCTCAGATACTTCAGAATCCTTTGGTGCCTTGTTGTCATTAAAATCGGTAGAGGTTCTTTAAAAAATTTGTCTCTTATTTTGAAGATTGCATTAGTGAATTTATGTGAGATCATCAGCTATTTTATGGAGCTAAGTTGGAGGGTAACCCAAGAGGCAAGAATTTCTGTTTGTATGATCTGCCTTTATTTGTGATTCATCTCTGTCTTTGCACTCCCACACTCCCCATGCCAGCTTGCCAATTATTTAACCCAGGTACTACTTGACCAGGAGCTAATACCTTTTTTTTTCATGAAAAGCATGGTGGGAACTCTGATGACTTCCCATAGTCAGGGGCTGAGATTTAGGTCTCTTTCAGAACACTGCATCTCTGATGACAGAAAGCTTCAAAGCTGATGCTCTGCAGGAGCCCCTCACTCAAATAGTGGGATAGCAGAAATCTGGCAAAGGCTGCTATGCCAAATAAATTGCTTCCGTTATCACTAAACTCTTTCTTTGTATTTTCCTGTCTTTCCTGCAACTTGGATTTAGCAGTTACCGCTGTGCATTGCATTATGTCTGTTACATTATGTTAGCTTAAGTAGGTACATTTTAAGTGTGTTTTAAAAGTTGGGTTGTGTAGTATCAGCAATTAATTTTAAGCAGGCAACGTCTCTTATAAAGGGAGGAAGAAATCAGGTTTGAGTGATTTTTATTATTTTTTTTTCCTGTAACCCACCTCTGGCTACTTTTACTGGAGAAAAAGCATTGTGTGTGATCCTTTTCCCCCTCCATTCTCCTGTTCAGAAATATATCCCAATTTAAACACTAGCAAAATCAAACATTAACATGGGAGTTAATGTTTTAAAATAATGATCTCCTGCCGGAAGCCTGTTGGTCCTGACATGCTGCCAACTACAAAATCTAAATGAAGTTAGAAGCCAGAAGAAAATAAACGTACTCTATTTTCATTCTCCACTAACATCTTTTGCACTGTCTGAAAATTTGATCGCTATATTTTATGGTACTGAGTTCTTCTTTCAGTAATGGGTTGCAGGTGCCACGTTTCTGTTAAACAATATTTAGGCTACTTAGTTTTATTGTTTGGTTTAATTTCTTGAGTGAGTGATTTCACCAGGTCATCAAAGTTTCTAATTCCTGTTCTTGCAAATAACAGTGAAGGGAATTGAGGCCACTGAGTACATACTTTGGAGAGATGGTAGGTATTACAAATCCATGTAAAAGAAAAGTTAACACCAAACCGGTTAAAATATATGCATGTGTCCGTGAAGACACTGTCCAGAAACACCACCACAAGTAATCACAGTGATAACTTTCTGGTAATTGAAGAGCCACTCATTAGTTCCATAACAGCATGTAGATTGTAGTTGCTTTCGTCATCATATAGAATATAATATCTAAAAGTGAATTAGAGGGCTTATGACAAAACAAGCCTGGGAATTATCAGCAGATAATTCCAAGGCATGCAGTATCCCAGAGTCTGACCACCACATAGATATGAATGATGACCCTGAGCACGATTTTTAAAACTGAGTGGGTGATATTTGGCCTTTGGAGCAGAACTTGGACAGCCTATAGCGTATCAGTGGTATACACAGCACAGCAGTGGGTTGTTTTATTCTGGAGAACACTTTATAATGATGTAAGAGGTAATAAGCAGGATTATGAATGCAACTGGGAGACATTACTGTGAATTTTAATTTTGGGTTTACTTGGCCTTTGGCACATGATTTCATTTCCCATAGACAATCTAAACTCACTATAAAGACTACCATGGGACCTGGATGCATTTGCTAATGTAGGGTGTGGCAATTTCCTGTCTGTCTGATTTCAAATTATGATTAGTATCTAGTTCTCTTATGGAGATTCATTATTTAGAAAGTATTTTTAAAAGAAAATTGTTAAGAAGACTTAATACAGTATGTACTTAGAAAAGTTGCCACCAAACCATTTAGACTATATGCATGTGGCCATAAAGACATTGTCCTGAAATGCCACAAGTAATCGCACAAGAAGCATATGATTGTTTTATCTACAACAGCTTTTCTGTCTCTTCTCCTAAGACTAATTCACAAGGAAAAGAGTTTGTTTTTTGTAGTTTGAATTGCTGTTTATGAGGCTTGGTATAAGTGTGAGATTTTTTACAATGGAGTTGGATAACATAAAATAAAGTAAAAGCATTTGCTATCTTTTTTACGCATAATGATGTAGGTCTTAAATAGCAAATGCATACGGAGAATATAAAAATATAAAGTATTCATATTAAAATGATAATCGGAATAGGCTCTCTTAGTTTTCCTTCAGTACTTCCTCTTTCAAAGCACTGTACTTCACAAGCCTCAATTCAGGGAAGAACTTCAGTCTGGACATAAATCTAATTAAAAGTCAACAGATTTAAACTCCTTCAAGGAACAAGCACGTACTTAAGTCTTTTGCTTAATTGTGGTGGAGTAAGACTGTGTTTAAAATTAAGCACATGCACAGCTATTTTGATGAACTGGAAATTTATCTTGCAGCATCAAACCTACTATGGAAAATTCATAAAGTAAGGATTGCCTCCTAATTATTATGCTCATTTTAGCAAGTGCTGTAATCATAGGAACAAATTTACATAGTATTTACCAAGAGGCAAGAACATCTGTATGCTTCTAATGGCATGGAGCTGCAAACTGAACTCACACAGACAACATCTGAAGAAAAATATTTATGATCCTACTTGTGAAATGATTATGGAAAGATGATGGCTTAATGCTTTTCATAGGACTAATATAGCTTACTGTTCCAAGCAGCAATAAATACTTTCTGTTCACGGTTGTTGATGGATGGTAAAATATTATATAGTATCTAATTGTGAAAATTTTCAAAGGGATTTTGGTAGATACCACAATGTGATACAAAGTAAAAGATCTGCCAGCTTTCTGTTACCCCAGAGACCATGATATGCTCTCTGATGTTTCTCCATCTCTAACTGCTTGCCCAATAGCCCACAGTAATCTGGCTGGATTAGCAAGTGTTTGTGCTGCGGTGCATCCTTCTTCTTCCTCAATGGCATTCCCGGGTCTGAGTCATGACTGAAGAGGTGTTTAGAAAGGGGTATGTTGGGATTGCACAAGGAAAGTATGACTTCCTTTAGAGACCAACATATATGGATGTTTCTACTTCAATTAAGAGATGAAATGTCTTGGCATATGTACAAAGAATTTGTGTTCCAGTTGAGCAGCAATGCCTGCTGGTGAGATCAGGGCTGATCCAAGACAAGTGCCTTGATGACAGCTTATTTGGGACTTTGGCAGACATTTATTCTTCCCTTGTGGTTGAAGGATGTTAGAGGCTCCCGTTGTCCAACCAAGCTTCCAGAGTCAGAGCCACAGGTACAACCTGTAGGGTGGTCGTCACTGAGAGCTTTCTGTACACCTGGGCTGAGACAGGGAGTACAGGGAAGTAGTGTCTCTCAACCAATTCCATCAGAGAGTGCTAGGAAATGAAAAAACAGTTTGAACTGGCTACAATTTATTGTTTACACTTTCTCGTCTCCTTGATCAAACTAACTTCTATATGTCAATCCACATAGGAAAGCAGAGAACTGGGTGCCCACCTGGTGTCATGTTTGGGGCTATGCCATCCATGCGTGGTCCTGCCTGGAACTGGGGGCAAGCAAGCAGATGCTGTGAGCAGACCTGGGAGTGCACTGCAATGATAAGACAGCAGCATGTTTCCTGGTTTAACCCTTGGTCCTGGCAGGAAGCAATTTGCTATTGTCGTGGGCCTCCAGACCAGCCTTGGTCTGCCCTCAGCCTCTGCCAGGTTAAGTTGCTTTTTGGGACACCGGTGCTGCAGTATCCAGCTGACTGGAAGGGGCAAAGGTTTTCCCTGCCAGCATCCCGTGCACTTGCCTTGGTAGGATAGGAGCAGCTGGGGGGGAAACTCACACAAAATTTCATACTGCTGCTCAGGTGTGTTGAGCAAACCTCAGCCTGTCCGTTTGTAATGATTATGTGTTAGTTGTTACGCAAGCCAACAGCGTTTAAAATGAAACAAAAAAACAAAGGCTGTGTTCCTGCACAGTAAATCTTTCTCCAAAGCTGGCAAGTCTGAACGTCGTTTTTTGAAGATGTAGTTCTGTAAGCAAGCCATTTGTTTTATAACACATGGTTTCATGTCTAGTATCTAATGAGCTGCAACCTCCGCTTGAAGTTTCCCATGCATTCGGAGCCTTTGTAATAGCTTCTTCCTCTGTGCATTGCCTGGTACCTAGTAGGAGTTAATGTTCAGGCTTGGCTGTTCCCTCAGTGATCCGACAGGGTATCTCCCCCCTTGGCAACTCCTATTTCAGCAAGACTTTCAGTCATTTAATATTTTTGGTAGTGCTGTCCCTCTGCCAGGTTTGGATTGAAAGAAGCCAGTAGGAAAGCAGGAGTTATTGGATGCTCAACCATATGCATGTAAAGTGCATGTTAGTGCAGTGTTAGCCTTGTTTCATCAGTAAACAAGACTAAAAATCTAGTGAGATGTGCCTGCTTTACACTAAATATGTAAGAGGAGAGGAAAAGTTTTTTATTGTGAATTTGGTTAACTGTATAGTAGAGGTGACTGGGGGGAAATGCAGTTGGGAGTATTCATCCTCCTGCTTTCAAGACTGGAGTGCTTAAAAGTAACGACATGGAAAGCCTTAAGACGATAAACAAACACGCTACTTTTACCAGATACTAAAGAATGGGTTTTTCATTACCACATGCAATCTTAAGTCTGACTTGTGAACTGGTTGATTTTTAGTGGCTACTATTTTGATTTCGATATCCGTACTATTGAGATGCTGCTAAACTGGACACGTTAGCCTTTGTAAATCTACTAATTAACAACAGGAGTTTTGCTTAGCACATCGTTAGTTGTTGAGCTCTATGCTTTCGTAGATATCATTTAACAGGACAACTATAACGTTCTTGACTTATACAACTGATAGACTGAATAATGTGTGCCTGTAATGTATGGGCAAATCATTATTGTTATTATTATTGTTACTACTATTAGGAATTTTCTGATCAGTCTATGTTTTCATTTAACGATTAAATCATTCATTCTGTGAAGTTTTATTAAGACTTTTGCACGGTTAGGATGTAAGAGTTTCTTTGTCACTGATGGAAATAAGAGGCTTGGCTCTGCTTTTTGTTACAGTAGTGCAAATCTTGAGTAATTGAATTGCTAATGTAACAGTGCCAAGGAAACAGCAAATTTACATCCAATGCGTGTTTGCTATTGTCCTTAAGAATCAGTTTACTCTCTTCTAAGTACTTTCATTCATAAATGATGTGTCATTTTAGCGACCATAATTGCTTTCTGAAACAATGTTTTCTGTTGTTTTTCTAGGGATTTCCCGAAGTTGGAGGAGTGTTTTGGTTTTGTTTAAGAAAATGAAACACAGTTTTAAACCTGGGTCAGATGCCAGAAAACCTTCTCCTCCTCTCCTCCCCCTCCCTCTTCTTCTGCCTTTTGCTTTGAGCCCCGTAACACCTCTTTCGTTCAACTGCAGGGCCTAAACTTCTTTAAAGGTCTGAGTTTGATGAAGCTTCCGGCCAGAGCCCCATTTTGTGTACACCCTGTGTTTTGAAATATTTACAAAACCAGGGCCTGTGCTTGACTTTCCTAGATTTTGGGCTGAAAACAAACAAACAAAAAAAAAAACCAACCAAAAACCAAACGCAGAAGAAGAACAGGCACTTAGGGGTGAGTTACGTGTACACGCTGCTGTGGCTTAGTGAGTTGCCTTGTGTAGCTGAGCCAGGACAGCAGATTCGCTGTGCGCTCCTAACCCATCACAAGCACAAGTGCCTCCTTCACTTAAAGCTCTTAACAGAGTCTCAAAATGATGCATTTACATTGGCTTCACAACAGGGGAAACAAAAAGAAACCTTGATTAACTTGTTGTCATGATTAAGTGCCGTGTGGCATCTCTGCATGGCGTTGGTACAATGAGAAGAGGTATGCATTTCCCCAATGTATATATGCATGAGACCCCTTTGATGCCTAAGGTTACATGTGTGTTTTAAAGTATTCAGGATCGGGATGTCAGCTGTGTTCTGGTTTCCCTGACATTCTCGCCCTTTTAATCTTAAAAAATAAAAATTCCTCATGCTATCTCTGCTTATTTTGCTTCCTATTCTTTTAATAACTTCATTTTCTCAAAGGTAGAGGAAATAAGTTGCTGCTGAACTCCATTGTGATAACTGTCTAGAAGACTTTCAAAGGCACCTTTAAAACTAGAATTAGAAAAGTCAGCATTTTCCTTTTATGTGATATTTTTCTCTATGTATGAGACATAGGTTTCTCACATCTGCCAAGTTTTAATTTTTTTGGAAGTTTAAATATTTTTTAGAAGTTTAAATTCAGAGAGAAAGAATGTTATTATGTCAAAAGACAGTGTTTGAGAAGGTTGAAAAAATACATAAATCATATCTTGAACAAAGTTATGCTTTGCTTGCTCAATACAGCAATTATATTGCTTTGATTGTGTATGGATAACTGGAAACTTTAACTTGGCGACTTCTTTATCCAGTCTAATAACAAGCTGACTCCTGAGGTTTCTGAAAGTCCTCTCTTGCTCTTACATTTGTATAATTTAGGGGTAGAGGATGTGAAAAAAAAAAAAAAAAAAAGAGAGAGACAGAGGGAAAGAACTGACTTAAAGGCTTCTTCCAGTGGTAGGTACTCCAGTCTATCAGCAACGCTCCTCCTGCTGAGCTGGCAGCTGCTTCCATAAGTTCAGCGAGGTCACCGTGGTTTCTTTCCTGTTGCTCCTCCAGGCATTGAATTGCTGGGAGAGTGGGAAAAAAAGACATCTTCCTTTCTTGCCCTGCGACATAAAGACAAAGTGCTTCCTCACTATCTAGGTCTGTTCTGGTAAGGCATATAAAAGCTCAGATGTAATTAAAATTATTTAGATTTCTGTTGTACCTTTACCCAGAAATATCTGAAAGCATAATACAGACTAATTGACATACCAGGATATGTATATGATATGTGAGGATGGATAGATAGTGTGCATGCGTGTCCTGTGCATGCTGTATTTGAAAATGCAAGGGTTTTCTTCAGCATTGACTTGCTGCTTTCTCAGGAGACAAAACAGATTATTTGGTAAATACTTCAAAATACCATTGCTGATAATTTAGGGCAATGCAGATTGATGTATCCAGTTAAAACTCGTGGAGGAGAAAGCAGATTCTTAAGGAAGCAGAACACAAGCGGAGCTGTCTTTAGATCAAAATAAAAGCAAGAAAATCCAGTGTTTATAGTAAGAGCTCCAAGAGTCTGTCACTCATCACGCAAACTGTTCCTGGCAGTGCAGTACACTCATGGGTCTGGTCCAGGCAAATCAGCCTGGATGAGATTGTAAAGTAGATCAGTTCGGTTGCATTAAACCCCGATGTGGGCTTGTATTCAGGACCGAAGCGTTCTGAATTCAGGTAGATAAAAGGGAGGACTTCCGTTTTGACAAAGAATGCGTTTAATGCAGTTATAAGTAGATTTGTTGAGATCACACCTTTAGTTTGTTTGGATGAATTCTCCTATTTGCACCTTTCCAGGAGCCCTACACTGAAGACAAAAGCCTGTAGCTATAAACCACCTTCCTTGTGGTTCTCATTCAAATATTTGAAGTTAGTTTGATTATTTTTTGGACACAAATATGAATTGCTATCTCTTGTTTTGGCATTAAAAAGGGGGAAGAATCTGATTTAGCAATCTTTCTCTGCCAGCTTATCATATATTTTACATGCATTTTTTTTCCTAATTATTCACTCACCAGACCATAGCAGCTCTGAACTGTTTATATATAAAGTCTGGTGTTTGAAGGAAAGTAGCTTATATTTAAAATCTCCCTCTGTTTTTTAAGCACATAAACTTTTTAAAGTACATAAACTCACATGCAGTGCCAAATGTGCCCTTCCAGTATATAATAATAGGGATCTAATTGCACCAGTTTCCCAAGGGGCACGAAAGTAGAAAAGCAGAGCCTGTGTGGAAAACACCCTTTTTTTTCGCCTTTGGCCGTGACAGGCTCCTGCACTCAGAATGAAATTCCATCCTCACAGAAGTCTATAGCGAAGATTTGACTGAGTCCAGGGGGGCAGGATTTGGGCCCACATGCCTGATTTCAGGGTATGCTTTTGGTGATGAAACAAGCTTTAGGGAGGGGGAAGGAGTATTCACTGTGGAAGGAAGAGTTGCTTTTCGTGCATTTTCTCCAGTTTCTCCCCCATGCTGGAATAGCTTTCTCCTTTGGTGTATCTCTTCATCTTTCTGAGGAAGACTAGAAAAAGCACCTAGTAAACAGACACTCAGTTCTCCCAGAAAAGCTCAGCTGGAAAATTTGCTTTGATTTTTAACGGTGCGTGTACAATCTCAGTGGCACCCATGGCAAAGCAGCAGTCCTCCTGTGAAAAGGAGACAACTGTGACAGGAGTAAGAAGTCTAGTCAAGCCTGTTGGTGCCCCAAGATTTGTCTACTTGAAGTCATGTTTCCCAGCAGATCGTTGCCCTCAGAGAGTAGCTAAGAGGCCATGCTAATATTTCCTTCCTGAAGGGAGAGAGCACATTGGGTTGTCCTTCATGTGAACTGCATGAACTTTTGTACCTTTTCCTTTTCTTCTTGTCTCCTCAGAAGGAGAAGTATTTGTCCCAATATATCCAAAGCATGCTGTTTTGCAGGACTGGCTTATGAACAGCATTTAATAACATTAAATCACTTTCTAATCTCAGGTTTATAAGAATAATATGGTATTCATTCATATCGCACTGTTAGGTGGTCTCAGTTTATTACTACCAGTATATTTAATAATACTTTGAAGTGTGAATTCCTGGGTCTCGCCAACCCAGTTTTTCCAATAGATCAAGCTCAAGCAATTAGTTTTTTTGGTTACGTTTCTATTTCATCTCCTGTTTCCCTAGACTCAGCTATTAAAACCTCAGCCCAAGTGAAAAATTTCTAATTCACTCCCCATCCTGTTTGTATACAGAGCACTGAATCCTTGTTTTGGAGGTATTTGGTGAGGTGTTTGCTACGATTCTCTCACCGCTGGAAGATGAGGTGGGATATTGCAGGGTGCATTGAGCTACCTTTGTGTCTTACCCTCCCCTTGAGTTGCCTGGGAAACAGGCTGTTGCAGAAGTGTGTGCAGATGTCGGTGTTACCTCTCTCTAAGTTGCCTTTTGCTTTTCACCTCCTGAGGTAGATTTTTTTCCTTTCGTCCACTGAGGGGACCTAAACAAAACTGTGTGTGCACAAGTCTTAAAAAAAAAAAAAAAAAAAAAAAAAAACAAGTTTGGAACTTGGTCGTATTTGCTTTGCTAACAAATGCTAAGCCTACACACGTATATGTATCAGTTATAATACTGTTGCATATTAAAGAGTTCATGTTCCCTGATTTAAAACCTCATATAAAGAGTGAAGTACATCAGTGTTTATCTTTTACCATTTACTCACCACCCTACGTAGCCACACGCAAACAGGCAAAAGAGCGACTAATCAAACCTTTTAGAGCCGCCAAACCCACTTTTTGTCTTTATTATGAAACTAAGATTTGGTCAACTGAGGTCAAGTTGTGCACTTAACACAGCTTCCATTATAGTCAGTGAACTCTGTAACAGAGAGTAAAGTCAAAATATAAACAGAGAACATTTCTGCAGCAGCTCTGGGCTGGGATTAACTTGGATCACCTAGTCTTCTGCTTTTAATGAAATTCTCTCCCTTGTATTTTCTTGTTTGGAAGAGAGTCCAAAGTTATCTCATGCTAATTTAGTTAGGCAGTGCCCTCCAGGGATGTCACAGGCCTCCGTGACCTCTCCAGAGAGACTCAGCAAAGGGATGAGGAGAATTAAACATTCCTGAGAAATTGCAAAGCAGCAGCCCCCAGAGATTTTGCATAGAAACGAGCTCCAGACTAGCTGCCAGAGACCCAAGTCACCTTTTCAGCACTTCCTTGACATGTCTCCGCCAGTCCCATCTGGCTTGATTCAGGGGGTCAGCGTGGGGACTGAGGAGAGGTGGCAGCTAGAGAGAGCGGGATTCGAGGGAGGTCTGGCTGCGGCGGTCTCAGGCTTTAGATGTTTCCCTGGGATGTGCAGCTTAGATGGTTTTGTTCCCTTTCCTTCCCACATGGTCTCACGCTTCGGTCTTTTTCTTTGTGCTGGAAAGGGGAAGAATGCTAAGGGAGGAGGTTTAATAACAAGTTTAGTTATTGTTTCACCATTTGATGCGACAGTTCGTTTCATACCTGGGTTTGCACCCACCTCTTGGGCCTGATGCAGAAAATACTGCAGCGTGAGAGAGCTGCTTACACTGACATGAACTACAGGCCCCGCTTTCCTCTCTCTTACATTGACAGGCTGTAGAAATTAATGAAATTAATCTCATGGGGTGTCAGAATCGGGCACAGTTTGCAGGATGAAGTTCACTCCTATGGGAAAAGATTCAAAGAGTTTATTCCTGGGTTTCCCGCAATTATTGTGCAAAAGGGGGAAAAATTAAATTTGCTGAAGGTTAGGTGAGAGAGAAAAAGACGCCAAGGAACCACCGCAGCATGCTTATTAGTATCTTGATCGCCTGAGCAGTTATCTCACTTATCTCTTGCATCACAACGGAAATGTGCAGTATCTCATGAAATGTCTATTTCATTGAGTTTCGGAATGTGTAATCTAACAATCATTTCTGTGCACTCTCGTCCTTGGGTTTCCTTGCTCCTTTAATTCGTTTTTTTTATTAGTCCAGAGCTAGCCAGTATAAAGGAAGAATGCCTGAATTCCCACCTTTTAGAGGGAAAAATACTTTTTTCACTATAAAAGTGCAGGCAAAGCTATTTAGTTCTATAACAAATAATGCACTTTGAAATGTCTGTGCTACCCTTAACTTTCTTACAGCACTCTAATTGCATAAACATTATCACTCCAGCTTCACAGACAGCAGAATTTAGGAGGTAAGATTAAATGCTTTAGTCAAAGCCATAAAGAGAGTCATTGTCACCGCTGAGATTGAGACACTGGAGATGGTCTGTTCATCATTTGCTTTGACCAAACTGAAATCAATAAACAGGCTGGATGTAAAGCTGGACCCATGCAATTAGAATATGGTTTATGGTACAGCTATTTAAAAAGAATATACAGAGCAGAGAATTTCAGCAGTTGAGTTATAAAAATAAAAATAAAAAAATTAAAAGAGACTTGCATATGGAAACCAGCATATAAGGGAAGATAATGTCGTTCTGGTGATAAATCCATCGCGTTCTGCAATGACTCATGCCTGTGCCACTGTTGCTTGCCTGAGAACAGACCTTTGGCCCTCGCCAAGTAATGCTTGTGGGAACGTTGTTCCTGGTGTCTGGCCTGTGGGGGTTATTCCAGCCTTAATGGCAGAATACCTCGTGTGTGTAGAGTCTCGTTCGTGTCCGTTGGGGAGGGAGGGCCCTTGCTTTGTCTGGATGTGATATGAGCAATGACTTCTGACGTGCATGCAGCAGAGATTTATTGCAGCAAAAGTTGAAGTGTGTTAATGCTACTGGGGTATTCTGTAATAATATGGTAAAACACTTGTCAGCACTTCATCTCAGGCAGTGAAAGTCAATTGTATATGCTACACAGAGACAGATAAAAAACATAAGTATACTTAAAACTTCATATGGTTTGCATTTTTCGTAACAGCTCTCCTGACTCTAATATAAGACAGGTTTTAATTTTGTTTTGGGTAAGTGGATGTGCTTACAGTCTCACACCCACAATTCCATGGCTTTAAATAGAATCGCTCCCAGGGTGCATAAAAGAACACATGCTGTTATGTGAAGGATTTATCCAGGATGCCAGGACTGTATTTATTGCTGGGAACAAACTGAATAAAATTTTCTATTCCAGTTTGACACTAGCCCACGGAGAGCAGCCGTATCTACAGTTTTAATGCAGACGCTTCCCTTTCCCTGACTTAGGATTTGGTGCGACTAACTGCCATTGCAGAGTACTTATTACTAATGACGGTGGAATCGGAATGACCAGAACAAGCCAAGGAAGGTCAATGCGAAGCGCCCTCCAAATGTATTTTTGAATATGCTCAAAAGAAATCTTCCTGTTGCCTTTTCACATCTGTGCTGCAGACTTCTAAAATACGTCCTTTGGTTTACTGGGGTTGTTGTACCATTAACTTTTTCTAGCTGAAATTCCCATGCCCCGATTTGAGATGGCATAGACAATGAGCTGGTATCCGACCCTGAACATGGAGGAACTTGGTCAGAGCAACACTAATGCTAACGCTGTGGCGGCAAATCTCTGAGGTAGATTCCTCTGTCCTAGGGTTTGGGTTAAAACCGCCAGACTCTTTGCATAAGCTGCTACATCACATGGTGGCGGTTTTGGGTACTGTTGGCCTAAAATTGAACTTGTGACATGAGGTAAAAATAAAAAAGAAAATAAATCCCTCTGTATTGCATTACCATATCCCCGAGGCATCAAGGTTGTGCTCTTGTCTCTGTCTCTAGTCAACTGAGAGAATTTAGCATCAAATTCCAAAATGTTGTCACCTGAAATGTTCTGGTAAAGGAAAAGAAAAATTCCATGGAACCGGGAATGAGATTACTTTAGCATCTTGATACCTTTTCAGGTGACTTGTTGCTTTATATAGTTAGTAAAACAGTGCTTGCATTTTTACCACTGCCTCGTAAGTAGCGATGACTTAATGGTGAAAATCTTTTTTTACTTCCAACTCCAGTAGACTGAAAACTGGACTAAAATCAGAAGGTGAAGTTTCAGTGATGTGTTAAAGATAGCACGCCTCTTTACTTACACAGATTATTCAGACGAGGATAACTCTAATTTTGTAAGAACCCAATGAATAGTAAGTGTTTTCCTCAGGATAAGTAAATTGACATTTCAAGTCAATTGTCTTAGATTATTATTCAGGAGTGTAACATCATTTGGAAACTGCTAGCAGTCTGAGGAGAAAATGCCTTAATGTTCAAAAGCATGAAGCAAGAATTCTGGAAATTTGGGGGGAAAATGTAAATTATAAAAGAGAATTCAGGTTAATTTTATGTTATGAACTCATTCTATCTCTCTGTATTTCTTTAAAAAAAAAACCACTATTGATAAATTTTATC
Organism: Alca torda; assembly: GCA_008658365.1. NCBI lineage: Eukaryota > Metazoa > Chordata > Aves > Charadriiformes > Alcidae > Alca > Alca torda. Next base: position 74,547,998 of record CM018077.1, on the reverse strand, counting down.
TCAGTGCTCTTGCTTTGTCGCTTTTACTGTCATAAAGGCTTGCTCTTATTCCTTCCCAATTATACCCTCAAACATGTATAAACATTATGAAGTACTGATTTATTATCTCTGAGCCTGTCTACCTGTGTTCTGGCAGTTCTCTGCTGCTCTCAGCACTTTTTTACAGCACTACTAGTGGTTTAACCCGAGTCGGGGCCCTTTTCTGGATAGGCACTGGGCAGGTCCCTGCAGACCTACAAACCTTGAGTGGGAAAGCTAGCAAGCCGAAGAGGCAACGTTCATAAATGGGAGGAAAGAAAAGGAAGATTTGGAGAGACATAGTAATTGCCTGAACCATGGTATAGGTAACAGCATTTTTGATTGTGTGGAGATCGATAGTACTTTGATCCATAGATCATGCTGCTCCTCTGACCCCGGTCAAAAGGAGTACGTCAGGTTGCACTTAGCTGTAAGTGTCTGAGCAATCCAGGAAAGAAACAGGAGGCAAACAGGTGTCAGAAGCATGAACCAGGATCTTTTTATAGTCAAATGTTGCACTGTAAACATTTTGTGATCAATATCTACATTGTGATCGTTATTTTGGGGCTGCTCGTTTTGCTCCAGTAAACATGCCAGTACTTGACTTGAAAGCCTCGTCTGTTTTCTTGTGGTTAGATCGTGGCCCCAACCAGTCCTTCCTGGCATGGGTCCCTAAGACTTTTCTGCCCTCACCGCAACCTGGGTACAACCCTTTACTTTGGCGGTGAGTAATCCTGTCAAATGGGAGTCTGCTTCTTTGTGAAGAGGTATTTTGTCTTTCATTCGTATAAAAATAGCAGGGAAAATTAATTCTGGAAGGGAAAAAAAAGGGAGGGGGAAGTGGGTCAAATATCTTTCAGAATTGTCTGCTAGGTGGAGCCTGGGAAACATTTATTTGTTCTATAGTCTTGTCTAGGTAATACAAATCTGAGTGGTTAAAACTCACACGTACTTTCTGTAATTCAAATTTTTCTCATTTTTCCCTGTTTAGCTTTGAATTTCTTTCCCTTTTTTCTTAGACAGAATCTAAGGCACCCCTTTGTTAGCAATTGCGACAATATCCTCCCAAATTAAAACGAAAGAAACAGAGCATATATGCATCCTTTCTGTATCTTTTCATTTAAATTGCTTTGTGTCATACATGTCACTTCCAATTTAACCATTTGAAGAATAAACAAACCATTGTGGACCTAAAAATCTGTTCAAATTTTTTTGGCAGGAAAAAAGGACTATATTAATTTTCATTGTTGGTGAGGTTTCCCAACAAGCAGCTTTACTGTTTCTTTTTTGCCTCCAGCTAGCAAGTAAAGATCAGTTATAAAACTGTATACAAATACTTCCATGTATTGAAAGAACAATATTTTGACATTCAGTGACACACGGGGGAAAAAAAAAAAAAAGAAGCAGTAATCTAGTTTTTGATAACACAATGAGAACTTTGTGTTCAACTGAGGTGCATGTGAGAAACATCATGTTGCGTTAGCAGGGAAGGTTGACCTTTAAGGTTTATCTGGATTATAATTCTTGTGGTTTTTATTAATAAAACTGCCTACTAAAGTTTCACGAGTCCTCCCTGAGATCTGTAAAACAATCGGCCTATCTGCTTACAAGAGAAAAGTTAGACAGTATTTCCTAGTATTTCCTACAGATGTGAGGGCTTTTGTTTCAGAAGACATTGATATTGTTTTCATTCAAGATGCTCCACAAAGATTATCAGGTATTTTATTATCTTAGTAACTTTATAATTGTTGGATTATTATCTTTAAATATTATCAACTACACTCTTTCAATTTGAAAGAAAAAAATCGTGGATCTGAACACAGTTCAACTCTGAACAAGTTCACATCTACAGCCAAACCATAGGATTTGACTAAATCAGCAAGAATACTTCAGATTGCTTCTGTGGCAAGTTATCAACTGTAACTTTGGAAATCTGTGAGAAAGCTTATAAAATGAGTCGCAATACATTATCTCTGTAACTATACCTGAGGATACTTGTAGTATGTATATCGGTAAAAGTAATTTTTGTTGTTTGTTTACTTTCTTGGGATTCTTACGGTAAATTTTCCATTGTTTTTTATCAAATGATGTGGTTTTCCTCTCAGAGGAAAATGTTTGCATCTTGAATCTGTTCTCATTTTATACCTTTTCTGTCGGTGATGTAACTGCCTATGGTTTGCAAACGTCGCTCTTCTGAATGGAAGCAGCTGCCATGTCATAAGTACTCAATGTCTCCTCTGCGTGAGTAGAAAGGACAACACTAAAGGAAAAGCTTTGTACACAGACATTGGAGTCCTTATGTTCAGCATTACACTGTTAAGGAAGAAGCATATCAAAACGTATTTAAACTGATGAGATCTGATAGATACTTAAACGGTGTTCAGAAGGGTTTTTTCCATGACTGGAGGTTCCTTGAGCAACAGATCTTGCACCAACACTGTGATTTTTGGTGATCTGAGAAAACAGGATGATGACTCTTCCGGGGAAAGGAAGAGGCATGTGTCCCGCATTTCTTGGGCAATATCTCTTTTACTGTAGGCTTTGAGAGAGGGTTGAGCTTATGAAAAGTGTCACTCTTATTGGAATGATAGACAATGACCTCAGTCATGAACTTCAGTTTGCCTTTCAAATACAAACCGTAATGGTGTAATAAGGTTCTTGCTTGACAGGTGTGCACCCTTACTTTTTAAGTAACTGAGCAGGAAGGGTTGTATTTTAGGAAAAAAAGCATAGAAGCACATTGATTACACATGCTCCCATATTCCTGCTGTCACTGGCTTCTTGGGAGTATCAGCGTGCCTGGCAGCACATCCCTGTGGTTTTCTTTGGCAAGACTCTCCCTGCCGTGCTTGCCTTGCCTTATAACATCGTCAGAAACAAGTACTAAAGCAATAGTCATTACTTAGACTGAACTCCCATTGTGGCAGGGAGCATGGGATCATGCCCAATGCTTTTGCGTTGGCTTTCAGGCAGAGGCAGCTTATACTTTACTCTGATCACAAGACCCTTTTTGCTGCAATTGAGCTTTGTTAGTGTTTTTCAGCCGTGTGTGCTATGCTCCCACTGTGTGCAGAACATGTGTAAGGAGGTTTTTTCCCCTCTGTTGTGTATTATATGTATGTATCACTGTCTCTTTATATAGTCTCCTTATATAACACACTCTCATGCCTACCGGGTACACCCAGTACACACCTACGCTTTTAACAGTCGCAGAAGTCAATCAGATGTGTGTGACTCAGCCAACGTAGCACCTCGTCTTCCCTCCCTGCTCCTCCAAAAGTAAATAAATAGATCAACTGGAAGTCAGTTTGGGTTCAGAGCTCTGAGTCTATGTCCCCGGTCTCACTTTTCTAAGGCACAATCAGCAATTGTGGTAATTTCTGTAGCATCTTGAGAAACCACAGCCAGTCAGCTGGGTTGTGTCAGCAGGAGCCGGGTGATGGCATCTGGAACTGGCTTCACATCCAGGCAGGCAGGCAGGAAGTGCATGGGCATGACATCTCCCCACGTCGTGCAGCACAGAAGATGCCGAGCCGCTTCTTTCCATGCCAGTGTAATTGAGTTGGGACAATGCAGAGAGGGAGGTGACACAATAGCCCTGTCTTTTGTGGCACAAAGGCAACAGTCCCTCATGATGCATGCAGGAACAGCAGTCATGCCAGGCCTTTGTGCTCACCATATGGGAAGAAGGTTCTCTTTGCTCCCACGTCCCTGTAAAGGCTCATCATGCTTTGGCCCAAAATGCTCAATTCTCCTTCTCAGTGGTGACCCCAGCAGGATAGCTAGGTTTGGGATCGCTAGAGAGTACCATGTCCAACCCACTGAATTCTTCTGCCCACTTCTAGACAATAGAGTATGGAATACTGTAAAGACAGAATTTCTATAAATGGTGATAATGTACTCTTGGGTCTCTCTGGGTGGTAGAGTTTTCTGACTTAGTCAGAAATTGCTCCTTAATTGTTGACAGACTTGAGGTAACCCATGCCCTCTGCAAGTGATAAGTAAGTAGAGCTAGACATTCACCAGTCTCTGCTTCTTTGTTTCTGAAACACATGGACAATGCACCCTGCATCAAGCTACAACTATCTGTTCCATCTCCTAAAGTAAACATTACTGATTTGGTTTGCCTTTTTTTTGTGTGCGTGTGGCAAAGAAGTCAGAATTCCTCTGCATAATACCTAGAAATATGTACAAAAGATTTTTTGACAGTATAGGGCTTGAAAAAAATGCTCTGTAGCAGTGCAGGGCAATAGTAATTAGTACCAACAGGAACATATTCCATTTATCACATTGTGTGTCTGTTTATTCATATCTGGTTTGAGTCTTGCATCGGATGAGACATAAGAAAAAGCTTTACTCATTCTCTTCAAAAATCATCTTTTATTTCTAGAGCAGAAATCATTGGTTGTGCTTTAAAGTCTCAGAAAGTTGGATTTGTATTTCTTTTTCTCTTACATTGGCAGATACCTGATTATGGGCCCATTTTAACAATATACAGTGCTAGAGCAGACAGTGAAGGAAAAGTATCAAATATATAGAGTTAAACATAATCTCAACTACCGAGTCTTTGTTATCCATGGATGACAGCCCAGTTAATAAATGTTTTCTCACTGGGATGCTGGACTGGAAGTTAATGGTAAAACACACCTACAACGTACTGCAGATGCTCGAGACAAGCAGACGCATTACAACCATAATGGCAGTGGCATGCACAGAATGTACCTATATGAGGCCTGCGTTAGCCCAGCTTGGGTTTTCCCCTTCACTAGCCCAGGTGCAAGCACTATGTAAGCAAAGAAATTTGGACAGGGAGAAGACTGGTTCACGTTTTAGATCTGTTGCTTGAAAATGGTGCTTACTACTGGCAGGGGTTTATATACAGAAAGGGGAAGAGGGGAAAGATGAAAGAGGAAAGCTTTTGGCAGAGGCTGCAGTTCAGGCATGCAGAACAGATATCCTAGTCCACATAATCACAAAAGTGTGTCCGCTTGCTAGACTTGCTACGTATCTCTCTCCGGTTAGGTTTCTGTCTTTAAATGTAAATGACATAGTATTGCCTTTAGACTTTGTGAGTCACTAGACCAGAGCCAAAGAGAATTCAAATATGAAAAATATGTTTTGTTACATTTGCCATTAAAGGAACAGTCTTGTTCTAAGAGAGCCAAAGACTGAACTGTTTCCATAGTAGTTTTCTCCTCCTTTGCAGCATTTGCCCACATTTCGTTAACTGGATCGAGCAAAAAATTGCAGAGAGGGAGCAGAACCGAACACAAGTAATTTCATCACTTGCTGTCAGCCCATCCAAAAAAGCGTTTGCAAAGAAATACAGGAAAATCCACGATTCTCCATTCCTGCACCAGAAAAATTCCTAAAATATATGACCTTGCGATGGTTAAAAGATAGCCAAGAGCCAAAGCTGGGCAATGTTTTTATCCCAGTTCAGCCATGTCATGGGTCATGTGGTTCAGCATGTGAACAGGAAGGTGAGAATGGGTGAACTTTTGCCTCAGTTGTGCAGTCCATCAGAGAATAAATGGAGCAAATCACTCTGCAGCTGTATCGGGAGGTGAACGGCTGAATACCTCTCACACAGAGGCCTTTGTGTTCTGGACATGATCTAGCATTATGATGGGACGCACTAGGCTGAGGCTTTGTAGCAATTACTAACCCATTATCACGCTAGAACATGAGATCATTTATCTTCTAATTCAGAGTGTCACCTGTTCTTCATTTGCCAGTCAATAACCATTAATTACTTTCAGTGGAAATTTAAACAAAGCTTTTCCCCTCTGTTAAAACCAGTAAGCCATTCGGTAATGACAAATAAACCTGGAGCTGTATCTCCCCCTTTCCTCTCATTCTCAGCTCGGAGTCTGGTACAATATGAACTCTTAAAGGAAATGCCTAGAAATTGATAGGTCAAGGGCCTTTATGAGTCTGATGTGGGGGGAAGCACATTCCTGGCGCTTGCTGTAGGGAAAGCATATAGCTACTGCTTGTACACGGATTTCTCATTGGTTGTCACAGGCTGTACCTGTGGAAATGCAGATTTGAAGACGGGGCTTGTTCAAAGATTTTTCTGTCTTCTGGCTTGCCTTTGTGGTTTTTTTACAGACTGTTCATGCAGACCCATTCGAGGCAAAGAGCGTTTGGTCGCCTTCCTCAAAGCAAACCGGAACTATCGCTTACTTTGTTTGCAATTTTCAGCGTGTTCATTTTTTTTGTACCTGATTTGATTGAGGTAACTCTAAGTGCCAACAGTTGTGAATGCCAGAAAAAATAAAAGAACCAGCAGTGATAGATTCTCAAGCAATCATTAATCTAAACATTCTTTCCTGGTAGGAGCTGAGGCAAAAATTGCTTTTATCAACTCTATCATCTGCATTGTTTGATCGTTGCTAAGTTGATCCTGTAGAAATTTACTGCAGTTTAAGTTGTATTTCTAAGATGGTGATTGCTTGCTCTTGGAAATGGTAAATGAGCTGATACATCCAAATGTGTAAAACTTGGTGGGACCAATTGTCGAAGGCTGGGGTTTTGTTAGCATTTTGTAGCTGTCTCCTTCAATGTAGTGCAAGATTTAGACTAAGGAGAAACCTCTAATGATATTTTATATTAATGCACAAAATTAATGTGTAAATATTTTAAACACTGACTGGATGGTTGAATGTCTCAACATAAGCACCCACACTAAAATCGTGGCCAATGAATTACAATACTGAGGTCTTTACAAGTGGAGGGATGGCAAAAAGTTATCATAAGTCTGATCTTGCTTCTACATAGACCTGTTAATACTGCTTTACAAAAGTGTGTAGTAAATATTGCATATTTGGTCAACCTACTGAATTTGGGAGCGGGTGTCATTTTTACCAATAAATGAGGTTTGGTTGTTACATCTCTGTCAGATGCAACTGAACTACAGTGCTGGGTACGTTTCAAACAAAGAAAAGCAAGACCTTGAATTCGTTATGTACAGCAAACAGCCACTAAAGTCGGGAGGAGAACTGCTATAAATTCTGACTGTGACTGATTGACTGTCTAATCTTGGAAATCCTTATTCACTCAAATAGTGCCTTCTCATAGGAGGAAGCTTGTTCTTTTCAACTGAGCTGCTTAATGAAAGCTGAAGGTCTGTGAAATCAGGAGCTAGGCTAGGAGAACCAGAGCTATCAATTACTTATTTTAGATATTCGTTTTACCTTTCTGTGAAGCTGTTCCTACTGTGAATCCTGCAAGCTTGTCCAGTCACAAAGAAACAGGAGTTGGTGATTTATGGCGACCTCTCAAATCAGCAGGGAAACCCCAATGTTCCAAGAAAGCTCATATGAGAGATACGAGTTAAGACATCTCCTCCCCACAAGAGGATTTTCATCAGCCGGTCGGGTATTTCTGCGTCATTGGCTAGGATGTTCAGCCCTGGAAAGGAAAAATAAAGTTGCTGCCATTGTCCTGCCCAGCAGGTCATATCCCTAAAGCACAATTAATGTCAAGGACTTACACAGCAGTTGCCCAAACCCCAGCCTTCCACACACGTTTAAGAAGCAAAAAGGTTCAAAAGGAACATGTTAATAAAATCTTGTCAAAACTTTGGAAGATGCATAAAATAATAACTGGGAAGAAAAATGACTTGCAAATAGAACCATTTAAGTGGAATGTATCGCCTTGCTATGCTGGACACTGATTTATTAAGAATAGAGGGGAAAAATTGAATATTTCAGGTGGTATTTACCAAGAGAAACTGAGCTGTCCCAAAGCTTTTATTAATCTGATTTGCAGAGTATCCACTACCATCAAGGGACCTACTAAAGTTGTTTTCTTTAAAGCTGATGTGAAGAGGTCAATGCAAATAGCGTTGTGGATTAAGCTGTGAGAAGATGACAGTCCTTTTTACCATATGGAGCGAAAGTTGAATTATTTTGTTTTTCTTTTCTGGTTATTTATTAAATGAGGATCATGCCATACAGGTATTCCCTTTTCCTCTCCAAAGGAAATGAAGTGTTTACATCATTTTGATTGATCTAAAGTAATAATTATTCTGTCCACCTACAGCTCCTAGGCAGTCAAATAGTCCAGTCACTAGAGCAGTGGCTTGCACATCAGAATACTGAAATGTACCTGCCGTTATACCTCAGACAAGTCACGCATGTCTTTGCTTGCCTCTTTTTCCATCTGCTTTCCTGCTTTCATGCTGACTTAGCTGGCCAACCCTCTGAGATGGTGCTCATCCATCATTACTTGTTTGTGGGAGGGGATTCTGTGAAAGGCATTGCTGTTGGAAGTAAACCTGCTCCCCCAAAATGCAAATATGTTGACAATCCCATGAAGTTTTGCTTCAAAACCTATTGCAATTTTTGCTGCTAGACAAACAGTTCTCTGAGAGAATGGTTGTCTCACTTTTCTACCAACATTTTCTGTGTTCCAGTGTCAAAGGAAAAAGTTTCTGCTATGGTGCTTTAATATGTAACATTCAGCACATATTTAGCAAGAAAAACAGATTAAGCTGGTCAAATCCACTGTTGACTATTCTTAGTTACCTTTTTAGTTACTCGTAATTAAAATCTCAACTTAGCCAAAATAAATATGACGGAAGAAAGAGCCAAAAGGACCCATAGTTTCATTATTCAATGTGTTTGACATCGTTCTATGACAGACAACAGGACTGAAACGTTACAAAGTTTTATTCTTTTCCCCATATCTGTGTCAATTCATGCAGTGCTTTAAACAAGTGAATCCATGCTCTTGAGCACCAAAGCTAGTCTCAGTGTTCAAAAGTAAACATATTAAAGTCTCCCCTGCAGGAACCCCTGCTGTGAGACAAATTGAAAATCAAATACAGCATTGTTTTCTATAATAAGAAACAATTGAACTCTTTTCAGCGTTGCACTGAACTGGTTAACAGCCACCATGTTAGAAAAGTGCTAATTTACCCGGCTTGGGATATGTATGTGTATATAATATCATGTACCAAAGAGGCCACTTACATGTGCACTGAATCTGACTTTGTCTTTCCGCAGGCCATGTGGCTGATGTTGCAAACGGATGAGCCTGAGGACTTTGTCATAGCCACTGGGGAAGTCCATAGTGTCCGTGAATTTGTGGAGAAGTCATTTAAGCACATTGGGAAAACCATTGTGTAAGTACCAACATGAGATAGCCATGGGTTGAACATTTCTAGCCTGTTACGTTTGCTGTGTTACAGAGTATTGTTTCTCTATGTTCTTCTTTCCCCCCACTCACTTTCTAATTTGGTAACACGTGAGACCTTCTGGGCATGAATGACTACCACAGCAGGTATGTCTAGTGTTGCCCTCTAGCTCATAAGGAAAAAAATGTAGGCAAGTACGTCTTATTTTTTTATTCCAAGTCTTCATTTTCTGTTCTCCCATTCGCTCCCCACCTTGGGGGACAGATGCCCCTCCAAAGACGTTAGTTCCAGGGTGCTGTTCATCACCCTGCTGCAAAAGGGTTTTTTCTGCCCAATTCTCTATTTTGTGCCCCCAGATCCCCACAGTCCTGCTCCCATCCTCTGCAATCTCAAGAGATGACACCTGCCAACCCTGTTCTTTCCACGTGACAGCCCATCAGCCACATCACCAGGATTATGTAGCGACCCACTCTACGTTCCTATTAGCTCTTCCCTTACTAAGCCATAAAAATGTTGAGCAGTGGGTGCAGAATGTTTACAATGCATATTCCACATAGTTTGATTGAAAATACAAAATTCCTTCTCAAGGCCATATAATAAAACCAGGATGGCTTGGTGAGCGCTTTCTGTAATTTATATTTTTATTGTTTATTATTTTTTCAATTTCCCTCCTTCTGTATCTTCTCTGGGCCCCATGCATCAACATACCGATCTCAGCTGGAAAAGGGAGAGGAAAGCCACAGGCTCTTCCATGACGCTAGCGCCAGGGCTGCTCCTCAGGCCATCAAAGTCACTTGTGCAGCTGGTGAACTTTTGACAGGGCCAATAAGTTTTACTTGGGAACAAAAACTTGACAAATTCAATAAATATGCAGAAGTGCACAGATATATGCAATATTATTTGAACAGCCAGTGGGTGGCTGGGGAGGTAATAACATTTTCTCCTCAATGAGTTTTTAGTCTGGTTTCAATTTTTGGCATCAACTTCCAGAAAAAATTCTGGTGGGGGAGAGAGAGGCTGTATAAATAGAATTTCTAGCCCAAAAGCTCAGTTTTGGGAATAAGTTTCTCTCCATATTTTTAGCATCTCTCAATGGTGAGATGTCCCTGTACGATCACACATTGTGCCATATGCCTTAACAGCAGTGAGGTTTGACAGGGTAAAGGGGAGTTAGTAGGAGCTCTAGTAATTGCTTTGTCTTTCTTATTTTTTCTCCCTTTTCTATAGTTTTACTTCTTGTCTTCATAAGCTAATTCTCCCATTGATACGAATATGCTGTGCATTCAGTTGCTCCATATAAGTAAGAATTCTTGTGATTTTGAGAACTATTTTGTCCCCGTCTAATGTTGTTTGCAAAAGCAAGAATGAATGTTTGGTGAACGACTTTCCTTTTTTTTTTAATTTTGATTACCTAAAATTATAAACTGAAACCTAAAGGTCAGTACCTAGCTGAATGTCTTTATTTGCCGATGTTCTCCACATCGCAGTTTCTTTTGATGTTTAAAATTAAACTCCCTGCTTTGGTGTTGGCCTAAGAAATCTCAGCATTTCCCAAGTTTGATAAATCAGCATGTATTTTTCAGAAAGCAAATTAAACCCTCCAGAAAACCTAAAGAAAAGAACAATTACACAAATAAAAGCAACAGTTCTTTTATGAATAGCTTCTGTTATAGAGAGTATATTAAAGGCTTACTTTAGATTTAGTTGGTCCTAACACACAACATTTTGTGTCCCATTTGTTTAATTTTTTTGCTCACATCTGGCTCCATATGGTGGACATTCGTGTTGGTGATTAGTGCAGTCAGTGTTCGGACTGAATCAATCAGTCACAAGTTTCTCTCTCAAGGAAACCTTACAGTATGACTCCAAGTGATGAGGTAGGGCAGGTATTTCGTGTGTACAAAGGCATAGTTGCATTTTTTTTTTTACTAATCAATAAAAGTAATTTTCCCAAATTGCATAGGAATCCACATGACATCTAGTGACATGGATTTTTAGGAACCTAAATCGCTTTAGAAAGAGGGCTTGGGCTTCTAATTCCCATGGCAGTTCTGCAAGTTATTAATTCCTTAAGGCATTTACAGGTGGTATATAAACAGCTATACATGTGGGGACATTTTAGGTGCTAATGATAATTTTGTTGCTGATCATTTTGACAGTGGTGTAATTCTGGTCATTTTAGGTATAGTCTAGCCAGATAAACCAGCCGTTGGTTCCCCCTGCTCCCAGGGTAGGGGTAGTGTCACAACAGACCCACTACTCAGCCTGTAGCCATCATTCATCTTTCAAATTGTGCTAGATGTGAAGTATTTCTCAGGATTTGGAAAGTTTTGTTAAGAACGACCATAATTTTTCTAGGTGTCAGCCAGCCCATGCTTTTGCAGCACACACACACTCTCTCCTTACCCTCGCTGGCTTCTCGGCCAGCCGGCTGGTAACCTCTCACATTCTTTGTAACCCCCAAGGGCTTTCTGCTCCCACCTCCTCCAGTTTGAATATGTCTTCTTCAGGGAGTAGCCTGGCAGCAAAATCCTCCCTTTTAGCATTGTGGGACTCTGCTGGTGAGTCCCATTGATCTGTTTCTTTACAATTTATGAGGCACCTAAGAACCAGTGCACCAGAGTGCAGTTGCTAAATGAGTTCCTGTGAGGATGGCTGCTTTCTTCCTATCTTCCTTCCACAAAGTTTGGTTGAGTTGTTCAGTTGTTTGGCATTTTTATTTTTTTTTTTTTTTTGCAGGGTTGCAGGCATTATGAGATTTTGCAATCTCAAAACCTTACCTGGGAAATTTCCAGTCATCCTTTCCACTGCTGTAAGTGATGGCACAGCTTCCCAGTATTGCGCTGTAAAATGCGCCTTTCAAAACTGATGGAATGATGGAGTAAACGGCCCGGAGGGATGTCATGGCAAGCAGCAGTTGGCAGAGCTCGTAGCACATCCGAGAACACAGGGCGCGTGTGCAGGGGCTCTTAACCATCCCTACTTTGTGCTTTGGCAGGGAAAGTTGCAAATGTAACAAAGTCTTAGCTGTCACATCTTGATATTGCAGTAGAGAACAGGAAGAAAAGCAATAACGGCTTGCCCAATCAACCAACTAAAAATATTATTTTATTCTTGTTATAGTTTTTTGTCTTCTTAACAATTCACATTACCTTACAGACGAAAATCCAGGACAGCCTAAAGAAGTCTTTCCAAGAAAGACTGTCACAGCTAGTCATTCGCACATGTCAGGACTATGTCTTCTAGCCAAAATGAGAGAGAGAGAAACTTTACTACATTTTTGTAACTAACTAATGAAATGTACAGCTGCAATAAGACTGATTCTCTCTCTGAAACTGACTGTAAAGTGTACACAGAGGTTTATCTGCCGTGTGTGGTTTTTTTCGTCTAACATTTCTTTTTCAAGGGAGAAATTTCAAATTATATTTATATAGTCCTCTGAATCATTCAAATTCAGTCCTTTGTACTAACAGGAAAGCCTCAGAGCTACAAATATTTTCCCCCTGTAAGGATTACACTTTTTTTTTCTTTTACTTTCCCTTCTACTTATTACTAATTAAGTAGTACTTGGGGGAAACACTTCCCGCCTATAATTTGAACTACAGCAGGGTAAACGAAACAGGCAAACGCTTGTCTTGACTAATTTTCTGTCATTAATCTTATTAAATTAGAACAGGATTGCAAAGATAGCCTGAAACCACTACAGCACTCAGAGTTCTTTGCAAAGTGCTGCAAAGACTGCTGTCTGCAAATGTGGAAAGAAAAAAAGAAAAAAAAAAAGAAAAAAAAATGTTCAAGCAGTGGAAAGATTTATTGTGTTTTTTATTAATACAAAAATACATGCACATTTGTTGTATTCATTGCTTCCAAGATCAGAATTAATTCAGTAAAAATGAATATTTTACTCTAGTCACTTGGCTCTGCATACAAATTTTATCTTAACTAACATGCCAGTTGGTCTTATAAAAGATCACCCAAAAAAGGGGAAGTTTGCAGATCAGTTATAAGGTCTAATGAGGTGAACTACTGGCAGAAGTGGAGCAGTGGCCTCTTCAGTGACAGTGAAGGTTGAACTGAGATTGAACTGAGGGAGGAGGGTTTTTCTGTTTTGTTTGTTGGGGGTTTTTTTCTTTTTACCTTAAAATGGAAGGTTGGGTTACAGAAACACATGAGATTTGAAGGATTGCTGTGAGAGTGGAAAGGCAGCAATATGTTAGTAATGGTGCTGTGGGGACGTGGAAGAAGAGCCATCAAAGGTCATCATCAAAACAGCTGCTGTTTCCAGAGCTGGCTTTTGCGCACCAAAAATTTCTGGCTGACCAGTGCCATGTGTTGTATTTAACAGCTCAGGAAAATCAGAAGCTTTCAAACGAGAAGGAAAGGAACAGAATCTCATACGGAAATTGGAGGCATTTTGAAGAATGATAGTTGAAAGGAACCCAGCCAGGTCGGTGAAGGATGCTGGCCTGGGTAAACTCACACGAGCAAGGGTCCTCGCTTAGGACTGCACCGCTTTTGTCACCATTCTCACTGTAGAGTATATGTTTTAGGGGGGCATTTAACCCACCTCAGCTGGAGAATTAACTCTTCCAGCTGAGCAGGCTTTTATTACTTTCTTATTGACACAAGATTTTATCTGTAGGCAGACATGATAACTGTTTCAGAACTCAAATTAAAGTTTGAAGGCTGTAAGAATTTAATTATATGATTTCATACATCATAAGAAGTATGAGAGTTTCTCCTATAGGAAGACTGGATGAGAATTAAATGTGGTGTTTCATGGGAAATGCCACTTTTTTTTCCCAAAAAAATGAAGTGAAAATAATTCTCACAAATGCAATTTGGAAAAATGTTTGACTTCAGGTCATCTGGACAGCTTTGTTTCTCTTCTAACCTCCTTTTAAAGAAAGAATAACATAAAAAGAATTTCTAAAGCCATTCTGAAAGAAAAAAAAAATTCTGAAAATGTCAAAGTATCCTTTATAGATATTACTAATGTAATTTTGTTTCAGGTTGGCAGTAATGGAACTCACTGGAAACTAAAACTTTTCTTTCCAAAATGTTTTGATTTTTGGAGAAGCATTAATATTCTTCGAGAAAGCATTTTCCTCCAACACCAGCTTTCACGATTTGGAGTAAAGGGAAAAGAGCTTCAAAAGATTTCCAATGGACTGGAAAAAAAAAGAAGAAACAAAAAAATAGGGAACCTAGCATGTATTCTTTTTTAAAGGCTTGTACTGTGGGGAGTCGCAGTTTAGATTTTTGAAACTTGAGCTTGACAATGCTGGGAACATAACAACAACAATAGCATTGTTTTAACTGTGTTCCTTTAGTGAACAAACACTGACGACCTGATTCATCAGAGTATTTGAAAAAAATTTAAGTACATCCCTCTATGGTAGCGGACTTGTTCTTTAGATTTAAGCACAAGATTGTGGTTAAGCAATCCCTATACCCTTGATTACTTTGATGCATCAGGGCTGCTGGCAAGGTTGGTGGTTGAACTGGTGGCAAAGGAACATATTTAAAGTTTCCCTACAAAAGATTACTTGCAAAAGACATTAATGATCTGTTATATGGTGTCGGTTTTGCTGTTGATAAAGTGCTAGGACAGAATGAAGCGTTTTGGCTTAATTGTGGGTGTAACAGCAATCAGGCCACAAACCCGAGAAGTCTACACAAATGGTATCTCGTATTGGCTGTGCAGGAAGAGCAAAATTTTCCTAACTTTTTTTTAAATTAATTTATTGTTCATTTTCAAATGTGAAAATATTTTCTATTGGCATATATTTGATTTAGAAGGTGCACGTGGTAGTTTTATTTTCCATAAAGAGGCTGAGCAGCTGTAGCTACCATTTTTTAAAATGCTATAATCAGTTCTGTTTCTATGTAAAGATGAAATGCACATATTTGTGCCGTTTTTCTGTGCTTTTGTGGAAGGTTTCATTTTTAGTTGACTTCTTCACCACCTACAAAATATACGTACTTTGCCTTGTTTGCTTCTCAGTTACAGCCATTTGGACCATTTGGTCCATTGCAGTGCTATTCCCACCCTCCTCGGTCACCCTGGCCTCCTTATATCCTTCCCTGCCCACCACACACCCCACCGGGTGGGTACCCCAGCTCTTCGTCCTCAGAAAATCCTCTGTACCTGGGGGTGTTTTTATAGCTTGAAGGTTGCTGTCTTACTGAATAGTTATAGGAAATGAAAAAATAATTGGAATCTCCAGAGCTGAAGAGGAAAAGGAGCATTCATCACCGTGGATAAGTAGTATTATAACAGTAGTGATCTGCAGATACAGAATTAGCCTTAAAGTAAATGCAGTCCATTCCTCTGTAAATCCAAAGCGTAAAAGCTCTTGAGGTGAAGAACCTTTTAAACAAGGAAACTTGCACATGCATTTGAAATGTGATTAACTTAGTTTTATGGAAATTTCTGAGGTCAGTGATAGTAGCAGTATCCACCAGAGTGGCCAATGACTCTCATTCTAGGCAATCCCAAAGCACCTGTCTCCAGCAGTGAGGCATTTGACATGGAAGTGCAGATGCAGAGGGCATCAAACCTGCTTTGTCAGTAGCAGACGTGTGGTCTCATGCATCTTTCTCCGGGTGCAGAGCATTCTGGCTTGTGGCTGATGCCATCAGCCGTGAGAGCAAACCCATCCTTTGCTTCAGTGAGAGGGTGAAGGTCCCCAGCGTGGGGCAGGCAATGGTCTTGCTACAGTGGCTCACTGCCTGGAGACTGTAGGACCGGCATTTTGTGCAAGGCCTACACTAGGACAGCAGGCACCTGCCTGGTGGCCCTGGGCTTTGACACCAGCTGGGGGTTGGGGGGATCCACTCCCTACCCTCTGTAAATTTAGCCCAGCCTTGATTAGCCAGACTTTCTTTAGCCAGGGATCCTTCGTGTTTCCCCCAAGTTACACAAGGCTGTTTTCTTGCCTGCTTGGGTGCCTGCCTTAAGGAGCAGAAAGTCCTTCTGGCTGGAGCTGTCTAAAACCACAGCAACGTGAGGGTTCTCCATGCCTCTTCCACCATGCTCGTCCTTCAGGATAGTCTGGCACTACGTTTTCCAGTTAACAATTCTGACCGCAATTTGACTATAAATTAAGGAGGGTTTTGGTGGGGTGTTTTTGTCCTTTCCTTGTGGTTAGAGGAAGAGAGGAGGGGGAGCTGGTTAGCGAAATGGATGTCTTGCTCCTGGTGTCGGGCTGGCTGCCGCGCAATCCCTTTTATCAGCAGTATGGTGTCCCCAGCTGTGAGTGCCGAGGTGCCAGCAGTAATTAGAAGTGTGGCTGTCAAATGCTACTTTGTTCACAATGAGAAGTACTTTTTTTTTTTTTTCCCCTGTGAACTTTTCACATTACTGGGCTGAACAAAACGGGTGGAGATATCTTCTTAAGCTGCTTCTATTGTTATATAACTTTGATAGCAACATTAAGTGAGTCTTTACTGGCTCGGCCAAGCCTTCTGGAGCCTGTTGGGTGTTAAATGGGGTTCTCTGCTCAGTGACCTCCAACAACAACTGACGTCTCCTGATCTAAGCGCTTCCTGTTGTTTTACTGGTGACTGTTAGTTTTCTATTAAGCTCATTTGAGTCCTGCACATTTTTACCCTCTGCCCTTTAAAGGGAGGGACTAATGTTAGTTTTGGCTTCTGAATGAAAACTTTGCAGTTCAGGCTTCAAACAGAGCAACTGTGAAAAAGAAAGAAAGAAAATTTAAATTATAAATCATCTTTAGCATCATGGCATGACTATTAGGAGCCGACTTCACTGTGGCTGTTATCTCTTGGAAATTATTTCAACGTGAAGTGTTCCCGGTATCAAGCATCCTACAGGCTTTGCTAGTCATCCAAAAGTCATGAGTTGTGCTTAAAAAATCATGGGATTTAAAAACTAGTAATAACACATATTTGGTATTTCCTTCTGCCTTTTGGTGTTTTAACCTTCATGGGTACACAGAGGTCACACTTTCCTCCTTAGCCCTTAGGGCTAGAAACTCAAAAATGAAGGCTGAGATTGTCAAAGAATTAAATTCTTCTAGGCACTTCAGGGGGGCAGGGGAGCAAGGAGAAATCAAATCTGTGACAAAATCCCAAGAACTGGCAGTACAGTTAGTAAGTGGGAGGCGAGGGACACTTTTCTTTCATTGCTGGTGACTGAGGCTAAATAGTCTAAATCACAGCGCTGATTTAAATCACATAGATTTTACTTAAACGCAAAAATGTAAAGGATTTCATCACTACACTTTTATGCCAAGCTGGTTCGGAGCCCTACAGTATACACTGAGAGGCAAAAAGCAAAGAGAGGATAGAGTTTCAATCATAACTCTGGATTTTGTACATTCGGTGGATTGGGGTTGATGCACCAATGTATGTTCCTACACGTGTCATCATCTGAAGCATTTGTTTTGAGAGAGGGCATTGCCCTCATTTCCAGGCTGCAGGCTGGCCTCTCCAAAGGCAGAGCTAGTCACCCACATAACCGTTCCTCTTCCGCTGCTCCTGAAATTTTAGAGCAGGACAGTTGCTAACAAAATAGTTCACGGCACAACCAGATCACATAAATTACAGCAAATTGCAGGCTGTTCAACACATATGAAACTAATTTGGACAAAGTAGCTGGCTTTCAGCTCACAGGTAGTGAGTACTGTTTACAGTACATGTATGTGAAGTGCCATGTCGAGCTAGGACTGAAAACTCAAGAATTGTCTTTGTTTTGGTTTTCCTAGTTAAGCACAAATTAAATTATGCAGCTTAATGCTATTCAAACAGAGCTTCACGTCCATAAAATTAGTAGGTTAAAGAGTTCCTGAAAATATTGGCCAAAATACAAGAATTAAAAATATTTTAAGAAAACAACTTTGAACCAATCCACAAATGAAAAACCTCACTGTATTTGCAGATACATGAGACATTCTGAAATCAGGACATTTTATTTTCCCCTAGCATTATGTGTTTAATTTGGAAGTCCTGTATTTTAGACCTTCCTCTGAATCAAAAACCAAAACAAAGAGACTTCAAAAGCCATTGTTGCTCCATTCAAGTCTAAACTCTGCCTTTGTTCCTATAGCTAATGAGTTTATACTGTCCTGCAGGGAGAACTGACACCAGCCTCAAGTAAATGAAAGCAGGCCAAATGTTGGTAAGATCAGAGCACTAAAGTAATTATGGGTTGATTAAATGTTTATCTTCTTTACAGGTGGGAAGGGAAGAATGAAAATGAAGTAGGACGATGCAAAGAGACTGGCAAGATTCATGTGACAGTCAATCACAAGTACTACAGGCCAACTGAAGTGGTAAGAAAATGCCCTCTCTTAGCTTTGCAAATGAATAATCCAATCACTGAGCCAATAAATTGCTGCATTTGGCCAGCAGTCTGTGAAAACGGTTTAATTGCGCTCCTGCTGCCAGCTTTTAGAGCTCTAAATTAGCCTGCTTGTTGGCCCCCTCACAGCCAGCTACCTGGGAACAAGCAAGCAAGCAAGCAAGCAAGCAGCGCTGCCCGGAGGAGCGGGTTCACCCTGTCCCAGAGACACTGCTCCACTCCGGTCACCTTCTCTGAACGGGAGAGGTGATGCCTGGGGCGGGGGTGAAACATCACCTTCTGGGAAACAAAACAAAGTGCAAAACAAACTTCTCGTTCCTTCTGGTCTCAAATGGGTGTGTGGTCACCCCGCCAGCCGCAAGAAGGGAGCGCAGAGGAAGGTGGGCACTAATAGATTTGATTTTTAAAGTACCTCCTTCTGTGTCTTCGTGACAGTGTTTCAGCTCCATCCAGTGAGTATCCCCTGTTCAGCTTAGATCTTTGTAACTGTGGGTACCACAGAATGCCTATTTTAGAAGCGCACGTGTGCTTTGTTTTCTCAGATGCCTTGCAGGGTCCCGCTCAGTAAATGCTCATCTGCAGAACATGTCTTTACTCCCAGGAATGCCTCAGTGAAGTCTACTGTGGGTGCTCAGCTTGCACACGCTGCTGGCAGGGCCAAGCCGCTAACCCCTGTGCTCAAATCGCCTAATGAGCATGCCAGGAGAGGGGAAGAAACACTATTTCCAAGTCAGGCGGGGTGGTGGCAACGCACAGAGACGGTGCAGGACGGAGCCTGGTTTCTGGACACAGGGAACAATAGCCCCAGTTGTGCGGTGTGGGAGTGGGTGTGCCCAGGAGAGGACATTCTCGTCTCCTGGGGAGGGTGATACCAGTCCCACCGGCTGCTGACGCAGCATCGGCTGTCAGTCCATCTGTTCTGAAGTGCTGGCTTCAGCCGCCTGATTCAAGCAAGGTGTGACAAGAGCATGTTTGTCTGGACACAGATTGCAGGGTGGGAGTGGGGAGCTGTGTGTGTGGAAGTGGACATGGGTTCTAAAGTGGAAAGTCAGAGGGGAACAGAGACTTTCATGTTATTCAAAAAAGGGCGAGGCCCATGTATCAGAATCAAACGCTAGGAAGTCATTAAGAGCTGTCCGTCATTCTGTGCTTTGGTAAGGTGTCGGGATGATAAGGAGGACACAGAGACAAAAGGACTTGCCAAACAGGAAAAGGACACTTGACCCAACAAGTCTGCGCTTTGTGAGACCCGCTTTCCTGCTTTGTCATACCTCTTACTAACAAGCACATATTCACTGTCTCAAAATTCACAGGTAGTACATAGCTATTCTGAAGCCCTCGCTCTAGTTCCACCTTATTCATGTGCCTATTTTCTGCTGAAACAGTGGTGCCCATGGTCTCCTTTCTGTCCTTATTGGTCTCCTTTTGGGAGCACAATTTCTGGATTTTAAATTTAGCTCACTATATGCTTGTCTATTTTGGGACAGTGAGTAAGCACAGGTCCCTCAGGAACACTCATGAAATTGCTAGTGGGTCCATACATGAGTGTAGGGATGTATTCAAATACAGAGTGGAATGTGGCCTTGAAATAGCACTGCGTATAAACTCTACTAGTAGATGTCTGAAACTATCTGGTCTGTCTTAGGCCACCTTTCCTTGGGCTCCATCTCTCTCTTCCACTGCCCTCATCTTGCCTTGTGTTTAACACAGTTCCCACTTGGCTCCTGTAGAACCCAAGAAGGCCATGAAGCTGCTCAAGAGCAATCAAGGTAGAAGCATAAAACGAATTTTGAAGTATCTTTGTCTTAAGGAATATGCAGATGAACTGTGAGCAAAGTCCTCTATGCAGAGATGCGGCAGAACCTATTGCATGTTGTCATGAGCTTGTTGGAGGATGCAGAAGTGGTGTTATTTTTTTCAGCCTATGAAAGGGCAAAGTTTGGTGTATCTTTCCCTGGTTTAGTTCCAAGCCAGTTTAATCTGTCCTGATTTGCAGTGGTTTATTTAAATTTTTAAGTTAAGTGGACTGCATGCACTCTGTTATACCCACATATTCAGAAACAGTAAAACATGTGTCCATGTAATTTAGGCAAGACTACTCATGCATGGCATGAAAGACATGGGGGACCAACTGAAATACTCATCATGTCACCTGGTTTCTCTTGACTGACAACAGCAAAGAGCTTTTTAAACAGTTCTTTATACTTTTATGCTGACCACATTTCTTGTATAGTAATGTCAACCACATAACTTCTAATGGGGATTTCTTTGGGGATGGTTTTTCCATGGGAAGCAGCAAAGACACTGAATCTGATTGCAACTTTCATTTTCCTTACCTGATGCAAAGAAGATCCAACCTAAATCCTCAAGTACACAACGCTTCTCAAAGCTGGTAAGATGCAGAACTTAATAGCTTTGGATCTGTTTCATCCACACAGAGAAGCGGGGCAGGGGTGTTCCAGGACTTTCAGCTGTTATTTTGGGTGCCGTGATTCTTGGGAATTGGTCATCCACTTCTTGCAATCAAAGTTTCCTTTTTAGAGCATCTCAGGATGGGTACACAGAATCACTTTCATTTTTGTTGTTCTGATTTTATTTCTGTTCCTTATCAAAGGCAGGCAAACTTCTGTTTGTCTCAGTCAGGGAATCACATCTGTGCAGTTCCAAAATGCCAGACAAAAATCCAATCCATCGCGAGAAAGCGAGGAAAAGCAATGAGAGAACTGAAATGGACTGACGGCACGTGTCCGCTCCCGCCACCCTCACCAAGACCGCTGAAGGCAAGGAAGCCTCAGGTTGACATTCTGGAAGGAGGCTTAGCCATATCAGTTAACAGGAATTCTGTTGTTGAATCCCAACTGACACAGAAAATCTGATGCTCAGATTCTCATGTCTTATTTGGAAATGTTTCTGTCTGTCTGTCTCGCTAAAATTTAACATGGTATTCTGGAAAGTGAAAATAAATATCATTTAATCTTGTGTACAGTCAGTTCTGACAGTGCCAATACATTCATTTGAAAACACATTTGTTTTCTTCAGTTGGTGATCCCTGGGGTCAAGGCCTCCCATTGAAAAGCTTAGCTGTACTGAAGAAGAAACCTTGAAACGTGAGACTGTCTTCTGGTCAAATTAAGTAGACCCTTTGAATGCCTTGACTCTAAATCTCTTCACTCTGCTTTTGACTGCTTTGGGGCCCCCTGATATTTACTGGCCTTGGGAATTGTTCCTGCTAATGCTTCTAATGCCTGTCTCTCTCCTTCCCTCCTTGCATCTTGCCAACTACAAACCTATCGGTATCATTTCTTTCGGCTTGTATCGAATTCCTATCGGTATCTTTTGTGACACTTTTTAATTGTGTTTGGAGACTCTAACCTGCTGCAAGGATTCGGGAAAAATTATTACTTTGGCCTTTCTTAAAATCAGCTTTTTTCACAGGAGCTTTGTGACAAGTTTGCTTTTTATACTGAACTTGATACACTGTGAAAGATGCTTTCACACATTTTGCAGGCTTTTTTAGCATGTGGCTAGTAAGGTCATACTTCACAGTCATTTGCTGCCCTAAGCATGTAAGGATAAATTTCCACTACAGTTTCCACTGCCGTTTACTCACCTGTAAAATGTAGATACTTCAGAAATTATCCCACTAGTCTTTTCTACTTTTGTTACAATCAGAATGTTCATATTGTAGGTAGGCAACTTAGTCTATACTTGGATTTAAATAATCCATTTGGTATTCACAAAAATATAACATTAAAATTATTTTTAAATTCCTTTTCAAAGTTAAAACCGCAATTCAACAAGCCACAGCAGTCAGTTGGAAACAAGCAGCCCTGCAGCACAGGATGTCAGAATCACCAGGTCTCTCAGCCCCTGAAGTTGGGTAATTTCTAGAGAATTAGGGCCTGTCTTTAATTTTCTTATCTTTCAGCAAGACAATTACTATTAATTTGTATGCAGAAATTTCCCTCCGAGAATTGCACAATTGCTTCTAATCAAATTGTGCCTGTTAAGGTGTTAGAATAAAATTGCCTCTCTTATTTTTGCATGGCAGATATTAAGCTAACAGTTCTGTAGGAGCTTGCTTCATTTCATTGTCCTTTCCTGCAACAATGAAGATTAACTCCAGGTCTCAGTGGTCTGTCCTGTCATCTCAGAACTTAAGATGTATCTTTCTCTCCGTTAGGACTTTATGTTACTTTTTAAAAGGGGAAAAAAACCAAAAGAAACTTTCAGCCATATGTAAATGTTGCTTTTATCGCTGAATCTAATGCTGTGCATGTGTTACATGGGATTCTTCCCCTTCCCTCCCACCTGCTTCTGCAGGTGTCCTACAGTTTGCCTAGGACAGGAACTGAAGGTTGTATTCGTGCATCGTGTTTGTTATGGGCTGGCATGGCTGTAACTCTGAGGATGTACATACATCAATGCAAATTTCCTTCCTCTAAGCAAGCCCTGGAAACTCTGTCACAATGTGATGGTAATATTTAAGCAGTCATCTGGCCTCTTATTATTCTTCAAAGAAAAAAGGGCATGCTAACTTGCTAACTTCTTCCTTTTGTTATATGCCTTAAGCAGTCAAGCATTTTTTCTGCCAGTCCTTTCTAGCACTGATGTAAATGAAACTCCATGTAATGGTTTGGAGAAAAATTCATGGCAGTGTCAAAAGGTACTTCATCCTCCTGGAATTATTTCTTTCCAATTGCTCTTTCTAACTCCTAAGAAGTTCTGTATCCCTCCTTACCAGGTTGTTTACTTTTCAAAGGATTGTTTGTAGTATCTAAATATCTACAGATATAGAGAGAGAGAGAGAGAAAACAGAAATTTCCCAAGTCTTAGTTCAGTTAGTTGCTTACACTAAACCTTTAGTTAGTGTTGCTTATACTAAACTTTACATCTTTACTTAACTGCATTTGGCCTCAGTTGCCCTTTTTCCGCCTTGGAATTAAGCAGGACGGCTTTAAATTTCAGTCTCTTCAGATGTTTTTTAAAAATTCAGCTCTATGTTTCCCATGTTTCATAGGATTCCAGTAAAAATTCCTTGGGGCATATCACATTCTCCCAAAGTCAGCTTTCTTAAAGTCAAAAACATTTCTGAACTCCTCTAAGTGTTCCTGCCCTAAAGAGCATTTAGAGTCTAATGAAACCATGATCACAAAACCCTAAATGCCCCACACTTCCACTTTAGTTTTCATACAAGCTTCATTTCCTACTCTTGAGTTCAGAGCCGCCTGTGACTGCGAACTGTTCGGATGTCTGCAGGAGGAAACACGTGCTTCCCTTCCTCAAGGATCTTTTTGCTCATCAGTGTCAGTATGTGGCCTGTATTAATAGTCATGAAAATGAAATGGGAGCATTCAAGGAAGAATAATCTTCAGATGATTTTCCTGTCTATTTTCCTCACTAGCAGCCAGAAGAAGAAGAAGAAGTTGCAAGTTGTCGTAACTCTGACAGTCTTCTCTTATCTGTTGGTTTAGGGGTTTTTTTCTCCTTGTTCTGAAAATGTATGTCAGCATCTGAAAACTACTGCCTTGGTAAATGATTACCTCTGTTGTCCTTAATTCTCCTCCAAGCTGACTTTGCTGCTGTGTCAGCCAAAATGTTTGTATCATTCCTTACTTCAAACTCAGCATTATCTCTGCATTGCTTTGCCACCCTCTTCCTTTTATTTGTCCCTCCTGCTAATAAAACCTGCAGTAGATTTTTGCTTGTTTGTTTTAGTTAAGGCCTTACATATCAGGCATTTCAGAGGTATCTCTGAAAACACACTTGTCAAATTCATCCAAGTAAAATAATGATTAGTAGTAACTCGGCTCTGAATAGCGTCGACAAGGCACTGAGCACTTAATGTGTTTTAAATGTTTCTCAACAAGCATGTGAAAAAGGTTTAAAAAAATAGTATCACTGGGTTTCTGCTTCTGAAACACATGTATGGCAGAGCAGACGTTTTCGCTACTGGAGCAAAATCATGAGGCGGCGTCAAAGTTAGGAGGAGGCCTGACGGCGTTGTGCTCTGCTGCCATTCCTAGTGGACACAACTGTCCCTCCACAGGTAGCTTTCTACTTTTTTAACTCGCCCTGATTCTGTTCATCTTAGCTGTTCCTCAGAAAATAGGAAGATCATTTTTGCTGTCAGGTTTTCCTCTCAATATGTCACTAAACCTGAGAAGCTTCAGCAGGCTCGTGTCCAGTCTTGCTCACTGTCTTGTTTAATCCTCTTAACAGACTCTTAACAGGAGCCTTAGCTTACCTCCTTTCTTGTGGGAGCAGATACCTAATATGTGCCCCTCCAACACTCCCACACACATTTCTGACTTTTTGCTTCATAACTAGCTCACTACATCAGTATTAGCCATACCCAGTAAAGGAATCCCTCTGGACTCCACTGTTTGCAGTCCTCATATGCTGTGCTTTACTCAGTTGATTCTCTTTGCGTCATCCTGCTCCTCCTCTGCTGTGCCTCCAACAAAATATTTCTCTGGCAGCTTCTACAGCTGGCTCTGTTCCCCTTCCTTCTTCACCACCTCTTTCCCTGCTGTCATTCCTGAGGTTTTGAAACCAGCCATGTGTCATCTGTGACCTTCACATCTTCATTGATCTTCCTTGATCTTCCTGAGAACATCAGCCTGTCTCTCTGAGTCTGGTTTCTGATCCCCTAGTACCGCAACTATCCGACAAGACTAGCCAGAGGAAGAGGGTGTCCTTACCTCCTGGGGTCTAAGTTGGAGCGCTTTTGCACCCTGGGTGTTGCACCATATGTTCACTTACAAGATCAGTAGTTTTTCTTCAGAAATGTTTGGGCTAGCTGAAGAAATCTCCAACTGCATTTGGGCAAGGCAGTTTTCCACTCTGTGTGGGTAAAGAGATTGCAACCCCGTTGAAAAGCTAGTGTGTAAAGATAAAGCTGTCATCCAGGCAGAAGGGCTGGTGATTTTAATTCATTGCTCATTTTTCTAAATGCTGTTGACACATCGCAATTAGTGGCAATCTTGGATGTGACAGATCCAGGCTCAACTCCTGAAAACAGATTTTTAAATTAAACTTAGATGACTGGAGGATTAAGGCTGAGGGAGAGGTGAATGAGGCTAGAAGGCTGTTTACCTCCTTAATTAGGGCCTGATTCAGCCAAGCATCCAAGCAAGTGCTTCACTTCAAGGGCATGAATAGTTAATAGGGACAGTTTCCATACTCGGAGCTACGAGTGTGCTTACATGCGTTGCTGCATCTTAATATGAAGCAAAGCAATTTATCTGTGATGGAAACGGAGAAGTCCAGCCCAAATGTTTGTGGGAACTCCAGGAGGTGCCAGCTGATTATTCTTGTTTGCCTGCCCCGTTGTACGTTAGCACAGCACTCGGGAGTAGAGATGCTGAAATAAGACAGTTTCTTTAGCCAGGTTCTCTTAGGGTGGCTTTGCAGGCAAGAAGGGATTAGACCAAGTTCATGCAGTTTGTAGTTTTAATCAACTGCTCCTGCAGTGACGTTTTCCTGCCCGTAATTCTTCTCTGCCTTCCTGGCAGTGGGGGGTCTTACCGCCACCTCTTCACTTATTCATGTTTATTCATGCACAGTAAGTCTCTCTTTATCTCACTTCTTACCCCCTTGCCTCCCCCTTCTCTTGGCCTGCCATTTGGCCTCCTCCTCCCCCTTGTTATCTCTATCTGTTGTCTCACCTTCATTTGGACCATCCCTTGTTTTGTTATCACTGCCTGTCCTATGCCTGTCCCATACAAACACTCCCTGTGCTCCAGCAGATGTGGTGGGAAATGCAAAGCCTCTGAAGGGAAGTCACCGGGGGTGGGAGCAGGCAAAAGCCACCACAGAAGTCCAGGCTCGGGCAGCACCAAAGACACATTTGTCACAACTGCCACGTATTCCCTCCTGCCTACAGCCTATTCCCCATTTCCTACATGAGATCAGACATTCAAAAGACCTGAACTGTGGTTCAGACCATATTTTGGAGAGCCCAGTGAGACTGGAGTACTGGCAGAGTGGCTCAGCACAAAACTGTTCCCATGTTACCACCAGGGCTTTCTAAAGACCTTGGTGTCAGAGGTGGTTGAGGTCACTTACAGACCTGATTGCTGGTTCACATTCAAAAGCAGGAGTATGTCTGAAGATCTGCCTCCCTTTCAGAAGCTGTTTATTTTATTTTACAATGGGATTTTAAAAGTCAAGCAATACATTAACAATGCTGCTCACATTTTGACTGTGTTTCCCACCACGTTGTAACCTTTTCTTTTAAGAGTGCTGTGCCAACTCAACTCTTGCAATGGTTTTAGAATGGCAGCACAGAACTGTAAATGACATGATTTATATGAAAATAAAAACGGCTTTTGAATACAGAGGATATGAGACAGAGGTGAGGTTTCCTTCAGCAAATCTGGAATGAAGGGCTAGACTCCTGTCTTATTTCTCCAGCCTTCGCAAGAGCTTGCCTGCCTTCAGCTGTTTGTATTTTATTTTATGGGTGAGTGGGTGCACAAAGGAAGACGACAGCCACAGAGCGTTTGTGTGTTTCATTTGAGAAGCCATGAGATGGTTTTAGTGTCGTTAAAACCAGCTTCTGCTGAGTTTGGGTCAGCAGATGCCTTGACATCAGCCTTTTCAGCGTGAAGTCTTCCAGTCAGTGGTTTGCCGGAGACACAGCTGTCTCGAGCTTGGGTATGCCATGGCACCTGGCATTTTTCCTGCTTGAAAGACGGTACTTCAAGCTACTGATTCTCAAAATCCTGTGCCATCTCCTGCAAAATATGTATCAGTGTTACTTTGGTGTTGCTGAAGCCGTTATCAGAGTGAGTGCAGTTGTCCTTCAGAGGAACATCCTCGGGCAGTGTGAAATAGCCATGTGGACAAGGTTAGGAGAAATGCATGAAGAGGCAGCCAGTTCTGAGGAAGCAGGGGTGCTTGGGACGCTGTCTACTAAAGCTTTCATTTCATGTTATTCAGGTGTTTCACAGTACAAAAACGACAGTAGGCTTATTTCACCTTCTTCTTTTATTTCTTCAGTTATTTGAAGTTTATTCCCCTAGAAAATGTGGAATGTTTTAACTTTCCCTTTGGAAAAAAAAGGTCAAAAATATTAAAAAAGAAAAAGAGAACAAAAGTGGCTTTTCAGTTTTTCTAAGGAAAGTCTAATTTGGGGAGTGGGAAGGTACTTTTCTGGGGTAGTCAGGCTTTCTTTTAGACTGATGCTAGAGGCCTTCTGTCTCCCCAAAAAAATCCACAAGAAGTTTTTGTTCAGACTTATATCTCTGTCCTTCACCATTCACAATTTCTCTCAAAGGGGCAAATGGTTGAAAGGAAGCGGAGGTTTGGAAGTGCTTGTTTAAAAAAATAAATAAACCTTCACCTTTCCCCTCTGTCACCTTTAGAGTCATCATTTGTAAATTAACAGCTTCGTGATCGAGCCATGAAGAGGTGGGACCTTTGTTATTGTTGCTGCCCTGTCATGATGATGTTGATGAGCGCTTAACCGCCTTCCATATCTTCAAGTCTCATCTTTGTATTCCACTAAAAACCTGTAGCAATGACTCCAACCTTATCAGAAGTTAAAAACATTTTACATTGTTAATTATTTTTTAGCATCCTTAGTACTTCCCTAGTGTTCAAGGGGAGTTTGTGTGCTTGAGTTGTAGGGGAGATTAAGCCTTGTAGATCTAAACAACTTTTGAAAGTTTTTTTGTTGTTGTTGAATAAAACCCTAGAAAATTGTCTCTGGGGCATAAACATCTACAGTATTTGTCACGAACCAGGAAATGGGTCTTCATGCCCATCTTGGATGGTCCCCAAATTGTCTGATGTCCCAGCTGGATGGGTGAAAGAGGAGACAGTAATTATCTGCAGGGCAGAGGAGACTTAAACATTAAAGGGCTTTATGCCTAGGATCAGCTGGAATTTTTGCTCATTCCTCACATATAGTGTCTGAGCTCACCAAAGCAGACAATATGAAAAATATTAACAGGATTCAAGAAGACGTTAGTAATAGATTAAGAGTGCATGCCTCTCTTGCAAGATTTCTTCTTCTTGATTTTTTTTTCCTTTCAGCCAGAAAAGTCTAAAGGTGAGTAGGTGAAGTCAATTTTAATAATTCACAGACGATAATACATCTATTTCTCACTTGACAGAGCTAGTGTTTAAATTATTAGCATCGTCTGGCATAACATAAAACAGGATCAGTCACTCATCCCTTTGAAACATCTAACCTGGCCTCATTTAAATTTCTTCCTTCCAGCTTTGCCAGTACTTTTTAATAGACTTGGTAGAGCTCTCAGCTGACTTGTGACTTCAGACTTTATCTACCCGGTTGTGGTTAGGAATGGAGTAAGACAGCACCATTCCTCGTCAGCTTTTTCTGTATGCAATGACACAGAAACCTCAGCATTACCAATAGCCATTGAAATTCAAAACAGACCACTTGACTGCTGAACAGAAACGAGTTTTTAAATCAGATTTTCTTTTTGGAACATTGTTCAGTAATTTTTGAAAATGCTTTTTTTTTTTCTTCCGCCAGATATTGCTTAACTGGTAGTACTTTGCAGTCATGTTTTGTATTGAATAGCTGTAAGGGGAAAGGTGAATTAACAATAATGGAAACAAAAAAGGTGTTTTAAAATAGGACGCCTGCCTGGTTTTTTACAGTAATCTATGACAAGTTCATGTTTATAATTCGCTACATCTGTTGCCGAGTTAGTGCTTTGAAGACCTTAGTTTTACAAATTTCCAGATTGGGTGACTAGGAGTTGAATTGCTTTTGGTTTTTTTTTTTTTTAATTCTGTTTGCCCCATAAAATACTACACTTCCACCTTCTGATTTAGAAAGCAAAAACATATATTAAAACTTCTTTACAATAACAAAAACTTCTGACTAAAGCAATTGGCTCCCACTATAGTTTTCCCTTAGATAACAGTTGTAAATTCCAAAACCTCTAATCTTTGGCAGCGTTTCCCTCTTGATCCTAGTTTCTGTTTCCATGTGCTGGGGGAGATTAAAAAGTGGGTTATGAAGGTGAAATTGGAAACAGAGGAAATGTGAGGTTTTAGGAAGAGCTCAGGTGAGTGATAGGGCCAAGTTTGCTGTGTGCACTGTTTTCATAGCCAGGAAACAAAGCCTACTGGGGCCTCTTCTTATACTGCAGTGTCACCACTGATCACATGTTGTGACATTCACTCCTCACTCTAAACAATTCTTCTGTGGTGCTAATCCTATAAGGTTACCACAGTCTTTTATCCTGCACACAGTTGGCTGAAAGGGCTGCAGATGAGTATCCAAAGTAGTATTTAGGTGCCTTTCCTGACCTTTCTTTCCCTGTCTCCTCCCCAAGGTGCTTATTGGTATTATCTCTGTATTTCGCATATTTGTTAGATGCCTTCTGGACGGCTTCTAGGCTTAAAATAAAGACCAAAATTAATCTTGACTGATGAAGTGAATCTCAAAAGAGTCAGACAACTCAGGCATTGTAAACATAAAGTTGGCATGATTAGAATCTGACTAGCCCTAAAGGTAAGCCACCCACCTCTCTGATAATTCAATAGCTGTGTGGCATAATGAATGAAAGGGGAAGGTGGACACAGGAGTGAAAACAGAAACACAGGAAGGTGCATTATTCTCAACAGTAGAGATTTGCAACAGTGAAGACTTATGTGCATTTGAAGAACAGCCAAAGGGAGTTGGTGATGGATGACAGGCAGTTTGTGTGCTGGAACGCTCACAAGAAGTATTCTTATTTTTGCCTTCTAGTATTAGCAATCACAATTAGTTCTACTTTGGCTTAACTGCTGGGTGGAGTTAAAAAAAAAAACTATTGACTTAATTAAGTTCTTAAATATAGCTTTGTGAAGGATTTCCTACTCCAGACTAACGCCTGGAACAATTATCTTTTATACCCTTGATAGCATAGCTTGCTATGACTGAGAATACCCTGGATGCAAACATCTGCATCCAGCAGCTACTTCAGCTAGTGATTTGCTTTCAGAGGAAGCAGGTGTCAGGGCCGTGATTGCCGGGGGGAAACTCCTGGGAGAAACCCTCTGTGTGCGTAGGGATGTGAGAGGTGTCAGTTGATGCACTTGCTGTGGGTTTTGTGAGGATCAGCTATATATGCCAGAATTCATCACATGGGCGTTTTGTTCACTGACATACAGACAACTGACTGGAAGGTTTAGCTACGGCACTGGGACAACACAGACAGCTGCCATTCGTGTATGTACGACTCACCAGGACTTTGAGCTGGGTAGGACTAGTTAGAAATGTGACAAAGCGGTTGAGTCACTGTTGATTTTGGCTGGTACTGCCAAGGATTGTCCCCTTTATGGTGGTAAGAGGAAAGGGTCTGCTGAAGGGATATGTGCAGTGGTCAGAGGATTGTAATCAGTAACTCATTTTCCACACACTAATGAATGCTAGTGACTGCTAGAGACAGAAAGAGCTAAATGCAACAGATGTGAATGCATCCTTGGGTTGCGTATCAGCTTTCCCCTTGCTACTGACTACTTTTTTTTTCCTGTAAAGCCTGAAGAAGTTGGGCTGTTCCTCAGGTCTTCCAGTGTCTTTTTTAACTGCTGAGAACTTGGCTTGATGCTGTTTGCAGTTGCCAATGAGCAAAACTTCACAAGACATAGCATATCGAGAATGCCCTCAAACACAAGGTGATGTGAAGGCTTTCTCGAGGATCCTGTGTAACCTGTCAAAGACAGCTGGGGAGATTGGCACGCTCCAGCAGATGTATCACACCTGCGTTTCTCTTCCAAAAGCCGTGAGTAGATTGTTAAGGCAGAGGGAGGAACTTTTTATCAAGTTCCTCTACAGGAAAATGTTCATTTTTGGATCAGGATTCAAAGGGAATGAATATCCAATTAGAATTCTTTGAGTTACCCTTTCGTTCATTGCTATCAACTGGCCAAATTTTTATCTTCTCATAATAAGTACCGTCCAAACATTTACAGTGATCTCTGTAGAGATGCACTTTGAGGAAAGGCATTCTGTTGATATAAATTATTTTAACATGGGGTTTAGATATTATAGAGATTCCTGGATAAGGAAAGGGAGGGTTAGACATTTCTGTAAGGATACCAATTTAAACTGCAATGCGAATGGGAAGAGATGACTTGACAATGCACTGGTGGAGGTAAACAGGCTCATTTCTGTGGGAAGGGTGTTGACAAGCAGTGATTTTTGGGAAGCCTCCAGACAGAGTCCAGACACTGACTTTAGGGATTTAGGCAATATAAAAATTATTATTAAAAAAAAAAAAAACCAAACCAAAACATTTACATCAGCTGTGCCTGCAGTTTTTTTCTTTTTGCCTTTTTTCATCTACTTTTATTCTATTAAACATTTCCAGAAACACTTGTACAGTTAAGCCTAGCACTGTGAAAGGGATTAATATCTTTTTTTTTGATAGATTCTTCCCGTGTTGCTTTTGTGTCAAATCGAGTACAATTCAGCTGCAAATTTAGGTTTCTTCAAAAAAAAAAAAAAAAGAATACACAGTGCCTTGAGCATGATAGACCTCATGTGGACCTGAACTAAAATGATAGCATTGAATATCATGTTGGTAAGTGGCCTTGCATATTCACATGGCCTTAGGCATAGATATAGAGATGGCTCCCTCCAAAAATAAGTTCCAGGCATGCCGACAAAATAATTTGCTCATATCCCAAATATTGTTTTGCTTTGGTTTGTCCTCATCCCACAAATTCAGTTTTATTTTGCCTAATAAGGTGATGCTTTGGGGAGGGGGAGCTTACAAGCATTCTGTTTTGTTGCTTCTTTTTTGCCTCCTCTACAAAGCGTCCCATTGATTGCTGCTGCAAAGAAGGCAGGTTCCTCTTTTTGTACCCTCAGATCCCTCCTGAAAACTCTTTTGTTGCCCTCAAAAATCACTGTACTAGTGATGTGCTATGACTTCTTGTGCGTCCTGATGACCACGGTTGTCGTTTGTTGTTGTCTCCTCCCACTGCCCTGTATCTCTATTTATTTGTGCTCTCTTCCACGTACTGAGGGCATGTGCACGCAACTTGACCTCATGAATTAGGTTGAGTAAAGGAAACAATCTAGTCAGAAGAGTGTGAAATGCACAGAAGCAGGCAGAAGCAGGGTAAATTAGCTCATAAACCCCCGTGTTTGTCACGGTAGCAGTATGGCTTCATGTTGTTAGCTAGTTCAGTAACGTGCAGCATGGTCTCGGATTATGAACACTTTGCGCAGGAGCAGTTCTTTTGGTCCGGGATTGCAACACAGCTAGAGCAGGAGGATCCTTGATGATGGCAGAGGTTTTTAGACACAAACTGTAATAATCACCATCGTATCTTTGCTAAGACTTCAGAGAAACACGCGTGGGAACCTACTTATTACATCTGTTAAGATTCTGACCCCTAAACGCAGACTTCCACCTGCATGCAAAAGCTGAAGCAAGCACATCAAACCTAGTTCAGTGTCTGGGTAACAAGACAGGCTTTTCAGTGCCCTGAGACCCAGGGAGCTCATCCTCTTACTGGAAACTCCTTGGACACCATCTTTAAATGTTTTACAGTATTTTTATTAGTTCTTTCCACTCTTTGGTGGATCAATGGAAGTCTGTTCTGCAATTTTAGGCCCTTCTTTCTTCGCATTACAGTTTCAAATTAATGGTCTGCAACTGTAAACTCACATATTTGAACTGACACATTTTTTAAATATAAAGCTCTCATGTGCCTGCAGTTAAAGGAAGATCCAAAGAAAATGAGAATATCTGGCATAGAGCCGTGGTCTCCACTATCAGCTCATTAGCCAATTTTACAAATTTAATCTTCATGAGGAAAAAATATTACAATTAGTGGCTTGTTGGCTATATCATACAAGTGTTATACTGGCAACTGTGCTACTATGAATTTCAAACCAGTGCACATTTTCAGCAATTGCAGGATACCTTCAAAAACATTCCTGGTGGCGTACTTTAAAAAGACGTATTTTATATTCAAAATTACTAAAACATTGTAGGAGGTAAATGCGGTTTCACCTAGCCCCTATGAGGATTTTATGGCACCTGTCTTTTTCTTCTTTCAAAAAGATGCATTTAGTATGTAATAGATCCAAATAGACCCATCCTGTATTTTTCTACTAAAATAGAAAACTCAGGGTTAGGGATCAGATGGTTTAAGGTTACTGATTTGCTGTGTCCTCTTGGGTGAGTTGCATACACTTGCTGATGCTAAAGACTCAGACAGATTTTTGTAGAGAGTTTGGGAACCCATTTTCATTTACACTGTGACCTCCTTATGCTTCTTCTACATTAAAATGAGCTTTACGGGGGAAGTTTATTATTATTA
This sequence comes from Alca torda, assembly GCA_008658365.1. Classification (NCBI taxonomy): domain Eukaryota; kingdom Metazoa; phylum Chordata; class Aves; order Charadriiformes; family Alcidae; genus Alca; species Alca torda. The sequence goes on along the minus strand of CM018077.1, from coordinate 74,514,201 downwards.
AACTACTTGAGCAAAGGTTGAGGTATGAGCTTAATTCTGCTACTGACACATGTAATTTGGAGAATGCAGAATATTTTTGCAAGGCTGAGGCTTGTCTCCTGTCCTATTTCTTCTCACCGTCTACTTGTGTAAAGGGTGACTATACCTCTTTATTGATTTACATTGTCTTTATTCTTCCTAGACTTCCACTTAAGTCTCTGTACTGGGATCATCTAATCACCCATCTTCCTATATCATCGTTAGTCATTCTAGTATTTTCCTTCCTCTTTCCCACAATTGTCTGTTATCACTTAGTTCTGCCTTTTCAAATGTATTCAGACGCTGCATTTTTACTCAGTTACATTTCTTCGGGCTAAAATACTTTGGGTTTACTTAACGCTTTCTTTTTTTTTTCCCCAAAAGAATATAAGGCTCTTGCCCTAGAAAACAAATTCCCCACTCCCGTTACTCCCCAGCACCTGCTGCTCCTCTCTGCTTTTGCTGCCCAGCTAGCTGAACATGCAAGTGTCTTCATCTTTCTGCACCGAGAGAACTTTAGGTTTTATTCTAGGAGATGCCTTTTAAAAAAGATACCCAAGAATCACAGGTTGTGCTTATACCCAGAACAAAGCAAAATGTACATGCCTGGAAGTACTCTACAGGCAAATAAAAAGGGGAGAGAGTCCAACTTTTTGATCTTTTTTTTTTTTTTTTTTCCCAGATATTGGTAAGTAAGTGAAACAGAACTTGATTTGGTGCTCATTCTTGATGATATGCATGTGCCATGCACATACATGTGCTTTCTCTCTCTCTTCTCTGTTTAAATCCCATTTAAACAGTGCTCGGTGACTGCTGGGAGTTGTAATCCATGTGCAACTCTGTCATGAGGCAAACTCCAGCTGGAGGGACGGCTCGGCAGAGCGCTCTGCAACCCGTTGAGTTGCTGAGGAGTCATAAAAGAGGGAAAAAGGGGTTCACAAGAGCTCAGCGCGTGCCTTTTGGAAAGTGTTTCTTACACTCTCTTAAGAGCTACAAAGTCTGTATCTTGTATAGTTTCTTATGCTTAGCCAGGGACAAGATTACAAAACAGAAAATGGCAGAACTTCACAGCCAAATCGGTGCTTTCTCAGATTTGTTTGACAAGGTATTTCACACAGCTTCAGAGCAGACCGAAAGCACCCATAAAAATCTGCTGTGTACTACATAGGAGGAAAAACAAAATCTTTTGCTTTTTATTGCAGGAAACTTTTTTTCCTCCTACCAGAATCACCAACAACGTGAATATTTCTACTTGGTTCTCTACTTCTGATACATGTTTCCATTACCCATCTCTAAAGTCCCTGTCTGGATGTATTTGCAGAAGGTTATCTGAAGAAGCAGAGATGTTTGGAAGTTTACCATTCTTTTAATCAAAAAACGTGTTAGGGTGTATTAATAGCTTTGCTGATTCAGAGCCATAGGTTAACTCCTGTACTCCAGTACTACTGAGTAATTGCCCAGAGCACTATCCTAACACTTCTGTAAAACAAAGCGCTAGGGACTGCTAGTGTAGAAAACTGTAGAATTTTATAAGGGAATTTTAATAGGGAGCACTCTTAAAAATAAATACCTCTGTTTATGGGTATTGGCTAATGAGTGGAATGCTAAAAAAAGATGCTAAGCAGTGACAGCTTCAGCAATAGAAAAGATAAACGACAACAGATAATTGTGAGCGGTGAATATGTCATAGTTGTTATTACTGATTTTTTCCTGCTGGATTTCCTTGGTGTTATGCTCAAAAATAACAGAGTAACTGGTATCTGTGTTGTAGCAGAGCAGATTTAGGGAATGTTTGACGGTGCTATGAGTTATAACCTGGCTACAAGGATATTTGGACTTTGGCATCTTTGAATTAAGTACATCCCATTATTTACCCTTCCTGCTTGTAATCTTTCGCCAAGGCAGCACACTAAAAAGTTAGTGAAATGAGAACCTTGGGGACTATTTTTAGCCGAGAATGAGAAGTAGCCTTACAAATGGTATACATCCTCTTAGGAAATATGTTGAATTGACATGGTTGTAAGTTGTGGGCTGTGAAACAAATCTCTTAACACTTGACATACACTACAAGTGGAGCTATTGGCTCTTGAGGTGAGATTGATTTTAATGTACTACGGTGCTGGCACCTGTCGTAGACCACCTTGCGGCATACAGAGGCCAAAGTGGTAAAGTATGGAAATGATCAGAGTCAGGTGGAGGCGGCAATCCTGGCCACCGCCTTCAGTGGAGCCCAGGTGTATTTTCACAAAAGGGATCCTGGTGCCTGGAGAGTGAATGCTCTCAGCAAAATGTTTCGTGCCTCTCAGTGAGGGTTTTCAGTGGGGTGACTGCAAGAGGAGGGGATGGGAATCCCACCGCACATCTGGGCAGGGTAAGAAAGGGAAGTTGCAGGTACAGTCTTTTCTTTTGTTAAGGTAACCTGTCCCTGTCCTGTCAGTTTGTAAACCTTTGCCTCTTTCCCTCTGCTTTTTCTGATGAAATGCTTCCATTTCTAATTGCTTATGAGGCTTATGAGTATCACTGTACAGCTGCTCTGACGTGTTGGTTTAAAGAATGAGTTTGTAAAGCTCTCCCCTTCTGTGTGGCTGCAAGAGTGCTATAGCTCCATTGCCACTCAGATGCTTTCACTTACTTGCTGTGACCAATTGAAAGTCAGCTTTGAAGCAAAAAGGCTGGTGATACATGCTTAATTCATTCCCCAAAGTCAGTTTCACATTAATAGCTGGCAGTAATCATCCTAATATTAGAGTAGAGGCTTAGAGAGACACTGGACCTCAGAGCTGCAGGCAGATCCCTGGGATCTTGAGTCCTGCTTTGGGGTGGAATTGTGAGCGAGGCATCCCTCCAGGGTTACTCACAGAGGAAGGAAGGGGTGGCTGGTGTCTTGGCCCTTAGGGTTGAAATGCTTGCCAGCAAAGCTGGAGCACTATGAAAAGGTCTGCAGTTCAGCAGGGCTGTGGTATAAATACTCCCCCACAGCCAGGATCAGTGGAAAGACAGACACTGAGTGAAGGCTTACTTTAGCTGTAAATTTTCATCCTTTGGAAAACAAGTATTTTATTTCACCAGTCTTACCCTATTCAAAGGTTCGTAATATCAGTGTGTCAGAAGTGACCTTGGTTTTCCAAATCAGCTAATACTGACTGACGGGCATTGTTGACATGGTAAAGGAAAGCACTACATTTACCAGAAGTAACCTTGCCCAAGCATGACTGTCTTCAGTAGTGACTAAGGTGGCAATTAAGTGGTGTTTTCTGTTGATTGCCTTATTCAATTTCCTTCGGATAAAATGCTGGTGTTTTATTTGGGGGTGCTATGAGCCGAGAATAACAAATTCTACTTAGACGACATGGAATAGTACAAGTACAAAATCATGCATGTATTCAGTAACAATTCTGACCTTGGGCTGGAGAAATGTGACATCTGTGAAGACAAGCAGAAGAGTCATTGTACACTTTCAGAGTTAAATTGATCAAAGTTTTTCACCGTCGAAGTTACTTGCATTTTGAAGTGAAAAGAATAATATTTCCCCAAAATAAAAATGTTCTTTGGGAAAGCAAAACAATAATTATTGCTTCAGCAAGATCTTCCACTTAAGAATCTTTTTGGGACTTTAAAGTTCTCTGTGTATTCAGTCCTAAACTCTTGATATAGGATTGGTATAACATAACATACATTATGCTTGGCTTCTTAAACAAGTTTTTATTAAGTTGCTGTGCTCTTTGCAACCTTGAAACTTTTAATTCTTACTCTACATTTGTGAGTTCGCAGCTATCTCCATGTACAATGCAAACATTGGCCGTAAAATGAGTAAGTAAAACACCTCCCTGCAATTAAGAAAGGAGGCAGTTTCCTCAGTGGAAATAATCTGCATTGGCCATAGCAAGAGCTACAATTCAATTCAAGCATCTCATTTAACACTTCGGATTGTCTTTGCATATATGGGCTGGAGTCCAACAGCATTAGGAAATCCTTGGTGGATAGTAATCTGGAACACAAAAAGCAACAGTCATACTTCAACACAATTGATAGCCTCTACTTACTAGCAGTCTTCAGGCTAAATTATCATGGAGATGCAATTAACTGTCTTTCACGGAGAGGGTGGGTCCTTCCAGACCTAGAAGAGGTCACAGATGGGGCAGTGTGGCTATGTGGTTAAGCGTAATTTGCCTTGCTCAGAAAAAGGTCCAGACTCTGGGCTCTTAGCCTCGACACATGCAAAGTCAGACAGTAAGAAATGCCATTATACCCCCAGCCCACCACATCTGCCACCAGGCATGACCCATCCAGGCTGCAAATTCAGGCTTTTTTTTCTTTCTTCCTGTGTTTTCTGTCAAGCAAGTAACTTTGACTTGCATCTCTGACTCGCCCTGAGGAAAGGGACACGATCGAGTGGGCAGTCTTTAGTCTTGTTGACTCTGTGGAGGGGAAATAGATTATAATCTTTGCTCCAGGTATTTGTTGTACTGAATTCCCTCTGAGGGCTCCCGGGTATTTGATTATGCATTCATGGGGCACCTCAATCTAAAAGCTCCAAAGTGTGAAGGAGTTTCGTTATCAAAACTGTGATTGCCATGTCCAAAATGTGAAATAATCAAGTTAATAATTTGTTTACTTGTCTGGCACAAAGCAAACAGAGAGTGTCATTTCTTGTTGAGAAAACACACTTTCTTGGCAGATCTTAACATAGATGTTTCCAGCAGAATCTTCTCCCTTTTGAGTCTGTCTAGTGTAGGAAGAGTAGTGTTGGCTTCCCAGTTCAGTTTGAGATTTGACAATGCCCAAGGGAAGGGATGCGTCAGTTTTAAGGAATCCCCCACGCCCCACAAAACTTGGAAATTTTACATTTATAACATCATGTCTGCCTTGAGGAGGCAAAATGTTGTTATCAGGATTAACCTTTAGCTAGTTTTTTGTATTATTTTCAGATGGGCATGTTTGACTCAAAAGTCAGCCTGACTACCACTCTGTATCGATTCTCAATTTATATGGACAGCAGCATTTAAGTATCACCTTATGTATAAATAAGCAAGGTACAATCAAGTTTTGAAGAGATTTGAGGATCTTTTGCTGGTATTAATTGCTGTACCCTCTTTGGCTTGTTTTTCAGTGCAGTTTTAAAGGCAGGCATAAGGATTTGGGATAGTTTTGTTGACACAGCCCATTCAGAGCTTCTCTTCCTGGAAAATATCCACAGGCTGAGCCAGCTTCGTGAACCTTGTCATTAAACACTTTATGCCTCCTCCCAGTCGCACAAATGTTAGAGTGTCATTTGGTTGTATTGGAGGTTCTCTTCTTGCAAGAGTTTAGACATCCATTTCTTCCATATTTATTAAATTTTTTCCCCTTTTTGTATGATGCAGGGGAATCAGGCTAGTGTATTTGAATCCAAAGTAGCCATGGGATGATAGAGATTGCCACAGCTACAGAGACTTAGCCAATTTTTTTTTTTTTTTTTTTTTTTTCACATTTTCTGAAGCAGGTTCTGAGCACGGAAATGGGAGCTCAGTCTGTCCCTCAGTTATTCAGTATGTGGTATCGCATTCACCTTGTCCTTCGTGTCCCACGAGTACTGGTCTTGAAGTCCTGGCCTGCAGAGATGTGCAGTGAGCTGCACCCTCCCGCTGTGTCTTCTGATTTCTCCCTGGAGCGAGGAGATCCCAGGGAAGTGGCAGTCAAAGCGGTGACACAAAGTCCCAAGCAGGACTCACATGAAGTCTCAATGAAGTTGCAGAGCTCCTGCTCATGCATAGACAATGTTTTTCCGATGCTGAATTGAGCACCAAAAAGGGAAGGTTGTTGTTGGTCTCAAGAGAGGAAAGAGCAGAGAGAAACAGGGCCTGTGCATGGGTGGATTAATGGAAAGAGCAGGAATAGATTTACCTCCACTCCTGTCCTTCAAAAGCCGTTGGAGACTGAGTGGCACAGGCACTGTAGAGTTGCAGAGTTAAAAGTGTTTTTGAGGGCAAGGATGAGAGCAGTATGGCTATTATTTGATTCTGGAGAAACATATTCTCAGCATCCCTAGATGTAGAAAATTCCTTGAAAAATCCCAGCAGATTAATATTTTCCTGTCTGGTGAATCTGGCACAAAAACTAAGATCTGGGAATTAGGATCAGTTTTAAAATTTTACAGATCATGAGAAATCAAACCATAGGAATGTCACTAATTCATTTCATGAGGTGTTCATCTCTGCACTGGCAGGAGAATAACTGCTATATTTAACTAAGCAACAGCTCTTCAGCCAAAAACAGTGGATAGCCCTAACTCATTAGTTAGCTAAGCTTCATTTCTCACTCCCACTCTCTTCCATCGTATCTCTGGTGGCGCAAAACCCATTGTAAAATTGGAAGTTGCCTTTCATATTGCTGGGCTGCACTAAAGGAGCAGCATTAAATGCCTTTAACACATTCTGCTTTTGTCACTAAGATTTATTTAACGGATAGACAATTTCCATCCCTGCTGGCCCCTGCTGCTTTAATACAATTATTTCTCTAAATGTGATAATAGCCTCAGATTTCCAGTTTTCAGAATGAAATAAAATTAAGTGATCAATGTAAAATGATGATGTTTGAGGGGTATCTGTCCACATTTTCAACCTGGAGTGAAATGCTGTTCAAGGGGCAACAGGAATCTCAAGAATGAAAGCTAAGGCTGCTCTTTACTTGAGTTGTGGTGTGCTGATAAATTCGGGTCTGGCTGAGGCAGACTGTGAGGGCTGGCTGTGTTTAATACACCTCCAGCCTTCAGAAGGTGCAACCAAATCTGCCTGCTTCCAAGTGCCATGTTTGCCATTCAGTTTCCATGTATGTAAGCCATTCATCTTTCCCATATCTTTGCTGGGATTTTCAATACAATGTGGCCTTTCTCCTTGGCAGCTTCACTTTATCACTCAAAGAATCAGAACCTTAAAGAAACCCTGTGAAAAGCTGTGTAAAGAGATGACTTCATAGGCTAATTTGGCAGTACTTCTCTACACGAGCAATGGCGCTGAGCTCAAAGGAGGTTGTGGGCATCCCAAAGGATGGAAGAGCTGTAGGGCTTGTAAGGGGCAATGTTGATTGGAACCGAGAATTACAGCTAAAGTGTCCTGTTTCTCGGCACCGTGGCTGGCTTGAGGTGGTAACATGAATGAACTGAAAAATTAGGAGTAGCAAAGTTTTGTTGTAGTTGTTTGCTTCTGCAGATTAATGCAGAATCTGTTATATGACAAGGTGGAAGAAAATCGATCCAGCCAGTGGATGGGGGAAAGGCACCTCTGCTGCTGCTCATCACAGAAAGACATATTAGTCAAGGATCTGCTCAGGTTACACCCTGAGACAGTCTGTCCCCAAATGTCCTGAGGAAGTACAACCATTTAGGTTGGAAAGGACCCTTAAGATCGATCATCGAGTCCAACTTTTAACCTGGCACTGCCAAGTCCACCACTAAACCATGTCCTTAACAGATACATCTAGACATCTTTTAAATACCTCCAGGGATGGTGACTCAGCCTCTTCCCTGGGCAACCTGTTCCAATGCTTGAAAACCCTTTCAGCGAAGAAAAGTAATCTATGTTAGAAGTTTAGATTTCAGAGCCCCACAAAAAAAAGTTATAGACATATGATTCTGTTGAAATATGAATGGGCAGGAGTTTTTGGAATTGGGCATTTTCGTGAGTGGTGGGGATCACTGTGAAAACAGATTTCATTCCTAGACACATTCCCAGCAGCAGACTTTGGTCTGTGCTTAAGCCAACACATATGCATTGAAGTGAACACACTGTTGCCAGGATGAAATGGATGTTTGAGTAGAATGATGCTTCACTTAGTGGCTGAGCTCAGGGAAACATTTAAAGAAACTGGGAGCACAGTGACCAGCTGCTGAGAAGAAACCATTTCATGAGACTGATAGGCTTGGGCTTGAGGTTCCTTCTCCTATGCTTTGCTTATTTTATACCGGTGCATCTGGTGCTGCTCATTTTAAATGCTCTCAAACTATGTGACTGCTTCTTACTGAAATATATCATGCATATGTAGGTAGTTCACCTGCCAAAAATATTTTGCTGATTTTTTTTTTTTATACAAATGCTTCATGTGCAGATATTTACCCCCAAGGAATTCTAGGTGCGTTGCATATTGTAAATTCAGAGGAACCTCAGCTGTTTTCTAGACTTGGATTGCATTTGTTGGTGTTAAAGAACAATTGTTTGCCATAATCTCTTTCTTCTTTTATCTGTACCTTTCCACAGTATTTCCTTTTTTTTCTGTCCTCCACAACTTTTCCACCTTGCTGACCCTAGCATAGAAGTACTCTTGCTGTATCTGCTTCTCTTTCCAGCAGGTGTGCTAGCATGGTTTCCTTGGCTTACTACTTTACAGGTCTGCAACTTGGTCTTGGAATTTCAGGCACTTAAAGGTTTTAACTTCCCTGCTTCCATCTCATCTGTATCCACCTAAAACAGGGCATGATCAAACTCCATCTATTTGCATCTCACTTTTCTGACTCACTGGTATATATTTATACCCTAGTTTTTCAGTAGGTTTAAAATAACAGCTTTTATTTATGGACATCCCGTCCTTCCCTTTCTCTGTGCCAAAATGATGCAATAGTAAGAATTGGCAGTTTTAGCATTTCCCCTGTATGAAGGTTCCTGGTTTGTTTGTGTCTTCTAAGCACCAGTATACATGCGTTGTATGGTTCCATTTAGTTTTCAGGGGAAGTTAATTTGCTCTGGTAATCAACAGATGTCACACAAATCTGAAGTACAAACCCTTCACTGCTGACAACTATGCATGCATGGGCATACATGCCTATATTTCTATACTCCTAATGAGTTACCATTTGCTAGCAGGGGTGTTTTATTCTTTTTTTTTTTTTTTTCAGGATCATTGTTATTGCTTTACCCTGGAGTAAGTAAGAGCTGGTCATGTCCTACTAAATCTTCTCCGGGTCACAGTCCACAAAAGTGTTTGTTTATGAGCCACAAAATTTAGATCACTTTCTCTTGTCTTTTCCCTTGCTAAATATGACTGCCCAGCCTAATTTAAACTTAAAGAGGATCATCAAGTAAACCACATTTACCAATGTGATTTTCCCAAGGGGAAATTTGGTAAATGTTGCAATGCCTCAAGAAATGCTGAACAAGCTAGTCACCGAGCAACACCTCCAGGGTCTGTCCTGCATACTTCGGGCACAGTTGCTCCATGATCCCACAAAAAAGGGGTCTGTTGCTTTGGTTGACGTAGGTTTCTGAGCCTTTTGGGCTTTACAATGGTCTCAGCACAGTTCGTATGAGGTGGAGGAATGAACTGTACCTGCAAGAGCGGCCGGGATTGGCCAGGTGGGAGCAGAGCCCAGCGTTCCCTGCAGGAAGGAGCCAGAGATCTCCAAGAGTGGTTGTGTCCATTGAGTTGCAGAGGACTGGGGAGGGGCAGCTGCTGAAGTCAAATTTCATATCTGCTTGGGCTCAAATTTACTAGTGTTTTCCCACCCGCGGACTATTTCCTCTCGGCAAAAGATTTCTTACATATCATATTTATAAATGTGTGTAAACACAAAATGTGTATCAGTAGAGGGAGAGAGAGATATAGATATATACATATGTGTGTGTGCGCCTATATATGTAAATATATGTATGTATAATACACACAAAACTTAAGTATATATTAACCAAGATAAGCTGTGTTTGCCAGTGCTTTAATCTCAGTGGGAGACTGTTATTGCTGGAGTCAGACTTTTGAGCACCAGCTGAGGATAGGAAACAAGATTCTGGCATGCAGGGTGTGGGAGGAATATCTCTTTGTCTACCCCCCCTTATTTTGGTTCAGAGTACGTACACAAATAACATTCACATGTGGCCACGAGTGATGTAATGCATGCAACTGACTCCAAAAGAAGCTTTTCTTGTGAGCAAAGCCCCTTCGGAGCATGTGTCGCTTTATACCACTATTAAAGAATATGTTGTCACACCACAAGGTAGTATGAATCATTTCAGAATGCAGGTTTTTTTTGTGTGAGAAGTTGGAAATCTATTTGTATTTATATCTTCTCTATTTGTTTACACATAGAAGAGGTATGTTTGTCTGCATACGCCTGTATAGGTGCATGTAGACAGAGAGGCATGAGACAAATTTCTCCCGGCTTGCCAGATTTTTGTATTTTAACCTGGTTTCATTGCTTTTGCCTTTCACTTAGAATACCAGGAGTCTTGTGGCACATAGATGCTGCTGTCTGCAGCTTGATCATCAGGTTAATGCTGTGATTTCCTGTCTCGGGAGTCTGTGGCTGCAGGGCACCCAAAGCACTGTAAAGCCTGTTTTCTTGCAAACATGTTTGTGCTCCAGCACAATCCACACAGCACAGACCCATTTCCAGTTGCTTAAATTAAATACCACAAAGGCAAAATTTGCCTAAATTGCCAGTGCACTGGGTGGGAAGTGGAATGATAGAGAAATGGCAAATTTCTTTGGGTCCTAAGGGAAACATGAAGCCAGTGTTTGGAAAGTCATCACAAAACTGCGGTATCTATTATTAAAAAAAATATTTAAAAGTGAAGTCGTATAAGGTTTGTTCACATTGGCCCAAGAAACAATGGTTCACATTTTCCCTCTCACTCGCGGAGGGTGACTGGGAGAAGACCCTGTATGAAGTGCAACTGTACTGAAGAAAACAGTTACATCCGTGTGAAACGGGGTATGTGAAATCAGATTCAGAGCCAGCATGAAAACCTTCTTAGCAAGGGCTGTTTTAACACACATGGAAGGTATTAGCACAGTCCCTCCCCAGATAGCACAGATAGTGTCAGAAAAAAACTGGCTTTCCTGGATCAAGCATAGATTGCCAGGTCTTAAATTGCATGATAATGAGCCTGTATTACTGCTATTTATTTTAAGTACCGGCAACGTATTTGGCACCACACAAGGCAAAAGTAAAGAATGTCTTCATCCTAAAGAACTTGTGGTATGAAAGCAGACAAAGATAACATGACATATGAAGGGACATACAGGAAGTATTGTAGTCAAATGCAAATTATTTTCCTTTATGGTAAAATGACACTCTGTGTGAATAAATTCTCTATGTCCCCAGATAGGCCTCAGCTCCCAATAATCTAATCCTATAATACGTTCTAATTGGTTTGAAAATACAAATGTAGTATTTTAACCCCCCCCCCCAAAAAAAAAAAAGACGTGAAAGCAGCTGGATGTTAGAAGCAACCTTAAAAGACTCTGCCTCAAACTGATCAACCTAAAGAAAAAAAAAAGCATCCAACCCATTCTTTTAATTTCTTTTCTGTGATTTTCAACAATTCAAATAACATGTCTCCATTATCTTTAATTTCCGATTAATTAAATCACTATAAAAAGTTCTGAAAATCATAAGACCCCAAGGATCCTCATGACTTATACAGTTTGCTTCTAGAAAGCAGCTTGTGCTTGGATTTTGCTCTTTTCCCTTGCAACATACCCTTTCTAATTGCTGCAGGTGGAATTCGAGTTGGTCTTTTAACACATAACCAGCTTTGTTCTTTCCATTTGGATCACAATTTAAAAATGAAAGCTGGCTTTACAGGGCCCTGTGAACATTTGACATGTGAACGCGTCAGGGGAGTGGGAACCCTTGCACTGTCTGCAGTGGGCATGGGAAGAGATCTTCAACACTCAACACATTACTTTCTTTTTGGCTTAGAAGTGTGTGTGTCTCAAGTCTGCATGGTATACCTGTTGTGAGAGCAAAGCGAGATGGTTGTTTGAAAGGAAATGATGGTGACAAGAGAGGATCTGTGAAGCACTGCCTGTTTGTACGCCGCTCTGGAAGACGGGGTGGGTGAACGGTGTTTGTACCTCCTTGGGCTCGGCTGGGAGCCAAATCCAGTGGGCTGTTCCCGAGAATCACACCCTGGTGTCAATCGTCTGCATAGAAAGGATAGTTGTGGGCAAGAGCTGGGCTTTTGTATTGTTTTGTTGACTTAGCTTTCTGCCCTGCATAGGAATGTTCTCCATCCAGAAAAAATAAATCCTGTCTCTTTTTGCCGGAATCTGTTTTTTGGTTGACTAAGTGTCATCCTGACTCATTTCTGATTAGGGGAGGGTGTAGGTTGGAAGAGGATTTACTGAAGAAGTTGTATTATCTTAAAGTAGATCTATACAAAGAAATATTTAAGCAATACTCTGCCTTTGTGTAGAATTTCAACCTACAAACATGTTTCAAATGGGGTTTTACAAAAGTCTCATCAGTATTTTCAGAGTGATGGGATAGGCGGCATATTTGTTTAATCTGAAGAGCATTAGACGGGATTAGCTTAACATTCAAGGCCAGAAAGACGCCTGATACCAACTTGTGAGGAAATGCTCAGAGTTCAAAGTGATCTTGACTATTGGCAAATTGGTCTGACATGAATAGGGTATGATTCAACACGAACACATGCAGAGTACTGTACTTAAGGAGGAGATATCAAACCTGCCAGTATAGGATGAAAAACATGAGCTAAAAAGCCATTTTCCAGAAAAGAGTTTAGGGAGATCATAGGGGATTGCCTTGCTAGTGTTGTCAGAGTATTGTGGAAAAGCAGATATCCTACTGGAACTGATGAACAGGAACATTGCGTCTAAAACATGAAGTGATCCTTCTACTCAGTGCTGGCAAGACGCAGGGTGGTGTCTGTTTTGCACGACACATTGCAGAAGGACATAGGTTGATTGACTCAGGGAAAAGCAACAAAATCATTTGAAAGTTTAGAAAGCGTAAGTTTTAAAGAAAGATGGGGTTACTGGTTTGTTTAGTACAGAGAGGAGGCTCTGTACTAAGCCTGATAAGTCTTTCAATAGGTAGAAGGATGCTATAAAGGGGAAGGGAGCTGGCTATTCTCTGGATTGACTGAACAGGACAAAAAATAACATCCTAAATTGCAGCAAAAATGGTTTGTTAGATATGAAAAAGATGTTTCCCACTGCAAGGTTTCCTGGGATGTTAAGGGAACTGAAGCCAGACCTCCCATGTCTTTTGATATATGTTGTAACTGCTCATCTGTTGCACAAAATCTGAATATCATCTCTTGTGGCTGCAACAACTGCTATGTGCTGGTTTCAGGTTGGTCAACACATGCCAATTGTGCATATAAGCCACAGGGCATGAGGGCCCTTATATTTAGGCATTTACCTATGTTAAGATGGAGCTTCATTATGAATTGGACATGTTCTGGCCCACAGAAGTGCAAGTGGGCTCATACACACTCACGTTGGCCCTGTTGAATTTAGGACACTGGAAAGCAGACATTCTGAATCATCGCTTGAGGTAGTATTGCCTACAACAAACAGTGTGAATCTTGTCTTCAACAGAGGGAGCAAAGTACCCAAACAGCGAGGTAATCATAAAGCCATACTGTTGCTTAATAATGGTATGCTCCTGAATTTCCTGTGAGAGGTAATGAGAAACTGAGATACTAATAATGCAGCGGTACTACAAGACAGAGTTATAAGTAATAATGTATTTGTACACACGCTATTAACTTTGCACTTCTTTTCATATATTGGGAAGATTTGGATCAACAGCTCTTGGTTTTTGAGGTCCTTTGTATTACCATAGTATGTTATTTTTCTCATAATGTAATCCAGATGTATATTAAGTAATTATTGAGACACACTAGAACTTTAGGGGAAATACATTTATAGCTAAAACAAGAATAAGTAATCTAGCTTGGAAAACCAAAATCTATTCCCCAAATACAACAAACTGTAGGCCAGTTAAGGTGAACTATTTCCACCCGTTCCCCCCACCTTTTTTTTCTCCCTTAGAGTGCTAGAATATGAATTAAGAAGCACAAAGCTCTTAGGCACTTTAGATTAAAGCATAGTAATGATAGCTTGATGATTGAATGACGTCTGCCAAACTTCCTCAGGGACTTCAATAATATGAGGGTAATAGATCATTAGAAGTGTTGAACACTGTGTCTGACATGTTTAAATTTATGTATCACATTCCTCTAAAATAATAACTAGTAAAAGGTTAAAAGCTTTGGAGGGATGTGGGATATGCATGCAAAACCACAGAATAGGCGATAGTAGGAACTGGTGGTACCAGTTAAGTAGCTCAAGATTACCTACTAGTATATCTTAAATATGTTAAAAGGGAACTTAATTATAACAACTTTAACTATGTTTCCTTTCAAATTCCTTGTAGAATGTGAAAGTGGCTTAGGTGAACGTATTTCAGTTAGCTACCTATGTGGGCTAGAATCCACTGTTGGGAGCTACTGCTCAGCTTAGTGGATGGCAATCCATGAACTACTTTAAATCCATCATTTTGGATCATGTCCTTAGTCAAAAATTACATACAGTCAAAAATTATATAATAACTTGGTTAGTTTATGTCAGCTAAAAGCAAATCAATAGTCTTGGCATTGGGTGCTAAGAATGTTACAATTTGTCCTCTGATTAAGTTCTTTGAAGGAAAAGACACCTCAAAGGATAATGTAGCTTTGTTTCCAATAAGATGATCACCTTGCTTTTAGGTGCAGCAGGTCTCTGCAGAAGCAGTGCCAGCTGCTCTTGGGGAATCCCAAGTTAAACAGGAGCATTTCTTGTTAAAAACATGGAAGAGCAGTTCTTGCCGTTTTCCCTCGTTAAACTGGGAAAGTCAATAATGAAGTTAGGAGTACCTTGTGGAGCAAGGATTAAAATAAGCCAAATGACAGAGGCCTGTAAAAGAACCCAGTTGACATATATGTCATAGTTTGTGGAAAGGTACATAAAATAATATCTGTGTTGGACTGTTGATGTTTTTGATGAACTGCTTTAAAATGTAGCTCATGCTTGACACTCACAGCAGCTGATGGACTCAGAATATGAGCACTACAGCAAAAAGAAAAGTAACATAAATGCAATAATTCACACTAAGGTGAGGCCAGTCATGTGCATTCTGTTTGTGCCTTTGCATTGTGTTGTCACATACTGATAATGTGGTAACAACGGACAATGGCCACGCAGTATCGCAGTGTTGATCCAAGAATCTGGCTGTATTTTTGGTGGATTGATGATAGGTAAACCCTGATCTGCTTTGCCCAGAATAATCCCTTCCCTCTCCTCCCCAAACTTATCAAATCCTGTCTTTTCTTATTGGGACAGGCCTGCCTGCTGCTCTCTCTCTGTGTTACCGTCAATGGCTAGAGTACAGTGTACCTCAGCCACAGTCATGACACTGCCATATATCTGTAAGTGGGAGGGAACGGCATCAGGCCAGACTGCCTGTCCTGTGTTGTGGGTGTTTCCTGGGAATGCCATTTGTGTTGGACTCTCGGCTCACTAGCAAAGCTCAGGAGCCTTTGGGAATCCCAGAATTTCTATTCTTCATAGAGTGAAGGGTGGATATTACCTAGACTTGTGCTCGTATTTCATGTGAAGTATGTGGTATGAATCCTCCTCAGGTTACTTTTTGGACATGGAACTACATACAGTAATAATAGATATATTTGATGCCATACATTGCTCGAACAAATGTAGCAAAACTTTGAGGTTTGTTTCCATCAGACTGCTGTAATAGTGCAGTATCATGTAACTTCTAAAGGTCATAGAGTACATGTGGCTCAGCTTTTTTTTTTTTCTTTTAATATAACTTTGATCAGTAACAGCATAGTCATTATACTGGAAAATAATACTGAGAGACAGAGGACAGAAAGAGAAATAATGATGGCTTTGGAAAAGTAAGGATTTTGGAAATCCTACAGACACAGTTGCTACTGCTTCACTGAAAATGTGGTCATTAGCTTCAGTGTGACCAGGACTGGGACCATGAGATTAACTAGAACTGTTCTTATTTATCCAAATGTCTGTTAGGTGGCTCACAGTTTATTCGAATGGGATTTTTTTATTTAAAAGGGACTCTAAGACGTGTCTGTTCCTATTAAAATCCTTTTTTTCTTTTTCCATTTTTTTCTTTTTTCTTTTTCCTTTTTCCTTTTTCTGTTTTTCCTTTTTCTTTTTTTTACTTTTTCTTTTTGTTTTTCCTTTTTCTTTATTTCCTTTTTCTTTTTTCTTTTTCTTTTTCCGTTTTCTTTTTCCTTTTTCTTTTTTTCCTTTTTCTTTTTTTTTTTCCTTTTTCTTTTCTGTTTTCATTTTTCCTTATGCATATGAATTTATGAGAGAACTAAGTGATAGCCTGTTTCCCCTTCTTTGTCCTCACATTGATCTCTGCTCTCTGGGAGGCGTGCACACCATCGACAGCAGCCGGCCACCTGACTGTGTAAAGGCAGCCCCGGAGCAGGGAGCGGCGGGCGGCTGCATACCACGGGGTAGGTCTCTGGCAGGAGGCCTCCTCCTGCTTCACTCAGACATGTCAGGACAGCAGCTTGAAATGCTTTGTGAAAGTACAAAGTGAAATGAAAAGCTTCTCCCACTGCTTTTCAAATACTGCAGTAGAGATGTCTCCGAAAGGTGAGACCAAGAATTGCCCCAATGCTGCTCATGTTCAGAAGTGCTCCCTTGGCAGCTGTGTAGATATCCCAGAGCTTCACATCCTAAAAGGCAGAAAAAAGAATCTTAGTAGGTATTCCACCTTACTGAAAGTCAACAACAAAGTTAGGAATGTCAAGTAGAAGGAGGGATTTTGTTGCTCCTGAATGTTTTGTCAAAGACTCTGTGCCGTGTGGCAGCAGTAGAAGGCTTATTATAAAGGTGAATGAAAGCCCGTATCTACCTAAAGCAGTGGAAAAAGAATTCATGAGATGATATTGTTAACCTAATCTCTGTCAGAACAATGATTGTCTGAGTTACCCATGACATGAGTTAAACAGTTCCCAGCCATGGGAACTGTTGAATTTTCCTTTACTTCCTTGGCATAAGGAGGCCACCAGAGTCAAGAGTACTTCATTGCACAAGCAAAGAGAGCAGAATTTAGCCTCCATTGTGGAAACACAAAACTGAAAATATGAGTCCCCACATAGCAGTAGCTTTCTTGTTCAGGTGTGAAGTTCTTTTTTTACTCCTTTTTTAAATCTAGTTTTTATCTAATAAATACTATCAATTAATCGCCAGGAGTCATGTTCCTTCTTTTAAACTGAAAACAAAGCTACTATGTGTTTCCCTGATATTTCCTCTTTCACTCCTTCTGACCTGAGAGGTACGAAGTCATTCCCATCTTTGGGTTCAGAAGGCAATGTGTAACATCATCTCAGAGTTTGAAATCACTGGATGGAAGAGTAGGTGTTCATGTTCTCAAATAAAAGGGGAGATTTTCCATAATATCGATTAGTTCAGCCCTGATTAAAATTATTGAGATTATGTTTAATGTTTATTAAATGAGAGTAGAATTATTTGAAAGTGTCGTTCTTTTGCAAATCTCTGTTACAGAGCATATCTGCTGATTTAAAGGCATCCTGATGAATGTTTGCATTTGTAAACCTCATATGAATTTGAGGCATGGCTAGTGGGATGTCAGATCAACGAAATTTTTAACTTATGTTGGTAGCTGGCAAGACCCAAAATTCTATCTGCATATTTCAGGACTAATGAGGAGTTATGTGAGCATTTTCTTTCAGACAGCTCTCTGAATCCATGAATACATAAAGCTTTACACAGCATAAAAAAAAAAAAATAGTGCTGTATAAAAATTGAGATGGCGTCCTATTTTGGAGGCAATACACGAGATAATAAATAAAATGAAAAGGTTAATTCAAAATGGGGAAGCAGATGTAGCATATGTGAAGGAAAGCTGTGAAACAGTAGAAATAGTATTGCACAGGTTAGGTGTTTACTCCAGAAGGAGGAAAAGTAATGTGTTTTTTGCTTCATTTATGTATTCTTCATATGCCACAAAATAATGTAGTCATGTCTGCTTTCTTTTGAGGTTTTGAGGTATTAAGTCATGACAGCAATTGTGGCTTGCTTGAGAATCTTGTTGAGAATCTCTCTGTTGTGTGTTTTACTTCTGTCTGATTAACCCCAGGACAACCCATTGTAGCATAATCTTTTGGGTCCATTTTGGTGATATATTTGCAATTTCTCACTTTGATGAGAGATTACTGTATTGCCATTTTGACTGCAGTGTTTTAGGGGTCTGTTCGATGTTGTAAAGCCTGAAAAAATGGCAGAGGTGTATCAAACACGGTCATACAGGGAATTCTTCACACGTACATACCGAGTCTGGGGAAGCTATCTGTATGTCTAATGTATGTTCTAGCCCAGTTTCCAGCTCTGAGACACACCATAAAAGTGCCTGTTTTCATCTCCTGTGTAGCTTTGTGAGTACTCTCTTACTTTCTGACTCCAAAGTGATTGTTTCAGGAGGTCTGATCCAGAGAGATCTGTCTTATTTCCTCTACTCTGGCCTTTTTATGTGTCAAAGAAAGAAGCTGATAAACACTGTGCACTTGAGTATGTGTGTATGTGGAGAGAGGAGGAACAGCTCCTTCTGACTACTTAATGCCACTTACACTTTTGAAATTGCTAGGGCTCAAAAAAGTTTTGGACTGGCCACCTTCACAAGGACGAACTTCATCCACAGAGATCTCTAGCAGTTCAGGAGTTAAATGCTGTTCTTTCCCAGAGAGTAGAATTTCCTCCTCCCTCGTGTCTAATTGAAGGGTACATATCTATGATCTACTTTGAACAGATTTTGCATTTGCTGCACCCAATGTAATATGTCAGATTAAAGCCTAATTGATATTAATTGTCAGTTTGACAGGTATTTACGTAATACACCTGTGATTTGTCCATGCTGCAACATCAAAGAACAATGTAGTCCATTGTCAATCTTGTATTTTTTTCCCCCTCTGGAAGACCAATTCATTGTTCAAGAGTAAATATGAAGTATCTTTCAGGAGGTTTGCATTGGCATGTTTCCTGCCCAGTTGTGATCTGACTAACAATAGAACCAACCTATGCTGATTTTGTAATGGCAATTCCAAAATTATCAGGGATCACTTTGAAGCACGTGTTTTCTGACATTCTCCTGCTATGAAATGGTCATTTTACATTTTGTAGCATGTGGGATCTGACTCACCTTTGCATTATGCTCTTCAGTTTTATCTTGATGTAACCCCCATTCACTTAATTACACTGGCGTATAGATGGAATGGAGAAATGGTGAATCATGCCCACTAACAAGTCCATCGTGAAAATATGGGAGTTGTCCTTTTGTCTTCAAGGAGGTTTCTCAGGTGGACTACTCAACAGAATGGGGTGACTCCACTAGATAGAGTCAGATATTCTTTGCTGTTTTTAGCGACTTGCAGGAAGACTGAGGTGTATTCATCGAATCATACCTCAGCGCAAAAAGCAGATATGCATCAGAAGTCTGTAACTAGAAATGGGAGATTACGAAGTAGGAACTTGATGTCATTGATAAGGAAGGGCATGGTGCTTCAATCAAAGACAGTATTGAATATAATTCTGACATTATATTTAATTTTGTCCAGCGTGCAGCATATGCAGTGTACAGTTACTTATAGAAAAGATGAGGAGAAAAGTAAGTATGAATGGTAGCTTAGGGCCGAACTAAAATACAATCGGGGAAATGCGAAAATAAATATGTTTTAACCATCTAAGTGCGTGGAGAAACTACAGGCTTCAGAAAGATCTGGGATCATGACGTTCTTAAAGGAGGGGCTGCAACATGAATGCAGTAGGAGAGTGCAGCAGAGAGTACGATTTGCCCTTACCAGCCGTGGGATCTCTGAGGGGTGTTCGGAGGCCTCAGTTTTCTCTGAGGCATGTAACATGATTCTCCGCACCCCAAGTTATGTCTGGCAGGCAGGATTTAACCTTTAACTGGCATGATTTCAGTTATATCAACAAAAGATCTCGGTCTTCTGCCACAAACAAACAACTCTAAATTAACTGGTCTGAATAATTGAACAGGGGTTTGTTTGTTTGTTTATTTCAATTACTGTTTGTGGTAGCAGTGGGTGGAAATGAAATCTTGCCACTGCTTTCTGCCTTCTATCAGATTTGTAGCTTTGTTCCTCTCTGAACCTTTATATTGCATGCCATTTTTCATCATATTTATCCATTACTTCTTTAATATCCCTTTATTTTTCATTCCTGAGGATCTAGTGTGTCACACTGGATACTGTAGTACTCTTGATCCAAGAACACGGTCGGCCTTTTCAAATCTTCTCTGAGAGCATTCTTTTTTCCTTAGTCTTTCCTTTACTAGTTAATTCTTCTTATTATGTTTTTGAGACTTTTATATTCCTCTGAATGATTTTTTGCAGGCAATGTCTTCTCCAGTCTTCATCATATTCCAGTATCCTGACCTCTGTAACATTGGCATGTCAGATGTGCCAGTTTGGGTTGTTCTCAAGATGCCCTTCGTTTAGATGTCCTCTGGTTCTCAAAGTGCTACTATTACATGTACTATTGTGACTACAACTATCTTTTACTTTAAATGCCATTGTCACAATGCATAAATTATTATATTAAATTTCATGTCTTCTTCAGTTTATCTTGCCACACAACTCTTCTGGCATTTACTATTTACTCCCATGGCATCAGCATCGGGTATTCATTCTTTTCCTCTGCCCTCTCACTTTTCCTAAGCCAGTGACTTCTTTGCTTTGTATTTTTAATTCCTGCATTATTTCCATGAGCACCCCCGCCTGCTAGATTGCCCTCTGCTCCCTGCTCCGGTGCGTGTTTTACCCTGCAAGGTCAATATGCTGTTCCCAGTTCTGCTTGTTGTTGCACTGATAGAGATGTAGTCCTTCCACCTTCTTCCTCATTCCTAAATAATAAATGCAGCCCTAGTTTACATCAGTAACAACTGAGCTTTGAGACTCTGTTCCACTTCCCATTCTTAATTTGGTTTCTGTGACCTAGTATTTGTCCCATGCTCAGCCACCACCTCGCGGCTCTGGAGCTGAGCAGCAGGTCATGGTCCAGCTCGTCTCTCGGGAGTTTTCCCAGTGTTCGGTATCGCTGCTGGGGTTTTATTTTGAATGTTGTCTCACTGGTTCAACGTAGGAGTTTGCAAGAGCTGGAAGTGTTCCTGCAGCCACCCAAAGCCATGAAAGAGTTAGGAAGCCAGGCCAGCTGTCTGTAAAACACCTGCCCAGCTGATGCCCGTGGTACAGAGGTGCTTCCTGACCCTGCCTCATCCAAGGCTGTTGCTGTATATTTAACTATGAGCGCTGCATGTGTGTGTCTATCTGAGAAGGCAAAACCAGACTGTTAAAAGACTGTTTCATCAACTCTTGTTGGCTCAAAGTGTGAATAAGCCTTGTTTAAGATGGGTGTCCAGGTTGTTTACATTGGTTTTTGAACTACGGCCAAATTAAATTTCTGAGGAGGTTGCTATTGCTTTCTAAAGATGTAACCCCCTATCTTTGTTCATCAGCTCAAAGGTATTTACTAATCATTGTCTATGTTTGTCAGAAGAACAACAAGTAAAATAGGAGCCTTTTATTTTACACAGTCTTGGTAAACGTGTATTAAAATACAACATCCTTTTATTTGAACAATATTCATAAGAGGCAATATTAATTATTATTAATGTTGGAATATTACTGTTTTGCTTTATGCCTTAGGAGATGACAGTCTCTGCGGCAGCATTAATTCATATGTAGCTTGGCTGTGTAGGCAGAAAGCAAATAATCTCCTAGCAGACTATTGAACATTAGCATACAGTCTTCCATCTCGTACTGTACTTTCAAAGCGATTCTCATCCACTGTACTGCAACCTTGCACTAACCTCATGTTAACAAATTTATAACTTGGAAATTATTCTGCTGACATCAATGGTGTTACACCATGCAAAACCTGTTTAAAATTAGATCCAAGGTATTTCTTTTTTTAAATTTTAAAATGTGTTCTAAATAATGTTCACATGCTCCAGTAATTGATGGTTTGGGATTACTTTTCTTTTTCTAGTTAAACAATGAAGGTTTTTTTAAAGGTTTTTAGTCTGTTTTTCCCTCTTCTCTTCTTTTTATACTTAAGATTGCTCCCTTAGGCAAAATCACTGATTTCCTATCTTCCCTTTGCAATCCAGCTATATTATGAACCGACAAACTGAATTGTCTGCCAGTTCATTCTTGAACACGGTTTCTTTTTAGTGCAAGCAGAGCATGCAGGAATCTCCTCCTTTATGAAACAGAAACTGCCTGTTTGTCTATCTGTCTGTGTACACAGAGTATTATACACTAGAAAAACAGAAATAAAAAAGATAGAAACCACACATGAGTTAAAGGAACATTACTAAGGTACAAAGTCAAATACCTAGAAGCTGGGTAACGCAAGCATTGCAGGATCATGGCTTGGCCCCCTTCTTTGTATGTCACAAGAGGCGTTACCTGCTTGCTTTGTCCAGCCAATACCCAGAGCATGTACGATGTTTGAGGGAGGTTGGACTGTCCAGAAATTTAAGCTATCCATCCCTATCAGGTCTCTGCTAAGCATGTGCAAACTGCTATATTTCTGTTTTTTCAAAGGCACATGTGTTCGCTAGGCTGGGGTGAACTTTCACCAGGATGGCAGAACACATATACCTGGCAAAGCTGCCAAATCTCTGCTTTATTTTGAGTCACAGCTGTAAAATACAGGAGGGACAGAGCTTTCTAAACAGACCCCGGTTTTCATCTGGCAGCAGCCAAGGCGTTATGGAGAAATAATGCCCCAGGGGAGACACCCAGGAGCTGGGGATGGAGAGCAGGATCACAGTCTTCCTCTGTTCCACCCAGGCTGGTAAAAAAAGGGGCCAGGGGCCAAGAGGGACATTTCCAACACATGAGGTGGTAGGATTCAGCTTTTTACCCAGTGTCCTGGGAGGAAGAGAAAAAGGAGGCACAGGTGGGCATGCGTCCTCCAGGGCTGCTGGGACGCCGCCGGGTGGCTTTTGCTAGAGGCTGGATGAGGCCCCGGCAGCCCTGGGGTGGGAGAAAGCTGCACCCACCACCAGGCCGAAACAAGCAAGCACTTTTCCTCTAAGAAGTTTCCTTGGTAATCCACTGAGTGACACGGTGGTTAGTACCGTCCTTATGGGCCTCCTATCAACTGCTGCTGCTTACAAGGAAGCCCGTGTCAGATACTTCAGGTGAGCCGATGCCCTGGAGGCATCTCAGGGGCGTGCATTTGTTCATTGGGAGGAGAGCCTGAAGTGAGGGAGCTTATCTAAAATTTCCCCAAGCCCCGCGGCAGCGGTGCTGTGACAGCCAGGCAGCTGAGCCCAGCCAGCCTTGGGAGCGCGGCAGCCAGGAGGAGGAAGTGGATGGGGGGTCGGGGCGGCAGCAGGGGGCTCAGATAACAACCGCTCGTGGAAATCCAACCTACACGGGTTGTGCGTGTCGCCAGTGTGAAGATACATTTTTAAAAATTGTTTAAGTAGCACCGGAGGCAGCGGTGTGACCTGCAGATGACTTCTCCATTTCGAACTGCGGAATGCAGAATAAAGGGAGAAAAAAAGAAAAAAGCTGTGGAAGAGACACATCTATGCTTATTTCAGCTTTTCTGTAGAGAAACTTTCATTCCTTAAAATTAAAAGGGAAATTTCCTTATTTGGCTTATTTTGAGAAAGTTATTTCCAAGTTTGACATGGCATTGATTTCTCCTTATCTGGATTTCAGACCATTCTGAACATTCAAGTATGCTGAGCTTTTATTGTAAACTCTTCAAGCAGAGTTTTTCTTTTTTGTTGTTCTTGCTGTCATTTTGCAGCTTCCAGAACAATAGACCTTGAGCCTATGATAGCTAGTAATTTGCCTGTTGTTTCAGGTGCTACCAGTAACAACGGTCCTCTCTCTTTAGTTTCTATATGTTACTTCTGTTTTATCGCTGTAAAGAATCACAATTGCACTGGGATTTCTTTTTACAGAGAACTGACTTTATTTTTCACTTATATCTGATAATGGGATGACCAATGTGCTGTCCTGACTGTTTTCTAAAGTTTTAACTCTTAAACTACTGCTCGTATAAGCTCACACTTTTCTTTGCAGTCACGTTTGGTGAAAGATGCCCCATGACAGTCCTTAAAAGTCACGTCTGTATTTTACGCAGTGTGATGATATGTCATGCCTTCATTGGAAAAAAAAAAAGGTTTTCTCAGTTTTTATTAACACAGACAAATCAAAACAATCCCAAAGTCAAGGTGGAGGGAGCATAGCATCATCCTACTCATAAACCAGTCTCATGGTTTTTGAAGTTTTGGGTTTGACAGCTGGCCAAGCTTTTGTATGTGGCCTGCAAATGTCCATTCTGATTTTTGGGGGTTTTCAGGCATTGCAGGGAAGGTAGCCTGCAGTCATCCCACTCATTGGGGGATCCTGCACAAACATACTTCAGTATCCTCTTTGATTTAGAGAGATTAATTTTATCAAGTCCCAATGAACCTCCTGAGATAATATCCCCTGAAGAAGGCAGGAAAGTCCCTAAAATAAGAGGGTAGTGATGGGTTTGCAACAGTACACATAGCAAAATTATTTTCATGAATAGTAGAAGCATGAACAGGGGAAATATTTTTGCCTCCATTCTACTAGGATTTCTGCACCTTGGTCCCTCCATGACATCAACAGCAGAACTGCCTGGAGAAGAAAATAGGAAATACAGAGTACTTACATTTTTCCAGTGAAAATACTTTCTCTCCCAAAAGACCACTTTGGTCTTCCCTATTATAAAATGTAAACACTTCCTTATAGTTTGAGTATAACCACACTTTAAACAGCTGCTGCCTCTCACCTGCGCTACGGCCCTATTTCTGCAGTGAATGAAGCCCTCTCTTCAGAGACTGCACATCAGTTGCATTTTTTTAACTGCTTTGGGATCCTTTGGGTTGAAAAGTATTATATAAATTTAAGATATTAAATCGTTAAGAAGAGTAAGAACATTACCAGATGCTGATGCTCATGTTATAGCCATGCTATTAACAGCAAGTTGGAAGATACCTACATTTCATCTCTGGTGCAGGTGTCACATCACGAAACCCTTTTCATGACTTGCACATTGGAAGTCATAAGGATGTTTAGCCCCAGCTAATCCCACTGTACAGCAGTCTGGAGCCTGCCCGATTTTATAGTTAGGAATTTTCATCTAACCTCCCACTATACTGGCATTTTTGGCAAGCTTGTATCTATCTACTCTTATACCATTGGCCTTCACTTAAATAGTTCTTTCCTTTGGTGATGCTATAACATCTTCTCCCAAATGACTGTATAGCAGATACTTATATTACCTCCCAAGTTTTAGTATGGTTGACTAAACAAACAAAATTCATCCTTGTGTTCTTATAAGATGTTTCTGCACCCCTTGACCATCCCTACAAGTTTTCTCTATATCTGCTCCAATTCATTTGTTTTCTTTTAACAACACTACCAGGAGTAGTATTTAAATACTACACGTTATTTGAAATAAAAGACACATCAATCAGTGTCTCATACGCTAGCAGAAATACTCCCCTACTTTGGCTGGAAGCGCCTGATACTGCGCATACTAAGACTGTGTTTCCCTTCATGGTTGCATCACACTTCTGATTCACAACCACCTGTGATGAACTGGTACCTCCAGGTTCTTCTTTACATCAGTTATTTCAAAATACAGTGAGCCTTTTGTTTCTAGTCTCTAAGTGAATTATCTCGAGCTTTCTCCTCTTGACTCTGTCAGCTCCTTTCCATGATGACAGCCTTCATGCTCAGACAGGTGTTTCTTTCCAACCTGAGCCTCCTCTGTCCTGATGTTTCTCATAT
Source organism: Alca torda (assembly GCA_008658365.1). Lineage (NCBI taxonomy): Eukaryota > Metazoa > Chordata > Aves > Charadriiformes > Alcidae > Alca > Alca torda. Next base: position 74,488,540 of record CM018077.1, on the reverse strand, counting down.
TTAAGCCACCACCAACTTTCTTCAGCTTGTTTGTAATATTTCTGTGCCTGTAGTGAGTCTCAAGACTGATAATGACAAGCCCCACCAGTAACTTCATGCCGGCCTAAGACTTCCCCTTCTGTGACCTGTTGCCATCCCCCTCTATTTCATTATTTCATTATTGCTCTGCTGTACCTCATCTTCTCCAGCTTAGCTGTTACTCCAGTTACTGGAAGGATAAATTAGCCTATATTGTGCTCTATCATGGCACAGCTACATCACTCTTAATAGCAAATGTAGGGTGAAAGCTGCTCAGATGCTTCCATGTTGTGCTGGAAACTATGAGATGATAGAAGTATCTTCTGTAGTAACAGGGCATGGCTAGGTAAATCAATGTTACTTTAGAAAGTTTGCAGAGAAGAGTTGATACTTTCTTCTATTTTTTCTCCTCTCTGGATTGAGAGTCAGGGTCGCTGGTTTTGTCCTGCCCCATCTGATCCCAAAAGGAGAGAAACAAAGATGCTTTCTGAAAGGCAAGCAATTTGTACAAGTCTTCTTTTAACGTTGGGTTTAGTTTTTGTCATTTAAATGTGTACTTTAGTTATTTGCATAAAAGGACCCCACTTTAATTTGAATCCCAAAAGAACTCTGCATCAAGTTCTAGATTACTTTCTTCCTCTATATTATGTAAAATTATGCACCAGATATTTTTTTTGTCCTTACCTACACTTTCTTCCCACAGTGGAATACTGGCATTTGTTTAATTTAACTAAAGTTGGATGATGCTGCTGCTAAGAGTAATCAAAGCAGCAACTCAGCTAAACTAGTTCTTGAGAAAACTTCTCCATAATTATTTAAGTAGCAGTAGTTGTCAGTTGGATTGGGGTTTTGTGTTTGTTTGGGGTTTTTTTGTTTGTTTCTTTACATGCATGTTCTTTGTTAGATTTCAAAACATTAAAACAAGTTAGCAATTTTTTGTTGCCTTTTTACATGGTTTATGTTTCAGTGCTCTGAGTCATGTTCTGCATGAATATCCATAAGCATGAAATCATTAATGCGCTTCATGCACTTCCTCTTTGCACTTCTAGCAGCAGTTCCACGGACTGGTTTGTTACGTTAGTATAACCAACCAACAGCACAAAGCTGCTGTTTTAAAATGAGTGCCAGTCTTGGATATTTCTTTAATTTTTTTCTTGTTTTCTAATTCTGGGTCAAAGGTTCAGTCTTGCAGAGCATTGACTACTTCTGCACTTCTGCTAAAATTAGCAGGAATACTCAACCTGCTCAACTTCAAGTGTGGTTTTCTCCATCAGGGCCAGAGTGCTTGCAACCTGGCGAGATACAGATCCATATTCCGCTTGTTTGCCTCCCATTGTTTTACCAGTTTCAAGTACCAAACCACTGCTTTATCATTCCATAGGAGGCAATACAGCTGACTTAAGCATGATACTGCCATTGTTATGCTTACAGTTATAAGCGTGTCCCCCTTTATTCAGCCTAGCCAAGCTTTGGTGGCCATATGTTATACCATATGCTGTAGCTTATGTGCAGCTACATAGAAACTTTTGATAGGATTAACTGAATTATCCTCAATGTGAAATAGACCAAGCTTTATTAAAAATAAATCTGAAACGGCGGGGTAAAGATGCTCTACGTTTTATGGGAGATCTCAGATGAGTGATATATCTGAAAGGGCTTTGAGTTGTGGAGTGCTGGGGAGCAGTTCTTTCTAATTGGTGGTGAATTCAGTTTGGGAGATTTTTTTTCCTTTGTTTTGCCTTTTAACTCTAAATCTCAGTATTCAGGAACAACTGTGTGAAACAAACACAAATCTGTTGTATTTTTTAAAACTATTTTAGTCCTGTTTCCAACTCCTCTTGTGCTGACATTCTACAAACTAGTTTTCTAAAAGGACTGTCACCATCAATTTTGCTTTTTTAAAGGACTTTAATTCTTTCAGCATGTTCATATGGTTTTATAAAGCCCCAGATACATGGCAAATCCCCTTGGTGTTGTAAGACAAGATTGCTGTTAAAAAATGTTTAGGCTTAGTCAGCTTCTTCTCACTACTGAAGTCATGAGGGACTCTGGGAAATGGTGTTTATACTAAGCTTAAATTGATAGGGCAAGTTTAATGCAATCAGGTCAAAGGTACAACTGCTTAGCTAGTCTCATCAACCACTCGGGTTTCAGCATCAGTTTATAAGAAAAGGCCTGTAATGATAACATCTGGCTGCGAGCGCATGGGCTGCATTCTCCACGTGGTGATTGAATGTAATTTAATGGTGGGGAGGAGCAAACTGAAGGGCAGCTTCATTCCTGAATTATGATGCCCGACAGATAAGGTACAACTGCCAGACTTTGATCACCCCCGTTATCAATTCACTTGATGAAGAGCCTTTCTCCAGCATAACCTGGACAGAGATGTCTTCCTCTAAGGAAGGAGTGCAGCCCGTTCCAAGGGCTTGTGGGGGGCTGTCAGGTCCAGGACAAAGTTTCATGGTTTCCTAGTGCATACGTGTGCGGCTGATTACTGGTCAGGCACTGCTTTCAGCGGGTGCCGAGTGACCCGGGACAACGCTCGAGGAAACGCGCTAGACAGAATAAGGAATTGGGCTGCCCTTCTAATGTGAGAAAGCATAATGTTCAATTATATATTTCCTGTCTCGTACTGTCCAAGTTGGTGTGTGGCAACCTAAATATTCAAGATTACTGCCAGGCAGGCCCCAAAATATACACTTGTTAGGAGAAGGTAGATACCCAAGACATCCTGAGGGATTTTAATCATAGGCAAGTCTGGTCTGCTGATCTTAATTCAGACCCGAAGAAGGGTTTTTGCATACAGAATATGTCTGGGTTTGCCAGCCAAATAAGGTTGTCAACAAAAAGGTATTGCCTTCTTTGCACTATACAAAATTTCCTATCATCTTATCATTTTTATTTCTTTTCTGAGCAAGTTTCTATATTTTGATCCACTCTGCCTGAAATTTTCTGTGTTAAATGTCTGCCCCAAGGTAAAGAATTTGGGAAATTTCAGCCAAAATGATTTCCAATAATCATTACAGAAAAGAAATTAAATGGGTTGTTGTCATTGGACTTCTGTAACAGCCTGTTTGAAGTGGGAACTTGAAATGTGGCGATACTGTCGCTTGTATGTCATTGATGTACTTTTTTATTTCCTGTGAAAATCACTGCATGTTATGACATTTAGAAAGAAATCACAGTTTACACACACTTAGCAAAAAGTCTTCAATTTTTACAGGTAAAATGGCAGAATATTTAATTCATATTCAACATATTCAGGCTTCTGATGGTGCTAAATGTGATGTGTTATTTCTGGGGATCATTAAGCATGCTCCCACCACCCTGCCGATACCATGAAGTTGAGCTGAGTGAATCTGTGCCAACACATGGCATTCTCTGTCGTTAGAGGAACCACTTGGTACAGAGCTCTATTCCCAAGTATATTGCTTACATTGAGGCAGCACACGCCTCAAAGCCCGGCAGGTTCATGATTATCTAACCTAACTTTTTAGCAAAGGTCCCATGAAATATTCTTTGGCTGCACACAAAACATGGAAGCAGGTTCTCAGTTGCATGTGTCACTCAAAAAAGAAGTACGCTCTCCTTTGTCTCAAAAAGCATGTGTGGGTGGGCTGTCTGTGAGAGACAACATTAAGAAGATCCGTAACAGCCAATGTGGGATCCAAATGTTGAATATACCCAGCCTCGTTTCAGCCTACAAGTCCTTGTGATCACATATGGCGCAAGCTTTACTCTGGATGGGGGCATGTATTTTTTCCATTTTCTCTGCACATGCATGTGAACTGTTTCCACGTTTGTGTAAGGATGTTCTTTATGATGTGTTTACGTTAGGCTTGCTGATATTCAGTGTGTATTCAGTGGGGATGCCTTTCATTCATGTCAAAAGAAAATAGGATAATTCTTGCCCGTCAGCAGATCTCCGTGTTTTTCAGAGATTCATTAAGTAAGAAACTTCAAGATACAGGTTAGGTTGATAAGGTTTGCCATTCCTTTTGAGGAACCAAAGCCCAGGAAGACCGGACAACTTGCCCACAGATCAGTGGTAGGGCAGACCATGGGATCTGACTCCAAACCCTGCTCTCTCAACCTGAGGTACCACAGTCCTGCTCCTGGGCTGAGGCACACCCTGTTGTAAGATCAGCTCTTGTACATGCTAACGGGTAGCGTTTTACACTCTTTTGTCTTGATATGTATATTTTAGTACCCATAATTATAAATCGGGTAGTAAACCACTTTCTAATGGCACAGAAAACAGCCAGCCAAAGCTTGGCTCGCTGTTCTTCCACAGCTTTGAATTGTTTCAGTAGTTTTCAGTGCTCAGCTTAGTGCGCGTGTAATGTGTCTTCTCATACGGATGGGATGAGACCCTACTTAAAGCAGTAACGATTATATACATCATACTTCTAAACGTATAAACTGCTTTTGAACACCCTGGAAAAGCTAAAATGCCAACAGTTAAACCAATGAATCATACTTTGTAAGGGAGTGTTTTTATATATAATATTTAAAATCCAACTGTATATGTATAGGGAGGGTGAATATTTACACATCACATGTGTAAGATATAAATGATCCTGATGAACATGACTGAAGTAAATTATGTTAATGCTCCAGTTAGAACTATTTCTACACTAGTTTCAAAATGTTTTTGTTATACTGTAGATTCAATGTCAGGAAGATGAAGGAATCTGGGCTTTTAACTGCAACCTCCACACTGCAGTGTGACTCTATGTGGATGTTCAAATTTAAACATTTGGTTTAAGCATTAAACACTAAAGTTTTCTTTTTAATTCCTAGGCCTGTATAAAAACGGATTGGGAAATGGTTTACAATAATTCCTATTGGAGGCTTCCACACTGACAATGTCAGAAATGACATCACTTTTCTGCTATTTGTTTTTTTATTGCTTTTCAAGAAGTTTTGAAATAGCCAGCATGTAATTTTCTGGGTGATAAGTGATAACCTTTAAAACAGGACTATTCTTCTTTTAAGAGAAGGATGTTTCCGTCCCACCTCCAAGTTAGTTGACTTTATCAAGGGAAGACACCATCTGTCCCCAGGTCATGCCAGTCCTGAAAGGTGTGGAAAGATTCATCACTAGAGGGAGTTGTTGTGTTCTTGGTTACCCTTCTCTGTAGTCAGAGCTTGTGATGGATGGTCGTGCAACTGATCCTATAGTGAATGGTCCCATGCAACTACCTGCAGGAAGGATGGGCTAACCCATACTGCCATCTCCAAGTAAGGAGGCCCTCTTGAGCCTTTTCTTATTTTGTGCTCCAAGTGACTCTTCCCAGGTGAAGGACTAAGGAGAGAAGGCGGCTTTTGTGCTCCCTCTGCCTCCACTGGCATTAGGCCCCACCTTGAAGGCTTTGCATTTGGGAGAGGGAGTAGCTAGGACACGGTCTTGCTATATAAGAGTGATGGGACAAAAAACAGGGTGCGAGGAGAAGTCGCAATGGATAAAAGGGAGTGAAAAAACCCTTCAGAGAAATGGGGAAGGGAAGAAACGGCAAAAGTCTGAAAGTCCCCATAGGACGAATGGAATAGATGGTAGAAAAAAGGCATATGAGAGAAAGGGGTAGATAAATGGAGGTGATTTTGGCAAGTGGAAAAGGGGTGTGCAACGAAGGAAACTAAAACAGCCAAGGGAAGATGAGGAGAGATCATGACTTCTTAAAGGGGAAGATATATGAAGATCTTAGAGAGGGGAACACAACATTTTTAACAGAGTATTTGTGGCACTCAAGTAAAAAGTTACTTTAGTCAAAAAATCTTCACTGTCTGTCAGTGAGACCTAAACTCCCATACTTACGCTGACTTTACATACATAGCAAATTGAGGAATGCAGTGATTGAGGACAAAATGGAGTTTGGAGGACCAGTTTGAATATGTGATGGACAAAGCGGACAATAAGAGAAATAACCTGTTTAGGTTTGATGTTGTGTGTACAGCAGACTGCGCCTTCCACTGGACAGGGTAACCAGTATCCCCAGCTATGGCTAGATACGTAACAAAATCTACAAGAGTAGGGTAATCCAGCTTTATGTTCCCCTCAGTCTGAGTTGGGCATGTTGACTAAGGCTGTTCTAACACAGAGTTCTTTCCTCTCCAAAGTGGCACGAGCTGTGCAAGAGGTTCATGGTTGCTCTTTCTCCTTGGGCCAGGTCCCTGCGACATGCCCGTCTGCGGTCTTCAGGCCCTTGGAAAGGTAGCGCTGCTCTAGGATGCTCCTCTCATTTTCAGCTACTTGAGTGTACTGCAGCCCGTACTCTCGGATAGACTGCCGTAGTGTTTCCATGCATGAAAATTATATGGGAAATATATAAAAAGCTTGTGGATTTGATACAGGCTTACTCGCATTTTTAAATAGAATGTAATTTGCTATTGGCAAATTAATCTCATTTATCCTAGTTTCATTTGTTTAAACCATGTGAGTGGAGTTATTCATGTGCAAAGGAGTTGGCAAATGCTGCCAAATCCACTAATACCTCTGGCTGCTGAACATAGCATTTGGAAATGGAGTTATTTGCCATCCTCATTTTGTAGTATGCTAATTTTCATGACAACCCACTGTGATATTAGAGAAACGTATGGCTTTGCCTGGAGAAAAAAGCAAAAAGAAATTATTAACCTGCCAGTATCACACAGGGACTACCAGAAAACTGTAGTGAGCAAGACAGATTTGCAGGACTGGACTCTTTTGTCGGTGGTGGAAGTGGTCCCACTAACATGTTGCACAATATATTTAAAATCCAGTTCCAAGTCTTTGCATTCGTCTTTTCATTTTTTTTCAGCTTTCAGTTAGGAGAAGTTATTGAGCCCGCTCCAGCTCTTTTGTGCATATGTGCATGCGGCTACAATAAATATATAAATCTTAATCATACTTAAAAATTCTAGGTTAGGGGATCCCACGTGCTGCAGATGACACTAAAGTGGCTGCAGCACTTTGATTGATTTCTGGAGGATATCACAGTAGTATTATCTTCATAAGAGAGCTGTGGGCTGCCCTGGCGGCTTGCCAGGAGCCCAAGGGCTGCATCATATTTACATGAAATGGAGCATATTGCCACCCTTGGCATTAACACAAAGGCGTGTCCCCAAGACCGCGCAGGTCCCAACACGCAATGAGCCATCTTAATCCAAGCAGACAGGCCAGGAACTGTGCATTTTCTACAGCCGATGTACCTCATTCCGGCTGCACTATTTGTATGCTAAGCAAGCAGTTAAAAAAACCCAGCACTGCAGCCAGTATAATTATCTTTTATCTCACATGAGTTCAAAAGGAGGGCTTTCCCACTGCCACTCTGTTTTCATAGCCGTCTGCTCCAGAACCATTTCGGCTGTTGGTGTTTTATGTGGAAAATTAAAGGGGGAATGACTGTCAGAGCTTCCTAATGACATCTTGGGGTTATTTTATATGTTAAGTCATTCATATCTTTTACAATTTAAAAGCATGCTGACATCATGCACATAATAGTCATACAGGACTGCCTGCATGTTTGCAAATAAATGTTAGAATTCATGGCGATTTTTTTTTTCTCATGCCAAACATTATTAAATAATTCAGGCCCCTTTTCTTCAAGCAGTTTCTCTGTAAATAGAAATGCCTCTGTCTATACCTGTTAATTGCTAATAGACAACTGTAAGTTGCAAGCTTTTATTTATTGTTTATTTACAAATTACAATTGAAGAATCATAAAAATAATTATTAGGGGAAATTATTTTCTCTGAGCTGTACTTAGACTTAGCGTGTAAGTATTGCCTACTTTTCCTGACACAATGCTGTGGCTTTTTGGCTTGTTGATATTCTACAAAGTATATGTATTTCACACACTCCGATAGCTTTGTATCACTGTAGTGTACTTCATTAGCTAACGAAGACTGAAGCCAGGCAATTTATTTTCATTATATATGCAGCTGATGTTCAGTAAACCTGAAAAGTGAAACTGAAATATGCTAAAACATGCTTGTTTCATTTTACTGCTTTGATTATATCTCTGTACATGACTGCATCCTCGTGTGACTCTGGTACAGGGTGTATTTCTTCTTTCACTCACATTAGCGTACGTGTAGCCTGCTAAATGGAAGACCTATTGGTTTGTGGGTTGTTTTTTTTTTTTAAACCTAACAAGAAACTATATCAATTCAAATCACTTTAAGGACTTCAAAAAGCCAATCTGTACCATGAAGTACCTTTTTACACAATTTTGAATCAGTTTTAGGGAAGGAAGTTGGTGCGTCAATTAACTGCTAGAGCTCATGAAATTGCCTATCCTGTAAGATCAGTCCACAATATAACTGAAACACCTGAAAGTCCGACAAGCTTTGTATTTGAAATCAAGACAGCATCCTGACATGTTACAGTCATAGTGTTCAGCTCTGGTTCTGTAGCACAACAACGTCAGACATACCTGGTTGCACAAAGGTGACAAAGCAAAATCCACCAGTCCCGTAGGCACTTGACTTTGGACAAAAACCTCAATCTGCATCTCTTTGGAAGCAAGTCATGTCAGCCAAACAAAGCTAGCTCATCACATTCTTAAAAGCCTAATTTGAAAATCACACTTAAACAGACATCTCAGCATTTATTTATATTAGGTGTTCTTATGGTGTTTGATGAAACATTTATTCCCTGTCCGTGACTGGTTGTGTCGTGTCTTGCTGTATCAGATAACAGCGATGGGGGCTTCACGCTGTGTGCCTTTCCAAGTGTTTAGCAGTGGACACCCACGATGAAGCGGCAGTTTACTTCCCAGTTCACGTGCAATATTCCACTGGCAGAGTAGGTGTTCTCAGTTTTGACTTCAGCAAACGTAAGGCGTGGCCAGAGTTGATTTGCAGAAGAATGGGGAATGCAGTCCTCAGTTGCTAGCAGGTGAAATACGCCTCTCTCAATCAAAGCGATCCACTGCACATCTATTTCAAATCTGACATATAGTTTAAACTTGTGTGTCTGCTGTTTCTGATTACAGTGCCATTCAGAGTGTTTGGCTTTCAACATGGTAAGGTGACTGCAGTTGAAAGGGAAGTATTTCTTTTCCACTTCCCATGAAGCAGTGGTCCCATGGATGTACTTCAGCCTACTAGAAAACAGGCCCTGTTTATCTGAAACAACTCAAGATAAAAGACAGCCAGTTGGCATCAGAAATCACATCTTTTCAAGCACGATATGTTTTAATGAGAATAGGCCAAATTCCTTCCCAGCATAGCTCCACAGAAACCCTTTGGTGTGATTCGGCAGGTAGCCAAATATAAACACTCCAATAGAAAAGATTCATTTGGAATCAAACATGGAAAACTTTTGAGTTAGGATGATATCTGAAAATATTTGCTCAGTGGAATCAAGACATTTGAAATACTTGGCTACATTCACCTTAGGGTTTATACTAGTTCTAGTGTAAACTTCATGGTGGATCAGAGCCACAGAAACCCACAGAACCACGCAAGCAATGCAGGGGAAAAGTGACCAAAGTCCACCTCGCTTCAGGCAGTTGTCTGCAGATGACCCCCAATATGGGACGTGCTCACTGGGAAGATGAAATGACTGTAAGGTGAGCAATGACCTAACATACTGCCTTTCCTTCAGGAGATGCCACCTTTTTGAACACAACATGGAACTCAAGTGGGAATTAAAGCTGCAGAAATCAAAGTCCTTTCTCCACCAGCTTCTATCTGCTAATAATTCCTCACTGAAAATAAGTTTCTTTAAAGGTCTGGGGTTTCTTTTTTCCCAGTTCGTGTTTGAATGATGCAACGGCAGGAGACACCCTAGGGTGTTACCACACTTGGAGAGGTGACTTCAAGGCCAGCAACACTCCCTGCATGCAACGCTATCTTGCAGTATTGTCTCACACCATTGTTGTCTGTTGCTTAAATATTTGGAGAGGTCTGTCATGCTTTGTCATGGCACTTCAGCTTTTTGGAGAGTATGGAAGATCTCTAGTGCTGAGTGGAATAGTTCAGCACTTGGTGACTTGAAAATTCTTCAGCCATGGACGTACCAAATGCCTCCACATTTTTAGTAAATTATTCAGTAGTACACACCCCTCCCCAAAATGTACGATTTATTCATTACTGCTTCAAACTGCATTTTAGGAAGAACAACAAGACTGAACTCATGGAAACAGATACTAATTTTTAGAGCAATATAAACCACTAGGAGTTCTGTTAAAGGCAGAACTGCCAAAAATCAAGATTATGTCTCTATGGTTCTTGGCGTAGGAGAAGCTGTTTGAGTTTGGTTCCCATTAGTTATTTAGCACTTTTAGTATTTTTGTTGCTTCTGTTGCTTCATTCAACTAATTGCCAGGATCTTGAAGAATTTTATTCCCTGGAGACAAATGCTATATTATTTTTTCCAAGCACTGTTAAATCAGCAGGAGTTACTTGTATGCAATGTTATAATAGCAGTTGAAGTAATATGATGTTATGTGTTTATGCCTCAGTTAAAAATATGTCAGTGGCCAAGCTATGTCAAAATGATACTGCGATTCTTCAGTTGCCAGCGAAAAAGTAATCATATGCTCCAATTTGTTTGAGCATTGTTCCCCCCACACACACTCACCCACTCACAGGTCCTACTTATTAAATGCTGCCTTCTTTTTGGCTGTCAGCAATGATAAGTAGAAACTCCTCCTCACATTAGTGCCCATTTTAAACACTTACTTGGCATAAGTATTTCCCATCTCCACAGGCATTTGTAAACACTCCCCATCATAATGCAGAAGGACAGCAACAACCTCTGTGATGGCCAAAGCGTGCTATCAGGTCCCAGGCCTTAATAAAAGCGTAGTGAGTTGTAAAAACGTGGACTGACCTTTCAGCATCAGGAATAAGAGCAAGCAAGCTATGAGGCAGAGTATCAGCCCTATGTTCGTTACCTTTGACTTGAGGCTGCTTCACAGAGATGCATCAAGTGTCTTACTCAGCTCTTCACTGCTGTGCAAACATCTGTACTAAAATTTAAACTTCCATCATATAAAATTTTAACAGAAAACAGCATTCTCTTAAAGCAGGGCTGAAATCTCTGAGATCTGGCATAGGAACGGACTTTTCTCTAAGGTTCAGAGCAACCCCTGAGTCATGTGGCAGATGGATCCAGTTAGCCTCAATTAAAATGTGAGGAGAACATTGAACTGGTTTGGCAGAGAGACGTTGCTGCAGGGGTGGGAAGAGGACCTTCAAGGAGAGAGCGTAGTAGTAAACCCCGGTGCAGAATCCCATGATACTGAAATGTATGTCTTGTTATTGGAATTAACTATCATGAGAGATTTTGAATGTTGTACTAAGAGAAAAGTGCAGGACCCTCCCCAGCTGCAAGCAATATCAGGTAATAGCCTGATTAAAAAAAGATATAAATTTCTTTCAGTTTGCTTGGGGTTCATCAGAGAGTACCCAAACTTTTATTGTATCAACAATTAATGACATAAGCAGTTAAATGAAGGCTAGCTCCTTAAAAGCATTGTAGAACAACCATTAAATCCCAGTTTGATTCCCTGTCAAAAGGAATTTCTGCTTATAAAATACAGGAGCTTCTGTCTTCCTATATGTGAGGACACCTCTTTACATACTGTAGAGAACTACTGGAATACAAAAATCAATAACTGCATTGAAGAAAAAGAAAGGTGGATAATTTTTTCTTCTTTCTGATAGCTAGTGCTTGCAGTAACAGAAGCATCTAAAAGCATGTGCTTCCAATGTATTTCTTGATTTTGTAAATATAGGCATGTTTTGCAGAGGTTAACTTTACAATGAAACATGAATATTTAAACAGACATACTTTTTAACTTAAAATAGCAATGCCTTATCTGCAGGCTGAAATAATAGTCCTATTAGATAACATGAAGATTGTAGAAATGCAGTAGCACCACTTGCATGCATCTTGCTTTCCTTCTGTGGATACAGGTAAGACATTCATTGCTTTTTTAAAACTCTCAGTTTCTAGTTACACCCCTGAGTTTAAATACTGTAATTGTAATCAAAAAAGGGGGAAGGAAGGCGTATTGCTTGCTGTCTCTTTTCCATTCTGCAATTCAAGCCCTACTTCATCCCTCCAGTGTTTGTTTCCATCTAATAAGTACTTTGTTACAGGTAGCATGATCTACGTCTTGATGGGGCATTGTTTGTGCACAACCAGGCAGGTGTTAAAGGTCCTTTCATCATCTTAATGACACATAAGCATCTCTAGAACCTTCAGTGAGAACACCTACCTCGCAACAGAGAGACAACACATTTCTTTTGTAAGTGCAGTCCCTATTCCTGCCCATTTTGTCCCTACAGATCCAGAGCACAGCACTCTTCTCCGTCATTTAATCTTTATTTCTCTTCCTCCATGCTGTTCCCCAATATCTGTAGGGTAAGATACCGAGGAAAAAGACGGGCTCAGACATTTCTGTTTCTAGCTACTCGGCACAAGTAGCTCAGTGATTTAGCAGACACATAGGGACAGTTGCCTTTGGGCACAGATATCTGCCACTTAAAGCCCCCTTAGGAGCTGGCTGTATCTCTACTGGAACTATTGCAAAAGAAAAATGCATTTGTGTAACTGAGCCAGACACAGTGGGAGTTTGGTGCTCAGTCCAGGGTGTATGAGTTCACTCAGGGAGGGACAGCCTGGAATCCCCATCAGTTGGGGCAGAAATAAGATTATGGATCCAGGTTAAACAGTTCTCTGCTGCCACTTGGAGGAAAGGTGAGATCTGGGGTGAAGGGCTGGTCGGACCACCACAAGTGCAGTGGAGGAGGCCTGGACTGTACAATGAGAGATTTTAAGTGTCTGTACTCATGGTGCACTAAGAAGGCGGGAGCTTGATAAGGTCTGTTGAATTTGAGCTGGCAAAAGATACTCCTTTACAAATCCCCTACCCCAGGCTGGTGCACTCATAATTTTCTGAAACAATTGTTGTTTACGCTGAAGTTTTCCATGCTTGGTCTTTCTCCAAAGGCAAAATTAATTGTCAGGTTTTAGCAGAAACCCTGCTGCTGCTGCTTGGGTGGGCACATGTAGGGAAGAAGGATCTTTCTAAAACATCTGAATCTTATCATGCAGTCAGAAAAAAAAATGGCTGAAGTCTGGTACTTGGAATGAATGAAACTCTTCACTAATACCAAGGACGGCTGAGCTTTTGCAGGGCAATCTGAAGTATATATTGCTTTACCCCATTTGGTTAAGGTCAAGAATGAAGTGACTCAATGTCCTGGCTGGTTACAGAAATGCTGTTCCTCCATGCAGAACTGATTTGAATATTGAGCTATGGTTCAGTGTTGTTGATTTCAACATGTGATGGATCAACCCCACAATTTAAGAGCAACCTCAATTGTCCAGAGAACTTGCAAGCCCTCCTGGCAGAGTTGTGCAAGACCAGAGGGTTAGTTTGGTTTGTTTTGTTTAATTTAATGGGGTTGTAACCTTGCCAAGCAAAGAGGCAGACTGCACATCAGTAAGGACAACTTTTTTTCCAATTTTAGTGCTCTGCTGAGATGACAACAATCTTCAAGAGCAGATATTTAAGTCTTTTTAAAAATTGCTTTTGGTAACGTGCCTCTTTGGGGTGTTGAATTACAGCAAAGCTCGCGTTTCCACTACATACTCTTAGATAAATCAGGAATTTTACTTGAGGCTTGCTCTGCAACCTTGGCAAAGTAGTTTCACCTTTTTGTCTACCTCTAAGAGGACAAGAATTAGAAATGACCTAACAACAAATACTATGTGAAGATAAGAAATTACTGTTGTTGTTATAGAATTATGGAACTATGTGAGTTAGTACAAATACCTGTTTTATTACTGTCATTACTATTATTGAATTAGTAGCTGTGGAAAAGATTTGTAATGTAAGAGGAAACAGAAGACTGAAAGGAATAGTTTGTTTGACTGTAAAGGAAGAGAAAGGTGTTAGACAATTAAGAATCCTCTTTATGGTCCAGTCCAAGAAAAATATTCCATAAAGTTCTATTGGTGGTAATATAGCAGTCTTCCTGGTAGCAAAATTGGAGGTAATTCTGCCATCATTTCTTATTATTCTTATTATCTACTACCGCATAAGTAGCGATCCAGAAGTACCCTGAGTCAGTTTGTACCCAAAGCGAACATCAGCATCCTTCTTGAAAGCATTCCAGACGTAACCAGGGTCATAAAACAAAACAGAAAGTTGGCGGTTTTATTGTGATGCACATTACAATCAAGCAGTTATCTGATGGATCATCTGCTTTTTATGATCTATGATGAAAAATATAGCTGTCATATGAGGAACAGATTTCTCATCATAAAACTTACCTCTGTAATTTCAGCACCTGAATAAGTGCTGCCTCAGGTGCTGATTGTGCTAGTAAACACTGAAGAGTGATTTCCCCATCTGTTTCTCCTCCTTCCATTTAAATGCACAGTTTGGCAACAAGTGTGCTTCTGCAGTTCCCTTTCCTTCAGCAGCTGCTGCTATTAAAGATCTCGAATAAGGAGGTTCCTGTTGGATAGCTGGTGATGCAGGAGTTCACCTGGGGAAAGAAAAGCCTTGGCAAGGTATATAGGGCAGTGTTTCTGCAGCTACCTAGTGAAGCAGTCTCTCATGGGGACGTTAACTCTCCGGTGGAGCAAATTGCTTCAAGTCACTGCTGCCATCGGAAGGGGCTGAATTCATGTGAGTCATTTAACTCAGGTTTCCAGTGTAATTAGCGAGAGAAAATCCCCTAGTTTATGTAGATTTTGTATCTCTGCACTGGTTAGGCTCTTAACTTGGCATCTGGGTTAGGTGTCTAAAATTACAGCTTTCAAACCCCTCGTGCCATATTTATGTACAGCGTTTTCTTGATGGGAGAAAACAAGATACACACTGAGGGCACAGATCAAAACATTAGGTCCCCAGAAAGCTGCAATGGTTTCACCACTATCCGTAAGACTTCTGGTATAAATTGCATGGATGTTAAAAGCGAGGAAACCTCTTCGTCTAACGTGATGATTGAACCACAGGAACAAATTTTCTTCTCGGATTTGTGTTGCGGACCCCCTATGTTAGGGAGAGGTTATATGTTTCAGCGTGCTGACAGACACTATTACGTGCTGTGCTTTATTCACCCCTGTTCCGCTGGCCTCCAATACCCCTGTGCGCCTCTGAATCCCTCTGCCTTTGGCACTTCTGCTGGTGAGACTCCCAGCTGGGGGTGTGGTTTAGCTAAAATGGGTGCTTTTCACCAAAAGAATAAATTATTCCTATACTACTGTCTGAAAAGGGTGGATCTGGAGCCAATTTAGTGATCATAAGTTACAATTGACTTTGGAAGTAATAACTTATGCTTTGGGCTTCTTTAGATGTATAGCCAAGGAGCTGTCTGACTGCATGTGTTTTTACACATCTTTCGGCTAAATTAGAAATCCAAGTGCAAAACTTAATGTGAGGAGATAACTTGGAGATTTGTGACCTACTCAGAAAGACTTTGGGTCCATAAACTAGCCAGAGGGTCCCCTGGTTTCATATAGCTTTTCTTTTTTTCTTTACTTCTTTTTTTTTTTTTTTTTTTGACAAATATGGCACGTTGGTAAATAGTAAATGGAGTTTGTTATATCTTAATTAATGAATCTGAGCATAATTTGCCCCAGTCCTGGCAAGCAAACACTCCTGGAAAGCTGGTTAGCGGGGGGAGCCAACTTAACTGAACACCCTCTCCAGAGATGTGACCAAAGATTGAAGTATATATATTTATACATGTGAAAGTTAGAAAAGCCTTAGGGCAGCAGAAGATGGGGATTGCACTGAGCTGGGGAATAGGAAGTCAAGGGGTGGAGCCTTTAAGGAGATGGGGAGGAAGGTAATGGTGAAAAAGGAAAAAAGTGTAGTAGAAAAACATCAAAAGGAAGATAAAAAGAATCATGAATTGGAGATGTTGAGAATGTACAAGGACACTTGGTCCAAGGAAGAACCAAGCTGGGTACACATCCTATGTTATCTGTTGATGCAGAGAAAAAAGAGCTTAAACTAAACCCTGAAGTCAAAGAGAGAATCTGCTGTTGAGTTTAGTGGTCTCTACATCAAGCTAGTGGAAAGCGGACTAAATCAAGGAGATATATAAAGAGCAGGAATAATGGCAGATGCAGACAGTTCATTTCTTCCTACTGTCAAATTCGTGAGTTGAGCCTGGTGGGATGCCACCAGCAGTGATGATGACCATTACAAAGCTTGGCTGTATTTAGCCCACTCAGTCACTGCGTGGCCAGGCTCCTGTTGATTTCAGTGGGAGTTCGCATGAGAAGGTGCAAGTCCCTCCTCCCCAGAAATGGGAATTCCCTGCCAAACTACTCCATTAGATAGCTTGAGCAAGAATATTGAATTGCTGGCGTACTTTTAATACACTAGTTAGCACCTCTGGTGTGGTAAGCTAAACAATTCTGATCTTGAATATAGAAACACTTAGATTTGTGGGAAGAAGAGCTTTATTTCAGAGAGGTGCTGAAGTTTATATGAAAATACATAACCTAAGGCACACACCTGAGCAAAAATTACCCAATGAGAACAAGAACCATCTCTAAATGTGCTTTTAATGTGTGGATTTGAATGTGTTAAACATTATGTGTGTCACTGCACTTATTTTAGTTCTTATGTAGGCAGGCACGAGTCTTCCCTACGTTGTACTTTGTCTGATTCATACCCATGCAAAACACGGACCAAGTAGGAGTAAATTGAATTGGTTGCATCTTTTGGTTAGATACATGCATAACTATTCTGAATGTAAAGCAGCTGAAAACAATGCTCTTTTTACCTAATATTTGCATGTCTGCTAACATGAAGGATCACACGTTTCACACAGTTCCTACACAATAATAATTGCAGGTGGTAAATGTCCCGCTACTTGTGTAGCTGGCCATTTTTGTATGCAATTACCAGAATCGCATGCTCAGTTCCAGTAACCACGTGCACAAAAATAGGCTGCAACAAGCTGCTTAGGATGGTTAATAACATGGTCCAAAGTCTCAGTCTTTACTGCTGTGTTGTTTTATGCTGTTTTGTAAGAGAAATGAGGTAGGAATGAGTTTTGTTGTTGAACATTCGAGCAAAAGGAGGCATACACGTAGTGCTGGGGCTGCAGGACTGCAGAATTTCTGCATTGACCTGCATACGGTTTAACTACTGAACTTGGTATAATGAGCTGATGGGCCAGAAGAGAGATGCGGCACCCAGTGACCAGCTGTAGCGGATGGTTCAAATAAGGAATGAGCAGCTTCTGAAATTTTGCATTTAAAGTACCCGCATCTTGAACTAGCAGTGTCGTAGTGAGGCATTAGGCCTTTGCCATAAGCAATTCAAAAATCAGGCTGCAGTAGTTCAGAGAATACTTAATCAGCACTTCGCTTTTTTGCATATCACTGGTCTCATCAGATCTAATACGTGTTTTTTTTCCCGCCTCTACAAACTTCTTTGCCTTAAAGGACTCATGAAGGAAATAATTAAAAAGTACGCAGAGGAAAACTGTCTGAGCAGAAGGGGCAGAAATCCAAGGTGCTTTCGGGAGGTGCCCCAGACGCTCTTTTGGATGATTATTAATTTTTTTCTTACTATTATTTTATGACGCTGTTTATGTTTAATTACTCATGTTTTCCTAACCTGTGTGACAGGCATAATTTGAAGAGCAACAGTAATGATTAAGCCGTGG
Source organism: Alca torda (assembly GCA_008658365.1). NCBI lineage: Eukaryota > Metazoa > Chordata > Aves > Charadriiformes > Alcidae > Alca > Alca torda. The sequence continues at coordinate 74,470,879 of CM018077.1, read as the reverse complement.
AAGCGCCAGCTGCTGCCTACGTGCTCAAGCAAGCATAGAGCAGGCAGTGTCAGGAGACAGTGCTGTCTCTTGATTAGATCTGAACTTCTTTTTCATGTTGAATGAAAATGTTCCTGACTGTTATTATTTAAATATAGACGATGCCAAAAGGTGCTATGAGAAGTCAGAGCTCTCTCAGTTCGCTGCCTGTATGGAATAGTAAGTTCATGGGACTTTACTGCAGTATGTGCTGTTAAAATATATACTGGTTTATTTTTAAAAGATACAATTGGTTTATTTGGGTCTTTTTAGTTTAAACTGCCAGACGGCCCATCTAGGTTGATATGATTTTATTTTTTTTTAATATCAGTGAACAATTTCAGTCTTCGTATTTTCAAAGCAAACCTCAAGACCGCAGAAATTAGCAGTTTTGCCATATACCGTGTGCTAGCGTATTGTGAAGCTCATTCAGAAGCTGTAGTATCATTTTGGTTTGGCCTTTTCTGGTTACTAAAACTTTTGGGGTTTTTTTATGCTTCAGTTGTGTGCTACTGTAGTGAGATGCTGTGGGTAGCACTGTTCAACGGGTAGTGAGTACTACATTATCAGCACGTGAAATCTTTTCTGATACTTTTCGAATAGTAAGTGGGGATTTAATTATATAATTTGTGTATACCTTGGCAAAAGTTTATAAAGTGTTGACCAGCTTTTTTCATAAGTTTGAATGCTTTTATATTTCTTAAAAAAAAAACAAAAACACGTGTGGGATGATGCACTTCTAAAAAGTTTTGCTGAAGTCTGATGTCTTTGGGAGCAAAAATGAAATCAGGGAAAAAGGAAAGCATTCCTCTGTGGGCTGCAGCATCGGTGCACTTCAGGGTCCTTCCTTCCAAATGACAGAGTGAATCCCTGCCTGAATGACAGTGAAGTGAAATAAATTTGTTCATTCTTTGTTGCCAACCTTTGCAGTCCTGTAATTAATACCATATTATCTTGCTTGTTTGTTTGTTTTCATAAAGCAGAGAGTCCTGGAATCCTGTGATTACACAAATCTCAACTTTTTGACATGTTACATGTTTGCTCTTACCTTTTATATGTAGAGAAAATCTGTGAGAAGATGAAAATTAAATCTTTGGAGCACAGAAAGCAAACCAATAAACTCATGAGTTCTGCTACTCCCAAGTCAATAATAGGGGCCTGGAGGGGAAAAGTTGAGCAAACGATGATAATTTTTTAACGTTACTAGAGTGAGTATTTGATTTTTATGTGAAAGAAGCTATAAAAGAAAATCCAGGGGCAGAAATAGAAGTGAAACTTCAGACAAACAAGAAATACGTGGTTAAATAAGCCACCTGCTGCATCAAGGTGCTATATGTCCACTCATCCTTGGAGCAGTTTGCTGCTGGGGGGCTGCTCGCTACAAATCAACGGCAAGGACTTATTCAGGGCAAATTATGCCAGATGCACTGTGATGTGAGTGCTGCAGCTGTTTTATCTGTAGTAAGCCATATATCAGAGGGAAGTGGTGGGATACAGCCTGGCTTCTCTTCTTGCTCCTCCCGCCAAGGTGTTGGTCAAATCCCTAAATCATCCTGCCTCTCAGTTTTGTAAAATGGGGATGACAGTGCTTTCTTGCTATTATAATGTCATTACTATTGCTTAATTATATAAAATCTGTATCTTTCTTCTCTGGTGGTCCTTCATAGTCATTGTAGTGCTGCTGTAAAGCAGTTCTATTTTGTCTAAATGGTATTACATCTAGTTGAAGTCTTGCTCCGGCTACAAGCGGAATGAAGCTGCCAAGATGTTTATCTGGATTTCTTCAGCTGCTTTTTTTAGATTCTCAGTAGATACATGACAATTCTGTCATTTATGGCTTTATGTGTCCGTACGTATTCCAATTACATCAAAGAAAGTAAACCCAGCCATTAGGTTTACTGGTGACCTGCACTGGAAAAGGCATGTGAGCTGTAGATGAATTCTAACAGAATATTCCAGGAGGTGATATCTGACTTTGACAGATTTTCCGAGAAAGGGCTGCCGTTTCTGCGTTTGCGCAATGTATGATGGGACCCTTACCTGGCATCTCTGCCCTGCCAAAACGTGAATGAAAAATCGGATTGCTTGTCTGAGAAACAGCTCTTTCTTTCATATCGAAACCTGGCAGTAGACAATTCCTGTGTGAATGGTCTCAAGAGACACTTTCCTTGTAAAGGAGGCAAGTGATGGATGAGGCATCTCGCATTTTAAACGTTATACAGGTGAAAGCACTGGATTATTCTGAGCCCGTGCCTACTGCTCTGTGTGTCTGAGTAGTTTGCTTTGTGGAACTGAAGTAGGTTTGGTAAGAAGGGCAGGACCATTAGAAAATGCTAACTGTTTTCCTCCTGTAATGCTTTTTCATATTTGACTGCTGCAGGGTGAAATAATGAAGAATTTTTTGGTAACAGATCAAAAATTCCTTTCTTGCTTAATTGAAAGTGTTTAAGAGAAGAAGGTCATTGAGAGGACAGATTTCAAGAAGTGGTATTTGCATTTGGTGATGCTTTGGAAAGAAACAGAGCATATTATGCATGCTTTTAAAGTATATATGGTGAACGCACTGCCAAATCTGTGGAATTTTATAGGCAGCTACTGTGAACAGTAATAGCAGTAAATGAATCTGCTTTTTACCCCTACTGAAACTGGCACTGTAAGCTTTAGGAGGTCCTTTTGCTTTTTTAAAACTTATTTTGACATACCTCAGCCCTGTCAGCAAACCTCTGCTGTGTTAGTGGTAATATAAATTGTCTCCCAAACCCTGCAATATTCTACACAAAATCCAGAACCTGAATGAAGAGAAAGCTGACACCGGTATGTGATGTAGTGCCACTGGAAAAGAAAAAGCAACAGGTCTGTGAGGATACATAGAGAGTACCTGGGGGGAAAAAAGGGGGGGGGAAAATATTCAAGTGAGAAGATCACTATAGCAGAAATGAGAGGAAAACAAAATCTCAGTGTGAGGTGACGTATTTGGAGGGTGAAGGAGAGATGGGGAAGTAAGGCCAGGTTTAAGAGGATGTTTGTGAGGAACAGGGGAACGATGCTCAAAAGAGAAATGGGAGGAGCTTGAGTGAGAGAAAGAGAGATTGGGAGAGACATCAAATTAGGAAAGAAAAATGTCTTACAATAAAAAGAGATAAATAATATTTCACAGGAAACTAAATTAGCCAAACCATGGGAAAGATTTAAACAACAAGGAAAGTGAGAGAAATCAAATACCAAGGAAAGGGAAGGATGGAAGAGAACAAAATACTGATCTTCAAAATAAAATAAAATAGTTGTATTAATTTTATTGTTTTCTTGGAAGATTTTGTGGTGGGTCGGATGTCTGCTCTGAGAGAAAGTGAAAGATAGAATAGGAAAAACTGTGATTTTTGTTTTCCAGGCTTTCCTGCGCAGGAAATGTAATAGGAAGTTATTTTTATTAACCAAGATCAGAGAACATGCAACAACAAACTACCAAGAATGGTGTGGAAAATCCGGTTATTTTTCCAGTCAGACCAGAAGAACCTGTGGCCATTGACCAGCAGGAGCCTAAGGGTCAGATTATTCAGCAGCAGGATCAGTGAAATGAATGGCTATTGGAATCTGTGTGTCTTTAAACATACGCCAACCAACTTACATCACAGACAAAAAAAATCTTGAACACTATGTAGCTGATGTTTGTAGCTGTTCATGAGTTGCTTTGCAATCTGTTTTGTCTACCCAATCAACACAAAAAGTGGACTTGTCTGATTTCATTTGCAAGCGTGAAACCAATTGATTTTACGGAGATATACTGCTTGCTGAGCGGTATTTTTCCATCAAGGCAGTTAGGTTACAGTGGCCAGCAAAAAATGATGATGCAGAAGAGCCAGAACAGTGAGAGCCTTGGATAGACAGAGGGGAGTGTCTTTTGCAAAGTGTTTTGGTGGTTGTCAGGTGGAATGCAGCCCTTGGTTCGGCATAACCATGATGCTGACTGTGCTGGGAGGGGTTTATCCTTTCAAAAGCTGTGAGATGCTGTGGCAATAATCGGCCCACATCCCTAACATAGTTGCAAGGGACTGGGGGGAGCACAATGACTTTATTTGTGATGGAGGCCCCATCCCTGGAGACATTCAAGGCCAGGCTTGATGAGGCTCTGAGCAACCTGATCTAGTTAAAGATGTCCCTGCTTACTGCAGGGAGGTTGGATTAGACAACCTTTAAAGGTCCCTTCCAACCCAACACATTCTATGATTCTATGGTTTGCAGCAATAGCATGCTTTTCATCTGCAAAGGAAACATTCAGCTGGCTACCTTGCCTGGACTTACCAGTGACCAGTGTTTCATCTTAGCAGCCCTGGTTGAGCACACATGCAGAACAGAAATATGTTTGTTTATGGGCAGGAAATGCATAAGCCTTTTAATGGATAAAGCGTGAGTTTGAAGCATTAAACGTGACCTGCTTTGTTGTATGCCAGTACCTGCAAAGGGTTATTCTTTGTAGTGTCCTACTTGGACTCAAGCACTAAAGCTTTCATCAAAGTAAATCTGATTATTTTGCACATGGTTTTCCTGAAAGGATGTTATGATTTTCTAGATGTTTGGTGGCTGGTGATAAATTAGGCTTTTATGATGTCATGTGAAAGGCCACTGCTTGGACTTCCTTCTCTATCAAGCGTGCTGGAGAATACATTTGGGACGTACTCACAATCAGAAATTATCCTACCTTGTTTTACTTTAACCCTTTTGCGGACCATTGCTTGCTTTGTAACTAGAGGTGTTCGGGCAAGGATAGCTTCACTTTTGCAGACAGGAGACCCATGGTATCCTGTCCTGAGTCCCCTCCATATACTGCGTCTGAAATGGATTTATTTTTTTTTTTCCTTGGGTAACAAAGCCTCAGCTCATGAGCTCCCTTTTAAGCCTTTCACAGCTTAAATTCTTTCCATTTATTGTGTCTTGAAAAGGGTTTTCAAATCAGATGGGGGCTTTAGTGAGAAATTGGAATGCAGTGAGGGGTGGGGGCGAAGGTGATGCATCTCATAAATTAGGTCAGGTTTATGACCATGTAGAGGGATGCTGCTTCTAAAAAAAACAGCCAGCAGTAAAAGGCAGTACCTAACTGCTTTGTCCAGAGAAGTGGCAGCTCACTGCTTCATCCCCTGTACTGCAGGGAGGGAGTATTTTACAACTGTTCTTCGAACAATGAGAAATGACTAACCATCCTCCATGCTAACTCTTTTGTACTAGTTAATCCATAGCAGGAAGGAAGGCAGGAAGAGAGACGTGTCCATCCCCTCTCTGTCCTTCCCCACCCCAATCTTTGCACAAGCTTCAGGGGGAGAGAGGTTCATGTATCAATGTAACAGGTAAGGGAGGGAGTGTCACCTCTTCTGCCCAACCTGACTCACAGCCAAGCCTTCAGAGTAGTGAGATGAGCACTGCACACACAGCAAAGGCAGCAATTGCTGTTACAGGTGGGTTAAAATTTTCCAATGACATGTTCCTTAGATGAAAAATGACATTTTGAGTAATTTTTTTTTTTATTAGAGCAAATACAACAGCACACCCTTCAAAAAAAAAAAAAAAAAAAATTAGTATCATTTTGATGTTAACATAACAAACGCCTTGATTTTTTTCAGAGATGTGAATATCCATAAGGGTAGTAAAATGACCAGAAGCAATGCATCCTGTACAAGATAAAGAATTCATCTTATGGAGTAGTAATACCCTGCTAATCATAGACCTGCATTCATTAAATTGCTGCTTAATGCTCTGAAGATAGATAGATAAATATCTATAGGTAGAATACAAGATCACTGTCCTAATGTTGATCGTTTTGTTGCTTATCATTTGGTATTTGACTAGCAATGGTAACTAAACCTATGAACTTTTCCAATATAAGTTGTTATAAACAAAGTATTTTTTTAGTGGAAGAAGAGAAGAAACTAAGTAGCCTTCCAGCATGGATTTCTGGGGTTAACAGTTTTCCTATTCATCTTGACATGTCAGTCAGTGAACACAGCTAACCCTAAGGGGCCGTATTCCATTTTCCAGTAAGAAATGTAGACGTTACTACACAATTAACCTCTCTGAAATCAAACAGCTTCAAAGAGTGATTTCCTGATGTTTGCAGAAAATTTGAAGAGTAGGGAGTGATGAGAAAAATAATCGGAGTGGCTTAAAAAAATTGTGAGAATTGCATTTAATAATTTTAAACGGTACCATGCCCTTGCCTAAATAATACATACTGTGTGTGGCAATCAAACCATGTACGCTGAAGACATGATTATCTTACTCTCCCCCACCCAAAATTGTTGTCAGAGTAGCAAACAGCCCACGATGAAGCAAGAAGCAAACACATTTAATAGTGAACAAAACCAGGACTTGGAGTGAAAAGAGAAGGAACTTGTTCTTTTTCCTATACTGCAGCTGATCTCCACCCACGTGAAAGAGATTCGTCCCGCAGAGAGTCTTGGTTTTTAGTGATGTGAAGGTGACACACGGGCGCTCTCTCTACCTTCTGGCCTGGGAGCCTGAAGAAACCCGCTCGTATGCAACCTTCCCAAAACCTCTGCTGTAAAGAGAAAATGTACAAATGCTTCTAACGCATCATGCAAAATCCAGGTTGTTCAAACACCTCTTTTATGCACAGGTTAGCTTGAAGCATGCTTGAAGATCGCACATCGTTTCCTATCGGCAGCCAGGCTACGGGGCAGTGATGGCCAATGGGAGTGGTACCACCTTTAACCAGCATTCGCAAAGAGCAATTCTATTTTGTTAGAAGAGTTGGAAAAGCTTAGTTTGGTTCGTAATAACACATAGAATTTAAGTATTAGTTTGCATTTTAGCAAACATGCTAAAGGTTTTTAGGTGTGATGTGTGCATTTGGATGACTGGGTATGCCACAGCAGAAAGAAAGTGTTTATGTGTCCAGCTCTAATACCTGAACTATCATAATTATGGTCTGTACATGGCAAATTAAATGGGTTTGATCTTCTTCCTCTCCTCCAGAAGTTCCCTGCTTTTTCAGCAGAGGCATTCCCATAAACTAGAAACAATCTCACTGCCTTTCAGTGCTTAAAGGGGGCCCACAGGAAAGATGGGGACAAACTTTTTAGCAGGGCCTGTTGTGATAGGACAAGGGGTAATGGCTTTAAACTAAAAGAGGGAAGATTTAGACTAGATATAAGGAAGAAACTTTTCACAATGAGGGTGGTGAAACACTGGAACAGGTTGCCCAGAGAGGTGGTGGAGGCCCCATCCCTGGAAACATTCAAGGCCAGGTTGGACGGGGCTCTGAGCAACCTGATCTAGTTGAAGATGTCCCCGCTTACTGCAGGGGGGTTGGACTAGATGACCTTTAAAGGTCCCTTCCAACCCAACACATTCTATGATTCTATCATTCTATTCACAAGCCGCTTCAGTGTTTTGCAGAGCTGTGAGCTGAGGTTACAATTACACTCTCATCCAAGCTGGGGAACACCTTCCAGATCTTCCCAAGAGAGCAGAACTGGGCCTCGGGGCAAAGTGAGAGGGAGGGAAGCACCCGCCGCACCGCAGCCAGCTGCGGTAATTTTGCCATTCGCAGCAGCGGGGCTTTCCCTGCTGGGGAGGGGACACGGACACCCTTCAGCCCGCCTCACATGTGGGATCCCGAAAAGCACCCATGGCCCAACTCGTGGCAGGATGCTCTGGCGCAGAGCTACGCTGATCCCCGTGCGGGACGGCTCCTGACTGAGACAGCTCAGCTCCAGATCCAAAGCAAGGGAAATTCAGCACTGGCTTCAGGGATATCGGGCTGTAATTCGGGAGGAATTTTATCTGGCTCGCGGGACAGCACTGGCCAAGATGTTTTCTCAGGCTTGGCTTGGCAAGCTAATAGATCTGAGTAACGCTCAGCCCTGCGAGGGGGCTCCTGTGCCTGCAGCTCCACCAGTGCTTGCACCGTGGATGAGGTCTGCACGTGGGTCTCCTGGGGACGCGTGCGGGCCGTGGCCTCGCCTCCATTCACCGGGGCACTGCGATTAAGCTCCGGCGACAAGGCTCCCGAGGCACCCGGGGCCAGCTCCCCCCGCTTCGCTGTTTTATCTGCGGTGCCGGTGGGGCTGCCAAGGGCTGGGGCTGAGGGAGCCCCTTTCCCCGGAGCGGAGCATTGTTCCCGGCCTCCGGCCGCCGCGTGGCCCCCGCTGATGGACAATACCGCCCGACCCCGACTTCCTGAGCAGACCAGACAGCTTGCTGTTTTCTTCTGCGTCTCTTATCACCCCCTGTCATTGAAAGAGAGAGGTCTGGCTTCGGCTTCGGTTTGGGCTGATAGGCAGCAGCAAAGTGGAAAAGGCGCAGGGGAGGGAGGGGAAGAGGAGGAGGAGGAGGAGGGAGAGGAGCTCCATTACTGTTATTATCGCCCTAATGTTTATTGCTGCACCGAGTTCATTTGCCTTAACCCTTTGGAAGGTGGTCAAATTAAAGATTATCAAACCGATAAGATAAAGCCGCTGTTCTAACGCCCCCGGTTCCTGGCGGAAAAGCGAAGGCTGTGCTCAGGTTTTTATTGACCGTGCGGCTTGTGTTGACACCGTGTTGCTGGCGTACAGCGGCGTCCCGAGATAAGGCCTTACCCTAAAGATGCCCGGCACTCACAGCCTGCCGAGGTCCGTCAGATGTGCTGGGGCTCAGCCCCGCGCAGAATCAGCCCTTTCCTCAAGTCGTTCTTCCCCCTCCCCTTCCCCCCCTCGACACGGTTTTACTAAAAGTGGAGCTTTCTGAATAGGGAGGGGATTTGCACAGGAAAACATGCTGGGGGGAAAAAACATTATGCCTCTTATTTTAAATGGCATTTTGTTATATGTGAGTTTCAGCCTATTGGTTGCTTTTGCCTTTTGCCTTTTCCTGTGGTTCTTTGCAAACAATACTGTCTTTCTGCAAAAGACTGCTGACCCAAGAGTGGAAAGCAGTCTGTTCATGCTGCATTAAAACAAATTTAGATCAGGAACCAAATTCACTGGCATTCTTCTATTCCCTTGGTACCCTAACTGCTCCACAATTTTGCTTTTCTAAGAACAGTGGAAAGAAAAAATGAAAACTGAGCGACACATTATGGCTCTTCTTAAATTCCTGAAGATGTTTACTGTGTTCCTGTTAGGCTTGGGCTTTGCTCATTGACATGTTTTATCTTCAGTCTCCTCATATTTTCTGTGGAGATAGGAGTCTCTTGCTTTATAACTATGCTTTTTTTTTCCCCCCTGTTACTATAGATATTATAACAAACACTACCCTTTGCAAAGAAATCGAGCCAGCGCTTTCTGCCTTGTGGATCTCCGTAAAGCACTTACAGAGCAATGTACGGCAGACTCGGTGCTTATTACTGTGACTCCTTCTGGGGTTTGATCTGAGCTTAGCTGAACTGTGCATTGAATTTTGCACAAGCAAGGTGCACGTTTACAGCCTCTACAGCTCTGAATTTAGTGAGATCCTACTGCTTTTCTTAACGGAGTGGACAGGGAATAGCTCGGCTGAAGTCCCAGAAGCTGCTCTCCAGCGTTGCATCTGGGTTAAGACACGTCCCCAGGCCCGGTGGCAAGTGCGGGAGAACACCAGGGAATGGAGGGATAAGGGTGATGGTAGAAGAGCTGCCTGGTGAGCAATGCATGCAGTCTCCTGATTTTTTGCAACAAACGCTTTAATAGGGCTGTTCTTCAGGCAGTGAGCTGCAGCAGATGCCCAGATACATCGTGGGGCTAATGTTGCTCCTGAGATGTGCTACGTGACCCCACATTAAAAATTGCTACGAAAAATGCTCCAAAAAGTGCACAAAAGGGGAGACTGATTCATAAGATAAACTTTGATGTATACATCACTGAGATATAATGGTGAAAATGCAAAACTGCGAGCTAACGTTGTCTAATTAAGTAGCAGCTATGCTTATTAATTTTGCTTTTAATGGGACGAGTTAAAGCTGAAAGGCGACTGTTTTAAGAAGGAAATAAGGCAAATAAAACACAAGCAGGGTTTGCAGGAAACTTTGGCCCTTAGAGTCTTGAAATCCTTCCCGACAAAACTTCTCGAGCAAAAGAGCGCAAGACTAAACACGCAAGCCAGAGCCTGCGCCGAGCTGGGGCTGTGCTCTTTACTTAGGGGAGCTCTGATGTAACAAATCATCTTCCAAGCGGCCGTGCTGATTGTGAACGTAACCCTGGCTGCTTTTCAGATGCAGTAAAACTGTTGTGTGCTTAGATCGAGCCTGTTTATTTTTAGAGGTAAAGCCTTGTCCCTGCTGCAGCGAGTGGAGCTGGGCACGATTCCATCGCAGGTGTTTTTGCTGAGGACTCGGTCTCAGTTTTATTCTGGTGTAAGAGAGAGCAAAAGCTGGCGCTCGGTGCTGGCTTCAGCGAAGGCACATTCTAAAGGGAATCAGCTGAGTTGTCGGAATAAAGGAAGCCTTGGCCTTCTTTCAGGCCATGCTATCCCCTTTTTCTCACATTGTCTCAAGGCTTTAAATTTTCAGTTAAAGTTAATTGAATGAGACAGTGATACATTGCACAGTGAAACCAGATCAATCACTGCACAAGTCAAAATAGGAGTCGTGATGACACTCAGAACAAGAGCTTGGGAAATGTGATATTTACATTAAAATACTTTACATTTTTGTCTCATGGTTTTAAAACCAAATTTAAAAATGCCTTACTACATCACATAACAAATTTCTCTCTGTTTTCTGTATGTATTTGCATGTGTGGATTTGGACAATAAAACTGAATTATTATAAAATTAGATTTAGTAAGACTGGGATATTTTCTACACAGTTCCACAGCCTCATTTATAGAAAAGCTAAAACAGAAAAACTCACATCGGATAAACCCATTCTTTCCTCTGCGAGCCAGTCGTATTACATTGAGGTGCTTATAAAGCCGTAGGAGAGTTTATTCTCATATTAAGTGGCAACAGAGAATTTGACTGTTGTCTTTTCCATCTTCCTGCCCTTTAAATATTTGCCTGGATGGTATTTCTGACTCTTTAACTTGCAGTTAAAACTCGTCATTACTGTGCACTTATGTTAACTGCATTTGCATGGAATAAGGGCTTGTTCCTCCCAAAATGGATAAGTAAAACCAAAGACTTAATTTTGCGTTCACGATCTGAGTACGGTAGAAACAACAGAAAGCCTTAATCGGTGTTTTCAGGTTTGCAAACTCTCAGCTCAGTATCTAAATCCTCAGGGTTTTCACGGAGTCAAAGGGCTTTGTTTCTCTGTCAGTAGGTAAAGCGCAATGCCACAGAAAAAGTTATCCTGCAGGAATACAAACCATAAACTTGTGTCATTTCATCAGGTGCCTTTCCATCAGGAATAGGGATACTGGGCAATTTACTTGCAGCAGCTGCTGTTTTTCGAGAACACTCTCCCATCCCACCCCACTCCACCCCCCAACAAAAAAAAAAATCCAGGTTTTCTCCTGTGGAACTTCACCTCTTCTTTGCTTTCTGATCTGGTTGTACCTCCAGAAAGTGAAGCCCTGACACTGAAGAATCAATACATTTTAATGATCAGCACGCCAGAGGTTTTTCGGTTGTGGGGTTTTTTGTGCCTTTTTTTTTTTTTTCCCTTTTGGAAGCCTGACAAATGCATCTCTGGTTTCAGTGAAAGACTTGAATAATATAAACAAGCAGTCATTCCGTTCCATGAGGAGCTTTTTTAAATATTCTTATTTTATTGTAATTACCTTATTGTTTTCATATTATGAGCTACTTGTAGAAAAATACAGGAAACATGACTGCAATACAATCCTTTAATCAGGAATAGCTTTGTTCCAGTCATCATTTCCATTCACTGTTGAAACTTTGACTATGAAGAATGCCATCAAACCTTGAATTTAGATGTAATGTGGTGTTAATATTACGGTTTCATTTGATCTCTATACCTAGTAACTTCTATAAGAGAACTTTTTAAAAAGTGTCTAGGAGGCATTTTATCTGTAATGCTATTTTCAAGTAAATCTAACTACAAAAGTTTCTCAAAAGTACACAAACTTCTTCAGGAGAGCCAGATTAAAGATCTTTAACCTAAGTTACTGGGGAATTTGTATTATCATATATATTAAATCTTTTTTTCTCTCTTTTTTTTTTCTTTGCTCACGGATTATGCCATAATACCTTTACTGCATCATTGTTAAAGCATGTGAACTTTTAAGGGAAAAATACTCTTTTTTTTTTAATTATTTAAGTGGATTTGATATACTAGTTGTTTGTGTTATCTCTATGTATAATCCAGCACTGCAAGAAACTTCACTTTTACTGATTTGCAGCCTCCCCCCAACCTTATTTTGGCCTATTCAGCAGCTGAGTGTTTATGTTTTTGAATGAAGGGCTGGAATTAGGTGAAGTATTTTTTTAGATAAACTGTTTTAACAAAAAGCATTTGTCCAAGCAAGTTAAAAGACTGCTCCCAAGCTGTTCAAAAGCAGAATGCAGCTACATAAAGCAGGCGATGGCAATTCATTCTGTTCTTCCTGGTCCTTTTTTTTTTTTTTAAAAAAAAAAAAGGGAAGCCAGTATCCTAGATAGGCTCGGTTTCAAAGGATGTTTCGATACAAAGATTGTAGATGTAAAATTATTACTTACACAGCATTTATGAGAATTAAACTCTAATTTTTATGGTACAGCTTTTAGGACTTAAAACTAGATGGTATTAAAACACTTCACTTCTAGTTAATGGCTTGAATTAGGACTGAATAAACGGCAATTGTTTTTCTACCAAAATTATTATTTATAAGAAGGATGTCCTTGTTTCCAGGCACATGTATACACACATATATAGTGTAAATTAAGCCAAACTCCAGATAAAAGGCATACCTCCAAGAGCACATTAGGGTCTGATCCAAATTTTGTCAAAGCTAGTGGGAGTCTTTCCCATTTCAAACCAGATTTTGCAATCCATATTCACACGACCCTCCAGGGGATCCCTCGAGCTGACGCGGTTTTGCATGACTTGGCCTCAAATGTCTGCTGCAGTTTCTAAAAACCCATTATAGGGCCGCAGTAGGAAATCGTTTAGTCTAATTTAAGGAAATCACAGCCTTTTTTTTTTTATTATTTTCATATCATTTTATTCTGATCCATCTGTTTACTCTTTTCTGAAGGCAGGCTGAAATGTTTTTAGCCTAAAGACTGAACTAGTAAAAACGCTGCTGCCTGGAATAGCCTCAGCAGACGTGTTTGTTCCACATCCCTTTCTTCGGTGCGATATTTCCTTTGGTGGATTTCCTCTGCTCCTGGAAGCGAGCTGTCTAGCTTTCTGGAGCACAATTACGAAGAAGAATTTCCTACGTTTTACTGCACAGGATGAGGTGATTTTGGAAGTTAGCATGACCCGAACCACACATGCACAAAAGATAGCATCTGAAAAATGTAGTGTGCGGCAGTACAGTTAAAAAATCTACAGCCAGAAAATGCTCCTTGGCTCCACCGCTGGCCAGAGAGTGGAAGAGGGAGGAGAAAGGCAGTCTGTGCATTTTTCAGGAAAGCCTGCTGTGTTACCACCATAAAGTCAAATGCAAGAGCAGAATTCAGCCTTAGCCTTCTTGTTCTGTAATAAAGTTGGGTTGAGTTGGTTTTCTTTAAACCCGGACAGATATAATTTTAGCATTTACTGCCACAGAGAAAGGAAGCTTGTGAGGAGAGATGATATATTTTATTAAATCAACACATACAATTGGAAAAAGGTAACTATTTGAACATGGTATTTGAATTTTAAACGAAGATTCAGTCACTTTTTTCATTCACTTAGAAATGCAGTCAACGGAGCTTTTTTCTTTGTTTAATTTTGTTATGTTATTTTCGATGACTAGTTGTGGGATTGTTTTGGTGTGGTAGCGCTTTTAGGACTACTTGAACAGTAAGGCGAATATGACCGAAGTCTTGGTTTCTGTAATGGTTTCAAGATAATTTCTTTTCATTTATGAGGTATTTAGACTTTTCTTTGCATGTGGATGCTCAAAATACTCTATAAAAAAGATGTAGGCATTCAAAAGCTGGATGTTTACTACTGTTGCATATGGTTACCCATATTCATAACAGTCTTTCAGCATCATCTGTCTGTGATCACATTTTTATTTGAAAGAGACTAGTTGCCATGTTTGCTCTGTGATTTACATTATTTAAACAAATGGGGGAAAAAAGAATTTGAAACAGCTCATTCAATAGCATGACTAAGACATATGACAACTTCTTTTAAAATGTTCAGCATTATACAGCCATAAGGATGGAGTTCAAACCCCGCGCACACACAAAAACAAAGAATAACTCTTTCAGTCTGAAACAGCCTGGTGAAAGGATGCTGCCTCCTGGTGATTTATAGGCATATAAGCTACCACTAAAATTGCATCTTAAAAAGAAATATTTTGTCCTCGGAAGAGTCCCAGCGGTGGCCCCAGCCGCGCTTGGCTCATGGGGAAGCATGAGCAACAGGGAGCCATCGAAGTGGGGAAGGTGGACACTTCTCACATCACCTCTCTCTTCTTTTCCACAGGATTTTCTGCAAGGAGACTGTACCAAAGCCAGACAAAAGCTGAACTGGAAGCCGAGAGTCACGTTTGATGTGAGTGGCCTTTCTGGCATGCTTTGTACCTGCTGGGTGTTCGTGTCCTCTAAAAGAAATCCACAGGGAGGGAAAGGGAAGGGGGGACCTCTGTGGGGTGAGTTGGGCACACGGAGAAATCCCACTTCCCAGCGATGGGCAGCCCCGGTGCACAGCAGCACACCGACACACACGCTGGGGCTGGGGCCCGGAACGCTGGGAGAGGAGCCCAGCAAAGCCCTGTCCCTTCCTTGTCCTGATGCGGGGGGCCAGGGGGGGCTCATCGCGCTGCGGGGTGCTCCTGACATGCTGCCCATTCATCCCCTGCGCCGGGGCCCTCATCTGCCTCTCTCCTTCCACGCAGGAACTGGTGAGGGAGATGGTGGATGCCGACGTGGAGCTCATGAGGAACAACCCCAACGCCTGAGCCCTGGCTGGGCCCAGCAGGCATCTCAGGACTCATGCCAGGGGTGCGCCCCACGGCCAGCACCGCCATGAGCTGCCGGGGTGGGTGGCTGCCCCTCCCCGTGGCGGTTTTGTTGCTGGCCTGCCTGTACGTGAAAGCCCGGTTTTATCCCCCCCTCCACCCTCCACACCCTCCTGGTGCCTCTCGCCCCACACGTCATCCCAGGGTCAGCCCTGCCTGGGCTAACTCTGGCTCCTGCCATTAACTGGGGAGGGGTCACACACACCCCTGATACTGTACCTGCGGTACCAATGAGCCAGCAAGCCTGCTGATTTCCCTTTTTAATTAAAACTCATCTTTCTATTACCTAGGCCCTCCAGCACATTTGTAGTACTTTCTCCCATTTGAAAAGCAAGTGTCCCCTGCCCGCCACCCCCCAAACCTCCCCTCTCTTCCAGCAACAATGGCAGCAAACCTCTGGCACAAACGTGGGCTCGCCATCCCTCCGGCCCTTGCTCCACAGCTTCCCCTCTTCTGCCTTTCCTGAACACTCCTTGTTTTTCTTTCCTGCAGCCTTACCTCCACCCCAGCGGCCCATTTCCACCACTTGAACTCTGTAAAAGTTTGGATAACTTGATATAACTTGCAGTGAAATCGCCTTTTGACCATGCCGAATTAATTCTTAATTGCTGGAATCGCTTTCAAACCAGTCAGAGGGGGGCTTGTAAGCATTTTTCAGATCTTCATTTCAGAGTGTGCGTGAGTCACAGAAAGCCTTTTTGTACAGCGCCTTCTCGATCCGGGGGTTTAGTGTGTTTTGGATTTTGCACCCCCCCACACCTCCCCCCCCCCCCGAATCAACCCATTCCCCTTCCATCCTTTTCCTGCTTACTATAATTAGACCTCGGACGGGAGCTTGAACCATCTTAAAAGATGACTTAAGAAATAAAAACAAAATAAATAAATAAATAAATAAAAAAGCTTTAAAAAAAAAAACCCAGAAACTTCAAGGTGAGTAAATATTTTTGCACTTTTCGTGCCAAGGTGCCCGGGTTATCCAGAGGTCGTCGAGCCCATACATTTCCCGTTGGTTTAGGATCTTCCACCCACCGATTACTCCCATCGTTTTAGCTTTATGCCTGGAAATGAGCGAAGGGCGAGATACACGGCGGTTGGGCTGGGGGGGGGGAGACACACAGAATATACACCTTCTCCCAGTGCACCTCTCGCTTTTTTTTTTTTTTTTTTTTTTTTACTCTGTACTGGGGGGACACCCCTGTGAAAAGGGGAGAGACGGGGCGGGGGCAGAGGGAGCTGGGCTCGGGGGTGGTTTCGTGATGGAAGGGGTGCGGGGGGGGAGGTGCGACGGGGCTGGGGAGCAGCCTGCGGGGAACCGGGCTGCCGGAGGGAAAGAGAGAGGGCTCTTTGTGCGCCTGGCGCGGAAGGCGGGCACTTGCCAGAGGTGCAGTGGAAAAATGTACGAGCTGGCGGTGGCCGCGGCCCCGGGCAGCCGGAGGGGAGCAGCCGCCTCCTTTCGGGGGGCTGTCCCCGCGGGAGCGAGGAGGAGCGCGGCCAGCCCCCAGCACACGGGGAAAGAGAAACGCCCGGAGCCCGTTCGCTGCGTGGGAGCCCTTGCTTGCAGGTGCGCGGACTGCGCGCCTTCGCAGGGCGGAGAGGATGGGGGGGAGCTGAGGGACCCGTCGGGTGAGGGAGAGTTGTCCCCGTCGCACTCGCTCCTCCAAGCAGCGCCCCACGCGTGCGAGGCTCTCCAGCAACCCCCCGCGCACGGTCCCCGCGGTGCGTCGGGGCTCCCCCGGCACAGACCACCGCCCAGCGGGGCGCGGACGCTCCGTCGGTGGGGAGGCCTGGAAGCGCGCAGCGTCACGCACACACTGCCACATCCACGCGTGGGTATATTTATACAAAGCCTGCTGGGGTGCTTTACCCCAGGAGTGCGGGCACGACTCCGCCGCTGCGCTTTTTTTCTTTTAGAGTAAAATAACAACAAACCCCCTCCCGTGGGCGCGTGTCCTTTGCTTTAGCTGCTCTCCCCCCGCCGTGTTCACCCCGCGTGGGGCCGCTGCGCACCCCAGACAGTACGCGCTCGCCCGCCGTGCCGCGGGCACCCACCCGCGGGTGGCCGCAGGGCTGCGGCCGTGCTCTGCGGGTCGCTGCCGCACATCCCCACGGCCGAGGGGTTCCCTCCCCCCCACCCCCCCGGCCCCGGGGCCTCGGACAAGTGGTCACAGGCTGCGGGTGGCGGATCTTTGGTGGCGCACGTAATTAAAAGAAAAAAAGTATTAAAGCGCTTCTATGACAAGGTATTTTTGTATTGCTGGGAACTATTTTTTGCTTACAGTGATTCACTGGGAGGCTTGCTGGTACATCTGAGTATGAGTTCACACGTCTCTGCAGAGGGCTGGGAACCTTTACATGAGCTGCCAGTTTTCCTTCGACCTCTGGGTTGATTTTTTTTTTTTTTTCCTGTGGCATCTCTTAACTGTGACGCATTCAGGAGCAGCAGTTTTATTCTCCATTTTCGGTCTGTATTGAGGGGCGAGCGGGGAAGGGGATGAGAAGGCAAAAAAAAAACCGTTCTAGAGCAAGCGGTCGTTCCATGGTGACCTTGTGCTGGATGTCTTTTTGCTGCTTTTGTAAAAAAAAATAAATAAATAAAATTTCTACTAGTCGTGACAGCACAAAACGTGCGTCCCAGCACTTGCCCCGCTGCTTCTTACAATTTGGCAAAGCTCCGAACCGCTTTTCGGTTTTACCACCGCCTTCCCACCCGATTTTAAATTCCTCCGAAAGTACCGCTCTTTGCAATGACCACGGAATCACTTATTGAAAACGAAATAATTATTAAAACAAACAACAACAAAAAAACCCAACCCAACAACATGCGGCGATTTAGGGAGATTCTATCTACGTATTTAGCTATGACACCAGTTACAGACTAATGCTCTATACATCGGTTTAATGTGTGTGTCAAGCGTTTTCCCCTCTGCCCGTCTCATGTCTCATCGGGGGTCATTACAACTTCGTTAATTTAAAAGGCCCCCGGTCTCCTGTCCCTTTCACAAGCGTCACACCGGCTGCAGCGAACAAAGCAAACGGCAAGGTGGGTTTTGCTTTTGCTCCCCGGCTCTGCCGGCTGCCGAGCGGCAGCGCTGACGGGGGAAGGCCAGTTGCCCGCCGGGGCCAGCGTGCGGCCGCCCTGCCAGCCAGGGGGCCGGGGAGGGGAGCGCGAAGCCGGGAGCCAGCCTGGGGGCCCACACCCGGGCAGCCTGTCCCACCGCCTCCTGGGAAGCGGCAGGGATCCCCCTGCGCCGCTACTACGGGGAGAAGCGAGATAGTAACGGCGGCGCGGCGCGGTGGGGGCTGCCCGGGCGTGCGCCCCGTCGGGAGGAGGGGTGGGTTCAGGCGGGCAGGGAGAGGAGAAAGGGTCCAGCGCCTGCCCGGGGGCTTGTGGAGGGCCGGAGCCCGCTCGGCAGAGCCGGCCTGGCCCTGCCCGCGGCTCCCAGCGCCGGGAGCTGGGAGCCGCCAAGGCAGAGCTGGCTCCCCTGCGCCCGCCGCCTGCCAGCGCCGCCGCCCCGCATCTCGCAGCCGTAACTCAGCCCCTCGCCTCCGCCGTGCGGGCCGCTGCCCTTCCCCCAAAGTCAAAGGTAAAACTGCCACGAAAGCCTTTTTTTTTTTTTTTAATTTTTTTTTTTTTTCCTGAGGCCTTTCAGGGGCGCTCGGGACCACCGGGCCCACTCGTGGGCCGCAAAAACCCCGCAGGGAGCAAGGAGCGCGGCGGAGGCCTGCGGCGGGGTCGCTCCACGGCAGCACAACCCCCTCCCCCTCACCGCCACCGCTGCAAGAGGTCCCGGGCGGGGGTCGGCCCTGCCCCGGAGCCCGCCGGCAGCGCAGCCCGCCCGCCGCCCCGGCCCCGCCGCGGAAGGCCGGCGAGACAAAGCGACGGGGTTTTCCTCGGTGTCGCGGAGCAAAACGGCCAGCGCCATCTAAAAATACACCTCCTGCTCGCAGCGTCAGCCTGAAGGGTAAAAGCAAAGCGGGAGGGAGGGGGGGCGAGGAGGAGGGGGCACAGACCCACTACTCGGTGCCCGGAGTGGGGAAATGGCTCCGCGGCCAGCCCTGGTCGCGCACGGAGACGGAGCGATTGCTGTAAATGTATTTAGAAAAATAAATTTTAGGTGTAAACTGGGGGAACGGAGGAGTCCCCCGGCTCCCTCCTCTCACCCCCAGCTCCCTGCACATAAAGAAGCCGCAGCCCCCCCGCCCCGGGCGAACATGAGGGTCGCATCCTCTTCCCTCTCCTGGCCCGGCCGGGAAGGCGGGCGCGGGGAGGAGACCGGCCGCGCCGGGTGGGGGTCGCCGCCTTCGCCCCCAGTCTCTGGGCAGCAGGTTTGCAGGGGTGGGAGTCGAGGGAAGGCCCCCGGCCGGCTGGCAGGGCCGCGGTCCCTGCCTCCCCTTGCGATGACCCCCCTTCACCTCTGGTCCTTCGCTGGCGGAGCATTGTCTTCAGACACAACAAACCCAGAAAGGAGCGCTGGAGCAGGCAGAGCTCCAACGTTTTGACGGGTGGAAGAAAAACATCAACAGATACTTTGCAATTATTTGGTGATGGGGGCTAGGGGAGGCGGGCGGGGGGGAAGAGGTCGGTTCGCAGCGCAGCAGACGCTAATTGCAACCTTTGCTTTGCTAATGAGCTCGCGCCGGTTCATTCCGCGCTGCGTCGCAGTTCCCCACCATCTCCCCCCCACCCCCCTGGCGGAGCGCTTGCGGGGCGGGGAATGGCGTTGGGAGAAAACCGTAATTTTTCTGCAATTCGTTATTCGGTTTTAAATCCATCCCATCCTTGAGAGGCGAGGTTAGAAGCGCTGGCCGCGACTACTTTCATAAATCCTCGCTGAGAGAAAGCGGCGAGCAGCTTCTCGCTGGCAGAAGCGAGGGATGTGAGCGCCCGGATCCCGCCCGTCGCCCCGTCCTGCAGCCGAGCACCCCTGTCCCGGGGCGACAAGGGCTCGGCAGGGCGACCTGCCCTCCTCTAGCTTGCGGCTGCAGACCTACTTCACGCCATGGGAGCCGGGGGGGGTGGAATACATATCTACACACCACACAGGGATATACAGAAAAAGAGTCCCGGTAGAAACTCGCATCAAAAAGTCAGAGCGAATGTATTTATACTGGGCAATCTTGCAAGCACCGACATTGTTTAAACAATTCTCTTCTGCTTTGGACGATATTATCAGTACTTTTACATTATCGTTCAATGGAAAACATTCTTCTTTTTCCTTATTTCAAATATTTATTTAAAATTTAAAAAAAAATTAAACTCAGCCGCTTAAATATTCTGGCAAGTAAATAAATCCCAGGAACGGTGGGGAGAAAACGGCTATGGCGTTGCTTCAAAACCGAGCGCTTGCCTTCCGAGGGACGACGGCTGTAGCGATATGACCCGTTTATTCATCGATTCATATAAGATATAAATATCCTGAACTCATGAGTGTAATAATTTGCGTTTTTCTCTACTGGAGGAAATTCAGCTATTTTAAGAGTTAATGGTTCTAAATGTGTTGGTTTTCCTGCATTCTCCCCAGAGGTGGTGGGGGCTGGAAAGGAGGGGGGATTCCAGTTTGGGGGTTTCATTGTTGTTGTTTTAATTCTGCTGAACGCAGCCCAAAGCAACTGACCCGAATGTGGGGTAATACACTGCGTGACCAAGCCCCCTGACACCTAAAGGTCAGGTGAAAGTCTCCAGCAGGTAAGTCGCGGGCCGGCTGCCTGCTCGGCTCACTTGCTCTCTGGCTCACAAATTGTTCCCTTCTGCCCACCCAAGTCGTTTCAAGCTGTGTTTATTTAGGGGGCAAAAAAAAAAAAAAAAAAAAAAAAAATCGCCGACCACCCAATTCCCATTCAGCCGGAGAGCTTGTGAGTTCTCTCTTACCGGTAGCCCGGGCCGCCTTCCCCCCATCCCAGTGCTTTTTAATAGCTATTATTTTGCGGCACACGCATACCAGGCAAGGCGCAAGTTACATGCCTAGAAGGTCGCGGAGCTGTGCGCAACAAACGCATTTGCTTGTCGGGGGGGCGAGGGAGAAATCCCCCCCCAAACCCCCTGCTGGCACACGGGGAGGGAGCGTTTGCCGGCCGGTTCCCCCGCCTGCGCAGCACAAAACACCGGCGGGATGGCGAAGCAGGCGAGGCCGGGACGGGACGAAAACGAGCCCCTCGGATGACTGGGGCTTCCCTGCAGTGCTGTGCCACCGCCTGCTCCCCGCACACCGTGGCCCCCCTCCGCCGACCACGGCCACACTCCGACGGCGCTGGGCCGGCATCCACAGCCCGTGGGGTGCCCAGCAAATGCCACATCCGCGGCCGCTTCCCAAATCTCTGGGCGCCAGCAGCGTTCCCACCAAACTAAACCCAAGGGGAGAGGGGTTAGCTGCAAGTGACACCGAGGTCCCCTTGCTCCTGCCGGCTCAACCGGGAGTGACCCTTGGGAGACCTGGGGCTTACTCCAGCCCTCCAAACAGGCTTTTTCGGACGCTTTCTTGCAAAATGAGGGAGGTTCCTGCTCTCTTCCCCAAGCACCCGGTCGTTTGCTAGCGCTGTCTGCACTGCTAGCCCCCCGACTAGCACAAGGAGACCTGCCCCTTGCCCCAGGTACACGTGTAGAGTTTTCAGGGGGGGGACGACGACCCAGCATTGCTGGAAGGGGTCTCCGGTGCCCGCCAGGGTGCGGGGCTGCAGCCCGGCCCCGCAGAAACTCCCCCGCGCAAGGAGCCGTCCCTCCCCCGCCGATACGGCTATTGTTTCGTTCAATTAGGCTCCGTTTGATAAAAAACAATCGCTCGTTAACCCTCGCCCTCCTCCCTCCCGGCTGGTGTGTTGTGAATGGCGACATCGTCTCCCTTGACCCCCGTCTCCTTTTCTGTCTTTCTGTCCCCTGAAAAATGATTCCGCGAGCTCTGATTGAATTTTATTCCTTCCTGACCTGGCCCGTTTTTATTGCATGGACACCATCAATCTTGACCTAACGCGACGTTTGTTTATTACTTTGGAAAGAAGCGAATGGCTTTATGAGCCCCAGCGTAATTAAACCAGGAGGGCTACGTTCGTCGCGGCACCGCACCACCTTTGGGGCGGATTCACAACACAGACAAGCCGCCGGGGAGGGAAAGGCAGAAGGGAAAAGGGAAAAAAAAAAGGGGGGGGGGGGGGGGGGGGTGAGAAAAAACCCGCACACGGGAAGAGTAAGTGGCATCCTCCCAGCACGTCAGCTTGTGTGCGAGGTGCCGGCGGATCGAAACCCACGCACGTCCCAGGGGAGCCCCCGGCAGCTCCCTCACGCCACACTTTAGGCCCGCGATGTCGACGCGGAGCGCTTCTTGCGCCGCTTGTCGCGTAAACCCGGGCGCACCACCTGCGCCCCCGCGCAGCGACAGCTCGGCCTCGGGCACCCCGGCGGCGCCCGACGCTGCGCTCCTTATCCCCCTCCCCCCCCAAAAAAAACCCCACCGGCGCATCTTAAAATGACGGAAGCATTTAGCCAACATCCCCAAAACGGGGAACCGGGAAAAAACGGACTGACCACGCCGAGGGGCTTAAATTACTTTACAAGAGAAATTAATTGAAAGCTAATGTTCAATTAGCGGTTGCTGTTGAAATGGGTGATTTCGGGAAGAGGCTGGGGGGAGCGTTTCCAGGCGCCGCATCGCTGCGCTCCTGTACCTGCCTGCGCGCAGCGCAGCCATGTGCGCGCCTCGGCGCTGCACGCTTCTGCCTGCGCAATCAAGGCGACGTAATGAAGACTGCGCGTTGTTACCTCACGCTCGCCTTCGAGTGGGCGCCGAGACGCGCTCAGCCCCCGCCCGTGGGCGGCCGCTGCACGGCTTTCTGCGCGGCGGCCCCACGCAAAGGCCTCCCGCAAAACCCGCGCCGGCCTTTGCGTGCGCTCTTTGCGCGCAACGCGCAAGTGAAGCCTCCAGAGCCCAGAGCAAAGCTTTAAGTTCGCCCCGTGTTTTTGTGGGAGGCGAGGGCAGACGACAGCCCGGCACCGCAGTGCAACGGGCTGGGCAATGGGCTGGAACCGCCGGGTTACCGGTAGCGTTACAAAGTTAAACCCGACTATGAAAATATTCCCGTGCTAACTTCCAAGCGCCTTTCCCGAACTTCGCGGCTTTCAGAAAGTGCCCCAGCTATCGTAAAACGCCCATTTGGAAACATTCCCTTAACGTCTCCATCCACAACACGGTCTCACCACGTTCTCCCTCTGACCTGGCCTGTGGAGGAGGTAGGGAAGGGGTTTTAATCCATGTCCTCTCAACTATTTGCATGCACTTCTCTGCTATTTTTGGTTATGACCTTTGCAGAACATAATATGAACTGTCACTCGCTTGAAGAAGAAATTCCGAGGAGAAAACTTAGAAGGGAGAATATTCACCTTCTCTGTGTTTTCTTCAGTGTAAGCGAGAGGTGAGCAAATACAAGTAAGAAACCACCAGAATCAGATAAACGGAATGGTCCCTCAAATGAATTTAAAAAATAAAAGAAAATAAAAGAATGGGGTTTTTACTTAGACGGAAAGCAAAGCAACAGTTTTGGAGAAAAAAAAATGCATCTTGAACTAGAAAATACAACAAAAAGCGCCGTGCTGACCTGGCACCTAATGGACGGCTCTGCAGGCCGGGCTGGGGCCGAGCGTCCCCGCTGGCTGTCGGGGCTGCCACCAAAGATGCCGAGGCCTCACGGAGGCACCTTTCAGCTGCCGCCTGGGCGCACGTCCCGCGCCCGCCGCCGCGCAGGGTCGGACCACATCTCTTTTTGGCGTTTCAGGGCAAGGCCCCGTTCTGCTGGGAGACAATCACAGGTCAGAAGGGACACCGGCGTTTGCCTCCTGCTCGCAAGGGGAGGGAAGCACAAGAGGGACCGGGGTCCGGGCCCCGCTGCCCGCAGGAGAACGCCCAGCTCAGCGCCCGCCCCGATGCTCTGCCCAGCTCGGGAAGGTTTCTACCGAGCCCGCCGGGCCTCCCCCCTCCCAGCAGCAGCAGAACCGTCTCACGCCGGATGCCCTGGCCCGGCGGAGCGCGGAGCGGCGCGGCCGGCCCACCTCCGCGCAGCGCCGCGCAGGGACCCCCCCACCGGCCGGCTCCCGCTGCCAAGCCCGCACGATTCACTGCCCGCTGAAGGGACCCTCAGCACCGCTGATGTTATTTTCGTTATGAACAATTTCTGTGAGGATGGGGGAAGAGAAAATTATTATAATAATAATATTTTTTAAAAATAAATATTTTTTTTTAATAAAACCCAAGCCGAAGCATGCGCGTGCGGTGAGCCAGCCCGTCGCACTGAGAACCGGGAGGTGACCTCCGCCGCGACCACGCACGTCACTCCAGGAAAGGGATCCCCTCCGGGGCCAGAGGATCCCGGCACGACCTACCTCGCGTTCCCCTTCGCCCCCCCTCCCTGACTGCCAGCCGCCCCCCGGCCAGGCGAGTCCCCTTCACCCGCCCCTTTTGCAGCCAGGGCCGCGGGGAGCGCAAGTTGCGCGGCCGCCCCGCGGTGCCGGGGCTGCGGAGGGCAGCGGGCCGCCCCGGGGCGGCCGGGGCATTAGCAGTAATTATAGACGGCACTTGTTCAAGCTCCGCACAACCACCTCCCCCCCCAGCTCCCCTAACGGAGCAGCATCACTACCAATGCAACGGGCGATTAAACAAGCCGAGCTAAAAAAATGCTTTCCCTCCTATTTATTTTCGCCACAAACACCCAACCGCTGGAGACCGCTGAGAAAACCCAAAATACCGGAAAGCCGGCGCCTGATCGCAACAAAAATAACAGGCAAATAGCACATGCAATCGCCTCTTTACCCTCTCCTTTCTTCATTTTTTAGTTTTATTTTAAATACCGGGCAGGGAGGCGAGAATGGCGTTACCGTGCAGCCATACCACCCAGCTGCCGGGGGCAGAAGGAGCTGCAGCCGCTGGGGCTCCCCTCTCCAGGGAGGGGGAGCGAAGGAGAGAGGCGGTGAAAGCCCCGCCGTGTCCCCGGCCCGGTAACCCCGGTCACAAGGAGGGGGGAGGCGGGAGCTGCCTCCGCTCGGTACCGGGAGAGGGACGGTGGGGAGCAGAAGGTGAGCCCGACCGGGAATAGGTAACATTTAATTTCCCTTTGCTGGTGAAAAACGGGGTGGGGGTGGGGGGTGGGGGGGGGTGGGGGGGGCTGCCATTAAAACGTGCCCCCAGAGCGAAGGCGTTCAGCTTCGCTTCAGCTTTACCATAAGCGGACTACGGAGCGTTTTGAGTTTCTCTCACCCAACTCAGCAAACAAATAAATAAGGCCGGTAATCTCTGTAGAGCTACTAGCACGAAAAAGCAGAGACTATGCGATACTTAAATAAACATATTTTAAGCCAACGTTACAAAATGACAACCTTCCCCCCTCCCCACTTCATTCGATCTGCTGAAGGTGTTTTCTGAATATTAGATTATTGCTTTGGAAGGGAAGTGCAGCTCAAAAGCGAGGTAATAAGGTTTAACTGTAAATACCTTTGTATTTATTTACAGTGTAACCCTTAACAATGCAACAGCAATTACTGCTAAGTGTTGTCTTTAGATAAGAGATACTGATAGGAAACTGTATTATCTTGAAAGCAAACTTTAGGCCTTAAATTTCTGTAATCAAATAATCTTCTTCCCAAGTCTGACTGACAAGGCAGATTCTTTTAAGTTAATGAATTTATTGCATTTTGGTTATTTACAGAGGGGGAAGGTGATCCCCATTGCCCGTAGGTTCTTAATTGCAAATTGTCCAGAAGGTGAGGTTCTTGATCTGACAAGACGTCAGTCTGTGCAGCACTCAGCTACTACCCTGGTAATATTTTTTTTTTCTTCCAATTTAAGGAAAAAGGAGGGAGGGAAAGAGAGACGAATTAAAAAAAAAAAAAGGCCCAAACAACTACATAAGAAAAATTCTCCCACACAAAGTCTTTCTAAAATAATTTCAGTCCAAGCAAATAGGGCACTTCCAACAGACCAGTGATGTCCCTAAAGGACAGGACTAAAGCTGAGCTATAAAGGTGTAAGGGCAGCCCGTACAAGCGCCCTTTGAACCAACTACTTTTTTTTTTTCCTACAATAAAATAGTACTTAAAAATATATATATTACAGAAGTGGCTTCACGGATGTGATTGCGCGCATTGCTATCAGTTCTACGAAGCAGTGATTTATATGCTGATTTATACGCTCACACTGTATTTAAGAATATACGTACTACAGAATATCTGGCATCTACTATACACTGTAGAGTTTAGAAACATATGCAATGCGTATACAAAGCTATAAATAAATATGTAATCCTTCTTTAAATATAGATACATATGTAAATCCTATATATAAATACATTTGAAATACACACACAGAGATCGATAGCTCGATATATACACAGTTACACAAGGGCAGAAACCTAGTGCATGTACTTCTACCTCGGAGTTATCGCTTAATATATCCTTAGACAGGCATATTATTTAAAAAGCCGTAATGTTGTCATACTACTGTGTATGGTCAAATGTTTCCAGGTCTTGCCCATTAATTGCTAAGAAAACGTGTTTGTTTATTTGCCAACTCAGAGCTGCCATGGGAAAGTATTTTTTTCCTAGCGGATAAGGCGAGCTGACTAAGTGGAACATATTGCAGAAGAGACTGAAAAGGGATTTTTCGACCTGGCAGTTCCTAAATGGTCTCTGGAATTTGTGCGGAGGGGAACGAGCTGTTCCAGCGACAAAGTTAGTTATGAAATCCCTTTTCCCTCTCTTTCTCTCTCTCTCTACATGAAAGTATTAAAATATACAGACGTGTAAAGGATCATTCCAACTGAATGGTAATTTATTAATAAACAAACAATGCAATACCTTCAGAATATTTTCAACAAAAAAAAGGAAAAATATTGATAGAATAAGATTAATACAGTTTCCCTTTTCATATATAGTGAAAAAAATCAGCGTTTCAGTCAATTTTAACGTCACTTTTCAGGGAAGGGGGAAACACTTTCTGGCGTTTGGTCCGCAACATCCAACTACAAATTAAAAATAAATTACTATGTCGCAATTTACATTTTAAAACAAGTCCTTGTAAAAGAGGAAGGGGGGCGGGGGGAAGAAGCTGGTACTCTACGCTGGAGTTTTCGCCCCCTTTTAGACACGGGGCATGACGATACCTTAAGGGATGGGGACGAGAGAGGGGTGGGGGACGGGAAAAAAAGTATTTCTCAAAGCAATTAAAAACAAAACAAAACAAAACAAAACAACTTACGTGTTATTGGAGTAACACTGTCCTTTAACAAACCAAGACATGCTTTGGGGGCTGTCTCTGTACAAAAGCTTTTCGCGTGCGCCCGCTTCCCTCCGCGGGCGCGGCGGGGGCCGGCGGCGCGGTGCTGCGCGGTGCGGGGCGGTCTCTCCGCCGGTCTCCCCGCGGCGTTGGGGGACGGGGGGGACGGGGACACGCTCAGAACTTGCCGCAGTCGTAGACGAAGGCCCCGGAGGTACGGTAGAGCGGCTGGCTGCCGGGGAAGGCCATCTGACAGCTGCCGCCGCCCCCCGCCCCGCCGCCGCCGCCGCCGCCTCCGCCGCCCCCCGCCCCGCCGCCCCCGCCGCCGCCCGGCGAGGCGCTGAGGCCCAGCCGCGGCGCCTCGAAGACCTCCCGCGGGCCGGCGGCGAAGCCCTGCTGCGGCCCCGCGTAGCCCGCCGCGCCCGCCAGCGGGCCCAGCTCCCCCGCCGCCGCCGCCGCCGCCGCCGCTGCCGCCGCCGCCTGGTTGAGGTACCAGGAGGCCAGGCGGCCCTGGTGCGGGTGCGGGTGCGGGTGGTGCCCCTCCTGGTGGCCGCCCGCCGCGCCGCCCAGCCCGCCGTGCCCCAGCGCCCCGCCGCCGCCGCCGCCCCCCGTCCCGCCGCCGCCGCCGCCGCCGCCGCCGCCCGTGGGCATGGCGTAGTCGGGCAGCGGGTCCTCGGCGGGGCTGGCGGCGGCGGGCAGGTGGCTGGGTCGTTCGGCGCCGCCCGCCGCCGCGTAGAGGCTCATGGCCTGCATGTTGCAGTGGTAGGTGCCGGCGGCGGCGGCGGCGCCGGCGGCCGCCTGGCCGCAGGGCGAGCCGTAGACGGAGCTGTGGCCCGGCGAGTAGCCGCCGAGGGAGAGGGCGGGCGGGATGCCGGTGCGCGGGGCGGCGGCGGCGGGGGCCAGGAGGCCGGCGCCCAGCTCGGCGGCGGCGGCCTGCGGCGAGCCCCGCAGCGAGGTCATGATGTTGTCCACGCTGAAGCCCGGGCCGTGGTGGTGGGGGGGCGGCGGCGGGGGCGGCGGGGGAGGCGGCGGCGGCTCGGGGGCCTCCAGGCTGAGGGAGCGGCTGGAGGGGAGGGTGCTGCGGGGGCTGCCGCCGCTGGAGAGGCTGCTGCTGCTGTCGGGGCTCTCGATCTTGGGCACGGCGCCGAGCGGCGGCGCGGCGCCGGGGGGGGACACGGCCTGCGGCGGCGAGGCCGTGCCGTTCTCCGTCTTGATGTCCTGGATGCGGACGGGCGGCGGCGGCGGCGGCGGCGCGGCGCTGCCCCCAGCGGGGCCGCCCTCGGGCTCGGCGGCGGCGGCGGGCGGCGGCGGGCGCGGCGGGGCATGGTCCTTGAGGTGCAGGCGGTCCTTCTCCTCCTTGTCCTTGACGGCGTCCTTCTTCTTGAAGCGGCGGCGGCGGCGGAGGAAGCTGCCGTTCTCGAACATGTTGTAGGAGTCGGGGTCGAGGGTCCAGTAGCTGCCCTTGCCGGGCTTCTTGTCGTCGCGGGGCACCTTGACGAAGCACTCGTTGAGGGAGAGGTTGTGGCGGATGCTGTTCTGCCAGCCCTGCTTGTTGTCCCGGTAGAAAGGGAACCGCTCCATGATGAACTGGTAGATCCCGTTCAAGGTGATCTTCTTATCGGGCGCGTTCTGGATGGCCATGGTGATGAGGGCGATGTAGCTGTAGGGCGGCTTCACCATATCCTTGGGCTGCGGCGGCGGCGTGTAGGGCCCGTAGGCGCGGGCCATGCCGGCCGGGTACTGCTCGTGGGCCGGGTGGGAGTACATGCTCATCGGGGCCGGCATGGCCGTGTAGCCCCCGCCGGCCGCCGCCGCGGCGGCGCGGTAGTAGCTCTGCTCTCCGCCGAGGTACGGCACCACTCCCAGGGAGTTGGGACTGGACACGGAGTAGCGAGCCTGCATGTCCTCCCGTCAGCTTTCCCCCACCCTCCCCGCCGGACCAAACAGCGCGTCCCTTCCCCCTCCACCCCTCCGCCGCTCCGCGGACCGAGCTGGACCGGGCGGCCGGGTAACCCCCACCCCCCCACCCCCCCGGCGGAGCGCGGAAAAAAAGGGAGGAAGAATAACGACGGCAGCGCCGAAAGTCTCCTCTTCGTCGCCCAGGAAAAGCCCACCGGCAAGCTGCCGCACTCCACGCGGAGGGGGGGGTGGAAAAAAAATTCAAAAAAAGGCGAAAAAAGGAGGGGGGTGAAAAAGGGGAAAAAATGTTTTTAAAAAGAAAACGGGGGAGGGGGGAAAAAAAAGTAATCGCAGCGGAGAAAGCAACTTCCAAACGCAGAAAGAGTATTAAGAAAATAAAACCTTTGCAAAGAGGCTCCCACGCTCCCAGTTCCTTGTTCCACGGGGATCTGCAACAAGTTGTCTGCAAAGGAGGGACAAAAGTAGAGGGATGTGTTTTGTTGGCTTTTTTTAAGCGAGCAGAAGAAGAAAAAAATCCACCTTCCCGATCTCCCAGTGCAAAGTCTCCCTCTCTCTCTCCCTCTCGCTTTTTTTCAGTCTCTTTTTCAGTCGCAGGCTGCTTTGGGAAGCATCGGAAAAACTCCTGAACTTTTGAGCATCCGTCACCACGGCGAGAACTTTTTTACGCACTTACAGTTTTCTCCCTTTTTTTTTCCTCCCTCTCCTCTCTTGGTCTCCTTTTTTTTTTTTCTCTCTCTCTTTTTTTTTTTCTTTTCCTCCTTTTGCAGGCGGTCCAGCTCCGCCCCGCCGAGCCGGGGCGGCCAATGAGAACCGGGAGACACCCGGGGCTCTGAATGAGGAGGGAAAAAAAAAAAAAGGAGCGATCGAGCAGAAAAAAAAAAAAAGAGAGGAGTAAAAATGAAGAGGAAAAAAAAAATAAAAACCCCCGCAGCAGCCCTGGGAGCTGCAGCTCTCGGGGACCGGCCACACACGCTCGCCGACACAGGCGGACGCCGTGAGCACCGCGGAGACCCGGGCGGGCGCGGGGCCGCTCCGCACCCGCGGGGACCCTCCCTTCCGCGCCCGCGGATTTTGCGCGACGGCCCTACAGCCCCGCGCCTGCCCGCCCACGCACCCACTCGCGTCCTTACGCGCCCGGTCGCCCTGGCACACGCGCCCCGGGCACACGCACGACGTGCATGCCTACACCAATGTGTGTGTATATATATATATATATATATATATGTATGTATATGTATATGCTTCCCCGGAGCTCTTCCCACCCACGCGCGCACTCCGCGCTCCGCCACGCGTGTTTCTCCCCCAGTTTATTATTTTTTTTTCTTCTTTTTCCCCTCGTCGATCTGTTTTCTCCGCGGGCTGCCGTCGGGCTCCCTCCTCCCTCCCCTCCCCTCCTCTTCCCTACCCCCGGGCTGCCGCCCGTGTCGGCGGGCAGGCTCCGCGCCGGTGTGCCGGCTGGCTTCCCGCCCTCACCGGCCAGGAGGGCTCTGCCGCAGCCCGACTCCCTTCTACAACCACCACCACCACCCCCCACGCCCGCGGGGACGGAGGGGACAGTGGTGGGGTGTGAGGTGTGTGTGCGCAGGGTGGGATGCCCCTGCCCCGGCACCGCAGCCGGCTGCCCGACCAAAGGCTCCTGAAGACATTGCATTCCTCCGGTTGACAAGGTTTTGACGAGTCCTCCAAAGCTCCTTTTTTTTTTTTTTTTCTTTTTTTTTTTTATTAATCAAAGCCACCGAGGGCTTTCCGCTCTCCGTCTGCGAAGCGAGCGCCCGCCGCCTCTGCTGTTTGTAAACAGGGGCGCGTTTCTTTGTACGGGCTTTGTGCGGGGTCTTTTTTAGCTCGCTCGTTTCAGGTAATCTTTGCAGACCTTATGGCATGTGATAGGGAAAGCGGGTCCTTGGTTTATTTATTTATTTATTTATTTAAGACGGAGAGGGCATACTTTTGTTCCTAATCTGCTTCAGAGTGGACTCCGTGGTATGTCAGGTGTGTCAAAAGACAAAAAAAAGAAAAAAAGAAAAGTACAATAAAATGAATGTTCCTTAAACTGTTTGGCCGGTTCTGCTGTGAAGATTTGATTTGCGTTGCTGTTGCCTTTGTCTAAATATCTGAAAGAATATTTGGGCTCTAATCAGAATAACACTTTAACGGGAGCTCAAAGGCAGCAGAGAATGAGGGCTTAGTTACTTCTTTTTTAAATTTTCCTTTTAATTTGCTGTTGTATTTTAAGAAAGAAGATTTTCCTTTCGGACTTGAAACACGAGGAGATTCGTATACGTATTTGCACAGTAGTATTCTGACACTACTTCAGATATTCGAAATCCAACCCAGTGCTCTTCATTCATTTTGCAGCTAAATCTCTGAAACTTCATTAGCGTTAAGAATAGATCAGTTGAAAGGAACAAGCTGAAGTCTATTTTAAGGCGTGGAATTTGCACGGGAAAGACGTGTGTGTGTTTGTGAGATGAATTACCCACCCCGATCTTGTGACACTACAAATACGTCAAAAGACCCTTTTGGCTTCACTGATTTCAAACCCCCTTTCCTCACTTTTTACTGTGATCGATTGCTTTGGGGATCGTGCCTTTGGAGCGTGGTAAAGGTGCATCATTTTCTTGGTGGTATTTTAGCAGGTATGGCTTTTCCTCCGAAACACCAATCCCTTGGTTAATAAAAAAAAATAAAAATATGTCTTTTAAATGTGATGCAGGTAATGTGAAGGAGGTAATTTATATAGCCTAATATCTGCTCCTTTTCATATTCAAACATAACGGGTCTCCTTTTGGTAATAAATGTCAGTCCTTTAATGGTGAATACATTATCCCGTTTAGCCTGTTGTATTTCATCGTCTGGAATCTTTCACCTGCTCCTGCCTAATTACACATTTTTCCCTTTCCTCCCACCACGGCAGAATTAATAAATGTGCAAGCACTGGACTAGATGTCAATTCCAACACTTTATATTTTCAAAAAGCTCTTTCTTGCTTTGCTGAAACAAAAAAAGAAAAATAAAAGAAAAGAAAAAGAAAAAGGGCATTTTAGCACGTTTCCATTCAGCCCAGGTCATCCGGTTTTCCCACGGTATTACCTGCCGTTAAAAACAATTTCCATGGGCTTCCCGCTCGCTCCCAAGAGCGGCCGTAACGTGCCGCTCCGGGAGCCGGACCCTTTGCTGACTTTTTCGCGTTCTCTGGACAATGTTTACAGTAGCGAAGCTGTTTCTCGGGCAGAGGCTGGAGTCACACTGAGAAGTTTCAGCACAGGGAAGGGGGGGCGCATTAATCCGCTGTCTTTTGCATCTAATATATTTTGCAATAGCCACTCTGATGCTATAATTGCGAACTGACGCAATTACTAACCTGTGTTAAATTACATACCTCAAACCAGCAGGACTCTGGTTTCTCTACGCGAGGTACAAAAGTCACCATTGTGAAGGTTCATAGAGCGATTTAGGGGTTGTGTGTGTGTGCGTGTTGGGGGGGGTTGGAACAACGGTTTTAGGAAGGCAGGAAGATCAATTCCTTCCCCCCCACCCCGGTGTGTTTGGATGCCACCCAGAAGGAGCCCTTGGCGCTTGGGTTTCACCCACCCGCCCGCAACGCCGAGCTGCCTTTGCCGTGGGACCCAGCCTGGCCTCCGGGCGGGAGAGACACACTGGAGGTGTCACCGCCTGGGTCTGCCGCCCAAAAGAAGCAGGACGGCAGCAGCCGTGGCCACCGTGCGTGTGTCCCCCCGCGGCCGCCTCCTGCCCGACGGCTGGCGAGGGGCGCCGGCGGCGGGAGGGGAGCCTCGACGGGAGCCCCGACGGGCAGCCCCGAGCCGGGGGACCCGGGCTTGTCTTGAGACCCTGCGAGGCTTCGCGTGTGTGGTCATTTGCAAACCTTATTTACGGAGATGTCAGAAAGAAAGATGACATCGGAGCGGTAGGTGGAGGGGCTACCATTTGACCTGGGCAAAGCCCAGGTGGACCCAAACAATTCGCTGTGGGTTGTCCTCTCCTCTCAGAGACCTGGAGGTGAACTGCTTTCCAGCCTCGGGCTGTTTATGTTTAGACATAGTCAGAGCTTCGCTTCTCTTTCTTTTGGCTCCAACATCACAGCAGTATCCCTGTAACTCCGAAACCAGCCATCCAGCCCGGCTCTTTGCATCTCAGGATGCAGCTTTCCATGTTCCTTAAACAGCGGGCGACACCGCAGGAGAAAACCGCTGACATCCTTTCGGGGGGCAGGGAGGGAAGTGATCGTATCAAATCTGTGCTTCACCAGTAGAAAAATCTATTGTGCCGAAAATCCCCTCTCTGGACATAGGTGACAGCCATCCTTCCCTCCTTCCCTCCCTCCCGTCCTTGCAGCCAGCACCTCTGCCATCTCAACCTGTGCAATTAAGCCAAACTCTAAGTCTGTTTGCGTGGCACTCAGTTAAGCAAACAGGCGTGATTGTTATTTTATTAACATGGGTTAACAATTCCATAAATAAGCCGAGGTAGTTTTCCAGTCCAGGGCGTCTTTTATCTTGAGACATAAATAACACAATTTAATACGAAAATGAGCGCTCCATTCCCTCTGGCATCTTTTAGGCTCTCATTCTTGAATGAGAAATAAATTACCCTTTGCAGTAAATGCGGCAGCGGTCATCGGCTTCGTGTAACTCACAAGAGAAATATCTTAACTTCGCGTTCGGTATCTAAAAGTGAATTTTGCATTTAATTTACAAGGCAGAACCGAGACCGTAAAGAGGTCGGAGCCCGCGCGTTTCATCTTCCCACGATAATTATCGCGGTCATCCATATAATTCCTCTCTGTGACACAGGCTGCGTCCCAGAGACGTCCCCGCACCAGGAATAAAAACAAAAACCAGGCTGTGGGAAACTACTTGTGTTGTTTCTGCTGTTCAGGTAGAGTACTATCACACATACATACACACACAGAAGAAAACCCCGCGACCGCGTAAGAAACCTTTGATTTGGCAGGTTTTCTAGCTTTGGCATCTCACAGTAAAATACTAACATCTGGGGCACTGGGGGGGGTGTGTTAAAAACTCTCTCCTAAAACGACAAGAAGACAGCCAGACGTGGGTTTTTTTTTTTTCTTTTACTTTCCAAGGTCCCTTGTCCCTTTTGTGTTCCTTTTCCTCTCTTATTTCCTTCCTTTCTCTGGGAGGGGCAGCGAGGGCGGGAGGAGGGGGGTGGGGGGGTGGGTGTTGAATCCATTGGATTCTCTGGACTCGTGTAAATGAAAATACACTCGGAGCAACGAAACCGGGAGCGGGAACCTTTTGCAGCCCTGTCCTGCTCCATCCCCACCTATTGCCTTAGCAGACAGAGAGGAGAGAGACTTATTTTTATAAGGCGCTTATTTACGTTAGAAAGAAGCGACAGTTCCGAGCCTGCGAAGCGATAAGTACTTGGCAACTCATTAGGGACCAGATAGTGATCAGCCCCTGGATACATTAATTCCACGCCTTTTGGAGGCCTCAGAAGAGGGTTTTTCGGGAGGCTGCGCGGCAGAGGAAGGGGGTGCGGAGGGGAGGGGAAGGGGGAAGGCGAGGCCGCGCAGCCCTGCTGAGACCCGCGCCCGCCCCGCGCTGCTCCGCACCCGCGGCCACCTGCGCGGCGGCCGGGAGCTGCGCGGGCCGCGGGCGCCCCCTCCTGGGGGGCGCCCGCGGCCGCGCAGCTCCCGGCCGCCGCGCAGGTGGCCGTCCTCCGCCCCGCTCCGCGCTTCTCCGCGGGTCCCACCGCCCTGTCCGTCACCCCCCCGCCGCTCTCTCCCCTCACCCCCGCCACGGGGGAAGAGGGATTTTAAAAGAAACCCACCCAAATCCTTCCTGCACCCTTTTCCTTTTTTTTTTTTTCTTTTAATTTTTTTTTTCCGGAGTTGAGGTGCTGGGTGCGCGGCCGCGGGTACGCCGGTCCCGCACGGCACAGGTTGTTGTTGGAGGCGAGCGTGTAGAGGGATTGCCAGCCCTCGCCAGGCCATTCTTTTCTTGGCTCTGCCGAGGAATGTCTTTACTGCTTGCCAGGTTTGCCAATAAAACCCGGCGAATGAAAAAGTGTTGGTTTCCAGGAAAAGTACTTCTGTTTTTTAACCTCCCCCTTGCTGTCTAATTACTGATGTGTTCAGCCCCCGAAGAACAGCTTCATAAAACTGTCTGGTAAATCCAGAGGCAGATGCTTTCGCGCAGTTGTACAGTTACAGGGATGTGTAAATATACACACACATGCTGATATATATGCATAGCTAGATGCATGCATGGTTTCCAGAGTTTTACAAGGCATTTATGGGTATTAAGTACAATAGCACCAAAGAACTAGTCTCCTTTAAGGCTCCTAGGAGCTATGGTAATACAAGTAATAAAACTTAGATATCTGCATACGCGCTTTTATGAAGCCACAAATGCTCTCTTTGCACAGTTATTTGCGCACTGCTGGAAGTAACCCATTATAGTTGTTTACATACAGAAAACAATGTCTCACTCTGCAAAAAGTAAAGTATAATAAAAAGAGGTGAAAGAACGGTTTAAAAAGTAGAGCTCTCAAGACATATATGTTATTTTCCATAAAACATCGGGAATGCGCATAAGAGGTGGATTTTTAAATGCGCCCTGTGCAATGAACACATGGAACTTGGAGTGGTGACCCCAGGCAAGCTCCACTTTCTACTAGGGCTCTGTCCTCAAAAACAAGCCGTGTATCCTTTAAAGGTTAAAGAAATCATCGTTCAGTTCCTGAATATGTTATCTCTGCAGTTTCCAATTCTTTCCCTCTCTTGCCTGCCTCCACAAGGCCACGTGCGGTAACCATTTCTGCAAATCTATAAACAGGCTGGTAGGCATGATTTGAAACAGAAAATTTGCACTGAAGCAGAAAAGAGCCCTGGCAGTATGTATGTCAATGTCCCTTCCGACAGGGTTCTTTGTTCTGGAAAACCAAATAAAAGCAAAGCTTTTGGTCATTCTTTTTTATTCAGGTGCCATTAGCCCCCTTTGCTTGACCATTGCGTGTTGGGTGCGTGGCTCTGGCACACCGCCTGTCCCACTGCACAGCTCATGCCCCAATTCCTGTCCCAGCAAGACCGGCTGGCCAACTGTGGTGGCAACATGGCTAACGTTGGTGTGTGAGGATGGCACCAGCCAAGCCAAACAAGGTCAATTCCTTGCAATTTTGCAAAGCAGAAGAGATTGCAAGCCTATATCCAGTGCTAGATGATCAATTTAGAGGTGCTTCACTTGATAAATACAAATACAGGTCTTTTAAGATGGCGTAGCATGAAGGAAAAGACACCCGAGTGATTATTTTTAAAAATCGAGTTTTCTATTTAACTTGATAACCCCTACGTAGAGCCAGAGATTCCTAGCTGAGACTTACATTTTAAAATAATTGCACGTGTATAACTGTGGGGTATAAGTGTGGTTAGTTGGGTAGGTAGGCAGATATATAGCTTTCTTTTAATATGTGATTTTGCTCGCAGAGTTATGGACGCAGCAAACATTGAAACAGTAAGTTACAAAGAGAACACTTGCGGTAGGCCACTCTGGTTGGGATCTTCTCCCCCCCAAGTTTAAACAGGCTGGCCAGGAAACAGAAAACAGCATTTCCCTATTCACTGAAGCCTTCTGGAGAGCCACAGCGAGCTCCCTGCGTGATGGGGAGGCCCACAGAGGCAGAAGGAGGGTTTGCATGGGATGGAGACTGGAACTACCGTAACCCTCCCTGTGGCAAGAACACCCACAGAAACAGGTAATTTGCCCCTCCCACACCAACTGACAGCCAGAAGCAAAAAATGTTAAAGTAACTTACATCATCGTTTGCCTGTATCATTACTAAGGAGGAACTGAAAGCTGTTTTATGAGGAGCAGACAGACAAGACTAGCTTGAGCTTGAGACATAAAAAACCCAAACCACTAAGATACCTGAAGGCATCCCAATTAAGTGATATTACCATCCCGATCAAGATGCAGTCATTGTTAGTAAGCATCCCTGATTTTTAGCTGAGATATTCCAATTAGGTAGATTTCATGATTAGGTGCACTTAATTTAAGTGGAGAGAGCAGTGTGGAGGAAACGTGGATGGCTTTTATAAGGGCCAGCTTCAGCGGGGGACTTTGTCACTTGCAGCAGGGAGTAAGCGGAGTTCCAGACCGCGTAGCCCAAAATCACAGCAATGCCCCTTTGCTCCATGCTGAGCAAACATCTAACCTTGAAGGCATCCAGCCATGGTCGGTGCCTCCATCTTTTACCTGCGTGTTCCCCAGGCACCGGTAGCTCTGCTGCTGGGCATGCCCGCAACCGCCTGAGTCAGAGCATCTTGGCACCTGTTTTCAGCCTAAATCCCAATGGGATCCAAAAAAGTAGGCAGAGTGGCGTCTAAGTGCCTGCAGGGGCTGATCCAATAGATAATGTCTTGGGCTTTGGGATAAATTTGAAAGGAAGGTCGTTATCAGCTCTGCACCGCATTATCTCTCTATTTCACGGGTCTCAACTCTGGTCAGAGCCTCGTGGTTTTTGGATGGAGTGACTCGAGGTGACACGTTTTGGCAGTAGCCACATAGCTTTTTATGTCATTGCCTCTCTCCTTGTTACTCAGGCCTTGAGCTCGAAGGTCTAAAGCACAGGCTCTGGAAGGAAAAAATCAGACAGCAAGACTTCCAAACAGTGGTCCCTTTGAAAGCCCTGAGCTGAACCTCGTGAAAGTGTGCTGAGTGAAGGAGGAGAGAAGGGTATTAGGCTTACATCTGGCTGTGCCATCCTTAATATTCACCATGGGCACAGCTACAACTGAAACAACTCTTCTGGTTGGGAGAGAGCTCTGTGAAAGGAGGCTGCAGTGGAGACAGGGATGGCTCCCCTGGGCCATGCGAAGAGCTTCGTGTCTCTCCATGCATCTATTTCCCTTCACAGGCTGGGCTTGTCTTGCATCTACACACTGAACAAGGGAAGGAATGCAAGCCCTCCACCACACCTTTAGCTTTCAACATTTGCTGAGCCTGTTTGTCTATTTTGTTTTTCTCCCCCCCCCCTCCCCCCCCATGATTTTTGAGATTGCAATCTCAGCAGGGTAAGGACCACCTCCTGTTCTACATTTGTACACTGTCTAGCTCCTGACTGTGCCTGGGATCTCGTGCTGATGTGCTAATAATGACTAAGCATCATTATCTTGGGGGATACTCTTCAAGGATTCGTCTGGAACTGAATGGACTGGGAATAAAATAGATCATTTCCTTTGGAAGAGAAGGGCTTGCGGTAACCACTCGATTAAAGCGATTGCTCTCTGCAGAGGTGAACACAGCTGTTGCATTCAGTGGTGTTCATCATGGATTTGCATGGACTGAATAGTACATCGTGTCCTTCTTTCTTTTAAATCCAGGGGAATGGCAGCAGCCACCTAAAGCTCTTTGAAGAAAAGATGACACGGAGTTTTCTTGCTGACCTGCAGCAAAGCTGTACTCTTGAGGTGTGCCTGTTTTTCAATTTGCCTACCCATAGAAATTCCAAATGTAGAAGCTTCATGCAGTGATTTCATCTCAGAGGTCTCTTGCATGTGTGTCATCCTGACCTCGCACGGCTGTGTGGCATGCAGTAGATCAGTCCAGAAATTCACGTTTGAATTTCTTTTTTTTTTTTAATTTTATTTTTCTTTTCATATTCTCCTTTCCCTTTCAAATGAGGCCAGATCCTCAAGCCATGAAGCTGAATTGCATCAGCTGTGGCTCTGGCTTGGAGAAATTAAAGGCGAGCACCTGTGCCAGCTCAGCACCCCCACGGTGAGTGAACTCACAGAAGTTAAGTCACTGGAGAGTGAGCAAGGCTGGAGCTTGAACGATGCTGCTAGATTTCACGTATGTGTATTACGTGTCAGGTAGCACCATGGGGTGGTGGTAGAGAAAACTGCTGCTTTGGGCAGCTCCGGCACTAGGATTGGTTTCTTACTCCATTCAGTTTGAAAAGTGTCCATCACAAAGTGCAGTGTGTAATGGTGGCGTAGGGTTTGTTTTCTTCTGGAGAGTTAAGTATGCTCGTTAACTCTTCAAAATAATGTTATCTCTTCCAGCGCATTCCCCATTGAAGTGAATGGAAATGTTCCCATTGACTTTAAAGCACAATTTCCTCCACCCCCTCCTTCTTGAAAGACTTAATCAAGCATGTTTAGTAGAAACCTATGAGAGCTGTCTAATGACTGGCTTGCTTTGCCCAGGGAAAAATGTAACTATAAACTGAAACACGATGCTGAAAACTAAGTTTAGTAGAAAGTGTTTAGTCTAGTGCTAGATGAATGATGGAAGCCTGTATTTGTGAATAATTTATTTGACAATTGGTGGGAAAAAAAATACCACTGAATAAATTCTTTGCTCGTTTTTCTTTGCCTGTCTACAAAACTGGCTGAACAATGCGCAAACAAATTGCTAATATTTATTCAGGAGCAAAGAGGTCAGCTTTTGTCAGAAGCGTTTTCAGCAGTGAGCTGGACTAGCACCAGATTCGTTTAATTTTCTTGTATCCTCTGCGTAGTAAACAAAGGAAGTTGTTCTGTTAGTTACTGAATTCACTGAGAATTTCCACCTCGCCAGCAGCACTTACATTCTGTTGCAAATCCTGTGTTCTGAAGACTCTGCAAATACTGGAGCTTGGCTTTCATGCCTGTGGCCAACCTCCTGAGACTTAAGAAACCTCAGTGAGTTTCTCTTTATAACCCATACGACGGGTGCTGCCTGCCTTTAGCCCCTTTTGAGCAGTTATGTGCAGCGTTGTAGATGGCAGCTATGTACTGGGCTGAACGAGCAGAAGCTCCGCTGCTAAAGAGAAGATGTGTTTCATGATCAGGAAGGCTGCCATCTCCATATATGATGATGCAAATAGTTGCTGATTGCCAGACAGAAGCTGCTTATTAATTATTTTTCCTCTTGGTGAGAGAGGAAATACAGACAGACGGCGGAGCCTCTAAAGAGCTGTCTTTATTAGCTTGACCTGACAGCAGTACAGAAGTGTTTTGCTTGGGGACAAAATCCATGTTTTGTCTTGCAATTTAGTGAGCTTGTCTGCATCACCTCCC
The DNA here is from genome assembly GCA_008658365.1 of Alca torda. Taxonomy (NCBI): domain Eukaryota; kingdom Metazoa; phylum Chordata; class Aves; order Charadriiformes; family Alcidae; genus Alca; species Alca torda. Next base: position 74,430,617 of record CM018077.1, on the reverse strand, counting down.
ACGCTTCCTCCTACAACCTTTCCCTTCCCCTATGACACACCCAGGCTTCTTTCTTGCTAGTCCTTCACCCTCTGCTACCTCCTCCCATGCCACCAACTGAGCTTAAGAAATGATCTAAAATGAATATATATATTTTTAATGCTTTTCTCTCCTCTTCACCCCTTCAGAAAGACTACAGACGTATTTTTTTTCTGCATAGAACACTGAAGGCACAAGAGCATGCCTCTTTCCACAAGTGATCTCCCTGATCCCAAATTCAGTGCTATTGCTGTCAGTAGGTTTCAGATTAGATAAGGACTTTGGTGGGGCTGGAACATTGCTGTGGATATGCACCATGGGTTCCCAGAGGGGTGTCAGGCACCTGCAAGCCCCATAGGAGTCAGGGGAAGTTGTAGATACTTGAACGTATCTTGGACTGGGTCCTGTCAGCTTGGTGCCTGCTGATGCCTCCTCCATGTGCTGTCAGCTCCAGCTGTTGCCTGTCCTTATGCTTATCCTCTTTGAGAGGTTTTCAGGTGCTTGCTTCACTTAGGTATTTTCTGTTCAGGTGGGAGCAGCCCATCCTTTTTGTGGCTTCACCTCTTCAGGACCGCCTGTGTGTGTGTGAGAGTGCAGAAAGGGGAGGCAAGGTGGGTCCTTCTAAGTGATGGTCATCTGCTCTTGCAGGAGTTGTGTTCCCCAGAATTTCTTAGTTCCCATCTATTCCCAAAAGCTGCCCAACAGTGTGAAGGAGATGGGTCATAGCATCATTTCTTCTTGGAGTCTGGGGTCTTCTTGCCCCTTCATGCAGAGAGGTTCAAAGCTCGTCAGGGCTGTTGCAGGACAAGGGAGTGAGGATGAGACATGGAAACAGCAGGTCATATGGTTTCTTTTCAGCCTCAGCTCAGGCAAGCTCCCAGTGCACGTAGAGAAGCACTGCCTGATTAAATGCTATAGCCCTTGGCTGTACGGGCTGTGTCACAGAGCCCAGAGGTGCACAGAAGTACACTTAACTGCATGCCACAAACTGAAGTGGTCACTCATGGCTTCGTCCTCAGACGTGACCCAAATTCAACAGAGTCTTGTTTGTGCTTGGCTACACAAAGCCAGCGAGGTGCCAGCCCAGCTCCTGGCATAATGTGGGGCAGTTGCAAGGCAGTAATGAACTATATGCTGCTCTCACAACCTTCTCCTCCTACCTGTTTCTCAGAATAAAGAATGGACTAAACCCAGGGGCTTTTACCCCAGCTACTCCTCTTGGCCACGTGGGCTTAGTGATGGCAGTGCCAGACAGACGCTGCAGAGGAATCGTGCAGTGTGTAGGGAAACCACAGTCAGGCTCACCCCTTCTTGCAGTGCTGGAAGGTCAGAAGGTGTCCTTAATAGAAAGAAGAGCCCAGACCCTGTCTGCCCTTGCCTTATTCAAGAAGGTTGCTCTCCTAAAGCCCCAAGTGTGAGCTGAGTAAAACAGAATCATTTTGGGATTTGATGCTTTTGGGGCTGCTCGTAAGTTGTTTGTGTGAGCTGAGTTCTCAGCTGAGTGTGTCTCCTCCTGCGTGCTACTTGTAGGATCAAGCCCTGGTGAGCTGCTGAGAGTCACTGCTGCTCCTCCTGGAGCCAGAGGCAGCTCGGGGTAATCAGCACGTATAGGAATATGCTCTGACAGTGGTAAGAGCATAGTTTAATTTCACTGTGGTATGCAGCACTCCAAGAAAACTCCCAGACTTGGTCCTTTTCCTTCAAGCACAACCCCTTATCAAGGTCCTTGGCAGCAATTCACTTACAGAAAGGAGCAGCTGTCATGGTATTCCCACATACAAACACGGAAAAACAACCCCTCCCTACTTTCAGTGCAGCAATGTTATGTAGTAAGAATAATTACAATATTTAACACTTGTATCTGCACTTTTAATCTTCAAAGCACTTAACGAGCACTGGCTACGGGTAATTGTAACTGCAGAGAGATCTGTCCCTTTGCACTAAGAGGAGAATCGTGTGCGTGACTGCACCAGTGGTCCTGCACTGGGTGGGCACAGTGCAAGTAGGACTGTAAAGGCTCGATGACACGGACTCTCTTGGCTGCCAGGGTTGATTTTTTTCCCCTATCACCAGCCACTGCCCTCCTGCCGGAGGTTACTGACTTCTCGGGTCTGCTGGTGGAATTGCTCACCTTGGGGTTTCCCAACCCATCTCAGTCCCAGTGAAGCAGGTTAGGAAAGACCTATACGGCAGGCTACTTTAGCTGACCTAGCTTGTTTTGACTGGAATGGATGAGGGAGTGCTCGGACAAGCAGCTCAGCCAGCAGACCTGGGAAAGTGGTAACTCCTGGCAGATGGGCAGAAAAGAAGGTGACTGTGGAGAGGCTCGTAGGAGGGCTGTAGGAGGCTGGCAACCATGGCAGCTGGCACAGGAGATGCGTGTCTGACAAAGAGAGACGAGCCCACGCCGGTTCCTCCTCCTCTGGTTTGCCTCCCACTCCTAAGCAACTTGGTATGGAAAGCCTCGGTGTAAAAGGCATTATTTGTTTCCTTACCCTTCTTGCCGTATCCATGTGGCTCTTGGATCACGCTGGAAAACTAGACGGGGGAACGGAGAAATTGATGCTGCTTTTAATGGTTTTGCTTTCAGATTATTTTTTCTTTTTTTTTTTTTGTGGGGAGGAAGGACAAAAGACAACTCTTGTCTTTTTGTGAGGAGGAAGGATGTAAGACAGCTGTTCAGTCCTACCATTTTTATGGCCGTCCATTATTGCCTCAATCTGCAAAATAGGCCATGTGCTCCTGCAGCATTGCTCTTTCCCTCTCATTTTGCTTTCTTACCAAGTTTGCTCGTCTGAACGTACTCAGGTAAAGCCTCTGTTCCTGCTTAGAGTAGGCAAATGAGGTTAGTGGATGTGAAATGCATCGTCAGAGTGCGCAGGTCAATGGGGTACCAGCTGCCTGCACCTGGGAAGCTAGAGCATAGCCATACACAGGGCATCCTGACCATCCGGCTCAGCTCCTTGCCTTCGCAGGCCAAAAGGCTTTATATTTATTAATGTAAAGCAATCATACAGGCAAACGAGGGCTGTGTTGGTCTGGTCCCTTCCAACCTCAACGACTCTGTGAGTCTGGGTACTGGCAGTACTGTTTAGATAAGTTTGAGGCCCACATACCTTGCAATTTAATTTTAAACAAAGCAAATCCAAACCTAACTGCTGGACCCTTTGTTTTCCCTGGAAATCACACTCTTATCTGTGCAGTGTGAATATCTGTCCTTCCTGCTGCTTAAGAGGAAAATTAAGGTAATATATATTGTAAGGTGATAACAATACATTAACAGGAATTGGTTCATTCAAAGGGGTTAGCTCGGGTTTTGCTTTTATTTTAACTGTTCATGCACATTATCGTTTTCCCCTTGAGGATTGTTTTGGGGAGAAAGATTGTGAAACTCTGAGTTAGTTCTCTCTTGTGCTGCAGCTTCATTATTATGTGCATAACTCCAGAAAATGAAGTCTCTGCTTCATGAAAATATGCCCCGTAACAGTGTTGCCTCCGTCACTTTTGTTAGTGAGGTTTAGTCATATAATTCTTCCAGATTTCATTATTATGAATTGGATAACGTTTTTCTTTTAAGGACGCCATTCCTGAGATGAATTGATGAGGTGAGAATCTTGCCATTCTCTTAAATAAATCTAAAAAGTTTCTAGACCTCGTCGTTACAGAGGAAAGCATCCCATGAATGTGAGTGTACCTCAGAAGCGAAGAAAAAAAGCTCTGGAAAGAAACACATGCAGAAACCAATCTCTGAAGCTTAACCTTGTGACTCTTAAGTTCCTTCTCCTTTTTGAGGCCTCAAATGCTGCGATTGGCAGTGCTGTGGAAGGGGTCAGCTCTTCAAGCCAGCTGCTTCCAGGCAAGTAATGCCCTGGCAGAAGGAGCAAACCTAAGCTCTGAGCTCGGTAAGTCAGTCGCCTGCCTGTACGGTTCTGTGGCTGGACTTTCTGTGAGACCAGGGGAAAAAAAAAAAAAAAGAAATCCTCTCCCTTGCTCGCCCAGATCCAATTAAGTGCAATCAATTGCTCAATCAATCTTTTGCTCTTAATAAAGTCAGTTATCTTTTTCCTTCTAATTCCCCTCCAGGTTTTTTAACAATTGTTCAGACAGACACAACAAGCAGCTTTTGTAAAGGAAGAGTGTAGGCGTTTCCTTTGGCTGTTTTCACTTTCTGCCTATGATGATGTTATGCTCCGCACCCTCCCCAAATCCTAATCATATACAATGAGTGTGCTAGGAGCCCATTTATTTTTTTTTTCCAACTGGCATGGATTGACTACCCTAATTTGATAGCAAAATCATGCCAAAATATTTGGGGGGGGGGGGAGGAGAATAGACATTTTGTCATCTTTGTGTTGCTGATGAGTCAGACCATTTAAACTAAGGAAAGGTTTAAAAAAGGGAAGGGAAATGCTCTCCAGTCTTATCTACTCCAACATTAATTTGGGTAGAAGGTAGGAGTGGAGGAAGTCTGAGTAAATTTGTTCCTTGTTCAAGTTGCCTTTAGACGGTTACCGTCGTCCGCAAGCCCAAAGAAGATGCATTAAATCGTTGCCCACCATTGAGCAACTGTGACAGAGAGGGAGAGGCCCCATGTGCTCGCCTCAGTTTTGTGTGTACGCAGAAGCCATGGGTCCTTGATGTGTGCTTGTAAAAAAGGTCAGCGCTGGCTTCAGTTGTATTGCTTTAAGTCCCCTGCATTGCCATCTGGGAGGGAGACTATGTCGTACCCGTACAAGGTATATTTATACCTGAATAAACCTGCCTCTGGTAGGTTTAACACCGCTGGCTTAAAAAACAAACAACCTGCTCTTAATTGACATGGTCACGCAACTGAAAAGATTATCCATGGGTCAGGCCACGTCTGGAAGCAGAACTGGTTGGTCCCATTCAAAGTGGTTGAGAAGATTAGATTAAGCAGATACCAAGTAACTTAAGAAAAAGGGGGGGGGGGGAAAAGAGGTGTAGTCAAGAGAGTTACAAGTGACCTGAATGGGAAGAAGAGGCACGAGGGTGTGGTACTGTGGAAAGTGCCAGCAGCACAGTCCTTACTTAAACTTTACTTAAACTTGCCCACATGTTGATTTTAGCGTAGGGACGGTCAAGTCAGGCCTGTACGTTTAAAGGAAAAGAGAGGGGGAATGTCAAGAAAGTGGCGTTACCTCACTGTGAAATGAAAACAAACCAAGTTAGTGGGAAACCTGGTGGCCCAGGGGAGCTGGTGGAAATCACGTTACACAAGGGCACATTTGCGCTGCAACAACTCCCACCCCTGTCAACAAACCCAAGCCAGCCTCACGCTTGCCCGTGGTCCTGTGGGCACCGAGTGCTTGTGCCCAGGGACGGCTTCTCCAGCAGGTTGTGCAGCCCGTAGCCACACCTGGGCTCCGGTGTTTACATTGCTGTCTGTCCCTAATTCAACCGATTGGAAGCTACCTCAGCTGGGCCTATCCTGCATGCAATTGCTGTGGTACAGACACGCCCTGGGAAGTTTAAAAAGTGGCTAAAACCCAGATGTATATGCTAAAGGTGGTAACAAGATAATGAGAGGGAAGTGCTACCCTACCTGATGGGCCGTCTTCAACTCTATTTTTGAGGCTAACCCTGCCGGAAGGTGAAAAGGTGAGGAAAAAGTTTGTGCATTTTATTATCCAGCCACTTCTGTCCCTGGTCACAGTCCCCAGCCAGCTCAGTTGAAGGTAAATCCTCCAGCGTAGCTTGGAGGAGGACTGCTCCAAATGATCCCAAGTGACAGTGGCTCCGAGGCGCTAATATGGCAGCAGAGACCAGTTGAATACTGAGATTTCTCATGAATGCCCCTTTGCTTGTCTTTAGGGATGGAGGAGCTGTGTAGGAGCTGCTGTACTGGTTGCAAGCCAGGAGGCTATCTCCTTGGACTGGGGTGATCCTCCCTTGGCTGGGTCTTCTGGCCTCAGGGCTGTTTGCACTGTAAGGATGGCACAAAGCAGCCTTACTTCAGGGAAGGATTGGGGCCCGGGCCTTATCTCACTTTGATTATATTAAATAATCTATCTGTCTGCCACGTTATTTACATAACTCTTATTTAAATAGTTTTACATCAGACACACTGAATCATGAGACTGAAAGTCTAGACGATGCTTGCTAGGCTCAGCCTGCCTTTAACCCTCCTGCATTGCCATTTTTCTTGTCTCTCCCTTCAGGATTACCCTGCTCTGCGCTCTGCATTTGGTCCTGTCAGGACATAAGCCGTGCCCGGTGGTCCCAGGAATTAAGAGTGAGCAAATTTAAATTGCTGAGGGGAGAGAGTGAGAGCACAGGGGCATAAATAGGGGAGGGGGAGAAGGCGGCTGGGAGGAGGGAAGCGGCTGTGAGTTGTTTGTCTGGTTTTACTGGGTCAGCTCTGAGTGAGGCTGCAGGGCAAATGGCTTTGGACAGACAAACTTAGGAAAGGACTTTACCCCCTGAGGTTGCCTTCTGGCAGGCGCTGCCCTGGAAAGCTGCTATAGGAGATAATTCATTTCACAAGAGCAGAAGAAGGAGGGGTAGAGTTACCTTGTGCTAAGTGGGCTTATAGGCAGAGGCTGGAAGCTGGGAATTGGGAGAGAGCAAATGGAATAAAAAAGACATTTGTCATTTTAGAGAAAAGCCAAGAAAGGCCATTCATTTCCCTAGGTTCTCCCCACTCCTCTATAAGTGCATTATAAATTACTAATAATTCATAAATGGCTTGTGTTATGGCACGCTTGACAAATTCATCCGTCTCTCCTTCTGAAAGCACATTCCAGGTTTTATGCCTCGCTGTCACAAGCCTTGTTGTTATGATTTCATTATATATTGATTTTGATATATGTTTCCTGCGATACTGAGTGCCCTAGAACCGAATCTCTGCTTTGGAAAAAAAAAAAAGAAAAAAGAAAAAAGGGGGGGACTGAGGCTTCTGGTTCTTCATCTTTAGCCTCCCCGTGAAAAAGTTTGTTAAGGATCGTCCAGCCCTGGCTGCCGCTTCCAGAGGGCTTCGGGATGGCAAGGCTGAGATGGAGCAGCACTTCCACCTAGTGGTCTGCAAAAAATAAGGCAAGTGCTTCAACCTGGGGACTTCCAAGTCATACGACAAAAGCGTGAAGCCAATTTCCCAAAACTGTGTATCTTGCCCTAATATGTAGCAATGGATTATTCATATCATAGGATCATAGAATCGGTTGGGTTGGAAGGGACCTTTAAAGGTCATCGAGTCCAACCCCCCTGCACTAAGCAGGGACATCTTCAACTAGATCAGGTTGCTCAGAGCCTCATCAAGCCTGGCCTTGAATGTTTCCAGGGATGGGGCCTCCACCACCTCTCTGGGCAACCTGTTCCAGTGCGTCACCACCCTTATTGTAAAGAACTTCTTCCTCATGTCTAATCTAAACCTACCCTGCTCTAGTTTAAAGCCATTACCTCCTGTCCTGTCGCTACATGCCCTTGCAAACAGCCCCCCCCCAGCTTTCTTGTAGGCCCCCTTCACGTACTGGAAGGCCGCTATAAGGTCTCCGCAGAGCCTTTTCTTCTCCAGGCTGAACAACCCCAGAAATATATCCCAGAAATAATATCACAATAATCCTTTTTTTTTTTTCCTATTTTCAAGTAAATTCTTGGACTTAGGTCAGTGGGCATCGATGCAATTTGCTAAAGCACAAGTTCAGGGATCCCATGACAGCAAGGTGAAGCAGAGAAGAAGATCGTGTGTTCCTGAATTGAAAAGCAATGCAATGCAGTACTGTGCTATGCTTACGAAGTGCTCTGCACCTGTGTATGCATCCCAAAGTATTTTACACAGATCTGTATTTTCACCCTTAGTTTACAGATGGAGAAAAGGTATGAGGGAGTATGGCAGATACTTTAACAAATAGCATCTGTTTTGAAACCTAATTTTCAGGTGCTGCACGTAGATAAGTGCTCTCCAGAGAAGCTGAGCAGTTAACTGAAGTTGGTAAGGATTCAGGGCGCATATGGATCCAGCAGAGCAGGATCCTGGTCTGTGGGATACTGCTCCAGTGCAGATAAATAACCACCTCAGCAACAGTACAGTATAATGTAATACCAGAGGAACCTTAGACCCTCTGAAAACCAGACCTAGAGTCTCAAGCCAAGCTCTCAGAGAGCAGGCACCTTTGAGATGAGCAAATACTTCTGAACAAGTTAGAGGGGCCAAGCTGAGAATAACTCAGTGGGGTTAAATCACACCGGCGTGCCTGTCGGTAGCAACAGCCATGTAAACTTCTAGGGGGAAGGCCCAGGTTTGCTGTCTCCTACTGCCATTGCCAAGCTGCGCTGCCTCCTTTCAGCAACTAGCTGTTGTGAAAGAGGAACTTGCTGTTCTGCAAGGGCTGTTTCCCAACAAGGAGGCTCAAAGGGTGGAATTGTTATTGTGGAGACTGCGGAATTACACGCACACACAAACACACACACACACACCCACCCCCCTCTGATTCCTGTGAAGGGAAGTTCTAAGTTCAAAAGTGAGGATCAGAGCAACTGAGGTGATGCTGCCATGAACGGCAGTACGTGATTGACATCTCTGGGCTGATTCAACATCCAGGCATGATACGAGGTGTGTTTAAGTTATTTTAAGATGCTGTGGCCTGCCTTAGGGTATCCTGAAATTCTGACACCCCGTCAAATAGATTTGACTCTCTGGGGGAGGGGGTGATCTTCTGATAGCCACACCCTCTTCATTGGCTGCCCAAATGCAATTATATTTAAAAAAAAAAGTCTTTATTGACAGAGAAAAATGAATAATTTGTACTGGAGGAACACACAGGTCATTGTTCCTCTTCTGCTGTGTGACTCATCCGGATCAAGCTGTCTGTTTAGTGTATCTACTAATGCAGCAACTTGGAAAAACTAACCCATAAGTGCTTCTTTTGTTTCCTAAAAAACAATCGCTGGGTGCCTTTTGATACTTTTCAATTTTTTTTTTTAAGCCTGCCGTGTTTTGGAACGAGAAGAGCACAGGCACTTTCTTGGCAAATCTTCCATAACCTTTTCTGTTCCACCCTTAGGCAGTACCTTCTTTCACTGGGCTTGCAACAGAAGTGCTTTACACCTCTGAAGAGAGGAAGCCTTAACGACATGCCTGTGAAGCGAGCGAGTCTGAAGGCGAGCGTAACGTCATGCCTTATCATTACATCAAGTCCCAAAGACATTCCTGAGGTCCGGACCTCGAGCGAGCGTGACCTCCCTCGACCCGATCCATCAGTGCTCAGAGCAGCGATCTTCCTGGGACAGGAGCGAGATGTGAGCCTTCTCTCCCCCGGGCACCCCCTTTTCCCCCCCAGGAAATACGTAACGCTTGCGCTCGCAGCCCCTTGTGCCGCTGGGGTGGCTGCGGTGTCAGGGTAGGAGCCGGCTGGGTGCAGATCCACCCCTGTCGCGTTTTTTTCCTGCCCATCCGCCCGTTGCACAAGCGAGCGGCACCAAGACCAGGCTGTTTGCCAAGAGCACGTTGCCTTCCCCCCTCCCTCCCTCCCAAACTCCAGCCTCCCCCCTTGTGCCGTCGCCTGCCTCCTGCCCCTCTGGCACCGCAGAATTGCCCCATGTGCAATGCAGCTGGAGAGCGGGCTGCCCACAGAGGAAGCACCACATTCATCCCTAAATGCAGGAATACTTCTGAGAGCTTTTTCCTTTTTTTTTTTTTATTTTTCTTTTTTTGGTTTGTTTTTGTTTAAGGTGGCTGATTGTAAGCTCCCAAATTCTTTCAGATTGATCCGAAGTGGGCTAATACGCAACTAATTATATTACCCCAGTTAGGGGAAAAAAAAAAAAAAGGACTTCGGAGAATGCACTTATCTCAATACTGCTTGGGTAGTTGAAGCAGCTGCAAGAAAGCTAATAGCAGGGTTGAAACCAGACTTGCCAGCAATTTCATTCTTGGCCAGACAGTCAATTTTTTCATGCTTTTGTCTGGCTGTCTCTCTGTAGGGCTGCACAAGGAGAGCAGTTTTACTTTCTTTCGTTATTATACGTATATTTTTCTGCTGAATTCATCTATGACTGCCATAATAACTCAGTGGCACTCTGTTTCCAAGGAAGCTTGAGTGACTGAATAATGAAGATGAATCGGGATTCCAGTAAAAAAAAAAGAGAATTCTTCTTTTCCGTGCAGCCCAAACCCAATAATCTGCTTTTGCCGACCTGTCCCTATGAAATAAAAAAGAGGCATTCATTTGTACCGCCTCATTTTCCTCCATGTACAGTGAAAGAATTTTTTGTTGCAATCTGTCACCCTCATGTGCACTCTCTAAACAGCCTGTGCCCCCTTCCACTCCAGGCAGTACGGAGAGCAGTTATTTTTAATAGGAACTCGTTTAACATACCTATGCGTTGGTTTGTAGCAGAGGTCACCCTCTCTGGACTTCGTTTCAGCTGGGATCCTCCTCTGGACAAAGGTGATGTGTTTCAGAGCGTCTTTGGCTTGGCAGGAACGTTTATTAAAATACCACAAGTTCAGACAATGCTGGTTACGAGGAGTGCACAGTGCGCTATATGTGGGAGGACTGGCGCAGAGTTTCCAGTAAAAATGAAGTGACTTAGAAAACTCTTCTTCACCCTGGCACATCCCAGGGAGTGTATTCTGTGTCTGTGTGTCTGGTGGAGCCTGTGTCGGTGCACAATGTGTGCTTGTACATGTCTCACAGAAAATCTTGGGAATCGTTTAGCTCCTCGCTCGCACACAGCACAGGTTTCAAAGTGTCCCAAAGAGTATTCTTGTGTGTCCAATGAAAGCCTGTCTCAGATTTTAAGCATAGCAGGGGCCAGAGTTTCAGCTGCTGTAAATCAATGGGGTCCCAAGGAAGCTGGTGGGGCTCTGCCAGTTTACGCCGGCTGAAAGTTTGGCCCTCGACTGTCCCCGATGCTCTGCCCTGAAGATGTAGGCAGCACGGGCAGGAGGCAGCGCCCCGCGTAATGACAGCCTGTGGAGCTGGAGCACAATGCCCGCAGTGAGCCACGGAGCTAATGCAATGCGGTTTCATCATCCGTCCAGGTAATATGAGGACACCGATATTGCAAGACAATTTCAGGCTGTTGCCACAAGCTATTTTGTGTCTCTTAGAAACTTCAGCTGTCACAGGAGCGGTGGTCTCTTCTCAGCCTTCCTTGGTGGTGGTGAAAAAAGAGGCTGTTTCTTATTCCCTCTTTCTCTGGCCTCTCTGCATTTCATAGGACGGGGAAGGTCTCCTCTAGCTTTTGTTTGTTCTTTTTCCCTTTTTTTTTTCTCAGTGCCACATTTGAGCTCCAGTTAAGCCCAGGGACTTTTTGTGATCCTGGCAGTAGATTCCAAACAGTTGATGAGGGACTCAAATGAGAACTGTCTCAGAAGGTGGAAGTCAATGTCTTCAAAGGATCAAAGGCCCTTTGCACCAGCCACCTCTCCAGTCCTGTCCTTTTCAGTAATCCCATGAGACTTGATTTCATGGCTGAACCTCTTTGGCTTTTGCTCTGTCTCTTGTCATCTTTGAATTCACTGTTTGGCTGATAGTTCAAGGTATACATCAAATTTGAGGTAAAAAATAGCACAAGTTAAGGAAAAATAGGAAAGTATTTTCAGCCTCATTCCTTAAAACCAATGGTATAAGATTTTTTTAAACTTTGTAGCCGCTTGTAAGTCATTCTCTATCTGCGTCAAGTCTACAGATAATGTACGTAGTAAAAAGTTAATGGGCTTATGCTCACTCGTACCTGCTGACCCAGTGGCTTCCCTTTTTTTTTTTCTCCTGTTTTTGACCCGTGAAGACCTAAGCGGGTTGGGATCTGACAGCCTGAGAGAGCACACTTGACTTGTCAAGGCAGTTTTGCTGCTGATAGAGCTCAATGTGCAAAGTTACAGCACTCTGGTTTTCACCTGCACACCCACCTTCCCCTGTGTCTAAGACTGAAAAAGAGTTCAGGGAGTCCAACGCCAAAGGTTTAAGAAGATCCAGCTCTGCCAGAGAGAGCTGTGACTTAAGTTTAGATTAGGTGTTCACCTGTGCTCCAGTGACCCACCTTTTGATAATACCTCCCTATCTCTTGAAACCAGTGTAAGAATATAGTCACATTTGTGAGCTGCTCAGAAGTAAGGGTGACTAGTCTGTGGTTATAAAGGATTGCCTACTTTTGGCTGCCGTCTTATGGCTCTGCGTGACTTTTTCCTTCAGTTGAGTGTCTACGGGACAGGACACAAACATGTGAGCCTGAGAACTCAGACCTCCTGTCCCTCTCTGCTGCTGAAGCCAAAGAAAACTCTGAGTGAGGCTGTGGGTACAAGTGTTATTTTCATCTGGGATGTGAGTTCCTTAAGCACTTTGAAAATCCCATTCTCTGCCTGAGTCAGCAAGGCAGCGTTTGGCCTGTAGCGAGGTACGTACTCACCGATCCTTTTTGCCAGCAGCAAGCAAACAAACCCAAACCTCTCAGTCTGGGCTGTGATTTCACTGATGTCATGTTAGTCTGAAATACAGATGAATATGACTCTGTTTCAGATACTGAGTTGTCTTCCAGCACCTGAAGATGTACATTCATCAGCAGGAGAAGTGGAGGATTTCAGTGACTAGGAGTAATGTGGGATTTGCCTTTATCCATTTATGCTGGTTATACTGGCAATAGTGGTGGAGAAAAGCAAGCAAATTGGGTCCAGGCACCACAGCAGTAACCAAAATTACTGCTTTCCTGAGCTTATAAGCTAGGTAAGTGATGGAGATATCCTGAACTATAAATGGTGTGATAGTGATAAATGGCAGATCAGTGAGTGGGTAGATGTATAGTAGGGGGAGAGAAGTGGCAGAGCCCCACGTGTAGCATGGGCACTTTAGTTCACACTTGTATCAGCCGCTTCCCTCTCTGAGGGGTGAGCTCAGCTCAAGAAGAATGTTTGGAAATAAATGTGGGAGGAGAGAAGACAGAGCTGTAAGGTGCTGCTTTGTAGTCTCAGGCTTGCTCATCTTCCCCTTTCCTCCTTGATTTGGTCTCTTAAAAGAGACCAAAATACGTCCTTTACTCCCATTGCTACCGCCTCCGGGTACCTCAGGTACCTCGCTTTCCCTGCTGGGATGAGCCCCTGCCAGGGCTGCTGTGAGCAAGCTGAGGAAAGTCTGAGTTGGTAGGTAGAAACTGTTGGTCCCTGAGTGCATTCTCCTTCTCTCTTACCTGCCTTAAACCCTTTTCTTAAGCCGTTGCCACCACCTGAGCCACTACTCTAACTCGGGGAACAAGCAGGTCGTGACTGTGTCATTTGTGCTGCCAAGTGCTATCAGTCCTGGGGCAGGAGCAGGGAGGAAGGGGAAGGCTGAGCCCTGCTTATCTGGGGTCTGTTCTTGTCCTTCTCACATTCCCCACAGCCTCAGCTCCCCTTGGGAGCAGCTGCGGTGGCCTAAGGAGGCTCAGGTAGCAGGAGGGAAGGTAAGCAGCATCTCTAAAGAGCCAGGGGAGGCTCTGAAGAGTAGCAAAGGGGATGTGGTTCCCCTTTGGACATGGTTCAGGCATGCCTACCTGCCCTGCACCTCTGCTTCTCGCATCTTCCACCTGCAGGTGGTGGGTGTAGGAGATGCTGCCCCAAGCAAGCTGTCCTCTGGCTGGGGAGGGTAGATCCTCAAGGCTGGGCCGAGAAAGTCTTAGTGAGAGAAGAACATTTGACTGGAGATATTCAGAACTGGACGACTGAGCACCTGGATCTGACTTTGAAGTCACCTCTGCCTTGGGTGAGGACTTGGAGGGGACCTCTGGAGATCTCTAGTCTAGCTGAAGTTGATCTGTGGTGTGTCTTCTTTTCCACTTAATCTTTGACTGTGAAAACCAAATGCGGAGATTAAATTAGAGGCTGTTTAGATCTGGCAAGTAACAGTACACTTCCCACCCCCGCCCCCGAAGCTAGAGCTGGAGGGAATGCACCTAATTCAGTCAGCTTTGTCTTTTAGTGTCTGCAGTCGACATAAGGCACGTGCATTTTATTCCTTCCTTAGCATCTGTTCCAAAGCTCTGTGTTTATAACTAGGGTGCTCTGCAAAGAGGTGCATCTATGGGAGATGTTGCCATTGTCAGCTGCAGATTGCTGTCTGCCTTCTGAAAGTCACTCTCAATCTCCTGGAAGATTTGCTTAAGTAAAAGCTCCCGAAACCATTTCAGTCAAAATAGATTGGTTTAGCCAAAGCCTGCAATTTAAGTCATTTAAGCCACTCAGGTGCAATGTGCTAAGGATGGCTGAGGATGGCCTTGAGCTGACAGGACAGTAACTGCTGGCAGTGACACGTAGGTAAGGGGACTGGAGATTGTACCTTTTGTGGATGGCACAGCTGGAGCTGGCCGAGGATATGTGGCCAGAATGGCTTTAAAGTCAGGCACATTTGTGGGCCTGCTGCTCCTCTGAGATACTAGTTTTATGCTGGTAGACAACTCTGATGTCGAAAGAATCACTCCTGAATTACAATGTAGTGAGGAGGGTGAGGGCATTCTTCGCTCCCATGTATTTTGTTCGAAGGCCTCAGAAGAAAGCTTTTTGTCCTAAAAATATATCTCTAAAGGTACATTCGGCTGCTTTTAAACTTTGATGTGGATTGGGAAGTAAATTCTGAATGTCATTTACCAAAGTGTGTTATTAAAATCAATACGTTTACAATGAGAACAATCCGTCGGCGAAGGAGTCTTGAAGAATCTGAGAAAACTTTAGAAGCAACCTTAAGAACAAAGAAATTGCACTGAAGAAAGTAATCAAGTATATTTTCCTACCTATCCCAAGCAGATTGGATGAAGCCAAATATACTGATGGGTCCCAGCTCACCTTGGGAAGATCAAGTGGGAAGGAAATATTCGGTATGTACCTTTCCACCTTCCCACACAGAGAGTGCAATCCGGATCTTTTTTAGCTTTGTGGTTGCCACATTCTGGGACGCTGTTTTATCATTAGTCACATGGGGAAAAGACAAATACCGAGACCCAGCATGCTTGTAAATCCAAACATGTCTGGCAGCCTTCCTTGGCCCTGGAAGGTGATTGTCTATGCTAGTAAGCTGCTAGCACATTCTCTGGCATGAATGTGGCCCATTGCAACTGATACTCTCTCTGGACAAGTTTTGGGCCTGGTCTGGCAACTGGAGTGCGCCAGGGACCATACCCAGTAGGCAGTTTACTCGCTGCCACCTCATTTAGGAGACTGGTTCACTAGCACACAATTCTCCACCAGCTGGCCCGAATGTTTGGTCCTAATGCTATAATGGTCTAGTTTACTGGTATGGATATAGCCTGACTATAACCCAGCATGGGGCGTGCATGTGCCATACTGGAATTCAGCCTGGAGCATGTCAGCTATTCAACGGCCTGTGTAGATATGTCAGTAAAACTCCTGAGCTTTCATGCTATGTTACCTTGTAAGAGAGAGAGGTGGGACAACGGGGAAAAATCCTGCCATGATGGGTCTTGGGAACAC
Organism: Alca torda; assembly: GCA_008658365.1. Taxonomy (NCBI): domain Eukaryota; kingdom Metazoa; phylum Chordata; class Aves; order Charadriiformes; family Alcidae; genus Alca; species Alca torda. Next base: position 74,415,184 of record CM018077.1, on the reverse strand, counting down.
ACCAACAGGGGGAGGGTAGAAGTGCCCAAAGCCTCAGTGTGTGTTCAGTTGGTGCTTGCCAACCTAGGATCCTTGCAAACAAGCACAAATCCTGCCTGACTCAGAATGGTGAGAAGGAAAAATCACAAAGGGAGGGAGTTTTCCATAGTGCTACCTCATTCCTAGAGGTTTTCCTATAGGGAAGAGCAGAGCTGGGTTACTTTGCCCATGACACCAAGTTGGAGGCTTGACTGTGCCATCCCTGCTTAAGCACCTCGGGACAGGTTGTTGAGAATATCCACCTAATGAAGCTAAGCTCAAGACTTCTGTCCAAAATGTGCTGAGGCATTTGCATCATGCCTTGACCCTCCCAGCTGCGTTCCTAAGTTTTGGTGTGGTTTTATATACAGTGCTATATACAGTTTATATACAGTGCTATATTTACTGTACAGAGTATCTTTGGGGCTGGAAGGTAAAAAAAACCAACTGTACTATTCAGAGGTGTGTTGGTTTCCAGGTTGAGGGTGAAATGAATGTCTGGGAAAAGGTCTGACTGTGTTTTGGAGGAAAGGAGACATCATCATTATTTTTGTCCTGCAGACACAGAGAGCAGAAGGGGAAAGACCAGGATGTGTTCATGGGTTGTGCGAGAGACAGGGAGCATGTGTGAGGCTGGAAGAAGAGGCAAAGAGAGTGACCGTGGGACAGGAGCCACTGCAATATTGACACTGGAAATGGAGGACTGAGAAGCCAGGCTGAATAGGAGAAAGCTGGTGGTGGGGATCATGAGAAATAGTAGACTGCAGCCAGAGTAAGGAAGTTTCATAGCCAATTTATGGCTCAGACATTTATTTGATGTCTGTCTGGTGGCCTTCAGGCTGGGTATGGGATAGGGTCCATTTGCTGTGCACACCGGCCATGATGTGCTGGGTTCTCCCCAGCTAGCCAGTGGCTCACAATGCTCGCTGCCTCTTATCCAACATCTGCAGATCTCTGGGACCTTGCAATGGCTCATAGTGCAAGAGCTCACAGTGCTGAGGAAAGCCGTTCTAGCAGGGAGGCTTTATTCTGCCTCTGGCACCTCCACAGCCCAGTCTGTAACGCACATGGACTCTACCATGAATTGGTGCTCCTGAGCTATCTTGTCATGTGTGACAGCTAACTTTGCCTAGATACCTCTTCTTCTTTCGCACATGTAAGTAAATCTGAGTTGCAGTAAGCCGTAATTTACGTACAGTGCAGTAAACCATAATTTACATACGCAATAAGGCAGCACAGAGCATTGCAGATGATTTGTGGTCATTAAGTAGTGGAACTTAATTCTTCTCATTAGGCTAAAGGGGCAAACTGCACACGCAATAGTGGTTTCAGTCTTTCCATCATCTGTGTTGCTTTCCTGTTCAGTTGTAGATACTTTATTTCTGCTGCAACGTCCACGCCTATGAATTTCTACAGCATTTAAAATAAAGAATGGACAATCCATTTTCTGGGTGCAAGATATTACCATTGTCCTTCTGTGCAAAGTATCTTCCAAGGTAGTATTAGGTTATCCACACGTGATAAGAAACTAGTCTACTTGTTGACATATTGTAATTATAACTTTGCATCATTTGGATAATGCTTATCTAATTCTCAAATCCTTGTAAATCAGTTTCCATTTTCCCTATAAACTTCTTGTTTTCCCTCTTCTTCCCCAATCTTGGTGTCAACTGTTAATATAATTAATGTTTTTTTCTACTTCTGCTTCCAGATAACCACTGAAAATGTTAAACAAACCAGAGCTCTGGCAGGACCCCACTAGACACTTCATCCAAACATATCATCTTACAACTCTGATAAAAGGATCCATTGAATTTCCTTTCGGATGAGATAGTACATTTGCATTCATTGCAACCAATGTTGATGTGAGTAGAAAGCACCGAGATCTAAATTAGGTAGATAAGTCGTTACGACGAGGCTATTTTCAAGAAAGAGCAGTATGAAAAATGGAGAGCCATAGACAATTTGCATTGAGTGTGGACTTTATTTCGTGCTGGGTGGTGCTAACACAGTGTGCGTTTGCAAGTTATTGAGTAACAGGCGGTAGGAACTGTTGGACTGTGAAGACTCTTGTATTGCCCTATTTAATAGTAGAGGTCCGGAGAGAATTGCTCCGAGACATCTCTTACTGGGCTGACTGATACACACAGAAGAAAAAGGGGAATGGGAAGAACAATACCCGTTTGCCCCCTCATGAAATTTGGATACGGGCTTTTATTTGGGTTTCTCTTTGACTCTCCCAAACATCTTCAATTGGCCTGTTTTCCGCTGCCATTTAAAAATACCGCTTTGTAATAATGAGATTCATAAAACGAATAAACAAGACAATACAAATATATTAAACAAATAAATCTGATGGATTAAAAAAAGTGAGGCAGTGCCCACATGCTGTCTTCACCTTGCAGTTCAAGGCCAGGGCTGAGTGCCTCAGCACGCTGCCCGGGTGGAAGTCACGAAGAGCACAGATTGCTTGGCAGGGCATCCGCCGCACAGAGGCTTGTCTCTCAAAGGATTGCAAGTTTGGCCCTCAAATACTGCTTTCTCCTTGTAGGTCTCCCTGCATTTTGCCTGCTGGCAGGCAAGCTGCCTTTCGTTAGTGCCTCCATTCCCGTCTAATTGTGTCCCTTGCCTTGGGCCTGATCCAAGGCCAATGGGGAGACTTTCGCTGGCTCCAGTCAGCTTTTGGAGCTGCTTCTTTGAAGGAAAAGGCTGGCAAAAGGGCCGTGAGGAGAGCTATGAAGTGCTCATGCATGTTCTCTTGGAGCTTAATGGCGCTCTGAAGTGTTCATGCATGAGTCTAGGGTAAAAAAGAAAAAAAAAAAAAAGGAAAAAAAGAAAAAAGTGCTAAGCCAGGAGAAAGAGGGCAGGGGAACCTGATCCTGCATGAACTGGAGTGCAGCTGCATAGCCTTGAGCGTTATTGTGCATAGTAGCAAAAGTGAGGCCCAAAAGGGGAACGCTTAACTAAGTGCCTCACCAGCACTACGAGATGCTTACGCTCATGTCTCTTCAGACGTGCCTGCTGTGAGGCTGGGTGGGAGTATTAAGGGATCCTGAGATTTAATGCTTCACGGTGAAAAGGACCAAACCCAGCATTTAACTTGCACCTGCACATGAGTCCCTGCTGGGACTGGCACGAATACATGCTTAGCATGTGCGATGCTGCGTGGCCACGGCTTTTCACAGCCCAGTGGATATTTCCTAGGCTAGCACCCTCGGTGTTTCTTGAGTAGTGGGGGTGATAAACAACCTGGATTTCATTAAATCAAAAAGGCATTGCAAAAGCAGATAAAGAGAGAACTGGGCACGCTCAAGTCAAGTAACATGATAGAAAAATACCTCTGCTACACCATCAGCAGTGATGGGAAGAAGCAAGAGCTGAATGTTGACTGGACAGTAAATATTACGGAATCAGTATTAGTGAACTGAGAATTTATAAGTAACCAAAAAATTTCAGTAACGTGACAAGCAGGAACATTTTTCCTCAAGTGCAGTTCAGGGCTTTGAATTGCCGTTCAGGGATGCTATCTAACATGTTGCACCTTTTCAAAGTAGGAGGGGCAGCTACGTACAGATGCAGAAAAAGAAGGGTGAAACACATCAGCAAGTAGGGCCCCTACTTCAGACTCATGCTGCCTCCCAGTAAAGAGCACCTCTCCGCAAATATTAACCAGGGCCTCAGTGATGGACCTAGGACAGAAATTTTGATGAGCTTGGCATATCCGAGAGGTGAAAGAAATTTGCTCATGGACTGAACCGAAGTTGGAATTTTCCCATTCTGGATTCAAGAAACCCAGCTGGGATGCTTGAAGGCAGCTGTCATGGACGGCAGGAAAAGTGAACTTCCTTTCCCCAGACCCAGGGCTCACATGGTCCTTAGCCCAAGGGTATAATGAAGGCTTGAGGAACCGCACTGACAAACGTGGTGATGTGGAAGGTTTCCCTGACTAAGAAACATTTGACTGTGAATGAGCTCCATGGGGAACCCAGAGCCAGGCTCCACAGAAAATGAGAGGAAAGTCAAGCAAATATGGAAAGGAGAGGTAAAGAAATAGCCAAAGATAGTATCTAAAAGAGGGAGGAAAAAAATACAAGTACTATGTCAAGGGGAAGAAAAATGAATGAAGATCTGGAAAGGAAAGAACTCAGAATTAATGGTTACTCTCTGGTGCTGTCGTTTTATTTCATTTTCAGTCATTTTCAGTCAATTTACTTAATGCTGAACTGGCTGTCTAGTGAAAATGTATAGCTTTTGGGGACTTTTTTTTAAATATTAACCTATGTTTGATAGTGAAATTAAGAGACTGACATGTTTTGTTGGCTCTGTTATTTGGATGCTTATATTCGACACATTCCTTCAGGCATTGTTTTGTCAGTGATCATTAGGGTAATGTTTTCATGGTGTGTGTGCGTATGTGTGTGAGCCAGGGAGGAAGAAGAGGAGAAAGTGCAACTTTTCCCAAATGGGGGTCATGACCCACAAGCTTAGTAGGTCAGAGTTGAGGATTAAAAAAAAAAAGAAAAAAAAATTTAATTTCCTTTCTTCCATGGGATGGGGACTGAATGAAAGTGTGACAGGCACACAATCTGCTGGCTGCCCTCGATTTTCCTATCTTCATGAGCGGTTTTTTTTTACCGTCTAGGCTGAAATGAAAAATGCAAATGCTGGTAACTCATTACAGTTTAGGTAATGAGATGAGGAAATTTTTTCCTGATGCCGAGAGCCTTTATAGAGCGAACAGGTTGCTCCTTGACACATGCTTCTAGGCTGCTGCTGTGCCGCGTGGTAGTTCAGTGCTGGCAACTTTATCATGTCTTTGCTATGCAGCACAGATGCTTCGGTTATTAACTGTGCTGTGCTGGTACAGGAAGGGCAACCGCATGAGAACTTCTGCTTTAAAACCAGATTATGTCCCCAAAGCTTAAGCAGAAGAAGAACCTCTTAGAGCTCTGGTGGTAACAAGGGCAGCAGGGGCTTCCCAAAGCCAGGGAGAGACACACACACAGGTGCAAGCCCGCCTGGCAGCCAGAGGGTGATTGCCGTATATTCCCCAGCCATTGCCTTCCCCATGCTGCTTGCTCCAGAAAATGCTGGTGGTTTTAACAAACGCAGATTTCATAATGTTTAGGGTGAAGATTGAATCAAAGATCTGGGGGCTGGACATTAAAAATATTGTTGTTTGGATTGCCTATGTAAGGGTTCACTTACTTATTTCTGGCACACTACTAAGCTTGCCAGAGAAAACTAGCACAAATCTCTGAGCCTGAGACAAGCGATGTGGTGGTTGTTTGTTTGCTCAGAAGTATGTATGCGGCTTCCAAGAAAGCCAGCAGGGTTGCACATGTGTATCCATGGGGAAGAATTCCCATCTCCCGTGTAAAACACGTCGTTCCAATTATACATTTGCCGGAGAGACAACCCACTGTTCCCTATCCATGAAAATGTTTGGTGCAAAGCTGCTGTGAAACTGTCTGTTGAATGGCAGGTGATTTTAAACTTCTTTGGTATCAGTTGAAAACTGATGAAAACAACTTTTCCATAGATTTAATGAATTCCAACCAGCCAGCAGTCTACATCAGATGCTGATGCAGGACATAAGCATCTCACCCCTCTAATAAACAAGAAAGGGCCGGGCACTACGATGGCCGTGATGTGCCAGCCAGCAGAGCGACTGCAGCTTGTGGGTCACACCTCACGCCAGCCCCGGCAGCCGGGCGTTGGATCCCATGATGAAGCCAAATCTCCAGATCTGAAGAGCCCTTTGCTGGGCTGACCAGTGGATAACGTGGAAAGGGGGTGCAGCGAGACCGGTTTAGTTCTTCACATATGTATTGAGGAAATTCAGATCTCCTTGTGCAGATAGATACCTGCTTTAGATAAACAGACTTGGTGGTGGCTGGGTTCTTCACTGTAGGAGGGAGCTGCAAAAGTTTTGCCTAACTTTTTTTTTTTTTTTTTCCCGCCCCAGTTTGGATTTATTTAAATGTTGCAAACCTCAATGGCACCTTGAGTGAGCTTTAAGGAATTGCACCCCACTTTGCATTGCAATGGCCTGGAAGCACCACCTTGTTGTGACTCAGCAGAAGGGAGAGGGCCTTTTCCCTGGAGAGGCAGGAACCTCCACCTGAGGTGTGGTACCTCTTTTATCTGCTCTTGACAGTTCTTTTACCATCGGTGACATACTTTTTTCTTTCAGTTTGAGTAGATGGTTTAAACTGATTTGCTTGTTTAAGCTAATTTATGCTAATCTGAATTAGCCCTCTTTCTACCCAGAATAGCACCTAACAACTTTTCCATAGATTAAATGAAACCTCCTTACAAAGTCTGGCTGTAAGTTAAATTAAAAAGCCCTGGCAGCAAATATGCACAAACCTGTCAATAATGCTGTGCAAACAGTACTTTGTTGCTTTTCATAATGTAATAAAAACATACTCATGTTTAAAGAACTACAACAAAATTGAAGGCTTCAGGATATAGTGGGTTGAAAAACAACCCATGATGGCTCTGAGAGGAAATACTTTTATTTCGTTAAATAAAAAGGAGAATGAAAAACGCCGTACGGCCTTGAAAATATGAATAGAAATTGCAGAAAATTACGATGTGAGTATACACATTTGTTGGTGTTGACTCAGAGAGGTCTTTTGGCTCTTCAGTGTCTCACAGCTGGAAAACGTTTAGAGATAGGGAGCCTTGTTAGCCTGTTATTAGTTTCTCCTATCATGTCTCATGGGTAACATCAAAAATACAATATGGCTTTATTCCCCTTTGTCACTCCATTAGATTTCCATTTAAACTTCCATCCCACCATGAGCTTTTAAACAGAGCCTTGATTTGCATATTCTCCTGTACTGCAGCAAAAGCCGTACGAAACATTATAAAAATACAAACATAGGGTTGAATTATGACCATTTTTAGATGATTCAATTAGCTGCTAATAGGTGTTCACAGTGGTATGTTGTAATGGGAAGTCAGGTTGTAGTTAATGGTTACCATAAGTTAGAACGGTGTTAAAAACAGCCATCCTGTTTGGCTCAGCCATACAATCAGAGCTCTGTCTTTAGAAGTTAGCACCATATACTGAATAGGCAGGAGCCTGGGCTTTTGCTGGTAATTTTATTGCTTTCCCTCTAGTGCTCAGTGGATATGAATAGGAATGGCTCTGCGGAACCGTGCAAAGAAGAGCCCTATTAACCCCCGACGATCCTCTGGAGGAATTTTGCATCCCTGTAGGGTGCTTGTTACTGCAATTATGTTTTCCATTATGGATTTTCTTTGGAATGCGCAACCTGCATGCAAAAATCAGATAGCTGTGAGTACGACTTAGTTCATCACAAGCATGAAGAATGAACCCGTTGATGGTTTAGAATTTTAAAACACAGGTAGCCACAGTAGAAAGTTAAGAGAAATGGAAAAGAGACTTGTCATCTGATCTTTCCATCTGTGCTACATTTCAAAGATAATTTCACTCTTCTGTCCAAACACGTGCTACCGTGTTACAGAATGTTCTCAGTCAGGATATTAAGTGACATATGATTATGAAAGGAAAGGATATTACATGAAAAACATACAGTGTGCAGACAAGCCAAATATACGGTGGTATTAAACATTGCAGGCACATTCACATATCAGCATGTATAAATGTAGCGGGGGCGTGTCTTGCAATATGTCTGGTATGTGAATCTGCTGATCCTACTAATTAATATTTATTTTTTGTATTACAACAGCATCTAGATATCTTAATTAAGGCTCTGCTAAGCTTATTGCTGTACACCTATAGCCAAAAACAGGCATTGCCCCAAAGAGCTTCCAGTCTATCCAGATAAAAGAACAGGGATGGAGACAGGAGCAAAAGTTAAAACTTAGCCAAGGATTTGTTGAGCTGGAAGCGGGATCCTCAGTTCTGAGCGAGGTACCTGAGCTCCACAGATGATGCACAGAAAGAACAAGGTGTTTAAGACAAGGAACGGCAGCAACTAGCATACAAAAGCACCGTGCCAGCTGGCTGGTAAAATGTGTGGAAGGTTTATTCCTCAGACTTTCCCCCTTCCCCATGCAGGATACAGAGCTCAGAGGCATTTTCTGGAGCCAAATGTCAGCCCTAGCTGAAGCTAGGGGATGGCTGGGTGCATGCCCTGCCACTGCTGGGGGACCTCTGATCAAACAAGCATCCAACGGTGAGAGGGCTTCTTCAGGAGATGAGAAGTGGTGATGTTGTCTCTCAGCCCAGCTAATGTGTTTCACCCAGGGACTGCATCAAGGGGAAGTCTTGGAGAGTGAACAGAGAGGAGACTGGAAGCTCCATCTCCCCATCTCAAGCCATCTGCACTCATCCTCCCTCGCTCCAGACATCCGTCCTCCCCCACATTCCATTACTAGAACAGAGTCCTTGGGGCAGCCTAGTGAAAATTGGTGGAGGGCCTTACAAACTGGAAAACATGAATATTGAAATAAAGAGTTAGTGAGTGAGCAAATCTGCCAGAGGCAGGAGGAGAAAGGCTGAGCAATGTGCCTGAGAGGCAATTTAACAGGGAGGGGCTAGGCCTAATTAATCTCTGGGATGAGGAGGTGGGTCAAGCGACAAGCGTGCTACTGAGCATGCCTCAGGCTGAGATGCTCTTTCAACACCTGCTTTATTAATACTCTGAGAGCAGTGGCACTGTGTATGGGGAAAGACGGGGTTTGGGGTGTGGTGGTGTTCTTCTCCTTCCCCTCTTCCTTCCTTAAGCAAAGACATCCCATGCAGGCAGACCAACATAGCTCCTCTGCTTAAGAGGCAACCACAGGCAGGGATTTCAGTTGCACCATTGTATGCTATGAAGTTGCCTGTAGAGATTGACTGAGTTAGGTGGGAGTGCTGCTGTAACCCAGGAGGATTTAATAGGGGGAAAGAGACCAAAAACTCTTATGCTCTGGGCTGCTGTCATGACATTCAAAGCAGAAGGACGGATTATATTGCTAGTTGCAAGTCAGTGAGGCTCTATCACAAAATAAGCTGAGACAGGATTGTCAGCTTCCCCCGGAAAACATAGGTTTGAGGTGCATACTTTTAGAAAGGTGCTGGCCCTTCTGTAATGTGCCATTACCCGGCTACTGGAGCTGCAAATTTAGTCGCTATTTCTGCTGACTCTGCTTGGCTGGGTCAGTGTTTTGGGCATGAACAAGCTACGTGTATGCCGACTTGCTTGCTTCTTGATTAAAAAGGAAAGCTGGTCTGGAATATGTTGTATCTCCTCAGGCCCTTTGAGTGGCAGATAGAAAGAAATGGGCTAAAACTCTGAAACAACAGCAAAGCTCCAGCGAGCTGGCAGCCATCAGCCTGAACGAGCAGACAGTTACTGTGAAGGCTCTCACCTGCGTAAGGAAATGGGAGCAGCTGACAGATCTTTCTGCTCGCTCACCGATCCTGCTGGGAAACAGCTTCTTTCCAAACTTTTTAATGTGGGGATTCCAGGGCTTGTTGCTTCATCTTAATGTCACTTAATATGACTTTGGCCTTAAAGATTTGGAAATGCTGTTGTAACTTTCAGGGCTGGTCAAAATACAGGGCACCCTGAGAGGATCTCATGCATGCATTTGGAAATTTTTGAAGCAAAACCTAAGGAGGTAGCTCAGCTCCGTGGATGTTGAGAGAACCCCTTACAGTTCAGCAAGCTCCACGAATGGCCTCAAGGAGGCTATTAGAAAAAATTGAGAAGATTCAGAGAAAAGTTACAAAGGCAGCCAAAAGAGTTGAAAAGAAACCAAAGAAGCCCTCATGATAACAAAAGATATGAGGGGAGTTCTACTTATTTATCCTTCAAATGAGTCACTTGCCACAAGCGAAAGATCCCTCAGCAGGATCAGCAACGCAATAGGAAGGGTTCTGCAGTTTGGTAGATAGAGGTGTAGCAACATGTGTTGGCTGGGAGTTGGAGCTAAGCAGCTTCAGACTTAAAACCAGGTGCACATTTCTAACAGTGAGGGTAATTAACCATTGGAACAACTTACTAAGGATTGTGGTAGATTTTCCATGATTGCATGTTTATTGTGGTTGTTGTTCAACCACAGCTATTGAACCTGCAGTATGAATTACTTAGCATAATCTTATAGTCCACGTTGTTCTAGATGTCAGATGAAATCATCTCACTAAGTCCCTCTGGCCTTAACATCCAAGCATTTGTGTAGGATGGGGAAGTTTATTTCTGCATCCTAGAACAACAGCCACAGGCACTGAGGTGGCTGCTGCTGATATTATGGAAAGGGAAGACTTGCAAGAGTCTGAGTCTCCAGGCACGCCAGCTCAAATCCAAATGGGCTAACTGGGTCTGAGAAGGACCTTACTGAATGTGGTGTTGAAACATTGGCAGACTGCGTTTAATCAACATATTCCTGGATGGGTGTGCTACCTGCAAACTGGAGCTGGGCAACCCGAATCTCAAAAGAGACTCTTTGGTCCTTGGAGAAGAGATTTAGCCTGGAAGATAGTTAAAAAAAGGAGTGAAGTCCTCAGGAGTGAAGTCCACAGAAGTGAAGTCGACTTCACTTTGTTTCACACAGTACTGCTGAAATGAAGCTACTGTGCTGCTGACAGGCAGGATGGGACACTGAAGACTTTGATCAAAAAACAATTTCACATTTGGGTCACACCCCTTTGGACTTGGTAGAAGAGTCAGAAACACTCCTGGAGAGACCTAGGCAGCAAATTGCTGCATAGCTTGTCTTTCTGAGCCAGAATCTCATTTACTGTTTTCTAAGGAGAGCCCTTTGAGCTTCTGACAGCCTTTGAGAGCACCAGAGGGTGACTTGGGACTGTGGCCCGCCTGTTACCGTCTTGTTTTACATATGCACGTATCCTCAGAGGGATAATATCTGAAAGGAAAAACGGTGCAAAGTCTTTGAAAGCAAAGCTGCAGAAAAATGATATCTTACAGCTCAAATCTGCCTTTTGAAGCCAGAAAACTCCAGTCTGCTATGGCACTGTGCAAACAGCGTCTGATATTTTCCTTCAGTTGACCACAGCGTGAAGAGGGAGAGGTTGTGCCCAAATGGGCATTGCCTGTAAAATTATACTCATGCCAGCCCACCTGCAACACTGACAGGCGATGCAGGCTCCTGTGACACTCTTCAGCTGTCCGGCTCCCCGGCCTTTTAAGACACGTTGCTCTTCTTGGTGGCCATCTCGGCATGCTGTAACAAGGCCGAGGTCAGTGAAGTAAATCAACCAAGGCCGCACACGTCCATGCTCAGCAAACCGCCTGCCAGGGCTCGAGGTAGGGACCGGCAGATGGTTGGTGTGCTTATGATTCCCTGCTTTATTCCGCTGCCTTACACGGAGCCAGAGTCCAAAAAACGAGAAGGTGAGCGGCTTGTCTCCACACTGGAGTGTCGGGGGGTGAATTCTGAAGGATTTCTGTGTCTTGGGGTTTGCATCAAGAAGTGGGACAGCTGGAAAAGGAATCGGAGCAAAAATATTCTAATCAAAATAGTTGTGCTCCTGAGGATGTTAAATCTTCTTATAATCATTTATGAAATCAAAGACTGACTTCCTCTCTAAGTGGAAAGTCGCTTCCACCAGATGGGGGTGGGAAACAGGGGACTGAACCTGATTAAAAAAAGATCACCGTTAAATGTTGTTCTCCAGGAGAGAGACCTGCTGAAATGAAGGAGATTTATGTGTGAGATTTAAAGTGTCCATGGTGTGGGAAGACTACACCAGAAGGAAAATTTGTTTGATAATTACACTGGGAATACAGGAAGGAAAGCCTAATTCCTGTGCTGTAAGGGAGGCACGGGTTGACAAGTAGAAGAGAAGTGCAGGAATCCACACACGATTATTTATTAAGGAGTCCCATCTAGGTGTATATGGCTGCGCACAGTGCAGCACAAGAGAAACATGTGGAGAGGTAGAGCACAAATTCCTCGTGCCTACAGGGAGGTAAGAGGAAAGACTGATCATGTGCGATTAGACACCAAACGCTGACTCTCAGGAAACAGGGGGTCAGTTCCTGCCTTGGCTGCAGACTTCCTAGGGCTAGACATTTAATATCTTTGGTCCTGGTTTCCCATCTGTAAAATGGGAATAACATTTCTTTCGGCCTTATTTGTTTAGGTTGTGAGATGGAGGAGGCAGGTCTCTCTTCCACTGCGTGCATATGCCGTGCCTGGCACAATGGGGGACCCAACTCTCCTTCGAGCTGCTAGGTGCTATGCTGCTGATACCAGTGTGAAAAGCAGGAGGGAGAGTCTGGGAAGAAAGCTAGGTTATCACGAGAGTCTTTGCCACCGGCAGGGCAGAGAGCTGTGTCCCTGACAAGGAGAGGTATGGAAGAAGATGGAAGTTTAAGACAGGGAGAAGATAAAGATAGGGAGAAGATAAAAGGTTGGGATGGGGAAGTGGCTGCCGTTGAAGGTTGGAACTTCCGAGCTCACTGGGGGTTTGTTTTGAGGGACATTATGAGAATCTGAAGTCAGCACTTGCAGATGAACCTCGGCAATAGCTGTGTTGGCACAATTCTCCTGCAGCCTGTGTCACTTAATAGTAGCGGAAACAGGGATGGGATCACACGCTATGGGAAGCAAGGAGAGTGCAGGCAGTGCTCAGCGTGAGGAAGGGCCTTGGGACTAGGTTCAGTGTGGCTGTCCTGCCATGACTCTTCCCCCTGATGTGACCCTTATTGTCACAGAAGCAGTGCTTCAGGGCACCAGGACAATGAGGCAGAGTGAAGTGCAGAAGGAGCCTGGGATGAGAGACTCTGCCTATCCACATACAGACCAGAGAGGACTTGTCCTGGTCAGGCGTCTTGTGCTGTTTCCAGATTAGGCTTGATCTATGTCGTGTGGAGTTGGCAGCTTTGAAGGGGAGTTACGTGATACGCTTGTGTGGAAAGATTGGCAAGGCAGGGATGGAAAGGAAGAGAGTTAACAATAGAGCTGCTCCCGGCGTGTCTGGACCGCTGTTCTTAACAGTGTGGGCTTCTCACGACGCTTGTGGAGGGATAGGGGTGTCTGAGAGTCTCATGTCAGATGCATGGTCCTAAAAAGTGAGCAACTGGCTTCAGTCTATAAACTGTAATCCTGAGAATGGGCTGCCTAGCGGAGCTCTGATGATGCCCAGAAGTTTGTCTGACACTGGAGACAAGACCCCTCCCTGTCAGGGGAACGATGGTGATTGTTGTTTCTAATTTGTCTAAAAACATGTGTATCAACAGCTCATCCAGATCTCAATTTGGAAATGAAATAGACCTTTCACTTGGAAGAGGGGGGAAAAAAGAATCTTAAAAAAAAAGAAAAGAAAAAAGAGAGAACGAGAAAAAATTTATTGCTTGGATATTCCAGGAGTTGCTTTTTTTCTCTTCTTTTTTTTCCTCTCTCTCTCTCTCTCTCTCTCTCTCTCTCTGAAAGACCTGCCTAGTTATGAGTTTGAGAGTCACAGGACTTGTCTACACAGGGAAATTTATCGGCCTAATTATGCCAGTATAATTAGGCTGATAAATTTGCCTGTGTATACAAGCCTTAATTTTAAAAGCTCCATTGTCTCTGAGTGCAAGCCTAGTGAGCAGTTGTATTTTAGGCCCCTGAACGGTGCTTGCCAGCTGTGGGCTGACTGCCGAAGTCTTTGACCGAGTTTCCTCATTTCAAAGCAGTGGGGTTCTTTGGATACTGAAAGCCTGTATTAAATTAAACAGGAAGGTATCAAAGGAGTCATATTTTGCTGAAGCGACTTGCAGTTTCTTGTGAAATGTATTGACAAGGGTATATAGGTCACCACTGCCTCCTGCTCGGTGGAATGTCGGACCTGCTCCGTCTGCATGTCCTTGGTCGCTGGCTTATCCACCCAACCGGCACCGTTAGCAGAGATTCCCCTTTAGGTAAGGGATGGAAAACATGTGGGTTTGACTGTGAATACCCAGAGATCAGTTCTTCCTATGGCATAGATGCATGGTAGAGGTGAGTCTTACAGTCATGGAGATAGGTGCAGCACAGGAATTTTGTTTTGTAGCGTATCCTTGTCTTTCTGTGCAATCACAGAATCACTGGCACAGAGGTAGAAAAACTCTGGGCAGTTTTGGAGAAGAAAAGCTTGTATGTAATTGTGTAGCTGGTTAGCTCTTTCTCACTGTGGCTGTACACAAAAACATCTCAGTCTGCACATACAATTAGCTAGGCAGCTGTGAAGCTGAGGGTATTTACAGAGGGAACACACAGTGTGGTCTTGTGGCTCAGGCATGATCACTTCTCCACAGCTATTTAAAAAAGTGAAAACCCAAAAGAGTTAGACTCCGTTACAAAATGAGCTGGCTGAAATAATAGCTGTCCCTTTCCCAAAAATAGGCATTGTCCAAAATAAAGGGCTGAGCTGGCTTCAATGCGCAGAGGAGTTTTGCTAGTGGATGCTTTGCAGAGGTTTGCATTTCTCTGCCAGAGAAACACAAGAGAGCTCCTCAGGAGCATGGGCAGAAGCAGCAAGGTCCTGGAAAGTGATCAGTGTTTAAAATTGCCCTGAGAAAAGGGTGGGGAGGAAGACTCTGAGCAAAGGTCTGACCTGAAATGGGCTTGAATGTGTGAGTGGTAATCCACATACTTGTGTTTAATTTCCAGTGTGGGAGATGCTTGGGGGTATCGGTGTGCATACAGAACTAGAGGATGTCATCAAGAGACTTGTACGTTGATGCCTTGGCCCCTGTGACATTTGCTGTGTATCCTCCGTTTGGAGAACTTTGGCTGTTGGGTGGCTGCTCCGTTTTCTTCCTACTGGAGAAGTCTTCTGAATTCCTGGAGACAGATCTGGATTTAACAGCCATTCAGAGGAGCATTTTGCATTTCTAAGTCCATTTGGCCTGATTTTCTTTGTGTTAAGATAAAGTTTTGGGGCCTAAACCTGTTGCAAGGAGGAGGAACCTGAACTTGGAGTCCTGCTGGGCTGAGTTGGGCACAGTGCAAGTTGGGCCACATGCGGGTGGGAGGAGGATGGAGTGCACGTCTCAGTTTCACCTTGGTGCTCCTCCAGATAACACCAACAGGCACGTGTTGACTGTCCTTCCATTTTGCAGGAGTAGATATTTTCATGTTTTCCAGCGCTGAAGAGCGAAGGGTACCTCTGGGAATGGAAAACGTGAGCCTGGCCTTGCTGTTCATGCACCCAAAGCACAGTGCAGATCCCCCAACTAGTCATGAACGGACACGTTTTATCATTGAATCAAGTAGCTCCACGAGCTGCAGACCCAGTGGAACTGGGTTTCCTGTGGATTTGGGTCTGTAGGGTGTAATCCCGTCTCCTGAGAGCAGAGCCGATCCTGCTGCCGTTCCTACAGTTGTGTTGCCAGTTCCTTCTATTCAGATGTCTGTTTTCACGGAGCTCCTGGGAACTTTGTGTCTCAGAGGTATTTGCTTCTCTGTCAAACTTGGTTGAAATTGGAAAACAGGTTGAAAAATTAGTAGGGAGACACAGGCGCCCATGCCTTAAACATATAGCCTGTGTGCATGATTCATCCAATTAATTTTTATACGTGGTGCTGAAAGATCTCATTGAAGAGCAGATCCAAATAGTTCACAAATGCCCCAGTGAGAGCAACAGGACAAGTGGAAGATGAGAAACAACACGTCGCTGTAGCAGACAGGCGTAGGAGGGGCATGAAGTAGTGGTGGGATGATGAAGATGGCCATCAACGTGATTCTCTCAACGGGAAGTGCATCCTCTGTGCCCAGGAATTTGAGAGCTGTGGGATGCCCGCTTTCGGAAAAAAATATTTTGCTACTGACAGGAGAGGGCGCGTGCTTTTTTGGAGTCCCATTCATCTTCCCAGCACGAGAAACCATTTCGTAAAGGAAAGAGATTACCTAATCGCGCTTTGGCGTTTTCCTTTGTCCGCTTATCTTACATTTCCTAGCCATTGATGGATAGGTAAAATCTTCCAGTCGTGACGGTGTGAAGTCCTACGTACGTCGGTTGGTATGCAGAGCTGATACAACATGAGCTCTCCGTGCTTGGGCGACGTTAATGTGCGTTAATGACAGAAGGGTCTAGCAGCAAGGTGCAGCGCAACCTTTTTCACATGTGAAGGTGCTGAATGGAAGTTTCAAGATTTTTCACTGCCATTTAGAAGATCTTCCTTCTCAACTATTGCAGACTGATAATTACATAAGATCCTGCTAATGATCTTTGCTTAAAACCTTTTTTCCTACTTAATTGTTACAGTCCCTTTGTCTTTTCTCTTTTTTTTTCCCTTAAAACTGTGTCTGTAACTGTAATCTGTGCAAAGTTGTGTAAAATAAGGATCCTGTAAAGACTGAAGGTTATCTTGTTTGCCAACTTCTTATAAACCTAGTGTAAATAATTTAGCTTTCGGGTTTTTTTCTTTCTTTTTTCTTTCTTTTTTTTTTTTCCTTAAATTTCATTATTAGCAGATCTGTAGGGGTTAAAAAGGAAAACCACACTTTCAGATAGGACAGCAGAATATTAAATATGCAGCTTTGCCATAAAACTTTGTGGTGAAATAGAATCACTTGTCAAGACATTTAGTTTATTTTTACTATTCATCATTCATACTCTTACACCAGGCAGGTGCCCCACACAAATCAGGTCTCTCTTGTGCTACATATATAAACACACAGTGAGAGGCAGCTCCAGGCCCAAACACATTATGGTATAAATATCCTGGCAATAATTGGGCATCGGTTCTCTGATGCCCAATTACCAGTTCTCTAATGCCCAACCTTAAAGCACCTCATATTTTGCTGTTGTGGTGGGTTCAGTGATGATCCTTCCCCAGATAATTCCAGAAGTAAAATCACAGTATTGGCGTACTGGTGTTTTACCAGAGAAGTGTTTCTAAATTTTAAGTTAATGAGAATCCCAGTATTATTTCTATCTTTTAGTATGTAGGTACAATAGAGAAATGTTATCTGTTGCTCTTTGAAAAGTATAGAGAAAAACGTGAGTTTCTACATTCAGGCTGCGTAGGGTTCAAGACTATTCGCTGTGTTGGGTTGAGAAATCAATTTTGTGAATCTTTTACGCATGGTAAGTTATAAACCAAGAGCTCCTTTTTTTACAGTATTTTTGCAATGAATCAGTACTAAAAATCATAGGACATCCTGGGGATTTTACTGAACTTTCTCAAACATTAAGTCTCTTGAAAAATTTAATGGATTCTGTGATCTTGTATTTGATAGCATGCCCTGGGACTTTTTTTTAAGTCCTCTAAAGCAGTCTAATAATTTTAACCCCATTTCAATAATGTTATATATTTACTTTTCCAAGCGAAATGTGCTGTTCCCTATAAAGTGTCTGTAACAATTTACATCTGTTAATTTAAACTAGTTTAAAGTTACACTTTTACCCTGGTTAGATGATTTTCTAATAATGTGATTATTTCTTGATAATTATGTTTGAAAGAAGATTTGAAACAGTTAAAACACTGTTCCTAGTGATCTTCTGGAAAAAGTAAGTGTAATGAAAAATGCTACATGTACTTTATTGTCTTACACTGTACAACCTTGATATATTTTTGTGCTTTTCCACTAGTTTGTAGCTAATATTATTCCTCAATGTTATTTTATTTTATTTTATTTTATTTTATTTTATTTTATTTTGACATCTGCAGCATTTCCCCTTCATCTAGACAGCTTTTCACTGCAGCCAGTGTGTCACAAAACTTCTCTTATGAGTCTCCCAAAGTCCTGGGGGTCAGGCTGCAAAGTGAAAAATGCAGAGATCTAGGAATGGCTCAGCCAGCTGAAAGTTACGGGAAGGGAAAGGCTCCAGTTTCACTGAAGGAAAAAAAAAATTAAAAGAAGAAGAAGAAGAATGGCTCCTTTCAATGCAGACGGAGGCAGTCTGGCTGAGAGTCAGTGAGGTTTAAAAATCCAAGAGGTCCAATAACTGAAAATCTGTATAGATTCAAAGCAATATTTTAAATACCGCACAAGTGCAGATAAAAAAAAAAAAAAGTGTGTGATGGTTTTTCCATCCTCCTGGTGCATATAGCCAACCGCGTTCCAAAACCAGGCAGTATTTCTTTCCCCCAAACCCTGAGCACATGTGGCTAAGTCCAGTCCATGTTGTCAAAGGACGTGGGTGAAGAGCTCCTCTTGAAGTAACTCCTTCAGTCACTTTTCAGTGGGATGGGGATGATGGCCTGTTGTTCCCAAGAGAAAACCCCCAAGATGTTAGTTGTTATTTTGTTAAAATATGAGCGTTGCTGTTGTTATGAAACGGGTGCTGTGCCAGGGATCCCGCAGGGATGCAGCCATTAGCATCTCCTGTGGAGTTACTTCTGCTGACAAGGCTCCAGTTTGTGATTTTCATGACAAATAAAATAATGTAAAAACCCAGCGCCACGGGGTC
Source organism: Alca torda (assembly GCA_008658365.1). NCBI lineage: Eukaryota > Metazoa > Chordata > Aves > Charadriiformes > Alcidae > Alca > Alca torda. The sequence goes on along the minus strand of CM018077.1, from coordinate 74,396,841 downwards.
TGGAGCACCTGGTTGTGGGTTTGTACCAAGAAGCTGCCTCTCCTCCTCCTTTCTCTCCATCCTTCTCTTGCTCTTTGGGTCTCTCTCTCTGTCTGTTTGCCTGCCTTTCTCCCCTTCTCACGCTCTTATTCACTGTTCCAGATTCTTCCCATCATCCCAGGCCGAAGCCTTGTACGAAAATGTAGGGAGAGGGCAAAAGATCAGTGAATAAAGCACTGAGTACTTACCTCTTAGAGCCTGTTATACTGTCAGCTCAAAGTTAAAGCGCAATAAATCTGGTGGTCTCACGTTGGTCCCCGGTGTGCTGCAGTCCACCTCATAAAACTACTACATAATTAAGTACAGTGCAGTACAATTGGCAGTCTCTGCTCAGCCCAGGCCTAGCAGCGAGTGTATAAACCCGCTCCCGGTCCCTGAAGGTGGAGGCTGGAGGTGACGGGGAGGTGGGGGACGGCTCCGGCTGCCAGTGTAGCCCTCCTGCCTTCCTGTGAGGATGGGGGAGCTCAGTGTTCCCTGTGCTGATACAACCCGGTAGACCAAATATTTAGAGAAAGAAAAGATGAGACTTGGCAGCGCAGGTGATGCCTGCGGAGGAACTGCACCAGACTGACAAAGGTGGCTTGGCTAGGGATGTGTGCCAACTGGCAATGACAAATGGGGGTTGCTTCCTGCTGGCTGGGGTGAACCCAGAGTGGTGAGCAGCCACCTCGAGCAGGTGACAGCGGCTCAGGAGATCCCTGCGGAGAGCCACGGGGTGCCAGCATGAAACTTCTGGAGTGGTTGGTTCCACTGCCTGCATGCGGGTATAGTGGGACGGCCAGTGCCGCTGCTGCCCTGAAGCAGAGGGGTGGCCCTGGGTCCTGAGGGTGTCAGGACAGCACCTGCTGCAGATGCTGAAGCGTCCTGCAGGAGCAGAGCAGGGAAAATAGAGAGACAGGCTTACAGAGCTCCATCTTATATCTTCTTTTGGTTCCTTGGTTACCTTTCCTGACGCCAAGTCCTGAATATTATGAGCTTCAAATTCTGCTAAATAAGCAGTTTTCCCTACTTTGGGGGACAGCTGTACTGCCCAGACTGTCTGAAGTCCCCCTTATCCTCTGTGCCTGGGGTGTCTCATGCCACTGCGCAGAGCGACGCGGAGTTGCAAAACCTCTCAGTTACGGCCTTAGCACCCAACTCTTCTCTTTAAGAGAAGGACCCTGGTGATTGTGCGGGACGCAGGTATGTCTTGCTTTCTGGCAGCGAGTTAAATCTCCTTTTCAAAGGCAAAAAAAAAAAAAAAAAAAAAAAGAGAGAGAAAGGGGAAAAAGAGCGAGAAGCGCTGAATCGCTCGGTGGCGCGTCTGGCAGCCGCAGCAGCGCAGGAGCGGCCCTATCGCGCTGGTGCCCTCTAGCGCTCTGCTCCCCGCCTGCAGCCGCCCCGCTCCGTGCCGCCGGGCATCCCCCCAAAAAAAAGATTGCCCGGAAGGGAGAAAAATGATTTTTGAGCTGTATCTGCACGCTTTGGGGCAGCAGAGGGCGGGGGGAGGGAATCCCTGAAGACCGATAATCCCCAGTTTTTGTTTGTATTCGTGGCGCTGCTGTTTTGCTGTTTTGTTTTGGTTTTTTTTTTTTTTTTTCCTCTCTGTTGTTTCGCAGCCTGAGGTGTGCAGCTGCGTTCTTTGCCCCTGTCCGGGTTTATGCAGTGATTCAGCTGTTTTGGGGTTCTATTTTGCGCACTTGCACTCTGTGAGTAGCCGATCCTGCTCTGCCCCATGCCTCAGGTGAATTTTATTTTCCAAGCTATAACTCTTCATAGAATCAGACTGGTTGAGGTTGGAAGGGACCTCCGTTGGTCATCTAACCCAAGCCTCCTGCCCAAGCAGGGCTATGTAGAGCCAATTGCTCAGGGACGTATCCAAGGATGGAGACTCCACAACCTTGCTGTTCTGGTGATCAGTCACCCTCAGAGTAAGAAAGTGTTTCTTGATATTCGGAGGGAATCTCCTGGGTTTCTGTTTGTGCCCGTTGCCTCTGGTCCTGTCACTGGGCACCACTGCAAAGAGCCTGCCTCCATCCTCTTTGCACCCTCCCTTCGGGTATTTATATATGTTGATGAGATCCCTCCAAGCCTGCTCTTCTCCAGGCTGAACATAATTAATCCTGTTTTTTCATGAAAGAAAAGTATGGAAAGAGCCACTGATAGAAGTTAGGTACCTAAAATACTTCGGAGGGACTTGATCTGTAAATTCTCGGTCCTGTGATGTAAAACAAATGGCCCTAAATAAAATCTAACTCTAAAAGCTCATCATACTGCTGGATTGACCTGATCCACCCATGACTCCAGATCTGCATGCAGACTTCATTGGTGGACTTCATTTCACTGTAGATGGGATTGACTCACACCCCAAATAAAAAAAGTCCAAATGCCGAGAAGTTCAAGATTTGCACTGAGTCAGCTCCAAAATGTATGCCAAAATATCATATTGAAGGCAGGACATTGGCCTTCCAATTATTTCAAAAAGTTTTTATCCTCAATTTTTTAAGGAGGAAATCAAAGTTACTGAGCTGTTTTTCCAGAAAGCGAACTTTTTGGTCCAAGTTACTTTTGGTATTTGGGGTAGCTGAATGGTCAAATGGTGGATTTCAGCTGTAAAGCTCACTGAAGTCCTCTCCTGTCACTTTGTCTCACAGAAGACAAGTTGCCTGGGTTGTGGTTTGGCCAGATTCTGCCAATGAACTGTTTATTTGTAACACCCATCTCTATTATCATTATTGTAGTGAGTTTTCACTGGACAGTCCTTGTTTTGTAAGCCCCTTTTTGTGAGCTGGAGCACAGCTTCAAGCTCTGCATTTCGTGAGCGGTGGGAGCAGCGGGGGTTGTATGGTGTGTACATGGACATCGTCAACAATGACTCCAACTTATGCCAGCAACCCTTGCTCCTTCACAGAACTTTCTGGCACCATCCTGACCCTCTTCCTCCTGCCAGAGGTGCTGCATCTCAACACAGGTGTGGTGGGCAGCAGTACCATAACTGCTCCTTGCCATGGGGCTATTCTGGCACTCACATCAGCCTGATGGTCTCAGTGTGAAACAGCTGCCTGTTTGGACGAGCCCTGGAGCTGCACCTGGGTGGAGTGACATGTTGGAAGTACCTGAGCTGGCTTTGAGTAGGTTTAGACAGTTGGGTGCACAGAGATTCAAGAGCCAGAATTAGGAGAGCAAGTCCCATTAGCACCATGCTTTGCTGGAGCTTTTTGGCCTTCTGAGGTGCTGTGGGTGAGGTCTTTGTGTGGCACCTCAGAGGGATGAAATGTGGGGTACGGCTGTGAGTGCGTATCTGGTGAGGGAGCTGAGTATGCGGTAGACATCTGTGACAGGCGTGAGCTCCTTGCCATGCCTTGTAGAGCTCCCAGGTCGGGAAAAGACAGCCAAGAAACGGGTATAAAGTGACTGACAGCAGGGCTAATTTTGCCTAGCAGGAGGTGTCAGAATGGAAATACTTACAGCCAGAGTCCTGGATTTGGTTTGCTGAAAGCAAGTGCTGGTTCGTAAATCTGAGTTTTTCCAGATTGCCCTGGGACAGCATTAAAGCTGATTATAGCAAACAAGATCAAGTCACAGTATCAGTGCAAAGTGTTTCCTTGCCAAATTACAATAGCCTTGTGCAGTTCCTGGGTGAGAGAATCAAACCCGAGCTGCTGAAACAAAGCTACCTGCTGTCAAGCCACAGCACCATTGCAATTTGGGGATGTAGTTAAGGCCCCTTTTGGTGGCCCAGGCCCCTCTGGTAGCACAGAGCAACTGAAGTCCATGTCAAAGAAACCAAAACACTCTTTGCCCTGTAAAGGTGCCTGCTTTGGGGGTTTCTTGCTGCCCCCTTCCGCCACATTGCGGAGGACCTGCTGTGGGAAAGGTCTTATAGCAAAGGGTGCCCCAGGAAGCCAGGGGCCAGGCACCCCTTGGCCCCAGGAAACCCTCCCTGGTAGTATGGTCTGAGCAACAAGCAGCTCTGTTTTATCTCAGAAGACTGCCCTGGCAGCCAGGACAAAATTCTATGTGCATACCTCTGGCCTGTGAGGGTGCACAGAGGCTGGATTTAGCAATCCAACCCTTGGTGTCCATCAGGATTGTGAGTTCATCTACATTACGGATTAATGTAAAGATGTCAGGTTGAAGTGCAACATCTATTCACTGTACACGCGGTCACTTTAATTTTAGGAGAAGGTTCCTGGTTCTGTTAGCATAATCCACTCTCAAAGGGGATTCATGAGGAATTGCCGCTGAGCAAAACCCTGTAGAGAAATGCCCTTGAGATATCAGTTCCTGCTCTCCTATCCTCTGTGGGACTGAGAATCAATTATGGATACTTGGAGCTGACACCAGTAGCCTGTAATTGCCATAATGAATTTTATGTTGGGCCAAAGTAAGAGAACACTCCCTGTAACAGGTGTAAAAAGTTACTGGACAGGTGGCTGAGTTTTGCTGTGATCCAGATATTTTAAAGTTTGACTCTACACAAAAACTCAGTTATCCATTTGCTTCAGCTGTAGCCATTTCATTCCAACTTTTCTTAATCATTCTGGGCTTTTTCTGGAAAATACCTCTAAAATGGTAGTTCCCACTGAGACCAACAAGAGCCCATTCATTGGCGGGAGATACAGGCAATAGAGACATGCATTTTTACAAAACAGGTTTAAAGACATTCTGTATTTCCCTTCCCGTGTGATAGATGTCCATCTGGCTACCAAATGCATCGTAAGCTCCCAATGGAGCTGTTGCTTCAAGAAGTTGGTCTGGCTGGCCTGGAGGTGGGAGCGAGGAGCTGGTGCCAGCAGGATGGGTACCTGCCTCCTGCAGATGGGTGGTGGAGCCTGACACCTCCTCCGCCCTAAAAGCCAGGCTTTTTAACCCACAGATGAGGATTAAAGACCCCAGAAGCCAGGCAGAGGGGGACATACCACCTTAATTTTGCCATGCTGGGTACTGGAGTTTTAATGCCTACCTCTGAATTGCCTACCTCGTTGGGTTGTGGGGGTTTTTTTTGTGGGACTCTCTCACGACGTTAACGTTCTTGTAATATGGCTTTTTGTTGTGTGAGTACTGTCGCGCTGTCAGCTCGACACCAAAATGCCATAAATCTGGTGGTCTCGTGCCTGTCCCCCGTGTGCTGCAGTCCACCTCGTAAAACTACTACTTAATGAAGTACAGCGCAGTACAATTGGCAGCCTCTGCTCAGTGGCGAAGGCTAAGCACATAAACGCACGCCTGCCAGGCTTGCGCCGGGAGGTATGGCCAGGGACCTTCTGCTGCGGACGTGGGGAGAAATTTCTAAGTAGAGGTGACTGAGAAATCTCTTTAAAACTGTAGAAAAATGTTTTATACATTGTTAAAAACCTACTCCTCGAATCACAGGCCAGCCTTTCTGGGCCTGCTGGGGAGAGGACACTTTTCTTTGAATAAAAGACTGCGTATAGTCAGAAAACGTTAAGAATTAATTACGATGGGTTTGGGAAATGAAAATAAAAGAACTTTAATAAATTGTCAGTATGCAATGAAAACAATACCTTAAGGTTACCCAGAGGCCTTGCTTCCATCTATCTCACTAAGTAAGAGATCATTAAAATTTATATTTTAATTTACTGTAGAGCCAATATCTGAAGGAACTTTACAAGCATTAGTGTATTGTTTCTCCTACTGCTCTTAATTCTTTCTTTTTTATTTTCAAGTATGCAAGTTGAGTGTTGGAGGAGTTAAACCTTTCTAGGTTGCGCAGCAAATCATGGGTAGAGCTTCAGTCTCTTGACTCGTACTGACACTCTAAACTAGTAAAATGCCTTTATTGCTGACCTACAAATTATAAGTATTTTAATTAGAATGTTCCCCCTTGCCTCCCGTCAGCACCTTTTCCTTTCCACCTCAGCAGCGTGGCCATCACTGTGATGCCAGTACTCTCTCTTACATCGGCTTATAATAAATCTCTGCAGCCTCTTTTCTACAAGGATGAAGTTACACTAGCTTCCCTCGTGCTCGCCCCACGAGTCAGTCTGGATCCATCCACAAGCCATTTAGCACAGGCAGGCAGCATCCGTGCAAGCTCAGAGCTGCTTGGGTTGGAGCTGGTCAAACCTGGCTGGCTCGAAGCAGAGTTGGAGAGGGTACAGGTCTTTGCAAGGGGCCCTGATGACTGGTTTTGTGAACTGGAAAGCGCAGGCATCCGGACTTCATCTGAATATTTAGAAACCCTGCATTTGGAGGCCAAATTTAGAGCTGTGGCTTTGGTCTGAGCACAACCGTTATTTGAGTAAAAATGTCGCTGCTAATAAAATAACAGGGTCTGAATAGTTGTGAAATTGACTTTTTCTTTGCTTTTCAGTGACGTATAATGACTGAATAACTGCTGACAGGTGACACTCATCACAAGCTTTTCTTCAGACTCCGATGTCCTGCATCTGCTCAGTCATGGCTACTGTGTGACCAGCGTTTGTGCTGTGCCCATCCTTGTAGGCTCTGAGCTGCAGTTGCTTGTGAAAATCAAGAGCAAACAGCAAGGAAAGCCTAGTTGTCGTCAGGCGCTGGAGAAAGCATCAGTTGAACCACCAGGCCCTGGATCTGCGGCAGCGGAAACAATGTAGGAATTGTGTCCTGCTGTCATCTCAGCTTCTTTTCCAGATCCTTTTCCGTTCACATGAAAGTCCTTCGGAGTCAATGGAGATTTTGCTGTAACAATAACAACAGAGTAATTCCCAAAGTTTCTGGCATGCGAATTTTATTTAGCTACAGCTTTATTCTTTGCGAGGTCTCCAAGGAAGGCAATTGTTTTCTTCTGTCTGATGTTGGAGGTGGAGATCTAGGGACAGGTCGTGGACTTCCTCAGCCTTCTGGTCTTGGTGGTTGGGGGAGAGATCAAGGCCGTTATTTTCCTTTCACTCTAGTTTCAGTGCAAACGCCTCCAGAGCTTATCGAGTAAACAGAAAGCTTTAGTTTCCAGTGCTTGTTCAAATGGATGCTTTTCAGCAGCATCCACACCAGCGGAAGCAAAAATGACCCGGTTATGGGTACAGTTGTAGACATCCATAAAACCAAAGGAAAAAGAAGAAACCCTTACATTCACAGAACGTGGTTTTGCACGTTATCTGAAAGCTGTTGCAATTCCCTTGTTACATATGCACAGTCAATCTACAGCGGGAAGAGAAACTCAGGGCCAGCGAGGTGTTCACCATGAAGTTAGACTGCACAACATGTCAAAGCAGTTGCTCGGAGCAGTTCACATTTTCCCTGTGTTACACCACAACTGCTGCAAAGGCGGTGGATCTCAAAAGGGACAGCACTTTCCTTCAGGTCTTGAAGGACTGGGGAGGAAGGAGGAACAAGGCGCACGTCTGCCAGTGCCGAAATGGTAAACTGACACCGGAACTCGGCCTTTCTGTAAAATAACGCTTGCTAATATAGTCACGTGTTACAGAGATTGAAAATCAGATTAAGGTAATTGAGAGTATTCAGGCAGCATAGCAGCATGTGCAAATGGTTTAGTAAAAAAACTGTAAGGAAAATATGGGTGTTAGGATTTGTTGTCTTTCCATTAGAAAGGAAAAACGAAACTAAAAAGTGGTTTTCTCCTGTGTTCTCCTGTGGGTATGGAAAGGACCCAGCTGATGAGGCCAGACGGTGAGGATGAAAACAGGAGTGCAGGTACTGCGAAGGACTTTCCTGGCATGATGACTGCCACAACATTGTGTTTTGCCACTGATTATGTGTCCTTCTCAGCTAGACCTCCTGCCAGTCACCATGTTGCTGATGAGCTGCCAGCACCCTGCACAAGCCAAAAGCCATGGTGCCGGCATGGGTGCGATGGTTCCTGGTGCAAGGGAGCCGGAGAGGGCCTGCCATCCAGCGCTGGCATCTGGGATGGTCACAAAGCAAAATGCCTGTACTACCTCCCATGGGTATTGTCTGAAGGTGGGCTGGATTTTGGTGGCCAGGCACTGACATGTGCTGGAAACTATGCTCCTAAATATGCACTGTTCCCCTGAATTTTATCCTGGCTTAGGGCTTCTGCTGCTCCAGAAACACTGTTCCTGCCTCAAAAATGCCCAGCAGATGCTTCATAAGTAGCCTGGACAACAGAAGTATCGTCATCATTTTCTTTCCCTGCAGTATCAGCCTCCGTCATGGGAGGAACTCTGCCAGCGTAGAGTCAGGCAGCATCCTTGCCTCACAACGTGGTTACGAAAACGTGGTATCTAATCATCTGGGCCCAGCGTGCCCTGTCAGTCTTTGCGCTGGCCGGGCTCCCGGTGGATGCCTGCCCTTGGCTCTCTGCTCCCACGCTCCTGTCGGAGTGGGCGTGTAAATGACTCAGATAAAATTTGACTGACTGGTAGAAATCTGGTGTAGGGGTAATTCAAGACAGGGACTTTGGGGAGTCTCTTTTGTTGTTGAACATCAGCAGATGTGGGCGACAGCTTCGTGAGAATGCTCTTTCACCAACTTGCTAATACCCTGTCTAGAATTCAGTATTCACTGACCTCATAGTTGGTTGCTTAAGATTAATCTTGACTTTGGAAAAAGTTGGTGAAAAACAATAGGTAGCTCTTGTTTCTAATGCTGTATAGGAAAATATAATTTAACCACAGGAGCTAGATCTTCCACTGGCAGAAGTCAGCATGAGTCTATTGTCCTAATTTATCGTTATGGTCTGAATACATCTGAGATGTGGAAGAATTTTTTTGTGTTAAATGGAAAATGTTGAAGTCGGTGGCAGAAGTCTTGTTAAAAAAAAAAAAAGGCACAACAAAAAACCCCCAAAACACATGTTCCAATTTACAGGTCAGTTGATATCCTCCCCTGAGGCTGCCTTAATTTCTAGTTTGGGCATGTCAATAAATCAATGCCACAAGCCATCAGCTATGCAGTATCCAGCAAAGCAGCTGCCATGTGAACACCGCACTCAGAATCCAAAAATGTGTAGCCAAAAATCTCTCAATACATTTTCCTACTTCATTAGTTTCTGCTTTACATAAAAATAGCTGTCATTTTTGCAATGAATAATCATGTCTGCCTTAAGATAGATATGTCTACATGATATGTTTGTTAAATAAAGAAGAGGAAGTAAGTTCCTGTATGGAACCTGTAATGCAACTCTGAATGACGGTATTTTTTTTCTTGTTAATATATATTTCATTCTTTAAGCACAGATTTTGTGCTTGTTATATGTAGCTGCAGAGGCAGTAGATAAAGCAGCATCATTATGCCAAAAAAAAAAAAGTGATGATTTTATGTGTATATATCACAGGAGAATACTATTGCTATGATTAATAGAGGGTTCTAACACAAATAAGACTCTCTGGAGAGTAGACATTCTGCCTCATGCTATGTGCATTTTTCACTGCCATGCAGAGTGGCTATAAAATGCTCTCTTATTGGATCCTTAAGGTTTGATTTTCCTCTAATTTGTGCTGAATGCACTAGAGCAGGTGAATACAAATCACTGCCATGGCTGGACCCCTGCCATCCACTGAATCTGCAGAAGTCTGCATGGTCTTCAAGGCCATAGGAGTCGAGCCTGCTTTGTGCTGGCAGGTGGGAACCTCGGAAAGGGAGGTCCCCCAGTGCACCCCGAAGTCTTCGTGCCCCAAGAAGATAAAGGCATCCCGAAGACAGAGAGGTGGGTGACAGAGAAGCATCAGAATTTCTTCAGCCTTCAAAGACTAACACAGTACCCTCTCAGATCTCTCAAAAGATCTGTAACTTTTGAAAACTGAAATGTCCAGCTTCAAAAAGGTATTATGGGCCACCGCCTGCATGGTGTCTGTCATGCTGGATACTTCCTGCAGAGATTAAACTAAACACGTAGTTCCCGGAGCAGAGGAACTAACACAACCTGGTTTCCTGCTAACCTGTCTCACAAGGTCTCTTCCCCTCTGGATTCTGTGTCTGAGACAGAAAAAGCATATGATAAAGCTTTTCTCTTAGGGAAGACATAAAGAACAACAAACACTTTTCTCCTCTTGGTCACTGAGGTGCAAAAAAGGCTTAATGTACTGGAGACCGTGACCCCCACTGTCAAATCTGGTCAAGACGACTAATGAGAGTTAGGAGTGGGGAACAGAAACAGACAGACAGGCACAGCATGAACTGCATAGACCTTGTTTCCTTAGGAAACTGGGCTCAAAACAAAGCACACAAGTCTGGTATATTTATAGTGAAAGAGGTGGGGGGCTTTCCTTTCCAGAGGAAACGCACTGCTTTCCTGGGCCTGATCCTCGCTTTACTGGAAGCTACATTAGTTCATGCCGCCTGCAGACCTTGTCCTGCTTTTCCCAACCTGGAAGCCTGTCCAAGTTCTGGAAGAAGTTAGCAGTGCCTCCAGAGGTATCAGAAGATACCTCAAGCACTCCAAGGAAACACTTATTTCTGTATTAATGCTATGTATAAGGTGGGTCTAAGGCGTTTATGATATATTAAAGAGTCAGTCAACTGAGATAAAAACAAAAGCAAAAGAAAAAAGGACCATACTGAAGACAAGCTGCCGCAGCTCGATCCCATTCTGCAACTTATCAGGCACTACATGTTACCAAGTACAAATTTGTACCTTTTGAGTGGTATGATGGTAGCTGCGTGCCAGAGTATGGTGCTCTCCTTCGTAGGTGGGAAATGAAGAAAGCAGAAGGCAAGGCTGAGGCAAAGTCAACCCAAAGTCCAGAGACCAGGCAAATTGTTTCTGCTCTCAGATTTGAAGATCCCTCCCAGGGAAGAGAAGAACTGCGTGAGCTAGAAGAGGCAGTATCATTCAGTGAGCTGAAGCACTTGGAAATCTAGAATTTTTCCGCTCTACCACAAACTTGGAAGCCTCTATGTGCCTCAGATGCAGCCCAACCTCTCAGGAAGCCAAGACACATATAGATACTGGGATACTGAATACTAAAACCTATTAAATCTAGTCCCTGACAATGCAGCATTGTTCTCGATTTGAAATCTGTTGGAGTTCTTTTGTGTTTCAGGTTCTTGTGTTTAGAATTGGCTGTGGAAAGGTTTTCTGCCTTGTACTCAGAATACCCAAACTGGGCTTAGGTTACTAGTTAAATATTATGAAGTGTTTTTTAAAGACCTGTAAAATACAAAGTTACTTGTTATATAGCTAAGCTTTTATTATTTGGTCTTTAATGCAGAAGTATTTGAAAAACCAAGAATAAAATGTCTTTCCTCCTGATACATTGATCTTGCATCTACTGATCACAAATGCAGATTACAGTAAAACTCTGCACCCTAGCTGATACCGTGTGTTTCTTGACAGCCCCCTATAGCCTGTACTACATAATTGCCTATGGGTTTTCTTTTCAGGGTGTGATTTCCAAGAGTAAAACAAATCAAAGCATTCAGAGATATTTTTAATCTGTCACTCTACCTCCTCTACTACTCCCCTATGAATTGTTACAGCCATACCTTTCTGGTCCTTCTGTGGAGCCGAATGTGAGATTATCTTAATTGATTATTTCAGTTAATTGCAAAATGATTTTGAAACAAGCTTAACCATAAAACAAAGCAAAAGTATTGTTTGAATTTCTCACAGTTGGGTCTTGCAGCAGCATGTGCAGGCCTGTTTCCGTGTTTTAGGGTAGTCATTGTTTTTCAATGACTGTTTTATGCCCATGATCAATTTACATCCTTAACCATAATTTATGAAAGATTTCACCATGTATCTTGTCCAACATTTACTGACTTGTACTGTCAAGAGTACATCATGGTGTTTAATGCATGTCTGAGGAGTTAACCCATTTGCTATGAATAGCAGCAGACTATAGCAGAGGAGTTCCTTGTGGTTGTGAGCAAAAGTCAATAAAAGGTGTATTTGGTACCTATTGTTCTTCCTGACACTGGCTTTTTGTTGCCTTTCATTAAGATCTATTTAAGAATTAGCAGTCTGATTGCCTTTCTTCGTATAATGTCATGCACTTTATGGCTCAGTGGGGAGGCATGCTGACTTTCGGCAGTGGAAGTGCTAACACGTTCTGGGAATGGTGTCATAGAGGTAATTGAACAACATGCTTTCTGTTGCACTGGGGTTTTTTTTAAAGTCAGGTCTGAACACATCTCTCTACAACTCTGTAATGGAGATTAAAAACAAAGGCCTGATCCTTCTCTTGCTCCTGCTGGACTAAGTGGGGAGAAGCTTTGCTGGAGCCAGTGCAGTTACATGACTGCAAGCGAACCATATGACTTGGTGTTTTGAATTTTGCATAAAAAGGTGTTTTTAATAGCCTGCAGTTTTCTTGGCATGAACTGCATTCATAACTCAAGACATTCATGGTGGGCTGAATTTTTGCTGTGCACACGTTTCATCCAGGTGGGATTTAATGCGAAACTTGTAAATGTTCACATGTGTATCCACTGACCTCTGCTGCATAACTGCCACCAGAGTCTCCAATAGGACATTAGTATCTCTGAATTGAGGTGCTATCTAAGACTATTAGTGTTGGCAAGGCCAGATACAGAAGCCTTGTACAGCCACTTGTGACACCCATGACTGGAAACATACGCTCCACACCACACTCAGCCTCTCCTGTTAAATCCATGCCTGAGTGAGGATGTGATTTATTGCATAGTGACCAGGTTAATATCTGTACTCGGAGTGAGAATAACAACATCTAGACAATAACGATGGAGTTTCATTCACAGACAATAGGTTTGGAGGCCTTCAATAAAACAGAGCACTGTGGATAAAAAGGGTATTTAGGAAGCTTCTGTGTATATGATATTTGTGCTTTTGTCGCTGACTTACTTCCAATAAGACAAATAACAAGGAAATTACAGCATTTTTATAGCCAGTACAGTAAAATAGTATTTTAAACCCCTTTTATTTCAACATCAAAGCATACATAAAAGAATAATTTGTTCCCAATGGAATAACAAGACAAGACAGGACACTTTGCTGTCTTTTAAAGCAGGAGTTCTTTTCTTGCCAAGAACTTGAAGAAAATAGATCTGCTCAAAATGGCGAACTGATGCTTTTTGGCCTGTTAGCAAACTAATGTCCTCAATATGAGGAAGAGTGAAATCATTATTTGATTTGAGAGAAAAAAAAGATTAATGAGGTAAATTACATGGAAAAGAACTAGGAATACTCACTATCAAATGCATATTGTAATTATATTTGTTCCTTTGAAAGCTTAAAGAAATACCAACATTCAATCAAAGAGGAAACCGTAGCAATTTAAGAACCGGGAATAATTTTCCTCATTAAATCAGCTCCAAATCCCACTGCAATCAGTACAGAGCCTTTCTTCCACTCCTCCTTTCTCCTTCCCCTCCACCACCTCCACTGCATTAAAAGGATGGTGTTGGGAGATCTGTGCAAGCAGCGTGCTCTGTGTCTTGCCCACGTGGTGTCTTGCCTGTTGGTAGGAGCACCGTGTGCACAGGATCCCATTCCACCCGAGTTGTGCCTGAAGAAGCTTTGGAGGACACTTGGCTGTACGGGACTCGGGCGAGCCTGGTCCAAAGGGCTGCTCTTAATGGAAAGCATGGACCTGGGCTGGAGGAGAAAGACTCCCCCTGGCCAGCGTGCCTTGCTGCTGGGCCACATGCTCAGAGGACCTTTCCTGCAGCAGCCGACACGTGCAGAGTGTCAGCCGCTGCGCTCCTGCGTGCGCGTGTGGGCATCCATCACCACCCCCCGGCGCTTTGAACAGGCACTTTGTAGATGAGTAGGGAAGAGGTAAACCGAGTGCATGGGGGAAGGGGAGGGGGGGGAAGGCGGGTGGGGAGGAAGGAAAAGAAATGTGAGAAAGCTTTAGATGTAGTCCAAGTGTCCATCTGGTGGGTCCTTCTGATGTTCCCTCGCCGAAGCCCTCCTACTGAGCATGTCTCAGAAGGATCCCTCCTTTCTCCCTCTCCTGCCAAAAAACTGAGTCAGAGGCTGGTTTTGTTAGAAAGGGGTCAGGAAAGCTTTGTTCAGCCTGTCCCTGTAGGGTGTTCGTTTCTTTAGGAGGATATTTAGGCTGTCTGAGACTTGGTTGTTCTTATTCACACGAAGCTGAACGGCCTCAACCTGGGAACCAGCGCCTCCGAAACTCAGCCGGAAGGTGCCATGCTAGACAAAGCCTGGGGTTGCTTCGCCTCCTAAGCCTACTGCTGAATCAAGGGGTGCTTTTGGTTGCTGATTATTGTTCCTAACCCCATTTCAGGTTGCTCATTTATCCTGACTTAGTGAGGGAGAAGGAGCAAAGGAAAATATTTGCTGTGGGCACAGCAGATAGGCTTTTGACCCACTGCTGCTCCAGGAGAAGAAAATACCTTACTGAGTTCCTGGTCTTTTCTTAGCAGATCTGGTGAGGGATGGGAATTCAGGCTTCACCTATGCACCTCTTCCTCCCACTCTCCGGGGGCTCCCTGGAGCCTGTGTCCACAGCTGAGCTGCTTCTGGTCATGCAGGTGGCTTTTGCAAGGGCTTGAGAGGGCATCTTGTCTTCCCATTGCTCCCAAAGCCAGTGGAGCTCCCAGTCGCAGCTGGGGCTGCGGGAAATATCTGTAATGTTATTGGGCTCCTTCTAAGTCACCAATTTGGAAAATGAGCTTTGCTGTTTACTAGGTTGGATTTTAACTTTTAAAATTAAATTTTTATTGTTTTTTTTTTTTTTGAGTAGGGGGGAATTACATTTTACAGGTGTTCATTGGACAGGGGGATTAATATCTGGAGAGACACTGGGAGAAGAATATATGGCATCACAAAGCTCAAAGGAGCCATAGAGAGAAAGATAAAAGAAACTGAAATACTGGAATGAAAGATTTCAGAAAGACTTTCATGAAAGTCTGGGGCATTTAATAGTTACATAAGGGAATAAGATATAGAAGAGAACTTTGATATCCTACTTTCTTTAAAAAACACAAAAAAGTGTTTATTTTTTTCCATTTTACTTTCAGTTTGGAACCTACAGGTTCAAATTAAATTTAAACAGATGTGCATCAGCTATTTAGTTTCAAACTCCTGAAGAAAGAACACGTCTGCATTTCCACTGATATAAAGTGACACACAACCACTATAAAATGAAAGCCATTGTACAACAGAGCTATGTGTCTTGCTCATTTAAGACAGAGAAATATTTTAAATGAAAATGTAAATAGGCCATTAAGCCTGACTATAGGAGGATGCCAAAAAGGTTACTTCTAAAAAAAACACATGCTTGAAATCAGAAATCAGAAAATGAAAAATGAAGCACTGTGACTGTCAAGACCTCATCCCTGACTGGGAGGGAAAATGCAAAGTGGGGATGGAGGGACATACAGCAGGACTTGAAGAGAGTCTTGTGTCCAGTAGTTATTTTGGAGACTTAAAAAGAAAAAATACAGAATTTTATATTATTGAATTACGGGTGGGAGGTTTCTTTTGTTAATATAGCGCTCAGTTTGCTTCTTGCTGAGGGCCTGGGCTCAGAATCTGTTCACAGAAGAGAAATGCACACACTCTTTCCTGCGAATGGTGGGAAGGCAGCAGCAGCTCCTCATCACTGCTGTAAGTCAAAGCATCTCCAGTGATGTCTGTGGAGCCACAGCAGCTTATATGAGCTGAAGACCTGGCATAGAGTTGCCAGCCAACTAAGTGGCTGTATTAGAATCCATTGTGGTTTGCTCTTGTTGTTGGTTTTTTTTTTTTTTTGTTTTACCAGTGTTTAGCAGCACGCTTGGGTAACCTTAGTGGGCGTTTAGGACACACATCCTCTGCCACAGCTCAGCTCCTAAGTGGAGCTGGGTGCAGCCACCACATACAGAAAGAGGAGTGTTAAGGGGATGCATGTGCAGCCATTCAACTGCCCTATGCCCGTGCAGATAAGAGCATGGGCTGCATCTAGTGGCAGAGAGGAGGCAAGAATCCTACATGGCCCATAAGCCTTCTCCTGTAACTCTCTTCCTGCCGTTCAAAAGGTCTTGCCCTTTTCTAAGTCTTTTTCCACATATACATGTATCTTTTCTTCCATTAGCCCCTTTCTGCACTTGATTTGAGCTCTTCTAATTGTGAGTTATTTCCTTGTCTCTCTTTTTACCCTGACATTCCTGCTTCCTTATTTTTCCTTCCCTTTAAATCGAGTAGGAACATTTCTAAATGGCTAAGTGACATTATTGAGTGGGAGCTTTCTCTTTCCACTTCCTCCTGGACTACACTAAATTGTGTTTGCTTTCCCTCCCTAGTGCTCCAACAGGAATAGTGTCCTACTATCTCCTCTGCCAACACTTTAAGCCTTTCTCTGGTCATTTCTTGCTCCAGTTGTCACATCCCAGTCCCTCAGTCTGTTCCAAATCCCTCCGACTAGCTCGCCACCTCATACCATTCATTCCCTGTCTCCTTGGCTCTGCATCCCTGCGCTCTCTTCATCTCTTCTTTTCCCTCCTGAGGTGTTTGAACTCCTTAAGCCCTTCGCATTTCATACCTTACCCAAAATAGTGCTTTTACTTCTGCTACGTTCTTTCCTGCCCTTGGTGATCTGCCGTGACTGTTCCTTTTGTCTGCTTTCCCCACTCCTGCCTTGGGGCCCCTTTCCAAGCTGCCTTCTGATTAATGTGTGTCAGTGCCCTCCATTTCCTTCTCCAAATCACTTCTTGAAAGCCCACCTATTCTATAAAATGCAGCCATTTGAAAGTTGCTCTTTGGGGCTGGCAAGGAGCAATTCCACCTTATTTGATGGCATGAAGCCAGTACAAAACCAGCACAACCAGTGCTTTCACACTTGGTACAGCCACCATTAGCCATTTTGCTGCAATAATAAGCTCTGTGGCACGGATTTTCACCTGTGCCATAGACATCCCTTAAGACATTGAGAAGCAAGGGAGGAAAAATAGCTTGATGGCTTCTGTGCTTCCCTGATTTCCTGGGTTTGCATGGGGTAGAGTGGCTGTGGCTGGGTCACTGAGGTTTTGCACCACATGGGCCATCACCCCAGATGCCGTAATCTCTTCCCATCCTCCCTACTTCTCTTCCAGACATGCCAGGCACACTCCATGGCAGAAAAGTTTAAAGGGTGTGAATTCTTCCCACTGCAGAGGCCCTGCGCCAAGCAGGCATTTCTCTCATGTGGAGGAAGCCCCAGATGGTCCAAGCTGGGGAGTCTTTGGGCCAAGGCATGACTTGTGATTTTTGCTTAGTATTGTGTTTCTCTAAGGGCAGCAGGCAAAGTTTCCATGCTTTATAAATATGATTAGCTCTAATAACTCAGTAATAATAATGCTTTTTTGAATGAATATATTTTTATGAGTGTAGTTATGTTGCTTGTATTTAGTAATTCTAATTTAAAGACATCTCTTTGCAAAATTCCTCAAATTAAATTGCAATTATCCCTTTTCCTGTGCAATGGATTATGAGTGTATATTGGATCTACCCTTACATTTTTTTCTTCTCTCTAATCCAGCCAAACCCTTATAAGCAGTATTTTACTTATATTAGAGCTGTGTCTCATTGATATTATGGGCACTGCAACCTGACTGTGTTTGGGGGTATTTATTTTGGCTGTTGCATCATCACATATTTAGACGAGAGGAAATAGCTATGTGCCTTCTAAATTGCTAACACTAAGGGGAGCACTTAATCTTTAGAATATCTTAACTATAAATCCAACATCAACACGTGTGTCAAAAAACACATGAATTCTTTGTGCCTAAATATTCAAGGATCATGATTAATGCTTAATGCAAAACACACACGAGGTGCGTGGAAATGGAATGCCAGTTGCTTTAGGTCCCGTTAAAGAACCTCAAAATCTACGTTTAACGATATTCCTGAAAAATCCTTTGTATACCTCCTGAGCTGTTTGTGCTTCTTTACTGCTTGCCTGCTGTACGTCTCCCGGTGTCAAGCACTGTGCCTTTTCGCCCTGTCTCCAGCCTTCGAGTCAGAGTCACCCTTGGGAAAGTGAACGTGGGGATGGAGATGGTGGGAGCAAAAAGAAGAGCCTGTGCCTTGCCAACAGCTCACCACCAGCTGAGTCAGCCAAGGGGACACACAGGGATTCGCCCAAGAGGCAGGACAAAGCGGCCCATTTCCCTGCTGCAGACAACGGCAAGACAAGGACTTATGAATGCCAGTTCTTCAAGGTCTTCTTCCTGCTGCTCCTGAGGCCCCTTCAGAAAGGCAGCTCCTCACTGGACCCAGTGGCCTGTGGCTAGTGTAAGAGCCAAGACTGCATGGGCAGCCCAGTCGTGCTGCTGGGAAGCTGACCTTGCAATGCTCGGAGCCACCAGCGGGTCCCCTCTGCCCTGGGACTAGTGCAATGCTGAGGCTTCAGAAGCAGTTGCCATGTGAAAAGCTGAGCAGATTCAGCCCCAGATATATACCAGTGCTGAGCAAAACCTCCCTTTGGAAGGCAAGTCCCCCTTGATCTTCATCATTGTAGATGATGGTGCTGAGAAACCTGTGACCACCGAACTCCATGCCCTGGGTGATTCAGTGTGTGGCCATGGCCCCTGCCCTCCAGTTACCTGGTGACATTGCTTTTCCCTGGGGAAAGGCTTTTGTGTAAATGCTGCATCAGCAGTTGTTCAAGCAATGCCTTCCCACATTCACGGATATGATGGACGTTGCTCCTTGGAACACAGGCATGCTCCTCAGATTTACTTGTGCTTTGCATCCTTCACATTTTAAGTATGATGCACACACAGTATTCTCTAAAATGTACTGTGAACTGAAGGAGCAGTTTTAATCTCATTCCACGAATATGTTTTACTCGGTCTGTAAGACCTCTTCAAAGAAAGCTGTCTCAACAATTCTACTGCACTTTCCCCAGACCCCTTATTTATTCAGTAGAACAAAAATTTTATCTTCTCTATAATAGCAGGAGTTTGTGAGTATTTGGAATCTTGTTACGCACCCACTTTAAATTGGGCCTTTTCTATATTATCTATTTACTTTTTTGAGCATTGCAAGACAAAGTTCAGCATCACCAGTGAAATGCCCAGAAAGTTCAATGTTATGTGAGGTTAAAAGTCTTTGAAATCACAAGCAGCACTTTAACACATTTTGACTCTTCTGAGCAAAGCAGCACCTGTTAGAATGCTGTGGCCACTGATGCTGGCGCAGGTGCAGGGATGTTTATTCTGTATGAAAACATTTCCTTTTTGTTTTTTTTTTTTTTTTTTTTTTTTGGTTCCTGAGATAACTTCACTGGAATATCTCATGGATAAACAGTTGATCACACATCCATTTTTCCATTTTTACTCTGGAGGATATATCTGCCATGACAGTATCATTTTGACAGTGTGAACAGGTATGCAAAGTGTACTGAAGACCGCAACTTTATCTGTTGATGAGCTGGGAAAGGACTTAACTATGACACTGCAAGTAGTAGTAGATACAGCAGTTCTACAGTTATCTCCACCGTGATATTTTATAGTCCATTGTTCCTGGGAAGCAGCATTCTTAATGCCCTTTAAGTTGTGACGGTAGCACTCCTGAGCGCTTTTGTGGGGAAGATATAGGCAGACCAAGAATAAAGAACCACAAGAAACCAGAAGAGACCTTTATTTAACGGCCTCTCAATTCGGATCAGAAACTCTACGAACAACTTTTCTGGGCTCAGAAGGAAAAGTGCAGTGATTAAGTGCAGGCATTATCCTGCTGCAAGCTTAAAACTCATTCTCCTGAGCTTTGTCTTGCAGTGCAGTCTGCCTATATTATCCACCATTTACAAACTCCGCAAAATCTTTCCTAACCTCGCAGGGAGAATGCAGGACTGTGTGTTACCGGATCCAGATGAGACTTCTGGAGAGTGAATTAAGAAAA
Organism: Alca torda; assembly: GCA_008658365.1. Taxonomy (NCBI): domain Eukaryota; kingdom Metazoa; phylum Chordata; class Aves; order Charadriiformes; family Alcidae; genus Alca; species Alca torda. The sequence continues at coordinate 74,377,097 of CM018077.1, read as the reverse complement.
ACAGATTTAATTTGGGAAAGGGATGATGGTGCTCACCATCTTTTAGGGAGTTCAACTACCTGTTCTTACTGATGCAATTGAAGAAAGGTGGTTGGTGTCTTTGTTCAAAGCACATACCTTGGCAAAAGAGAGTTAATGCTTCAGGTTTCCTGCCAATAGTAAGCAGCCATTTCCTAATTTCAGTAACTGATATACTGGAAAATAAGCAGAAGCATTTTGCTTAATTGTGTAGGTGTAGCAGCTATGATTTATTTTGTGATTGTAGTGCATGTGTGGATTATACAAGGGGGTAAGCTGATTTTGGAATTTAGGACGATGTTATGAGTTAACCAGTGTTACAATTGAGGAACACCAATAATGGCAACTGTCCTTCTCTCACGCCTCTCACATTTTTCTAGATCCACTTTTCTTTATTTCTATTCCACTTGATATTATTTGAGTCTCTTGTTTTGTTTTCATTCAAGGAGGAGTCCTGCAACGGTTCAGCTCTGCTCCTGCCAAGTGCAGTTTTAGGCACGGTGTGGCCCACTCAAGGTTCCATGACCGGAAACAACTCACAGAGTGTTTGCATTATTTGTTGACCACAGGTATGTGATTAAGAGTGACCTGAGTGAGAAGGTCCCCTGACTGCCACGCTGCCCTGGCTGCATGGTCCCGCACTGGCATTCAGAGCAGTGGGAACCCAAGCTGCTGTGCAGAGAGCTGGGAAATTCTGGCACCCACCGTGAATTTGCTCTAGCTGACAAATCTAAAGCAGTTAAATATCGGACTAAATAAAGACTGATGGGATTCAATTTTACTTGAAAAATACAGGACAAAGCAAAGCATGAAGTAATGGCTTCCCATTCCTTTACTTTGCCATCACTCTGTTTATATAGCCCAGGTAGTGATGTCTCAATTTAGAGGAAAGACTGCATTGCTGGTAACAGGTGTACGCCACTTACATCTTTTGGCTGTGGTCCCTCAGCCCATGATGGTAGGCATCATGGGACCTGATCATTATGGAGTGTCTCCTGCTTATGTGGGATTGGGCAGGTTTCAATTCAGTGTGATTCATACTGGGTAGATTTTCAGTAGTTGGGTGCTATTTTAAATAAACAAGCACATGTCTTACATCCCACCTACAGAGCCTTTCCTATTCCTGAGCCCATGCAGTCACTGTATGAGAGCAGGAATCCGTGTGCTTCCTTACGATGCAATTTCCCTCGGTGCCCCTTTTGCAACAGCGCTTGGATTAAACTTAACCAGAACTCCTTGGAAAAAATTTAGACCTTCTTTCAAAACACAACAGCTGAGTACTACAGGAGCATCACATCCATCCTAAATTATTAGAGGCAGTACTGGCAATATACTTAGTGACAGAGTCTCGCTTGACCAAAGAGCTGCCGTGGGTAGACAGGCTGGATGGGCAATTGTTTAATTGCCATTATCACTAGGCTGCATTAATACTGACAAAAAATGCCTAACACATCTCTCAAAATTATTACTTTCCCACACCAAAATGTTCTGTTGTTGCAGATTTTTCCAGGTGGTATTGATAAATAAAGATTTTTGACTTAATTTTTCTAGTGTGTGAGGAAATGTTTGGTTTTGGGAAGAGACACTGTGTGGTTAGCAGATTTTGCTGTTCAAAATTACGTGAAGAGGCAGCAGTCCAAGGTGGACAATGTAAGCAAAGGAGGGTTTGCTGCTTGCCTGGTTCTCTGATTAGAGGAAACCTTTGAGGCAGGAATTGGTTTTCTGTGACATTCCTGAGAGAATAATTTACTTGCATATTCTCTGACATGCTCTGTGCCAAGACTGGCATAGATGGATAAATAAAACAGTTGTTTTTTTGAGGCTAGCTAGGCTCAATAGCACTGTTTTTTTTTTTTCCTTTCTTCTCTGTGGGAAATCAAATGGTGCTGCCATTCAGTGCCAGAACAGGGATATTATGTGACAGAAGAGGTGTACTATCAATTGCATCTTTGATAGAGGTATGCTTGATGTGTAGTGCATATCTCCCAGGACACAGCCTGGATAGCATGCTAGTCTGATTTCATTACTCCCATCTGATCTTGAGGCCTCAGCATATTCATACCCTTTTTTTATTTTTTTGGTGGAGGCAGGAGCTGATACTCTAGCCCCATACAAACAAAGTTGCTCTCAGTGAACCACGGCGTGCCATATCACCACCTGGAGCGCATTTCTGAGAGAGCAATCAGTGCTGCTGTCTATCACATCTCTCTACCAGCAGCTGTTTCCTGCCAAGCTCGTTGCCTCCAGGTCTCCACTGTTGTCTGCTCAGTTGGGTCTTTCTAGGCTGTGCAGATCATGAGCAGCCAGTCTGGGACACTTGAAAAGCAGATAGACCATTTGCTATACAGAGTTTAGCAATGTATCTGCTCTGGTCCCCTATGACCTTGGTTCCAAGCGTTAATGAAAATATACTGGTATTGACTTAATTTTCCCTTGGGAATTCTGCGGGGGGGGGGGGGGGGGGGGGGGGAGGGGGGGGGTAAGGGGGGGAAGCACAGTGGTAAAAATCCATGGTTTGCTGGCACATAGATGGATAGGTGTTGTCCGTATAGTTCCTGTCTTCTTATGAGGTGCAGCACTGGTGTTGAAGAGCATAGGCTGGGACTGTATCCATCACCACTAATGTATACTACCCCATCCCTCAGAAAAAGATTCAGCAGTAGCATGCTGTTCAAAATCCTAAAAATTTTGAAAAAAACATCCCACCTGTTTCAGATAAAACACTAAACTGTGTTTTACCTGCTGCACAGAAGTCTCCATTAAAAGTCATGGTAAAATGAAAACTGAAAAGCTTAGCACTTATACAAGCTATGACCATAAGATGGAGATATTGGGCTACAAAAGAAATAACGTACTTCATTCCCTCACCACTTTGGTTAATGCGGGCTTATTTAAAGAAAAATGATGATGATTAGCTAAAATTAGTATTGTGGTAGGGATTAGAGACCAGCCAAACCAGGATGGCAGAGTGGTAGAAATAGGAAGCCTTGGGTTTAAAATGCACTATTAAAAGTGAAAATGTGAGCTCCTATTGTAAGAATTTCAGGAGTGGACTAGGGTGTGCCTTTGTGTCACAAAAATATGTTGAAACATCATACTTCCAAATAGCAGAGGTAACCTCCTTTCTGATCAGTGGGAAAATATATATATCTCTCAAGGCAGGTAAAATGGCTTGTGGATTACACAGTCTATACAGATATTTTCTGATCTTTAAGTATATCATCAGAGCACAGGGTCTAGCCAGCATTTCACCCTCTGCAAGAGGTTCCAGGTCTGCAGTAACTGTGGGGGAAATTTGTGGTGGCATTAAAGGAGAGGGAGGAAGGGTTTGCAGGGGAAACTGGGAGGGGTTTCAGCCAGCCACCCTTGGGGTCCATCTCAAACAAGCAACCTTTGCCTTGGTCTGAGTAGTCATTTTATTAGCAAGAGGATAATTTTACTTTGAAAAGCGTCTTAAAAATAGTACTTTCTTACTCAGCTGATCCATTTCTCTCTGCAGGCATTCATGTCTGGCAGTCTGTTGCCCCCTTCTTAACTTGACCCTAGCTTCAATTCTTGGTGATGTGTCCCCCTCAGAAGTGTCTGGAAAGTTTAAGTCAGCTGTACTCCATCTGAACTCGGTGAATGCAGAATTTTTGCAGAAGCAGAAATGAGGTTCACGGAAATTTTCAATTATTAGCTGTTAATTATCAATGTCGCAAGATGATGATTAGTTAAGGGTAAGGGTGGCTTCTTAGTACTGGGGTGGTAACTTCATCAAGGGTATAGTGGATTTATCATCAGCTGAATTCTTACACTCCAGCCCAGGCGCCTGTCTAAAAGTGATGCTTTGGTCAGTCAGCATTTCTGACTTGTATGTATGAGGAAGCCATGAATGAAATCCTGTGGCCTGTGCAGTGCAAGAGATTAGACAAAATGATCACAGGGGTCACAGGATCACAGAACAGCTGAAGCTGGAAGGCAACTCTGGAGACCATCTAGTCCACCATCTGTGTTCAAAGCAGGGTCTGATACAGCAAATTTCTCAGGGCTGCATCCTGTTGGGTTTTGAGTATCTCCGATGATGGAGATTTCACTACCTCTCTGGGCAGCCTACGCCAGTGTTTGACCACCCTCATAGTAAACAAAAAATATGCTTTTTTCTTATGTTTAAATGGAATGTCACATATCTCAGTTTGTACCCATTTCTTCTTGTCCTGTCACTGGGCACCTCTGAAAAGGGTCTGGCTCCATCTTCCTTACTCCCTCCCTCCAGGTATTATATAGATTTATGAGATGCCCCTGAGCCTTCTTTGCTCTAGGATGTACAGTACCAGCTCTCTCAACTTCTCCTCATATGAGAAACGCTCCAGTTCTGTCACCATCTTTGTGGGCCCCTGATGAACCTGTTCCAGTATGTCCATGTGTCTGTCGTACTGGGGAGCCCAGATCTGGACCCAGCATGTGTCTCATCAGTGCTGAACAGAGGGGAAAGATCATATCCCTTGACCTGTCAGCAACGCTTTTCCTAGTGCAACCCAGGATGCTGTTGACCTTCTTTGCCACATGGATTCATTGCTGGGCCGTGGCCATCTGGGGATCCACCAGGAGCCCCTGAATCCTTTTCTGCAAAGCTGATTTCCAGCTGGTCGGCCCCCAGTCTGTACTGGTGCATGGGGTTATTCCTCTCCACAAGCAGGACTTTGCACTTCCCTTTATTGAACTTCATGACGGTCCTGTTGGCCCATTTATCAGGCTCGTCGAGGTCCCTCTGAATGGCACCACACCCACCTAGTGTATCACCACCACTCCCAGCTTCATATCATCTGCAGACTTGCTGAGAGTGCACTCTGTCTCTCATTGTCAAGGTTATTAATGAAAATATTTAACAGTATTGGACCCAGTATTTACCCCTGGGGCACACCACTAGTCACTGGACTCCAGACGGACTTTGTGTCGCTGATTACAACACTTTGAGACCGGCAGTTCAGCAAGTTTTCAGTCCATCTCACTGTCCACTTATCTAGCCCATACTTCATCAGTTTGTCAATGAGGATGTTACAGGAGACAGTGCCAAAAGCCTTGCTAAAGTCAAGATAAACAAAATCCACCGTTCTCCCCTCATCCATCGAGCTAGTTACTTTATTGTAGAGGGCCATCAGGTCAGTCAGGCATGATTTACCCTTCACAGATCCACACTGGATACTCTCAATCACTTTCTTGTCTTTAATGTGTTTGGAAATTATTTCCAGGATAATTTGCTTCATCATGTTTCCAGGGATCGAGGTGAGGCTGACTAGCTGGTAGTTCCCCAAATCATCCTTATTGTCCCTCCTGAAGCTAGCAGTGACCCTTACTTTTTTCCAGTCTTGAGGAACTTCCCCCAGTTGCCATGACCTTTCAAATATTATCAAGAGTGGCCTCACAATGATATCTGCCAGGTCCCTCAAGTTTTTGTCAGCTCTGGAGAACTCAGTAGTGCCGTCCAGTTTCCTGTATGTGTGTGTTATCACCCAGATTCAACACAAGGTGAGAGCCCACCTTAATCCTCAATACTTCCTTCGTGTGATCTGTTTTCCATAAGAAAGCAGCCTGGGCAAGGAGTGAGAGCCCCTTACAGAAGATGACCAACCTGGACGCCTGGGGCACTGGGAACATGGGGTCCTTCGAGAACCTAACTGTGGTTCCTGCTGTAAAACTCCTTCAAGGACCCTCTCTCCTTACACTGACCCTCTAAACCCATGCAAGTTAGGCAGCACAAACGTGCAAACAGGTACAGCGGCATACGCTGACCCCGTGGGAGCTTAGTTTTGCAAATCACAGTGCTTATTTCTGCCTGTCAATCTGGACTTAGGTGTCTAGCTGCAGTTAGTTACTTTTTTTTTTTTGCTGTGTGAAGATAAACAGTGCTATTGACATTGGAAATTACTCTTGCCAAAGGGATTTTGAACTTTAGGCAGCCAAGCTGGGGAGTACTGGTGTAAGCAACCCATCTGGAGTCGTATGATAGATGGGCGGCACAGCCAGGCAAAGCACCCGGGTGCCCTGACACTGGGCCCACGCTGCCTCCCCTCTTCAGCCACTGCACTCCTTAAGGTATTTTATTGCTTATGTCTTTCAGGACATGTGAAAAAGGCTTAAAATATACAAGACAAATTATCCGACATGATTCTCTGGAAAATGTTGTGTATCTTAAATGCAGCCAAAGTGCAGAGTGTATGCCAGTTGTAACAGTAATCACTCATTTTCTGTTTTGACCTAGCTGAGAAATTACAGACTTGGAAAGGAGTAATTTGAATGTAAGAATCTTTGTCGTTTCAAAGGTTTTCTTTCTTTTTTCCCTTCTGGGAGCAGCATGTGCTGTGTGAGTTGTTTCTCCACTTGTTCAGAACACATGCTACTTCATCTGGCCCTGCTCCCCTAAGGTAGTTAATCTATTGGAGATACATAATTATATCATATCTCACTTTCTGCCACTCAAGCTCTGTCTCAGACATTCACCCAGGAGCCAGAAGTGGAACTGGTAAGGGTTAAACGTTGGAAGATCAGTGAATTGCAGAAGAATTTCTCACTGTTTCCAGGTCAAGTATTCATAGGTTGTTTTGTTTCGAGCTGTGGCTTCTAGACTTGGATCATGTCAACATACAGAGCAGGGCTGACACTGAGACATCCATTTAATAAATATTTACTTTTTATGTGTGTGTGAGTGTGTGTGTATGCTTGCATGTGTATGTGTGCTCACTGTGCTCACATCTAATGTCCACCCTTACTAGACGGATTTATCCCGCTCTTTGACTTGCCCGCAAGACAAGCCCAGGACTCATATTTACTAGAAACAATACTCTGGAATGCATCTGTGGTTGCAGAGTGCATTTCATGGTATCCTGCTTTAAACTTGTATTAGTACTACTATTTTTAACAGCAGGGTAGCTGCATCACTCAACTGTTGGCCCTATGAACTGAAATAGAAAAAAATGCTCTTTACGCTACAGTCTCCACTGACACAATAAGTTACGTTAAAAACATTTCCTCACATTTATTGTCTTCTTAGAAATTAAATTAAAACATTTGGAAGGTTTTCATCCTTCCACTAGTTTGTTTTGAAAAGCTCGTGTTATGTGAGCTAAATAAGGAGGCTGAGAATTTTTTACAATGGATACAGAAAACATTGATACATCAGTATGCAATGATTAAAATGACATACAGTGGTATAGGCAATAAAAGACAGTTATTTTCAAGTGCATGTGAAAAAATCATAGTTAAGATGAGACTTAAATGCACAAGTTGGGATAGTGTATGAGGAGCAATGCCAGCGTGCAATAGTATTTATAATTTATGCTTCTTTGAAACAATCTTGTTTCCGAAAGTCCAAACAAATCACTTCAAAATTTCACAATCATTTGTTGTGGCTAGGGTATTTTCAGGTTCATTAGATATCTTGGATCAGACCATCATTTCCCCTTATTTATTTATTGCGAATTTAATCTATCAATCTTTGTATTGATAGGTATATTCCAAATTTGAACTGTAAGGTCCAAATGTGATTAGTGAGCCCAACATGGGATCCTTCATGTTTTGCAACGGCACAGCTCTTTCTAGCATGAATACTGCCACTTGCTTTGAATATTTGTGTACGCAGCTCTTTACTTTTAATATTCTCTGTAGACCTCAGCTATCTTTAGCTTAAACTGGAAAAAGCACGGATAGTACGTGACTGACTTTTCATATCTTATGAAAAGCCCCCGGATGTTATTTATTCATCTGTGGTATAAGCTGCTGTTCTTCTGTGCATGGTTGCCTGCAATGAAGTGTTGTTTTCTGATCCTTGCCTTCAAATGAGAGCTATATTCCGCCTCCTCCCAGGCCCCGTCTGTGCTGGCCAGGCCACGAGGTGTTTGCCAGTGGCAAGTCAAGAGCAGCCGGCAACACGCGGTTTTAAGTCCATGGAGCGAAAGGAGGAAAGTATCTCTTTTTGTCTTAGGATCTCTTGGGCAACCGCTTTGTACCACCCTTGCAGTAAAGCTGATTAGCTCCGATCCTGATTCACCATGTAATTCACCCAATAGCCATTCACTGCTTTGTATATGACACAACAATAAAATTTTCATCTTGATTATCATCCCTTAATCTAAAACTGAGAACCATCATCCATAACAGCCACTAACATTTAAATCTATCCAAACCACAAAAAAATCACTCTTCACTGTTATTTCGAAAGTTATGAATCTGCTGCAATCGTGTGCAACGGGCAGGCTATATAGAAAGAACAAGCTTCACCTGAACTACTAGAGTTAAAATATTTTCCTCCAGGGAAATGTGACCTAGAGAAATGTTTCACATTATCCCAGGAAAAAGAGCCATGCTGAAAAGATTAGAAACCACCCCATGCACACATGCACACATATGCTTACATGCACGCACACTCTCCCACCCCGAGCAGTACTGTGGGTAGCAGAAGGAGCAGTGCACTTTCGCAGACTCCTGCCTTGTGCTCAAAGGAAATGCAGCAGACATTTAAATATTTCCAAACCAAACAAGACATCCTGAAGGATTCTCCTCCTGTGGCCTCATTATCTGCTTACATCTGTGTTTTTAAAAATCAAAAGGAAGGCTGAAGCAGGCAGAGCCACCCTAGACAGGAGCAGAAAGGGGAAGTCGAGAAGAAAGGAGAAAAAGTTTAATACCTTAACTCAGGCTGCCCTCACTTTCTGAGGAGACTGGGTTTAAAATATGGTCGTTGAAAATTAGAATAATCATTGAAACAAAACATCTTTATTTTCTAAGGTCTAAGTGTATAGCTTTTAAATCTACAGAAAACCTGATCCTGCAAAGACAGTGGCAAGACTTGTTAGTAAGTACCCGATCATTCCTCTAGAGTTTAGGGACCAATTCTTCCCTAAAGCTGCACTTTTGAGTTTGCTTCCCAATAGGAAGATCTGGGTAGCAACTCCTCTGTCTCTGAGCCTTGGGGGCCCGGCAGGGCCTGAGGCTGACGTGATGAGAAAGCTGTTGACGTGAGTAATAAGCTGATTCAGACAAGACCCTTTTCAGTGAGTGCCAAATGTCATCTGAGCTTCATCCAAGCCCAACGAGAACCTTCCAAAGGGTGTTTCCTACATCACCTACCTTCTCAGTGTCTCCTCTTGTCCCTAACCCTCCCCGGCTCTTTGCTTCAGTTTTGTGCATCTTTACACCAAACAAAAATACAGCCTGCCCCATTCTCCCTGATGGTCTTGTGCACCTACTAACATGAAAGGGTACCCGCTGAAAAATTCCCAATAATTTTCAGTGTGTGTGGAAGGAACTGCAATAGTGACTGAACATTGCGGCCTTCCTGCCTGTAAACATTCAGCTTTGGGGAAAAAAAGAGTAATCAGCAAGGAATTTGGCTTCAAAGTCAATGGCTTGATACTGTGTGGTCAGGCTTCATTCTCCAGTGCCGGCTGAGTAGCCCCAGAGAGATTGTGCCTTGCTGATGCAAAGTGTCTGGAAAGCATCTCCAGGACAATTGCTACAAAGATGCTGTCTTACCTATAAAACAGGTCAGACACAACCTGCGAGATGGGCCAGCTGAGGTTGGCAGAGCCACCACCAGCGTTACCCCTGGGAAAGGGCTGTAGGCTGCACGTGTGCCCTTTCCCACCCCTGTTGGGAAGCTGTGATGTTAGAACTGGGTATGGGGCTTGCAGAGAGGGAGCGGGCAGGTGTGAGGGAAGGGATTCAGCTTTGTCTGAGAGTGAGGTGGAGAGAGAAAGAGAAGAAGCCTGAAGCAAAGGAGATGAGAAAAGGAGACAAGAATAACATCCTTATTCCTTGCCCCATCCATGTTCACAGGCTCCCCTCCCACTGGATATGTGCTCTGTTTTTTCACCTTGAGAACATGGCCATCCTGTAAATAAACTATTTTCATTTTTAAACATAAACAGCATCTCTACCTATGACACGTCAGTAGGTATTTGCCTTAGCAAAACCATGAGCAGCTCTTAATGTTATAATATCACGGCCCTCCTTGATAGACATGTGTATATGAGTCAGCCAAGGTAGGTTTTTTTGGCATTACAACTGAACGCAGAACAAGCTCTGAGGACCAGCTTTGGTGTTGCTTTATGTCATAAATCACCTCCTGCTTTGCATCTGAATTACCCTGCTGCAGAGGCGACGGCTGCTTCAGGCACGCCAGGGAACAGGCTGAGGTAAGGGCAGAGCAGAGCCAAGGAGAAAGGCATGCAAGCGGCCCTGGGCACAAGGACTAAGCTCCCCTGGGCTGGAGGGAGCACAAGTAGAAAATGTTGGCCTGACCAAATAAAAAACACACAAAGAGTCAGCCCAAGGGCAGAAACTGGCTCCTCGCTCCAAAATCCTGCTTGCTTTTGCCCTGCTGTTCCTCTTGCACCTCTGCTCCGAGCAGCCGAGGTGAATTCAAACCAGGCCTCTTCCTCAAACTGGGTGCCTTGAGATATTCTGGATCCTGAAGGCCCTGGGAGTGATGGGTGGCAAACAACCTTCAATTTTAGGCAACAGGCTTCTGACCTGAGAGATGGCTTTTCTTGATGAAGTGGCACATGGTTCCCATAGCAAAGGTGTCTTGGGTTTCCCAGATGAAACCTGAGGTTCACCTTGAGAGACGACACACAGTGTCCCACTCTGACCACCCCGCTGTGCCACTGCTCGTGCCATTGATGGTTGTTGCTGTGGCACTAAATCCTAAAAGGGATCTGTCACTTCTGAGTCTCTCTCTATGACTGGGAGGCAGTTTCTGGGTACTGGCTGTCCCAAGGCTACAGATGAGCATTTTTACAGCCTCAAACTAAACACTGTGTCTTTCTGACTAAGAGAGCTGCCGTCACTGAAGTCCAGGATCTACTGGCTGCTGGCATTTACCTGAGAATTTATGGCTGTAATAAATTATGCTTCAGATTTTCCTTATTTGGAATAATTTTGGAGTATCTTTTCCCCACATTTTTTATGGCAATGTAGTAGAGTACATTTTAAAGAACCAGGAAGATGTTAATGTTACCTTTACTGCATAAAAAGTTGGATACAAAGCTTTCCAAGAAAAGGAGTTTTTGGACAATGCAATGTTATTTATTTACTTAAGCCATTTTATAATACTCTGGCAGTCTTGCCCAATGGTGAGGCCTCAGGCAACTTTGATTTTTTTTATTTTTTTTTAGTCTCTGTGCACAGGATGTACTTATTTCACTGATAAGACAAAAACAAGTCTTTTCTGAAGGAGCAAACCTATATTCTTTTTCAGTGACTTTATCTCTGCAGGCAGACTACAGGTATAGGGGAAACAGGAATACTGAATTAGTCAGGACAGCTAAAGCTCATCTTTGAAGGAATCTGCAAACGTTACCCATGTGTGAGCTAAATGCATTTTCATGTGGTAGCAAAAAATGCTTTTGATAGGAGATACCATATATTGAGATCCCCGTGCCCTCTCTGTGCAGAGACACCATGTGAACTTCAGTAAGGATCTGACATGCTCGTGGTAACCACTTTAGCTGCCTAGAAATATATTAGATAGAGGAAAATAAAAGGCCTAAAGGGCTAAACAGCAAAAGGCCTATCCAGGATAAACGATGGATGATATTCACCCCACGCAGATTTCTCTTTTTCCACAACCCCTCCTGACTTTCCATCTTATGCGTTTCTGCGGGGACTGATGGCTCTTCCCCTCCTGTAGTGTACCAAATGGGAAGGACTTCCCCTCACGCAAGACAGCCATCTTAGCTCCCCTCTTTCATTCAGAAAGGCCTTCCCAGCATCATCATTTAATTCATACCTTTCAGCCTCCTTGGCTTCCCTCTGTCCTAGCCTCCCCTTTGCCTACTGCTTTCCTTTCTTTGGATTTCCCACTCTCTTTCCTCATCGGAGTGACTCCAGCTACCTCTCTTTTGTCCTTTTTTGTCTCCTTTTTATGCTGATGAACTCATACCCGTTTCCCAGCCCTGACCCCATATGTGTTTCCCCATCCTGTAAGTCAAAAGCCTTTCTTTGGAGGCTCACTTCTTGTAAAGCCATGCTCCTCCTCTAGTCATACCTCTGGGCTTTTCTACTTTCCAGAAACATTACTGGTGACACATTCCCTAGGTGTTACGTCACAGGAGCAAGTGGATGTCATGCTTCCCAGGTCCCCAGGTGATTTTGGGTCTGCAGGCTGTAGAATCACAAGCGAAAAAGGCAAAAAGCCCTGTCAGCTGTGATGGGCTTGGTCACATCAGCATGCCACAGCACCAAGCTACGAGAAGAGCCTGTATCCATCTGCCCATGTCAACATGACCACCTCCATGGCCAATGTGCCTGCTGCCCTCCATTTGCCTCTGCAGCCTGTCCATGGGCACCCTTGCCCTGTGCTCTCCATCCTTTCAGGCTGGGACCACCCCTTTTGAACCGGATCCCTGGCTTCAAGCCCCCGTGTCTCCCCATGACTCATTTTGCTGAGCTGCTTTGACTTGGATCTCAGTTGGAAGTCCCCCCTCTCGGGAGCTCTGTAGCCAGACAATGCAGCCACCGACACAGTTTGGCCTTTTCAAAACAAAGTAGGGTTTAAAAATCAACAGGAACACGTTGCTCCGATAACTGGGTTAAAATAACAAAAGAAGGCCCGTGCGCGTGAATATGACTTAAGCTTCATTCTTCCCTCACAAATTTTGGGCAAGTTCCACATAGTCTTGGCACCTCAGCGCTCGGGCTGGGAGAGGCAGGACACGACTCTCCGTCTTGCAGTCGGAAACGGTGTTAGACAGGAGTGTCTGTCAGCTCCGGGTCCGGATAGGGCTGGTGACACCGCAGCTCACTGGCCAAACAGGCCAGCACCAGGAGGACCAGCTGCTTCCCGGTCCCCTGGTTGTTGCCCACCATTTCTGGGAGCATCTTACAACCACCCTTATTTCATTTCCTGCAAGTTTCCTCCTACCCACCTCCTTTGTTTTGCTCTGCACAGAGAATAACAGCAAGGAAAGGCACAGAAAAAGAACTCATACCAAATATTTTTTTGCATTTTCTATTGATTCTTCGTATTTGCTGGTTTTCTTTCTCATTCTCATCTCTTCTTACTGGGTTCTCCAGATCACTGTTAGTGCCCATTATTAACAGGTGCATTTAGTAACAAAATATTGATATCTGCAAGTATACGGTGTTCCCAGTGCATTGGACAAGGTGATTTTATAAATAAAATTGATATTGATGACAACAGCTTATTATAATACAGTATCTGATCAGACCGTAAACTTCTCAAAACTTTTGTAGCAGGTTTTTCTTTCAGTTATGCTAACCCTGCCTAAGTAATCAAGCAAAACTAATAAAGCTATTGCTTGTTCGCTTAATTCGCACCTGTGTAACTAAGGTGAGAAGTTTATTCATGGGCCTGGAATACATTGCATACACCTTGGGAACTAATCTTCCAGTTCTATCTAAATATTTCCAACCTGATTTCTGTACAATCAGTCTATCAGTAAATAAATAATCTGAACTCTGACATCCACCATCCTTCCATTAAAGGCCTTTGATAAGATCTTAATTAAGTGTTTGCTAAAGAAAACAAGGCTGTCACATGATGAGAAGCCACGAACAGAAAGCTAGCTACGAGATTGGAGGCAATAAAGAAGAAAAAATGGCAAATTTTTGTCCCTGAAAAACGGTTGGCGGAGAAGTGCCAAGGTCTCGTTTTCTTTAACATTGATATTGGCAGCCTGGAAAGGGGAATGGGAGTAAAGAAGTGAAATGTCTAAGTACCGACGAAGTTATTTATGTTAGTCAAAGCCTGGTCCTTCAGTGCGGGAGGCATGTCAGTGGGACTTAAGCAAAGCAGGTGAAGGACCAACACAGTGGCAGATAGACCTAAATTGGTGGCACATGCAAAACAGGACATACTAGAGGGAAAGGCAAAATATTCGTGTGACTGGGAGCACTTGAAACAAGCTCTGGAAAAATACTTGGGGCTTATTGAAGGCAGCTTAATAGAAACTTCTACTCCCTGTGCAGCTGTGAGCTACATGTGGAGAGTGATGGGGACTGTACAGCATCACGCTAGAAGCCAGCAGTGCAATCTTGTCTATTACTAGTTGTACAGGACCTGGCATCTTGGCCAGGATTCATCTCACCTAACTACAGAGCAGTTGTCTTCACCTGAGCCCATCGCCTGAACTCTTTTGCAGCCAATGGAGAGAAATGTGCATGCTGAGGTTAAGATTCATACTCTCCTAAAGCAGAGATCTCCAAGAGGTCAAATTACTCTTCCTCTGATGCCTATTTTGACTACTTTTTCTGCAAAAGGAGTTTTGACAACCAGCTTTAATGTCTGTGCTGCAGAAAACTGCAGCCTACTGCCTATCCAGGTTTCACTTCTTGTGAGGGGAGGATGAGAGGAATCACAATAAAACACTAGGGGCCAGAATGTCTGAAGATGTTGGTTAGCTGCCTCAGGAAAGAGACAAGAGCCGATGTGGTAAAACCACTTAAAAATTAATAAAAACCTAATTAAGATGAATCAGGAGCTTATGTCCTGGCATTAAAGTTAAAAGAAACGCAGACAAAATGCACAGAAAGAAACCAGCCTTTTAAATACCACCTAAACAGCCCTGGTACCACCCCCCCACCCCCCCAGCAGAAGATGCCAGAGAGGCCAAGATCTAAGTTCAAAGCTGAGTGCAACCTTCACCCTCAGAGTGGCTGCTGTGGAGGCAGATTATCTCATACTTGCCTGCTGCAAAATTCCTTGCATCTTCTGAAGCACCTGGTGCTGGTGAAATGGACTGAACAGGTCGACAGAATATCTTACATGTGTGCAGCATCCACCTGCACACTTGGAAAAGAAATTCATGCTGAATTTGGTAGACAGTTCTTAGACTGCCAAGTGGGTACCTTGGGAAATGGATGCCCTAGCAAAATTAGGTGCAATGACTGATCTTCCTAAAATAATGAATGACAATCAGGGTGTAGATCACACCCTCCAGAGACACTTCACCATGAACAAGCAGGGGATGCTAGACTCCTTAATGCTTTATTTGAATCTACCGATTTTGTTCCCCTTTCAGACACAGGATCCTGGACCATGTGGGCTTTGAGTCTGGACTGATGAAGAGCTTGCTACCTTTCCTTAATGACATGAGTCCACCTGAAAGAGAATGAAAGAATGTGCACTTTATGGGGCAAATGGGTTTTTCCTTGGCTTCTACCTACTGCCTGTGTCTGTAAGGATGTGAAAGAGCTGTGTCAGGTCCTCTTTCTGGTGGAAGGAACCGACATTGTGAATGACAGCTGTGCAGGCAAGAGAGGAATTTATTACCATCTCCACAGAGCAGGCCCTGCACAACATATGCTATAAGTGGGGGCTTTCCCAGCACCGGGGGGTCTTCTGTCTGCTCTCCCTGTGCTCAAGTCCATCCTGAAGTGCTGAGCTTGGGACTTTTGTTAGCTGCATGTTTCTTTTTCTGTTTTCATTTTACTCTGCATTCAAAGGACTAAATAGTGAGAAAGAGCTCTGGCTGTTTCAAACGGCATACAGGAAATGAACAAGCTGAATAGTGTGTTTGCCAGCACATGGATCTTTTTGGCATATCTAACGCCTGTCTGGATTATGGGTTTGCCTAATTTTTAGCCATTACTAGCCAACCATCAAAGGCTTTTCCATACCAAAGGAGAACCATGATTTGCTGTGGTGCATGCTCCTGACTAATAAATTTGTCCTGAGATGCCCCTGGATGGGATGGTCTGTTTCATATGAGCATCTGTTTTCTGTTTTTCACCCTTGGAGTGTGGTTCCTGCCTGGGGACCCTGGGGGTACTTACATCCAGAACCAACTATGGGCAGGTGGAAACTGCTCAGATGTCTTGTGCGCCTCTGTACTGCTCTTAGAGCCATCCCTGAGGAGGCAGCCAGCCCCCAGGTGATGGGCACTGGTGGCTGAAAAGGAAGACAGGACACTCTTGGGACAGACAAATGTCAGCTGCTTACTGCAGATACTTTTCTACTCAATGAGAGCACGGCTTTTTGATCACATTTCCCTCTGAGGCTGGAGGACGGGGCCGAGAAGGAGCTAATCAAATAAAATACTGTCTGGTAGAAGAACTTGCCCATCTCTGCTGGGCCAAATACCAAGTTTGTCCTTTTGCTCTTCCCTGTGCCTCCTTTGGGTCTGATCTGCTGAGTTACTGTGAGTCTGCCCTCATCTATTCTAGTCGTCTTCTCTTTTGACCTCTTCCTTCAGAAACTGAGGTGGAGAGTTGCTGGTATTTTCCTTTAGGGAGTGGGAACTTTCTAGAAGAGAATCAGCAGGCTACAATAAAAGAAAAAGTTTCAGGAATCCTAGTTCTTCTCTTCGGATTTGGGAAACAAGCATGTGTGTATGTCTTTTACTGAGGGATATCTTTAAACCCTGGTCCTATAGAACGGCTGCAGTGCAAGCAATTCATCTGTAACAATAAGGAGGAAATCAGTGGGAAAATGTAGAGGAAATGTCAAGGGTTTGCAGAGATCTGCATATCTAGTGTTATAATATTAAAACAGAAACAGCAATGTATGAATCATTCACAGCCATTCCTTGCCCTTGTGGTTTTGGTAACAAAGGCCATTGTCTGAAGTAGTATGGGAGCAAGGCAATGTCCCAGCATTGAAAGAAAACTCACTTGGCAGAGGGAGAAATCTTCTGGGGTAATCAACAGGCATGGAAAGGTGAGAGGGGACAGCAAAAGAAACTTGAAAGTATCAGAGGTCTAAGGCTAAAGCATGCTGGGGGAATATCACTCTGCACTCTGTTGGCCAGATTAGGCTCTTGCTGCTGTCATCGCCTTCCTCGATATTCACCGCTGTTACCATCACAAACACACTGGCATCAGGCATCGGCTGCTCTGGCTGAGCTCCATCTTTGCCCTCATTGTGGTCTTCCTGAGGGCAAGCACAGAGCTGTGGTCCTTTCCTCTCTTGGGTGGAAGGTCAGGCCTCGCTGGCCAGAGGCTGCAGTGACACACCGTGTGCCAGCTGCACTTCCCGACGTGTCTGTGGGAATGGACTTTTGCCATCTTTGGGGGATCCTGCAGATGTGTGTATCCAGGGATAAAGTAGTCTTCTGAAATCCAGGCTGTTGCTTGATTCTCATGGAAGAAGTAATGCTTTTAGAAAGACAAGATAAACGAAAAACTACCAGCTCTGCACATCTCTCCGTACTGCCTACTGCAGGGAGCTTGAGCAAGGCTGGGCTGCTTCACACACGCCTGTGTCTCAGAGAGATTTCCCTAAACAGCTCCTACTGCTTTCTTGACAGAGCATCTGAGCCTGCTGAGCAACTTGGCTGAGTCCTGCAGCCTGGTTGTGCTTGTTCAGACTACTTTGGACACTTTCAACGGAGAGTCAAGCCAGATTCCTCCTACCCCCTGCTCCTCTGCTGTCCTGGAACAAGCCTCTGTTTGTTTACTGGAGGTCACTTATCCTGAGCTGTTGCTTTTTTCCTGTCTGCTTCTCCTTGCTGCCTTGCACTAAGCGAAACCAATATATTCATGTATTCAAGTGTCCCAGTTCCCAGATCAGCATGGCAGTATTTGTGAATTGTTGCAGCGCAGCCCTGTTTCTGCCTCAGAAGGGAGAAAAGGGTGCACTGCAGTGAGGGGAACTTCTCATGTGTGAAAGCAGGATTTAGTGCGTGATATGCAGAGTGGAACTTGGTGGCTATTTTTAAGGGACCTAATTCTGCCTTTCATAGTTACAAAGCGGAGCTTCGCATGATGGCTGCAGAAATTACCCCTGTTCCTGCACCTCTTTTACCAACGATTACCCCAACTTGATAACAATCACATATCTCCCCAGTATCTGCACCCTCTCTGTTAGGGCTCTGTCTGTTAAGTCACTTGGGATCAAAGTGCCCTTCCTTCAGTGCTTTTCTGGTGCCCCTTGTCCTCTCTAATGCTGCTCTCCCTTCATGAATGGCCAAGCAACCATCTAGCCTTGCCAGCACTAAGAGACCATGTGCCAAAGGAGACGTAGCAGAGGCTGGAAACATTTCTGTGTTTCGGCAATTTTAAGGTTGATAGCATTTTATTCCTTTTTCAAAAGAGTGAATCATGCTGCTGACTGTAATCTTCACTGCATCTTCCCCCTCCTGTTTGTTCGTATTCCCTCCGCCACAAAGGATGAGAGGTGTTGTCCTGTAACCAAATACCTGCGTCTAAGCCACCAGCAAACGCTCTGCAAACCATCAGTGTTCAACAACTCTCTGGCAGGGAAACCTCCAGATTTTAAAAAAAAAGTGAATGCAAGAAGGCCCAAGGCCTGATTTTAAAGCCTTGATTCCACAAGTAAAATTGTCCGGGAGTTTCCAGTATGATCGTGCTTTAGATCCAGTTTCTAACAATCAGCTTTCTCCCAGGGAAAAGCTTCAGTCCTTTAACATAAGGATTGCCTGGTCACAGACACTGCCCTGTTTAGTTTCAGTCAGCTTTGGGGAGTTGATACCACTTTAAAGTTGGTCTTATTGGCGTAGCTTGCAGCTGTACATGTTTAAACGAGGGATTACAGTGATGGAGTGTCCATAAACACCAGTTATGCAGTTTGAACTAAATCACACCTTTCATCATATCAGAAAACTGCTGTGCATGAGACGCAGTCTCAGAGAGTAATTTTAAACCAGTTTGAGCTGATACAAAAATAAAAAGGAGAGATTTTTCATCAAGTAAAATGTGTTTGGTATATGTTAATCAGGACAGGTATAAACCAATCCAAAGAGGATCTCTGAAAATGAGATAAGATTGTGTACATAAAGGATTTCAGTAGCTCAGCTAAATCAGTTATAAAACTTCTAATTTAAACTAATGCTACCTATATTTGGACAGTGAGAATTAATGGGCTGCAACTCTACTGCAAGGAAAATGTTACCAGTGGAGATCTAGTCCAAGAAATCTGTCCTTTATCAGTTCCTCAAATGCAGCTCAGTCTCTTTGAATTATCTGAAAAGGCCAAATTACCTGTGAGCCCAATGGTTCTTTGCACAATGCCACAAGTTCATTTTGCAATGGTTAAAATAACTGATGTAATGCAGTTAACATTTCTCCGTAATCTCCTAAATAAATCTAAATCCACTGTTAAAATACCTCTAATTCCAGCTGCAGTTTGGTAGTGGTGTCCCAACAAATTTTAAAACGTCCTCCTCCTCCCGGCATATTTCTTTTTAGAAATGACCAATGGAGAAGCCAATAGATTTCTATAAATCACTGTTGGATGAAAACAAGCATAAAAAGGAGGCTTGAAGTTGTTTAATATTACAGATGTTTTGGAACTCTATTCAGTAGTTGGCAAGTCACACGAAGCTGCTCTGAATTCTTTATAATCTAGACACAAAGATCATTGAACTCTGAGAGAACCTCTGGGCTTTTATTCAAAAATATGTTGGCTTCTATTTACCTCTTTCTTCATTTGTATCTATCAAATGGCTCAATATATAAATAAAGCCCGGGTGTTCTTATTAGCTAAGGCAGTATTTCATGCAGATTAATGCCAGCAGGTTTTGTAAAATACATCTCTATTCAAAGCTGGAGTGTGTTTTGAATTAATTTTCATCCTGTATACGAATCAGGTATATTCCACTCCAGTTCTTGTACGGGGCTCAGCTGCAGCATATAGGAGAAACCTGCAGTGTTTAATTCTAGTCCCATCATCCTTCTTCAGCAAAGCAGTTTTAACCCTAAGCGTCTGCATAAACCCATTGACTTTAATGGGAGTACTCACGTGCTCAGGTATATTAAAATTGTAATTGAAAGCAGCACCTTGCTTTCTCAGGACCTAAGTGACATACCTAGCATTTTATTGAGCAGGCTTATTTAAATATTACCTCATGCATATGTTACGAGCAAGTCTTTCTAGTTCAATAAAATCAGGGTTATTGTTATTGAGTAAAAAAAAAAATCTTTACTTTTCTTTGCCTCTAAAGCAGGCTAAAACTCTTACACAAAACTGAAAATATTGTGTTGGCTAGAAGTACTTTGCCAGCTGAGCCAAAACACAGTAAGATATTAATCTGATGTTGGTCTTAATAGAATAATGGGCAAGAGGATTTAATGGGATTAATAAACTGACTGTTTTAAAGAATGCTTTGGTCGACTACCAGCTGAAATTCAACATCCCACATAAGATATCTCTGCGTTTGGCTAATTTTGCCAATGCTAAATTGATTGTTCAAATGGTCCCAGCTTTGGAGTGGTTGAGTGGGGTTTTTTTCTGTGTAACATAAACACCCTCACAAGCAAAATCCCTCCACTGAGGCAGTAAGACTGTGATGAAACCAGAGAATGGAGAAAATATACATATAAGATTATAGCGGATCACACGCAAACTGAGGCACTCCAGCGTGATTTCTTCCCATCCTGCGGAAACTCTGCCTAGTGTGGTCTAATAATGGAAATGTTTGGATTAATCTACATCCAATCCATTTGCCTCAGCGTCCCACCAAATGTGAGGTACGCCAGCAGTCTTGATGACTAACTATTTGTAATTTACTTGCAGCTTTCTTGTAGCTGTGGCGATCTGAGGTCATTAGTGAAGCGAGGTTTGCGGGAGACGCATTGCTAATGCATTAGACCGACTGATATGGTTGGAAAAAAACCTAATGCAGCTTTTTGGATACACAAATCCTTCATCGAGATAGACCAGAAGTGTAACTGGAAGATACCTTTGTGGTCACCTGTAAGGTGAAGCCCTATTTTCAGACTCAATGGAGACGGGTGATTGTTGTTGGGTGCTACTTGGACTAAAGCACTGTTAAAGAAAAACAGAGGTCTGTCTTGGGCATCCTGCAATCCACACGTAGAGGACAAAGCAGTCTCTATGTGTCAGCAGGCAAGGAATGAAAAGGCAGATGATGAAGAGGGACAGACTAATGTCATAGAAAATAGCACTAACTAAAAAACCTGCAGAGACACACACCTTCCCATGTTTTATACCAACTGATGCTCATTTTAGCATAACAACTACAGGTTTCCCTACAGGGTGACTAACAAATACACAGTCAAATTCGTGTATGCCCTCCCAGGCTCTTTCACAATGCTCAGACTAAATATACATATCTGAATTTCTGGTTTTCACGCTAGAGATTTCAGATTTCTCTGATGCTGAAAGCTGCCAGGAGCCTCAGAGGTGAGTACTGCATCACTACTGTTACAATTAGAAGGCTCAATGTGCCAGATCTCTAACAAAGAATTTCTTTTTCCAAATATGAAGTATTCTGGCGTGCTCAATGACTGTTAACAAGTGTAAAAAGATGCAAAGAATTTTTAACGGAATGGCTAAAACATAAATACCTTGTCCTCTCAATGGCGGAGCTCTTGGTCTTGACTCTCACTGGCTCTGCGGCCACTGGAGTTCTTTAGACTAAACAAGAGCTGAATTCCTAGGGTAGAAGGTACTGTAATAAAATCAAATATCAAAACAAAATCAGATCGAATTAACTTAAAAACCTGCCCACTTTTTTCCTCCCCATCTTCTTCTGGTCACCCTTTAAATTCAGAATAAAGAGGCTGGGTTCATTTTACTGACAGCACCCAGAAACATGACGATGTCTAAAGGGTACCGCTTCTGAAACGTCCTTTGTTTGGGAAGCTTTAGCGGGGAAAAGGGAACCTTACGCCGTTAATCGGGAATAGCCTTAAATCATTACGGGGAAACACAGAAGCCCAAAACCGAAGGAAGCCCTAGCAGATCCTTCCCCTTTCTTAGGAGAACGGCCAGTGTGAGCATTACTCAGGTTTTCTGGGATACAATAGCATTCAGAAGGTGTGTGTGTGTGGGGGG
Source organism: Alca torda (assembly GCA_008658365.1). Classification (NCBI taxonomy): domain Eukaryota; kingdom Metazoa; phylum Chordata; class Aves; order Charadriiformes; family Alcidae; genus Alca; species Alca torda. The sequence goes on along the minus strand of CM018077.1, from coordinate 74,355,322 downwards.
GAAATATATATATATAAAAATCGGAATGTCAAAATGCAGTGAAGCTGCCGGCCCGGGGCCGCTGGAGGGCACTGGCGGCCCGCGCCCGGCCGCCGGGGAGGCGAACGGCAGTTTTTTTCTCTTTGAGGTCCTGTCATTCCTGTATAAACAAGTTACGTTCAAGTGTTTAGGATATAAATTACGACCATGCAGGCTTGCCTCGGAAAGAATGTAAACACAGCACTGTGGTCGGAGCAAACTCTGAAACTGACTTTATAATTTATCACAGGCCCTGAGAAGCTCGGGGAAGAAAAGGGCATGTTTGAGCATAAATGTGTATTTAAAAAGATGAAGAGTTTTATCTTTATATATAATTACAGAGCTATAATTTTCTATGTATATGTGTCTATACGGATGTGTGCGTGTATTTACATATGTACACATATACGTATGCTATTTTGCTGAAACTCTCGAATTTTCAGCCTTGGGGTGCCGGTACGGGCAGCGCCGGGGTGTTGTGGTGGGGCTGCCCCGGCTTGCGAGGCGCATTGGGGTACGGGGGTGTCTCTGTCCCCTCCGTGGGACGGGACGGGCTGTGCGGGGGGCGGTGGCGAGCTGCGCCCTCCAACGGGGCTGCGCAGGGCTGCCCCCGGGACGTGGCCCTGGCCGTGGCCATCCCCCGGGCCGAGGCGGGCCGTGCCGTGCCGGGTGGGTTCGGCGGGCATCCCACGGGGGGCAGAGGGAGGTCGGTGTGGCCGGGGGGGCCTGCGGGATGAGCGGGCGAGCAGCCCCCGGCGCCCGGCTCCGACCCTCGGCCGCTCATCCTCCGCAGGGCACGGCAGCATCTCGGAGATGGGGTTTGTTTTGCTCGGGGTATTTTTTATGGCCCTTTTTAATTTTCTTTTGGTTTTGTTTTTTTTTTTTTTTTTCTTTTTTTCTCCCTTCCCACCCTATTCACTGGCCACGCCGTTCTCGGTGCCTCCCCCCAGTCCTTATCAAACCACGGTTTTACCGCGGAAGCCCACCCATGACTTGCCCTCCCAGGTGCAACCCGGCGTTGCGCTGGGGATGCTGCCCCCGCCCCTGGCAAAGCCCCGTCGTGGCACAGAAGGACTCCGACTGTGGGGCTGCGCGGGCAGGCGGGACGGGGACGCGGGGACACCTGGACACAGCTCTACACAGCGGGGAGTGGATTTCGGGCCCGGGAGAGCCCCTCGAAGAGAGAAGGAGTCAGTCTGGACCCCGCTGCTTCTGTGTCCGCCGACCGCGTTATTTCAAAATCTATCAGGAACGGGAAAAAGCAGGGTGGGACGTGGGGCCGGGCGGACGGGCGGTGCAGCCCAGAGACCACGGCACTGGCCCCCTCGGGTCAACCGCTACGCTCCCCTCCTCCGCCTCCAGCCGCTGGAGGATCTGGGGTTGCAACTCGAACAATCTCGGATGCTGGGGTTGGAAGAGTTTTCGCAGAAGGAGGCGAGGGAAAAATAAGTGCCTGTCCAGTGCATAGTCGTTTATATACATTTTATTGGAAAAAAAAATTTGTACATCAAAATATTTTGGCAAACTGTAAAAAGTATACATAAGTGCAAATATATTCTCCTTTTAAAGCAATAGTGTGTGAGTATACACGAGATTTATTTAAAATAATTTTTTAAAAAATACTGTGGTAGAAAACAACTTTTGTAAAAATAAAAAAAAAACACATTGTATTGCTGCAATACTGGAAAAAATCGAACTTTTCTTAAAGTCTATACACGAAAGGGCTAAACAATACTGTTTTAATAATATCGATCGGTCGGTGCTGAAGTCCGTACAAAGTGCCCTTGGTCGGGCTTGGGGAGAGAAAAAAATAAAGAAATAAATTTCCCGCTAATGCAGCAACGGAAGGGGGAGTCCTCGCAGGTGCTGAGCTGGGAGATTTATTTTTCCTATTCAAAGACACTTTCTCGTATACAAAAATATCGAGTTGTTCCCTTTCCCAAAGCTCGATTCTTTAGGAGATCACAGAAAGGTGGTTTATGATTAAGGTGGTCAGACTTGGCGTAAGGACACTGAAGTCCTACCTAACCCAACACAAGGCATTTTTTCGTTTAGGAAGAGCTTTGGAGCGTGCATCGGCTGTACTTGTCCTTCAAAGGCTGGAGGGGCACCGAAAACACTGCTTCTTTAGGTAATTTTGCTAAGTGACTCGTGTACTACCAATGCTATCAGAGTGCACATTATATTTAATCTGCGTGGGTCCGTCTACACCTCGGCTCTGTTCATGCCACCTGATTGTCTCTCTTGGGGCGCTGCCTTCACATCACGCAGGGCTTGATGTCTTGGCAGACGCTTTGATGGTGGTGATGGTGGTAGTAAGATCCACTAGCGGACGGGTGAAACGAAGAAATACCGTTAAAATTGAGGACAAAATCTTTCCTGTCGCACACTGGGGAGGGGTGATGCTGGTAGCGAGGCAATCCCACTGCAAGAGAAAGAGATAAGAAGAGCTGCTGAGAATTCGGGGTAGCTCTGCTCGGGCGGAGCAGCCCTTTGTCCCTCACCCGCAGGGAGGGGAGGCTGCGCACAGCCGGGCTGACATTTTCCCTCTTTGTTTCCCCCGCTCTCGCCTCCCAACCCTGCGAGGTTTGGGAGCTCCCCTCTGGCTTTCCTGGCCGCGGACCGGGCGCTCCCCCGGAGCAAAGCCTGCCCCGCTCGCAGGGCAGAAAGAGCGGCGGGTCCCATCGCCCCGCGAGAGGAGGGGATGTCGATCCCCCGGAGTCCCCTATGGCCCGCGGGTGGGTTCGGGGTTGCACCCGTGCTCGTACGAGCCCCCGTGCCCGCTCTGCGCAATTATATCCCACAATTATATACCACCCAAAGGTGTGGCGCACAGGCTGACGAGGGGAAGGCGGGTGGAGGAGGATGCCCACGGACACATGCATGGCCGCATCCCGGGCGCAGGCATGCCTGAGAGCATCCCTCCCGTGTGGGGACACAGGCACAGCTCAGTGTCTGCCCCTCTGCCTGCGCATTTACCAGCGTCTGGGGTCAGGTCAGCCTCTGCGTGTGGTGTGGACGAAGGAACGCGTGTGTGCGAGGAGAGGATGCGACTTGCGTGTTTTTCTGGATGCGCCGCAGCCATTTCAATCCGATTCCCATCTCTGGTCCCTCTTGCCCCTCCCTGGGAGGTTTTTGCTTTTGACTTGAATGGCTGCAGGTTGAATTCCAACCACGATCCCTTTGTGTGTTGATAGTGTATTTATTTATGTGTGTGTGTGTATAGGAGCGCACACGTCTATACGCGTGCGTGCTTTCAATAAACGTAAGATACAGAGCGAGGACACCCCACGGTTCGTCATCAACAACGAGGCGAAGAACACCCGCGGCACCGACATGTAAATGACCTTGCAAATTCCCATTTTCATTTCCCACAGCCTAAGGCAGCCTTTCGGGGGACAAAGTCCAAGGGCCGCGTGGGAGACGCACCCCCCACCACCACCCCCCTCCAGCCCGGGACATAGGGCCGTGCTGGGATCTTTAGCCTGGCAGGGTTCCTACTGGGTCCGGCGGGAAGGGGAGCATTGCCTGAGCAAGGCCTGCAGGGTAGAGCCAGAGAGGGATTTGATTTGGGGTGTGGATGTCAAACTCGGCTAGCGGGATCCTGTCAAATTTGACCGAGGGTCAAGGAAAAAAAAAAAAAAAGAAAAGAAAAAAAGAGAGCAAAAAAAAAAAAAAAAAAAAAGCCAAAAGAAGGCGAAGCAGAGAAGGGGGGGGGGGGGGGGGGGGGTGGGGAGAGGGGGGGGGGGGGGGGGGGGGGGGGGGGGGGGGGGGCCCCGGTTTTCCCCAGTGGCGGAGCCGAGCCCTTTGGCGGCGGCCGGCGGCGGTGCAGAGGCGGCGCGCCAGCCTGTCTCCTCCGCACTGTCCCCTCCTTCACCCCGCAGAGCTCACTTTATAAAGTGATTATTTCGCTGGATTTCCTCGGCTTTCTAATAACCCTGCTGGTATGCTCACCATAAACCGGGGCACTTTATTACAATCCCGATCAATCATTTAGCAGGATTTAATAGCGTGCGAAAAAAATCGGCTCCCCCCCGCCCCCCCAGCTTCAAAATCCTTTTTAACAGAACTGAGCCTCCTGTTTCCAATTTTTCCTCTCTTGGGTCTGATGCAAATTCAAGGTTTTAAGTCCGCCCTGTCGCTGTCATAAGCAGAGAGTATTGACTGATCAACAGCGATTGCCACCAAATTTCTTTGCGTTTAACTAAGAGAAAGGGAAAGGCGAAATTCACTTGCTACTGTTTTCATGGGAAGAGAAGGAGAAAGATTACTGCTGGTAATAACTACGAATGAAGGAGCTCGGATCGGTTTTTTCCCCATCTCCTTTCACTCTACTAAAACTTTTGCAACCGCAGAGAATAAGGATTGGATCCACTCAAAAAAAAAAGGGTTGGGTTGTTTTTTTTCAGTTAGTCAAGGAATGGGGGTGGCTTCCACTAAAGTCCTGGGCCCAGATCCTGAAGCTGTAGGAAATAAGCGAGAAACTCCCTTTTGCCGAGCAGTGGCATTAAGTCTGAGCTGCTACAAACGGACGGCCGTCGTCGGCACTGAGAAGCGTCCATAGTTCGGTCTGCGTGTATATCCGTCCTTGAACAGAAACAATTCGGATTTAAAACCGCTCCAGCCTCGGAAACGGTGGTGGAGGCTTCGGGCGGACCGGTTCCCTTCCCCTCTCTCCTTATGCTTTTTGTTTTGAAGAGCTGTTCTTGGGCTGCTTCGAAATGAAAATTTCTCTTCCAGGAATCGCCTTTCCCACCTCGGGTGCCTGTCAGGAGGAGGGGGCAGCCGCCTGCCAGCCCCGCTGCCCGGCCCAGCCCCACTCCCGCTCCACGCGTGGCCCCGTGGGCCCTGCGCGGCGGCCCGCGGGGCCGCAAGGAGTAAAACAAACAGGGAAAGAAAAAATAAGGAAAGGAAAAGAAAAGAAAATAAACAAACAACAAACAAATCCAAGTAACACAGCAATATCAACAAAGCAAAGAAGAAATTCCTAACGGTAAAGGTACATATTTCGGCGGGGGGTGGCCTTGTGAACCAGCCGGCCTCTCGCCCCGGCCACCAAAACCACGTGGAAGGACGATCTGAGTCTCCGAAAAGTGGGTTCAAGCCTCAGCAGCAGAGCCCCGTGGGCACGGAGGAGCCCGTCTGGGGACGCACCGCGTCCCCGCAGCCCGCTCTGCGCCGAAACCCCGGTAAGACGGGCGACCCGCTCTCCAGCCGCCATCTTCCCCAGGAGCCACACCAGGGCTATTTAGGGGGTTTGGGGTTTTTTTGTTTTGTTTTTCAAGGGAGGAAAAATTTGCAACCGCTTGCTCTCTCCCCTGACACCCCACGTCCCCTTCTGCGGTGATGCCAAGGCGGCTTCCCGGCGGCTGGGCTCCCAGGCTCGCCCCTCCCCGCGGGGGCAGCAGCCGGTGGGGAGGCCGGGGCAGGCTGCGGGGCTCGCAGAAGGACAGGAGAGTGATTGACAGGCGCCCAAGGAGGGGGCGGGAGGGGACTCAGAGCTGAGGGTCGCCTGTATTTGTTACTTGTTGAAATTCCCATAAAATTGAACAAGACCCCGCTCTCATAGGGGTTAAGCCAGGCTAAAATCCTCTTCGGTGTGGTCCAGCCCAGACTGTCTTTGTTTGCTTAACCTCCGGGACCCACGTTTAAAAGGGCTATTTGGAAAATTTCCCCGTAAGAGCCCAACATCTTTTACCCATTTTTGTGCTCGGATTTTTCTGAGCAGACATTGTCTGTAATCACCGCCGGAGGGGTTGGGGGGTTGGGAGACAGAGACCAGAAAACTCTTTCCCTCCGTTGCAGAAATACACTGGATCCTCTTAATCTCTCGCGCATTTTTCAAGATAAGCGGTTTGGTTTGGTTTTTGTTTTCTTTTTTTTTTTTCTGTTTCTTTTTTTTTTCTTTTTTTCCCTGCAGGGCCTTAGAGGATAATATTTAACGCCTTTTTTGATTACTCCCGAGACGCGTCTCCGCGGACCGCGGTTTACCCGAGGCGGCGGCCGATGCCTGGCGGGCGCTCCCCGCTGAGCGAAGCCGCAGCCCGGGCGGCGGGGATCGCCCCGATCCCGCCGCCGCCCACAAGCCCACATGCCGCCGGCACTCGAGGAGGCCGGGGGGGGGGACATGCGAGCCGGGACGAAGCCGGGCGGAGCCGGGCTTTCCTCGGAGCGCTCCTTCTTGGCGCTGGGCAAGACGGAGGGATGCTCGCCGACGTACACACAGCCCCCCCCCCCCCCCCCCTTCCCCCCCGCCCCCGAGGCATCCCCTCTGTCCCGAAACAGAACAGCTCCAACCCACGCGTGTTTTCTTCCCTCTCGCAGACAATGCCTCTCTTTTTCCTACGCCGTGGAGGTCGGGGTTTCCCCGCGCGAACCCCTCCTCGCCGGAGAAAGCCCCGCCGGCGCCGCGCTCCCCGCCGCCCCCGCTGCCCCACCCCCCCGGGTCCCTACCTGAGAGGTCGTCGCGGGGACTCTGGTGCAGGTAGCCCTGCTCCAGGGAGTAGGAGGGCACGCTGGAGTGGATGCCGGAGGAGGCGGCGTTGGCGGCGGGGAGGCCCTGCTGCTTTATGTAGGGCGAAGCCCCCGAGGCTGTCCAGTGAGCCGAAGGGCTCGTGTAGGGCGAGTGGCACTCGATGGCGCTGGCCATGGCCGGCGAGGAGGGCACGGGGCTGCTGCTGCTGTCGGGGCCGTAGTCCCCGTTGGCAGTCACCGGGCAGCTGGCCATGTAAGTCGAGCCCGGGTTGGGCGACATGTGCGGGACGTGGTGGCCGCCGCTGAGTCCCTCGTAGCCGCTGGCCATGGCGTTGGGCATCATGTCGAGGTTGTAGCCGTTGGAGTGGCAGGCGAGGGAAGCGGGGGGCGCCTGGAAGTCGAAGCCCTGCGGGAGGATGGAGGCGCCGAAGCCCAGCCCGTTCATCATGCGATACATGGGCTTCAGCGCCTGGCATTTCCTCCTGAAGCCGCGGGGCCGCCGTCGGAAGGAGCCCTCCTCGAACATGAACTCGCTGGCCGGGTCGATGGTCCAGTAGTGGCCCTTGCCCGGGCGGCCCAGTCCCTTGGGCAGCTTGATGAAGCACTCGTTGAGGGAGAGGTTGTGGCGCACGGAGTTCTTCCAGCCCTGGTAGGAGCCGCGGAAGAAGGGGAAGCGGGCCTGCAGGAACTGGTAGATCTCGCTGAGGGTCAGGCGCTTGGAGGGCGAGCTCTGGATGGCCATGACGATGAGGGCGATGTAGGAGTAGGGAGGCTTCTCGGGCCGCCGCAGCCCCGAGCTGGCCTTCTTGCTCTTGGAGGACGCCGCCGCCGCCGAGGAAGAGGAGGAGGTTGAGGTGGAGGAAGAGGAGGTGGAGGTCTCCAGGGCGGAGGAGGGCGGCCGGCTCATCTGGAGAGCTCCGGGAGCCGGGCTGCAGGAGCGGAGAGGGACGGGGGGCTCCTGCCGCTGCTGGCCGCTCTCGGTGGTCATCTGGCGGAGGGAGGGGAATGGGGCAGGGTGGGGTGAGGCTGGGAGGGAAGGGGGGGAGCCGGGCGGGGTGGGTACCGGGGCGGGGGGTGCCCCGCAGGGGGAGAGCGGGGGGGGGGGGGGCGGTGGGAGCTGCTGTCCTCCGGGCACCTCCTCAGCGCGGCGGGCGGCGGCGGGGCGGCGGCAGCGCCCTGCGCATCCCTCCCCGCCGTCCCTTGCGCAATGGCTCCTCTGCTTTCCGCCGGAGCCAGGCACTGGCGGGATGGACCGGCCCGGCCCCGGCCCGGCCCCCGCCCTCCCCGCACCGCCCGCGGGGGCTCCGCTCAGCGCCGCTCCGCTTCCTCCCCGGCCCCCCACCTGGGGACAATCCCGCTGCCTAATCCGGCAAGGGGAGGAAGCGCAAGAGCCCCCCCTCCAATCTCTTCCGCACTGTTATTCTTTCATATATACTTTTTTCTTACGCAAAAGGCACAGAGCGACCGCCTATCAGTTCCTTCAATCTTGCTCTTTTTTTTTCTTTTTTTCCCCTTTCCCCGCAGACCCCCCTGAATCCGGCCAAAAAATCAGCAGAGGTAGAGAGAGGGGAAGCGGGGGGGGTGGGGGGCAGGGGGAAGAGACCACCCCCTTTTCAGCTGGCCTCTGTCCACCCGTCATCTGGGCAGGAGGGGCTGAGGCGCTGCTGCCGCACCATCCCCGGCTGGCTGCCGCCGCCGGCCCCGCAGCGACACCCTTTACCGCCTCCCCGGGGCTCCCCCGTCCCCGCAGGCACCGGTCTGCCCGCTACTCCCCGGCACGGCCCCGGGGCGAGGGGAGCGGCTGCCAGCCCGAAGCTCCGCCGCTGCCCCCGGGGCACAGGGGCGCTGATGCCGTCGGGAGCGGGCGTGGGTGCGTGTGAGGGGGTCGCCCACCCTGCTGAGCCCGGTGCAGCAGCATCTGCTGCTCCTCAAGCCTGCCAGACCTCCGGGTTTCAAGAGTTCTCGCTACGGCTTGCCACCCTCCCCCCCTATAAAATGTAATTCATTTTATAGGTCAATAGGGGTCGAGTCCGAGGACCAGGGATGCGCCCTCCGTCCGCCCCCCTGGGGACGTCCCCCCGGTGCGGCGGGTGGGTCTCGCGTGTTGGCAAACGCCGTTTGCCAGAGGAAAAGGGGCGCCTGGGGGGGCAGGGAGCAGAGGGGCCGGCGGAGGCACAGGCCTGCTCCCAGATGATGGAGGAGGCTCCAGGATCAAACTGGAGACGGAAGGAGGGACGGCGGCGGGAGGAGAGGCAGAGCAGACAGGGATGCTGGACCAAAGGCACGGGGGTGGGAAGGACGCGGGCAGAACGGGACGCCGTGTCAGCGTGCCTGCAGCGCTGTGTGTGTGTCTGTGTGTCCGTCTGTCTCCAGCACAGCTCCGTGCTGAGAGCTCGCTGGTGGGTACGGGCAGGGAGGGGGTGGGGCTGGTCCCAGACAGTGACCTGCAGTTGAGTGGTAGCAGGCTTTTTCCATCAAACTCTGCCTGGATACCACACACAGAGCCCAAGTGTCAGTTTACTGCCCTGAGCCCGGCTCCTTTTCCCTAAGCTCCACAGTAATTAGACAAAGAAAACCTAAATTAACTGAACAGGCGTCGACAGCTTCCTCCAGATCACCACTGCTACATACATGGGAATGTGTCCGAAAATGGCCTGATTGTACCTGAGGATCAGCTAAGAAAAACACTACCAAGCCCAGCAGTGTTTACTACACATTTTTAACAGAAAAAAATGATCGCCCAGTCCGTACACCGTGTTTACCTTTCCTGAGGCGTTGATTTAAATTGTTCCCATCGTAAAAAAAAAAAATTAAAAAATATCTATCTCTAAATCAATCTACCTCTCTATATATCTCGTTTCTTTTTTTTTTTTTTTTTCCTTCCCCCCTCTGGAGGGGCAGGGAGGCCGACGTGCGATTCCTGATCTCGTTGTAACGACCTATTCGGAATATTAAAAAAAAAAAAACCAAAAAAACACAACCGTGGTTTCGTAGATAAACATCCTTCCCTGCTCTAGGTCGGCGAGCGAGCGTCCTTTTTCGCCTTCCGCGGCGGGACGTCCGTCTAAAAGTCACCCTCGAGTGAAATGCCCGTCGTTTCGTCGATCGTCAGGAGGCTAAATATATCAAATGCAATGGTGGGGGGGCAGGAAGACGTTGTCTGAAAATGACCCTAACATACCCCCTTTTCAGATAACTCGTTTTGATCATTAATATTAGTCGAGCGGGAAGAGGCATTTACTCTCAACGCAGATGTCACGATATACGACGACGACGGTGTCGTTACTTTTCCGTGCGAGACAGGACAGACAATGAAGCAGAGGGCAACCCGGTGGCAGGCAGCCGCATGCTGCTTCAGTCGCGACTTGACACAGCCCTGATAGGAGAATCGGCGTTAACACATGCGTTCAGCAACCTTCTTTCTACCTGTTAGCAATGTCCTCTTCTTCGCAGTAGACGCTTGTTTGAAACACAGCATTAAGAAGTCTCCAAGACGTGGTACTGAGACTTTAAAAGATGGTTTGAAGTGCCTGTGATTAAACAGAAGTGCATTTGCTATTTGGTGGAGATGTTTATTTTGGTTGGTGTATCCATTTCTGAGCTGATCCCAGCTTTGGAGCACAACTGGTTTGTTTTACCAGAGTATACGGAAATTAAACTTTTTGGCAGATTTGGTTACTCAGATGTTGTTCTATAATCATCGTTTTTATTCTAGGAAATCTCTTCATTATTGCGGTTTCAGTTTCATGTTCATAACACAGTCTCCTTTGCTTCGTGGGCTAAATGAAATAAGTTAGACTAAACCAGTTAAGAAAACGGGAGACAAATATGAAAGATAAATGTTTACGGTTATCTTGGAGTCCTTTTTTCCCCCCTCCTTTTCTTCCCCCCACCTCTTTTTGTTATTTTTCTATTCGTTCCCTCCTTTTTTTTTTTTTTTTTAACTGCGTGCTTCAGGCTCTTTCCTCTCCTCTGAGGTCCTGCAGATGAGAAGCGTTTTTTCAATTAAAGCCGAGACTGAAACTTAAACAAATCCCTCCAGTATTGTAAAAGTGCGTTTCCTTAAGCCCTGGAGGATTTTCCTCCGACTGTCAGTTTCAGGGTGCCTGGATTTAGATCTCGATCTACAGCGGCTGACAGAGATCCCTTTCCGCATGAGAGGCATGCGGGCATTTTAACGAGCTGGAGGAGCCGAGCAGCGGCAGCCGAGCGCTCGGCAGCCGGTCCCAGCGGCCCCGGTGGGCCCGGTGGCCCGGAGCGACCGCCTGGGGTAGGGGGGTGGGGGGGCAGCTCCGCCGCGGCGGAGGGAGCAGAGAGGCTGGGATGGGAAGGGACTCGCAGCGGTCCTGCCCCGTCCTTTGTGCTGCTCCCGGGACCTCTTGACTTCTCGGGACCTCTGGCAGTAGCCGTGCGATCCCGATGTTTGTTTGGAAAGGTTTTTCCGCTTTTTTTTTCGCCGCCCCCCTTCCCCTTTTTTTTCTTTGCGGACGCAATGGGCAGCAGGCGTGACTCTTTTTATAGACGTCTCCCCGAAGGCTGCCACCAGGACCCTTCTTCCCAGCTCCTCTTAAAGGGTCGGTATCTCCTTTCCCGGGGCAGAGGAAAAGGAGAGACGGTCGCGGCATCCGAAGGGTTGAGACACCTCCCATCTCAAGTGCAGACAAGGACACTCAGCCCAAACATAGAGGCCTACCTCTCCTTGCGGGAATAAAAGACAGCCTGACCCCAAAAGCATCACCAGACACGCTCCCTGCGTGGAACGGGCACATCTCTCGTAGCATTTTGCAGGGGGTTACCTGGGGCATCGCCACATGGGTTTGGCTGGCTTCCCGTGGAGATACCTTGGGAAATTTTTCAGCAGTGACTAGATGTCGGGGGTGGGGGTGGAGGGTGGGGAGCTAAGTCTGGGTCAGGACACCTCCGTGAAGGTGATGATCGTGAATTAGAAGGGCCGCATCTTTCTCTTTCCTCCCTGCAGCACAAGTCTCCCGTCCAGGGCGGCTTTGTTCAGTGCCCGAGGACGGAGAGAAAGAGCAGGCGAGAAACAAAGTTTGGGCGAGAAGCCATCCGAGGAACAGAATCTATTCGCCTTTGGGGAAGTGTTTTTCAGGGGGAACTCGGCCTCAGCAGGTGGGAGAAGGGGCGCCACCCAACCCTTCCACGCTGGACACGCAGGACCCTGACTCCCGGCAGCGTCTCGCAGGGACGCGGGACTCCGCTGTCCCCAAGGACCGGGGGACCCCGCGGAGGGGAAGGTGCGAGCACTGAACACCGGGGGCACGAAGACATTTGTCCTGCTCTGGACAGGTTCTGCTTTCCCGGGCGTTTGGTCCCTTCAACGTGCTGAAAAGTATTTCTTAGTTTTTAAACTTTCCGTGAGAGCAGCTACAGCCTAAAATTTTTTTGCAGTGTTGACCCCCCGTCCCTCTCCCTCCCACACCGCCTTCGCCCCCCGCCCAAGACTGCCTCCATTCCCTGCATCCCATCCCGTCCTCATCACTGCCCGGGAGCCGTGGCAGAAAGACACCCTGCGAGCCTGAGATGCCCACTCTCCCTCCGAGCTCGCCAAGCCCAGGGTTTAGCAAAGCCGACTCCCACCCAGCCGCGGGGATCTCCGGGGGGTACCGAGGGTGGCCCCGGGCTGCCCGTCCCATTTCTTTCCCCGCGGTCCCGGCATGCAGGGGCACAGGGGGAAGGAGAGGTCCTCAGGTGTGGGGTAAAGCAGGGGCTCCGACGGATCCTGGCCGCCCTGCAGATACCGCGGGTGCTGCAAACAGCCCGTCGGAGCTGCGAGGACGTAGCGGCGATTAAACCTGCACAAAGACACGCTCCGCGTAAAATAACAGCGTCGGTTTTGTAAGTGTCAGCCCCCGACTACTTCCACCAAGTGTTTGGGTGGGTAGACTTTGTTTTTCCTATGCCAGATGACAATGTTAAAGATTTTATCCCCTCCCAGCTCTGCACAGCTCCAACTGAACTTCCCGGAGCATCAAAATAAACCCCCTACAGCGGTCAGGATATAGGTCACCTCTCTAAAAGGAAACACAACCCTTCCAAAAATATAAAACATCTTTGACGTAAAAAAAAAAAAAAATGCTCCTTTGTCTCCGAGCATCCTCTGTCGGTGTAAATAAAACGTGACAAGGCGCGGGGTAAAATAAGAAGCGGGATGTTTCGAGATCAGAGCCGAGGCGAGGTCCCCGCCGCAGCGCGGGCAGCCGGGCGGCGGCAGCGGAGCAGGCAGCTGCGGGCAGGTGGAGGGGTCTCTGCCGGGCTCCCGGTGAGGAGCCTTGGGCAGACCTCCGAGGGGACGCTGCCAAAGAGACGGGTGACCGATCCGACACCCCCACCCGCCCACATCCCCGCCGGGTCTCAGTGGTAAAGGTCGCGCAAGAGCCAGAAGCCACAGTGCGAAAATATTAGCGGCAGCCCTTGTCGTAGGGGTTCATCGTGTCCCTGCAAGGCTGTAGGAAAGGCCACCCCCTAATCCCGCTCCGCATACCCCGCTGACAGCCGCGAATAAGGGCAAACACGGTTTGGCCCGAGATCTGAACACACGGTACCTTTTTGACTGGCTTCTCCCCCGCCCAAGTTTACATTCCGATCAAATGAGATTTCTGACTTTACACATTGTCAATAATTTTCATACGTGCTCCAGCCTTAATTACTTTCCATACCATTTGCAGCAGACAAATAGTTTCACCGGGGCGAGGGAGCCAGCGGTGCCCCCCGCCCTGGCGGAGGGCTGCGCTTTTCTCCCGGCTCCTCGCCGCCCCCCGGACCTCCCCCCCCAGTCTTCCCCAGCGCCCCATTCCCAAACACCCCCGGCGGGGCGGCATCCCCTCCCCGCAGAAACACGCGTGAAAAGCTCGGCTGGACGCCCCCGGCGACAGAAAACGGGTCTCGCCGGGTGGGCAGCGAGGGGGGAGCCACCGGGGCGGGGGGGCTCGTTGGGATGATAAGCATGTCGGAGGGTGTTGTGCTTTTGTTTTAATTTCGGAGGAAGAAGGGCCCGGGCGGCGCTGCGCGCCCCTCATCCGCGTCGCGGCGGTGCCCGCGGGCCGCGGAGCGGGGCTCGCCCGCAGCCCCGGCCGCGCTGTCGGGGAAAGCACTAATCAGGAGCAGGTTTCCCCGCTCCCTCCTTTCCTTCCCCCTCCTTCCCTCCGCCCCCCCTCCCCCCCCAGCACCCCCCTCTCCTTTCGTGAGAGGTTTTCATTAATTTTTAAGTAAAGCCCGTAAAACATAACGACCCACTCAAAGGTAGGGCCGAGTTACTGAGTGCCGGATTATTACATGATTTACGAACATAGTTTGGAAAAAAGTAATAATCCAAGCTCGCACCTCAGGAGCGAGCCTGCCAGGGCCGGGCACGGCGGCTGCGGCCACGGTCCCGCCACCTCCCGCCTCGGCGGCACTCATTAGGACCGGTCCGAGGGAGGTGGCGGGGGCAGGAAACCGTAAAGCCGAGTTTTACATGTCTTTTTTTTTTTTTTTTCTGGGGGTGTGTGTGTGTGTTTTTACGGGCTGTATCTCCCCTTCTCCCCCCCTCCATACACACCTTTTTACACCGGTACCTCCAAAGCCCAGTGTTCGCTACGATCCCCCACCGGATCAAAGGGGAAAGGAGGGGGGGGGGCAACGATGCCTTCGGGGTCTGCCCCCCCCCCCCCCCCCCCCCCCACCGCTCCCATCACCCTTTCTCTCTTTCCCTCCTCCATCCGGGAGGCTTTTATTGATGAGCTGCCTCCGAGCCCCCGCACGAAGTATCCCTGAAGGGTTTAGACAATTCATCAGCCATCACTTTCGGTATCTGCTTCCTCCCTTTCAAATACAATCCTCGCACACCACGCTAGGAGGGGAGGGGAGCATACTTGAGACCAGAACAGCTACATAATCAACGTCAAAATGATACCACTGACCTTTCGGAAACATGGACTCCGGGCCAAAAATCCCTCTACATGATTTACTTTTCCTTTTTTTTAAATTTAATTTCTTTTTTTTTTTTTTTTTTTTAAACTTTCACTGCCACAGTATATACGCCATTATCGCTTGCTTTCCACAATTCATTAGGGTTTTGCGGCATGGCAGAACCATCCCTTCCACCGCAACAGAGAGGGGAGGACAACAAAAAAGGGGGAAAAAAAAAAAAAGAAAAAAAGAGGCTTCAAAACGATGTCGCTCACCGGCTGCTCCCCGCCGGACAGGGGGTGGCTCTCGGAGCCGCAGTGCCTCCGGGCCGGGGGGGGGGACACGACACCAGGGGCCGCCGGGGCCCCCGACCCTCCCCGGGGGAGACCCCCGTCCCCGCGGCGCGGCCGTTCCGCTGGGTGGCGCTGTGCTCCGTTAAATGGGGTCCGGGCCCCGCCTCACCTGCCGGGCGAGGCGGCCCGGGGACCCCCCTCCCGCCCCCCCGAGCCCCCCGCCCCCAGCTTCGTCTCCACTGTGCACCTTTCTCCAGTAGCTTCTGAGACGGTCTACTTTAAAAATACGTCTATATTGTGGGTTTTTTTCGCCCCCTACTCAGATGCATTATGCCACTGCATGGAGAGGAAGAGGGGGACACCCCACCCCCACTCCACCCCCCAACCCCGACGATTTCAAAGGCCCCCTTGTTTGGCTCTCGTGTCATCCCTGCCGATAACGCCAGCCATGCCTGTTTCTTGCCACGAAAATAAATTCCCAGGCTGACAGGCGGAGAGGGGGCCCTGGGAAAGCCGGCTCGGCCCTGATCCTCCCCCCCCCCCCCGCCCCCTCCCCGGTCCCAGCCCTCCCTGCCGCCAGGCTGGGTTTAAACATCCCCCATCGCTCCAGAAGCGAAAACTCTCGCCTCGGATTTGTCCCAGGGCAGGGTAATATCCTCTGCTTATAAAGACCTGCGATGTCTTTTAAACACGAGGCTGACATCACACTTACGTTATGTGTTCGTCTTTATTAAAACTTTGAGGAGGGATTTTATTGTTTGGACCAAAGGGAGAGGAAGGCCGAGATTTGTTGCGGGGTTCAGGTCGTATGGCTCTAAATAAACCCCTTGCTCTGGGGCTGGGCGGTGAATAGGGTCTCTGTGAGCCAGGGGCTCCTTCTGCCACGGCCAAAGGGGGAACCCGGGTGTCAGCCACCCCCGGGGCAGGGAGTGCACCCAAGCGCAGGTTGCTTCACCCCGGAGGGGACGCCCGAGGTGCAGCCTGGCACCCAGGGAAAGGGGAAAACACTTGTGGCTGCTTGGGTGAGAAAAGCTGTTCGAACAGCATAAGGGAAGAGGCAGAGAAATGTCCAAGTCGATGCAGTCATGAAGACATTTTACTCCTCCTCTTCTGCAAAACCAAACTGCCTTTAGAGCTGTATGTTACATGCAAAACAGCGATCTCTTCAAGTGCTAGATCTAGTTAAATCCCTCTCACTTTCTTGATTTTCAGTCTCCAGAAAAACAAAACAGCAAATAAAACTCAAACAGAAGAAAGTGGATTTGAGGGAGAACTTTTGTCATTCCTTCCCCTTTTCTTTCCCCTTGTCATTCTCCATATGAAAAGATCACCGTCTTCTTCCCACTCAGAGAACACTGTCCTATTGCATGCATAGATGCTTGCCTTTCCTTGAGCCACTACATACAGTAGCAGTATCCTTAATCACTGTATGAGCTCATTATTAGCAGAACACTCACTTTCTGGGACCTGTCCCCGCCCCTCACTTGCAGCAAAGCTGGTAGAAGTGGACTGGGTAAATGGGCACTGTGGTGGCATTGCCTGTGGGCTGGGTTTTTAGGTTGCTAGGTGAGAAAGGAGTCCATGAAGAAGGTGTGGAGCCCTGCAGAGGCAGGGGACACTTCCTGAAGTGGGGAGTGATGCTGTGTGTGTGCAAGGGTGAGTTCCTAGTGTGTGGAGCTGGGCTAGATGTGGTTTCCTCTCTGCACGTGTTTCCCTGTATCACTGGTTGAGGGTTGGTGATGAAAACTGCAGGGGAAGAAGACAGACGCTCCCAGAAGCTGTGTCTAAGGACCAAGACATACTGTCTATAATCTCTGTGCAGAAGGATTCCTTTCCTATGCGTACATCCAGCCACTGGCCAATGAGGCTAGGGTGCGCAGCAGGGATCTACAGATGCACGGAGTTTCTGATCCAGGCTGTACCGGAGAACGCACCTCTGCCCTGTCTGCCCTTTTCCAGAGGCTCTGCATGGGAAACATAGTGTGCACCTTTATGGGGTGGAGGCTTCGTTTCCTGCATTCTGGTAAGGCACTAGTTAAAGCATCAGAGTCCCATCTAAAGGGTAGCTTACAGCTCTTATGACTAACCATGCATCTGATTACCTCAACAGATCACACATGGAGGCTCTGAAGATATCTGAGAGAGAGCAGAAAAAGAAATGAAACAACAGCCATGGAGTGGGTGAGGGGCAGAGGCTTCCCATGGGGAAGGCCATGTAGCCCCACTGCTCCACATGGTACAGAGGATACAATGTCCTGCGTGCAGTTATTTAAATCCTGCTGTTATTCGAATTAGGCTTTTTCCTCCCCTATTCCTCCTGTTCTCATGAAAAAAGAAGAAAGAGAGAGAAAAAAAAGCCCGTGGGCCTTAATGGAGAAGAAGCGTATTTACTTAACAGAAAACATCACATCTTTTCCCCTCCAAACTGACTCTTATTACAAACTCACTCTGAGAAATGCTGGACCCAAGAGGATGTGTCCTTTTCTCCAGGCTAGAAGAATGCTAGTGGAGCAACTGATTGGAAGATTAAGCTGCTGCCAAAGTTGTCCTGCCAGTAACTAATTTATTCTCCAAAGGATAACTTCTTCCAACTCCCGAAATCTGCAGTGTGGATTCAAGGGGAAATTTGGCTCAGAGGAGGTAGCATGTTCAGTCTCTGAGCTTCACGCAGAAATATGAATCTCTTGCTGGGGGTGGAGACGTGTCATTGCCTTTAAAAGTTTGAGCCCTTGTACAACTCCGACCCATTCATCTCACTGGGACCTTTGGGTTTAAAAGTAACTAGTGGTGATATTTGTGCACATCCAGATTATGTCTCCATGGTTGTTTTTCTTTTCAACCTGTCTCCAGTTTTATCCTAAAATTATTTCTTCTCAGAGATTGGACCTAGCCCTGCAAAGTGGCACATTCCCAGCTGAAAGTTAGGAGCAATGGGCTTATTACCAATTACTTAGAACCTAAATGCAAAACCAGAAAAGATTTTGTATATATTGGTATAGATGTATATGTTTACAGACACATACAACCTTTACCTATGTATCTTTATATATTCATACATATAACATATACATAAAACATTTCTATAATTTCACCAGTAAGCACAGACAAGACTGGCTAGCCATGTGTTAAAGGAACTAGTGTCATGTACAATTACTTTTCTTGCCCTGGTGTTTTCCTCACCTGAAGCTTGCTCCAGTTCCAGCAGAGTCCATAAAAGTTGTTTTTCCTTCAGCAGTAGTCGAGTTGTAGTAGAGGGATGTGAGAGAAGCTTGCCTGATTTTGTGCGGTTGTTCACCGTCCCCACGCATAGTGGTGTCTTTGGGAACTTCTAATGCTTGTCGTGATGGCACAGCGAAATTCTCAGATTTGAAGGACTTCTGTGATCCTGTCATTTGTTATCAGTTGCCATCTGAGTAGATCACTAAGCACCCCGAAATTGCTGACAAGTTGTCTGCTACCCCTGGCTAGATCTGGTGAGGAAGCAAGCCCAGGAGCAGCAGGAGGGAGGAGAGATGAAAGACCGAGAGAAGAATGAACTCACCAAAA
The DNA here is from genome assembly GCA_008658365.1 of Alca torda. Classification (NCBI taxonomy): domain Eukaryota; kingdom Metazoa; phylum Chordata; class Aves; order Charadriiformes; family Alcidae; genus Alca; species Alca torda. The sequence continues at coordinate 74,337,083 of CM018077.1, read as the reverse complement.
TGGCTGTTCAGAGTAAGGAAAGGTGTGAAAGCTTACGTGACCAAAAAAGCCAGTGCCACACCTAAACCTCCTCTCTAAACCCAGAGCAATCTTGCTGGGCAGGATAATAGGATTGTTTCTTATCCTGTTGGCCTTGATTTTCCACTCACTTCCACTGCTATAAACATGGAGTAATTCAGCTAAGTTAATGAAATTGTGTTAGTGCAAGTCTGGTATACGGAGCTTACTGAAGCCAATGGAAATTTTACTGTGAACATGAGTAGAAGCAGGAGAAAAAAAAAATCCTTAAAGCTTTCCCTCGTTTTGCATGTTATTTATACAGCAGCATTAATCAGTAGTAATATCTCGGTGCTATTGGAACAATGCAGACGCATTGAAAAAAGTGGAAGTGGTGCAGTTATTTTTGGGCTCGTGCCATTGGGTGCAGTCCATTTCTGCGGCCGTGAGCTGGTTCCCCATGAAACCACAATGAGAGGGTGTTCGATTGGCCTTGCTGTCAGGGGTTGGGGTGGAGTTTGAAGTAGCTGACAAGTGCATTAGAAAAAATAAATATAACTGGAATGCTTGGGAAGTTAGCTCAGCCAGAGCTAGAAAATCATTTGGACTGCTGTGAGAAGGAATATTTGAAAAAGTGATTCAGTAGGAAAATGCTTGGATTGGCTAGTAATCCTCAGTGCTGAGCACATTTTTTTATATTTCTGTAATTATATTATTGCCAGCTACTGTGGGACAAATGACAAACAACATCTGGCCGCAAAGCCTTTTCAGAGTGACGGAAAAATCACTATAGCAGCAATTAAAATGCTTAGAGCTGAAGAATAAAACAGCATGCAGCAACTGAGTGAAACAGAGCACACCCTACAGTCGATGGGTTCCGGACCCCCTCTCCCAGTTTTAAATATGGCATTGCTGGTCTCTGTTGTGTGAACAAGAGCAACTGCTTTCTCCAGGGGTTCCTGTAGAGTCTCCTGACCCACCAAACTCAGCAGCACTTTTGCCTCAAACGTTGGTCGAACCTGGATGAAGCTTCGGGCATCCAGAGTTGTTGTTCTGACGATGAATGCACTTTTCAATTAATGTTCCGGCATTTTTGATAGAATTTATTTAGATTTAGAAAGCTGGAAATACATCTGTTTGTTTCTGGTTTTGTTTCTGGTTTCTAGGCTTTCCTTCTTTTTTCTTGGTTTTCTTGGTTTTTTTTTGTTTTTCTTTTTCAAGAGGATGAATGGGAAATGAAAAGAGGGCAGTGAAAATAATTTCCAGTTTGTCTTACTTCTGAACACTTTATGCATATGCTTAATTTATGCTGGTTTACCCAGATAACTCTTGAATAAAAATAAAGACCCCACAGTTACCCTCGTACATATATATAAAATTCTACACCCAACACGTATGAAGAAATATGGGTGGATGTTTACAACTCAAGCCATGTGATTTTTTCGGTTTACACGGAACCGTTTAAAAGATCTGTTCAATAGCTGAGGTGTATACATCGGTAGAATGATTACCTTTAAACTTTTGAAACTATATTTCAGCAACAATTTCCTTGTCTACAACTTTACAAGGCTGTAAATAGCCCCTGTGTGCATAATGAATTCTGACATCATAGGCCAGGGTTCTTATACACAGCAGGTTTTCCAGAACTTTTATTAGCAAGTTACACCTTGAGGCGAAACTAAACCCCCCAACTTTCTATTATAAATGTTACAATAAAATGTTCCTTTGAGTTTTCCTAGAGCTCAATGTTCCTTCTTTCTTCCCGTTCCAAGTCATTCTTTCTGCAGCGTATACGGATTTGATACAGTCAGATTACATGGAAAATGTGTATTGCTGCAGACATACTGGATATTAGGTATTGTTACAAGGCATTTTTTTATGGCTAGGCTTGCAGGACCAACGTAACAAGGTGATAAAGAACAAGATTTCTTGCCCTTACAATACTGCCCTCACGGCTGCTGCCATTCCTACATGGTGCGTGTGTGCTGACTTTATTTATCCAAGTGCTGGGTACAATGAAGCTCCAGTATGTTACAACCGAGGACCGGGAGGAGAAAGAATCGAGTAATTTTTCAAAAGATGGAAGAGATAGGCTTGTATGAAATGATTCCTTGCAGCCTATCTGTGTTTCTTTTCACTGAGTGCTGTGGCTAGCCCACTGAACAGAGTTGTTCTAGGTTCCTACATCAAATAACACAAAGCTGACGCAGCTGTAACGGTCTTTCTCCTCTGCATTCCCATGATGCGATGCACAGCAAGTCTGGGCTTTGAGAACACAAACATACTGAGCTAGATGAAATACTGTTTTACATGTGATTTCCTCTTGATCGCTAGTGCCGTTCCTGGCAGCTAGAGGTGATCTTAGAGAAAATGAAGAGACATCCCTTCTGTCCTCTGTGTTGCTGCCAGACAAGTCACTTTGATATAGATTCCTGGACAGTACACTGGCTAAGGTGATGGGGACGCTTGAACCAGCCAAGAACGCACTTCAATATACACTAGTTTCTAATCACAGGCTTTAAGTATTTTCTGAAGCAGACTCCATGCCTAGGTGAAAAATGCAAATGGTAGCACATCCTCACTGTGTAATCCCTCTTGACAGCTCTTCCCATACGGAAAGGATCTAGTGGTAGCGTGACCAGCACCTCACTGTACATCGGAATAAGAAATTTAGGCAAGGTGAATAGCTTTGTTCCTGCTGTTTGCCTTTGAAGGCATTTACGCAGACAGCTGCTTACTAAATGTATGATGCTGTCAAGCAGCCATGCAAGCAGCCCCAGCTCCTGTTTTTAACACTATTTCCCCTTAATTTTCAATTTCCACATGTGTCTTTATGTTTCTGGGTCTCCCCTTGTCTGAATTGCAGTGTCCCACACTGAGAGAATGTATCTAAGGCAAAAGGACTTGCTTTGCACGCTCCCTTTGTGCCTTTGGGATGAAAAGCTGCGGACAACACAGAGCCACTTTCTCTTCAGATTCCATTTCACCTGGGTGTGCAGAAAAGCAGAGTTCTTGGGCGAGAGGATTGAGGCAACGTAGGCAGCACCACGTCTCAGCGCTAGTGCCTGTGCTCCTATGGGGCAGCAAGATTCTCTGCGAATTTCTTTCAGGGAACAGTTTTTCTAGCAAGCTGATACTCTTCGCCTTTTACAGACTCATCAAATGGACATCAGAAATGATGAGAGAGTTTTGCTTGGCCCATTTCCTATGGCAGTAAAGCATCTTCCCAGCGTTGCCCCTCCACCTCCCCAGCATACTGTAAGTCTCATTGTTATTGAAGTAGGTTATCTAAAGGTCAGTAGGCTAACAGGGTGTTTGGATTTCCTAAAATTGTGCCCGTCCTTAAACGTGGCAAATTGGATTGTTTACACACCGCTCCGTGAACCTGGACCGCACACTACAAGCTGCACACAATGCTGCTGCTATTTCTGCTTCTCTGCTCCCTTCCCCCTTGATGTAGGTACTTCGGCTTTCTGGGGGGGCTCATTAAGGTTCATAAAACACAGTAAAGAAGCTGGCTGGAGACACTCGTAATTCTACAGGTCCACCATGTGGGATACGCAATAAAAAAAATGCATAGCTAGAAAGAGATGTCCTCAATAAAAGGTCTAATTGAAAGCAGCCCTGACGGTCAAAATGGTATCGAGAGGAAGGAACTACTGTGACACTCAGGTTTGCATTTGCTTCCTCTGACACTGATTTCCTGTATAGCTTTGAGCAAGGCACTTAATTTCTCCAGAGCTCCACTTCCTACCCATAAAATGGGGATAATAAGATTGCTTTTCTTTTATTGTGTTTTATCTTACCTGTTAGGACTCTGAGCCCTTCTGCACAAAGCCTGTCTCTAACTAGCTAACACTGTCCATTTGGATGGTTGTTTGAGGTACCACCGTTTACACCGTCAGAAGCCAGGCAACATCTCTGTCCTCCTCTGCTGCTCTAGGCTTCAAAACAGCTTTGTTATCAAATGCAGGAGTGGGTGTTACATCATGCTCTTCCTCCTGGACCTGCAAGAGAGTCCCTTTTCAAGAGCTCACTTGAGTCACTGAGGGCACTTTTGGAGCTTCATTAAGGACTACTTTATCCCTATTTACTCCAGTGTACTTTCACTGAAATAATTTCACTGGTTTCGCTTTTTCTTTTTTTTCTTCTCTGTTTTCTCAATAAAAATATACCCATGAAAGATTGGCCCAATTCATATTCTAACCTGGAAACTTTCCACTAGTGTCAACGGCTTTGGACTGAGTACTAGAAACAAGAAAGAACTCCAAAACTAATTTTTAACTTCTAAAGTAGTAATAATCATAAGAAAGTCCTAGTTCAGGGAGTGACATTTCTATGGCTTTGTGCTCTTCTTAAACTCAATATTCAAAATCAGTCTTAACTTTGGCTCCTGTTCCATCTTGAAAATACAGCATAGCATGAACACACAACACTCCCAGTATGTTTTCTTGCCCATTTGAGCCATAAGGATAACATCAGAAATTGCACATTACAAGTTCACTTACAGATTGTGACTCAAATATTATACGTAAGAAAGACTGTAGGTGCTTGGGGAAATTTGAGGGCAGAAAAGTCAGGAGCTAGTTTTGGAGATGCTGAAAAATCACAGGAATTTTCAAAATGCCTGCGTCTACCTCAAGGGTACAGGAAGTTAAGGAACTCTTACTGGAATATTGAAAAATGTACAAAAAATTGAACTTATGAGGTTCACACTGTTCTGTCTTTTTGTCATGGCTTCATATTCTTTCCCTACTTCCTTGCACGGCTGGCACCCAGGTGGGAACCATCCAGGGTGTCTGTAGTGAGCGCTGACCACTGCGAGGAATCCATCTACGTGCAGAAGAAGTAGTAGATATAGCAAAGCAGAAGCCATTCCCATTTTTGGGAATGGCTTCTAATTTTGTCTATTGGGGGAATGGCCTTTTGATTTTGTCTATGTCAGAAGGGAGTGGGAGAGATGCTATGACATTAGGAACTACACTAGGGAAAAAGGACCTAGCAGCAACCACAAATACACACTTGTATAAACGTGAGAGACCACCTGAAGGACCACCATCTGCCTACCATGATGGAAAGACTGGCCTGAGGGAATATAGGGCCAGGGGGGTGGATGCAAATGCTCTGAGCTTGAGCGGCACGGGTCTTTTCAATGTACTGCTGATTAAGGCAACCATAAAAATGAGGATGGCGCGCAGAATAGGGCTGTCATTGTGTTTGGAAGCTGTCTGTGGTTTGCAAGTGGAGGGGTTGCTGCAGCCCTTTTGTGGTTTTTAGAGTAACTAAACAGCTAATGCAGTGTGGGTGTCTATCTCCCTGGATAATCTGGGAGAGACAGAAGAAAAGGGCTTGTCATTTCCAGCAGAAAATGGTCCAATGGATGTCTGAACCTTGTTGCTGTTTGGCTTTGGTAGTGTGTGGGTTACTTCTTGGTATCTTTGAAGTTAGAGTGCTTCTTTTTCAATATGTTGTTAATCAAAAGTATTTGAGGCAGAGGGTGTGGACAGAGCAAGTTGTGATTTTTGTGGGTGAGCCTGTGAAGAACTTCTTTCAGAAGAAAAGGAAGTACCATGAGCGTACTGTCTAAAATGTTGAGAGAAGAAGGGCTGTTGGTGGTCTGTGGCTGCCTTCTGAAGGGCACAGAAATAGCCCTCAGATGGCTCTCCCTGCTGTCTTGGGTAAGTAGGGCAGATGCTTAGGCCAAAATGGGAGATAAGCTGTGACAGTGTTCCTCTGACTGCTTTTTCTTATGTCAATTCAGAAGTACCATAGCTAGGTGTGACCCTATCCAGACTGGAATAAGTTTGGGGCCTGGGGGAGTCACAGCTCCTGCCACTGCCCTAAATGGAGAGCCAGGAAGGGGCAGGTAGGTGCCAGAGGGGAATGTGTAGCTGAGCAAAGGGACCTGATAGAGTTGCTCTGTGTTTGCTGGTCGTGAACTAGTGCTTTGAGAAAGAAGAAATAAAAGGTGATGTTCAATTAGCTAAGCAAGGGAAAAGCATTTCTAGACAGAAGACGACTGAACTGGGCTTGAAGGGACAAGTGATAAGAGTCCACAGGTAAATGAGTATTCTGGCACCTGTGGAGGGGAGAATGGGGAGCTGTATGAAAGCCATCAGCGAAACACGACTGGGAATAACAGGGCAACGAGCTGAGCACTTGGGATCTCTCTACATTAAGCCAAGGGCACGGCAACAAACAAGAAGCATTCAAAGCCTTAGACCACAGCCAAAGCTCTGATATAAGAGGTATCACCTGGCAGACGGATTGTATGACCGCTCTGTCAGAATAACTTGCCTTGGAAGGGTAATGGGGAAACAGAAGGGAAGGATTGCGCTTCATGCCAAGAATACATATACTTTCTCTGTAGAAGAAGGGATGAGCGGCAAGTTTACTGAATGCTTCTGGGTAATAAAAGGAAAGATCTAGAAGTCTCCTGGAGGCCACAAAACTGAGTGGAAGAGGTAGAGCGGAATCTGGTTTTCAGTAACTACTAGAAGGATTTAAAAAGCAGGCCATGGAGGATTTTTAATAAAAAATATAACAGAACAAAACTAATCAAATTCTTGGAGTGTGCTGAGACTATTTAACCATGTAGGAATGTGGAGAAAGCAATAAAAGAAGATGCTATTATATTTCTGGCTCTTATTGTTCGGAGGAACTGACAAAGGGTCTGAAGTTCTGAGGTAATTTAAGTGAATAGTATCCCCTCAAGAAGGAACCTCCTGATGCAGCTTGAGAATGGTTGTGGCAGAGCACCTGACCTCCAAGGAGAGGAATATGTTAAAGCAATGGAGGGGGGACAACAGACTTGAGAAAAGTAGCTTTCAGCAGACTAGTTAGAGGGGATGTTTTGAGAAGATATCTGGCACCTAAATCAAAGAAGGTAATGAGAGTGTTAGCTGATTTGGTCCCCACTTCTGTGCTCATTTTCACTTCTAAGTCTTTCTCTATTTCTCTCTTATGCTCCCAGTTTTGTGCACAACTGCATTTATTGTGTGCCATCTTGAGTTCTCTTAGCATTTCCCGTACAAATAACACACATAAACATCCAAGGTTAAAGAAAGACTTCTACAAATAATCTTCATAAAGGCATTCAGTTATTGAGGGGGGGGGGGGGGTAAGTCACCATTTCCTTCTGCTTACAAATTCATCCTGAATAACTTATTTTTTGGTCTACTTCAGAGTGTTAGCCCTCTAAAGTGACTTCAAAGGATCCTCCAGCCTGTCCCTGCAAGTGTACTCTCCTCTGGGAGTGGAGGACAGAATGAGTATCCAGGTGTGCCCTGGTGTTATCTTAAAAGGCACCTGCAGGCTGCAGTGTTGCCTTGATTATCTGCACACCTCTACAAACTGCTTAGTTTTTGTTCTTAATGGGTGTGTCAACCACCAGCTGTAGAAACTGGAGTCAAGGGAAAACCAACACTTCAGCAAATTCCAACTCATCTCTTCTTAGTTTGAAGACACTTCAGTCAGTGTTCATGCTAATGGGGGAGCAAGAATAACGTTGGTGTTTTGTCAGATCTAATAGTAGTGTGTTTGTTCCTGCTATGTAGATCTAAGAGGTAGGAGGTGTCTAAGGGCTGGTGGTGTTCCTATCGGAAGGTAAATCCATCTTGGCTTAGAAATTGCCTTTTCCTACAACTATCTAAAAATTCCGTTTGATGCAAAAGGTGTTTAACTTTGTGTCCAAGAAGGCTGGAGAAGTAATACCAAATTCTTTCTTATGCCTTCATTTGAAAACATGTGTCTAAAGAATAGAATGAGGGCCAGATGTCTTCCGTAGGAATAGTTCTTCCTTTTGTAAGGGTGGATGATGGAAAAGAGACTGTTGAATCTAAGCTTCCCAGTCTGTGTAGAGAAGAGTTAACATATCCAGAGACTGTTACTGAAGAACACAGAAAACTGAGTATCCCAGGAAAAGAAATTGGCACACTAGTCATTTGGGTAGGGGGAAGAGAAAAATGCCCTCTTAGTTGGTGTGTGGGTGTGTGTAGCATTTTTTGTTCTCCTTCTGATCCTTGATGGCAGTGTGATTTTGCCTGGCTCAGGGCGTGAGTATCACACTTGCTGGGTCAGATTTGAAAGTCACAGCATCAGAAGGTGGGGCACCTCCAGTGTCCCTACGGAGGTGAGCTCCTGGGCAGGTCCTTGGTAGATCCAGCCCCCAGATCTGGTGCAGGCACAAATCAAAGCACGCAGACCAGCACCTCACTGTGCCACTGGTCTCTCACCTGCTGCTCCCTGACAGTGGGAACCAAATGGAGTTTGGATGCTTTGGCAGGACCACAGGCTATTCAGCACTATTATGAATCCTTCTATCTAGGAAGCAGTTGAACAAGAAGAAATGATGCTTTACTGACAGGTGTCCCCTGTTACTGCTGATATGATGAATTTGCCAGAGAGTGTGTCTGTGTTTGGAAGGACAGAGTATGTTGGAGAAGCACTGTGCTGGCCACTGTGCAGCGTTTGGATGAGGCCAGGCTTGGGGCTTACAAAGTACCTGAAGTGGATTGTGGGCTAAAGGAGAAATTATGAATCTGGAGAGGCCAAGGGTGCTCCATCAGTCCTGAGTGGCGTGACTGTCGGACCTAGGGGTGGAGATGTGGATGTTGCAACAAAGTCAGAGGTCCAGAAACAAAGCAAAATCCCATGTGAGTCTGCCCAGTGGGGCTGCCCTGCTCAGTTGCAAGAGGACCTCTCTGATGGGAGCTGTAAAACTTTTTATTTCTGGGACAAAACAAAGTGTCTGGATCCTACCAGCTTCATCTAGTAGCCCTAAGGTTATTAGGAAAAGAATTAACATCTGGGCCCTGTCCACCTTCACCACAGTATTCAAGATTCTGCAGATTTCTATTGTATTCTGAGGTAATTTTTTTCCCCTCTGCCTGTGAAATACATCGACTTCGAGTATATTGTGGTTAACTGCTACAGAGCAATGCTTCCACTGTGAGATTTTTTTTGAACCAGATCCTGCAGATTTGTCCCTGCCAAGTCAATTTGAAGTCTTTGGTTTGCTTCTTTTGCAGGAGTCTTGTGTTTTCCAGGTCAATGTGTATGACCATATGCAGGATAATGCTTTTTTCTTTCTGGCCATAGTATTTCCCCACTGAGCTGTGTCTTCTCCACAGCCCTTAACATGCCTGAAGGAAGGAAAAGAAGTAAAGTCCTCACCTGCAAGCTTACAGATAAACTGCCTCACTAGGCTGTCCACTCTTATCCAAAGAGGCTTCCTGATGGATAGGGCTAGGATCACAGCTGACAACTCTCTTTCCATGCTGCAGATGTCATCTTCCTGTTATAACAGTACAGCCAGTCATGTGTTTTGCATTTTTCTTTATGTAAAAATGCATAGGGATAGACATATCCATCTGAATCTGAACTGCTTGAGATACTGCCTGCAACTCCTGGTAGGGCTGGCTGCATAGGTCAACGTTTCCAGGACTCAAATGCCTAGCAAGCATTTGAACCCATATTTGGGAATCTGAATTGATGGCCAGATTTTTTTTGAGAGGATGTAAAGCAGATGCTACTACTACCAAAATCAGTGCCAGCTTTGAGATCTCAGCTCTGACAGGAACAAATACCTGCTTTTAGTTCCTCCACAGCTCCGGTCCTCTAATTCTACAAAAAACCAAAAGGAAATTCTGCAACATGGAAAATACTGAATGTCTGGTCCAAAGCATGTTGAAATGTATGCAAATCACTACGATGGGCTTTGGATCAGGTCCTAAGTAAACTAATTCTTGGTTTGTCACCTCTGGTCATAATGGCTCTTTGTTCTGCCTTTTTAATGACTAATGATTATGTTATAAAAAGCCTTATGTAATTTCTGGCATGGTTAGACATCATATGTGAGAGGTGTATAATCTTAGAAATGCTCTAGCTAGTTCCTTGGGTTGTGTAACAAATAATTATGGAATCTCGCTGAGTCTTGCTTTATTATTATACAGCTCCGGGCTCTTACCCCCAGTGGCTTTACATGCTTGTTAATATTTAAGCTATCTTGTAGCTTGGGTAAATTGTAATGACTTTTTTGTAACTGAGGCTAATATTAAACAAAAGAAGTAGTTGGGGGAAAGGGGAAAAGGTGTGATTGATGTTTTGTTCTTCTGAAAGTGCTTTTCCTTTCTTTAATAGCTTTTGGCTGATTCGCAACTCCAAATATGAAATAGAAAGCTGTTCCAAAGCCTCCCTTGTGTGCTTCTCTGGCTAATCAGGAACATACAGCACTGCTCTTCTCATCAGATTGGGCAATGGCGGGCATACAAGTTTTCCATGAAGAATATTCTTGTATAAAATGTAGATCACTCTTAAAGATGGTGTTCTTCCCTACTAAGACTAAAGCTTTAGCCAAAACCTATTAAAAGAGAGGAGGTCTTTCTGACTACAGAAAGTATCCAGGTCCACAGAAAGGGCCCAAAGAATTCAGCCACTCATTGCTATAAACAAGGTGGGCAGACTGAGCGTGGCGTCTATGGTATGGAATATTCCTTTGGCCAATTTGTACTGTCTATGCTCCCTCTCCGCTTCTATTGGAAGCTGAAGAAGTCCTTGGCTTGATATAAGCATTACTTAGCAACAACTAAACCAATATGTGTTACCAACAGTGTTCTCATACTAAATCCAAAACACAGCACCTACTAGGAAGAAAATTAACTTTATCCCAGCTGAAATCTGGACAAAAAATAACTCTTGTTCCTGCTGCTTTTGTCCCATCCTGCTAAACCATGAAATCTTTCTCTGCCTGCTCTAATTAGAAAATAAGAATTTTCTGGTTACTTATTCAAGACATCTGTCATCTCTCTTTGGACTCAGAAGAACAGATCCAAACCAGAAAATTTTTGTCTAAAATTGGAGTTAGATTTCTGCTGGTCTGGTGCTTCTGCTTGAACAGGTGGCAAACAAGGCTTCAGGAATGGTGTGTGCAACGACAAATGATCCTGGTATGGATGGTGGGGTGGGGGAATCACCTGTAGGGGTTTTAAACATGACCCATTGCCAACCTCACCTTCCACTAGCTTTCATGGTCTTCAGGGGGACCAGAGATCGGAGTGTGTTGCATAATCTACAAAATCCCATGCTGCATACTTAAAGACAAAGGGACAGAGTTACACACCTAGTACTGATGGCATACATAGATAGGCCCAAGCTGAACTATCAAAGCTGGGGTATGTCTGGCTTTTTCATATATAGCAACTCAAATGGTTAAAAAAAAAAAAAAAGATAGTTGTAGGTAGGTCCTGAAACAACATTTACCACACAGGAATGAGGTTTTGTTTTTGCTAATGAAAACCAGAGATCCACAGCTACTTGCAGTTGGAAAAAACAATAGCATCAGGTATAGATAATTTGTTCATGACTACCAATTCATTTGTATTTGGATAATATAGGTCCATGGTATACTCAGCTCTCAAATCCTATATGTGTTTGCAGGCCTCCCACCCCTGTGCGTTTGCCACCACCTCTACCTCTTAAAATAAGGTGCAGTAAAGGTAGAAGAGGTTCACAAGTATGACCAAAATGAGGGATTAATTTACTATAACTCTTCAAGAGGTGACTCGGAAGGGGATATGACAGAGGTCTCAAGTTATGAGTGAAAAATGCTTAGGGGAATGTTTGCAAATCTCTCCCAGATGATATCTTTCTATCCTGTGCTCTGTTATCGGGTGGCACATTCAGAGCAAAATAGCAAGAGATGATGCTTTACGTGACACAATTCTAACTGTAAAATTTAGCTGAAAAAATTGGCAAGGGCTCAAAAAGTGACAGAATCTGCGAAAGAAAAGTTCTTCAGGGCTATCAAGCACAGGGGTCCTGTTTTGACTACAGAATAACCTAAGCTTCATGCAGGTTTAGGAAATACTTTGGGAATATGTTCACCTGCTGTTGTACATTCCCTAAGCTACAGAGAATTGGTGTGCCAGAGACAGAACCTTGGGCTAACCAGACCCTTGCTTTTACATAGGACAGGTGGATTTTTAAATTGGATGTCTATAATGGGCTTTGGGAATCACATGGCTTCCTATGAAAAGATGCATAACATTCCTCACAATCTAACTTTGTGTTTCTTGTGACATTTTCCACCAATTATGGGTCCATTGGAAAGATCTATATGGTTCAGATTTAAACCTGGGCTTTAAGTAAGACGTTTGTGGGCTGCACATTGTGTGCTGGAGTTCTGTTGGACAGAGCAGCCAGGGAAGAGGTAATCCTCCTGGAAGGGTGTGCTGGTGGTAGTGTGGCAAACCTGTCTGCCCTGCTTGGGTCTTTGTGTCCTGTACAGCTACAGGCTGAGAGATGATGTTGCCAGAGCTCCCGGGTTCAAGTGAAACATATGGGCCCCTGGGGCAATGAACGGTGCAGTCACCTGTACCACTCTCAGTGCAGGTGCGCGCTACTGTCCAGAAAGGAGACTCATTCCCTTGGATTCTCAAGTCAAAAGGCTGGATTCCTTCCTCTTTGTAGCATGTGGGCCTTTCTCTGACTGCAGAGCAAGAAACTGGCCCTGCAAATCCTTTTTCATACAAAACCTTTAGTCTCCGTAGTCCCATTTACATACATGAAGCAGTACTTGCAGCTTTATTTTACTTTTTGGTAGCTAGGAGCCCTGTGTTCAAAGTTCAAATGTGACCAAATTCAACCTACGTTTCATCTCAGTCATATTATACAGCTTTTAACGAAGACAAACTTGTTATTTCAGTGAACACAAATATGTATTGATTTGTGCAGCCAGAAAAATAAGATATTCAGGCTTTTTTGTCATGTAAGTGTAAATGATGAGTTGTCAAATAACTGAGACTTCTATTTGTAGATAAAACGTTGATGTATTGTTCAGATCATTTGTATTGATAAAATAAATATGAGCTCCTTTGTTGATAGTACTTTTATCAGATGACATCTATAAAAATTAAGTTTTTCATTATTTTTTCTCCTTAGTTTGTGGGCAAGTACTAAATAACGCACCTACTGCAGGAAATATAAAGCAAATTAAAAGCAGCAGTATGTTTGTCAGAGTTGATCAAGTCTCTGAAAAAGAAACCAAATGAAAATTGATTGAAACTGAATAATTGTTTGATTGGATAATTTCAAATAGGATTTTTTCCTCCTAATAGAAAACCAGCTTTTGGATTTGTCCTCACTATAATTCTATTTTAATGAAAATGTGTAAATTCTTCTTAAATATTACCAAGATTTTCTGTATGTTGCATCTGTAGAACTAACAAAGGAGAGAGCGTCTTATGCAAATACGGCTACCAGTCAAACTTCTCTGCTAGTCTGTACATGTAAACATCTTGGAGCTCAGATAGGTTTTCAGCCTGATATGGATGATCAACACTATATAGCTGTTGCATATCAGCATAACTTGAACAGTAGTTGAGTTTACATGATAGAAAATGATGATAACATATCTGTGCATTGATGGGCAGAAGGGAACCCTCAGGGCAGTACGCTCAGAGCTGCACACGGTGATAAGAGTGTTTAAGTTGGAAACTTATAAACCCCTTGACTTGCGACTGATGAGTTGTCAGACAGAGCTGCAGAAAGGCCTTTAGAAGATTCCCCAAGTTGTTCCCCGCTCCTTTCTCAGGCTTCTTCCAGTTGCTGCTGTGGATGATATCTGATTGTCCTGAGAGGCAGCAGTGGCTCAGGCGAAGCTGGTATCCCTGCAGACAGCCTGTGAAGCAGCTTTGGCTAGAGGAACAAGAATCCACCACTCTGGACTTCAGGATTGTCTCCAAAGTCCCGGCCCTCATATATGAGGGAGTGACTTTCCTCTGCTTTGCTAGAGGATGATGAGTCCCCCACTGTCTATGGGCATCTGACTAACCCCTGCCTACTGTGACTCTTTCTGAAGGACGAGTGTGGATTTTGAAGGCTTAGGTTTTTTGCGTTATGCCCATCAAGGAGATATGCTGGGAGACCCTGCCTGGTAGATTTTCCAGATGTTGCTCATTGATTTCGCCTCACACTGGAGTCAAAGGGCTCCTTCTGTACAGTACAGATGGCACTGCATGGACTTCTGTCTGGCATTGTATGAGACACAGACTGTGTTTTTGCCTGTCTGGGGCAGAACCTTGCAGAGTCTGTGGGATGGGCTTTAATGGACAAAAAGCAGATATGCTTGTTTGGTTAACCTGTTCTTTGCTACATGCTGAAAACCTCAGAAAAAACGAATGCAGCCTGGTCTACGGTAAGCTCAGCACCCTGAAATCCTGTGGGTCCCTCACAGCTTGCTGTAGTCATGGCCTTGAGGCTCTTTGTAGTAAGTTTAAGATCAGTTGCTGTGTAAGTAATCAGCGTGTTCAGCATCTGAAGATTTCAAATTGGGCTCTTATATAGGAGAATTTAAAGAAATGGGGTGGAGAAAGATGAAAACATATAGCAAACTATCAGATGAAAATGAGTGTTACGATTTTTTTTTTGGTTTTATGCCAAAATGAGCCTCTTGCTCAAAACCAAATTTCATGCTAGTGTTTGAGCCTTCTAATTTGAGCACTTGTTTGGCCTTTTAATAATGCAGGGGACACAAAAATACCCCTTCATGACTCTGGTTGCTCAATTTGGCTGGGGCTTCCCGTTGCCTTCTTTCCCAGACTATTTATAGAATAGCAATTAAGATTAATGTATAGCTGCTCCCATTTAGTTCCTGGCTCTGCTGGGTTTTGAGCCACTCCCAACGAGAGCTGAATGACTGAGATATTTAGTGTCCATGAGAACTCCTGCTGAAATCAGCTGGAGCTATCTGTCACGTAGATGTGTATACCTTGAAAACAAATGGGTCTTACTTTTTTTTTGGTATCATCAACTTATTTTCTGTTGTGAAATGAAATTGTGAGGCTATAGCTAAGCAGAGAACATACTTCCCAGTCAATATATGGAAATATATTTTCAGTATTTCTCAGTCTGTTCTTGCCATTGAATGTGAAATTTATCAAATAAATAGAAGAGAGGTCATCATTACATGTGTCCATTCCTACCAGTCCTTTTTTGGGGGTATATGTTATCCATACAATTCAAGTGTCTTATGAAATGGTGAAATATAATGATCGGTCTCTGTTGGTTTTGGCCATTTGCTAGATTTTATAGTTTGTGTATATGGGCTTGGATGTAATTGGTACAGTAGAAATGGCATGCAGAGGGCATGGTCTGAGGGCAGTAAATGCCGTTTTGAGGAATGGGCTCTAGTAATGAGCTTATGGATACCAAGTCCTCCTTTTGGTGTCATAAATCCCTGTGATGCTCCTGTGCAGCACTTTGTACAGCGATGGCTGACAGATCCAGGCTATAGGGACAATCTCTGACTGTAGGATGCTGCTTGTTGGCCTTGCATCAGAAGAGATGGATGGATGGTGCTTACGAAAGCGACCGACCAAAATAAATTGAACTCAGGAGTGTTCAATCCTGTTCTGCAAGCAATTAAATAAGAATGAATATGAGGATGAGGGTACAGTTTTGTCAGACCTCATCACATTTGTGAGACCTGTAGGCAGCAGCATGCTAAGCCGGGTTTCTTGTCCTGGTGAGGAAGAGCAGAACTGTGCCAAAGGGAAGGGTCCCACGGCTTAGACTATTATCTGAGTGAGACTCAACTCTAGGTGCACGTGACCATTCAGAAATTACAAAACCTCATTTCTAAAAGGATACTATGACAGGGCGCGCATGATACCACAGAGTCTGCCTTTTTGATTGCAGCGTCCCCTGTATTAGAATAGATTCTGGTAAAGTAATGACTGCCTCTGCTCCTAATAAAGCTAACTACCAGAAGTCCTCCAAATGCAAAAAAAAAAAAAAAAAAAAGGCTTAGGTTACAACAGGTTTCTATATATCCTTATATCAAGCTGGCTGAAAAGATTTTGACTTCTATGTACATGCTCATCCAGAATCCTATGACTTAAATATTTAAAACACCCATTCTTTTCCAGATGTCCTTTTTCTCACTTGGAATAAACCTTCTGACTTCCATTGAGTCATGGCCCTGAGAACAATATTCCTTTTAATTGCACAAGACTGTTTCCTTCCCACAATAACTAGTTATTGGATGATGCAGGAATCCCATAGGAAGAAAAATAGAGTGTGATCCTGTAATTTAAACAGTGCACTACTGAATTAAAAGGAGCTAAAGTAATGGTGTATGAGCACAATGGTCCCAGTTTTTGAATGATTAGCTTGAAGATGTTTTATTGTAGGGTTTGTTTTTTGTGTAATGCTAATATGTGTAAAACTAAAATAGTTACTAATTGCTGATACCACCCTATGACCTGAAAATAAAAAGGCCTATATGGTACCTCAGAGTAAGACAGTAAATTCTGTCAAGCAGTGCAGCTCCAGAAGTATTTATTCCATTCTCTTCTCTGCTAGACCAACTTACTTGTCCAACTAACAGGCTTTTTGGCACCGTTCCAGTGTCCACAAACCTGCGTGTGAACTGATTGATTTCTAGCTGCTTCAGATGTTGTTTCCCAGTTTGAGGAGTCCTCTCCACCCTGTAGGAAAACCCAGCATAATTCCCCAACCTCTAAATCAAACAATGAAAATGTATGCCTTTCACTTCTTTTTAAGCTAGTTACAGGATCTTTTTGTCTTGAGATTTCAGCTGTACAAGGATCAAAAAAGTGTCTAATTCCAATTTTACAGATGCAAATATTAATTAAAGATAATTTAGGTAGTCTTACAGTCTTTGGTCTGGTTGTTTGTGCTGGAGAGGAAGAAATTATAATAACAAGGTGATAGCATGTGCTGAGCTTGTCGAGTCAACTGGTCAGATTTGAACCTGTCATCTGTGGTGACAGAAATGATAATGCACGGAAAAAATTCTCCCTTGCAGTCACTGGGAACAGTATGGGGTGGGGGGAACTTAGTCCCAGCAAAGGGTAAAACCAATCTCCTTTATACAGAGCAAAAGAAATGGGGAGCTGTGCCTAGACTCTGGGGAATAGGAAAATTTAAACCTGAATGTTCCTGAAGAGGTCTGACAAGTGTTTCTTTTTGCTAGCTGTAGAAGGCCCAGAGATTGCCCACACTTCTTTGGGAACTAACAGAGGCATACATTTATTTTACTTTGGCTGAAGTCTCAACAGTGACTTTGTCACAGCATGGGTGGGTTGAGCTGAGCTAGGGGGTCTGACTAGGAATAATGCAGTTTATATGCCTTTCTTATCTTCCCAGCTCAGGGTCTGGAAGGAGAGGTGGTGTCTGCAAGAGACTTGGGGCAAAGTCATCTTAGTAAAGGATGCTGGCATCAAAAAGGTCTATGGCAAGTTCTGTCTTTCTGTGCTCAATGTTTTGTAGACTAGACTCAAGGGAGAAATTGCTTCTGCTTCCTCAGGGATAGCCTCGGACAAGAGCAAGTAAGATAAGGGAGCAGAGGGAGGTGAAAGGGGAAGGTTGTTTCTCAGCTTGAACAAGACTCCATTGAAGTGTTACACTGAAGGGGTTTTTTTGGTGGTTCTTGCTAGAAGGTTGGGTAACTGCAGTCTGTGTACTCTGTTGTCGTGTGTTAGCCTGGCTCTTGGAAGACAACTTATAACTTTTGTCCTTCTTTAACCTGCTTCTTCTGGAGCTGGGGGGCGTGGGAAGAACCTGACATGACTCCAGGTATTGTGACACAGAAAGCTATGCCTTTGCCATGTCTTGTGATTAGTCAGAAAGAGACACTCCAGAGAAGTTCAGAGAAAAACAGAAATGACTAGGGGGGTTCCTGGACTGACTTATGAGGAAAAAGTGAGAAAGTTGCTGCTGTGCATCTGTACAGTTCTGCTAAGTGATTAATGAGGAATGTGATGATAACATACAACTAATTGAGGCTTGTATATGCCAAAGAGAGGGGAATTACTTCGGTGTTGTATGATGAGGATGAGTAATCAGCACATACTGCTGTACTGAAGATGGCTGGATGAAGTACCTAGAGCAAAAGCAGTTGCTTGATGGTGACAGAGAATTGCGTTAGGCGCTTGTTTTAGGAATATCAAATACTAAAAATCTGTTATTACTTGATGATGCAACTTAAATTTTCTCACAAAAAAACCCACATTTTTTCTCTGTGATTTCTTCTTCATAGCCTAGGATGTTTTAAACAAGGCTATTAAATACTATCTTGCTTCATAAATTATTAAAAATAAACTGGAAGAAACTGCACTGGAAGGAAAGTGAATTGGGCAATTCTAGAAGCCTCTCATGTCTGCGTTTTCATAGACTCTTATTAGAAATCTAGGGAAAACTATTTCTGTAGTGATATGCCACAATTTTCAACAGCAAATGCTGTGGAAGGAATTGAAATAAACAGTTTGGTGTTATATGTCTGTTTTGAAAGGCTGTGGGTAACATCTTAGGTCTTACAAAAAAAAACATCTTTTCAAAACCTTGAAGCAAGGTTGACAACTTCTACTTGGAATATTGAAATTTACCGGCCATTTGTAACAGCCACTGATAGAAATAAAAGTTTAGGAAATCAGACTCTCGGGTTTCTGCTGAAACTTTAAGTCAGGTAACTAAATGTTCTGCCAAAGTAAAATGAATTTCACAGAAGTGGTCTTGCTGAAGACTCTTCTGTCCAGTGAGGTATCCTGGGATACACCACGGAGCCACAGAATACCAGTAGTTAAGCCCAGTTTGGCTCTGGCATGATATTCATTAACATTGTTTCTCTACAGCGGGCTAAAAATACTTTAGTAATAATAACATGAAATACACTATTTATGTGCAGGGTTACTAGTTGGCTGTCAGATGTTATTGGAGTATTACTCCAGTACCAAACTATTACTTAAAATAACAACAGCACAAATACAGCTAAAATAAACCCATTGGACCCTAAACCAGCTAAATTATACTTATTAAAACACTTACGAACCCTTATGTAGTGCTTATAAAGATGTACTTGATTAATAGCTATGATCAGGAAGCGCCTACAGTGGAATTTGGAAAATGAGGTGCCAACCTATTTTTCATTTTTTCTCTCATGCTTTTCAATCTGTTGGTCCTTGGTCCTACTTCCCACATACAAGACACTGTACTGAAGAGTGGAGTTGTATTGCACCATCTTGAATATTCTCTGCTTTGCTATTAAGGAGAGGAAAGAATCACAGAAGTATTGCTTTTCCCCATAGCAAAGGAGGCTATTAGTACGCCATCCTGCTTGAAAGAGCTCCGAAATTTTGAAACACGTCATAACAAAGAAAACAATACCATGGTGCAGGAGCACAAATATTATGACAGTGTGTTCTCTCAATCCTTCCTCATACACACCCCCTCTGGCTCTGGAAAAGAGGACAAGGGCCTGGTCCATTCAGATGTATAGAGCCAAAACTTCCTGAAGGCAATGACAATGTTTAGCTCCTATGCAGGGCTGGAGACTACGAAAATTACCAGCCATTCCGAAGCTAGCGATCTATATAACATAAATAATGACTCGTTAATACAGGTTTGAATGCCTAGAGAGGGAAAAGCTCCCTCTAGGCATCTGTCTGATTTTATGATGGGATACTTGCACTTCATAGATGGCTTTTCTGAAGGTGGTTTTGAGACTTCTGAGTGTCGAGGAAGACAGGAGAGTTTATTCAAGAGGAAAATGTTCTCTCTCCATAACATAAATGAAAAATGGAACTATATTCAACTCATTATTAAAGAGCTACTGCAGCGCTAGGCAAAGTTGCAACAGGGTACAATCACCCTTGCCAAAATCACAGCTTCAGTGCCTTGAATTTGGCTGGAGGTGTATTTCAACTTTGTTTTTATGTCTACTCCAGACTTAAAAGGCAAAAGGCCTGGCACAATAAAGGAAATCTCTTGTCTGTTATTAAATGAAACACCTCCCCCAGCTCAATGAAGAATTGCGCAAAATCTGGACTTTGGTTGAGAAGTTCTACCTTTCCATGTCGGGATGTGACTGTCCTCCTTGCTCTTGTGTAGGAAGTTTCACCTTGGGATACTTAAGGCATGGTGCAAAAGATGAAGGGCCTGTGAATCTGAGTCCTTTGTATGTGCCTTTTTCTGGGGTGAAATTTCTTTCTGTTAAGTGTCTTCTGTGTCTGATACATCCTGCCAAGGTACCTAAGAATCACCCTTTTGAAAAAGGGTTTGGGGCACAAAAACGGACAAGGTCCTGAGGCAAGATTGCACCGATCCTCTTTCAATCCTCTCAGCATCTAGTGTGAAATCAAGCTGATACCCAGGGCTGCACTTTCGCTTAGGAGCTTTCAGTGGAGATCTGTGTTGAATTGAGTCTTGTAACCGGCACTGCTGTGCTGAGATGGCTCTTGGGTAAAGTGGACTTCTTCCTGAGTAAGGGTTAGGGATACTGAAGGGCTACCTATCCCATCTTATGGTCACTGGGAGTGTAAGAGCTGAGAGCAAGTTTCAGGCTTGTCAAGGTTTAACTCCAGCTGGCAACTAGGACCACAGAGCCATTCCCTCCCTCCGCTCCCTCACCAGTGAGATAAGAAGAGTGAGAAAAAAACATCAACGAAAAACTCGTGGGTTCAGATAAAGACAGTTTAATAGAACAGTAACGGGAGAGAAAATAATAGTAATAACAATGGTGAAGGAATATACAAAATGAGTGATGCAATGTAATTGCTCTCCACCCGACTATCGATTGCCCAGCCTGTCCCAAGCAGTGATCGTGGATTCCTGTCCCCTGGCCAACCCCCATTCATATACTGAGCACGACATCTATGGTATGGAATATTTCTTTGGCCAGCTAGGGTCAATTGTCTTCCTCTCAGCTTGTATGGGAAGCTGAAAAAGTCCTTGACTGCTTAGGAACAACTGAAAACATTAGCGTATTATCAACAGTATTCTCATCTTAAATCCAAAACATAGCACTACACCAGCTGCTATTAAGAAAATTAACTCTCTCCCAGCTGAAACAAGGACAAGGCTTCATCAGATCTGGCTGGTGAAAAATTGTGTTAATTAATTGATAGGAAGACAATACAATCAAAATGCTGCCCTGCTGATATCTCTCCACTAATTTAAAGGAGTAAAACTCTGTCTCCACTGTAAAGGAGAATAGGCACAGCATTACTGTATTCTCCTGTTGCATGGGATCTATGTAATATACACAAACTGTTATCCACAGATCATTTTCACAAGCTTGTTTCTTCTGTGAGCTCCTGTTTGGCATCCATTAATTCCTGAAGTGCTTAAACCTCTCCTTTGTATGAATTTGATCTTAACCCACAAAGGAGGAGTTTATGCAGTTCTGCTGCTCAGTAGGTTAAAATTTTAAGAGATTTAGGAAAGTGGTTAGGAGTAACATTATTCAAGTAAGAAACTGTTTTTATCACTATTGGGGGAGGAGGACAAGAAAGAGAGAAGCCCTGCAAAAATCTTGGATGAAAATATTTTGGTTGTCAGGTATGATTTTTTTTTTTTCTCTTTAAGGCACAGGAAGACATTCAGAACCTTCAAGAGATGAAACAGTTATGGAACAAAAAGTCTCGGAAACAAAATATACTTATTTGGAAAGCCAAATATCTTTTCAAAAATGCAGTTAAAACCAGAGCCAAGTCGGACCAGAATTTATGTGCAATTCTGCTCAGGCTGGGGTTTGCACCAAGTGCTGCACAAAGAAAATCTGGAGAGCGTGGAGCAGCCAGCATGGGACGTTTGCAGATCCTCTCACATGCCGATGAGCAATCTGTTACTCTCTCTGTTCCAGCCAGGCTTTCTGTGACACTGACATCAGTTTTGCCTGTACAGCATGTAAAAATCCCTCGAGCATCCCGAACTGCACCCATCCAACCAGCACTCAGATACTCTGGTGATGTAGAACCTCGTAGAGTCGAAAGAACGGGGCACAAAAGTATCGGCTTACTGCTAATGTGTCAAATATCAAAAGGAGAAAGGCTTTGTCTCTCTTCTGTCATCCTGATTTATTAGACGTTAAGAAAGACAAAGTACCCAGACATACAAACATCGCTGTTTCAGGAAGGTCTGCGAAATGGTTAATGTGCTTGTTCCACACAAAAATGTAAAGTGTCGGTTCTCTGATTACCTGCTGCTGGAAAGTGTTTGGACAGGTGCTGTGTTTCACCAGCCGTCTGTCACAGCTGACAGCCCGGATTTATGGCTGTACACCAGGGCTGGCCTCGCCGGCTCCGGTCCGGCTCCGGCTCCGGGTCCCGGCCAACCGGGCGCCCCGGGCGGGGGCTGCGGGCAGGGCCCTTCCGCCCTTCTACCTCTGCCGGGAACGCCGGGCAGGATGACAGTCAGGATACAGCCGTTTTTTTTTTCAAATTATTATTTTTCCCCCGTAAATTCATTTGCGTGTGATCCCTTGCTCAGAAACGGAGGCAGGGGCTAATCAGTATGGAGAATGGTGGAAATTCGTCCCTTGCCTCCTCTTCAGAGGATGATGCTCAGACAGGAGGAGGTGGAGCAGACGCGACCCTTCACCAAGCGAAAGCCCCCCCGCCTCAGCCCTGCCGCCGAGCGGGCTCCCGGCAGCGGGGGGGTACCTGCCCGCCCTCCCACCGCCTCGCCCGGCAGCCCGAGTGCCACAGCCCCGAGTGCCTCAAATCCTCATCCCGACCTGCTGGGGAAATCCCAGCAAGCACTAGGAAAGGACCGCGAGGACGTAGATACTCCTTACGCTGTGCTGTTGACGTACGTTTCCCGACGCATCCAAAAATCGAGATTCATAGAAGGTAAATACTTATTAACAAGGCACGTTTCGAACTTTGTAGCTTTTTTTTTTTTAATGCTCAGGGTTTTTTTAATGAAAAAGGGACTTTTCTAAAAGTAAAAAGTCGAATGTCATCCTATTAAGCACACGTTTACACACACATTCATCCCTACTCACGCTTACGTACATTCGATTAAATACACTCTTGTGGTTGTAATAACAAATTCCACGTTCCGTCAAGGTGCTTTTAACATACCCTGAAATATAACCATTGCAGATCGACAGACCCAAAAGGTATTAGCAGTTGCATACTGACGGCTCGTATGGGCTCCTATAAAGAAAGAGATGTTAAAATACAAGACAGAGGAAAAGGTAGATTATAGGAGGACAGATTAATATTTGCACAGAGGCTTGAAGGCAAGAATGATGTCGAAATAGTGTGTGTGTGTGTGTGTGTGTGTGTGTGCATGTGTGTACATAAAAACCAATTCCTTCAAGGGTTGGATTACTTCATACATTAGTCACTAATCTCTCGCAACGTTCTGATGAATGTTATGGTCTGAGCTAAACACACCGTGAAATCTGCTTGAGCTTTATTGAAACAAGTCCGTGTTTTCGCCCGCAGATTGTTCTGTTTGAAGCTTTCCTTTCCCAGCACACCTTCGCTATTCGGTAAAAACTTTTTTGCGAGTGGGATAGAAGCTACTCAGCGGCTGAACCCGGCGCTGAGAGAAAAGGAGGTGGGGGAGAAACTCCAGGGTCCGAAATAAGAGTGATTAGAAAAAAGAACAACCCGCGCCCCAAATTCTGCCTGTCATCGTTTGTTTGGGTGATCTGCGCTTACAGAACACTTGGAGGGGGAAAAAAGCCCGCCTATTTTCAGCCTTTTTTAATGAAAACAAACAAACGAACAAATAAGCCGCGAATTATCATTGCGGCGTTTGTTTAAAGCTCTTCGAGTTCGGGGACGCCACTGAACTGTAATTCGGTACCACGGGCTGTGAAAAACCCCATCCTTTCCTTTCTCCGTCTCGGTCGTTGTGAGGCTTTCCTCATCACTTGTGACAGTACGAAGCAGCCTTAACAGAACACTCGTCGGGAGAAGACAACGTGTGTAAACTTTTTGTTTACCAGCAAATATTCAACAGCGTTCGCCCTGCTGAGGTTTCGCCCGCTGTCGATGCCAGCGCGGCTGTCCCCATCACACGCAGTTGGAGCCCGGCCATGCCAACGACCTTCCTGAAGCGAGTTTTCTTTGGACCGAGTGATGACAACAGGATTACATTTTGTCTGCTGTCTTTCGCGGGGAGGGAGGGAAAAAGAGGCGGGGGGGGGGGGGGGGGGGGGGGGGGGGGGGGGGGAAGGCAGGCAGATGCGCAGAGCTTCCTCAGGCTGCCCCCAAATCGGGGAGCCAGCCTGCAAATCCGCCTGCCTGCAAACCGCCAGCCTTTCTGCAGGGCTTGGGCACCGCCGGGGAAACCTGATTTGACTCGAGGAATTGAAGAGGGCTTCCAAACCTGGCGGCAAGCCCAAGAAGGAGAACCTCTCTCGCCTCCCGTGGTCAAAATAAGGCGGGTCCCTACGTGGCACCTCTAACCCGCCGGGAGGGATGGGGAGGAAAAGGGCGGGCAGTCCGGCAGCCCCCGCAGCCCCGCTGCTCCTCCGCTCCCCTCCCTCCGCGCCAGCCCAGATATCACGCTCTTCTCCTTCTTACCGTCTTTATTTAGGTGACAGCTTTTGTTCGGGGGAAAAGGGGGGGGGGGGCGGAGGGGAAGAAAAGAAAAGAAAAAAACATTGTGGCCGAGCGTCAATAAAATGCACACGAACATATATTATATACACAAAAATAAAATACGAAAAAAAAAATTACTCTTTTCTTTCCAGTAGCAGTGGTCTTGGCCTTAAATGTACAACGCCAACGCCTGACAATTCCTTGAGCCTTTTCCCCTCTCCCGCCTCCCCCAAGAACAATAATTAATTAAAAAAGCTGCACTCTCTTTGTGTTAAAAACACTACTTTTTATAAATAATTTAATGTCCTCCCTTCCCACAAAATGCTAGTTGCTGGACAGGGGAAAAGGTTTCTTTTGGCACAGTGATGCATTGCCTTGCAGTACAGACCTACGGCTTCACAGCAGCCCCCGACCGCCCCATCCCCCCGACCCCCCCCGGCAGGCGCCCCCGGCCCCCCCTCCCTCCTCCCCGCCATCCCGAGTGCACAGCGCATCCCCCGGCTGCCGCCGCCGCGGGTCTCCGCGGGGACACCCCCTGCCCGAGGCTTCGGTGGCAGGAGATGCGGGGACAAGAGGGGGGACAGAAAGGAGGCGGCGAGAGGGTGGCTGAAGTCAAGTAGTCTCAGCGAACAGTAAGAAGCACTTGAGGCTCATGGCTATGTCCAAAACGACAGTTGTTTTGCTTTTTTGATAATTTTTTTCCTTTCTTTTGGTTTACGTTAAACCCACTGTCATTTCACTAAGGCACAGTCACCGAGGCTTTTGCTTGGAGGCTTTGGTCGCCTCTGGAGTTAAAGTGCGGGATCCAGAGCCTCCTCCTTTCCCCCTCCCCGCCTCCCCGGGCAGGCCCCTCGCAGGGGAGGAGGGGGGGCTCTCCATTACGCCAGGGGGGTCTCCAGCGGCCCGGCCAGCCGGAGAGGCCCGTAGAGCGGGGAGCCGGGCGGCGGCCCCCGCCCGCCTTTGGGGAGGGCGGCGGGGAAGAGCGGCGCCCGCGGCCGCCCCGGCGGCTCGCCCGGGGCCAGCGCCTGCCGCCCGCCCGCCAGCAGCAGCGGCGGCGGCTCGCCCAGCCCGTATGCGCAGAGCTGCAGGAGGCCGCCGCCGCAGAGGGCGGCGGCGGGCGGGGGCTGCGCGGCAGGTGGGTAGGGGAGCAGCGGGTACGGACCGGGCAGCAGGTGCGGGGGCGCGGGCGGCGGCGGCCAGAGGAGGCGGACGTGCGCCGGAGGCGGCGGCTGCTGCGGGGCGGTGCGGGGCCCCGCCGGCCGCCGGAGGAGGCTCTCGATGGCGAAGGAGCTGGAGAACTTGGCGCCGCCGCTCCCCTCCACAGCCGCCGCCGCCGCGGACGCCCCGCCGCCTGCCGCCGCTGCCTCCTTGTCGGCGGGGCCCGGCGCGCAGCGGCAGGGCGAGGAGGCGCAGCAGCACGGCGGGGAACAGCCGGGGGACGCGGAGCCCGCTCCGGCCGCCTCCTGCGGCGGCGGGGCGGCTGCGGGGCGGGCGGGCTGCGGCGGCGGCGGGGCGGCGCGGCTGAGGCGCTTGCGGCGGCGGCGGAAGACGCCGTCGGCGAAGGTGTACTCGCTGCTGGGTTGAGCATCCAGTAGTTGTCCTTGCCCCAGGGCCGCGCCGGGTCGCGCAGCACCTTGACGAAGCAGTCGTTGAGGGAGAGGTTGTGGCGCACCGAGTTGCGCCAGCCGGTGTAGGCGCCGCGGAAGAAGGGAAGCGGCTCATCAGGTAATCGTTGATCTCGGCCAGGGTCAGGCGGCCGCCGGCCGAGTCGCGGATGGCCATGGCGATCAGGGCGATGTAGGAGTAGGGCGGCTTCGGCCGCCGCGTGTAGGGCTTCCCCTTGGCGCTCTCGGCCGCGGGCGGCGGCGGCGGCGGCGGCGGCTGCGGGGCTGGGGGCGGCGGCGGGGGGTGCCCCGGCCTCCCGGCCCCGCCGCCCGGGCTGTTGGCGGCGCAGTCGCCGTCCGAGCCCAGCTCGCTCTCAGCCGGCGCCGGGGAGAGGGAGCCGCTGCCTTCCTGGTCGCTGCCGGCGCTCAGCTTGTCCTCGTAGTGCTGCGAGAACACCTCCAGCTTCATGGCGGCGGCGCCGGCGGCACTCCCGGCTCTGCCGGGCGGGCGCGACCCCCGGCCCTCGGCGCGGCCTCAAGGACGGCGGGGGGCGCCGAGGCGCCCCGGGCAGGGGGTTTGGGGGGGTAGGTTTCTGCCCCCGCTCCGACTCGGACAGCTCGGCGGCGGCAGGCGGGGCAGGACAGCGGGGCTCCGCGCCCGCCTCACCCGGCCGGCCCGGGGGTCGCTGGCGGGGGGCTGGCCCCTTCCCCGCCGATGGGTGCCCTGCCGCCCTCGGCTGGGGACGGGGCGCTTCCTCCGGCTTCCACCTCCTTCTCCGCCACCGGGGCGCTCGCTCTCTCTCCGCACCCCCTTTTTTGTCCTTCTCGCTCTTTACTCTGGCTGCTCCATGGGGCCGGAGGAGAGCGGGTTGCCGCGGAGGGGCGAGGAGGCCCCCGCGGAGCCGGTGCGAGCGGGCGGCTGCGGGAGCCGGCTCCTCTCCGCCTCCCACCGAGCCCGGTCCTCCTCGGGGCCGCTGCCGATGTTACCGTCCGGCGGTCCCCGGGCGCGGGGAGAAGCTCTCGAGGGACGTCGGGGTTACTCCGCTTCTCCGGCTTCGGCCCCGCTCAGTGCCGGGACGCCGGGCTGGCTCCTCGCTGCGGCGCGGGCAGCAGCCGGGTTATTAGGGTTATTAGCGTTATTGTCATTATCTCTCTCTTCCCCTGTGGTTCTGTGTCTCTCCACCACTTTCAGACCAGCCCATTATAACGCCGGCGAGAGGCGGAGCCAGGACAAAGATCTGAAAGGGTGGTGGGTGGAGAAGCAAGGTAGCAAAGGTGGGTATGCGCTAATAAGCCGTATCAGAGCCGTAATTAGCTGAGATGACAGCGAGGTCTTGTTGGAAAGTTATTTTACGAAACTTGTTTGTATTTTCTCCTGCCAGGTCCCTCCCCTTCCCGGGTATTTCGAATGAAGCCGCGGTTCGGCGCGACTTCGCAGAGCCGGGCCCGCCTCCCAGGTGTAAAATGCAGAATGACTTATAGGTGGCAGAGCAGAACCTGTTACATGCAGTGATTTATTTTACTAGCGCCGTATATAGCAACAAGTTGTAATGTGACAGCTCAACAACCTGTTGGAAAATAACGCACGGCTTCGCCGTTGTGAATTCCTAATGGTTTATGTAGCCTGACAAAGTCATTTCAGTCCTGGCCCCTCGTCCCTTCTGTCATAACCACACCCGGTGAAGGGGTAAATGGGAACAGGTAGGCAATGCTGTGGGCTTTTGCTACGGGAGAATCAGTCAAAACCTTCACCTTAGTTTTAAGTGTGTTAATGTACGTATAGTAGCGTTGCTTGATCTCTTCCGGATGGTGTGTTTGTAATCTCTCTGTTACAACTGTCGCTGTCCAATAAAATCTTTTATTGTGTTTTTAAAATGTGACTTTGCTTTAACTTTTTTTTTTTTGCATGTTGTGGTTTTAGCTGGGATAAAGTTAATTTTCGTCCTAGTAGGTGCTGTGTTTTGGATTTAGTATGAGAATAATGTTGATAACACATACTATTTTAGTTGTTGCTAAGTAATGCTTATATTAAGTCAAGGACTTTTTCAGCTTCTCATAGAAGCTGAGAGGGAGCACAGACAGGACAAGCTGTCCAAAGGAACATTCCATGCTCAGTATGTAAATGACGTCTATAGTATCAAATATTCCTTCCTCTATCCCAGCTGAAACCAGGACAACCACAACGTGGATCTATTGATTTTCCGTAAAACTTGGGACAAAAGTTGTTCTGTAATTTTACCTAGACACTTTTCTTTCTAGAAAAATTAGTTGTGATTTTTTTTTTTTGTTTAGATTTAAGTTGTCAGGGTCTTGGCTTCCTTAAGAAGTTTTGCCTCCTTCAACGGTATGCTGGACAGAACAACCCAATGAAGAGAGCTGTACGGCAGTAGCTTCTCTGAAAAATCCCTGTTCTGTCCCATCCTGCTTGCTGTTCAAAGTCAATTGCAAAATGCCATTTTACTTCATATGGCAGTAGCGCTAGCGTCTGCAAAACAATAACAAAACAAAAACATCAGCAGAAATCGTGTGGTGCTTATATTTTATTTCTCATATGTACACCTTGAATTTTGTGTCCTGGAGTAAGAGTTGGATTGCTCCATATTTTACAAAAGCAGTCTTTCTAAATCGGACCTTATTTAAGAATGAATACTTAATGCAGAGTCACTCTGGTTAAGACTATGCTGTTGTGGTCTGGCTCTTAAGGAGTGTTGGAGAGGAACATGAAAAAAGGCAGGTTTATAAGACTAACAGAAGAAACAAACAGCACTACTTTCTGTCTCAGTCTCCCTTGAATAGAATATACGTTCCCCCCCCCCCACACACACACCTGCAAAATGTTTCAAAGCTTTGCCATTTCTTCAGCCTGCGTGGGTCTTACATAGTAAATACTGAACAATGAGTTCTTCTGTCCTTTTGGTTGTACTCTTGCTAACTTTAACAGTAACAGGTTTGACGTCTTCCTGTTCTCACTAAAGCTGTACCAGTTCATAAAAGCTGGCAATTCAGAAAGACAAAAATAAGAGGAGGGAGACCTCTCTTGGTTCCTTGTTGTTGTTTTCCCCATGTAATGTAAACCGAGATCTTTCAGTAAAGTGTTGCATTAGCTGTAGGTGCCAGTGTTTGTGTTTAAGGGTATGGGAAAAAGCTATCATTCCTTCCAAAACTTGTATTTTCTAAGATGATGCCAATGGCGAGGGTAGGTTTTTTCCTCTTCCTGCTTTTGTTGTAAATAGCAGTGAAGTAGTGATGATTTGCTAGCTTACCTTTGATGTTTATTTTATTACCGTTCCACTATTTGTGTGGAAAATGTACACATTGTCTCTTATCTTTATTCAAAGAACTTAAAAAGTCATTCAAATGCTGTAGGTAAACACGTCAGACATAACAGAGGCTTTTTCACAGCCACACTTCAAGACTAGGAGTGGATGGCAAAGCTGGTTTTGCAAGATCTAAGAGGGGACAGAAGCTTGTGCTCAAAATAATACAGTCACAGAGATAGCTATTAATGACTGGGAACAGGGAGCCTTTCTAAGATCAGCGCTGATTCTTGTGGCTCAAGGCCCCTTCGCTGCCTCTGAGCGAATGCCGGTTGACCCTTGAAATCTGTGGTGGCCCTTGCCTGAGAAAACGTATGAAGGTGCTTATGTGAAGGACTGTGCATGGTTTAAATAGAGCCTTCCTGGCCCAAGCGTGAGCCGACGTCAAGCCCATTGCTATTGCTGCCCATGAAACAACGAGCCAAGTCGTAAGAAGTGGCGAAATAGTACAACTACTCCCGTCTCTCACCACTGAGAGTATATGTAACCTCAAGTCTTTTCCTGCTATAGTTTTTTTAAAAGGCATGGTATCGCCTTCAGGTTTATAAAGATTAACACAATCATCGGAAAAACTGATTCTGTTAAGTAAACTTCACATCAAAAGCGCTTTGATGTGCTGTATTATAGCAAAGCCAAACACTCCACCCCCATCACCCCAAGAAAAACCTCCAAAAACCTCTAGTGAAGCAATGTAAAAAAAATCTAATTCTTTGTTCTAAAATGAAATGTCTCTTCCTCTTTAGAGCAGCAGAGCAGGACTTTTTTTGATGTATGACCCCCTCTTTTCCTACCCAAAACAGTACCTAGTCCAAGACAAAGGGGAGAAATGTGAATGGTCGCTTGAAAATCACACGCTCAACTTTGCTTTCCATTTTCTGTGGTATTCAACTCACTTAATTCAGAAATAGTAAGAATGTGCCAATGAGTATTTGGAGGTAGGGCAGTGTAGTCCTTTGCAGTTTATTCAAGCTATGAATTCTAAAAATATTCCTTACTAAATGTAGCAAAATGCTACGCTGTCTGGTCGTTACGGGTTTATTTTTGGTTGATCCAGTTGTGTTGTCTCCATGGTATTTTAAACCATTATATGGTTTTACACTTCAGCAAACGTTGTGCAAAGGTGTGGTCACGCTATGGTCATGCTTTTAATTTTTTTTTTTTAAATCTTTTTCTTTTTCCAGCCAATCCTTTTTTACCATCTTTTCTGCCTTCTGCCCTTCCAGACTTCTAACTAGATTAAAGAGGGCTTCCAGATAAGATCATATAAGCACAACTGGTCAATACAAGTCTCACTGTGGTGACTGGGAAAGTCCTATAGTTAGTGGTAGGCAAGCTTATTTGGACATCTGAGATGTCCAACACACCAGCTGGACAAAGTGCTTCATCATCTCTTCTCCTTCTCCTGTAGCAAGCTGCAGGAGTGCGCTGCCTTGCCAGGAATGATGAAATTGGACAATGCAATACACTACACGAGCAACAACAGACCAGTTCAAAGAGTTCTCTTTGGATGGGCTGCTCACAGCAGGAGACGTGCCTAGCATGCATAAATGAACTACAGAGCCTGTGAAGGTTGGCTAATTGCAATATGTATGTTTTTACAGTTGAAGGAAATCCAGCTAGAGACTGAGCTGTGAGAAGGGAGGTTAGTGGAAATTCATTTAGACCACGAGAGGAAGAGTTTGATCACTGAAGCACAATGTGTGTCTGCGTGAATTCCCACATTGGGAACTCTGTGGATTTGTACTTTTTCACAAGGACAGCTATTCCCCGTGGGCAGAGATTTTCTCTGTCTTTGGGAGGTACTAAGAGCTGAATTTACAATGGGGACTTCATTTCAACTTTGTTTCACACAGCCTACTTTCTTGGGAGCTGTTGTTCAGAATGAAATCTTCCCATGCCAAAAGCTTAGTATCACTTCCTCCCTATGCCCGCTTCATGTCCCATAAAAAAGGTCTACATTTAAGCAAATTTCTTTTCTCCTGTGTACCAGCTAGTGATGGAGTGGGCAGGGACAGATTTTCTGCTGGGAAGACAATGGCATTGTTGCTGTTGTTACTAATACTTAGTACCAGAGAAGTAATTCCTGGTTCCTACATCGTCCTTTCCACCCAGAGATTTCACAGGTCTCCCATTTTACAGGCAAAGAGGAGTGAAGGGAAGTCCTGCTGAAAATTGTTTGGCAAGTCGGTTGCAACCCTGTCTGTAGAACTGAGTTTTTCGCAGTCCTTCTCCTGCGCTGTGTCCACTGAGGTATCCACCACGAGGCCTCATCAGAAGCGTTGCGCCATTTAGCAAGGAGCTGTCAAAATGAAGATTGCTCTGTCCTGAGACTCAGATAATTTATAGCTAATTCTCCCTTTTTACTAGAGCTATGTTAAGCCTCAGGGGCTTGAATGGGGCTCCACGCCGGCATAAGATGAACCTCTCTGGAATATATTGCAGGTCTGCAGTCTGAGAAAGTACATGTCATAAAAGAGTGCAGGGTGAGGAGTGAGGTTAAGTCAACACAGTATTTACAACATATTTTGTGATGACTTAATTTAGTAACTGTCCCCATAGGCTTTTCTCATAGCTGATTATTTGCTTTCATATAACTGCACCAAGAGAGAGAAAATCCAAATGGTGATGATGGACTTAGGGGTTTGTGGATCTCTTCAAGGAGATTATTTTTACAGTAAGTACAAAACGGGTATTGGAAGGCAGCACAGGTATTGATAAGTCTGGATGTAATTGTCAGGATGGAATTGCTTGCTAAGAGACAGGCCCCACCACAATTAGAAGCTATGTTGTGCTATGTTTGTTATGAAGTTATGATGCAGAAGCCATTTGGTGAAATTCTATGGCTCTCTGCCAGGAATAGTGAATGTTTCTTGCTACTTGTGCCAAACAAACTTAAAAAGAAACCATCATAGCTTGTTATTGCTGGTGCCAGACCAAATATCTGTTGGCGCCAAACCTGGTATTGATGCCAGAGGCTTGCTATCACTGGCCCATGATATGAGGAAACACCGACTGAATTCTTACAATAGCCTCTTATTGCCTTTAAGTCCATGCATTGATGGAGCAGAGGGAACAACATGGTAAGAGAAGTACAGCAAAATTAACCGAGAGCTGAACGGCTTTGTATGTGTGATGGAGAGTCATTGCACTTTGCTAGCCCTTCCTGGAATACACCTAAGCCAACTCAAAACCGCATATATTTTACATGGGTAAACAAGTGACTAGAGATATGAAGGATATGTTTCCATTCGACTAAGTTAAAGTACTATTTATAGCACTGTGGATTAACAAATGAATCACCTTGCCAATAATATTGCAGTTGAACAGCAGTAAGTATTCAACATTCTTCTGGGTTGTTTTGTTGTTGTTGTTGTTGTTGTTGTTGCTTTTTTGTTTTCAAAAAGCAATTTCTGGGTGGAATTTATATAAGAATTAACCAAATCAGTAAATAAATAGTGGTGTAAAAAACTTCTTGATTTTTTTTTTCTCCAAGACCAAGTCAGCTGCATTCAGGAGCACGCTGCTGACAGCCAGACCTTCCTGTGGTAGGCAGGATTCGGCAGTAATGCCCCAAATTATGTCTCTCCTATGCATGTTCTGTCCTCCATTTGCTGTTTTCCTTTTTCCTTCCCTGCTTCAAGATCTGAGCTGTTGTCTGTCGAGCCCTTTTGATCTAATCCTCCCACCCCCTGGACAGCTCCATGTCCCGTAAAAAAGGTCTACATTTAAGCAAATTTCTTGTCTCCTGGGTACCAGATTGCGACGGAGTGGGCAGGGACAGATTTTCTCCTGGGAAGACAACAGCATTGTTGCTGTTGTTACTAAGGCTTAGTACTAACTATTAGTACTAAGCATTGTACTAGCAACAGCATTGGTGTCTTTGAAAATCTGGTCTGCGCTGCTCCTTGCTTACTCCTGGGACAAGCAGCGTAGTTACGCCGAGGGTACATCTATTACAGTACCTCAGGGTGGTGGCGGATGGGGGGTTTATAACCTCCAAATCACGTTCCAGAAATCAGGTGTGTTTTCACCACTTTTCAGATGGCAGAGAAACGCAGCAAAAGCTCGAGAAGCTGGTTCTTCAGCTGCTTGCAGGTCTGACAAAATCATTGGTTTTGTTGAGTTGCATGGGTTGAGTATCTGATTTCCAGTTCCTAGGTGAGCTCTTAAGGGATTAGCTGAGTTTCAGTCTCTCGAAGGTGCAAACAATCACACTGTTGCCTCACACACGTGAAGTTTCTTCCCTAAAGATGTCAAAGTGCTTTGCACAGAGGGTGTTGCTATTTCTGCCTTGTAAGTAAAGGTTCACAGAATTTAAACGTCTTGGCCACACTTACATGATCTAAGTCGGGAATAGGACACAGGTTTCCTAATTCCTCAACTACTGCTCTACCTACTAACCCCGTTGTTTCCCTGAACCTTTACATATACTTGAGTAGATTAATAATTAACCTCCAAGTGGGGCACTTTGAAGCAAATGTAAAATGAAACCAAACACTTGTCTTGGTTTTTAGTCATACCAGATTTGCAAGTAGGGTGTGTTTAAATGATGCTAGGTAGATAAAGTCTTGTTAATTTAGATTAGAGTAAAAGTCAGTGCCTTATCAAAGCTAGTGACTAATTAGGAAAACTATTACCTTTTGGAAAAGAAACAGTGGAACTATCACTCAAAATTACTTTAACTAATTGAATAGTACTGGTATTTATGCTGAATAAAGGCTTGTGCAACTGCTGGGGAAAGGAGAAGGACTTAGAGCTTCTCCCAGTAATTGCCAGGGTTCTGTTTTTTTGATAATTTTGCTTTTAGAAACTTAACAGTACTTGTCATCAGTGTGTAAACATGGTGAAGGGAGGAGAGTCCTGTGAGTCATCAGGGAGCCAAACTTACAGAATTGAAGTGAAGAGCTACAGCATTTGTATTAAATACACTGCCCTCAATCTCTTCACCTTACCAAGCCAACAGGACAGAAAAGCGCTCACGAACGGTTTGAAATGATCCAGTGAATCTTGGGACTGTAATAACTATGATTGGGCGTTTGAGAACCTGCAAGGGTGGAAACACTAGGGCAAATTCATGGTGTGAAAAGAAAGATTACGATCAGACTGTATTTATGTTCAGACAGATACATGCAATTGTGAAGAATCATTAAATAACTGTTAACCACACCTGCACAGAGCCTCTGGCAATGCTGGCTTATACAGAGTCTCAAGAACTGCCATGTGCCTGACATCATACCTTTGCAAGGAAAGAAGAGTCCTGGGTGTTAGCCCAAGACCGGTAAGTAAAACATAGTCCACAGACTTGAGCCAGTTTAATGTCTGTTCGTGATTTTTCTGGCGTGTCACACCCAGTACCCTCTCCCCTGCAAATCTGTCAGTAGTCCTGATTTGTTTGGTTAAGGCCAGGTCTTACTAAACATCTCCGAATCTGCGTTAATGCAATGGCTACTTACCCGTACGTCAGTCAGGACCGTGAGGAGGGAGTGAGTATGCATGCACGTAGGGAGTCTAGCACAAACAATATCTTGACTTCTCTGGGGCTTGCAATTGCTGCTGTGACACACAGCTGCTTGTTTGGGTTCCTGCTTATATGGATCATTTTCCCTTTTAAAAAACACAGAGGCTTTTGGACGTTTTTTCATGAGGGAAATGACATTTCAGAACCTTTCCATTTTTACTGTAAAAAGAAATGAAAGGGAAGCCTATGGGGAAGGGAAGCAAGCAGGGTAAAGGTAGCAGAGGAAAAATAAAAACGAGGGCTGGAGCAAAGCTGAAATGAAGAGACAGAGGTGTGGAGAAAGTTGGAGTAGATAGCTCCAACCGAGAGCACTTTGCAAAGCAGTTTCACTCAGACTGTAGAAAATTTCCAGGATGCCCAAAGATCTCCGATTTGGCTGCTTCTGCTGGTGGAATTTTTTGGACTGCTCACCTCCACAGCTTTCCTCAGGCTAGGGAGTTCTCTGGGTTTTCATCTCCCATGGTGCATTTGGAAACAATCATCTTTCATCTGCATTTTCTCTCTTGGAGTCTTTCATGGCTAGGGGTGGCTGAGGAGTTTGTTTTCTTTTTTATTGAAAAAAATGATAAAAAATGCAAAAGTGAAGGTGTAATTCTTTGTCATCAGTGTGTAATTCTGGAAATTACACACCATCAGTGTGTAATTCTGGAAAGGGGCTGCTATGCATTGGTTTGATATCTCTAATTGCAATTTCTGTACAAAATCTTTCCTTTGTTTTCTTTTTTTTTTTCCCCTAATGAAAATATCCAGCAACTGTGAAGAATAGGAGATTCTGAAACAGAAACAGAGCATGACTGATGAACAGAGGGATTTTCAAGAAGGTGGAATAATATTTCAAAAATTTGCAGACTTCAGTATTCATTTCAGAGAAGCATAAGCCCTGGCACTTGACATTGATAGATCAGACTATGGAGATATTTACTCATCGCTTACAAGAGTCCTTATTCATAACTTGATTTATTTATGCCATAGGGGTTTGGAAGACAGTCCGTTTTTACTTTCTTCAGTTGAGGTGCAGTCAATGCCAAGAAACTTAGCAAAACCCAATGTATATTAACACTTTTAAGAGTTATCGGGGCGCGGGAGAAATGCTTTCCCACCATGCTACTTTAAATACCCATCAACTCTCTGTAAGTAAATCTTGGTGACTTGGGCAAAGTTTATTTTGAAGGCAGGATGTGAAGTAGTACACCCTGTACCCTCTTACCCCCACTTCGGCCTTTAAATACACTATCATTAAAGGCTGGCCCCTTGACGAAGTTAGGTGGAGTCAAGTGCGGAGGCAAACTGAATAGGTGGGGCTTTCACTCCAGTGGGCTTGAATTCAAACCTTCAGAACTTTGGCCAGACTCATCACCATTCACAGTTGAGACTTTAATTAAATGGTGTTGGATATGAGAGTTAAATGTGGAAACTCTGTACTCTATTATGCTAGCTCATGTTGCCGAAAGAAATAGAGCCATGCTTCGTGATTGAAGAGACAGGGCTAAGTGAATAATTCGCAACAAATAATTAATCTAAATGTTTCTAAATGATTCTTACAGAATCTGATTATGGTTGAGAAAGATCCCTATTTATTAATGCCATGGGACTCCCTTTCACAAGGGGAAAGTTTATTTATATAAGATTAATGGGTTGAGGTACAGACTTGCAAGTTCTTCCTGAGTCATCAGACCCAGAAAACATGTATTTTATATTAAGGTTAATACAATCTTCCAAGCGAAAGCATTTATGAGTGTACTTTAACTGATGGGTATATGATGACTGACATTCCAAAACCTCTTCTGCAAACACCTACGCTGGCAT
Source organism: Alca torda (assembly GCA_008658365.1). Lineage (NCBI taxonomy): Eukaryota > Metazoa > Chordata > Aves > Charadriiformes > Alcidae > Alca > Alca torda. Next base: position 74,300,482 of record CM018077.1, on the reverse strand, counting down.
ACTTTTATACATAGGAGTAATCCTAATTAATTTGAGAAAATTACTCTTGTGCATGAATGTATTCATTAGTATTTGAAACATCATGGTCTTAGTATGGTGACTCTTGCAGATACAATCTTGATCTTTTACTTAAAGATGCCCACAACGTCCTGTCCGGTCTTTATGGCTGCCTTAGCACTAGTAAATAAAACAGGACAGCACACAGTCTTTGCCCTTGAGGGCTAAATTCTCTTCCTTCCAAAGAAGTGGCTTCACCTGGCCTCATCTGCCCCATCTGCATGAGGGAACGGTCCTTCATCCATGCTGTCTCCTGAACCATATCTACGTGTTGGGTGAGAAACTATTAGGTGACAAGGGAAAGCCCATGTCAGGGAGCTTGTTGCTAGTTAAACAGTATGGATAATCACATCCCAGCTCTTGGGTCCGTATCCTGGCTCTTTTTAGTTTGCAAGTGCAAGAATATGAATATTTGTGTTCATTTCCCATCTTGAAGCTTTGATAAGGTGTTACTGTTCTCATCTGTTCTTTATAGGAGACAGTAGCACTGTTGTTATATCCAGCAGTGTACTTTTGAGGATGTGTTGGCTGGGTTTCTGTTCCAGTGATGCTGTAGAGTTTTGCCCAAGACCGTTGCAGGGAAACCGTCTTTCTCAGTGTGTTGTGAGTCTTCCCTTCCAGAGGGAAGATCTGATGACAGCTTGAGTAATTCTTTTTTTTAATAAACATCATTTCAGTGTGTCACAAGAAAACTATTGGCTAAAGTATTAAATGGTGTTTTCATGTGCCCTGATGGTTGCTGTGCTTAATCAATAGTAAAAGGGGTTGTCTTTAAAAACACTGAGAGCTTTCCAAAAGCGTTCTTTCCACCATTAGTGATATGTTCCTTAATAGAGCTGGCTTAAGCTTGCTACACTCACTTTTGCATCGCGTTGGTTGGTTGCCTCTTTCTGTTAGCTTTCCATGTACAATTTAATCGGGTTGTGAATAATGGGACGTGTTATCAGGTGATATGGATTCACTAACTTCAGTGAAGTGTTGTGTGATGAACTAGCTAAAGATCTGGACAATAATTCATACATTCTTTGTATTTAACTGTCTCTGTGCATTTTGGATGAAGATAACTGCCGTCCTATGGGACTGCAATTCTGTTGCCAGAAGAGGTGTGTCTGTTTATGGCAATGAGTTGCTTGACTGTTGGTATAAATATAATAGCATGGTAATTACTGGTTATAGATACAATAAAGATCAACCTCTTTTCCATACAGAATGCTTTTATTATCCTGGAAGCATATCTCTTGTCTTTTCACGTGAAGAATGCTAACCAAGAGCATGACATTTCAGAGTTGGAAACCAAAGTAAAAACATCATAATGCTTTATTTCTGCAAATAATCTGTATGTATTATTTTCCCATGAGCTGTGAACAGTGTTCTCAAGTGTCCTATTATACAATCGACTTCTCTTGGCCAAAAAACAACAACAAAAAGACCCCCTTTAAATACCTGTAATTCTCATGCTTGCTAGCTGTAGAAGAAAAATGGTGTTTTCTCTTTTCTGATTAGGCAACTTATGGAATAAACTAATCTAATGCAACCCCCCATGGCAGAGGGGTTGGAACTAGATGATCTTTAAGGTCCCTTCCAACCCAAACTATTCTATGATTCTATATGTGAATAAAAGGGAAAAGGATAAATTCGCCAACAATATCTAGTCTTAAAATTGTTTTTCTAATGTATCTGGCAATTGAAGTAAGTTTAGGCTGATCTCTTAAAAAAGCAAATAAAATGTACACACTGATCGAAATCACACTGTTCACAAATGTTTTCAGATGGAAGTTGGCTTTTAACAGCAAACGGTAATCCAACATTTTCCTACTTTATTCAGTTCATACTTCTCACTGGAAGGCGTACGCGGTATGACACAACATGTTGCGACTCCCCAGCAAAATGTTGCAATACACATTGGTCAAAGTATGTAGTATTTCAGAGCTATGCATAATTTGTGATTGCAACAGTCCCAAATAGGATACCAGCAATGGGAGCACATAAAATGTGCCCAGTGTTTCCATCTCATTCATAATTTTGACTCAGCAGTTCCAGCTGATTATTAAGAGTTTCTCCAACAAGCCTGGATTGACTAAGTGAATTCACTTGAATGTACTCAAGTGGTTTCATTAACCTTGGCCTATGCAAAAGTGACTTTCTAAATTGGATTCACTGCACTAGTCTTGGTGCCTGTGCTGTTGCGTATTGCATCAAGCAACAAAATAAGCAAGAAACAAAGAGGTAAAAAATATTATTTAAACTGGAAGCAAGGCAGAATTCATTAAAAAAAGAATATGCAGCGTGCTCATTACAGGATTTGCTAATGCTCACAAGTTCTTCCAGCTAAATTTAATATATGCAAATGATTATTTATGAGCAGTTATTATCAACAATACTAGTAACTTCAATACTAGTAATAATAGCGATCTGGACTAATTAACTGTTTCGAATTGAACTTTGTCATTTTTGCAAGTTTTCTCAATTTTTATGGGCACTAAACAAAATCAGTCCTATTGGCTGACACAAAACCCTGTTTCATAGAATAAGATTCTGGGTTTAGAGACAAGTTTTGAACCAGAATAAAGAGGTGGCTGAGAAAGGTTCTGCTTGTGCCAACAAAATGGGTAGAGGAATAAAGTCGACATAAATGCATTCAGGATGTTTTGTCTGTTCATGTGAAACCAATACATTCTGGTAAAGTGCAAAAGGCTTACTTGAGAGTTTTGTACTGGAAACGCTGTATTTTGATGGTTCCAAATGGTCTGGGGGGATGTAATTGTTTTGGTTCTTTTCTGTCTTTCTGGTTGGAAAGAAAACAATTTTATGATATACAGGCAGGGTTTTGGTTTTTTTTATTCCTTCGTGGCGGTGGGGAAAAAAAGAAGAAAAGAAGAGAAATCTTGACCAGACTATAAACAGAAAGTAGAAGGCAAGTTCATGGGAACACAGAAAAGGGGATCTCCTAGCTTTTACAACGACCTATTAAAAACGGTTTTAGGATGGCAATATTGTGTGTTAGTCCGCAGATTCCGCGGGACCTTCTTCTGTCTGTTTGGGCAGTGAGGTACCATGCACATGAGCCCTATGTAAGACACAAAAATAAGTGTGAATGATAGCAATGCAGATAATATTACTTCTTATAAATAATAATTAATGCTAATTAATGTTGACTCTGTGTGTTGTGGCTTGGATGAAACTCTGGCAGGAACTGGCAGACATGCTGATATGAAATCTCCACCCACAAAGATCTGCTGAAAGAGCAGTATCTGGTGGAAGGGGATCTGCCCTTTTAAGTGCAAAGAATACAAAGTTTTTCTCCTTACTTCTCTTTTTTGCAGAGAAATCAGGCTTACGGCTTTAGAGTCTGTCTGTGTGCACAGGTCTCCAGGAACTGCAGATGTGGAACAAATGCAAGAACAGATCATGTTCCTTATGTAAGCTTATAAATAATGTTTCGTGTTAACTGAAAATAGCACATGTAGTATGATGTTCTCCTCTAACACTGGGTCCCTTCACACATGAACATGTAGATGCCAACGTGTTTCTTCGGGATAGGTGATGCCCTTTCCTAAATATGCTGGGGGGCAGCTGAGCCAGGCTGCTGTGGCCGTACCACAAGACGCAGGAATGCAATGCTACACAAACTGGTGCCGATAGGGAGGCTGACGCCTCCTCACAAGTCCTTGGTAAATCGGTATCTGCATGTGTATCCGCACATATGCATACTATTTTTCCTCTGCCACTTCCCTCCCACTCTGAGATGCCTTCCCTTCCGCGCTGCCCTTGAGCCAGGAGGTCAGCGCTACCACTTCTTTTTCGCCAGTCACGCTTTTCTTTCCATGTTTTCTCCTCCAGTTGTTACTTTCCCTCTTTCTAGTGGAGGGGCAGCAAGAGCCATTTGGCTGATTTAATGTTTTTTCTGGGAAGGAAAGGATAAGGCTTGGAAAAATAGGATGCTGATTTTTTGCCTCCAGGCAAAATGTGTAGGGGGGACATTCTTTTTCTTGAGGGAGGAGATTTTTATTACCAGGGAGGGAATTTCCTCTAACAGAAGAGTTATACCTGAGTTCCCCGAGACAAAGGAGTCAGGAGCCTGTGTGCTGTGGATGTTATGGAGGATCTGGGGCTGAATGACCAGTTGCCTTCACAAAATAATCCAACTTCCCAGAGGGAGAGGAAAGGGTTGTGTGTGGCCTTACAAACAAAAGGAGAGGAGGAAGCGCCTGGATGTTCCTGGCTTGTTGGGAAGAGTTGCAGGGTCCCTGATCACGTCACTGTGTGTCCAGAAAACACCCTTGCTGAGAGCTGTAGACCATGCCGAGTGCTGAGGACCAGGCCATTTGCTAGAGCAGCTCTGTGACTCCATCAGCTGCCTCGCAGGGGGTGTATGCTAGGGAAAAACTGGGCCTACAGAGCTGCATTATCTGGCGTTTCAAAGGTAAGCTACTCTGTTTTCTTGTTTGTTTGTTCGCTTCCCAGTGGGAGATCAGTTATATGTTGAGATGACTTGACTTCATACACACCTCCTTAGCAAATACGTTGATTCAACATTTAGAGGATCATGTTTCTTTGTGGTGCAGAGCTATTTATTACAATATTTGTGCTAGGCTGATGACACTCTTGTGATGATCAAAAAGAATAAGTTGTATATTTTTTTAAGAATGTGTTAAACCAGTTCTGTCAAAATAGAACTAATAAATACCAGTAATTGTTTAGACAGTTGAAAAGGACTAATTCCCCACCATTTTGACAGCATTGTAGGTAATGATTTGGCTGAATTTGTATGGAGACCTATACTTACCTCTACATTTCTGAAGCTGAGAATAGAGTACTTTACTTGTTTTGTATGAGTCTGGAATCTGAAAAACAAATTTTTTTCACTGAATATGCATAAAACAGGCTAACTTTAAATGCTTAGATTCCATCTACTGAAGCGCTTTGGCAGGAGTGAAACACTGGGATAGCAAACATAGACTACACCTTTCTTCTTAAACTGAGGAAGCTGGTATGAGGATGGGCAGGGACTGGGGAGATGGCACAGGTTCTGCCAGTTTAGTGGAAGGTTATTAGTGGAAATCCTCACAGACCAGCCTGGGACTGATCTTACTTAACATTTTCATTAATGCCTTGGGTGTAGAAGGTTGGAACTAACTGATGAAATTCTCTGCTGACACAAGGCGAGGAGGCATTGTCAATGTAGAGATAATGTCCAGTTCTTCCCATACAGGGAGTGTGAGGGCAGGAATGATGGAAACAGACTAAAAGTTTAATAGCTGAAGGCTTCTGCCTTTAGTGGAAATTGTTGGTCCCTACAAGCCAATACAGCATGAGCTGGGAAAGAACTAGGTGGAGAAAGATTTGGATACGCTAATTGCCTACAGAATAACTGTGAGCTTCTGGTGCAATCTGGGAAAAGCCAAATGGAAATAGACTGGTCATTAATGGATTAGGTTTGTAATTAGGAGGTTAATAAAAATGAGATTCTGTAATAACCTCCCAGCTGGAATAGGAAGAGCAGCAAACCTAACTGCAGCTTCATGAATGGATGAACAGGGCTCCTGACACAGGAGATAACAGTTTCAGGGGATAATCTGATGACACAAGGCTAACCCAGACCTTATTTCCAATGAAAGAGGTGTGTGTGGTTTATTTAGCTATGCAGTGCATATAGAAAGGGAAATTGTTGTAAGCATTGCTGATTAAAATTCTGAAATCCAATAAATGAATTTAATATTGAATGATGATGATGATGTACCACTTTATTCCTCTTAATTTTCATTAATTTCTCCATGTACGACATATTCTAGACTTTATGGAACTCATTATTTGTAATTGTTCTTGTGTCAACAGGCAGCAAAGATCAGACTGTCTGCCATTAGTGACAGCTGGCTTAATTTAGTAATAGTACTTAGCAGTTATGTAGTGCTTTAAATTTTCAAATCCCTGTTCAAATATTAGCTAGTCATCACACCAATTGCTTTAAATATTATCGGGCCTTCTATAGAGATGGGTAAATAGCTGTTGTTATCCATATTTGAGAGATGAGGAAATTGAGACACAGATGGGCAAGTTACGTCTCTGTGTATCTTTATATATAGGTATTTCAAAGGCACCTATCGTTTCAAGGTCTAACAAGTCTATCAACTTGTTAGACCTGATTCAGCATCCACTGAAGCCAATGGAAATCATTCTAGCAACTTCAAAGGGTCCCCTTGCTGCCTAATTGGCTTACCCTGCAAAGGCCAGCTTCCCAATATTACCCAGCTGGTACAGTGCACTTTGAGATCAGCTGATGACAATCACATCTGCCCTGGCAGTCAGCACCATTAGTGGTGCTGTAGGGGACAAACAGAAGCCCTCAGAAATTGAGCTTTGCCCAGTCGCTCAGTGAGTGAGTCCCAGGGGTGAGAGTCTGGGATTCTTGCATGCTCTATTTTCTAGAAAAATTATTTAAGAGCCTGAAAATATTGGTAATCCAATGATAAGATTTTCAGAAGTCCCTAGGTAAGCAACATCTGTTGATCTTGGAAGCAGTACCCAGGTATTTTGACAGTCCCAACATGTATTTCTCAGTCTATTCAGGCATCCACGTGACTTTTAAAACCTAGCCCTACACGTCAGTGGTATGTAGGAGTTAAAACTCAGATAGGAAAAGCTCTACAGAGACTTGTCGGAAAACTCCAAGACTCGGCAACGTGCTTTTTATTTTGCTTTTTAAAACCTGAAGTTCTGTGGAGAAGGAAAAAGGAAAAGAAAGAAAAGAGGTCTTAGCCTCAAGTGTAATGCTGAAGGAGCCTAGAAATCCTTTATCCATGCAGTGGCAGGCAGCTTTGTAATGTCAACAAAATGTGACATACCTAGTCAAAGTTTGGCCAGTTACATGCAGTCTTATGGTTCAGCTGTGTACCTTGAAAGGTGGAAACAACCCTCCATGGATTCAATAATTTGTCGTCATGTGTATTAATTCAGAGTTTTCATTCCTTGAGCGTTTACAATGCTTTGCATAAGAACTATCTGTTTCTGCAAATTAAACTTGTTGGGATTTGTGACAGATAGCATAAAACAAGTGAAAGAGCATACGGAAAACAGGCTTTTATCAAAATATATGAATGAATAATCAGGGTTTAATTTCTTTTTTTCTTTTAATGTTTGCTTGATCCTGTTAGTCAATAATGCAGTATCCCCCAAGCTTTGCAAGATGAGCTTAGATGTGGGAAAGCAGCACAGACAGCATTTTCCTCACTGTTCTGCCACGTGCTGCTAAATACATTTGTCTTTTGCCTGCTTTGCCAGCCAGGAATATCATGGTACTTGGGAAATATCGTGGTAACAAGAACATACAGAACAATCTTCTCTCTGGGTCAAAAGCCCTATGCTGTGCTCACAACTACAGCTTTTCATGTTTGTTGTTACTCAACAGCAGTCATGAAATGACAGGCGTTGTAGGGCAGACCCCTCCTTAAGCTTATGTCATAAAGAGGAATTGATGAGGGGAAAGAGGGAGGCATGTTCCTCCACATGCTTCAAGATGTCAGATGTTATTGGGGCATTGCAGTCAAACCAGTGTGTTTACGACAGAGTAAAGAGGTGAAATGAGCCAGGGAGAGGAAGGCTGCCGAACCAAACTCCTCCTGTCTGCTGGCGTGCTAGTGGCGTGTGTTGTCAGGCTTTTGATTCAGCAAAGTGGGATGCGTACTAACACAATAACAAATGGCAGCTGGTGCACTCAGTCGCTGTTTTCAGCTACCCTTGAGCGTATGGGCAGTTGTTCCTTCCTGACCATGTGAATCTTGTTAAGAGCTGTAGCTCTGGTTAGCTACACCTTCAAAATAAATAAAAAAGAGAAATCTGAATTGGATCCAGGATCTGTAAGGCCACTGGCACCAGCCTGCAGTGTGGGAGCAGAGGGAGGCCTGGATCTCCTCACCAGGATGGCTGCTCGTTCTCCAGAGCAGCTGCTTTCCCCATTTTTCTTTACTTCTGGCTATGATGCTCATGCCACTTGGTTGGTGTTCAGGAGGTGACTGTGCAGTGGAAATCCAGGATAGCAGATGTTTTCCTTTGTGTCTAGCCATGGTCTGGCCAAGCTGGCACTTTTATTGTCCGCTCTACCACTTCCATCCCTGTTGTCCTTGTCCCAAGCCCTGGAGGGGAGGTCTGCCTTCATCCTTTTAGGTCCACTCAATACCAAAATTCCTCTAGGTACCTTTACATTGTCTCCTCGTAACTTATATCCATTAAAGCAATTTTTCTGAATGGCTTGGGAATAAACTAGATCAAGGTTTCATTTCCTCACTCTTTCATTCTCCCTTTTTTCTAGTCATGTGGGATTTGTTTTTTTCTGCTTTGGTATTTTCTCCATTAGCAATATTGTTGCTCTTTGCTTAAAGGACATTTAGAAGGAGACTCTCCCCCCTCTCATTCAGATACAATATACGTCTCAGTCCACAACCTTTTTTCCACGGTTTCCCTTCCCTCTTGTGTTCATGCTCCTGTGATAAAAGATTAGTTCAGACAGAACACTAGAAGGCAATTGTAGGGGAGAGGCTTTTTTTAATTGATCAGTGTGATGGTCTATGCATGATCTAAGGGGAAAGCATGACTTTGATACGTGGCTAGGGCACAAGAGTTTGTTTCTTAACCTGACTTCTTAGTTCTTCTGCTCCTTGGCCTCTAGCACATCATTTAACTGTGCCTCTGTTATCCAACCTGCAACCTGAGGATGATGGTAAGGATTCACATGTTTCAGAAGGCTTAGAATGACAGTGCAGTAGATGGTTCCTTTTCCAAATGAAAAGGAGGTCCCAATCATCTGATCTTCCTAATGTCCATTTTTATGCCATTAAAAACTGTTGAAACAAGGCTTATTTCTACTGTGAGACCAAAGTCATGTCTTGAATTGTAGGGAGATGTGTGAAATTCAGGTGAAGCTCCTGTCCTGGAAAACTGTGACGTTAGCAAAATTGGTTTTAAAAAGATTGGCTATTATTCCAAATTGTGCAAAAACTGTAAATGGATAATAACTTCTAGGTTTGCTTGAAGTGAAGCTTGCTAAGGGCAGTCTCAGGCTGTCTTCTGTAGTCAAGCAAATTTCTTATTAAGAATATGAATAGGAGTTTATTGAAATTATTGGATTGGAGTCATCAGTTCTTTCTTTTCTGGTAATCCTTCAATTCCTCTCCCCACAGTGCCTGAAGCCATACTTAGGTTTCATGGATCTACATATGCAGAGAGAGAAATGAGATTATTGTTCTAAAGATCACTACCTCCATAGAACACAGAAAAAAATAATATATACGTACACATGCTTTGAGATGCATACACATAGAGAAAGAAAAGATGACAGTCTACTGTAAATTAGTGTAGCTTAATTGAAGTCAATCAAACTGCTAATTTGATTTAGTCAAACTCTACTAATTTACACCAGCAGCTGAGATTTTGGCCCTTACTGCTTTAATTTTGTACTAATCTGTTTATAGCTTTCAAATATATGGAGCCAGTTGATTGCTAAACTGTTTATTGGGTGTGGTTCCAGGATTACAACAGTAATTATTTTACTGAAGCCCTTTATTTTCAAAAATGCATGTTTCAGATTTACATAATAGGACTAGACAATGACTAAGGGGCAAATTATACCAAGATTATTGCATGCACTTACGCATGTGTTATGTTTTTATGACTCAGAAGGGAGCTTGTTTGTGTTCCACCTTTGGACAGAGGTGTCTTTGGGGGGGTGGGGGGGGAAACACTGTAGAGCACAAGAATTACAAAAGAGTCTCAGCCTGTGGAATTCTGTGCCAAGACATGATGCTAGACGATAAAATATTACTTAAGTGTGAAGGTGGGGGACTTGGTTATGAAATGCCGAACGGTTTTGCACAGCTTTTTGCACAGCTCTGCTCCCTCAATCTGGTGTTTATTCCATCCTGAGAGCTGAGACCTTCAGTGCTGATCCTGAACTGCAAAACACCTCTCCTCTTTGCTACCTGATTCCAAGTGCTGGCATGGGAGCATTCAGAACTCCTAACAGTATTTTGGGTGGTGTTTGCCTGGAATTACCCGCTCTCAGTACCTTTCCCCGTGCCAAAGGATGGTGTTGATAAGGACAGTGGCAGGGTGCTTTGAACAAGCTTTGAAATATTGTTTTTCCTCCTTTTCCTTTGGTGTGCTTCACATAACAGTTTGCATCCATTTGATACACAGGAAAGCTGCCAACAGTCTTCTGTCTGCGGAACCACCGTAGTGAGAAGAGCTTTGGTTCAGCAGCGGTGCCTGCATTGAGACTGACAGAGCCCACCGCTCCTCCTTGCGTGGCGATTTGGTTTAGTCTTCCTCTTCCCTGTGGAACCTTGTCAATCAGCAAGCCAGTTACTACTAGGTTTGATGGATGCTGATGGTGGTGAGGATGCTTTCATGTAGGTTGGATGCTTGAATGAACCTGTTCAGCCTGGTTGTTGGTAGGTTTTACAGGCTGAAGGTGAAAGGCTTTAGACTCTTATCTCTTGAGCTGTGCAGCCTCTCTCCTGGCTTCTTGGCGTTTGCAATAATTACCTTAACGAAATAGATCATCATCTGCTTGCTGTCATCGAGTGTGCAAAATGGTTGTTGGAGAGTTCAGGACTGCAAGATTTGCTTTCTTGAAGACAGAAAAGAAATTAATGAAAACACTGATCCAATAATCCCCAGCCCTGACCTCTTCAATGCATCCTCAAAACTAAATGCATATAAATAATTATCTAGGTTTTGTAAACAGAGCTAAGTAGAAAGATACAACCCACTTTGGTATCACCAACTTTGACAGCACCTCTTTTAAAAAAAAAAAGTGTCTGTGAGGCAACTTACTGTAACTCTTAAGTTTGTAAAATGACCTCAATCTTCATAACTGCTTGTTAAAGGATTTTCTAAAAAGAGCAGCAACACCTGGAGACTCATTTATCACTGTCTCTGCCTACTGGCAATCCCACCTACACACTGAAGAATGACTGCTAACATAATATTTATGCAATAAACCAGCTGAAATATGTAAAAAGAAAAGCCTTCTGTAGGGATGGTAGAGATTAAAGAAGTATTTGAAGTCATTGGTTATTTTTTGCTGCTTGATAAACAGGGAGGATTCTTTTGGTTGCATGGACGTTCTCTTGAGAAAACCTTTTGGTATCCATTATGACACAGGAAGGCCACCTAAGATCAAGCAGGTTTTCCTATTATGAAAACCGGTCCTTTTTTTACCCTATCTTCATACTTGTTAACTATACTGTGGTCTTCTGCAACTCAAATCTATGGAGCAGGGCCATTCTGAAAATCTCTTGAAGGTATTTGCTGCCTTTCAAGCCTCTCTATGTCCAAAGGCATCCACCTTGCAAAGACCAGGCTGGTAATTCCTAGAGACCTTAAGCTTCTCCTCTAACTGCAAAATGCTGCAAAGACTCCACCTGAGACTCAGGCGTTTCAAGTGTCCAGTAACAGAGGTGCTAAGCATATAGAGGAATCAAAGCCACAGGCAGAACTGGAGCCCTGGAGGTGCATTAGTAAACATAGGCTGAGCCTAAAACCTACAGAGTTGAGTGGAATGACCTTGTGTTAACTTCAGTCAGTCCAGCAGCTTTGGTCATGAGCAACAATTGGGTCTGTAAAGCAGTACTGACTTTCTGCTTGCAAACACAAGGGCTCTCTCCCTAGGCTTCTGTCTCTCCTGTGCAGTGTCCCTGTGTGTTGAAATTCAGGAATGGCCGTGAAAACCAAATTTTATCTTGGATCTCTGGGTCATCAACCCATGGGGTTCTTAAACAATAAGAGTCCATTAGCGGTGGTACAAATACACAGTAGCTATGTTGGTCAGTATAAATGAAGAGGACTATCACTTCAGATCATGTTGGTCAGTCTAAATTATGTCGGTCTGTCTAAATTAAAAGGACTATCTTTTCAGATCTAGGAAGCTTAGCACCACTGGACTATCACTCTAAAACCATGTATGATAATCCTGTTGGGTCATATGTTCACATGCAGTGCAAGTAAATCGTACAAAGGAGGTGCAATTTGTATACCGATGGTCAGTAAAAAATACCTTTGTCAGACCAAAGGGAATATAGCCACCAAAGATGAGCTGAGAGACACAGTCCGCATGACCTCATGGAAGCATTAGGGACTGATCACAGAGAAGCTATGCAAGTATGTTGTAGTCGGCAAGAGCACTTACTAAATGGGATGATCTGTCTTCTCCCTGTCCACCAGCTTTAGTTAAAAAAAAAACCAAACAACAAAACCAAACTAACAATAAACAACAGCAAAACACCTAACGCAAAGCACAATAACAAACCAAACAAAAATAAAAACCTCCCAGGGCACACAGAAGTAACATGTTGGATCTCTCCAATACCTCTACATCAAGGCTTTGACCAGGGATACTTTGCCGTTTAGTTGTGTTACTTTAGCAGTGTCTGTTAGCAAAGAACTTCACCAAGCCATTAGTTCACATGAGTAAGTAGCTGGGAAATACTTCTTCAGAAAAAAGCCTTCCAGGTTGTAGTGGATCACAAGTGTGAACATGAGTTGGGAATGCTGTTTTAAAAAAAATGCTAAAAAAAAAAAAAAATGCCAGCCTGGGACATACAAACAGGAATATAGCTGACAAGACACATGAAGTAATCCTGCTTCACTCAATGCTGATAAGGCATCAGCTGGATCACAGGGTCTGATTTTGGGCTGTGCCTTTCTAATAGGATGTGAGCTCATTGGATAGAATCCAAAATGAACAAGGGAATGATCGAAAGTCTGGAAAACCTAATGGTAAGGAGAGATTGGATGAATTGGGTTTTTTGGCCCAAAGAGTGGAGGATTTCAAAGCGAGAGAGGATTTAATAAGGGTCCTCAAATATATAAAGTGCTCTGGCAAAGAGGGGACTAATCAGAAGGTAATTGTATATAGTATAATCCTACACTGTTATTCTTCATGTCAGGCTAACTGGCTCTAATTGCAATATGTTAGGCAATAGGATGGATATTCAGGAATAATTTGTAGCCATAAGGATAGTGATTGTCTGGAGAAGAAGCAGAGCTTCTGTGAGTGGAAATCTTTTAGAAAAGAAGAATGACATAGGAGCAGATGATTTTACCTTGGAGCACCAAAATGAATAAGATTATTAGATCCTTTTTAGTGTTATTTTTCTATTATTGCATGCTGAGGGGGAAACAACAGAGAAGATAACAAAACTGCCAAAGGCTTATGATGATCTGTGCAAATTTTAAGGTGCAATTCTAACACAGTGCCATGTATATAGATAGCTTCATCATCATATAATATGATGGCAATCCATATAGACCTATCTCACCGGTATAGTCAACCGTCTGTATGAGCTGGTAAAAGAGGAGTATCACAGTTAGGGTGGTACCTGCAGAGCGCAGAAGATGTGGTATGTGTTAGTCTCAGAATGTTTTGTCTAAAGCATCTCCATGTGGTATAACTCCTGGGATTTTCCTTTTCCGTGTAAGCAAATAGATGAAAATTTAATCGAAACTGGTAGAGAAAAGGTTGTCTAGATATCGGCTATATGTTGTACATAAGATGCTACTTGCAAGTGCAACTAGGAACTTGTGTTAAGTGCATAGGAGCCACCAATTTAATGTTTAGTGTCAGCAAATAAGGGAAAAGCAGAACCTGAAACTAAGCAACCTTAGTTGGCATTTAGCTAAGTCTACTCTTTGGAAACTTACCTTCACTTTTTTTTTTTTTGTTTTGCAAGAGGAGGGGTGAGAAGAGGAGGAAGAAGGTGGTAAAAGTTAGGTTTTGATTAAAACAGATGGAGAGTTGGCTTTCTCTGGAAATTTCCATGTTTCACAAAAAATAAAATACCAAATGGATGAGAGTTTTGGTTTTCAGATAATAACAGCAAGTTGATTGAACACTGAAAATGTTGTTTCAGGACTGTACTGTGAGTCCTTGGAGAATGTGAGGGCAGGTACCCCCATACGCCCTATTATACGTAGGAGTTGAGGTTTCTGGCCAGATCTTTCTCTCCTATGGTGAACTACTATATCTCAGCAAGTGAGACCATCAGCTGTTACAAGAGAAGGAAGCCTGGCCAGCCAGTCTGTTTGATAAAGGAAAATGCATACAAGTACCAGGAAGTATAACCATGAAGCTTTATGGTGATATATCAAAATCTTTGATGTTCAGACATGAGTTGGAAGTTTTTTTTTGAAATACGTTTTATTTCCTGTAAGGGAAACAATTCTCTGGATAGCTCTACTTGAGAAGAAAAAGTACAGATGGCATGGCTGGTTTGTAGGGCAAAAGGCTGCTCCTGCATCTCTGACCAACTCTAGTTTTCTTTGGGAGACAGTAAAGTGTGCACGATACTGCATAATTGTCAACTGCTTTGTTTATCTTGGAAGTATAGAGAGATGAGAGTGAGCTCTCTGATTTTTTTGAAGTATTTAAATTGTTCTGTACCACGTACAGTGGGAAATAACTGGATAACATCTTTAGATTTCTACTTTGCTGTGCTGAAGAGATCCGTTTGCTTGGCCTGACAGAAAATGTCAGGTGGGTCACACCTATTACAGAGGGCTTCTGTGGTGGGTTGACCCTGGCCAGCAGCCCAGCTCCTATCCTGCCTCCTGCTCACTCCTCTCTCCTGCGTGATGGGGAGAAAAAAGAAGGAAGGTGAAAAGACTTGTACATCGAGATAATGACAGCTTAATAAGGAAAGCAAAAGCCGAGTGTGCAAGCAAAGGGGAAAGAGGAATTTATACGTTACTTCCCACCAGCAGGCACACGTCCAGCCTCTTCCTGGGAGTTGGGACCTCAGCATAAGTAACGGTTGCTTGAGAAGACAAAAGCCATAATAATGTATGTCCCTTCCTCCTCCTTTTCCCTGCAATTTTATTGCTGAGCACGATGTCATATGGTAGGGAATATCCCTTTGGTCGGTTGGGGTCAGCTGTCTTGGCTATATGCCCTCTCAGCCTCTTGCCCACCCCCAGCCTGCTGGCTTTGTGGGGAAGAGAGAAAGCCTTGATGCTGTGTTTAGAAATGGCGAAAACGTTGGTGTGTTATCGACACTTTTAGTCACAGATGCAAAAGCACGGCACCACGCGGGCTGCTGTGAAGGAATTAACTCCATCCCAGCCAGAGCCAGTACAGATACCAAGAAGAATACTGGTCCTGTGGCTAAATAGCTCCTTGCAGTGTTTGCGTGTGTGTTTTGGGTGCTTGATATTATACTTCTACCTTTTTGGTTTGTCTCATTTTTTTTTTTTCTGGAGGTGTGGGTGGAGAGGCCTTACATGCGTGCTACAAACCTGCACAAAGAGTTGCGTGTACAAAGTGCGTTTGCAGGAAGCTGTAAATGTGATGAAATGACAGAGACAAAAAAACCTGCCGCAGAACTTGCCCTTTAAATAAACAATTGGGAAATGCCAGATATTGAAACACTCTTAATTTCTTCAGAGATTATCATAACTTTTTTTAAAAGTGCTTTGATATTGTTTAAAAAAAATCAGTCGACGAAAGAGTTCGTCTTGCTATTCCCAAGATCGTGCAAAAGGAGAAAGGAGCTTAGTTTTAAACTCAGTTTTTCTAGCAACGCTGCTGGCTTTCAAATTGCTTGAGATATGAATATGATGAGAGGCGATTATCCAAAAGGAAGCAAAAGCATTCCAGGAAAGGTAATGCATGTGTGTTTCCGCTCCTGTGGCAGAACAGAGGTGGACTCTGCCTTAAACACCAGCAATATCCTCTGTAATTAAGTGTTCATGGTGTTAAATTTACTGCTTTGTGACTGTTTTGACCTCTCTGAACCAACTTGATTACTGGACTGAGATTAACTGATTTATCATATTGTGCCAAAAATCAGCAGAAACAGCCACCTTTTTCCCAAGCGGCAGGTTTAGGGAAAAACATCACAGCATTTCAATTACTATTTTCTTTCAATTCTTCTCCTAACCTTTCCATGGATGTACAGCATATATTTTGGCTTTTATCCAGAGTTTTTGAAAATCAAATACAAAATGGGACATCTTTCAGGAAAATCTGAGACTTATACATAGAGAGGGGGAGAAAAAAATGTTGGTTGATGCTTAAGGAGCCATCGTGGGACTTCAGAGCCTCAGGTTTGGTTCTCTGTTCTGCCACAAGCTTCACCTGTGAGCTTTGTCCAGGAATTTAATTTTCCTGTGTCTACGTGATCTACCTGTAGATGGGATAACTTCTCCTTGCTTCACAATCATCATTACCTGAATGTTTCATGAAGTTCTGATGAGCCAATCCCACTTGTCCCCCTGAAACTGCCACGTTGACCATAGATATCTAAACAGTGGAAAGATTTGAAGAGCATACTCAGCTGTGTGACAAAACTGGGATCCTTCCTTTAGAGCAATTTCAGTTTGATAATTGGCCTTCTTTTTATTGCATGATTTACAATTCTGTGGGAATTTTTAATGTGTTACTATACGTTTATGTATGCCTGTCATCATTTCATTATGAGATTAAAATTAGATCCCCATTTATACTCTCATCAGAAATAATGGCCTGAGAATACCCATTGTTATTGCTGCAAATTGTAAGTCAAGTGTCATCTAGAAGAGGCCGGGAGACTGAGTTACCATGTTATTACAGGCAGACCTGGTAATGACACAGACAGTTAAGACTGACTAACTTTTTTCATTATATGACTTTTGTTGCAATTGCTGATAACGTTGCCAAAGTTTAAACCACTTGGGCTCAGATTTCCCATGCCAGCTATTTGGTTAAGGTAGATTGTTGTTATTTCTGAGGAACATGTAGTAAAAAATGGTTCAAGTATTTCTGAGAATGAATTAAGGAGGAAAATATACTGCTTTTTCACTGAGTCCTGTGCTTTTGAGCAAAGACTTGAATCATAACTTGGGAAGCTGCCCTGATCTGAGATGCATGCCTTTTACTGACCTTGTAAGAAGACCTGGTAGAAGAATAGCGGCAAAGACAACCTGCAGTTGATCACTAAGGTTAGAGAGGCTCAAGAGAAAGAAATGGAAAGAAAAGTTCTTAAAAACTAGACTCCAGAGCTTACAGACTTGGCACAGTCTTCTGTTATCCTTCAGTAGCTGCATAATGTGCTTGCAGAGGATGCCTTGACCAGCGCATACTGAGGACAGCAAGTAGCTATCAGTTATCCATAACTCCCTGCTAAAAACAAAGGTTTGTGCTGCAGACTGTAGAAACAGGACAGGTTTGTGTAGTACAAGTTTATAAATTCATATTTATTTATACAGAGCCACAGCCTATATGCATAGAAGAATGTATCAAAAAAACCCAAAAAAGCTCAATTAAAAGGATGGAGAGTTGCAAAGTTAAGTGTTGAGAAGTAAGGGCAAGGGCTATCAATGCAATGCTACAACAGCACCATGACATATATGCATTCAGAATTAACTTATAATTACATGATTACATACTGTTCTCTTCCAGTGAGTGTCCATCACGTTAAGAACAGAGATTGACAATGAGACAAGATGTTTAGAGGTCCGCGTAATTGCATGCTGCCCTGGAGTAGTCCCTATGTCAGTAAGACCTAAGCTTTAAACATAGAAAACTTTGCAAAAATCTGGAAAAAAAGGTAGATTATGAGCAGGAAATGTAAAATTAGGGGGTACTTTTGAGATACACCAGTGTCTCAGCTCTGGTCTGTATGATGGGGATAGAACAGCTCTTTTTTTTTTTTTTCTCAAAGGAAAGATATTTTGTGACTATAAATTCATCAACATTTGGTGGTTTTTGGTTGTTTTTTTTTTCTCCCCTCTCCTATGAAAGCACTTAGATGGTCTAATGACTAATATGACAGAGAAGCCTATGAATCCAGTCATGAATGCTGGTCTTAGTGTGGTTTTAAGAGGTTGTGCTAGCAATCCTGGGTGCTGAATGAGGCAGAGGTCCTGCAAAAAAATCACCTGTCATCATGTCATTGTAGAGTGCATACATGCAAGGAAGGCTTATGTGAATTCACACAAGCAACCACAACCCTGATGCTCTCAATCCTATTCATTTTTGCACCCTCAGCTTTTCTTTAGTGCATTTTATCATTCATGGTGGGGGGGGGTTAAGTGAAGTTTTCAACATAGAGCTATACAATCGAAAACAAAAACCTAAAAATTCCTCTTCAAGTTTATAGTTAATAGGATATTATTAACGTAGCCTCAAATGTGACTTTTCAGCCTGCAAGTGATCCAGCTATGGCTAAACTCCAGTTTCAATTGGACTTGACAGTGGGGCAGGGGACGGACTTTTGGAGTGCCTCTGCTGGTTCCAGGTACGTCATACAATGGCTTTGTACTACATTATGCAATGTATTAGGTGTACGTTTAGTTATAATGCACCTACTGATGGATTCCCATCAGTGTAAGTGAGATCAGAATAAAGCCCCACAGAAGGCTTATGAAAGCCATTCAAAGGCCTGTCTTTTTACGTGTTGCTTTTATTACTGGTGTTTGCTCCAATGGCTTGTGTCATGTACTGTAGAAAACCAGAGTAAAAGCCAGTCCTCTTAAAGGCTTTACAGTAGAAGCAAAAGACAAGCAACAACAGGGTGGACACAAACGCGATGAAAAGGGAGAAGTATAAGCAGAAAGTAATGCAATATTGGCTAATATGGCAGGAAATGTGAAGGCAGTTCCGTAGCATCACTGTTGTCAATGTTTTGATAGCTTTTGCAAGCAAGGAGAAGAGGCCAGCTATGGAGAAAGATAATGAAGCAGCCATTGCAAACATTAGCGAGATCCTCCTAGACAGGTGCAGCATTGTGAGAAAGCCCAAAATCCCTGCTTTGAAAACTTACCAAGTCCAACAATGGAGTAGTCTGGTCTCCTGGGCTAGTGGCAGGAAGAGTCCATCTGTATAATGGTGGTGAGAAATCTGTGGTGAAGCCTTCACAGCCAACCAGTAGGTTGCTCAATGAAAAAGAGGGGGTCTCAGGGAGAAACAGATTCTTTTGTATTTCCGTTTGGAGTTGGATGAGCTCGACTGCAGCAGGCTAAATTCTTTTGCTGGTATGAAACATGTAATAGTGGCACTGCTTTTCAAGAGCGATGATATGACAGAACATGAACACTGTTGGTTTTGAGGCAGTTTGCCACTGAATTGTGTTTCAAGAGAAATGGGGAATTGCTTGCAAAAATGTGGCAAGCAGGAAAAAAATAAAAGGGTGAAAAATGGAACGGATATTAGTCACAGGGAGGAATAAACATAGAAAGATAATAAGGGGAAAAGCGGAATGAGAAAAAGGAGTGTGCCAGACAGATCTTCAGACAGTACCATGCATTGTGGAAGATTAGCTTCTGGAAATAACAGAGGTAGATCATCTCATTTTATTTACTTTGATGTCTTTCATTCCTGTAGAAAAATGTTGATTTTTCTCTTCCCCTTTTACTTGAATGGCCTCTGAAAAAAACACAGGATTAAGTTACAAAAATAAGGTCTGTTGTAGTCAAACAAGTTTTGCAGACACAAACATTACTCAGAACCTTGCAAAATCTGGAAGTGTGAAAGATTCATATGTTCTAAGTCAATACTTTTGCAGTATTTCTTTTGCCTTCTGAATACAACTTCACATCCTCTGCGTAGTTTTACTGTGATTATCCTGGAGACAGTGAAGTCTCTTTGGTCGCTGTCTCAAGTGATGACAAACATTTTTTTGAGCAATCGCTTGCACTGTCTGTTCTGAAATAGTTGCAAGTAGTATAAATAGCTTTAATGAGCATTAGCTTCAGCAGTCAGTCCTGAGCTGCATGGGTTGCTTGGAATCTCAGACCCCAACTATTCCTTTACTGTTCCTCTGTTTTAGGTGGCCTGAGTGAATTGGGCCCATGTTGTTTGTTGTTAAGCACCCAGCACTCATTGATATCAAGGTTTAATTTCCCATATACTCCTGAGCTCAGCAGCTTTTTCTGCGCCCAGGAGGACTGGCAGATAGCTCATAATTTGTAAATCTATTAAAATTGAGTTGGCCCTGCTCCAGTTCCCTCAGAAATTAGTGGCCAGTCTCCATTGGACTTTCATGCATTCAGATGCTCGCATCAAAAAGT
Organism: Alca torda; assembly: GCA_008658365.1. Classification (NCBI taxonomy): domain Eukaryota; kingdom Metazoa; phylum Chordata; class Aves; order Charadriiformes; family Alcidae; genus Alca; species Alca torda. The sequence goes on along the minus strand of CM018077.1, from coordinate 74,280,388 downwards.
TTGTGTTTGATTTACTTTTGTGTCCTGTATACTGGCTAGAGCAAAGAAAGTATGAGGGCTGCTGCAAGAGACTTCTCGCCTCACCCTTCTGCTTATGGAGTTACTTGTCAGAACTCTCAGAGGTGCCAAAACTCTTGAGTTTCAATCCAATGTGTGTGGACTTAGGGGTTCAAAGGATGAAACTAAGGACATGTATGAATTGTTTCGTAAGTCGTCTCAAAAATTTCTCGTAGACACTGACCTGTATTCAGTTGTGCATGTATTCATTCGTCCTTTTAGCACGTTCCTTCATCAACTCAACACTCTCTGACTTCTGGAGCACTGCAAAAATTACTTGTTAAAGTGACTGTAGGAGTAGAGCTGAAGCAAATAGGTTTGTGCTCCTGTTTGAGTCTGAAATAGAAGAGGGTGAAGAAGGGAGGTAGGTTTAATTAAAATTAGGCCTGATTTTTATTAAAATTTTAAATGCAATTTAATTAAGTGTAATGTGAGAGAATGAGAAGTAGGAAAGCATGGTTTCTTGTGTTTTTGAATTGATACAGGGAATTTTATGTATACAATTTTTAGTATGATTTTTTAAAAAAATTATCAAACCAGATAAATATGTCATATTGTCATGACAGGTATAACCAGGATATTAAACTGAAGACGTATTCACTGGAGTAGTCATAGGTAAGAAGAAAGCTCAAAAGCTGGGAGAACAGCTAAATAGAAAGATGGAAGGAGGCACCTCATGGGAAGGTGCAAGAGAGAGGAGACAGGGGAATGACGAATTTGTCCACCCACAGTGATGAACTCACACTTTCTCTAATAATACATGCAATGTGTCTTTGTTTTTCCCCTCAGGTATGTCATCGCTAACAATAGGATGAAGGTGGTATCGGTCAAGAGGGTTGGAAGAGCTTTTTCACTCGTCATACTTTGCGCCAATGCATCTTTGCATATGGCTTGTTTGGTAGGAACGTGGGGAATGAAACATTCTGCGTCTAATTCACCCCAACTATAAATCTGGTTGACATTAAGTGATTTACAGCATGGATGTACTTGATTCAGTATAGCTACTGGAAGGAAATTATTTGTTTATTTTAGACTGTTATTTTTAAGTGCTACAGAAATGGAACAACCTGATCTTGGAAGGGGGAGGGAAAGCACGATTCTCTGCCCACGTAAGTTGAGTGCCTGGTTTGGTTTTAGTGAGTACTAGCTTGGATTTAATTTCTTAGAGGAAGAAAATTCTTAGTAACCTAGGTTTGTTCATTGGTTTGCTCAGAGGAAAGGTTTTTTTCAAAAAGAAATGCTGTCTGCTTTCCTTCTTTAACATGCTCTGCTACATCTCCAAGCAGTTCTTTAATTTGAACCATCTGTTCTTCTGCCACTACATCAACTGACAAGGGAAGGAAGTGACTTCAGATTTTCAGCTATTTGTAGTTTTGATTAGTATGTCTATGTAAGCAGCTATTAAAAGCAAGAAAGAATGTATAAATGGAGAAAGATACTTATCCAGTTTAACTAGGTCAACAAAAGAGCTGAGTTTCCCCTTAGCCACAAAACTACCTACAAGTCCCATTTCATTTCAGAGGGAAAGAAAAGAAGTGTAAGTTGCTCATGCTTGACTTCACCAGACATTAATATCCTATATCTGAAGAATGGGTCTAAATATATTAACTTTTACCAGCTAAGGTGCTAGGAACTTGCCCAACAGAAACTTCAGCTGATGTTAGAATATTTCATATAGGCTAATTAGCTTTTAAGAGATTATTTTATTATTATTACCACAATGTATATTCTCCCTTCATTATTTCCATGTACCCATAAAGTACACATATGCTGCCCAGAAGTGGAAAATAAGTGGAATAAAATGGGTGCGTGAGCTTTATGAATAGTCAGGATGTGCAGCGGTGCCTTTTGCTTCCTTTGACTGTAAGCTCTTCTAGTACAGTGCACAGCTCAAGTAATCACTGTATCACCTGTTGAGTCTCATCTGAAGTCACTTTTAATTTGTACTTAACTTTTGAAAATCCATTCATCCATCTAGTTAGTTCACTGGAATAATGCATCAATTGGCTAGTCTCTTCTCTTCTATGCACAGCAGGGACGACTATTTGCAAAATCAGTGTTAAATAGAGTAAGGCCTCCTTAGCTCAGTCAGACTCCTACCTGGAAAGGCAGCACCCCTTCTTGGTGCCGCATGCCCACTCTCCTCATTGACTCTACTTAGGTTACAGGTGTGTAGGCTAGGGAGCAGTATTAAGAACCAAGTTTAGTAGTTTGGCATTATGTGTAAAAATTAAATTTTATTTGGGTTTATTAGAGAGAGCCAACAGGTTTTCCTATCTGACCCATAGGCCAGCCTACTGTTTGTCATCTATTTTTCCTGAGGAAAACGCAAGTTAAAGGTTCAAGTGGGACTACTGTTAGTGATCTCTATTAGACTTGTGAATTCACTGGATTTGCATATAGATCTGTGGAGAAAAAAAAGGCAGAAGGTACCATTTCAAGGTACCTCACAAAAATCTTTATAGTTCACTAAACCATATTACCTCACTGAATCTTTGGAGGTGAAGTAAGGTGAACCTCAGAGACCAATGACTTGCATACACAATTAAGGGTAAAGTGTTTGCATCCAAAAATAAAGGGTGTCATCTGTGGTGACTAGCACAATATACCAATATACATGCAGAGTCAGTTTTGGAGATGAGCAACCAGAATAGCCGCTGAAGGCCCCAAAGCCTGGGGACATCCCGTCAGGCTGAGTTAAGAAATTATAAGTCATCTAATGTGGGAATGAAAAGAAGGGTAGCTTAGCCTCTGCCTAGAGCCCCAACAGGTAAATGGCTCTGCATAAATGTCTGGATCAATTAAATTGCTTAACAATAACTATTGTGGCATTGCTGCTTTTGTTAAACCAGAGTCAGTTGTTACAAGTAATGAGCATCACATACAGTTTTAAGTCCTGACATTGTAAATTCCCTCTGGTAGCACCCTCAGGCTTGATCCAAAGTGGAACTTTGATGCTGCAACACTGAATGTTATATTGCTGAGCTTTTATGTGGCTGGCCCAAGGTAAGCAGACACCTCTGTTAAGTGCCTTGGCCCCATACAGGTATGTGGGAAGAGCAAGGTACATCAGGATCAGGTAGTCAGCTTTCTATTAGGAAATGCTGAGGATACTGCGGGATCTCTACCAGCACGTAGCCACCTGTTACACCCTTTATTCCAAAAACAGAGCTTGTCTCTGTCTCTCTCTCTCTCTACTTCTAAAACATGGCAGAAGAGTAGGTGGGGGTGGCCTTTTGAACAGGAGCCTAGTGATTAAAGCACTCCCCCAGGTTGTGGGAAATCTTGCTCAGTTATTGCTTTTGCCTGAGGGAACTCAAACTCACCTCCCAGAGAGTTTCCTAAATAACATATCTGTCTGCTTTCTGCAGTGCAGATACTGGCCCTGCTGTGGAAATAAAGAGAACTGAAGGTGAACTAGGCTAGAAACCAAGAATAAGACAGTGCTTCCAAGGAATACAGTGATTTCTCTTAAAAAAGGGCCATTTCTTTCAAAAGGCCTTTGCCATGCACGGAGTAGGAACCCATCTTCAAGATTTCCTTCTCCATGTGAGAGGGAAGCGAAGGCTTTTACTTCTGGCCAGTGAAACAAGTCCAGTGAGAGGAGAGGAGAACAGTGCAGAGTTCAGAGGCTGGGGGGGTTTTGCATGGCAGACAAATAATGTGTGTTTGAACACCGTGGGGCTGACTGCGGTGTGGTGGTGGCAGCAGGCATGATCCCAAGTTTCTTCCACACTAGCAGAGTGGTTTGACAACTGAACTAAGCATGATATGGTGGCTGTATCCAGAAGCAAAACAATAGCTGCTACTACTGCATGTTATGTGGTGCCTGGTGTGTAGGGGTGTTCTGCAGACGCTTGATGGATCAAGGCAATGGGGAGAGGAGCAGAAGAATGACCAACTTCTGGATTTTGCTTGGTTTAGGTAGGAGATATTCAGTGCTGTTGAGGCTGGGGTGCTTCCTGGCACACAGAGAAGCAGAGCTTTAGGTGCAAAAGTTCATATACGGAGGCACCTGTAGAGTACAGGCATTAAGTAGCAACTGAATCAGGCGTTATAGATCCACCGTCTGGGATTTTGGTGGCATTCAGTATTTTGTTCCTTTTTGGATCTATATTCTTGTCCTGTATATGATCATTATTGTTGCCTCTAGGACTAAGTAAACAAAATTTTTATGCTGTGAGTGAGTTTGTACCATAATATCTGGGCCACATAAAGAGGTGTAAGCTAACATTTGTTCATGACACATCTCTACATGCACTCTGGAGTCCTCATAGCAGCAAGTGTTGACAGAAGTAAATGTGAACACATCATGTGTTACTGGATGGATGTGTCTTTGGACAGTCTTAGCAGGATGATTATGTTTGTAACAGTTACCAGTTTGGTTGGTTCAGTAACTTTCAGCTCAGGGTCTGCTGAAAATTGTACCATGCTGGTGCTGTGAATTTAGGATTCTGTTCTAGTCACCTGGCTGTGTCAAGGCATTACCACTTCTTTCAAACCAGTATCTGAAAGCAGCCAAAGCGAAGGCAATGTCATCTTAACAGACAATTGACTAGCCACTGTATATAATATTGAAGAGTGATATAAACAGAACCAAACAGCAAAATCTAATTCCATACCTTTGGCACTGTCTGTATATTATATGATAAAGCATCATCAGGTATTATACTTACTGACTACAGTGGGGTCTTGGGAAGCAGGGAGATTTAGATCACATTCCAAATCTCAGTGCTATGTGGGAGAAATATTTCTTCATTTGCAGCAACTAAAACTTTGTACTGATTTTATAAGGTGAAGCCCTTAAAAGGCCTTTCAAGCACGGTTGGCTGAACAATCCTTTATGAGTAGGGTTGAGCAAAAATAAGAACATTTCTCCTTATAAAAATTTACGTTTAGTCTGAGCTGGGACAAAATAATTAATGTTCACAAGTTCTCAAGGAACAAAAAGATCCAGGAAATGACAGTTGAAAAATTTATGTTGTTGGTATAGAAATACTTTTTCTTTTTTTTAGGTTCTGAAATGGCACGAAGAACTTGTAGCACATTCATCTGTCTGGAATCCAACTGAACAAATGTAAGATCTTATGATGTAGACATCCCCACCTGAGTATGTCACTGTGGGCTCCATTTTAGTCACTGTACAGAAAGACGCATTTCTAGAATGACATTCATTTTATGTTAAAGCAAACTGTCAAATAGGTCAGATGTATCACACTCCAGAAGTGTAGTTGTCCAAAGTTATGAGATGAATCCTACCTCTTATATATTCACTCTTGTCCCATAGCCAGGGAGAAGTACCTCTCTTGTCGTGTAGGTGCCGTTATGGCTCCAATTGCTCAGTCAGAGGGAGGGACTATGGTTCCCTGTTGGAGCTGTTTTCTCACCAAAATTCCAGATCAGCTGCAATCACAGATGAGATAGTAAAGTATAAGGCCATCTTCTCTTAGCAAAGCACTCCTAAACCCACCCCATTCCTGCCCTGCCCCTGCATCAATGCACCAAACTAGTTATCAGACTATAGGCCATTAATGAAGACGCTGTTCAAACTATTACTCTTTGCATTACCTGCTGGGTCATTCCACTTTTCCTGCAGTCTTGAAGTCTTGATGCCTGAACCATTTTTATTTTATTTTTTTTAACAGGATAATAATGAATAGCAAATGAGACAGTTCTGGCAGAAATTTTCCGAGAAACTGTCATTTGTGCTAAAATTCGTGAAACCTTTTTAGAAACACTTGGCAGTTGTTCAAATACTCTTAGGAAGGAAAAAAAAAGAAAGAGTAATGTGATCTCACAAATCATTGGTGAGCTGAAGTTAGCATTCTGGACTTAATTTGTATTATCTTTTTTTTTTTTTCCCTAAACTATTTGACCCACAATACTTTGCATCCACTTGTGATAAAGGCTCAAACTCCCTTCTTCCTAGTGATTCCTACATTTCCAAATTAGTGAGCAGCTGCCAGGAACGTGTATGTGTGTTTGTGTGAGTCTTTGATAACTATGATCAACAAAGGTATTTGAACTATAGCATAACTTCATTGACAAATAGCCTGCTAGTTCTATTAACTCTGTTTAACCCAAGAGTTGCTTTCGGAGGTTGGATCTTCTTTACTATAATGATATTGTGTGCAAGCTTAAAAGTAGTTAGCTGTGAATGCATGCTGGACAGTAACGAGCTTATGATTATGCCTTACATCCTTGGGATGGTAGCTTTCCATTCACTTGAATTAAGACCTTGGATTAGAAATAAGTCTTTAAATGACCTGCGCACTGATAATATACAGGCAATTACAGTGATCCTTCTTGTGCAGGCTACGTAGTCAGGAACATCGGACTACAAATCTCAAATTTAACAGTGGAGAGACTACCACCTCCTGGCATTGTAGACAAATAGACAAAAATCATCCAGCCTGGGTGGCTCAAGTTAGCTGGGGCCATTTGTAGAGTCTAGACTGCTCTTGACCCGGTGGCATTATTAATAATAATAAAGCCTGAATGCATTTTTATAGCATGCTTGTATGTGAAAGCCTTTGGGCATTTCACAAAATACAACCAAACACAACAGTTATTTTCCATTAAAAACTGCAACATACCCCAGTGAAATTGGAAACATTCAAGAGACTAAAAAATAACTACTAGATACCTAACAGAGCACAAAAGATAGAGCAACCACCCACAGTTCATTAGATTTCTACACATGCCAACCCCTCCTGGCCATACTGACATCAGAGGGAGATCTTTCACGACATCAGTGGGAGAAAGATGAAGCTCAAAGTGAACTGTAGGAGAGGTCTCAGTGAGGGAATACAGACACCGGTGCGCTCAGCTGTGCCTGTGCAGATTGAACTGAAAGATATATTTCTCAGAGCCAGCTCTAACCGGATTAATGATATTGCTGCCTTTTAGAACCGAAACTTCCTTTTGCTAGAGGAGGATGATGATGAGATGGGAGCTCTGTGTGTTGACGTTTAGACCTAGGATGAAGACTCAGATCTGTATTTGAAATATCTTGTGGTTTAAAGGAATTCTGTACCACCTCTTTATGGTTTTCCTTGATGTTTTGCTCTTTGTACATATTCTGGCAAACTCTTGTTATCTCGGCTAAAAGGTGATCAACATAATCTTTGATTTTTTAAATCTCCAGAGTTGATAAAAATGCTGGTTTTCCAAAAGGCTTGGCACACTGGAGATATAACTACTTTTTTGGTTGGGTTGAAAGGGAGCTAAACTGTTCAAAAAATGTTGTGCTACTTTTTAAAAGTCTGCAGTTCTTCCTTAGGCTTGTAAATCCTCATTTATGTAAACCACAGTCTTTTGTGGTGAAACTGCTCTAACATTTTTTCATCATTGTAATACGCTGTTTCTCTCCCAGTTGTTTTGGGTAAGGATATGGTCTCAATTACCATATTATCAAAAAACACCCCCACAAATAGCTTTCACTTCCAGCAATCATAAACTGCATAGTTTTTCTTATTTTAGCAGAGAGTACCTTCACAACACTGCATACCAGATCAGATCAAAGCAAAAAAACCATCGCTGCCACAAAATGAAAAGGAACAGATATCACAAAGCCTGCATTTGTTCAATTCAGGAAGGGAGAATAAAGATTCCAAATGAATTGGAGAATAAAAGCACGATAATTAAGAAGGTGGCCTTTGGTGTGGTCACCTCTGTTGAGATTCAGTCTAACAGAACGTTGTTGTTGTCTCTACTTGTTCTGTAATGGCCCCACCCTATTCATTTGTGTAGAAGAATGGATCAAAGTGAGCTTGAAGATAGACAAAGTTTATAAAAACAGAAAACTCATTTTCTCATACATTCTTCGGTGCCTGAGGCAGAGGTATTGATTGTAAGGCAACCGAAACAAGCTAAGCTATTCTTGCCTTCTATATGTTTGAACACTTGTAATTGTGCAATAGGCAGTGAAACAACCCAGAATGACGCACAAAGTGCAGTACAAATGAGAGACAAAAGGAGCTGAATTGTTTAAATAAAGCAAGGCTGTGAAACCGAGATTCAGATGGGATTTCATCTTGTAGATGCTTCACAGAAAGGAAAAAAAAAAAAAATCATTACCTTGCTGAGTGGTTTTGTCTTAACTGTCAGTTCATATGGCAACTGTATGCTGTATAAATAAAAGTGTGTTTGGGTTTGTTTTTTTTTTTTTTTAACCTGAAGAGTCAGTGCATTTCGCACAGGCCCATTAACTTGTCTATTACAAAACTGGCTTGTGCTAGATCCAGGAGTAGGATGTTGAGGAGAAAATGAAAAGGATCCTTTGTAATAGAGTGTGTCTCTTTTGCCTTGCATAGGGCCAATGCAAGCATCTTAGGCATGACTCTGAGGGCTCAAAGAGGGACTTTGGTGATTTCAGGAACCCTGAAGAAATAGGTTCTCTGTATTTCCCATAAAAAGGTGTAATTCAAGGTTGTTTGCAGAATCAGTTGCACTTAAAATTTATAGGGCTGATCCATGGTGTTTGTGTTGCCTAATTCCCAATCGATTTTTACAGTTTTGCCTCTGTTTGCCTGTACACCATCTTAACTGTAGAAGTACACATCTACTGCTCATCTTGTGTCCACAGGACTGGTTTGTGGACAGCCTGTCAGACATGTTTGACGGTCCACTAACCTCCTTTATGTGTCCAGGCATGCTCAGGTCTACATGTTTCAGCTGTGTCAGCACCTCTGTGTACTGGTTTGCTGCTTGTATGGTCATGAAGCTGGTTTTGAAGAGGGCTTTTGAGGTTGCCCTCTGCGGGGTGCATAGTATACACAGGGTGGACAGATCTGCCCAGAGATGAAAGTACATCTCCGGGGATATCTTATTCTATTTGAGGGAGTGGAATGAGTTCTGCTGGTGTGAGATGCCCTGATACTGGTGTAACTGTATCCTTGCTAGGACTGATCCTCATCGCTGGCTGGGGTACTTCTACTGCTGCTGTTTTACTGGTATGGACCAACAGTAAAGCAACTTGCATTGATGTGGCAGTGTAGAAGAATGTCAGTGAGGGAATAAATGGTACTTACACCTAGCTGAAGGCTTCTGTTTAATCCTAAAGCAGAGAATGGTCAGAGCGTAAGGAGGAACTAGGCTTCCAACTTGTGCGAAGAAAGGTTCATTGCCAAGCCTCTCCAGCCCCTCCCTTGGATTAACCTGGACATGTGCTTCTTCAGTAAGATAAATTGTGTTCACTTTCCAGTGTGCTGACTTTGGGGTAAGGGGGAAAACAGTCAAATCAGATATGTTCTTTTTTATTTTAATTAAGTCATCTGTATTTGAAGGTGGTGACAACTGAGCTTCAGGCTCCTCTTGTTCATCACATACTCTGGGAAAAGTTCCAGTCTGATTTTAGCTTTGCTCATAACAGAAAGCTTGTATTGGTTTCCTAGCCCTATAATAAATTGCGAATTCTGTCATCAGCTCTAATGGTATAATGAAATTTCAACAGTTACACAATGTGCAATGTTCTTGTCTTCTAAGGTCCCCAGATGAATGGCCAGCTACTGCTGGGGAAGATGGGAGCTTCATACAACACGGAAACTTTCCTTTGGATGAGAGTGGTTTTGCTGTTACTGAGAATTCCCATTATGCCTCAAGGGGCTCTGCCCTGCTCTTTGTTTTCTCTAGCAACGTGAGATCTGCCACGTCAATGCAGATCATTAAGATTTCAAGGCTGGTATCCTGCCTGTAGCTAAATTTAAGGCACTATGGTTCACAGGCGGCTGAAGTCCCACTGGTTCAATCCTCCACACTTCTACCTCTGCTGTAGTTAACTTTGTCACTGCTCTGTCCTGTGCTCTCCCCTCCTCCCTGGTCACTGAATGTGCAGGTTTTTTCATGTTCAAACATGAAAACATGATTGTTCAAGACTGTGGACATGAGGAACAGCCCTTCTCAAGGTTCTTTTTGGGGATTGCTTTACACCCTTGGATAAGAAGCTTAAATTCTTCCTGCAGGTCCTATCCATAAAATGATTTCTCCTTTTCTTAAATCCATCAATAGCATATATCTTCACATCCATGGTTGTAGAGAGTACCCTGACAGACTCTAGGGTAAATTATCTATTGCATTTTACTGTCTTGAGTTTCCTAGCCATGTCGCTGAATTAATCTCATTCTTGAGTTCTTTAATATAACAGGCTGATCAGGTTTTGCTTCTAGGTGCTTTTACTAGGGCTTAACAGCATTACGTACTGTCCTCTCTTCCAGTTTTGTCACCCTGTGGCACTGTGAAAGGCAATGTAAAGCTGGCTAATGAAAAATTATTCCTGCATAGATGGATGTAGATATATATTCCATTTGTATGGATCATCTCAGGAGATATGGAGAAGGCAGTCACAGCCTTTATGCTCCAATGGTGCTCAGATGCTGGAGTAGCAGTGGCTTTACAAGGCGTTCATGTGACTTAATACTTTGGTGGGAGCCAACCCATAAAATTAGATAGCTGCAATTAAAACATAAAGGCATTTCTCTCCTCTTACCTATATTCTACAGCCAAGAATCAAAACTATCCTTGTGTTGACTCTTCTTAAATTTATATCTGCATTTCATTGCTGGCATTTAATGAAATCCATTTGGATTTGTGGAAGTCATCTAGCCAACACTGCGTTACTGCTTATTAGGACAACCAGCAGGTAATATAGATAGATCCAAAGCATCCAAACTGTAGTGAACTAGGTGGTTGAAAACATGCTAGGCTGTCATGGTTTCAGCTGGGATGGAGTTAACTTTCTTGCTAGCACCTGGTGTGGGGCTATGTTTTGGATTCAGGATGAAAATAGCGTGGATAGCACACTGGTGTTTTCAGTTGTTTCTAAGCAGTCAAGGCCTTTTCCTCCTCTTTACACCGCCCTGCCATCGAGCGGGCTGGGAGTGCACAAGTTGGGAGGAGACACAGCTGGGACAGCTGACCCCAACTGACCAAAGGAATATTCCATGCTGTATGACATCATGGTCAGTATATAAAACTGGGGGAAGGAGGAGGAAGTGGGGACATTCTGAGTTATGGCATTTGTCTTCCCAAGTAACCATTACAAGTGATGGAGCCCTGCTTTCCTGGAGATGGCTGAACACCTGCCTGATGATGGGAAGCAGTGCATGAATTCCTTGTTTTGCTTTGCTTGCATGCATGGCTTTTACTCTACCTGTCTTTACTAAACTGTCTTTATCTCAACCCATGAGTTTTTTCTCACTTTTACTCTTCCGATTCTCTCCCTCATCCCATCTGGGCTTCGTGGTCCTAGTTGCTGGCTGGGGTTAAACCATGACCTAGGCTTATTTCAGTCTTCAGAGCTTCTACCTGAGGTTATGGGCATCAGGGACAGGATTAAGTCAAGATTTGCCATTGCAACAACATTGCCAGGTGTAGGAAATATTGCCACAAAGATTCATGAGTGTAACACAGAGGTCCTTAATCTGACAAACTGAAGGAGAACCTCTTATTCTGATGGAGGTGGCTGTATGCTTTGATGATCTTGGTGTGTAGCCATTCTGTGCCTTTCTCTGGTGATGTATTTGCTGTATGTAATACAGTACCTAGAAACACTGAATAGCGTTCTGGATCGTATTGTGCCAGATACTGCATAGACAAAAAAACCAACCAAACAATCCAGAAGGCAATAAAAGAAAAACTTGAAATATCTTACTCTGCTGCTGATTGATAGATTGCTAGAATTCTGGTTTGTCACCTTCTGTTTTTATACTTTCCATAGGAGACGTTCTAGCAAGATATTCACAGGTTTCTTTTAAGGATACTCGATCTGTGGAGTTTCTGATGGGTGGTGCAGCTCCTGTTGGATCCTGTCAAATTTGTGGGTGCAAAGCACCTTCCCCATTTAAATCCTTGCTGACTAGGTCTTCTCCATTTCTTTCCTTGCCATCTGGAATGTGCTGTGCATGATGATCAGTCAGAAGAAAATGCATTTTTTTCTGTAACACTTGGCAGGGAGCTGGCAATAAGAAACCTTTGTTGCCAGAATCCATGTTCTCTGTGGGGGTGGCTCAGATGGCACTGAATTAACTCAGAGGCATAAAAATGAAAAGTATTTATGGTAATTTTTATTGATGGTAAGTAACTAACCCTACCTCTAGGGCAACTGATCAAATTAGCTTTAAGAACAGGAAAATGGGCTTCTCTGAATGGCCCTTTGACTTTGTTTTTATGGAGACATCCATCTGTCCATTCCACAATAATTCTTCTTCAGTTTACACAATGCCTGGTCCCTAGAAATCAAGACTTTATGACAAAAAGGCATATTTTTATTCCTTCTATACATTTTTTTTTAATTCCTTGGTCAAATTAGATAGGGCATAGGGTCATGGGGTAAAAGAAAAAAAGATTTTAGGTGTCTACAGTTTTAGTGACTGCCAGTAGTTGCTTGGAAAAGAGGGACTCCTATTAGTGTCTTATTCCTATTAGAATGCTCTTTTCCCTCCTATTGAAGGGAAGGACTAGCATTACTGATTAATCCCTTGCCCAGCCTGAGACCACAGCCTGCTGACCAGTCAGCACATGTAGCTCCAAATCAGATGCAGCATGTGCTATTGCTTGCGCAGGCTAACGGATGAGGGCATGGAAGGGAACTGAGGGGTACCGTGATTACAAAGGAAAGTGGTTGTAACTGGGGGATGTAGGGCACACATCTGCAGGAAACTCAGCTCCATCAGTTGTGTTGCTCATAGAACAGCTCATTGACCTTATGCCTATTAGTTCCCTAATTCTCCACCCCGTACAGCAGGGACTCGAAGAACAATAGGGAGAATGTCAACCTAGTGAATCACTGTTGACTGTGTCCTCCACGTTTTCCTTATTTGGAGAGCCATTTTTGCTCAGGTATGCTGAAAATCCACAAAGTGGCTAGGTACTAAGCCCTCAGACACTCAGACAGGTGTCTCAGAAGACATTTAGGAGACTAATTCCAAGGTTCATGAACTAGATTTTGAAATAAGTCTAAAGAATTTAGATGTGGGATTTGGGACCAAATTCCCTTAGGCTTCTTTACTCTCCAAAGGCAAGATATTCAAACAATCTTGACCAAACTGGGATAATTAGAGTCCTTCATCTTACCCCTGCAGCATATCTATTATACTCGTCTAATGGGTGTACTATTCAACCGCGTCAGGGATCTTTGTTAATTTAGTGGGAATAAGGAATTAATCATCAGTATCTCTGCTAAGAAGTTTGTGTTTACCATCAACATGCCCAGTAGATGTGCAGATGTTAGCCTGATGTGAAATTATAGTTAGACATCATCTTGCACTTGGCCAGTTCATTAACCCATGTCTTATAGGCCTTTGCGACTGCATTTGGCACAGGGTTAGAGATTTCAAGATGTGCTGGTATTTGTTTACTAAATGTGGTTGGGGTAACATTCCAAAGAAAGAGAAGCATAGTTTGTGCTTCGTTTTACTTACAGACTTGTAGCTTTGAGGTGCCCTTTAGGTACAACTCTTCTCTCGAGTACCATGAACCTTCATCTCTCACTGATGTATTCGGGACAAAATCCTGTGTCAGGTGATACAGCATTGCCAGAAAGCTCTCCAAGCTGAAGAACTGGGTAAGCTGTGATTCCTTTCTTGACTTTTAGATTTACCTAGCAGCCATAAGAGCCTTAAAGCCTGCAATTCACTGGAGTGTCATTTTTGTCTCTTTTTACAGCAAGAGTTGCAGAAATCAGAGGACTGCTTGTTTTCTTCATTTGTCATTTTTATTCCCATGTCCAATCCACTGAGCAGGAATACAGAGTCAAGTGCCAAATCAGACAAAGCAGTTCCTGTTAGTGTGTGTGTTATACTACATGCTTTAAAAAAAAAAGCACAAATACCAAACCAAAACTGGAAAAAACCCTCCAGTTCTATGCTCCATGTTTGTCTTTATAGGAGCGTATGAATGAATTACACTGTGGACTTTCTACTCAGCTCTTTTTCACTGGGTTATACTTGACAGGCTTTTTGGAAGACACACTTCTATTTTGTTTCATTGTTTGTGTTGTTCCCCTGTTGTTCGTCTAGTGCCAGCATCTCATCAGGATCCAACAAGAGGCTAATAAATGAATCCTGACTGTCCTGTGGCAAGAGCTCCAAGGTGGGTAAAAGCCAAGGAAGTCTTGGAACTATTAGCAGTGTTTAACAGTGCTTTCAACACTGTTTTCAATTGAGAAAGTCAACTGAGAAGATTTATATGGTGGTTTGTGAGAAATGTTGATATATTGATTTTTGTTTGAAGGGAAAAGACACAGACCACCTGACCTAACTGCTCATCTGTTAATGTTTGCCCAGGAGGGCATTATATGAAATATAGAGATGTTATATGGATTTTTTTTCCTCCCCCAAAAAGGTGTCTAGTCATCAGTGGCACAGTCGCTCATAGGTACCAAAGCAGTATTTTGGAACAACACGTCTAGAGGTAGGTAATCCATCAGAATAATGAAAAGGTTGAGGGTGTAAAACCTCTCTGCTGCTTTGAAATGCCATTTTCCAAGTCATTTGCAGCTGTGCTTTATGTCCTATTTGGACTTTAGACCAGCTCCTTCATGTTGCTTTATGTGAAATAAATAAAAGGCTCAGATATTGCCAGCCTTGGGTAGTCAGTCACATCTGTCAGAGGTCTTACATTTACCTTCCTCGGGTTTAATTTACTAATGTCAGTGGGGTTACAGTGATGTGAGGTGAATAGGTACAAAAGCTGATTCAGGCCTCCGGTGTCCAGAGCACAGATCTGGTAACAAAGAACATCACTTCAGTTTTAGGAACAACCCCTCTCTCCCCATGTCGTTCTTGCTACTGCCCCATTGATCATTCCTTCGTGAAAGATCATTAGGTTTATAAGCCAGTTTCTTTCTGGTGTAACCCCACTGGGTGCTATGCGGTTACACCAGGGAGAGACTTGGGACGTTTTTACTGTACTCAGTCACGTGAGCCATGTAAAGACAGCCTTCCCACGCAGAGTATTTGCACAATGCTTTCCTGGAATTTGAGGGTGAAACACATCTTGCCTGTTGTGCTTGAGGCATTTCACCCGATGAGACAGAGCCCTGCTTGCTCCATCACATTAGCTGGATTAGGTCAGCAGTGACAGTCTTCCAATTGTATCACCATGAGTTTGTCTTCATCTTGTACCTGTTGACCAGCATCGAAGACAAGTTACTGGTCTGGACAGACCTTTTGCTTGACCCAGATAGATAAACTATTTTTATATTTTTTGAGCAGCCAGTATTCTTTCGAAAAGAACATTTTGGGGTGTGCCAGGAAAATTGATTTGGAGGTGTTTGAAAAGTATCATGAAGAAAATTCCTGAAGTGCAGCTGCTACCAATAAATTGTGATGACAATTAGCTCTGTTTGAGAAACGTCGCTGTAGTCAGCTTTTACGTGGTCCATTAGGCTGAATAGACCTAAGCAGTTTGTCCCCTAAATAGCTCATCCAAGGATCCTTTTACTGATTGCTATTATCCCTGGGTTGGACCAGGTTGCTGAAGCACTGCCATGTTCCCTGCTTCTGTCCTTACTATGTGGGATGCTAGGGCTGTTTCCACAGAAGCGGAGGGACTCTTCCCCTTCCCTCCCTGGGGTATAATCAGAGAAACTTAGTTTGGAAGCTCCTCAGGGGTTTGGCCTGTTTACAGTTGAGGTCACATGGGAGCAAACAAATTGCTGGTTATCAGTTGCTGAAATCAGGGCTGATCCCCAAAATAAACAAGGATGAAGGCTCTTCAACCTCCCAAGAAGTAGAGGACTACTACTTTTTAATAGACTATTCATCCATAGTTTGAAAGCTGTCATTGATTTATAACATTTTTTTCATTGCATCTATCCCAGGCTCTGGGCTGTCATACCCTGGGGTGGGGGGTGGGGGGGGGGTGTTCTTTTCCACTCTGTTCTCTCCCTGAGTATTTTAAATACATGTCTTCATTCCAAATAATCTTGTAAAGGGAATTTCATCTTCCTGGTTCCTCCTCAAGTCAAATTCCGCCTCTGTCCTTTTGTAATCAGATGCTGAAATAAAATCTATACAGAGGCTGCTGGGGAGCCGTTCTGTTTGAGGCACAGTTGGGGGAAATTAGTGCCCAGAAAAGAAATAAATGGGTCATGGGTTTAGAACAGATACAACCCTCTTAATATGCTTCAGTTATTTGAGTTATGTAAAAGCGTGTGAGAGAAACACAATGCAAACTGCTGACAAATGGAGATGACAAATGGTGAGGTGTTTATTTATCCAAGACCTGATCTATCTATTTACTTGCTTAATCCCTGTAGAAGATATATTTTGGTGATAAAATCAGCCAAAACTTCCCCAGCTGTCTCCCTTGGTCAGTACCCAGTGGATTGCTGGTGGCAACTAAAATTTATCCTCAGAAGCGGGTAAAGTCAGCGGAATGTCACAGTCCCCAAGGGGTTGTGGTGTTTTTTCTTTTTTTTTTTTTGGTTCCCCCGCTTAGGTTGTGGGTAACAAAAATAGTATAGGTTACTACATTTCGGTGTTTTCAGTTGATCAGGTCCATGGGTCCTATCTGTCTGAATAGCTCTCTTGCTAATGTGTGTAGCTGGTTCTGTCACAGAGAGCTCCTATCCCTTCTCTCTAATAGAGTGTCACTTTTGCTTGTATAATGCATGCAGTCGCACAATTTATACTGCGCTTCATGCTTCACTTCCTAGCATTCTCGTCTCTTTTCTGCCCAAGTGAGGCTATGAGTTTGTTTGCTTTTTGGTTAGTTCAGCTTAAAACTATGGAAACTCATAAGATTCTCTGTTTATACAGCCTATCTTTGTTTTTTGCTTTCAGTTTCAGTAAACAACACAGCTGTAAGAACCCACCACAAGCTGCAAAAAGCACAGAATAGCCCTGCTATCCTGAGATGAGCACATGCTCTTCATTCCTCTATTTCTTTGAAGTGTTCCAAGGTTGCCAGGTGAGTCATTTAATATATCATTCAATATGACAGGATTTAAATGGATCTGCTCGTTATGATATTTGGCCAATCTTTGAACAGAGGGGGGGGATCCCATTAAAAAAATTCTCTGATGTACCAGGTGTACATATGAGTCTGAGCTGCAACCTAGAGCTCTGAATGACATTGGTAATGAATATTAAGAACTTCATTTGAAAAACCACGTTTAATTGCACTCATAATCAGTAGGGGAAGAAACAGCCCTGCCTAATATTTATGAATTAAAGACACGTGCTGGAAAGACTACCACAGTCATGAAAGAAAGCACACACACAAGAATAAGTAGGGGAAAAGAATAGTAAGTAGTCATCAACACAGGCCGTATTAGGTTGCCTAGTGTACAAGAGGGACATATTAATATTGCACTGCTGTTTTTTAAGGTCTTAAACCTTGACTTTGACAGATGAAAATATTTTTATTTAACATAAAGAATTACAGAAAAACCTTGGTTTGCATTTTGAGGTAGTATAGAGACACAACAATGCTATAATGTGAAATTAGTATGATACCCCCATGCAGCTAAGCCAGGTAACCCCATATCCTGGCCTTCGTTGCTGGAGCCCACATTCATTCTTGTTTCCCAGAAGTGCTAGACTGGTGTCCCATGTCTCCTCCCTTTCTCCACCTCTGCCTTGCTCCTCATTCTGGCCTCTGACCAGTTGGCTGTGAGCTCTCCTCCTCTTCCATTGCATTTGATATAGTGTATTCCTTCTACCAGCTAACCTGATTCTGGTCAGGCCTTTTTCTTTACTGGCTTCCAACTCCAGTCTCTTTGCCCACATGGTTGCAGTTTCCCTCCCTTTCTTTCACTCCTTTGCTATTTATTTCCTTCACCTCTAGTTTGTTTCTTTGGGCTCTACTTTTTTTTTTTCCCTTCGGTGTTTTTGTCCAAAAGCTGCTGCTTCTTCTATACTGCCTGGGAGTGAGAAAGTAGGCAACTGCTAACATGGGTGATGGAGGATGCTGAGTTTGTTACAATGCCTAACCCTGGTCCAGAGTAATCAGGACCTTTGGCTGTGAAGAAAAAAAAATTTCTGTATTTTTCCTCTGTACCTACACTGAAGGATTTTTCAGTTGTTCTTTGGGGAAGGGGCATGAACGGTCTGAACACATTAGGGCTCTATTGAGTTGGAAGATTCTCAGTGAAATAACACCAGGGATATAATTATTCAATGTGTGCAGCTAGCAGCTTTTGCAAAAAAAATGCCAGAAAGATTGAAGGCAAAATTAATTATGTAGAGCACAGTAAATCTCTTACTCAACACCTCCATAGCCTATATATGGCTCCCTTTTTAGGATTCAGCGTGGGCTTATTGCAGAGCTGAATGGCTGAGTTACCCAATCATAGTGAGGTACTGTATGCATCAGTTGAGCATGATAAAGCACTCCTAATGTGTCTACAATGCAAGGTATTTTAATTCCGACGTGCGTGTTGCAGGAAGACACAGCGCTTTTCCACACCAACACATGGACAGACTTAGGTGGGTGGTAGTACCGTTGGTGGAATAAAACTCCTCACAAGTGGTGACATATTTCTCGCTGGGTCCTAAATATAATGTCTGAAAAACCTGACTTATATTTGGCTGGCTTTATAAAAGTGACAGTTCTTGTTTATATTAGAAAATAAGTTAAATACATTTTTGTGCCCTTAGTAGAATATGTAATTCTTTGCTTCTTTTTAGGGTCTCTCAGGGAAGAAAGTGGTTCTGTTCTACTTACAAGCTAACAACTGCAAAATTACAGCATGAGTCAATTCTTCAGAGGAAGTACTCAGGCACCTGCTTAATTTTTGCCATGTAGAGCAACTCCTCAGATTTCAGTGGTGAGAGATTAGACTCTTGACTCCAGAACTATTCCTCTGCCTTACCTCATTTTGGCTCGTTTATGTTTGTAAGGATCCTACTTTTACCAGGTGCTTTCTAATTTCCTCTTCTCAGGAAGAGCACAAATCTGTAGCACAGAGATCTACTTCCTTTCAGTATCTTTGGGCCACATCTCTGCTGGCATTCTTTTTTGTCTTTCTTTTCCTACCCTTCCATTGTAGACAGCCAGAGTAATAGCATGAAAATTTCTACGGAAGTGCAGAACACCTGGGACTGGGACCTTATTACCTCAGGTGTATAAGCCTAGAATAAAACCTGAGGCTGTTCGGCAGGGCCGGTCTAGCTTGTGAAAGGTTTTCCTCTGTTCTCACCACTGCAATATCTGTGTGTTGGCAACCTGAAGAAACAGTGACAAGACATGGAGGAAGCTCAGGAGCAAAGAACTGACGTAGTTTCCCAAATCATGTGGTTGTGACAGACCAGTTGACTTGTTTAGACTTAGGCGAGAACAGAAAGGATGCGGGGAAGAGGAATAGCCACAGATCATTGTCTCTCTGGGTGCAACTGTTGGCACCATCCTTGGCTCTAGGAATGGCATTTCCATCTCTTCTCTCTTTGTGCATCGATTTTCCTTCTTTCACAACCCTCTTCTGCCCAGCACTAAATGTAATGATTGTTATGGGGAAGGAGATGTATATATTCTTCGGCTTCTGAGCCCCTCAGGTTAGCTTGGGCCTCTGTCTGTTTCTCCTGGTGCTCCTTTGCCCCGTGGTAGCACTTCTTGGGCAATGAGTAAATGGCTATCCATTTGTAAAGGTCCTATTTCTCTGTTTCACAGTTTATAGCGTACTCTTTGCCAGATGCAAAAGGGATGGTGGTTATCGCCCGTCATGGTGTGGGTTGCTGGAGGGAGGGCCTGTGACCCAGGCCATGCAGAAAGAAACGTGTGCTGCTTTGTACGAGGAACCCTCCTGGGCAGTGCAAGGTTGAGATTACCGCAAGTATATCCCTCACTAACTTTAATCCTGCATTTACAAGTTCAGCACTGTTCACGTGCGAGGCAACTGTGTTCCCTCAGGAGGCGGGGAAAAAAAATTCCATGCGTACTGATAAAGAAGTACAAAACAATTGTTGGCACAATGATTTCTGAATCTATTGGGAGTCCTATCATGCACTGTTATAATAAGATAGCTGGAAGATAGTAACTTTGCACTTCATGGAAAAACATACTGTAGAGCTTAATGAAATTTCGTCATGCACTTTTAATTGATTTCGGCAAGGGAGACCTTTTCAAAGCAAATACAGCTATTAATATAATTAGTGCTTCAGCTAATATACTGAAATTATATTTGTATATCAATATATCAGACAAATATTTGTATGAGATAGGCATTTCAATGACTACTCAGCTGAAATGAACAAATTAACTTCTTCGATTACGAGGGCCTTATTTCCTACAGCTGTACTTTGCAGTTCATTTTCCGGTGTGAATGCTTAAATTAGAGTGCTAAGTCCACAGTTAATCTGAAATAATTGGCTGCTTTTTTCCCCCCAAGTGATCTGGGCAGTAGGACAACTGAGCAATACTGCAGTCTGGCTTTCGTGAGGGTTGTGCTAATGGATCTAAGTCACTGGGTCCATGCAGAGTGTGGCGAGAGCCTTTTGGAATGGGGCGTTGGTTGGCTTTGTACCTCTCTGGATAAGACAGAACAGAATGATGGGTGCACAGCATGACATATTCTGATTTTTTGTTCTGACTGTCTAGCAAGTGAATAAAACTTCTTTTTCTTTGAAGCAATCAAGATGGTGCTGGGTGGTGGGTATCGTTCCTGGATGGGGCCAGGCTGAGGCTGAGACCTGGGTGCTCAGAAGCATTCCAGGGTTTGCTGCTTTGGCTGTAATATCTGTTTTCACCAATCTCAAATGCTGCTGGGCAGCTTTCAGTGGACGTGAACACAAAGAAAAAATAATCACGCACA
This sequence comes from Alca torda, assembly GCA_008658365.1. Classification (NCBI taxonomy): domain Eukaryota; kingdom Metazoa; phylum Chordata; class Aves; order Charadriiformes; family Alcidae; genus Alca; species Alca torda. The sequence continues at coordinate 74,259,579 of CM018077.1, read as the reverse complement.
GTCAATCGTAAGTCTTTGCTTGGCTCTCATGTCGAACTCTGTGCATACTCAGAGCTCCACTGAGACTGGAATGAGTTTGATTATATGCCCATTCAAATCTGTGGCAAAGCTCTCAGTGGAGTGCAGGATCAGGCACATAGGTCTGCATTCGAGGGAGGACCTATGTTCTGCAGCCGTTTGCTGTGAACCACCTTTGAGAGCAGTCCAGACCTTTGGTGTCTGGTGCTTTAGAACCCTGTATAGTAATTAAGGACAGTTAGATGCTTCAGAATGGGATCCAAAACAGCCAGCAGGCTCAAGAGGCGCCAGGTACCAGGCAAAAAGAAATACTGAAAACAAGTATTTGTCTGAAATCTTACCACTCTCTTGGGCTAGGGCACCAGACACAATACTCCAATCAAACATGACCCCATGCACCCACCTGATATCCTGAAGAGGTAGGTCTAGAAACCTGAAGTCAATCCTGTTGATAGGTTTCTACAGCTTTGGTCCCAAAGTGCTGAAGACAACTCATTCCTCTCATAAAATGTGACTGAAAGAGCTGTATTCTCACATTTTATATAACGCCTCAGTGCCTGGAGCTCATCCAAGATATGGCACATTCAAGTCCAGTTCCCTACTTTGCTTGACGTGTTCTTACCATTGTCTCCTATCTCCAAGGGAAGTGTGGGAATGTTCTCCACTGCTCCTGCAAAAACTATTCCACTAGTCAGGCAATAATTCAAGGGAGCCATAGAGGGCATGTAGCGAAGTTTGTCTTTGTAGCTTCGTGGTTAGGGAACTCAGCCAGGGAGGAGAAATCCAGGATTTCGATCCCTGTTCCTAGGACTGTTCACATATTTTGTTGCTTGATGTAAAGCTCAGGGGAGGAAGGGCCAGATCTCAGGGCTCCCCTTCTCAGGTAAGTAAGTTCCTTTAAAGTTTCACCTTTGGTATCCAAATCCTTTATCAGATCTCTAACAAATTTGGAATCCAAAGATTTTTTTCACAAGGCTGTGGATCTTCCCTGTACCTCTGGCAGGTGTACCTCCTGGAAAGGAATGGATTCCATCTTTGGACAGAAAGATTACCTACATTTTTCTACCCAAATTCAACCTTAATTTTGAATCTTCCTTTGAGTTCTGTGTGAAGTCATTCTACCTCAGAGGGAATTAACTGTTATGTTGAACTTTAGTGTAGTTATGGTAGTTCTCATGGGTCCTCCGTTATGACTCATAGTATCATGTTCTTTCTTTTGTGTCTAGTAAGTAGTTGGCAAATTCTCCCCAGCTATGGCATAAAAAAACTAAAAAGCTGTACTTAAGCTGGGCAGAATTTAAGAACCAGAGCTGCTTGTTACTGAGGTTACTGCCATCACAGAATACACTGGATGGGACTGTGTAAAGAGGAATACCTGATGAAAATGTCGGATAGCAGCTGGAACAAAAGTAGATGAATAGAAGGGATGAAAAGGAGAATGTGGAGTGAACGTATCTGTATAGGAACCTAAAAGAAACAATCCGTGCTGGGACTTCTATTCCTTTCATATTGTGCCAGCTTATTTGTTATTTCTGCTGAGAAAGGTTAGAGACACAGTTTTCAGGAGCAATGAAAATACAGGAACTTCTCTGTGTAATGAGAGCCTTGCAGTGGAATCTACAGGTATCAGTTGCTTGAATTATCAGTCTGAAAACTCTTTGCTCTGGTGTATGCCACAGAAAAGAGAAATTGCAACTAAGAAAATGTACATTAGCCGACTGATTTTGTAATGAGTCCTGATACCATAGATCGCTAAAAATGAAAAGTGAGAAATGTCAAATTACATTTATCTGTAGGTTTCCCTCCCACCCTCATTTCAGCTTGTGCGGCAAAAGGAAATATCAGTATCAGCTTTTATTGGGAGTCAGTTTCTTGTTGGTGTTCTGTAGTAGCGATGCAGTTCTGAAGTCGCAGATGCTTTGAAGGCTCTTCATTTTGTTTCTTAAGAAAATATTTCACTGCAGTTGGAGAAAAGGGATGGAAATATTTTTCTAGTCTTATATTTTGCTGGTTTCATAAAAGCCTACATTTTGACTTGAGGATATGGACCTTTAAATGAAGTAAACTACTGTCATTATTAAAAATACCTTCCTGGAAAGAATTCAGAGATGTTCAAGACTATTCTTTTTTTTTTTTTTCCCCTGGCACAGTATTCTAATTAACTCTCAACCATTTCTTGAGTAATGTTTTTAAGGTCACTAGCTTGGCTGGGTATTTGGTAATAAAAATTACACCCCATGTCTGCAATAGGACCACTAATTTAAAATAGCCATTTGATTTAAACTGACCTGTTTGCCAGCATAACTAATGAAGTGTCACTTTAATATTTAAAGTACTGTTCTTTCAAGGTAATTGCTATTTACTGGTAATTCTTCTTCATTTGATGGTTTATTAGGTACCTATAGGAATTTAAATTGGGCAACTGAAAAACTGTAATTGTCTAACTAGCATAATACTTTGCTATAAATATGCCTGGGCACCTGTTTAAGGAAGTTTTTTTGTTTCTGTTTTTTCGTTTCTGTTTTTTCCACTGTGAAAGAATGGGGAAGGCTGATTTGGGAAAGAGATTTTACCTATTAATAAGATATTAGAAAAGAGCCAGCAGAAGGGGGCTGGCATCCTTAGGAATGCAGGGACTTGTTTTGGCCAATTCTGCACTCACCCACGTGGGCGTCAACATTCCACTCAAATGTGGCAGGGCTTGGCCTCTCCTCATGGTGGGGGGCGGGGGGAATAGATTTGGGGGAGAGGGGAGGGGGACAACCGCCAGGAAAGAACTGATCTTAAAAGTAATCACAGAAAGGGATTAAAACCAGTATTCTCTTAGAAAAGAAAAAGCGTAGTGGGGGGGGGGGGGGGGGGGGGAGGAAGTAGCTGGCAAAAGAAATACATCGTTCTCTTGTTCTATTCTGGCTTGTTAGTGGATCTTCTTTTGTCCTCAATGCATCATCATGTTTTATTTTGCCCACAAAATATAGCTATTTAAATTAACCTTCTTGCTAGAGAGATGCGGAGTTTTGTCATGTTCTCCACAATCTGATAAATGCATTAGAAAAGGGCCAGGAAACACCTCTCTGAGAAATCCCTGTTTACTTTTGTTGATACTTGCCTCTTAATAAAAGAGCTTTCTGAGTGGGCATTGCAGGTTACAGTCTTATTAGCCTTTTCTTTCTTCCCACTTGTGACTGGTTCTCTTTGTTGAAGCTTGAGTCCCCAACTCTGTGTCCTTAAATGATTTTTTTAGGATTGTTTGTGGCACCTGTGTTCTGTTGTTAGCCTTTACCAGTAATAGTTGTTGAACCATGTTTAGATTACATGATGCTAAAAGCAAGAGCTCTTGTATCTGCCTTCTTATTTTCCTGGTATGATGCGAGTACTTCAGTTATGAGTGAATTTATCATTTTCATATCTGTAGATTGGGAGCTAAGAACCAAAGCTGCCTGTGTTTCACTTCACTAGCTTATGCAGGACTTTTTCATAAGGTGGGAATCTCCATTTCCCAAGATTAGGAGCTTATTTGTTTATACTACCTTCATTTCAAAAGTAAAAAAAGTAACAGCTGGAGGCAGATCCTGCCATGGAAATTTCACCCCGATAGCTGAAGTTTAGACAATTTATAGTCAACCAAAAATGAAGTACTTCGAATGGGAAATATTGGGCAACCCTATCTTTTGGTACCTCTACCAGTACTTTTTCCCTGCTAGAATTTAAACCTAAGAAAGATAGCAATACCATTCCCTCCTCCAAAGATACAGCACGTTAGGTTTGATTTGCGACTTGTCCGTGCTTGGGCAATGGGGATCACCGAAATGTCTGTCTGCACCTGAATTCCAGTCCGGTGGTGTATCCAGTGGGTGGTGTGAATATGCTATGTCATTTGCTCCTAGGTGCATCACCCAGTGGAGATTTGCCAGATGACTTCATCGTCCCACTCAGTCTTGCTACTGTATTTTAGATTTTTGCAGCAAGGAGACAGCACAATATCCTGGCAATCTGTGTATGCATTAATGAAGTGTCTGCCCACACTTCTTAACGTAGGGTTACTAACGATGATTGCTAACATAATGCGCTATTTAAATGGCCTGTACACTCTAATGTAGCTATATACATGCATAAACCACAAACTATTTTGTCATGGTTGCTATACTTTGTGCAAACATTTAATGAAAAGCACTGTTGCAATACACAGAATACCAACTTATTTTGTTGATTCCCCCCCCCCCCCCCCCCCCCCCCCCCCGAGACTGAAGAACTTAATTCTTCATAGCTGTGTTAATACAGCTTTGGTCTCCAAATTTGATGACTTAATATTGACATGTTTTAATCTATGACAGTTCCATGGAAAGCCCAGACACGGCACCTTTTGTGGTCAAACTTGAGATAGGATTGAACCTGAATTAAGATTTGCTGCTTAGGCCCATTATTAATTTAGATCCAGTACTGGAAAACCCATTCAAAAGTGGATGTTGTTACTGAAAAGCGCTGTTCTCAAAAGTACGGATGAAACTCCCCTAGAGAGAGTGGTAGTCACTGCCTCTGGGCGTGCGCATATGTGAACGAGTATGCGTGTTTGTGTACGTGTTCATGCATGCATGTGAACACACATTGCTTGTGTGTGATGGGTCTTCTGTCGATTCACAGCAAAAGCTGTTTACTTTCTATTTTCTAATTTTTCCAATGTAGAAACCTTTCCATATGCTAATAGAAAACTCAATGTGAAGAAGTAAAAGAGATTTTCTTTGCATTCTTAAACTGTTTTTCCTCCTCTTCCCCATTCTTTTACATCAGAAAACCCCTCCTTTGGAATAAGAGGGATTCATAGATGAAAAGTGAGCTGCTCTGAAAGAAGCTCATGACATCCAAAACTTGTGGTGCTTACTTTTTTTTCCTGTCATGGTGCAAGCTCACAAATACCATTCCAAGCTCTTGAGGCTCTCTTTCTTTGTTGACTTAGCTCCTCTTATGTGCAGAGTCAATGAGAAAGCTTGTGAAGGCTTAAATACATACATACATTCACATTGAAACCAAGCTGGCCTCCAGCAGTCAGGGTTTCCATTATCTCATCTTGTTTCAGTCAAAATGCTTGTATGAAGCAATCCAATTGTATCAGAGTAAACAACATTGCGTACAAATTTATAAACGCTCTGCCTTGCCCACAACAACTCTATGCTTGAATAAGGAGCTTCCCTGCCTTGAATGAGTGCTGTGTTCTGGAGCACTGAGTAGGTGCCATTGCTCTCATGTTGGTAGTTTTATCAGCTGTGGAATATGGGAGGGAAGCTGCTGAGAGGCGTCACTCTTGTCCGTCCTCAGTTGACATTATGTCTGTGTTCAGAGAAAGAAAAGTTGAAGGATATTCTCCAGGGCGACCAGTCCTTCCATGGTGGGCTGCTGGAAGATGGTTCCCAGGACTGTCCATATTTTTCTTATGGTAAACAGTGCAAGCAGCAGGGTTTATCCCTCTTGGAGGGAGGGAGTTCAGGAAGGACGTTTGGCTTTGCCCTTCCTTTTTCTCTCATAGACGCTTGAGTTTTTGTCCCATTTCCTAATGGCTTCCCTTTGTGTAGTCTCATGTGTCAGAGGTCTGTGTAATCTTGTCTCATAACGCTGAAGACTGGCACAGCTACATTCCTGCAACATTTAGTTTCTAGTCAGTGAAAAGCTGAGATGTGTACGGCTTAGTCAACGGGAGGATGCGCGAGGGATTTGCAGATCATGGAGGCTGGTGTCAATAGCTTTCCTGAGAGTAGCTGCTAAGGAAAGCCTCTGCTCTGGGATTCATCTGATGGGGTCGCAATACGTGACAGGAGGAGAGAGGACACGCTTGGTGCTTGCTCTGTGTTTGGCCTCAGACATTCTCCTGTGAAGCACCTGTCACTTTGTGCTTTCTAACTGTCCTCTCATCCTGGGCTTCTCTGCTCTCTTGCAGAGGGAACGGAAGGTGCTATATGTTGGTAAGCTACCGCTCAGTTGTATTTCCCTTGCACATAAGCACCTGGTCCCTTTTGCACAGGATTTCTGTGCTTTGATTTCTCACCATTCCTCGCACTTGGAGGAGGTGATTGTATGTCTCAGAGCTTCCGTAGGTCTTTAGCTCCCACCATCTCCTTCTAATCCCGCTCGCAAAATGGTGCTTTAAATGTCAGCTCCAGTGCCCCAAGTTACCAAATGAACACAACTTGAGAAAGATTTCGATGAGGTTTTTTTGACATGTACACATAGCACCATCTCCCAAACCGGTGACACAGGCAAGTTTCCATTGCAGTGTTTGCTCACACCAGGATCATGTGAAAGGAGTGCGTTTCAAGAATGACTAAACGTCAAAGTGGTGGTACGTGAGCTGTCCTGAGAAGTGTAATGCTTATCCTGGAAGATGGCAGAAGTGTTTATGTTATGTTAATGGCTAGAGGTCTCAGTTCACATTTAGGTTCCTCTCCACCACAGCTAATAGAAATAGAGATGAGAAACCTGTCTTATGCAGAGCCAGATTTGTTGATCCTCTCTGCTTAATTACAGTAAAGAGAAGTCAAGGGTATCTGTGATTATCATTCCTGCCTGGTTACACTCTATCATCTCTTAGAGAAGTGCATTTTTGCAATGCTAGAGTGAAAAGGCCTTTTTTTTTTTTTTTTTTCCTATGGGCTTGCCTAGGAAGATACCCATCTTTAATGTGAAGCTTTGAAGCATTATTATGGTAATGTCAGGTAACTGCTCTTCAACATAGATTGACAGCTAGCTATTAAATAAGGGCAGGGAAGAATGTGGCATCTGTGTAGTGAATGATGCATGTGGTTATTTTAAAATGTTTTTTTTATAAGCAGAGACACGGCAATTGCAGGTTTTCTTTGCCTTTTTGATTTAACAGCATTTCAGAGTCTTTTGCCAAACCACAAGTAAGAGCAACATTTAGATCAAACTGCAGTCTCAAAATATTTTCCCCACCCTGATTCGAGCACAAAGGATTTAAATTCTAATCAATTGCAAAATGAGCTACTGGAAGATAGTATATTTTGAATGTGCCTGTTTGAGCCTCTGAAACAAGCAAAAATGTATTGGTTTCTAAAGTCACTCAATTTCTGACCAGTTTTCACTAAGGTTTAAATTGGCAGGTACCTGACAGCTGTAATGGATTCATCTTCAATAACAAGCTGAGCTCTGAATTGCTACTAGTTGGCACTGGCAGGGATACCAGATGAGCTCACAGAGCTCAGTACACGTGCTCCTTTTCACAGTCAAAATGACATGTTCTGCCAACCCAAACAAAATTGCCAGCAGGAAAAATAACATTTTTCTCCATGCCATGGGTTTTGGGACTAGCATCTTTTTCCCATGCCTGGCTAACATTTTTCTTTTTTTTTTTTTTTTTTTTTCATGTAGCCAAGGGTATGGCAAGAAGCACGACTGGACCATGGAAATAGTGGTCACCTGCAGACAGAACACTGGAAAAAAAAGATCGTGAGGGCTAGCTCCTGTCTGGAGTTGGTAGTGTGGCAGGCGTTCCCTATCCCTGTCTCCTTTGGTTCCAGAAGACTCCTATGAGGAGCCAGCTGCGGCTCACGTATCACTTGCATAGCCCGGCTCTTCACTCTAAGTCGTCTGAGCAGAGGAATGCAAATTCCATTTTCACTGTTATTTGGTTAAGAAAATGGTGAACTCTTGAACCTTTTTCTCTCACAATTTTAACTAAACTTGACCTAAATATAAAGGTTGAAAGCTGAATTAACTTTTTGCTCCCTATTGTTGTGGTCGAGAAAGGGAAGGCAGGAATATCAGACTGACTGCTTGCTCTTGCAGCTTGTTCAGCCTGACAGGCCGGTGGGAATGCCCGTTGGTCTCCCACCCAACTTGCTGGCTCCTTGGGGCAAAATATGAAGCGGGTCTAACGTGGTGTAACTTGCATTCCAGCCAGCGAGCAATTGCTTACTAAAGTACTCCTGAAAGCTGTTTGTTGAGTTTTCCTTGTTTGCAGAAACTTTAACATAGCTTACAAAGCCTACTTTCAACTCTGTAAGTCATACCATTTCAAGTTCCACCACACAGAGCTAAGTGGGTATAAAAGCATCTTTGAGAGTCTCCCTTGATTTTTAGAGTGAGATTAGTTAGAGCATGGGTGTATAATTAAGTACCGCTGCGCATGTTCACTGCTGAGTCTGGTCCGGGAGAATACGTGCTGAGAAATCTCAGGCCCATTGCAGTTAAGACTTCTTTTCATGTGTTTCTTTGACTTTTTTATTTTTTTTTAGCATTGCCCATCAATGCAGTACATTCATTAAAGATCCAGAGCACAAGAAGAATGTTGAGAAGTTTCAAAAACACAAAGGATCAGGGAATTGGCTTTACTCTTTTTCTCAGGAAGAGAAGATAAATATGACCATGATTAAAAAGTCACCATGGAGAGGACAGTGATCAATCTCTAGACATGTTCACTGAGAAAAGGAGAGATTGACTTTGTTAGCGACCAAGTTAATTGACATTGGCTGTTAGGAGAAATAGTCATCTTCTGAGAGATAATTAAGCTTTGCAACAGGTTACTTGCACAATCTGTTGGCGCTCTCCTTCATGAGAGAATTTAAGGAGCAAGTTAGATAAATCTTTGCTTGGAACAGTCTAGGGATACTTGTTCCTGTTTCCCCAAACTTTTCCAGTTTTCTTTTGGTCTGGCATTCCTCTGGGCTTCAGCTTTAACCCTGTAACTTCTGAATAGGTATCCCCAACATACGCTGATAGAAAATTGCCTAAATGAATAGCAACAACACAACAGGGCATTTAAAAGGACCTCCCATGAATCCTCTGCCTCCGGTGGTGAAAAGCATATCAATGTGTACCCACAATGCTTAGAGCGCCTGTAGAGTTTATTGGAAAATAAAGCAGTGATGGTATCTAATCTGTTAACCCTAGCAGAGAATTTGTTCCTCTGCCTCAGATTGCAGGCATACCACGAAGTACTGAGATTGGCATGAGCAGCGCACATTTTTATTTGAGGGGAACATAAATCCTAAGTATCTTGTTTGTGTGTAATTATTCTTGCCCTGAGGTTGCAGCATCTTGTGCACACAGCTGCATTGTGAACATTTTTCCAAGTTTATTTAGCACCGAGTTGCAAGTACTTTACATGTCAGAGCTGGGAACGCTCCTGTTTCAGCTGACTCCACTCCTTTGGGGTGTTGTAGAGCGCTTAGGTGACTAAGCGAGAGGCAGTTGCACAAGCCTGGAGAGACAGGGAGCTTATTTAATCACATTAGAGAAAGAGAGAGTAGGCGCCCAGGAGCAGACAGGACTAATCTGTGAGGAGAGCGTGAGTGAGCAAGTATGTCTTACGGAAAGGATTTGGAGGTCAATGGATTGGCAAAGTCAGTGCACCTTTAACAGAGGATTTCTATGTACTTTCTTGATCCGCGTATGTCCATATTTAAGAACCTAGCTAAGGGCCTCAACTCCTGTAAACACATAGCAGCCAGCAGCTTATGATCCAAAACTATGTTCCAACAGGAGAGCTTATTCCTTGTTTGGTTTTGCTCCTCACCCACCACAATTTTTAAGAGATTAGCAAAAGTTTCGGTGTCAGTGGCCTGAGATTTCATTAACCCATACCTTGGTGGTTTCCTGTCCTCTTTAAATTGCTGTGTTCTTCTTAAATGATACACAGGGCAAAGTGAGTGTCCTGTGTGGCAGAGATGCCACCTGGAAATAGAGAACCCAGCAGTAGCATAGGGATTTTTGAGGCTCTCTAGCCTCAGTTTTACTGAGGATGCAATGGACTGGTTGAGGAACTGGGCTGTTACTTTGAAGAATTAACCCATAGTGTTTGTCCTTGGTGGAAACAGACACAGGGTAAAGATGTGATCTGTGTGATTCTGACTAAATGCCAGTAATAAAGCACGTCTGAAATGCCCATGTATATATTGCAAAAGCATCTATGTACTTGCATATTATGGCTTCCATATATATTTTTTTATATTTCCTGGAGTAATATTTTTCTAGTAAGTGATAAATTACTTTTATTCTCAGTCAGCCCTTTTATAATGTGGTATTAATGGAAGTACACAATTTGGCCAGTCCAGATTTACCCACAGACCAGGTCACTATGTAGTATTGTATGTCCACTGCAGGCAAAGACGGCCGGTACAGAATGCAGGAAGGAGAGAACAAGGAAGAAATGCCTGTAGTATGTGTACATCCTTAGCAATGCTTCTGGTTATGGTTTGTAATCATCTTTGTTTTCAGAGTCAGATGTGGGACGTGACCTATAAATGAACTCCATCTTTCAGCCTCTCTTCAGTGTAGAGTTTTGAGGGAACCATTATTTTTTGTGTGTGTGTGTATATATATCTCTATATGTACGTATGTATCACTTCTTGACCTCCAATCTGCAGGCAGTCCAGGAACAGCGCAATTGATTGAGACTTATTGTGGGGAAAAAATTTGATCATCGTGTGATTTTTATGAGGTGACTGATCTCTCGAATGATGTCACTATGCCATGAGGCCAGCCACATGAGCAAGATATCATATTTTAATATGGCTTTGGAAATAGAGGAAGCGGTTGGACCCATGCTGGAAACAATGTTGTTAGAGCAGGTATGAAACTGAGTCACATGGGGAATTCAAAGAGCTGGAATTCAGAAACTGAGTTGTGGCTCATTTCAAACCAGCCCAAGTTCCTCGTAAAACAGAAACGGGGATGGCCACGACAGTAACAGTAGTGTAATATACAGCTCTTTAAAAATCACGACGCAGTTTTCTCCAGGTGACAATGTTGAAAAATCCATTCCCGTCACTTTTCTTTGGGGTGTCAGAAGGACCAAGCAGGTAGGTGTGTAAAGCAGTTGTCATAAACATTCAAACAAGATGAATCTCCATTTCAGGTTTTATTGCAGCCTTGCAATTTGGGTTAGGTTCTCTGAACTTTTCTAACCTTGGCAGATCTACAGGGAAAGCCTGCAAAATCCTTGAGTTCAAAGCAGGCAAAATATATGACACCTTTTGAAACTTTGAGTGTTGAGTTTATTTGAACTTATGTTAACCAAAGCCAATAAAAAATGGTTTGCATGAGCTCCCGCAAGGTGAAATTCCAGCAAGCAGAGAGAATGAGAATAGACACAACCTGTTTGCCAAACACAGTTATTTTTTATTTGTGTTAAAGGGAGAAAGTTGATAGAGACTGAGTACTTTTATGTTTGATTTAAGGTAGGAATAAGGAAGATTATAGCTTAAGGATATTATGTAAGAAATATTATCCCTCTGTGAAGATATCCCGAGCAACCTGGGCTGTACATATCAGGTCATAACACAAAAGACTCCTCTTTCTGGGCAGTTTATATTTCATTTTACGAATACCTGTGAATACTGCGGAAGAGAATAAAGCCCAAGGTGGAACTCAAAATATAAACAGTTAATTAGCCATATTTAAAAAAAAAAAATAAAAAATCTGGCCAAAATAAATTGCAGTTTGCAGTGGCAGAATCAGTCTGTGGATGCATGCTTCAATGAGGGCCCAAGGTTGTACTGGGCAAGAAATGAGCTTGAACAGCCAAGCGCCAGGGATAGAAAGAGATCCTACAGATAGGGACAGATATGGAATATCCATATACCTCGGGGGAGAGAAGGATGCTTCTTTTTTTTTTTTTTAAAACTCAAAACTCTGACAAGGAGTGATAGATGAGGATTACTACTGAGGTACAACAGATATGGCAAAACTAATTGTGGAAATAATGAAAAAGGTTGCTGGTTGCACATTATCCCAGAGTAGGTACTTCACAGAAACTGTTCAGGTATGACGTATTACTGAATGGAGGTCCCAGAATTGTAAATCACAGGACTTCAGTTTCCCCTGGAAATGGTGGGAGGAGTTTAAGTGAATATTTAAGGATATGTCAAATGAGATGGGGAAGCGGGCTATGTATGTATTTGTGGATCTGGAAACGGTTACTGAAGGAGCGGGTGGGGAAAGAGAGGAATAGCAGGAATGCAGGTACTGGAGCATACCTAACTTGTGAAAGACAGAAGTAAAGGTAAACAGTGTGATGTTACTGTAAGCCTTTTATGACATAAATAAGGAGAGATAATACGAGCTAAATAACCAACCTAATAGAGTCAAAGACATTCTGCGAAGGTATGATTGCTGAGGCGGTGTGGTGTATGTGCCAATGACCTCTAGAGCTGGCTTTGGTAGATAAAGATCTTGCTTGTTAGAGGTCTGTCATTATGGGAGGCTTTGACTTCCCGGATTATACAGGGGAACAAATAGCTAAATTCAGACATTTCTGAATGCAATAACCAACAGAGTTCCTCACCAGTCACTGAAACAGCAAGAGGCAATACTTTTTTAGATCTGACGCTGTTAAGTTGTACAATGAAGTAGAAAATAACCTTGACTTGAGTGATTGCAGTTTCAATTAAAATGAAGGATAACCAAATGCTGATCTGTAGCTAAGCTTCTCAGTTCCAGATGCATTTGATACATCTGGGAACTAGCTAAAGCCTGAAGAGCTCGAGAGGACTGGATTGTAAAGCGAGGCTGGCCTTTCTTTGAGTCAAAGGTGCAAAAAATGTCTGGAACAGGCATATCTTGCAAAGTGAAAAACATGGAAGAAAAGTTATCAGATATGACTGAACAAGGAATAGAAAAAAGAACAGGTCAGCAAAGAAAGCCACATGTGAGAGGTCAGAAAATGTATGGGTAAAATGAGAATTGGCAGGAGTCAAGCTGGGTTTGACTCTGCAAAGGAAATGAAAACAAATAGTAGAAGGTCCTTTAGCCACATAAATAAAAGGGAAAAAAGAAAGTAGTTGGGCATGGCCCAATAATTTGTCAGATGCTTTGCTTCCGTTTCAGTTAGGCTGTCTATTCTGAATATGCAGGCATACAGGTTTTTAGTGGCAATGAAGCCTTGGAAATCAAAATGAGTTTGGCCAAAGAGGGAGAAAAGACTCAAGGAGTTCAATATTGCAGGAAGGCTGGATCGTTGTCATCTTGGTGCCTGGAAGGAATTACAGGCTGATACATGTAATTGCAGGCTCAAGAACAATGTTTTTGATGGGATTTATCAGAGGAGGGAAGACACCATTCAGCTGCAGAAAGTAGGTCTGTCTTTGACAAAGGGACTAGGACAGCCCTGTTGGAGTGCATGCTATTGGTAGCAGCTATTCTGCTTTCTGAAAGAAAGAATAGGGCATATGGTAATGGAAAAAAAGGAAAGAAAACACAGAAGGCTAGATCTAGCATAGCCTAGGTAACCTTAATCGCTACCTCTGATAAAAGCACTAGTATTTCTAGTCATGGAAATGCAGTCCTTCTTGCTTAGCTTCTAGTATGGTGTAGTATGTGCCTGAGGTAATGGCAGGAAAATTGTGACTAATAGACATGCTAAAGGGCAGATTTAAGTGAAGAGAGAACTTTCAGACTGGAGGGAAGTTGTTATTGGAAGCTCTTAGTGATCTTGGGACCGCTTGTCTGTGTGAATTTTACTAGAAGCTATCAGCCAGAAAGTGGAAGTGTGCTAGTGAAACCGGCTGCAGCAGAGTTGGGAGGCAATGTCAGAAGGACTAAATGCCCAGAGAACACATCAAGGCATAAAAACACATAGAGACACAGAGAGAAATAAATGTGAGATCGGTTATAGTAAAAGTAAATGCAAGGCAAGGCTCTTGCTAAAAGAATTTCTGCTGGAAGTGGTGGGTTCACCAGTCAGGAGTAGCTGAATAGGGGGAAAACACTGATGATACGCTATAACTGAATGTCACCAGCATGGCGTGTATGTTAGTGGAACAGTTGTCTGGGTCTGTAGCAGCCATCCAGTGTAGCAAGCAGGCTACTTTCAGTATGCACACGTATAAATGCTATTGTGCTCAGTTATACGTCCTGACTCCTAGGGTGGGATACCATCTGAGGGATTTCTTTAATGACAGGCGTTTCTGATTTCTGTTAAAATATGAATACAGCCATTTGCATGCATTACTCACGCTGTTCCTTCTCCTTTGATGCTGAGCCTGATTTAGAAGAGCACAGAGCTGTCCAATGTTTCTTAATCCATAATTTGGTTTTGACTGTCACTGGCAGGTTGTATTTTTAAGAAGCCTGCTTTGAAATGTCAAATCTTATGCTAATTGAAATCCTTTTACCTGCTGCAGGATTTGTCAAACCAATTCACTCAGGATGTCTTGGCACGATAAGCTGTACCACTGTTGCCTATGGAGAGGAGTCCCTTGGGCTCCAGCTAGAGGCAGATAAGGATTGACCAGCTTTAACGTTGTGTTCCCTATTTTTGTCTCCATCCCAGCTACCCATTTCACTTCTCTGCTCTCCTCTCTTCTTCTTCATAGAATATGTTTTTTTTTTTTTATTTCCAATATTAGTTGTCAAGATAATATGCAAGATACCATCTATCTAGAGCTTATCTTTTCAGTGTTTCATCACATTTTGGGATTCCGAAATAGAAACTGTCTCTGCCTCTATCTCTCTGTCTGGCGGGCAGCATAGTCCCTCCCCTTGGGCTAAGACAGTGCTCTATACCTGGAGGTTTACAACATCAGTTGTAAAAACAGATTCCGCCACGTACTGGGAGTTAGCTTACATTTGCACCTCTTTTTTCCTTGGATGGGGATGATGTGCAGCATGGTCAAGGCTCTGCAAAGGTCTACCTCTCTGTTAGATAAGCAGTTGATTATGTCCACCACAAACATTCTGTGTTTGAGCAAGAGTGGTTTCTTCAATAGCACGATTAAAGTGATCAAGCCTGGCTTGCGATGCTGTATGCCCTAATGCCATATAGGCTTGTCATGGGAGGGGAGAACTTGGAGTTAATTTTTGGTGCTCTTGTTCTTTGGGAGAGGAGGGACATTTTCTGCTTTGGCTGAGATGGCACCTGGAAATGTCTGTCACTTTCTCTACGTTTAGCAGCGGGCCTGTTTGTTCCCAATCTGATCTCCTGCCATTGCATGCAGAGCAGGTATAGTTGAGAGGAATGCAAAAGATTTCAGTTGTTTGAGAAGAGGTGGGTGGGGGCCTTCAGAGCTCGTGAATTCATTAAAATTCCATGTTGTGTTGCAGGGTAAATGCGTGGGCCTTAATATGCAGGGCTCCAACAGGTAAATACTCGAATCTGGGATACAAGACGTAGCAAGTTTTTACCTGCCCTTCATCCAAAAAGCTCACAGAGTACTCTACACCCACCCAAAAGGCAGTGTTCACCGCTACCTGAATATAATGCGAACTGATAGACGCAAGCACACGTTAGGGGTAGCAGTTCACCTTGAGATGGCTATCTGCCACAAGTGCGTGCATGTGTTTACACTTAAGAAAATTCGTTCCCCGTTTTGAAGAAATCAGACACTCTTTATGCACTGTTCTCCTTGAACACGTGTTGCTTTGCTGACACCATCCATTTGCGCTGTGGATTGTATAAACAACTCTCAGTACCTCCAGCTGCCTTCCCAAACCCTGAAAGTCACAAAGCATCCACCGGGCAATTAGTCTCACGGATCAGAAGCGCAGAGAAAATAGGGGCCAAAGACTGCCTGCAGGCGCCCTGCCTTTGTGCACTCTCGTTGAACCCTGTGAGGTAATTTGGCCCTTTTCAGGCGTAGTCTGCTCCCTGCGCCGCGATCCTCTCATACCGAAGCTGGTGACTTTGCTCAGAGCAATTTCACCGTAGACCTGACTCTGCAGTCACCAAGCCCGTGGCAGCGTTCCTCGCCACAGGCGGGGGACCCAGGCAGCCGTGAGGCTCTCAATCAGGTCTCGTGGTCCAGGTGCAGCACAGTAACTCGGGACTGAATTTGCTCTTCTCGCCTGCAAATATGTGAAGGTGCAAAGGTGGCTCGAGAACCCATATGGTGGCACGAAAAAGGGACTCGGTGCCCTCGGGGAGCTGTACCTGCGGTGGCTCTCACCGGCACTTCTGCAGCTGCGGTTGCCCACAACCTGTGGGGCATCTGGAGGCTCGTCCTTCAGTCAGCGCTCCTCTTCTCTGGTTACTTGTTCCTTTCACTGGACAACTCAACTGGGGGATGTGAAACCACACAGCTTTAGACCTCTTTCATTTATTTCGCTTTTTAAAAACAAAATAAAAGGTTAAAAGAGAGCTGTGGTAACAGAAAAAAAACAATTTCTCTACTGTAACAAGGGAACGAAAACATCTGCACGAATAGAAAACACTGAAAGCAGAGAACGGTGTTATTCTTAGGAGAGAATGTTGGGATTAGAGGTTTAAAAAAATCTTTTTCTTTTTAAGGCATCCAGTTTCTACAGGTTTCAGTTACTTCAGGGATCAGGCATTTAAAAGACATTTTCTTGATCTCACTTTTTTGCAGGACCCGAGTATTTTGAAAGACTTCCTGCACATACACGCCAGTTATTTGATCTGATCATTGTTTTAATAAAACCATTATTTAACTAACCACGAGTTAATTTCTTTGACCCTCTGGGAGCCAGCCACAAATAGTAGCAAGTTATTGTTTAACCTGGCTAAAGCTGAGCTCCTTGTCTTCCCTGCTAACTCCCACCATTGATGAAACCGCTTACAATGGGATTTTTTTTTCTTAATGGAGTTATACTATTATTCAGGAAAAATCTTGTGCGATCCTGAAAAATCGTCTTCATGTAACCATTTTCTAATCCCATTTAATTTGCTTTTTTTGTGTTCAAGGATGTGAATAGATGCTCCGTAAGGACAGAGGGGATTGTCTGAGATCTGTTTTGTACAGCAATTGGCACAGAAAGGCACTAACCGTAACTGGAGCGTGCCTGGCCTCTACTTCAGAGAGAGGATATTAGAGAATTCACTGAAATGGATTCCTTCTGGTAACCTGCGAAATGAGATAACTTTCAAGGAATTTTCCAAGAGGGGAAAATAATAAATCAAAATGAAAGGGTGCTTTATTTAAACTATTCTGGAAAATTTCAGAATTTTTGTTCAGGATTGGGTAATTTAATTTTGAATTCTCTTTGCTGTCACGTTCCCATGGACGTGTCCATCTGCGGTGTGCCAGGACCTGGCAGCAGAGCTCAGGAGCAGCAGGTGAGAGAGCAGCCGCAGCCTCCCCATCCCACCGGCGCCAGCCGTGCAGCTGCTGGCAGGGGCAGTCCAGCGGTCAGCAGCTGGCAGCTTTTCCACTTTGAAATCATTAAAGAGGAGCTGCTGCTCAGCACAGACATTCATAGTGACGTGAAGTGTTTCCAAACTTCCTACTGTGTTTCTAATGAGGCTTTGAAACCCAAAAGATGGCCATGCAAATAGGCCAGTGAGAGAAGAATGATGTTTGTTGGGAATGACTGCGTGAGACTATTAAGTGTGATGTGTTCGTAAAATATGCATGACGTATGGAAGAGGCTCCATTTCTAGCAAACACATTCCCCTGCACGCAAGCATTAGCTCTGATGTTTACTGTTCACTAAGCCAGAACGATAGTAGGCTGTACCTTGCTTTCTTAGGGACATCAGAACTGTTGCTCCACTACAATGGAGGCCTATGCTGGCTTAGACATTTGGTCTAAAGGCGAAATAAATCAACCATTTCCAAAAAGATGAGACTGTTGTGCAGTCTGTGTAGTTTAACACAGGAAGCTGTGGCTTTGTTTTGAGGAGGACAAGGTGTGTAGAACAGTCAAGATCTCTTGGGAAACAGCCTTTCACCTGGGAACAACAATTGCTGGGCCATGCCTACAAAAGGGGTTTGGTGCTGTGAGAAAGGGTGACACCTATCCTGGATGACAGTGATTCTGCAGAGGATTTCAGATCAGGGGGCAAGTAGCTTGAGAGGCCTTTCCAGGTTGGTATTGTGGCCAAAAGGATTCAGGCAGCTTTTGAATGTAAGGAACAGGCAGGAGCAACAAATAGGAGCCGAAGGCTTATTTTTACCTTGGTGAAGAGCGCGTTAATGGCGAATGCGGTATCTTCTCCCACAACTCACAATCCAAAAGAAAGTTGTTGAAAAACAGGCTGGGGGCAGAGAAGACCAAGACAAGACCTGTTGGGATGGGGAAGTAGAAAATAGGTGGGAAAGATTTTTATTTTATTTTTTTTTTTTTAATATTCTTCTGTGGTTGAGGTCATCTGATGACCAAAAATTTTCAGGACAGTGCTGAACTCCTTGTCTTCAGAGATGGCCAAATCAAGACCGTGAGACCAGCTGTCTTCCCAGAGAGGTGCTATAGTTGAATGCAGCACTTAAGCCTAGCTCAGTGGCAACAGAGCAAAATTTCTCAATCTTTTCTACATATTGCCATTTGCAATACATATTTTTGGCTCAAAAATATATCAGATCTATAGATGGAGCTAGTAAAATTATTTGTTAGGTGTGTCAGGCTGCATTTTTTGCAAAAGCAGCCTGGAAGGACTTTAAAATAACTGTATGATAAAGCATTTAGTGGCCTTGTAGCTGTCCCAGTCAGACACTGGAGAAAAGGCTTTTCTGTTACCCTTGGTCAAAGCTAGGCAGACCTTCCTGATTCTGTGAAGTAGGTGCAGCCGATCAAGGAAACACAAAAAACAGCAATGCTATACAACTTGTCCCAATACCACCAGGCTTTAAATAAACCATAAACACTCCCAGGAATGGTTTATGAGTAGGCAAATAAAACAAAAACAATTTAAAGGTGATAAAACTCTGTTGACATGAATACCATTCAGGTAAACCACCCTGGACATATTCCAAACAGAAGCCAGCACCTATTTAACTTTATCCCAGATGAATGAAACAGTTCACATGTGAGGCTTTGCAAACACAAAAGGTCTTACTTGCCTGCAGACTCTGCTGCCTGACAGCTGTCCTTGACAGCAACCCAATGCTTTTTCGAAGGTGGTGCAGGAAGCTTTGCCTCCACGGAGGTGGTTGTTGAGCCTTAGTTGTGAAGCTTTCAGAGCATCACTGCCTCCACACCCTATCGACTGGAGACAGTACAGATTATGGGCTGGAGGGACTTCTGCCACTGGACCTGCTCTCATCGGTGTCCCTGGGAGCAATAATTGGATGAAGAGGCAGAAGTAAGAGTTTTTGCCAGGCAGATAGTCTATCCGAGAAGAAAGGAGCTGACCCCACTGTAACTCTGTTTGAGAGTCTTCCAAGGGCTGCTTGGGATACCCAAAGCCTTTCCAGCTTTAGTATCGCTTTTAAGTATCACTTCATTGTTACAGAAGAACAGAGGAACAAAGTAGGAATGATGATGTACTTTCTGGGCCCTTCAGCTGCAAGGAGAAGTCCCATCACTGTGCCAATGTCTGTAAGTTTTCTCTCTTAATAGGGTAGAGCTGCCATTGTAGTTTCCCGCTCTGAAGGAGCAACGGTATTTTGCTTTGCAGCAGTTTTAAATGCATTACTCTAATCTTCAAGCAAGGCTGCTTCTCTAGTGAGTGCACAGCTCTAATTCACACCAAGGAACTCCCTACACGCCGGGAAGCATTGCTGTATCTTATTTAGCGCTGTTTCTCTTGCAGTTGGCATCATGTATAGGGGTAGGTGCCAGCTCAAAATCAGAGCCCAGTTTCTGTTGTTTCCCTGGATGAAAATCTAAAGTAGCTTCAACGCTGTTGGGGAATCAGTCTACATCTCATAGCCAGGTAACAGATTTGTCTCAGGATGCTTTCCTCTGAAAAATATGCGTGTGCTAAAAGGACAGGGTAATGCATACATAGGCAGTAGCCCACACTCATTGCTCTCTGCACCCATCCTACTATTATGAAATCCAGATAAACAAGCAAGAATTTACCATCCCTTTAGATACCACGAAAACTTAAAAATAACAAAAGCATGCTCTCCTAGATATACAGAAATTCTCAGACTAATTATTCCTCAGGGACAAGAATGACTGATGGGTGAAGTTATAGAGTAAAAGGGCAAGAATATTTTTAGACAATGAAGAAATTCATTCATTCATGTTGTTCACAAAGAGCTGGGTTGTTTCTGCCCTTTTTGGTCCTGCTCGCTTCTGCTCATCAATTTATTATTTGTCATCTTTGGAAGGGATACAAAACTGGCCCCTGTGAGGAGAGGTATCTTTCAAAAGAAAGCTAGATAATGAAGTGAATGCGAAGTTTGCAAATGTACCTGCCATAAATAATAAACTGTACTGAATGCACTGGAACAGGATTGGCTATGGGGGAAGTTTGGAGGCCTTTAGGAATAGAGTTGGACAAATACATCCAGGAAATGACCCTACTTTGGCCTACTGGACCCTACTGGAATGGCCCATATGATTCCTGGGGGTCCCCTGCAGGTCTGTTCCTCTCTAACTAATAGCAGAGTAGTCCACTGGTCTTTTCAGTGCTGGAAAATCTCGATTTAAGGTAGTGACGTGACCCATTTTCTTTTAATCTTTACATCTCCTGACCTCATGGTAAAGCATTTTGTCCTTGCATACTTTATTTCCTCATCTATACAATGGGGATATTTACAGCACTTCCCCAGACAGCTTGGACTAATGTCCTGGAATAGTGCAAATATCCCAGATGTGCGGGGATTAGAGTCCTGCTCGCAGGCTGTGACTGCTGCTTAACCAAAACGGGGTCAGAGGGGAGCTCTGGGCTGCTGATCACCCACGCTGCTCCCCTCTTCGCCTCATCCCAGGCTTCGTTTGGGCTCACACCACCCAGCTAGGACCCTCTGGAGCAACCCTTGCTAGACTCCTAACTTCATTGCCTCTGCTTAACTCTCTCTCTCTGAACTCATCTTGGGCTTGATTCACAAGTATGTTGATACAGTTCAGCTTCGGTACAGCCCCGCTGAAGTCAGGGATTTGGAGAAATGCAGCAAAAAGAACAAGATTTTTAACTGGTTTTCTTATCATGTTGGTCAGTGCTTATCAGCAACGAATATTTTTCAGCATTTTTTATGTGTGAATGGCTGGCCACCAGTAATTCTGATAGTGTGCCCAACACCAGCTTACAGTCAAATTAGTGCAGCCAGTGCTGTATAAACTGGTCATCTAAATCCCATGTCTTTGTTCACCTGCCTTGGTTGGCTAGTAAAGAGTGGGAGGATTTATGCTGAAACACTATTTTTCTCTCCTTTCCCCCTTTGATTTGTTACATTCTGAAACCTCCGAGACACAGTAGGACAGTAGGCAAAATATTTTTAGCATGACACATTTAAACATGTTTAACCATAGTACAACATATATTCTTTTGTGGACAAATACATAAAAATGTTACATATATGTAGTACATATTGAAGGTACTTAAAATATATAGGCAATATAACCTAGTAATTATAAATTGTAAATAAACAGAAAGACACACACACTTACTTATTTGCCTACTTGCCTGTATATGAGCATCTATGCAACTATACAGGTGAAGAAAAAAATACTAATATAAGCCTGCACATGAAGAGGAGATACAAAGGGAGTCAGGCCAAAATGTGTTCCATATTTGTTAATTTTTATTTTGTGGTTTGGGGAAAATATTATCTGCAATACACATATTAGATAGGCTGTATATAACATGATCCAAATCTGCTGGTGTAATATTGGATCTGGGTTCATGGGTACACTTCTTGTTCAATTCTACTTCTATAAAGAGACATGGCCGGGTAATTCAGCATAATTCCAATCTGGATTTCAAATACCAAAGCCCATGAGTGCTCATATACTTTGTGTGTGTGAGCGTCTTACAGCTTTGGTCTTGCTTATTAGAGGGGAAGAAGGTGGGATCTGCAGATACGAAAAGGGTGTGGGTCAGAAGGCGGGAACACAGCGAGCTAGCTGTCTCCCTTCTGACTTAAATCAGGCTGCTGTGAACACCAGAGGCTATTTATGCAGATCAAGGTTACCAAGGGACATATACACCTCTGGCTTAAGTTATTTTCCTTATTAAACTGGCAGTAGAAGAAGTAAGCGGTGTAAAATTCTCTACATCAACTCCAAAGCACTGAAAGATCATCTGTGCCCTGGAAAATTAAATTGGCTTTATGGTCAGACAATGCCCAGCAGTGTAATCCAGAGACACAAGAGGATTTGGATTGTAAAGTGCTCGAATTAAAGGAGTATTTGTATTCTGGGAGTTTGATTCTTCCTACCACAAATGGTGTTTGGATCTGGGATTTTTGTTTGGACCTGCCTGTGCCTCTTACAAAACCAAAACAAGCAAGCTGTCATTTTTACAAAAGCCCAGATGTATTTTCATTTTTTGCAAAGACAGACAAATATCAGTACTAAGGTACTAAAAAACATAGCTACTAAAATATGTCGCAATTTTTTCTGTTCCTTTTCCCCTCCTTTCTACGTTTGCCTGCTTTTTTGTGCCGTTCAGCTTGTTTGCTTGTAAAATCTTCCTTGGGGCCACATTCGTGCAGACAGACTAAAACATTTTTGACTCTAAAGGAATCCCCTGAGGTAAAATTTAGTCAGATAATATCTCGGTTACTACCTAACCTGTTTGGGTTATTTTTGAACACTATAAAGCGGTAGCACCAACAAAGAAAAACTCTGCATGGTACATACCAGTAGCAGCTCACTTCACGTAAATGAGGAACTCTGCTTTTGTGCAAAACACCTACATTTTGTGGCTCTCTGTGGATGTCAGAAACGAGAAACTACAATGTTTGAGGTGATCCACCCCCAACCCCCCATCCAACATTTTAGCTCCTTTGCATGAAAGCAAAAATACATTTAGATTTACCTGATCGCAGACATAAACAGGTAAAGGATGCCAAGTATACATAACAGCACAGAAGTAGCACAGAGGCTGCAAGATGAATGAACTGGACAAGCAGTGCTGAGTAATCACTTTATAACCAGCTGTGATTAGGCACAGGGCCCAAACCAAAAGCCAGGCTCTGAACACGCCTGAGTTTTCTGATTCAGATCAAAACCTCATGGCTCTTTGTTTCTATAAAGCGTTGAAACAAGTCCCCGGTTCTTCAGTTTGGAAATAAATTCAGATTTGGATTCCAAACCTGTAGCTCAGCTTCATCTCTAATAACGCTGATGTTCCACAGATTTGGATTTCCAGCCGTTCCCCCAGATGGGTGTCGTAAGAGGGATGCTGTTCCAGCGGGCGCTGCCAACCTGGCACCGCTGCTCCCTCTGCCCTGTGTCACACGGGGACTGAGAACGGCCGCTCTGCTGACCGGCTCCGCCAGCGCTCCGTGCTGGGGCAGAGAGGGGAAAGCGATACGTGAGGATTGCTTTGCCCGATAGAGAAAATATCTTTTTTTCCTCTCTGCTGCTGCAAACTTAGGAGAGAGCATAAATCAAAATTTATCTGCTTTGAGATTGCAAGACGGGCCCTAAAATGGTGGGAAAGTTTTTAAAGGGAGAGCAGTTTAAAAGCAAAGCTATTGGATGTAAGAAAAGACCATAAAGAACAAGTCTGGACACATTAGTCAGAATGAATTGAATTATAGCTATGCAACTCTTAAAAATAAATAAATCTCTATTAAGCTCTACAGCCCTATTCCCTAAAAGGAATTTCTATTGTGCAGGAGATTTCAGGTTGTGTTAGGAATACTATAAAACAAAATCTTTGTCAGACTCCTCTATGGTGCTGAGGTATTTACCCATCAGCTCACAGAGGGAGAAGCTGAGGCCTGGAGAGCTCAAATGGCTTGATGAGGTCCATCTGCTGGGGCAGGTGCAGGAGGAAGAGCCTACTTCTCCTCCAGACCTCTCTTAAGTCTCTCTACAGCAGGGCTTTTCTTTGCAGGCAACAGCGTGCCTTTTAAAATGTAAAGTGCTGTTCTGTGCGCGTAAGGATGGTGCTAGCAAAGTTTTCAAGGAGAGCTACCGTCTTGGCTCTGTGTTTGAACAGGGTTTGAGCAGGGTTCGGGAACAAACGCCTTGCTCCTGTGGCAACAGAGGTAAGTAACAATTGGGTGCATTAACAGTTGCGTGTAATGACAGGAGCAGGCTTGACCTACTGAGGAATTCAGCTGTGAAAAAGTTGGGATTTCACATTTTGGTGAGTTTTGTTAAAAATAGGGGATTGATCCTGCTGTTGGTTTGGTTTAGACAGTTTTTAACTCCCATTGATTTAAAAGAGGGAGAGGCAGCACAATGCATGAGAGAAATTTAGAGTCAGCTTCAGTTTCCTTTCCTCCAATAAGGACTTTCTTTTGAATAAAGTTGTGGAACAAAGCACACAGTAAGAAGCTGTTGCTACAATATGTTGCTGGTAAAGATAGGGTAAACTGTATAGTTTTGTATATAAAATGATGCCTCCAAGGATGAGGTTTGCTAAGAGAAATTCAGAGAAAACTCGAACCCAGAGCATTTTTTTTTTTTAAAGTTTCTTTATCTATCAAAGCCTGTAGGCAGAAATGCTTCCCGGACCAGTGCTGGTGCCATGTTTAAAGTCTTGGCTGTATCTGTCCTCTGTCAAACGTAAATAACTTTTTCCTTCTAACATATAGGTTCTTCTGTATAGATTTTGAGCATGGGCTTGGTTTCTTCCCCCAATTCTGAAGTGTCTTTTTATTTTTCTTCTTGGGAGTCTAGATTGGAAAGCCAGAACCTACTTTTAGGACTGGAAGAATCTTGGTATGATTTCAGAGATTCAGAAAATTCTCAGAGTTCAAACTATTCCTACTTACTAATGTACACATGAATTTAGGGAATTAAATTTAGGTGCCCATCATAAAAATTGTGGGTCAGCACTAGCCAGCAGTGTAATGGCATCTATTTTTCAGACAGGCTCAACTGCCCTAAATTTTCACAGATAAACTTATTGAAGGTCTGTAGTGTGATCCAAAGCAGAAGAATTGTGTGGTTTGTTCTTTAAATGTATTTCAGTTGATAATCTGCTTGGTGTAAACACCAAACTATTGCAATTTGCTGAACAATTAAGCTCTGATTTTGTGAAACATATAAGTACATATGTGTTTTAAATGTCACTGACCTTACTAAGTGCTTATATGCCTTGCTTATGTCTTTTATTCAATCAAGACCTTATGGTTGCTTTTTGTACTGAAGCTGTGAATGCCCAATTCAACAGATACAATGGCAATCTGTGCACGCCCATGCCTTGTTTACTAATCAAAATGGGCTGTTTTGTTTAAAGCTGAATTAAATTCTATCATTTTGGTTTATGCTTTCAGAAGCAGTCTGAGATGTGTGCAGAGTGCATTACAGACATTGACGTACTTCTTGGTTTTCTGTTCTTTTATTATGTATAGTTACCTAGAAAAATTCAGGGCAAACTCCTCCTCCCTCTTGAGGAACTTGAGCAGTTCCTCAGATTACCGCTCCTCTCTTTAGCTGGGTGTGCCTTTAGTTTTTAATTAACGCTGTTAAATAAACAAAACAACCAGCAAACAAATCCCGAAGGGAAATAAACCACAAGAACGATGTTGAAACACTCATAAGAGCTAAACCTCGAGTCCCAGGAGATGCAATGTTACGGCCGCGTCTCTGCCCTTGACTTGTCCTTTTGCTGTAAGAGGAGGTTTGTTCCCGAGTGGAGAGGGAAAGGTGGCACACAGCTCAGCGCAGGAAGCGGCACGAACTGCTTGGTGCTGGTTCAGGTACAGACCGCGACTGCCCCTCACAAAATCTAGGGGTGGGCACTGGCCTCTTTTCCTCAGCGTCTTGTTGTGGCAAAAGGAAATATTGATACAAATTCCTGTAGGAAATAATGAGAAGTATCTTCATTTCTGTGGTTTGGGAGGAACAGAAAGGTCTACCCCACCTTCTCCCCTTGCCCCTCTGCTGTGCCCAGTTGGGAGGCAGCGCAGTTAATAGATGCCATGTTGAAAACAGCCAAGGAGAGGTGTCTCCTCTAGCTCCTATTTCTCACCAGGTGGATCCTGGGCAGAGCCAAAACCGGGCCTCTGTCTCCCGCCGGTCCCCCACGTTGAGAAAGAAGTTCCCAAGGCTGAATTTGTGGTGTCTTAGTCCTGGAGCGGGAATAAATCCCATTGATAATCTGGGTTTTGGTTGTTATTAGGCACACTGAAACGGTGCATCAGAAGCAATGGGCCTGAGCACTGCTGAGGCTTCATGGCAAAATCCTGGAATAAAGGAGTAGGGTAAAATTTCCAACTTAATAGCATTTCATTAGTTTAACTTAGAGACTTTAAAATGTCTCTAGCATGGATTTTCCTTTGTTTAGCTTCTTTTGGTGTGGCTTAGCAGATTTTAACCATCTAAAACTGACTCTTGGTTGGGGGGACCTTAGGTGGTACAGCACATATCCTTTAGTGGAATAATGAAGTGTTTACATTATGCAGTCCTATTGTGAGATCAATCAGGCTACAAGGCTGGATGTATAAACAGAATCTGCAGGTGGTCTCTGCGTCTCCTTGCCCAGAAGACATGCTTTAATCCTCAGGAAGTAGGCAGAGTAGAGGTTCCAGGAGGCAGCCAGCCCAAGCAAAATAAAAGAACAAAACCAGCCTGAACAATACAACGCATGTCAAGCTCATAGCGCAATCACTACAAATAGCAGCTGACAGGAGACTTTATGACAATTCACCCATCAGCTAAAGTTGCCAAACTCGGGATCCTGGGATTAATGAGCATCTTACTCGGGCGGTACAAGCATGAAATGTGAGGCAGAAAGGGTGGATAATGAATCTCACGTGGCCTCCAAATGGTTTGCTCCCTTTCAAGCTGATTTGTTACTGGGCAAGTTCTCTTGTGGAAAATCTCTCTCGGTCTATGTCTTTGCATCTGCTTTGTTTTGCTCGGCTGTTATAGCCCATAAGTATTTCTGCTCCCTGATGCTGCAAGCAGAATGCTAGTTATTGAGTTACTTCGATTGCAAGGTGGGAAGCAAATGGGAGAATTGAGCATTCACACATGTTAGTACCTTCGGTGTGGGGATTGTGTTAGTAACTCTCAGGCACACAAGTACTCAAGGGGTGTGAGCAAAAAAAGTGTAGCTCAAGATGGTTTGAATAGAGATGTAAATGAATGGCCCCCGAAAAAGTTTTAGCAGTGTTCTCCCAGGGCTCTCTGGAACAGAGGAAAGTTTTGCCAGAGTAGGGGCAGAAGGATCTAACTCATTAAAAAGAGACAGAAGGAGATTTTGTGAATATGGAAAAATGAAAGAAGGAAATGTCAGTTCAGAAAGAAAATAATAAACCCGTGTAGTTGAGTTGGCTTAGATGTAGTTTGCCATAGGGTTGTTTTAATTAGAGTCCTGAAGCAGGGAAATGCCAGCTGAAATGTTCTGCAGCAAGGAGGAAAAACAAAGCTTTTTCAAGCTGAAACATGGCACGTAATGGAATTGAGTTGTCCACATGGGTGCATTCTCTTCCTCTTTTTGAAGAGAGCACCTAAACCAGTTGAGTCAGAAACTAGTGAAGGGTAAAGCTCAAGATGTCTGGAGCTCTCCTGTCTCTTTAGATTCTTATCTGAAGTGTATTTAAGCCTTGGAAAAGGCTTGCAATCTCATCCCCCCCTAGCCCCCCAAGTGTTCTCACATTTCCTGATTATGAAACAGCCAGTCATACCTCAGGAATGGGTGGGTGGTGGGAGATGGGGACAGCTTTAGTTAGTTATTTTTAGCACCTTTGCATTTCATCCTGCTGAAAAGCAGGAGGGGAGTATTTACAGTGTGCACAAAAGGGGGGAAAAAAATCTAAATCTGCTCCTTTGCTGCTAAAGTAATTCAGGTGAAATTACATGTGAAGATGTGGGCAGTTTTTGTGTTTGACAAACAAGTCCATTTCAACTGTGTGTGGGTGACCTTTTTTATGGGCACAAAGATGTTGCCCATACACCTAGCAAGATCAAACTTGCCTAATACCTGGGGCGGCATTTTTGTTGACAAAATCAGAAATACCAAACTCTACATCAAGACTTATTTCCAGTTTCAGCTACTCTTAGATCCCCGTGCCTGGCTCCTGTCCTGATATGTCTTCCTGCCTGCACCAGCTTTGTTGTATGCAGGCCAAGAAGTATGATTGGAAGGTAATGTCAATGCAAAGTTTGTCCCCTCTTCCAGGGCAGCCTCATATTTCTTCTCCTATGCTAACCTATTATCACATTTATCTATCGCATAATGTTTGTTCTTTTTAAGACACTTTAAAGGTAGTACAGTGATGGTTTCCAGTGATCTCATTCATTTCTGGATTGTACGTATTTGGATTTGCTTCAAAGCCCTGGGGGATGTTTAGATCTTAGATTCTCTAAAACAGTGTCTTTCTTGAAAAGCACTTATTAGGAATTCCTCATTGCACAGAGTTTAGGGAAACCTTGCATGGGTTATCCTGCAAATTACAGACGGCGTTTTGTCTTTTTGCTGTGAAAATTCTTGTCCTTGTTATTTGTTTACTTACAGGAGCATTTATAGCAGCCAAACCACCTTAGCCTAAAAATTCTAAAGGATAAAACTCGAAGACTGTTTCTTTATTACTCGTGGCCTTGTGCTCTGATCCTACAGGAGTGTGTGAAAGTTCTGCTTTTTGAGCCATTCTGGGAGAGACAGTAAACTAGAAGTTTGTAAAGTTAAATTCATGCCCTCTCTTTGTGAAGTCTTGACTGTAGCATGTCACAAGAGGTAACAGGTGGTTGACGTGAAGAACCAAGAATAATTGGGGTGCAAAAGAGGGTAGGGTGCTACTGATAGTTATTACTGATTTTCTTCAGTTTTTATTCTGCTGATCATGGAGACTGTATGTCAGCGTGCCCTATGTAAAACTACTATTGGTGTCACAGTCTTACACTAAACTCTGTTCGACATAGTTTAAGCATTCCTGTTAGCACTAGGGTGTTCTGACCAAAAAGGAAACTGTCAGATGAACCGGGTTTCTCAAAACAGTGGCTTTATGGGGATCTCTAAAAATGATCAGGCTCGAGAACTCTCTAATCATCTCTAGAAGATCGTCCCTGTCGCTCACATTCCTCTCAAGAGAATTTGTGTACAGCCCTTGCATAGTTTATGCTTGGCTTTTTGTTCCTGGTTGTCCCAGAGCAGCTCAGTTGTTGTTGTTCTGATACAGAAAGTCTTTGATGTGTTTGGAATTAATCCATCAATGGTGACATGAGAATGTATTCTCCTGAACCAGTGATGTGAACATCATGTACATGCAGACGCTTCCAAAAATGACAGCAGATTATTAGCTGAGACCCTATTTTACCATCTGCCCTACCCGTTTGTCATGGAGTAAGCTCTGAAGGAAGAGGAAGCAGTAGATTTAGGGATTTTCTAGAAGGGGATGTGCAGAGCCATCACGCGTATCAGTACTTGGAAGAAAGTGACAAGGGGGTGGCAGGAGAATAATCCTCATCAGAAACGTACAAAAAGGTTTTCACAGAGCAGACAGCATAAAGTTCATTTGTTAGGGACTTTACAAGGTAGGAGTCAGGTCGAGAAGGTTGTGTGTGACAGATGAAGAGTGCTAGGTGAGCAGAGGATTGGCACGGGCAGAGCTGGGGAGGTGACCCAGGTGACTGTTTTGGCCTATGTGGAGCACGACTGAGATAAGAGCAAAGGTAGGCTAGGTTACACGAAAGATGCAGTACTAACCAAAACATCAGGTGAAGATTTGGCTTGGGAGGTATAGACAAAACAAAATGAGGTGCGCTGTGGCCATGATCAGACTGTGAAGCACAAAAGTTTCAGTGTGGGGACCTGAATAAAAGGAACAAGGCTGCCGGACAATTAAACTGGACAGGTGGAGCAGTGCTGGCACTGATTTGCTTTTTGCAGGAGCTCAGAAATGAGGGTTTAGCCTTAGAAAACTAGAACCAGAAACGGTGTACAATGTAGCACTTTTCTGAACTGCTGGCTTAAGTCTGATGTTTAATTGGTTTCACTTATGACCTTCAATGTAATTTGGAAAGATTTTACTTTGTTTACGTGTTTTGTATTTCGTAGCCATGGAGGTCTGAAGCTGCTTGGCTTGTCTTAGATTAACTCAACTGCAGACAGAGACATCGCTCATCTCTTCCTCTTCTTCACCACACCCCTGCTTTCATCTTAATAAAGACACAGAGCAGATAGGCATTATTTCACACTATCTTCCGCAGCAAACAACCATTATACCAAAGCCATACTAGTGTGAAGAGGGTATACTTGTTTTAGCAGCGTTTTAGTGCTTATGCATTTCTGTCATTCAATTGAAAAAGATTGGGATATCTCAGATCGGGAGGAAGAAGTCAGGAACTACTTAACCCAAAAGGCTACGTGCAGCCCCTAGGTTTGCAAAGTCTCTAAACGGCAGATTTCCAGAATCCAGAAGGATAACAGGTAGGGTATTTGTTGCTGTATGTTTGCCTTGTTCTTATGTTCTTTCATAAATAACTGCTACTGGCTATGAGATGCAGCGCTCTGATATCCTGTGCTATCAGACAGAAGATAGCAGCTGAATGTCGTACAGTTTTTCTTCCATCCGTGTACTACTAATCTGAACACACCTGACCAAGGAAGCACATTAAGTAACATTACATGGGTTTTTTTCAGAGCTGTCTGTCAGTGCACTGAGGAAATCATCAACTTTTTCCCAACTCCAAAGTATCATGGACAAAAAAGTTAGAGGAATTAGGGCGGATATGGTAATTTCAATCTTAGCAGTTAGCCCCCTTCTCCTCCCACATATAAAGTCTGTGTAACAAAAGTGATTCTCTCCATGGTAAGCTGATTCAGCAAGGCTTACACGTGCTATGGAGATGCCCAAGCAGATGAGGGAAGGAAGCTGGTGTTCCCTGGAAGGGTGAACCATGTGAGAAAGCATGTACCTAATGTAGCAGGTTGGTCCTACAACCCTGAAGCACCACCATGTGATGAACGCTTTTTGAAGAGGCAGGATGTGACTTTGAGATCTTTTGGAAAACTGAAAGTAGAATCAATGATTGCAGGACATGGGCAGTAACTGAAAGAGTTAAATAAGCTTAATATGATGTACTATGAGACAAACTTACTGAGTTGGTGCAGCCCTCCAAAATACTCTGTTCAAAACCTGGCCTGTAAGTCATAGGTGCTAAGAAACCACCAACATACTCCAGCTGAACAAGAAACTTTGGCCTTGGTCCACGTATACAAAACAGCTACCAGACCCCTAAGAGCTAGGTAGGTATATTTCCTACCAACATAAGATAAATATGGAAAGATTATTCAGAAGGAAGTTGTACTCTTCCATTGTCCATGCCCTGAGTTGAATACCATTGAAAGCAGGGTTACCCTTTTCATGTGGGCCATCAGCATGTGAAAGGGTGACATGGATAGACTGGGAAGCCTTGGACTTTCCCCTTTGTAATCCACATGGAATTGGGCAGCTGTGAAAGTACAGTGCAGTGCCTGATCCAGTTCCACATTATGAAGGGTGCTGGCTGCATCGCTTAGAAAAGCCCTTGAGGGGGTCTTTGGTTCTCTTTCTAGTTTGTCATGGAGAAACCTGTTTGGGCTAAAGCTCTTGGACTGATTAGTTACTGGTAATAGGTCACTGTTACATGCATTAATTCATGAGGAAAAATGGTTAAGGATTTACCTTAACTTTTACTGTAACTTACCTTACCTTAACCTTTACCTTAATGATCTTGGAGGTCAGTGACAAGTGGTGTTCCCCAGGGGTCAGTACTGGGTCCAGTCCTCTTCAATATATTCATCAATGACCTGGATGAGGGGATAGAGTGCATGCTCAGCAAGTTTGCTGATGACACAAAGCTGGGGGGGGCGCGGCTGACACACTGGAAGGCTGTGCCACCTTACAGAGAGACCTAGACAGGCTGGAGATTTGGGCAGAGAGGAACCTTATGAAATTCAACAAGGGCAAGTGTAGGGTGCTGCACCTGGGGAGGAATAACCCCATGCACCAATACAGGTTGGGGGCTGACCTGCTGGGGAGCAGCTCTGTGGAAAGAGACCTGGGGGTCCTGGTGGACAACAGGATGACCGTGAGCCAGCAATGTGGCCAAGAAGGCCAATGGCATCCTGGGGTGCATCAAGAAGAGTGTGGCCAGCAGGTCGAGGGAGGTCATCCTCCCCCTCTACTCTGCCTTGGTGAGGCTGCACCTGGAGTACTGTGTCCAGTTCTGGGCTCCCCCGTTCAAGAAGGACAGGGAACTGCTGGAGAGGGTACAGCAAAGGGCTACCAAGATGATTAGGGGACTGGAACACCTCTCTTATGAGGAAAGGCTGAGGGATTTGGGTCTCTTCAGTCTGGAAAAAAGACGGCTGAGGGGGGACCTTATCAACACTTATAAATACTTACAGGGTGGGTGTCAGAGGATGGGGCCAGGCTCTTTTCAGTGGTGCCCAGCGACAGCACAAGAGGTAACAGGAACAAACTTGAGCACAGGAAGTTCCACCTAAGCATGAGGAGGAACTTCTTTTCTTTGAGGGTGGCAGAGCACTGGAACAGGCTGCCCAGAGAGATGGTGGAGTCTCTGTCTCTGGAGACATTCAAAACCCGCCTGGACACGTTCCTGTGCAACCTGCTCTAAGATGACCCTGCTCTGGCAGGGGGTTGGACTAGATGATCTCCAGAGGTCCCTTCCAGCCCTGTGATTCTATGATTTTCTACCGCATCTTACAGGTGTGGAAAAACAGGCATGTGGAACTGAAATGGCTAAAATGAGAGCACAAAACACATGAAGGACATAACTCAGTTGGTCCTCTAAAGCAGTTGGCAAGATCCAAGTAACCAGAAAACTCCAAAATTTCAGTATGCAGGGAGCTGGAAACATCTATTGCTATTTGACCCATATTCAGTTTACTATTTTCTGCTTCTCAGTCAGACTGTTTATTTGTTTCAGCTGTTTTTCAGGATGAAGGGTTGTCTAAGAATGTGCTGGTGCATAGCAGGAAGGGGGGTTGTCTTATAGCATGCCCAGCTACCTGAGGAGAAGTACTGAAAAGTGAACTGCATCACTGAGCTTAAGTCTTGCCCATGGCCCGACGAACAAAAAGTATTCAAACAGCGAGTAGCGTATCGCCTTGCATCTGTAGGTGTCGCCTATATGCAGTTATATGACTGCATTGAAAGGAATCACCATTAAATTAAATAAAGTTCTAATAACAGGGATGGGTCAAGGAATAATCCTGTCTTTCAGGGTTTGTTCTTTTTAGGCTCTTCCTCACACTCATAATTTTAACTCTTGTAGTAATTTTGTTAGCTAAATAATGATGATGAGTCACGCAATGAGGTTTATGGCCATCAAGAAATAAACATTAAGAAAAATTATGAGTGTATTTTTAAGAGATGGGGGAGTCAGGCTCTGTAAGTACAGTAAGGACTCTTTACACATAAGTAGATGTTAGGAATTCGGATACAGAAACTAAGCCTTCCAACAAACCTCTCTTGCTGAAGAACCAGGAAAAGGATATAGAAATGAAGGTGATCAGGCGCAACCACTTAGAACTAATGTCTTTTGACTTCTGTGCTTCTCAGTCACACTGTTAACTCCCTCTTTGCTTTGAGTCCAAGCAGGCTTAGAGGAGGATGATATGACTTTATAATGAGTGGTCTGTGATCAGTACAGTAGATGTAACTTACAGCCATCACAATATGGAAGCATTCTTGTATTTGCTATGAAGTGAGAATAGCCTCCCAGTGGTTTCTGTCCTTGTTGCTTCTGATTACAGCAGCCCCAAAATCATTCTTTGTTTGACAGGAAAAGGATT
This sequence comes from Alca torda, assembly GCA_008658365.1. Classification (NCBI taxonomy): domain Eukaryota; kingdom Metazoa; phylum Chordata; class Aves; order Charadriiformes; family Alcidae; genus Alca; species Alca torda. Next base: position 74,226,063 of record CM018077.1, on the reverse strand, counting down.
CTGCAGCGCAGAAAGTTATAATGGCTTCAGGCTATATTTTATTAATAACTTTCTTCCACCATTTTCCCTGTAAGCCGAGCTGCCAAAACTTAGCCTTAATCATGGGATGCAGCTGGTTTGTCTCCACCTCCTGCAGCCCCTCCATAGCACCCACAGTGCATGTATCAACAGCCCAACGCCCTGCGTTTTCTTCACCTTTAGGTTGTGTCTGTCTGGCATAAGGTCAGAAAACAGGAGGGGTGACCCTCGGAGAAGGGTCCTCTGCCCAGGCAGCAGCGTAGCACCGAACACTTTCCTCCCACACAGGACACGCTGGTGCGGGAGGGAGTCCTGCGCCTGACTCTTGGCCCAGGATTCCCCTCAGCTGACCCAGACTCGTACTGGTGTCCAGAAAGTGTGAGAGGTCTGGGTAAAGTTAGCTGTGGAAACTTGGACGTGATTGGCGTTAATTCTGGCTCTATGACTTTTAAATGCAGGGCGTATGTAAGGAGGCAGAATGGCCAGGAAATGATGGAAATCTCACCCTTTTTTTCAAAGAAGGTGCCTGTCCAACGGAATGGTGTTTTGCTCCAAGATATCCTCTGAATGAAAAAAAAAGGGAGAAAGGAGGCTTTTTTTTTTTTTCCTATAAATCTTCTTTTAAATGCCAAAGCAGAACAGATGATTAAATGTGACTTATGTCAGAGACAAAGCAAAAGATAATGCATTTCAAAGGTAGTTTCACTTGCCAGTTGGTGGTCATTACAGCCAGGTGAGTGCCAACAGGAGCATTTCTGTCACACTGAAATGCTTCACATCCACACAAATAAGGTCTTGTGTTGCACCAGGTAATGACATGCTGGCCAGCTGACTGCCAGCACAAGAACTGTTGTTTTCAGAAATATTTTGAACCTTTAATTTTTAAAATATTTTTTTGAATAATTGCTAGTTCAGAAACTGGAGTCTTATTTCCATTACTTGTAGATGGCAAATTTTCTTAGAAGATCACCAGAGGCTAAGAGAAAAGAATCGCAGGTTCACCCAAGTCTAACCAGTCCAGGATAGATAAGGTGTACAACTTCCAGCAGACAAAGGAGTCAAATGAAGTGATTTGGCCAGGATCAGCTCAGGCTGCTTTAGATTCTTGAGTATCAGGGTAACCATGTACAGGAGCGTTGATTTAAGGTCATTTTCGTGTGAGCTTGTAACATGCCATTTGATTTCCAGTTGCTTAAACCTGCTCTGCCTTGATACTTGCTCAAAGCAATGTGAAAAAGCAGGTTTGATGGTCATTATCATGGTTTGCAATAACACCGTAACTGCTGAGAACAGAGTACGTAGAAAAAAGGCAGTTTTGGTTTTGAACTACTTAATCTTTTTCTGGTGTAATGGTATTAGGTCCTGTTTGCAGCCTGTTTGTAATAAGAGGTAATAAGAAACCTTTAAAAAATAATAAATACATAATAAATTAAACACCAACGGTTATTTTAAGGCACAGTTAATGATGTGACTAGACTACATTCTCCTGATCTTTCAGCCCCATTTGTTCCATTAGCAGTGTATTTTAGCATGTACCAAATAGTGCTTTCTCTACGTAATACCCAATATGAGTGGAAGGAAGCAAGAAACTCACGAGATCTGTCTAGGTTTGGTTTGTTTTGTTTTATATGTGGGAGCACTTGCCCAGAAGCCCTTTTACAGATAGGCAGATGTTGTGAACTTTGTCAGACTTCCTTCACGTGTTCTGCCTGGATTCAGGTTAACATTCATGACTGCTCCCATTAAAGTACAAAGCGATTCTTCCCACGTTACGTATCTTTCCAGTAGATCAAGCCATTAAATATGAGTTAAAGAGAATGGTAGAAGGTAAGAGTAATAGGACGACCATGAATTTATCTCTGACTTCAGCGGAATACAAAAAACCAAAGTAAAATAAAAGCTAGTTCTTCACATCCCCAGCAAAACCCCCCATGGACGTGTTATTGTGATTAAAAGGAGAACATTTACTAAACATCCTTTAGGTCTTAGTCTTGGGGTTTAGAAACAAGGCATTAGACTGTGTAAACTCATGGAGAACACTGCAGTTTTTTAGACAAAGTTCTCAAATCCTTAACTCTGAGTTAGGATTAAAAAAAAAAAAAGTCAAAAAACTCCCCCCAAACCAAACAACCAACAGCAGAAAACCTATCCTTTCCTCTGTCCCCACTGCAAATGTCTACTAACTACAGGAAAAAAAATCACCCTTTTTTTCTTGTAGGGGAAGCTGGGTCTGGATTTTTTCCAGATGGATCCTTGCTCTCCTGGCCACCAGCCATGGTGGGGAGCATGCTTACTGCTGCACAGTACCCCAAGCTTACAGCTGCCTTAAGAAGTTACAGTAAATGTTTCTGTGTAACCTCTCCCAATCTGAAGAGGACTCCTGTTGAGAGAAATCTTCCCGACGTGACCTGAGTTCAGAGGTGAATGCTCCTTTGCACACATAAGCATGATCTGCTCACCTACTTTCAGTCTATGTCAATGTAAGATGGACATATTACTTTCTTTTATAAAATTGATTACAGATTGTCACATATTGCCTCAGAATGACTAAGGCTCTGAAACAAATTGTGCAAGTGTAAATTAATGCAACTCCAGTAACAGGACTGCACTGATTTATACCTGCAGTGCTATGGCCTTAAAGCATTCTTTTTTTTCTTTAGGTTGGTTAAGCCTCTAGCCTACTCTTCAGACAGATTTACATAAAATTACCCTTAAAACATTAGACTGTAAGGACTTGAGAAATCAGTTTTACACTAGAACAGTATGAAATTTCCATTACAATAGAGAAAATGTAAATATTTAATAGCTACGTTCATTACACAGATAGGTGTGGCTCTTATAGTGCTGTTTCCCCGTGGGGGGAGGAAAAAGCTGCATAAGTTTTTTTTTTTTTAACTACAAAACTATGAACATGTGCAGTGAAATCAGTTGAGAGATTTGAAATCCATTTTTCCTTTTATCTTTAAACAAAGCAATTAAATTAAACACATGTACATTAATATAAAGTTAAAGTTACAATTATGATCATGGAGCCTTTGAAATCAGTGGCAGAATTCCCATTCTGTAATGCTGAAAGCCAATGCTCAGGGTAAAAAAAATAGCAACAGGCGACTTGGCAAAAATCTCTGTTTTCCTCCTGGGACTCCAAGGAGAACCAGGCTGAAAGTGCTATCGGTCTATAGTGATGCTGGATAAAAGGCACAGTTACAGTTACAATAGTTTTGATGACTGATTTTGTTTTGGAAGTGTTGTTCTGTAGAAAATTGTTGCTGGCTCCCCTCCCCATCCCCCCAAATACCCCCCCCCCCCCCTTTTTTTTCCCTCCATGAAAAATGTTCTGTATTTAATTCAGTGGTGGTTTTTTTTTTGTTTTGTTTTTTTTTTTTTTTTTTTAGAATGGTTGTACTTGTTGAGAAGATGATTGCCCACTGGGCATTTGTAGCTCGGGAGATTCATGCTCTTGTTCTCTTGGACGGACTTTTTTTAGGCTACTTTTGCCATTACACAGAGTGCTACCTCCACATCCAAGACCTAGTCTGATCAGGAAGCTTGATCAGGCCTACAGGAAAGAGATGGGAGCGGTCTTCTGTCTATCTAGAATACAAGGATTGAATCTGCTCCTCGAGATAGCTCTTTGCACTGATTAGAGAGGGAGCCTGGACAGCCAGTTTAAAGCAGACATCTTTCAAATGGCTGAATTTAGGAGAGATGAGTCCCACTGTTAACCTCATCTGGGCTTCTCCCTGTATTCCTGAGGGGAATCCATTTAGTTGAAAAGCAGACAGCTAGAGAGTGGGGAATGAAGTGGCTTGAGCGGTGGTTGATCTGATCAGCAAATGTTTTTGTACCAAGATTTCATGCAGATTTGCAGAGAAGGGCCTTCACTAAGATTGTAGGCAGACTGAAGATGTAGAGGGAAATGTGGATGAAAGTCACACGGCACTGGGTTTCTTGGCTTGCTGCCCTGGGGAAGAGCCTCAGTACCCAGCCCTTTCTTGTGGCATTTGGGTGAGTCAAACTAGACCAGTTTTCTTATGTATTATTTGTTGCAAATTAACATCTACTCTGTGGTACCACCTTAAGGTCTAACCAGGTCAGGAGCTCAGTGTGCTGATCGTAAACATGAAGCAAATGACTTTCCCCGTTTCAAAGACTCATTAGAAATTTTCAACAAACTCTTTCTTTGTGTTCCAGCTCTCCAGTGAGTGTTTACTGGCAGGAATGTTTAAGAAAGCTGTGAGTATTTAGCGCAGATGACGAATGTAGAACCATGAGTATTCCCACCAGAAGCCAACTTCTAGGAGTTAATTCATCAGGGAAAAGAAGCATAATATTCCAGGTGACCTGTATATGTAGCTGGAATTACAAATACCAGCTAGTCACAGCAAATTATTCATGTGCTCCGTCTGAACAGGGCAGGGAATACCCCTGAGTAACCCACAGCCTGCTTGTGGGCAGACCAGTATAAGCGGTGAAACTTAGTCTAAATTTCTCCCTCTTTTATCACATGATTAATTCATTCATCACAGATCAAAAAGAGAGAATGGCCAGGCTTCAGATGCCCGTGAGCACTTATTACTGGATTTGTAGTCTTAAAAGAAACAAAGAAACTGGGCAGGCAATAAATGCTAAAAGCCTTCAAGACCACAACTTGCCTTCTGTTTCTCTATGAGGGGAAGATAGTGGGATTTTTTGGGACACTGGGCAGAACTTAACCCAAGGATTCTGGTAATTGTAGCAGAGCAACCCTTGAGGAAGGGTTTTTCTGAAGTCCAGAGTTAGGAAGATAAAGGTGAAGTTTCAGGGCTGCAGAACAGGCTGTGTGTGATTCCTACCAGTGACAGAGATAGATACTGCCCTGTGGAGCCCAGTCCCCGAGCTTCCACCCGCTAACTTGGGAATTCATGCTCTTAGAAAGAAGTGCAGTATAATATGTAGCTTCTAGGAGAGCACAGTCTTTTAGGCAGTTGTTATAGAATAGATGCATTTACATATATAACTTATGCATGTATGCTTGTTTGTTTATTTCCTCTCTCCCTCTCAATCTTACTATATCTTCTATATGGTGTCTAGATTGCAGAACCAGTCTTTGAACTGAGTCTTGATCAGACTTTATAGTTTTGGACTCCTAGCCTGCCATGCCTAATGCTGTTGTCTCAGTTTTCCAGCCGTCTTCTTGTTTTTGGAAAGAGTTGTGCTGCACTGTAGCTAGAACAGCCGCTTGTATGAGCAGTATTTGGTGGAGTGCATCTCTGAAATAGCCCATGGATGATTAGGTATCCAAGTACCACAGACTGGAGTTAATTCTTTGTGTATATCATAGCTGTCCAAATAAAATAATGTCAGACTGCGCAAGCCCAGGAGCTTGTGTTGTAGAGCTTGGAAAGCTATGAAACACATTCATGCCATACGGAAACCCATTGCATTTCTTCAACTCTTTCAGCAGGTTACAAACACTTGTATCCTAGATGAATCTAGAAATAATCTATCAGTTTGCATAAAGATTTTAAGTTTTTACAATTACTTTAAAACCTCTGCTGCCAAAAATCAGAAGATGGCTTTTCTACTGGGGCAGCCAGTGATAATATTTGTCTTTCTGTGAATGGTGAAATACTGCTCACAGAAGTAGTCCATATTCTTATGCTGAAGAGAAGTAGTTCCTCCAGATGGTCTTGTGACATGTACTTTCAAACACTGATGCAACATGCCTCTGGCGCACGTGGTAGACGGTTAAGCAAGGCCGATTCAGGCAGTGAATTTGGGGATTTTGACATCTATACCTCATTGTCAATTATGTGATTTTTCTCTTCTTAATCTCTTGCGTGGTACTCGGGTACAAACACAGGATCGTTGTACATTGAGGAGTAAATCCATGTGTGCATTCGCATACATGTGTGTATTATCCCTTTGCAGAATGCCAAACTAGAACACAAGGAGTTTAATCAATTAATGATGGGCCAGCTTCTCTGGAAACTTTCATAAAGCGTACCTTGAAATAAGTATTTGATACATAAGCGAAGTCAGATACTCTCTGATCAAACTGTGAAACTGGAGGCATTGCGGCTTTTTTTTTTCAGGACTGAGCAATTGAGTTTGAACTGTTTGTTCAAGGGTTTGAAATCTGGGAATTTAGACTCTCATTCTGCCCTACTGTAAGTCTTAACAGTCTTCCCTCTGGTTTGAGTTAATGAGAATCGCATGTTATCGTCCACAGAAGTGTATTTTCTAGGGATTAAATTGATAGGAAGGAGCAGTTATTAGCTGTCACTTGAGTTAGTTTCTGATCTACCGTGTGTTTCTGCCTACCAAGTAATTTCACACATCGAACTAGCAGTGGAAGTACTGCTGCCCTGCAACGCTGAGTGGCTGTACTTCCTGGCACAGTGCCGCAAGGCAAGATCTGCTCTGTTTCTGACAACACTGCAGAAAGTTAAATGTTATCATAGAGTGCCTAATACCATGTCCATGAAAGGCTGTACTACTATTTGATGTGTTCAACATAACACAAAAAATGGAGTTTTGCATTGAAAGATACTATTTGCACACTCATGAAAGAAGCACAAGGATCTGCATCTGCTTGCTGAAAAACCTTGGAGATCGTCTGCACGCTCGTGACTCATCCTGCTTGATATTAGACACTGTGTTTGTTTAAATTGCACAACATACTGATCCCACCGTGCACCGACTGTTTCCTCATGTTATCCGTCTGGATCTGCTGTCGTGCCTCTTCATGCATGCATATTGAACAGTGAAGCCAAGCGACACCGTAATTGCTAATTCCGTCCTCTGGTTTGGCAGGTCACTCCTATATTCTAGCTGTGCAAAAAATAAATAAACAGTGCTAACTTCAGCCCATACTAGGTCAGCATGTTTAATGTTGTGGGTAAGCAGTTTGCGCTAATAACTTGATTTGGAGAAATTGCATTTCATTTCCTTGCAGATCAGCCATCTGAATATTCTGCTTATCTGCTATACTGAAAAATTTTCTCACAGGCAATAATCATTGGTTTTGACGCTCGGCTGAATTCTCAGCACCAGGAGGGTTGGGGGCTAGGAGGTACGGCTGAGTGCTGAGCAGAGATCTGTCGTCAAACCGCGTGGCAGGCAAGCGTCTAAAATTCAGGCCAAACCAAGCCAAACGAAACCTCTGTTTCTGAAATGCCATTGAAGTTTCGGTGCCTGGAATCCTTTTCCAAGCTATGTGGCAAAGTTTTAAGTGAGCAGGCCAAAAACTATTCCTAGGTGCAAGAGGAACAGCAAGCGTGTAAGCCCACTGTAACTTGCGTGTTTGTGTTCAGCACTGACAAACTCCAGGTCACGTTGGCTCCAATCGCTAGGGACCTACTTCAGTACTCAAGTAGGCCAGTGGCTGTTTTTCTTTCTCTCTCTACTTTGGAATAGAACCAAGCCTTGTGGAAAGCATTTTTCCCCCCTCTGAGTTTATGCTAGAAGTGTTACAGTAATCCACATGCAATAAGGAAACACTATTGCCTGAGAAACTACCCATGAAACAGAGTCTTTGCAGTATTGAAACCTGATGGCGTTAGCATGGAGAATCCAGAAAGTATCACTGGCCTTCTTTTCCTTAGGCATTTGGTGTCCACTACAAACTAATAATAATTTTAACCATTGAGGGAATTGCATTTTCTTCTGTGCCTGTGAGAATATGTTTAGCGTATCTTTAACAGACATCATGCTTTCTGTGTTAGCGTTACTAAGCGTAACAGGCAAGTGAGCCTTGTGTGCTGTAATCCTTGACTTATCCAAATTGTACTCAGATTTTTCTGGGTCACTTGTAAGAGTGTTTTCTTTTTATTGTGTACTGTCAGATGAGCATACAAAGCAGGAGGTTAATCCTCACTGAATCAAAGAACAGGCATACTTCAGTCTACTGCAAACGTTTGGGATCTAAGGCCGTCTCGAAGAGAAAGTGAAGTCTTCCATAAGCCACGTAGCTTTTGCCAAAATGATTTTCATCGAAGTTCTGCATTGAACTGTTCCAGATAGCAAATACAGCAATCTTTTTTTTTTTTTCATACAAAATGTCTCCTTTAGATAACTCAGTCCAAGAGTGAAATTGTTTTCATACCCAGAGAAAATTGTTTGATGTCTGGTCATTAGCATAGTTCAAAGCTGGAGCTGTTCTATAGATATCTAGCATTTGGAGCAGTGCATTGAACCAGCTGGGGATGAGAACATAATGTGCTTCCAAAAAAGGAATCTTTCTGTTAAGCAGAGGATAAGTTAATTGCTGGGAATTTCTTTCTCAAATCCCAAGTGTTCTTTTTTTCTTATTAAATTACAGAAATGTCTTCAGCCTCTTTAAATCTCAATATTAAAATGTTCACACCAGTGAAATTTCTGACTCAAATGCCAGTTATTTGTGTTCTGATGAGCAATTCTTGGTTGACTAAAAGGCAACTGTAGGCTGCTATAATTTTGTTTTAAAGTTACTTGCTTGATAGGGCAAGCTGATTAATGTTTTCCTTGCTCGGGTCATTCTTCATTTTCTTATCTGTTGTATTATATAACTGCAATACTGCTAATGCATTTATGTAACATGAATTGCATTTTGCAGTGGGACAGATATTTGTGCAATGTGTAACTGTAATAATATCCAGCTTCTCTTCAGATTGGTTATTTGAACAGTAAAATAGAATCCCTCTTCACGGCTTCACCTTGCTGAACCTCAGGCGGATTATGAGGCTGATGGTGAAGATGATGGCAACAACATTCAAGTTTATTATTAATTGAGTGGAAGTAATCTGACAATTGGAAAATTGGATCCATGTGACAGGACTCTGGGTCATCACAATGGCCTTCTCAAGAGATGCCCTGAAGCAGAAGGTGTCAGGGAAGCTACATCAGCCCCTCCAGCTGCGCAGGCTGGACACCCATTTTGGGGACTTGCCTTGCAGGCTGTAGGGCTGTTGCTGGCTCCGTGCCTCGACGCAGTGGGAGTTATGCACCCAGCCCTTCCTTTCCTGAGGGACGCAGGCTCAGCTAGTGTGCAAAGCGCTCAGCAGTTAGGGCAGAATGGGCTTCCTGAAGAGCCCCTCAATATCTCCCATGGATGTGGAAAGAGCTGGGCACAGGTATGGTGGGGCTGAAGCGAGGGTGTAGGTGCACCGGACAAGGCACCCTGTAGCTGGTTATTCAGCTGGTTTTCTTCATCCAGTAGTAGTGCGTCTCACCTGAAACCACTGTTAAAGAGCAGCCTCCTCCATGTGTATACCATATGACCAAGCATTATGAGCCGTGATGTGTGACAAAGGTGCTCCAGATGTCACCAACATGTGGTGTTGAAAACAAATGCTTTATCTCGATATAGCTATAGCCTTTAAGCGAGTGACATCTGCAGATGTATTTGTGTTATCTTCAAAAGGAGTATTAGGTATTTACCTAATCATAGAGTCCTTTAGGTTGGAAAAGACCCATAAGATCTACCACTGACAAGTCAACCACTAAGCCATCTCCCTAAGTCCATGTCTACGCATCTTCTAAATACCTCCAGGACTGGTGCCTCAACCTCTTCCCTGGGCATCCTGTTCCAATGTTTGATAACCCTTTCGGTGAAGAAATTTTTTTTCTAATATCCAGTCTGAACCTCCCTGGCCACTTCCTCTTGTCCTATTGCTTATTACTTGGGGAAAAAAAGAGATACCCACCTCACTACAACCTCCTTTCAGGTAGTTGTAGAGCAAGATCAGGTCTCCCCTCAGAGTGTGTGAGGGCAAAGTAACCTGTGTGGGACATATGAGAGGAAGCTGGTCACAGTGAAGAAAGTGCTACAGACCTGTAGGAGCAGTAGCTTTTTGACTTCTCTAAATTCACTCTTGGATTATTGAATTGTCATTTTAGTTTTCTCCTGTGACTGAATATTCTCCTGGCTGTAGGCTGTGTAGGACACTGGTTGGGGGCAAAGGGAAATCTTTTAAAAAGCACCGACATCTGACCAGCACGTGGTGAAATTTTTGCCATATAAAGCGCCAAGAAGGTTTCCAGGGTCTGGGTCTCTTATCAAAACTTCATTTCTTCTGGAAACACCTTCAGCTTTTGAAAGCGCCCTCTTCTGCCAACAGCCCGCACCTCAGGCTGTCAGGCTTTCCTCTGGCACTTGTGTGATGTCTGATTCAATTCTGCGATTGGTAGTATCTAGGAAAGAAGCAGCTGAATTGGAAAGAGCTACACATCGTCCAAAATAAGGCGTAATTTACTTATCTCCTGGGAGGCGTAATTTACTCGTCTCATGGGATTCGTAGTGTTTGGTGGCTACTATCTCAAACATCTTCCATTCCGTAAACACATTTATACTGAGGTTAAAAGGGAAATTTATCCCTGTGAGGAACGTATGTTTTGGAATATTTCTCAGCTTGAAGTCTCTGGTCTCTGTTAGCAACTTGCTGTGTGTGTGTGTGTCCCTTTGTCACCTCAGCTTCTAACGAACAGGTTAGACAAACATCTGACAGGAGTGGTTTAAGCATTGCTGATCCTACTTAGATGACCTTTTGGGGTCTATTTCATCCCTGGACTCTCTGATACCGTGGCTTTCCAGGCTTACTCTTACGAGCTTCTAAAAATGTTTGAAGATTAATGGTTAGCAATGAAATTGCTACTTCCACAGAGCATTAAAGCAGCTGCGATACAATAGGATTGAAAATTACCAGCAACTTAATATATATTGAATTTAGAGAAAGTAAATTGGTTCTTCTAAACTTTATTGCTGTGTAATTGCCTAACAATTTTTTTAAGAACATCCCCTGAGAACATAGAGGGTTGGGGTGGGTTTTTTTTTTTCCTTTTTCTAGGAGCTAAACTGAAATGTCTAGATAAATTACACAATACTTGTTATATAAGGCAACAAATTGATTTGTTATTTATGAATTTTATGTAAATAGTAGAAGTCTTGTGGAAGCTGTCATTGCCTGCAACAGGAACCACAGAAGTAAAATGCAGAAGAGCCTGATCATACTCAGCTGTCCGGGTGAGCAGAATCAGGGGGCAATTAACTGAAAGGCAGCAGAACCACAGGGCAGAGCAGAGGCAGAACTCTGTAGAAGGACGCCCAAAGGGTTTTTTGCCCCCGAGAGACTTGCTCTGTGTTGCTATTATTGCTATGTTACGTGACTCCTCTGTTCTTATCTGTGGTCCCCACCTCCCCCCACCCCCCCCGTTGTTTAATCAGAGGTTTTCAGGTAAGGGCACATTACCACATCCATGAAAAATGTTTTGCTGACATGTGATTTGGTAGTCAGTCATTACCTTACTATCAGATAAAGTCTATCTGATTCGAACGTTTTATTCACTGTTGAATAAACATTTCTGATAATTTTATTATTTTAATAGGAATAACTGAAAGAGTAAAGCTCGGTTATTGCTCTCTGGAGGCGTGCCAGTTCAAAAGGCGCCATCTTATTTCCTTCCAGTTCTCCAGCAGGATGCAAGTTGAAATTCCCCCCCCCCCCGCCCCCGACTTTGTGAAGTCTTGGGGCCATTCCTAGCTGTTGCAGATTCACTTCTTTCTCTGCTTCTTAGTTGGTCACTCCAGGCTTAGGAAACACGGCAAATAGGTTTTACTGTGAATTTGGGTTGACGTGGGCAGGATTAGGTCAGATTTCTAATGCCTTTGAAGCAGGACCCTATACAAATTAGTGAAAAGAAAAGGAAGGGGGAGGTAGGTAGCAGTGCTCTGCGCATAAACTGGGAGCTCTCTTCTTCCCCAGATGCACCAATTGCCATATAACTCCAGGCTGGTTTCCTGGTCTCTTCCTCCCGGTGAGTAGCACCACGCTCCTCAGTGAATGCTCCTGCTTTCAAAGGAAGACAGTACTGATGCGTAGCCCGACAGAAGTCAAGAAAAGCAGCATCAGTGGCCCTAAATCCTGCAAGACACATCTACACAGGTGAGCTTGCAGTCTGATGGAGATCTAGTTGCAGAATCAGGCTGGTAGTTTGCTCCATCTGAGAAGCAGGGACATGAACTGTGCAGAATCGACAAGCAAGAGTCTATGGGAAGAGAGATTTAAGCAGAATTTCCAAGCTGCTGCTGCGAATAGCCCTGTCTTCTCTCCTCCTCCTCATGTGCAGCACCACAAGGTGTCAAGGATGCAATGATCGCTCCCCTCTCCCAGGGGTGAGGGGGAGGGAATTAGGGCGTCCAAACTGATGCCACCAAAGCAAATTGTGAGAAGCGTGGTTAGGCATGAGGGAACTTTTTTTTTAAAAAAAAAAAAGAATGAAAAATTATAACTCCGAGCGACAGTGTCAAATTTTATTTCTGATGGGGGGAAAAAATCAATCTGGAAAAAAGGCCTTTTTTTTTTTTTTTTTTGAAGGAAAGATTTGGGAATTTAGTACTTCTTCCTCCTGTCTGAGACATGTTTAAAAAATTTTTTCCTTTTTTTTTTAAATGTGGCAAAAGAATTTGAGGGAAGAGAAAGACATTTTTCCACATTTCTTACATTTTTCAAAAACTCTCCAACACCATTTTCCAGCAAGGGAGGGAAAAGAAGAGGGATTTTTTTCTGTGATAGTTCCCTTTTCTCGAGTCTTCTATTTTAACTACTGTTTCTTTAGCTTTTCATATATGGAAAAGCTTTTAAGGGGGGAAAAAAATCCACTTTTTGGTCAAGTTTTGAAAGAAAATCTCCAACGATTTTTGTCTGGAATAACAAATATATTCATGCGTTCAATGTTTCCTTGGTCCTTATTCATTTCCATTCTATCTGTGAGCCAGCTTATTCTTTTAGTAGCACTGAATTAAGAGAGGTGGCCAGGTTTTTTTGGACTGATGGCAGAAATGCTCTCTTAACCTGATTTTCCTGGGACAATGGGCTAGTACAAATATGTAAAGGAAATGAGTTCACAAATGTTTCAAATGAACAACTCCATCAATAATTTTGTAAGCTACAATGTTAATTGCACACAGAGTGTATCTTTATTATTTACTGCAACCACTCACTACCTTCAAGGTTGCCTGAGTGTTTTCATTCAACCCCCTTCTGTTGGTTGGCCACAATCATCTGTAACTTTCACCCCTGTCCAAAATCTTCCAGTCTTGGTTTCTGTAGAAATCCTTTATAATACCTGGAGTCTAATGTCTCCCTCTTCCATTCTAACAGACAAGCTGCAGTTCTTTTTTTTTTTTTTTTTTTTTCTGGCACTTTAGTGCTGGTATGATGCAATGAAGTGATAATTTCTTTAGCACAGTTAGAAGTTATGTGGGAACATGTATAACAAATCCATTACACAGGATTGGAGACAGGAGTGAAGTGTTGACAAAGGGCAGGGCTTCACGATAGTGTTTTTGTTAGCTCATTCTGCTTCTGGTAAAATTCAGTTTGCCATTTCCATAAACTGGGTCTGAATCCAGGTTAGTGATTGCAATCAGGTTGGCTGGCATTAATGTGAAGCGTATTGTCTTTAGAGAGATAGGCTGGGCTGGGCTGATTGTTACATGGGATGGTTAAATTCAGGTTGGATAAACAATGAGCCCTAAGGCAAGACAAGAGTGCTTGTGTTCTTTTCTTCCTTTTTCTCTTTTACCTTTTCCATAAACTGTTACAGCAATTTTTTTAGCATGTTGAATGTTCCCATTATGCATAAATGCCTGATCTCTGAATGAAACCACCGAGAAAAGAAGCACCGTTTAAAGCACATTTCTTCAAAAGGAGAAAAAAGCGGTGGCTTTGCAGATTTTCATGCAAAGGCTCTTCATCATGTTCATCGTCCCTAAAATTTGGAATATTATAAAATATAGTGAATACATTCAACATTCACGCTGCAGGGTGTTGAACCATCTTGCGTTCTCAGTGCACCTGTAGGTTTTGTGTGCCTTGGTTTTCTTGTCTGCTGAAGGGGATAATGTTATTTGCCAGCTTCTACAAAGTGATTTGAGATTGCTGTGAGCACACTAAAGGTGCCAAAGTGCCGATGTTGATAAAATTACAAATCCAAAACCTAAAATCACTCAATGAGATTTTTAAGACTGTATATAAAGAGTTGGTGAAATCAAAAGACTCCAGAAAATGTCTTGTTTCTATTTTCTGAGGGATTGCCTGGGAAATCTTTTCCTTAATTGCTGCTCTCAGATGAAAAGACTTCCAATATGTTTGTCTAACTCGGGCAGGTAGGGAGGATGGTGATCTTTCTTTTACAAATGGTTCTTTGAAAGGTGATAGATGATCTACTGAGGGACAAATCAGATAGGAATCTGAAGTCACATGGCAGCTTTTCCTCGGAGTGATCAAGTCTCCTTTTGTTAACATTTGGACAGCTGTGTAGTTCATCGAGTTGGCTCAAATGGGTGTATCTGATCTCTGGCAGTGAAAAAGCATCTGCTCAGTGGTGACCAAGGGGTAACAAAGCCTCTAATCAGGTGAGAGAGTGCTGGTCAACAGGTGGTTTCCTGTGTCCTCCAAGGTCTGTAAGCTCCGGGGTTCTCAAAGGAAGTTTACACAAATGTAGCATACACAGATTATTTTTTTGTTGTATTTCCTTCAGCCAGCTCCTTTGAAAAGCTGTGCTTTGACAATATACCTGTGAAGCTGGTAAAACATAATAGAGCACACTGGCTTTCTGTTAGAACAAGTCTTTTCTTCTTTTTTTTTTTTTTTTCACCCCCCAAATTCCCTTCTCTGCTTTTGCAGTTCAGCCTGCCCAAAGCCAGCAGTGTATGTGTAGTTGTGTCTTCCAAAGATACAATCATGTGCAAAACATCTCCTCAAATAAACAGTCCCCTCCTACAAAAGACAGGTATGCTGGGGTCAAAAGGGTCAGCTCTTTGTTAGAATCCCCCACCCCGCAGCTCGAAATTTCCTGCGTGAGATTTGCCTACGCATACCTACAGAGGTACATAGCCTATCTTATTTTATATGTATAATATATATATATATATGCACACAGAATGAGCTAAAAATATGTGTATAGAAACATATATATGTGCATATATATGTGTGCACATATATATGGCTTTTTGAGCTAAGCTATAGGCAACCCCTGGTAGACGCAAACCAAACCCTATAACTGCCCAGACAACCTTACAAGAATGCAAAGTCTGTTACGTATTAAGTGGATGGGAGTAGAAGAGGACACAATTTATTGTTTGCTCTTGGGTTGCTCGCTCAGTTTTGCCAGGGTGGAGAGCTGTAGGGCAGATTTGGAAGGCGAAGTAACTGGTAGGAAAAGTCCCTGAAAGCACTTGAATTAGGGGTGAGCACCTTGGGATCTGCCCTGTGAGCAGGGGCATTGTTGGGGTTTTTTTTTGTTCGTTTGGTTAGTTCTTTTTTTTTTTTTTTTTAGCAAAGGAGTGTCTGCCTCTGGAATATGCTCCTCTTCATACCTGTTCAGGATCTCACATCTGTCTATATTGGGCCACTCCGAAACGTTCTGTTTCCCAGTGTCACTGGCAGCACGTGTCCGTATGCCAGCGAGAGCGCGTTGGCACATGCACCACGAGCACATCGAGCTCTCGTGACTACAGCGAAAGCTGCTGCGTTCGTCTCTGTCCGAGCAGAGAGACCCAAGCGTTCATCTGCGAGTGCCATGGCAAGCATAAGGGAGTATTTATTACCATACTAGTCGCTCGAGAGAGACAAAGCATTTTGCTGGGGAGCTGGGCATGTGAACAAACCCCACTGTGGTATGTGCGCTCCACTCAGCGCGTCAGGAGGTTGTTTAGAAATCTTGAAGGGAGCAGAGGGCGGATTGCTGAAGTCTGTATAACATCTGTAGTTTATATGATGTTACTCGGACAGCAGGGTCAGATAGAAAGATAGGAAAGCAGGAGTGGTAAATCACTGAACTCTTCGCCATTCTGAGAGGAACGTGAAATGAGCTTGTAAACATCTGTGTGTTTTTCTTAATATGCAGGGCCACAATGAGAAGTTATACCTGAAGAATTTCATCAAACCTGGTAAACCTGGACTGCTCTGGCTGAGAGCAGAGTTTAGCTCACTTGCTCTTACTGACGTGTATCAGCTGATTAGGAGTTATCAGAGGGGTATGAAGGAGGTGGTCAGGTGAGTAGCTACGTGCACACCTTCCCACGAGCACAGGACTCTCTTGCAAATGTATTTTGTTTGATTGCTGCAAGTCCAAAACAAGAACCAAGGAGATACAAATGAGGAGGGGAACAAGGAAGTGGTGGTAGAAGTTGTGCTGTGACTCGGGAGTTGTATAATTATGTCTTCCAATTCAACAGCTCAGGATAAAAAGCGAAGAGACTTTCATTCCTATGCTTGTGTATGCATCCCCTTTCCTCTTAGGAAGGGGTAAGAAGGTAGTCCTTGTTTTCCTTATTGCCAGAAGGATTTGGAGCTGCTGGATGTAGGAGATCTGTCTTGGCAATTTGACCCGTGCTTCTTATAAGCCAGGGACCAACAGAGCAGTAGAAAATGAAAATCCAAAAGAAAATCAAAACTGCAAAGATAGCTTTTCTCCTCTTTCCTCTCTGAAACTTCATTTGTTATTGGAGGAGGCTGGAAAGCTTTTTTTCTGCCCCTCCAAAGGCCAGTGTGCCCTGCACCCAGCGTGCCTGGGTATACAAGGGCATCTCTGCATTTGGGCCCAGTGTGGTCTCCTGTGGCCCCAAGGAGATGAGAGAAAAATGTCTCTGTGTACCCTGTAGTTGCTGTTTCTCGCTCCTCTGGTTTGATCTGAAATCCCTCTTGCAGCGGGTGCTGCTGATGGCCAGAAGAGATGCCTTACCCCTCCTCACTTTCACTGCAGAATGGGTCCTGTGAGAGCTGTGTTCTCCCTCCAGTGAGAAGGCAGGAGAGCATCTCTTTCACACCAGTTGTGCAAGAATATGCCAAAAATCTCTCTGATTTTTCAGGTTATTTGTGAGTGTTGGCAAGGCTGGTGCTTATTAAGCAGCAGCTGGTACGTGAGACTTCCCCATGGCAGTTTACTTCAAAACCTGAATGTCTTTCTGTTGACAGAACGTCTGTGGTAGTGAAGAATAAACCGAATAAATCAGTCTGAGTAGCATGCAGCATCCTTTCTAAACTTTGAACAGTCAGAAACTCTGGAACTCAGTTATTCCTGTTTTCACGCCAAATTTAATGCCACTGATCAAGTTATTCCTCATTTTCTGTGTAAATGAGAGAAGAATGGGAAGAACTTCTAGTAACATCTTACTAAGTGAGTATAAGGTATGAAAATACAGTGGATGAATGCCTTCAAAGGAACAAGAAATTGCTTAGTAGGTTGCTTGTCTCTGGAAGGATCAATAGCTTAGCAGCTGTCAGTGTCTGAAAGTTGTATCCAGCTACTTTTAAGATACAAAGGAGAGGACCTTTCAGTTTGAAGTGGTGGACCAAACCGTGGAACAAACTGGAGGTACACTGGTCAATTCTTGATTCCTTTGAATCTAGATCAGAAGCCCTTCTAGAAAACATAAGTTAGTTAAATGCGAACTTTTGATTTAATAATAGTATGAAATATAATTATTTATGAGATACTGGAGGGCAAATGTACTAATCTGGAAGATTTTTTAGACATCATAGGGGCTGTGCATCTGTGAATGAAATCTCTTAGGTCTTGGGCAGACCAAAGCTCAACAAAATAAGACGAAAATCAAATCCAGGTTGAGAAGTAAAGTATTAAATCCTATTATCCACATTCCTGCTTGAAATCTGTGAAGTTTCTTTGTTGCTTGGCTGGATCCAAGGCTATATGAATAAAAACATTTCCTTGTAGTGTCCTGTACCATCCAGCCAGCTTTGATCCAGCCAGCACTCCCCTCAAATCACTGAGTCACTCACCTGTAAGCCTTTACCTTTCCCATACAACACGTAGACAACTGTAAGAACCTGCCAAATTCAATTTATTAGGAAGGAAAATTTTAAGCAGTGTACAGGAAAGCACCACTGCCCCACATCAGAGAAACATAAACAGAGAATAAGCCTCAAGCTTTTTTGGTATGGGAAGCCTGGAGATATGGAACATCACTCAGTGACAACTACGAGTTGTTCGTATGTAAGTGGGTTATTATAAGGCTGAAATGAGACTCCTGAGGCATCAAAATAACACCCAAAGTGATTTTGGAAAAGGTGGGAGTGGTGGTGTACACTCTCATCACTTTCACAAAAATACATCTTCAAGGAAGAGAATATATTAAAAATTGCTGAGCCTTTGGAAGGAAGCAAGTGCCTCAGGAGAAATTTTACAAGTGGAGCTCACTTGACAAGACAAAAATTGACTCTCCTACTTGACCTAAGCAGGATATCAGTATTTGGAATCTTGTTACAGCAGCATGCTTTTCATAACCAACAGTATATGCAGCATACTTTACATTTAGAGCTGTCCCAGTCACTGCCTGGATACTCGTCACCATACTTCTGCTTGAATTGACTTGTGGTGTGGACTTTAATGGGATCTCACCTGTTTGTCCCTGTAGAGAATTCTGCCTGTGGGTTTTACTCAAGACACTTGAAAGTTGCTTTGAATCTGTCTTTCTGGAGTTTGGAGTTTTAATTGCTGTGCTTTGAGTGGATTTACTGGAGGGGGGAGAACTCCATGGTTAAAAGTGAAGGCATCCTCCACCTGCTTAAATTAAAATACACAAGATGTAACAACTCAGGAGTAATTAATTTTAATAATAAAATTAGCTGGTTATTTCAGAGGCAAGTCTGGGTGGCAGTGTGAGCGTCAGATCATGTGGTCGTTCTTCATCAGGTGTGATCTGATGCAGACACGCAACTGATTTTTCTGGAGCTCGGCTGACTTCCATGGACTGAAGAGTTGGTCTGTGGTATCTCCTGTGGCTTCTTCTTTGAAGCCTCAGTCATGCTTTTGCTCAGCTGTGCTGACCGTACTCACCTTTTCCTCTTGTTCTTGCCACAGTATCTCCTTTCCCATCTGAACAGGACAGAGTGCTCCTATTGTAGGATACTGCCATGTCCGTGTACCTTACCAGGGCCGGATTTTGGATGCCTAACAGTAAGGCATCCACAATGGGAAGTTAAAGGTGAGGGGGGAGATTTTGGCTGTAGAGCTGAGATGTGTTTGAGTAAGCAAGTCAGCTTAGCGTTCAGACTAATTTAAGTGGAGGCATTCTTTTTCCCTCTTGCCCTACCGCTTTCACACCTGTGAGCAAGAGAGACTTTTGCCTTCAGTAGCTGTGGTGGAGAATCTGACTCTCTTGTTCTCAATAGGGAAAGGAGGAGGTTGTTTATCACTTAGCCCATCTACAGAGTCTGGCCTGCTAACGTTGTTGCTTATGAATTTCAGTGTGAGAATATATTTCACAGCTCGTATGAGAGTTCGCTACTTTGACTGTTGAGTTCTTGTGGCTGTTGGTGATGCAATCATGTTGGGAAGGTGCAGCTCCAGGCAGAGCAACTTTTCTTTGAACTCCTGCTACAGCTATTAAAAATAGGTCAGGGTAGAGAAAAGTAGGTCTGGTTTTCAAGAGTATATTAAGTTAATCCATCTTGCACTGTAGACTGATACATGATCAAGACAATAGTGATAGAGCCTGTCTCATGAACATTAATAATTTTACTCGGTCAAAACCAGTTGGATGTACAAAATAGTTTTATACATCAGGTGAGAAAGGTTAAGAATCTGATGTTTCCCATGGCTAACTTCTTTTTTCCTCTTCCCCCTCTCTACCCCCCAAAAAAAAGAAAAACAAAAAAAAACAAAACTCAAACGAAAAAGCAACCCAAAAAACAACGGTCTGGCTGCCAGCTTCTAGCTTTGTTTAATGAATTACTTCGCACAATGGTAAATTAAAGAAACCCCACAATAACAAATCAAGATGAGCAGGTAAGCAGAGACTTCAGAGATATCAGGGAGTATTATTATACGCTAAGCCAATGCATCAAAATTATAAATACTGGGTGGCAGAGAAATTAGCTGTTTGGAGCTACTGTCTGAATGATACTAAGTATATTGATTAACCAAAATGATGTGTGGATAACTTCTGTGAGACTTGCACTCAAGGAAGAAGTCGTTAGTTCTTTATGTTGGGTTGTACTTTTGCCCCGTGCCAAATCAGCGTTCCATAAATGAGCTCAGCTCAGTTGATTTAATTTGTATTTGTGGAAGTTGTATCTCACAGTTTCTGTATGTTTTACATTGCTTCTATGATCATGGAAGCGCAAGCCAAATTTTTAAGAAGCATCGAGGAAATGTAAGAGACTTGAAATGCACTAACTGTGGTATCTAGATACTTTCATTATGAGGCTTGTGAAAACTTTATTCAAGTTCTCTTCCCATTTCACAGGAAAAGGTGGTGGAAGGGTGGTGGAAGAAATTCATGCTGGCTTCCATCTTGTTGTTCATCCATGCTAATTAGAGGAAAAATAAACCACACCAGGAATTTTTTTTTGTCTTAACTGGACCCAAAACATCTCCATTGTGGCCTTCCACATGCTGCTTCTCTGATGGGATCTAGGATGCAGGCACAGAGGGAAGAAGGAAGCCAGGCAAACAAGCGCATGCTGCAGATGTTCATACTCTGGTCCAGAGGAGGTCACATAACTTGGGATGTCTTTAGCTGTGTTATTTTGGGGCTCTGTGGCAGTTAGAGTAGCACTGCCCACAGTCATGGGTGAAAAAGAGGAGTTTGAGGCATAACAAAAAGCCAGCTAACCCTTCTTTCTTCCAGAGAACCAGAAAACAAATGCATCCGCTGCAGTTGTCATAAAAAGTAAACAGGGGTTTACAGGGAATGGGATTGGCTCAGTGCTCTTTGTTTATCCCGGGGCTGATACGAAGCTGCTCTGTTGTGCTTGGTGGGGTTACCTCGGAGTGATGTGAGCACCGATGACAGCCCAGTCTGGGGCCACATCAATAAGTCATTGATGTGTTCATAAGTCACTTTCAGAGCTGGTGTTACATTTGGATGCACTCAGGTAACTTCTGAAGCAGCCCGCTACTTGACCGTGTGCTTTGAACTGGTAATAAAAAAATATGTATTTACTTTAGTAATTTTTAGATTATCTCACTATTTTCTTTTCCAAATTTACAGCAGCTGGTGTCAAAAGAAAACGAATGGAAAACCAGACCCGACACCCCTTCACCCCATAGTACTGCAGAACTTGTGTGTTTTTCAGTGAGGATGTGTTTTGCTAGAAGCATAATCCAAAGGTACTTTCCAGAAACGCCAGCAACTGTTTGATGCATTGCTTTAATTTGTTGTGGCCATTATGGTTGCTATGATATTCTTGAAGCTCCCAAGGGATGACCCTGACCTGTATTTGAGCACGGCCAGTTCAGACGTCTTTTTAGTAGGTCTGGCAGAATTAAATTTGCTGGCCCAAGGTAAAAGAGCTAATGCCTGTCTGCTCCTGCCACCAAGCTGGGGAAGTGCCCTGAAGAAAACCCATGCTGGCTGCTGTTTCTTCTTTTGTGTGATGGGAAATTTGGGGAAAATAAGAGCTGTTTTGGGAAGGCTGCTCTTTCCCCCCATCGCCCCTGTGCGATGGTAGTTCGTACCCCTCTGCACCCCCTCTCCCTGCAAGCTTGGCTTCCCCAGGTTCTGGCGTAGGCAGCAGCAGGGAGTCTGCTGCCTAAAGCATCTCCCTTTGTGACCTAGGCTGAGTCAAAACACCCACTAATCCTCACCAAACCATGGATGCGTTGAAAAGGCTTGGAGAAGTTGTGTTGCTTAGTATGACTGTATCCTACACCAGAAGCTTTGGTATCCCCATGTTTTCTCTCAGGGGGAGAGGATGCTCTCCCCCTCGCAGGGGGAGAAAAAAGGAGGCTTGGGTAATGACTGTGCTGCAGAAGGAGTTAAAGACAGGAGGTTTTATTCTTTTTACAAACTCCTAGATTGCCCAAGAATATTGTTGCCCCTTGGACACCTGGGGAAGAGGGGAAGAAAACTGAGCGAGAGGTTTCCTGCCAGTAATCATTTTACGTAGGCTAAGCAGAAGAAAAGTTGAGGGAGGGGAAGGCAGTGCAGAGAATGATCTCACCAAGGCAAAGACAAAATGCAGAAGCCAGAGCCTTGCTTGGAGCCAGCTGGCCCCTTAGCTGGCCTGCTACAGGGCTCTCTCCAGCTGAAAAGCAGCCTGCTCTACTTCTCCCTTTATTTGAGAGAAAGCAAGTGGCTGAATGTTGGCTGGCACGGCAAGGGCCTTGTTTTCACTTTGTGGATTAAAGGGTCCTGCCTGAGTGAGTCCAGGAACAGCAAAAGTTTAACTTCTTCATCTCATGTTGGCTGCGGAGGTTTGATTCTCTGGGACGCTGCCATCCAGGGACTTTTCAGCAAAAAACAAAATCATGAAACAGAGCTAGACTTAATGGCTCTTAATTGAGCAGATCTCCCCTGGACTGAGTCGGTTGTTTACTGCTTTGCAGCCTGCAGAATTTGACCCAGCGTTTGGGTTTGGACTCCTATTTTCTCTGTTTGAGATTGAAGGAAAAAAGGGAAGAAAAAGAAAACAAACACAAATTGTAGAGTGAATTTTGAGCTGAATTCTGCTCCCTAGTGTTTTTTGTTGTTTCTAGTGGATTATAAAGGAACAAGGAAATATTTCTGGTGTAAGGAGTTCTCGCCTAGCATAACATCAGCCTACTCGACTCCCCTTCTACCTCTATCTCTGCAACATCTTGTGTATAGGACAGGTGCAACTGGTACATGGTGTGCTGGATACCAACAGAGCTTGGCTGGCAGGCAGGTAGGTCTTTCAGAGCCATTCCCACCCATCAGCAGCTCTGAGACGGACGGATGATCTTGGGACACATGGAGAACATGACTTCCTAATTTGGGAGTGGGATTGGATCTTTATAGCACTTAGTTATTACAAATTTTTGAGCATGAGAAAGAAACGGCAGGCAAAGAGAAGAGAATGGGGGGAAATAAAATTTACGTGATCAAGATGTCACTAAGTTTTGCATAGAAAACCTTTTCTTTGCTCTGGAAATGCGGGTGAATGTGAATCTGCCTGAAGTGGTGTGGTTTTGCGCATGTGACCATGAGAATCAAAGTTCCCCATTACCCTAGGCAATCTCGACAATAGGAAGCAGATAATGGGACGTTTCTGTCACCACTAAGGAGGGCTCCCATTAAATTGCTTGTAGGTCTTTGGAAAGGTCAGTCAAAGCTTAAGCAACCCCCTGTTGTTTGACAACATCAGAGCTCAAACACCATGATCCTGGAGAACTCCGCTCTTTGAAAAAGGGGGATGTTTAATTACCTTTTGAAAGCTGGCAGCAGGACAGGATGCGAGGATGTTTTCTTTCTTTTGTGTCAGTTGAACAAGTTACTATTTTGGTACATAAGAACAAGTAACCCACTGCACTAGAGGAGACTGTCCCTTCCTCTGACCTGCACTTAGGAGAAAAGCAAAGGCAGGAGGATATTAGTGAAGGTGAGCCTGCTGCAGGAAGGAAGCCTTGACACAAGAATGTTTGTGGAAGGGGAGGCAGAGGCTCCTGATACCTTTCTTGATGCCGTATCGGCACGTTGATTCCGCTTGCCTTTAAATATATACTTATTTATTGGCCTTGCTTTGCAGGAAGACGTCAGTGCAGTTGCAGGAAATCGACTGCTGTCACTTTAATGAAATTTGCTTTCATCATCAAAGGAACTGGCAAACTGGTTGCAGGAGTTTTAATTTTTAAAATTGCAATGCATCTGCTCCCTCCCAGGGGCAGTCTTTCACAGCGCTTTGTTTATGCTCTGCAACTATATCTTTTTTCTTTCTTTTTTTTTTTTTTCCAAGGGTTTGGATTTGTGGCATCTAAACAAGCTAAACAGAAACTGTGCCTCAGGGAGAAACATCCTCTTAAGTAATTGAAAATAAACTTGGATGGCATGCCTTGTGTGTTATACACATTCAGCTGTGCACATGGTGGGAAAGGAGCGTTAGACATGGTACCTACCACTGTAAAGAGAATGTAAACGTATGCGTCACATATGCTTGTGGTAAACATAAAAGAGATGTATACGAGGAAAAGATCATTTGGTTTGGGTATCTCCAGCCAAACGTGGCCAAGAGGTGGAGTATCCCTCACCCTAATTTCATGTACAGTACCTGCAGTAAGAACAAGCCCTTACTGTGCTAGTTCTTCCTTCCATCAGCCTTCACAGAGATTTGTTGTTACCTTGATGGAAGGGCCTGGTTCAGCAGTGCCCAGGGGTTGTGGCTGAATACAAAATCTAAAGCAGGTTTGTTTCAGCCAGGGCGTGCTGGCGTGACCAGCACGCTGACCACACCAGCTCAGTAAATGGGGGAAGAGTTTGGGCCTACCAAGGGCAGGCATAGCCTTGTACAGACATGGTGGTCTTAGGAAATGAAATTCTGGCTAGGAACAAAAGTTGATGCTATAGATGTAAGAGATGTTTATCTGTGGTGTGATATATACAATCCTGGAGTGGAAGAATCAGATCTAGGTTTGATGTAGCCATGGGTTTGTTTATTCGGCATGGGCAAGTTACGTGGTCTTCCTGAACTCCCTCAGCTATGTACTGGTTTTGCCTGGGACAGGCTTAATTTTGTTCATAGTAGCTTGCAAAGTGTTCTGGTTTGGATTTGTGAGGAAAACAGTCTCAATAACAGAGGGATGTTTTAGCTATTGCTGAGCAGTCCTTACACAGCATCAAGGCCTTTTCTGCTTCGCATACTGCCCCAACAGAGAGTAAGCTCAGGGTGCACAAGAAGCTGGGAGGGGACGCAGCTGGGAGAGCTGACCCCAACTGACCAAAGGGACATCCCATATCATATGACGCCGTGCCCAATAATAAAAGCTGCAAGAAAGGAGAAAGGTGCGTGGGGGGGGAGTACACATTTGGAGTTATGGCACTTGTCTTCCCAAGTAACTGTTATGTGATGGAGCCCTGCTTTCCTGGAGATGCCTGATGGGAAGTAGTGAATTAATTCCTTATTTTGCTTTCCTTGTGCACGCAGCTTTTACTTTACCTATTAAACTGTCTTTACCTCAACCCACGAGTTCTTGCCCTTTTACCCTTTCGATTCTCTCCCACATTTCACTGTGGCTGTATGGGGCTGAGCTGCGTACCAGGTGTAAACCACGACAAGCTGGTAGACCACAATGTTCTCTGGCCTTCGCTAACCTTTTAGAGATCTATTTACACAGGTAGCCCAGAGGTCCTGTGCCTTCAGTAGCCATTCTCTCTGGTGCTA
This sequence comes from Alca torda, assembly GCA_008658365.1. Taxonomy (NCBI): domain Eukaryota; kingdom Metazoa; phylum Chordata; class Aves; order Charadriiformes; family Alcidae; genus Alca; species Alca torda. The sequence goes on along the minus strand of CM018077.1, from coordinate 74,200,939 downwards.
ATGGTTAGCTTTGCTGTGGCAAGGCAAAGCAAGTGATTAAGAATTTAAGCAATATTTAGAAAGGTCAGCCATGCATCAGCTGTTCAACATCCTACACCATACTGCACACATGCAATGACCAGTCTGAGAAGCCGCAGGCATGATAGGTCTTGGCATGCTGGACATAGCCACACCTGACCTTGCTCAGTTTCCAAGGGCAGCCTGGAAACTCTTGCCCAAACAGCTGCTCATTAGGCTTGGAGGTGCTGTGAGCATTCTTACTGGAAACTGTTCTGACGATGGTCATTTTGGCTGGTATGAAGGATGCGGTGGTTGGGCAGTGTATATTCCTGAACTGGAAACGTGGCATTTGTGATGCCTGGGTGATTGGTTTTAATGCCGCATATTAGGCGGACAGATACTGGCTAAGACAGGTAAGCAGTGTTAATTACATACTGAAAGAATGCTGCAATGCTAATAGGTGGAAACAGGCATGTGATATATCTCAGATCTGTTGTTGCTGGTCAGTGCTAGCGCAGATTTATCCTATCGGGTACTGTGCAACTTTGACTTCATGCACCTGTGACAGTGCAGTTTTCTTCATGTGCTCTGCAAATCTCACTGACAGCAAAAAGAAAAATCTCATCATCTGACTGTATATGTTGGATCCCCGGTGCTATGCCTCTCATCAAGAGGTGGTGTAATTAGGTAAGAGGAGTTGTCCTGTACTATTTAAAACATTCTGTGTAACACCTATTCCGGGTGTTACAGACCATTCTTCTATAAATCCTCACCCATTTTCCTCATCAACTCAAGCCCAGCTTAGCAGGAAGGTTTGCGTCTTGATTGCCTTGTGAACAAGGATATACTCCTTGCCCCATCCTCACTGGAAATTCTTGTATTATAATTTGTTTCTGACAAAGTGAACATGTAAGTAAAGTATTTTTTGCTTTGCCATGCACACTAACAATTTTGTGGTGATCCCCTTTGACAACTAATTGGCTTCTTACCAAAAGTGAAAACAATAGACACCTATTTTCAGCTGGGAAAGCCGCACTCAGTGTATTCCCTGGCCAAGATAAAGCACTGAAGCAGCATGACACGAAGTGCTCCAAGCTCCGTCCATGGCTTTTCTTTTTTAACAGATCTGCTGATCAAGTTACCTCTTTTTCTCCCATGTCACCTCTCTTCTAAGGCATTGACTATTGACTGAAACTATGTTTTCCTATAATCTAGATTTTGCTTTTGCACTAGCCGAGTATCTATGTGCATGTTGCTTCTTGAGAGCAGACATGGAGCTGTGCGTGTTACTGAAGGAGATTTGTGCTCACAGACTTGGTGAGAAGTTGGGAATTCCTGACATGATGAAAAAATGTTGCTAGCTAGACTGAAAATGAAACCTTAGAGAAATGTTTGACGTGTCTCTAGCTATTATTGTTTCCATGGTGCATACAGTCGCTATGTTTAATATGTGGAAACTGGTGAGAATAAATCAGATCGCTAGAAAGATTACCCATACTTGAAATGCTAACTGCTCTAATTAACAGAGGAGCGGTAACTTAACATATGCCAGTGGGTAAAAGAGAACAGTCATTGAATCTTTGCACACTTGCACAGATGTATTTGAAATATACTTCTCACACATGACTAAAGTTGGAAAAGATTTTTTTGAAATCTCTATTTGTGGGATGAAAATGCGTATGTTTATTCTAAGTTAGAATATTTTACAGTCTTCCTTTTTAACTATTCTTTGTAAATGTAACAGTTTACAACAGTTCCTATTAAACTCAGTCCAGGCAGGGTGTGTGAGTACAGAACCAAAAACCAAAATCAAATCATTCATGCTCCAAGCATCTTTTGCATGATCTTTACGTTCTTGAATTTAAGTTTTCCTTCCCCAGTAGAACAGCCCTGATATGTCATTTTCTCCCCCTTCACCCTCCCTCCTCGCTTTGCCTTTACTAGCCATAGCAGTGCATGAAGGAGATGATTTTAAATCTTCAATCCCACAAGCTTCCAAGAGTACACATAGCTATGGGTCTCTTAGTAGAAGAGAAGGAGCTTTGTAAGGAGAGATGGCTGGCTCGCACTGCCCATGGCTTCCTGTCAGGTGGAGAGAGCAGTGTCCCTGTCATCCAGCTGTTTAGGATTGTTTATCTTACACGCCTGATGTTTTGTTTAGTCAATGGTGATACATAAGATACAACTGGTTTTGACTTCCAGGCAGACAAAACCTATGGAGCAACCAGAAGGAATCCCAACCATTTGTTTCTGGCAGAGTGCTAAATAAACAGTAGCAACACCTACCTGTGTGGGTGGCAATTAATCACATCAATCAACCAGATCAGCTAGCAAAGCCTTTTTTTTTTTTTTTTTCTTCCCTTTTGTTCCCTGTCTCCTCCCACCCGCTTGTTTCCTGGTTGTTGTTCCTGCTGGCTGTAGAGCTGGTGCTCAGCTAAGCAGTAGGTTAAATGCCATTACACGGCTGGGTTACATGAAACTTGTGCCACCTCTTCTTTAATGGCCTGACCATTTAATGCTCTCAGCTCAATTTAGCAGAGGGCTCTCAGCCTATCTTTGGGCGTGGATTTTTTCTCTTTCTGGATTTCCTACAGAAATGAGCCGAAACTGCTGCCTGTGTGTTTGTAGACTTGCGTGTGCCTGTCCATCTGAACAACCCTCCTGGGAACTCTTGAACTCATTGTTTTGTTTTAGCTAAATTTGGTGGGTGAAGGAGTAGGATTTTCAAAGACAATTGGTTCCTACAAGTTTTCTAAAATAAATGCGCAGGTGAGAAAACAAGTTTGTCACAGGGAAAGATACCATCACAAACTCTTCTTCCATTAGGCACCTGTAATAAACATGGAGGAGAGACTTTGAGAGATGGGACCACGGGAAAACCGTCCTGTGAGATACAAGTCTGTAGTTTTGTTTTCCAGGCTTCTGTTCTTTATTTAGCCTTTTTTATTTTTTTTTTTTAATAGAGTGGTGATTAGAATTTTTTATCAAAGCAAAAAAGGTTAGGAAAAACCCATTCTTTCTCTTCAAATTGGAGAAATATTTTCCCAGTGCTCCAGCTTTTTTTTTAAAACAAAACAAAACAAAACACAAAACCAAACCAACAAAAAAACAAACAAAAAAAAAAAACCAAAAAAAACCCAAACCAAAACCCCCAAACCCTACATGTTAGGCAAATACTTGCTGGTGTGAAATGGTTGAGATTAGAAGAACTGGTACCTACAGAAAAATACGGACTCCAAGCCAATAGGTGGAGTGACAGTGGCAGCTGATGGAGAAGGTGACCCACTGGAGTAACTGGCTCCTGTCAGACACCAGTTTGCCCAGCAGTTGAAAACATTGAATAGCAAGCACCTTTATTTCTTGATGGGTCGCTGTTCTAAAATGCCTGAAAGTTTTATGTGGAGAAGGCAATTAAATATTAAAAAAAAATTAATAATTCTTCAGGCTAGGACAGTGCTCAGTTTTTCCTTTCCACCTATGCTATTTTGGGTTCTTTCATTTTTGATCTTCTGATGGGATCTTAGGATTGTTTTTTGTCACAGTATCCATGCTGTCATTCTTCCTGGAGCTGAATTCAGCCGTTACTAGAATCAAGATCTTGACTGTGTGTGGTTTGGCGGGACTGAGCTCCCTGTTCAGATACCTTTCCTCTAGCCCCAGTTCCACTTTCATGTTGTACACCTATGGAAGAGCAATCTAACAGGACTTACATTTCGATTAAAGTAACTAAATAGTGTAAAAACATAAAAATGTTGTGCTTGCTTACACAAAAGAATACCTGTATCAAGTCAGAATAAGGGTTCTTCTAACCTTGAATCCTGTTTTCAAAGGGTGCCCAAGGAAAGAATGTACGGATAGGGTAAGGAAGCAGTGATGCTCTTCCAGCCTCCTGTGATTTGTGGTCGTGAGACTTCCTGAACCACAGATTAAGTCTCTGTATAATTATACAATGCTATGAAAAATCCCAGCTGTAAAGCAGTATCTTTTATTTGCACGTTATAACATTAATTAATTATCCCTGCAGTTCTCCCGTACTTGCCAGGTAAAAACTGTCTAAGCTGTTTTATCTCCCTGGTGGTAGTAATTGATTACCACATAATAGGCTAAGAAATACCAGAACAAGAAGAAAATATGCAGGAAATGTGCAGGTGGGAAATTTTTGCCATCATCTGTAGCTGGGCAGATAATAGTTTATTTCCATGCAGACTAAAAGCTGTGAGCAGTTTTAACTTGTCTGCAATATTCATGCGTCTTTTGCATAAACTTAGGCTAGCTTTGCAGCCAACCTGATTTGTGGGTATTCAAAGAATGTAAAATTGTGGTATTATGTGGTCTTTGTGTGAAATTGCAGGAAGTGCAGAGCTTCACTTGGTGGCTTAAGCTCATGAGAACCCTGTACTGAGGCTGAAAGACTTGCGGTGCATGTTCCCCTCCAGCATGTAACCAAAGGAGAGTTTCACGCTAACCTTGTCTGCCATGCAGCTGTAATAGGCAGTTCGTTTTGAGGGGCTGCAGAAATCATTTCTCAGTAGCTTGCAGGTTATTTTTGAAACTCAATCCATTTAATTTCTTTAATGGCGTAGGTAGCAATTGACATTGTGGAACATCGTCAATTTGCAATACGGTACGCACTAGCTTTTAGTATATTAAATAGCTCATTTTAACTCTGTTTTAAAATGGAATCCTTTTGCATCTTTCATCTGATGTTCACTATATAAGAAACAACCATAAACCATGACCTTAGTCCTTGGCCCTAGTAGAAAGCATATTGAATAAATATCTCTCTTCATTGTGATCCTTGGCAATAACAGGTTTAATTTAGTGAATCTAGAGTTGAAGTTTATTCCTGTGTGAGTCATAACAAAGGCTGCATGTTCCTCAAAGCCTTAAAACTTCACTAGAGAGAAAAAATATCCAAGATTAAAATACCTGATCCAAAATATGGGAACCTCTTTGTCTACTGTATAGATTTTACAGTAGATCCAGTTAATGCTACAGGGAGAAATAACATGGTCAGATGAAGAGAGGTGAAGTAATAGAGACTGCAGCTAAGAAATTCCGGGTTCTCATCTCATCAGTGCTTTGTTAAAATGTCATTTGTTTTTTCAGTGATTTTAAAAATTTCAGTAATTTGTTGCTTCAGATCAAATCTGCAGACAAACGTCTAACCTCACTTGAATGGAATTGGCTTAAGCACTCAGCATGATATTTTAGACTCAATTTGCTATTCAGAGTTCAAGTTAAAAAAACCAAAGCAACCCAGGAAACCCCACAAAAACAACAAAAAAACCCCAAACCACCAAACCCAACAAACCTCTGGTTTAAGAATAACTGCAATCACACAGGTGTCAGCAACTGGTTTGAGGGAATATTGCATCCACGTTAAGTAAAACTCTTACAGTCTAGGAATTTGTTGTTGGCAAAATTTATAAAAACACCTACATGACAGTGCTTTAGCAGATTTTGTCCAATAACTCTTCAGTCTCCACCTTTCTTGGAAATGGAAGGCTACCAGAAGCTGACAGTGATGAAGCTGGCCAGGTTGCATTGTCAGCTTCCCTACTCTTCAGTCCTTGACTTGTTTCCTTCAAATACCTTTGGGCTGTCTTCTCCTGTATGTATTTTTTAGGGTCATTTGTTAAGTATAGAATTTAGGATCTCCTGTCTGCACCACAGCATGTCGGGCTGCCATACTGCTGAACTAGCTTTTCTTATACCGGGTTTTTCTCACCAAGATTAGATGAAGTTGCTTCCACTAAAAGGTTGATTCACTTCAGTGATTGACAGGAAGGTGAACAGGAGATTTGAAAGACTCAGAACAGAAATCCTGTTACTAAATCAGGCATGTTCTGCTTTTTACAAAATTAGCTTGTCCAGCTCTAGCAGGGATTAACATTTTTTACAATCCAGGAGATGGTGTACGGAAAAATAAGTTCTTCTTGGTGGTATTAACAGCTACCAGTGCAAAAGTAGATAATGCTACTTTTCATTTAAAAGAAAAGCAACACTTACATTTGCAATCTGACTTCAGTGAAGTAATTTTACTGTGTTCAAATGTTAAAATATAAGATCAGGACCTAACAACTACATTAGTGGTAAAATGGCTAGCATTTACTTTACATCTATCACTTAAGTAATACCTGTGAATTCTTTAACAATTTGTTCTCCCTTAAATTCCAACAATTCAGCAAATTTCCGTGGCAGAGCTTTGTCCACTAATCTAGCAGCAGTATTTCTATAGAAATATAAATGTGTATTACTTATGTTTTCAATGGAAGGCTAAGGGGGTGCTGCTTGGTCTGAATAACCATTGACAAACACACTTCCCTCTCACTCTCTCCTCTTTCCCACCTTATCCTCCAGGACATCCAGCAACACTAATACTCCTTGTAAGATCTCCACTTCTTGCCAACGTGTAGGGCAGAAATGTAATGTAATCTACAGCAATTTTAGCAGAAATCACGTTTAAGTTATGTAACTCCACCAACCACACAGTCCAAGAGTAAGGACGTTTTCAGTAAACCTCTCTTTCTCTCTCTCTCTCCTTTTTTTCTTTTCTTTTTTTTTTTTTTACAGATTCCTGGAGAGTCCTGAAGTCCATGCAGAGACCAAAGGGATCATACCTCTGCTGAGTAAAGAAAGAAGAGGCTCAAAGACTCAAAGATGAGGCACTTCAAAATGCTGTTGATTCATTATGAACATGAAGGTAATCATCACCTTGGCATTACCTTTGAGTTTTTGTGTTCTCCTCTTGGCCTTTATGTTTTCTGGAGGAGAGGAGGAGGAATAGGTCCTCAAGTAGTGTCACTCCCAGTAATGTACTCCTTGTCCTGTCCACCTTTTATTTCTTTTCTGCTTAAAATACCCACACTGTTCTCTCCAGTATATAGTTCTGTTTAGAGGGTGAGGTTTCACTGTGCCTTATACACAGTCATTTTTTCTCCGAATGGATGAAAGACAGTATGTATAAGAACACACCTGGTTTTGTTCTTTTGCTCATTTTTATTACGTAAACACAGCTGGGCATCATTTTCTTTTGAAAAGGCTATTCCAGGTGTCCTCCTCAAGATATTTCAGGCCTTAATTTTAAAAATACTCTAGTGGGCTTGCTTCAGAATGTTTTATTGCTCTCTCCTGCATTTGACAGTCACTCATGTGGACAAGGTTTCTCTGTTTTTCCAAGTTCCCTTGGTCTTCAAGAAAGACGGAACAAGTAGTGGAGGGGATTAGAGTTTGTAATGTTTGCAGATGAGGAGTAACCAAGGAATTTCTGGCACATGATGTTTGAGGAGGAATTGTGAGTAAGTAAACAACAGATTCTCTGATAAAAGGTGACTCTGGTTAAGTTTGGCTATGGACACAACTTTGAGTCTCAGTTAAATTTTATTATCTGAAACTGTTTTGATGTAATTGCTGCGAAAATCCAGGGAAGACTCCTAATGACACAAACCCAAGGAAATATATCACTGAAATGAGAACATCAAGGTTTCTGTTTAGTCTGAAATGCCACCCAAAGATGCTTTTCCAGAGACTTTCTGGTCCTCTCTTGGAAGCTTTACAAGCATTTGTTTCCCCTTGGGACTTCTAGAATTTCCCTGTTTAGACTGGAGGGTCTCTCAAGCGGAGGCTGTTTTGATAAACTGTGTGTACAGCACCTTACACAATGGACCTCTGATCACAGCCTGCATCTCCGTGTTATGGCAATGCAAATAAATATATGAACAACTGTCCTTGAACAGGAAGGAAAATAAAAACTGGATTCCCCAGAGAGCTGACACATATATGGTAACCAGTCTCCTATCATAATAAGGTTGTATTTATTGAAATCCAAGATTTAGTTGTTGTTCAGCTTTCTTGGGGTGGCAGAAGTAGTCTCTCATTTTGTCCTATATCCTTGTGCTGAATTTCTTGCTTGTTTGCTTTTTATCCTGTTTTGCCTGACATTAGGGGAGACTTTGTTTTATTAACATTTGTAGTCGTCACTTTGATCTGCGACAGGAAAGCTCAAGATTGGCTTCTCTGCTCATAGGGAAACAGATGAGATCAGAATACGCCAGTTTTAAAAACCTCATTAGATTGGCTCTAGAAGAAATAGTTCTTGTTCCTTAGTTAATTGCAAATTACATCTTTATTTTTAACAAAACCACCATGTTTTCTACACATAATTATTCATTTGTGAAGGCTGGAGGCTGATTTCCATTTATTCCTGACACACATGAGGTTATTTGTTCCTTGCAAATAAAAGAAAGATGATCGCTTCCAAAGTTTTTCATTTACTGCAGGTTTTTGTGCTTGCTTGTTTTCTAATGTTCCTTTGCCCTAGCGTTTGTTAGCAAAATTGTCACTCTTGATAAGTACTTCCAAAAATGTATGTTGTTATAAAGCACGGTAGTATAATATCAGATTGGGTGTGGGTAACAAAGTGTTCCCTTCAACAAGCCCTGTGTGATTGCACTGGTGGTCATGACTGAGCTGATTTCAGACCAGGTTCCCTCTTTGCTAACAAGGGAGGAAGGGGGGTTGATTCAAGGGCATTCTGGAGAATCAGTGAGAGGAACATCAGCAAAGCAGATGAGGGCCATGCCACTTCTTCGGCCAGTGTCTCCTGCCACAGCACTTGTGGATGGTGGTGGCTGAGGAGAGAAGCGCTGGTCCTCACTGTTCAGCCTTTGGAGATAGGCGTGCTCCATCGCCTACTCCGGGATTTTGTAATCACCCAGAAAGGACTCAAGTGAGGGTGTCTCCATTAATTACTGAGTCTTCTGGTGGGTAAAAGTCTGAATGTGCCAGGCTCTTTGGTGATAGCTGCAAGTGGCTCTGGATATTGCAGCACATCTTAGGAAAAAGGCAACTGCAGCCTGCTATAAAGGACTAACTTGTGCAAAATAATGTGTGGTGGCTCAGCCATATCAGGGCTACCCACCCATCTGTGCTTGGTTAGACCTGCAAGGTGTTTCCCTGTTTCTGCTTGTTTGCACTAGAAATGGAGGGAAAAGTCTGCCCAGATTCCATCCCCATTACACTGTGACTGTTCAAGGGGGCCTGGAGTTTTTGCACGATAGGTGCGAATGGCTGGAGAAGGATTTTCCTCATTGCCAGCTTTCTTCTTCCTGATATTTCTACCTGGCCTCTCCATGTGAAACAATCAGTCTGGAGGAGTACAGAAAATTCTAGGGGTTATAAGGACTCAGCAGGTGCTGGAAAGAGTTTTACAGGGATACTCATTTAAAGTTGAAAACAAATTTTCTTTGACCTTTTTCATGCCCTGTTTGTGCTTGTTTGCCACCAGTGTTCGTGTTGGTGCAATTTGGGGCTGGGGGGTATAGGAGTGGTCATAGAATAATAATTAAGTTGGAGTATTTGCGGCAAGGCTTTTCATTAGAACCAGAGAAGTGACTGATTATAACAGAGAACCTTAAGGCATTGTGAAAGCAAAACAAAACAGTTAAGTTGTGTCCAGTCAGAACAACTCCACTTGTGAATGTAGCGTATAACAATCCTTACAAAGCGTTCAGTCATTATTAACAAAATGATGTAATAGATAATTTTACATGAATAAATATGAGAACTCCAGAGTAGGTGGCTGCCAACAATAATAACTTCTCTTTCCCATTCTCCTTTCATCAAATGTTATCGTATCGTGCATTAGCTAGCTACTGAGGCAGTCTATGATTATGAATGGGAGGAGAGCTTCTTTATCCAATCATAGGAAAAAAAGGAAGTTATCCATAATTCTCTTTGTAGTCTCTGGACTACATATAATGGAAAATGGTTGAAGGCCTCTAAGGTGGTACCTTTCAGTCTTCTTTCTCCCAAAGCACGTGCCAAGCGTTTAGGTTTTTATTGTGTTGGGAAACTACAGAACATACCCACGTAACTTACTCACAATAAGAAATGCGTCATTTTTCTTTTGGAAGAAAGCTGTACTTGCTGGCAAACTTTGTCGTGGACAAACATTGTGAAATTTTGTTTTGGGCAACAATTCAAGAATACTCCAAAACTCTATTCATAAGGGGGTGATTCCTATATTTGTGCAGTAGTTTCTAGGCTGATATAGTTTCTCTCACGAATGAGTGTGTTTTTGATGGTAGCTTTGCAAAATATATCTCAAACCTCTAAATGTTCTACTTCTAAAATCCAGAAAACAAATAAATCAGGTCTTAAGGAGTATTCCTGGCAGGTATCAGCGTGTTAGACGGTAACGTGACATTCACATGAACTTCCTGTAGATAATTCGGCCTCACAGCAAATCCTATAATTCTCTCCTCTTATCCATCTCAAATATTGCAATTATTGCAAACATGACTTGGGTATTTCATGAGCCATTAATCACCTTTATCAGATATTTGGCTTCAGAAATTATTTTGTAATGTTGTTTACTTTGTTACTCAGAGATGAGTTATTACAGAACAGTAATATTGGCCATGGGAAAAGGCTAAAAGGAGGTAAAAGGCTTTCTCTTTTATATTAAGAAGCAATTGTAGAACGCTTATGTGGCTAGGTGAGCACTTTCAGAGGCAGCTATGCCTATTCATGGCTATCAGACAGTGAATAACGGTTCTAATGGTTTACCTCTCAGTTTGGGTTTCCATCCAACTCTGCTTTTCTAGGCCTACCAAAGTCAGCACACCTGCAAGGTGTAACTTCATTGGGAAAAGTAGCGCCCATCAGGTGAACCTAAAAAAAGGAAAGTAATACAACTCATTACTTGGTCTCTTGCATCTTGTGATGTGTGCAGATGGTGCTTATGAAAGATGTTGAATCCAAATCCTGGGCTTGGCTGGAGGCAGATGCAGTGCAAATCCCAGTAGAAGAGGTCTCTGCCCTGGTTGCACCTGCAAGGCTGCTTGATTGAATTTAATTAGGTTGTCTATGTGCAGCATAGTTGGCAAGTAGCTGCCAGAAGCATTTGATGAGCTCTTCTGAAATCCTGCTCCATAGGGCTGGCTTTCTGTAACCAGCATTGGGTTAGGCTACTGTAGAGCTTATGTGTAGGAGGGTATCGCAAAGCATCATTTCCCAGGGGAAAAACAGTCTAACTCTGCTCTTGAAATGAACTATTTAGCCAACATGGAAGAGCTGTCCAGACTTCTCCCCAGATGTCCTGATTTAAACTTCCAGTTCAGCATGTTATATCTGGTTAATATCTCTGGCAGCACGTGGGTGGAGTGTCCTGTGATTTTTGCCGTAATTGAGCAGATGGGCATATTGCAGCCCGCTTGCATTTAACATTGCTTTTTATGTAGTGTTCATGGCTGAGATGTCCAGCAGTGAAGTGAAATCAAGGAGAGTGTTGTTTATCCTTCCTAGCTGTGTATGGAAGCCATAAACTAGACAGTGAAGGGGAATCAGACTCTTCTTCAGACTACACTCCCCCTGCCCCAACCCTGCTATGGATGAATCTCTGAAAAATTAATTCCCCTGCAGTTCCCCCACAGACAAAAGTGGTACCAAAACATGCTAAAAATAAAAAGAGCCATTGTTCCAATCCTCTGGAGATTAGTTATTCTCCTGTGTGATTGGTACAGGCTAGAAAACAGAAACCACAAGCAAGGTTGGCTTGTGGTTACATTGTGAATGCCAGGTGGTGTTGGGTTGGATTTTTTGGGTGGTTGTTGTTTTGTTTTTTTAATCAATGTTGTCTAATCTCATTGATATTACAGAGTTTGAGAGCAGGCACAGGGAAGTGAGAAGCATGTCCTCCTACAGTCCTGAGTATTTTTGTCACCTTAAAATAGAGGTAGTTGGTTTCTATAGGTTGTTTGACTTCAGATTCAGGTGTTTTCACATAAAGGAATTCTCATTTTCTCACTTCGCCTCCTTTCTTGGCTTGTTATTAAAATAAAGAAAAAGACATATAAGCATCTCAATGGAGGTTGAGCTTTTTGACTGCTGTAACAGCTCCATATTGTTAAGAAAATTACTGGGCTTGGGAAATTTACAGAATGCAAAGAGGGAAAGGCAAAGACTGATCGCTGCTGGACTTGCTTGAGTGACATGAGCTGTTCCTGCAAATCTGAGTCGATCTTCTCACAATCTTGCATTACCCTTCTGACAGTGGGGCTTGTAAAGCTTGCCTGATTCTTATAGAAAGCATCTTGTTGAAGGTTCATGGAAGTGGAGATATGAGGAGAAGGTTCTTTACTTAAAAAAGTGTTATTTTATATTAAAGCACAAAACACCTACGGTAGCAAGAAAGCTCCTTCTGAATGATGGGATGGGGCCTGGGGCTGAGGGAAATTCTCCTGTCTCTCATCTTTGGGACTGTCTTTTGTTTACTTTAGGTTAGGAGTGTGTCTTCCAGAATTCAAATTAGATGAGAACTATTGAAAAATCACTATGATTTTAACCTATTGGCTGCATTAATCTCTGTCAGAGAGGAACGTGAGACTAAGTCAGCAATCTGGGAATACTTTCCCATAAAAAACAGCATTGGTCTCATGTCTAAATGTGCCTAGTGTCCTGCATTCAGGGATGATGAAGTAATTTCTACCTCTGAGAAGGGATAAATGAGTATCAAGCCCAGAGGAAAGAAAAGTCTTGCAGAGCTTGACTATGAGGGGGGTAATTGCAGAAAAAGGATAAGAAAGAATGCCTATAAACAGGGGTATATTTCTAAACAAAGACATGGTTGTGTAAGAAACCTTCATGTCCGAGAGAAGCAGATCACGCAAAAAAAGTTCAAAGTAGCAGATACGGAAACAGAGCACAAGGATTCCACCTACAAAAATGGCAACGACAAAGATTCCCTCTGTGTTTATGTGTATATTAAAATATTTAGGACTATGATGAAGTGTATTAGAGAAGATGATAGGGGTGGTGTTTTCTTGTTTATAAGAGGAGTGTGAAAGGCTGGAAGAAAGCAGACAGAAAGCAAGTGGGTGTGATGGTGCATATCACGATTAGATACGTGGACTTTTTAATTCTTTTTCTTGCTGCTCCTCCATTTTCAAATCATGTTGCGTTTCCAGATTGTCTTGCATCCTTTGGTTTCTTCTTACCTCCTGCCTCTCTAGCCTATCAAATGTTTGTATGAGTATTCCATGCCATATTGCTGAAACTTCAATCCCCTGAGAAACTTGTGCTGGTGACGATTACAAGCCAATTATCAAAACTAGAACCTTGCAAGAGAGGTAACCATTCCAGGACCAACCTCAAAAAAAAAATAATCCCAGTTTAAATTGGTAATCCCTGCCTCAACAGTGTACAGATTTGCGACACGCTGTTATGATAAGCTAGATCAGCAACCGTCTTTTTCACAGTCAGTTCTTGTAAACTAATCCTCCCTGAAATCTGCCTAAGTGAAAACATTTGTTTCAACATCTGGGCTCTCTGCTGCAGGTGAAGGGAGAAGATTTAACAGGAGTGGTTTGCAAGCCAAATTTGGAAGCCTGATTCAACAGGAAATAATGAGCAAAGCTTAGTGAACAGGGTCAGCCCTGGATTTACAGATTACTATACTCAGGTAGGCCAGAAGGGAACTTTGTGATTTTCTAGCCTGAACTCCAGCATAAAATAAAATGTCACCTGAGGATTTCCTGCAGGCAGTTCGCTAATTTGTGATTGTATAAGAGCCTTTTAATCTAAACCACTGTTTAGCTAAACCTTTAGGTATAAAATTTGAATTTGATCTTCCGTTCTAGTCTCTGACTCACCAAGCCATAGGAATCACAGGTCCCTGATCTTTAAAAAGGTAAAAACCGTCTTGATATTTGTACACTGGCATGATTATATTGCAGTCATGGGAACATCATGGCATCTAACCTATTCTACTCGGCTCTTCTGAAGGGCATGAGCAACAGACCCCAAGAAGGGCTTCATACCTGTAGATTTCATTGGTAGTGAGGTACCTAAGCGGAACTTAGGATCCGATGTACCTTCATCACAGGGTTCGGCAGTTTGTGACAATTAATGTTGCTATCACTTGCTAAATTTTCATCCTTTTTTTTTAATCAGTGAAATTAGGCATTACTGATAAATAAAAATTTCCACAAAATTTTTTTTTTCTTTTGAAGTTTTCCAGTTGGAAAGTTGAAATTGGATACATAAAATGAAACAAACATAGGTTTTTATAACAAAAATGAACGTGAATCTAAGCCAGTTTTGGTGAGTTGTTTTGTTTAATATTTTAGCTGGAAACTTCTACACTTTCCAGCTAGCTCCCTTCAACAGTTATGTTTTGTAGTAATCAAGTATGGTGACAGCTGAAATTCTATGAAAATGCTATTAATTCCTGACTGGAAACACAATATCAGATATAAGGGAAAGGACCAGAAGAGGCAAGAATAAAGATTTCTTCCCCCACTTTGATGGAAAATTCCACGTTAATCTCTGGAGGGAGCAAAGCACAGGTAAACTGCCAGATACTTATGTCATCTTGGAAAATTTCTTGTTCCCATTCTCCTTTTTCTGAATTTGAAATTGTTCAGATACACTATTCCCAAACGCACAGAAACATTTTATTTAAATGTGTGTTTATTATAAACTGTGATTTCTTTTTATTTTCTTTTTCCTGCTTCTTGCCTTTTTGCATTCATCGTCCTTTAGTGATCTGATCTTCCCTGCTCAGAAATGTTTGATGTGTGGCTCTGTGTTTGTAGCACTCAAATGGTTATAAAGACACGACACTTGCCAGGAAGAGGCGACTATTGCCAAAAGGTAGTAGCACTGATTCAGAAAGTGGCTCTCCCCTTTGAGTCAGGATTCAACAAGTCATTTTATTGTTCTCCCCTTGGAAGAAAAAGAAGTTCTAATGTTTTTAAATATGGCTAGGTACAACTAACAATGGAGCGCCCTTCAGATGTGACTTATCTCTCAGAGTTTCAAAGGACTCCAGACATCTTGCATGGCAAGAAGGTAAAATAGGCATTATTGCACTAACAGCGGGGATAACATAGATGACTACCCATAAAAAGGCACATGAAAATTACTGCTTCTCTTCTCCTTCCCTCCAGTCTCCTCCTATACTGCAAATAGCTGCAGAAGATCACCTGCAGAACATTGTGGTTGGTTTTTGGGTTGGGTTTTTTTGGTTGCTTTTTTTGTTTTCTTGGTTGGGTTTTTTTTGTTGTTTTCCTCTGGATGGAAAAAGTAAACAAGGAAGAAACATTTTGGATGGAACATTTTTGCCCATTCAAGGCAAAGGAGTTGAAATTCTTGGTTTCTGCCTGTTGCTGCTTTTGGTTTCAAAATCCCACTAGCAAAATTCCGAGGTCTGGTTTCTGCTTCTAAGCTCATGTTGAGCCAGTGTCCCTTCCAATATGTTCTGCCTAGTAAAGGCTAAATATCAAAGAGTAAAGCAGTAGTGGAACTAGTCAACTCCTATTTGTTTTGAAGGTTGTTTTAGCGTTGAGGTCTTATGCTGGCCAGCAACGGCCACTCTAGTTTTTTGCTTTATGTTTCTAATCATATATTAAGATCCACCTTGGTAGATTACTTGATTTGTCTTATCCTGATTGCAGGTTAATTATGGCTGGGGGTTATGGAACCAGTTGCCCAACAGAACTTCAAATGTGCAATCACTGCTGACATTTAAAAGCAGATTGAATAAATTAAAATGCTTGTTACAGCTATTAACTGTATTCTGTCCTTAATTACTGAAATATTATTATAAAATTATTTGCCAAAAGCAAAGAAAGTTCATGTTCCCCAGAGCACTTTTACTAAAAAGTAGCCACACAGAGAACCAGGTCCAGAGGGAAGGCTGGTGGATTGGACTGGAGTAAGAAGGATGTTTTGGCAGCACTTGTTATCATCACAGTGCATGTTTGCTCAATGCATGTGCGCATAAGTATAGGATATCTTAATATAGTTCTGTATTCACTAGCAGTTAGCAAGATGGGCATGAATGGGGCCAAAATACTGGGCACATTCATCCTCTTACTTGTACATTGAGGAGCTTTGATTGACAAAATTGGATGAGTTTTCACCGAAGCCCATGAGAAAAGCTGAAGACATGCTGGCCTCTGTGGAGTGGTTCTGAGCTTGTGCCAGGCCAGCAAATATTTCACTCCTATGGACTTGCTTGGTTATCCTTCCTAACCCTTCAGCAAAAACACCCCTTCGGTGTTTCCTTGAGATGCTGGCATTTGTTGGCCTTCTGCAAGTGGATGCATAAACTGGAAATGGGGACTCCCATAGAGAAAACCTGGTTAGTTGTCCAGTGGCTTCCCTTGCCTGCAAACTCTTCCTTTCCTGTAGATGTATATAAACAGGTTGTGTTCTACTGGCAAAGTGCAACGGCTTCCCTGGGTAGCAAAGGCCTCCTCTCTGGTCTACACCAGCAAGCAGCTATGCTGTAGAGGGAAGGGATGCGCGCTGCTGGCTGGTATTGCGCTACATCATTGGGAACGTTTATGTTGTACCAGGCTGCTAAAGTGACAGCCGTAGCTATTTTTGTTTTCTAATAAATCCACCCAACTTTCATATTTATTTTATACTTCTGGCTTAAAATGTGTTCTCAAATCTGCAGGACTTTTAGCAAACGATCTAAGGTAGGGTTTCTTAACTCAGAGCCTTTGCAAGAGACGGTGGAGTCAAACAAGTACACATTACATCCATGGTGGAAATGGCATACACAAAGTGAATACAAACCCAACATTGACCTGGACTATATATAATCTCTTCTGCTACGTGATCGTTGCAATAGTTTGTATCAAGTACAGATAGAGAATGGTTTCCTACTCCTGGTATTAAAGGGCTAAGAAGTCATGGATATCAGCATATAGAGAAGACTCAGCGTGAAGCACAATGAAAAAGAGAGGGTCTGTGTTTGATTTCTGTTACTGTGGCAGTCTCTGTTCTGTGCTAATGAATGGCTCCATAAGCACCAAGGTGCACAAAACTCCTAATCTTTATTTATAGTAAAACTGCACAAGAAGTAGCAGCTAGTGTGGGGTTCACTAAAAATCATGAGAGATGTTGACAGTGGCAGAAGTTTTCTGTAAGGGTGCTACAGGAGCATTTCCAAATGCAGGAAAAATACCCAACACAATGTTCAGAACAGTCTGTAAGTACTTAGTGGAAAGAAATAAAAATCCAAGAATTGCAGATTAATATCCACCATTCCTGGTGCAATCAAGTACATTAGTCTTGCTAAGCACCTTTAAGGGGTCACCGTTGATTTAAGAACTTTTAGGCACCTATAATTGTAATGTTTCTAGCTCTGTATTTATGGGAACGTGTGTGATATGCTGCTCTCTAGGAATTGTTTTGGGTAGATGATAATAGACATACTACAGTTGCCAACTAAGAGAGGCAGAAGTAGCTCAGAGCTGTATTTTTAGCTCTCCCTGAACAGGATTATAATTCCATCACCTGATTTTAATAAAGATAAAATATCCCTAATCCAGGTTTGGGCCACTTCTATATGTTCATTAACATGATCTACATGCCCCACTAAAGTTTAACCTAAAAACCAGGAACAAATACACTTTTGGAAAATGCTGTTTCATTGTACTGAATGAAGACTGACTTGATTTCTGCCTAGGAAAGCTCTTGCATAGCAAGCTTCAGTCCATCAGGCCACTGAATTTATTAAGAGAGGTGGTCTGAGACTATTACAGATAATTGGAAAACATTCAAAACCAAACCTAGTCAGTGGCTAGTTTTAGTGAATTCCTGACGTGGAGCTGTTGCTGAGGGCACCACTTTACAGGCAACTGTCATGAGGTGAGGCATCCAGTTCGTATAATTTAACTGTTGTGACCATGCCATCCAACCCTTTCTGCCTTTTCTCAAAAATTACTCTGAATAGCCCAAAAAAATATTTAATACCCAAAGGATGTCTAGTTCTCAGTCTTCAGAACAATATTCTACTAACATATATTGCTCCAGATACGTCCCAGCCATCATTTAGAGAAATTTTGAAACTCCAGGATTCATAAATAACCAGAATTGTTCATTTTTTACAGGAAACAAATTTTCACTGTAGAGGGCATGGGAAGGAAGGAATGATCAAAAGGAAAGTTTTTATCTAGGAATTCAGGTGAGAGAACAATATATATTAGACAAAAGACTAGGAAAGGAGCAAGAGGTTGAAGACGAATTAAAGGATATGAGAGAGAGAGGACTGGGGAAAGAAAAGGATGAAATGGAAAAATAATGGAAAGGCCAAGGACATCCAAAAGTTCTTCCGTAGTTTTGATTTTTGAAAAAGCCTTTCTGGTTCTGACCATCAACTAGATTTTTTTGACACATTAATTTTCTGAGAAAAGTATTTTATTCTATGTGGTATTTTATTCAATTGGTTCTGGCATGCATGACTCACCTCTTTGTACCTTGGTTGGAACCATTAGTTAACCCTTACACCACTCAGGGGTAAGACTACCACAGAACATCAGTAATAAAGTCTAATACACTTTCATATAGAGGAAGGATTACCCTGTTACTGTGAATAGTTTTCCCCTAACAAATTATAATATATCTTTTTTTCATATCAACAGTAACCAAGAAACAGTAACCCTAGTAACTTCATCCATCTCAATGTTTTCAGGTTTTTTTTTCCAGCTTAAAAAAACCCTCCACAACATGTTGAAACACAGAAGAGGTGACTGTACAACAGAGCCCAAGGCTAACCTTTGTGGGCAAGCGTTAGCTTAATCACCGAGAGACAGATTAGAAGAGAAAAAAAAAGTAATTGGATGGGCTTTATTCAGTAATTTCATTTCGTTTTTAGAAGAAGGTTTCAGGCAAAAAGATAATGACAGCAATTTATTCAATTTATCCAATGAAATGTTTCAGATTATATTAATAGACTGAAGTGATGTTTACATGTGTAGTTGGATGTATAGTTTCCTATGGAGACAAGCTCGTTAGGTCAAGATTGCACATCCCTAGTTATTCTCCACCTAGATGGGTATTGCAAAAGCACAGGACTTGCATAATTGATAATGTGGGCTGGAATTTCTTCAACAAACTGCCTCTTCCTTGGGGTAAGAGGGGACAGACAAGCTCTGGTTTGTCAAAACAAGAGTAACTTTTGTGAAATCTTCACATTTGATTTGTTTATTATTCAAAAAATGTTTTGGAAAAGTTCTGAGGTTGTCAGAATTAACCATTAGAATATTTTCATGAAATAATTTAATTGTGAATTTAAATTGACTTCCCTCCTACCTAACCGATAACAAAACAAAAAAATTCAAAACTGAAATGAGGAAATACAAATATTTTTATTGACTTGAACTGGAGGTGGTGGTCAATTTTGCTTTGGTGGCTTTTTCTTTTTTTTCTTTGACTTACCAATTCAGAAAATTGTTGAGGTTACTTTTCCCTGATGTTGAAACAGGATAAATTTCCCTAACTTTCATGAGTTTTTAGGAAAAAGAAAGCGGTTTTCCTGGACTGTAGCATTCAGAGCAGGAAACTTGTTTCCCATATGTAGCAATGCAACGTATGCAAAATATGCTTGTCTTTCACAATGTAGCCCACTCTGGCATGTGGCCAACATATAGATATCTATCAGAGATGAGCTTGGGAAGAAACAAATGAGGAAATTTTATGCAGTCTCACGTTTTCTCTTAGTTATGCTTATTTTTTTTCTTCTTGTGACATTTAGTTATTCCTATATTAACTGAAGATGTAGTTCAATCAGTGGATAGAAAGGAATAGTCCTGTTCCCATCAGGGGTTGCACTGTACTAACCTGTACGTCTTTTCTAGGACTTGGCAAACAGTTAGAGCTGTCTATGTTTAGATGAACCCCATAAAATGTCTACATTTGCATAGCCAAATGCACATGCCAGTAGTACTTGCACAACACCTCCCAGCTGGATGCACAGGTAACTTCAGTGGCAGCAAACACTCCAGTAGTCTCAATTTGTTCATGCAACACCCACTTATGTAGAGAATCCTGAATATTGAAGTTCAGTGTTTGAGCTGGTCCATAAAAGTTCACTCAAATGCACATGTGAGCCCCAGTAAACAGTTTGCAAGGAGC
The DNA here is from genome assembly GCA_008658365.1 of Alca torda. Lineage (NCBI taxonomy): Eukaryota > Metazoa > Chordata > Aves > Charadriiformes > Alcidae > Alca > Alca torda. The sequence continues at coordinate 74,181,004 of CM018077.1, read as the reverse complement.
CAGACTGAAGCCCTGCAGAGTGTTCCCGGAGCGGCGTGCCTCGATGTGCTGCTCCTGTGGCTCTTTGGAATCTGTACTAAGACCATTCCTTATAATGTATCATTGAAAATCCAGGGTGTTTCGTTTCCAATTAACTTTGATCTCTGGAACAGGCTTTCATGTATGTCATTCCTAGCTGGAATTACAAATGCAGATTACTGTGAAGACAAGAAACAGTTTTGAAGCAGATTGACCAGGAAGTTCATATTCATATTCCGGCAGTGGCACACGTGGTCACTTATGCTGGCAGCTCACCGCCATTCTGCATATATAAATATAAAGGGGGGCAACGTGTTTCTCAGCTGCTTTATCCGAACACACATTCCACTTTTATGTCCAGAGACAATCAACCATGCGTTCTGCCACGCCTGTAGTGCTCTCTACTTGTTTCTTTAGGGTGGAAATCTAGGTGCGTAGGCCAGAAGGGAGCAGCATATGATGGGTTACTATAGGTGAGGGATCCTCCAAGCAAATCCCCTAACTCATAATGTAGGTGCAGACTCAACTAAATCTACGTTTGTTTTTTTTTTTTTTATTCCAGCTGGCTGCTTTTACAGCAGAAATCTTTGTTGTCACCTGACAAGTGGCGATTCTTCTGCTTTGGACTACTAAATATTACTCTTATTACTTTTATTCCAGTTCTCAAGGCTCTGCATAACCTCTCAAATTTCCTTTAGGTTGTTAAGCTCTCTCAGTTTTCCCTTTCAGCATTGCATGCTGCTACTTCCCCTTTTGCCAGCTCCTTACCTTCCTTATAATTCTGCTAATCCATATCTTCTGTAGTTGAAAACAGTAAACTCCTACATGCCATTATATCAGATGATACCTTAGAGGACTTGACACAAATCTGCCACATTTCCAAAGTCAAGAAAATCAGTTCTCAGGGAAAGATTAGCGGTCAGTCTGTAGTGGCCCTGTTTTTATCAGCCAGATTAACTGCATTTTACGCTGTTTTCTATCTACTTCCGTATGTTTGCATGCAATAGCAGTCAGACTTACAGGTCTGTAATGGCCATCAGATTCCTCCTTTCACTTTTCTTAGCTATAGAAATAATGTGTGATGTTCTCCACTCATATGGTATTGTTTTGTTCCCATCATAGGCACACATTACGATAGAGGTATTTAAAAGAGGGAAAATCTAGAATAGCTCAAATCCTGCAGGAGTTCTCTTTGTGGACTTTCAAAGTATTCAGGAGGATTTTGTTATGCAAATGCTTTACAGGATCAGGTTTGACATAAACAGTCTATCAAGCTACCAATTGCACCAGCGTGTTCCTCGGTGCAATCATAATGCTCTACACAAAGGCAGCAAGGGTTTGTCTATCCAAGTTTATTTTAAAAGCACACAACATGGACTTAAAAGTTGGGCAATGTTATTAGCTCTGATCTCGGTATCTGTAGGTTGCATACAGTGTCAGCAAATTGGAAGTAATGTACCTTTAATATCTTATTAAGCAAACGCTATTAGAGAGTATCAAATAGAAGTAAAAAAAGAAGTTAAGGAGGAGTTATCGTAATTCATTTGCAGCACCCAGAGACTTATGCGGGACTTACTTGGTACAGAAGTGTGAGAATGTTAATAAGTAAAACCTGTGGGTAGCGTGGTGACCCAGCCAGCGGGCACTCTGGGTGCTGGGGTGGCAGCCTGAGCCCCTCACTCACAGCCTTGGCCCTGGTCATGGGAGTATGCACAATATTAACTGGAAGCAAAGTGTGTGAGGATCGCTGTATAACTTCAGTTCATTGCTGTTGTCGATGCTGCAGATCGAATCAGCATTTATTTGACTAAAGGATGTTTAACATGATGAAATGGGCTCTAATTATAATGTGCTGAAAGAGCTGATGGAAATTTATCTTCTTTCTGCTTTTCATTTAGCCAGAGGCACTGGAAAAGAAATCCAGGGGGTGGAAAGAATTTCTTCAGTCACAGTAATGGTTTCATACATATTCTTCAGAAAATTTCCTTGTCTTTCCATGGTGTTTCAGGCCCTGTCCCAGCACAGCACATATTTGACCTGGACGATACGATAAATGTTAGTGAGGTCTCAGATGCACTTGGGAGCAAGCGTACGTTGTATGTACTTTGGCTGGGTTTGGAGCCAGGCGGGTCCCAGTATTAGATTTTGGATTCAGTTTTTAAAATTGCTTGTCAGGCAAACCCATATCAGGTTGGGTCATGTTTTTCCATGCTTTTTCCAAGGCAGCAATTCCCAGATAAATGCAATACTCGAGCGATATTTTCTCCTGCCCAGATTGTTGTCTGTTCCATGAAGCAATGTTTCCATATGCACACTACAAAACCGTACTGGGCTATCTTTGGGTTTTTTCTCTGAGACACATCGCGTTGCGAATGCACGTGTAGTTTGTTGTCCTCGATCACTTCAAGTTCTCTGTTACCACTGGTGCTTGCCTTTTTTCTTTAAGCCTTTTGTAGCTTCCCAGGGATCTCATTGTTTTGTTCGGTGAGTCTTCTCTCTTTTAATGTGCCTCCAGGCTAGTGTCAATAATGCGTATAATATATAGATTTTTTCCTCCTGTATGTCATAAGTTGCACCTTCCCTCTTTTAGGATTCAGTCCTGCAGTGTCCTCAACAGTATTCAGGAGGGCATGAGGGAGCGTGCTGTAGGAAGGAGTTGCATTGATTTCCACGGGGCTCTTCGTGTGATGAAACCAAACACCTGCATGGGTCCCTCTCCTTCTGGTCCAGCAGGATTGGCCTCGACTGGTCAGCAATCGTGGAGCTCGAGCGCTGGGAGCAGAGCACGAACTCTGTGCCATTCCTGTGCTGTTGACAGTTTTTTCCCTTCAGAGCAGACCTCGAGGTGCCCCGATAGCGCTAAGCGTGGGTAGTCACCCTCCACAAAGCAGCTCCTGAGCTGCTTTCTCCACGGCTCAGCGCTGAGCCTCCGAGAACGCAGACAAAATGCTCCCCTGGGAGGCTCTGAAGTCGTGTTGATGCAGGCGGTATTGTGGAGGGAGGACTGGGAGAAGGTGGGTTTCTGAGCCAGAGGGCAGGAAGCAAGAAGGGGTTGGAGACGCAGGCCGATCCAGAAAAATGTGGGTACTTTCCACCAGAAAACTGGCATCTCACCAGACAATCCTCGGGTCTGCTTGGAGAGGATATTACTGTTTCCATTCTTGCTGCAGGGCTCTTTGGCTCCCAGGTATTGCTAGATCATTTCCAGAGTTGTTATTGCAAAGTAATAGTCACGTGAACTGATCTGGGAGGCAAAAAAAAAAAAATCCCCTTTTCAGCTGGGTATGTGACCCATGGTGAAGTTTAATCAGCTTTGCAAGGTATATTTTGTATCCTACTGGTTCAAATAAATAAATAAAGCTTCATATAAAAATTAGGCATTTAAAAAGACCCTCTGGGTAAGGTTTTTTCAATATTTCTTCTATTTATAGCTTTTTGTGAGAAATGGCCACTGTTTTGCCAGGCGTTTGGTAGAGCTTTTAATTATGCATACTGGCATTTCATGCAACTTGTTTCATTAACTATTAGCAGGCATTTCTGATATTTCAGAGATGGATGCTGACTTAATTCAACTGATCTTGGTGTCTGTGAGTGTGTCTTGTGGTGCCCCATTTTACTTTTCTTTAGGAGAATGGGACAGACATTAAACCCAAATAAAACAATATGGATGATGCTTGAGCAAACTCAGATGCAGAGGGAGCATGTGAAATTTGGGTTATCAGTCTGAACATGAGCCAGCTGATCTTTTTCTAAACTTTGTTGGCTCCTTTTTACATAAAAAATTATATACAACTATTCACGTTATATAAAAAGAATTAAATACATAACTATTTTAAGCATGGAGACACATTCAAGAGAAGAAGCCCATGAAGTTCGTATTTGCTCCTCTCTGTATCTTCTCTGGACATCTGAACAATACTTTTTGCTCTCTGGGTTCCCCGAAGCTGCTGTGCTCTGCACCTCCCCAGGTTATGCGACTGTAGTGAGCTCTTGGTGTTTGCAAAGACTGAGCAACCTGATTAGAGAGGTAGGTGTCTGCCCTGAAAGGACACCAACAGGGATCAGATTCTTATAGTTCTGTGCAAGCCAATACGTGCATTCCTATCTCAGCAGCTCGGCGCATTTTGTAGCAAAATACATTTTGCCTGTAAGTTTGGTAGTATATCAAACATTTATGGTCACTTAGTGTCTCTCTCTCTCTACTTAGGGGTATATTCTCTTGAGTTCTCATGTTATTCCTATATATTTGCAGTAACTGTTAACTGTAGCCATTAATATACTCTGACGATAATCTGTAGTTTGCCAATTGGGTGCTGAACTTCAACCACTTTTGTGTTCTGTGTATGAAATGTATCATTGTGAGGCGCTTTCTTGAAATGTCTTCCATGAAAATTTCAGCCTGTGTTTAATCTTGCTCAGAGCTCCAGTACTGTTATTTCAAGTTCAGCTTGCAGTTTATTATGACTCCGCGATCCTTTTTTGAAGAGCTGCTAACCAATTATTCTCCATCCTATGACTGTAGAGTTGTATATTTGTGCCAAAACCAGAATACTTTGTTCTTCTCTCTACTAAATTGAATGCTGTTTTTGCAGAGTGTTTCTCCAATTTTCCTGCAGGCGTGCGTATTAATAAGAATAAAGTTGTGCCCCTAAATCAGCCTTAACCAAGTCATTTAATGAAGGTCAGGGTTGTTTAAAATGAAGTCACAGGAGTCCAAAGAAATGAATAGATGCAGATGGTAAAGAGGAGAGCTGTAATATAACAGCTAAAATAGCGATAGTTCAAGCTGTGAAAATGTTAACTCTAGGAATAGTGTTTGTATTATTGTTGTACAGTTCTACAAGCAAATATAAAAAAGTGTATTATTATACCAATAAACACAATACTAAGTCTTTTTTTGCTAATAATCTGAATACCCAGAGTTAAGTCATTTTGCAAAATAAGTGGTTTCTCTAAATGACCAACGTGTATAATTATATTTTTTAATAGGTGCATATACTCATATAGATTTTCTTTAAGAGTGTCTTTATTCGGGATTATTCCATTATCTCCATTCTTCACTGTATATACACGTGAAAACATGCAGTCAGTGGTTGGAAAAAAATCAGAATTTCCATTGTGTCTCATATTCATGTCACTTCTCATTATGGAAAGTGACACTGTATGTGTTTAGAAGTGCTGATATGATCACTGGAGTAACTATTACAGATCTGCCTAATTCAGCTTGTATAAAAACCTGCATAAAAGCTGGGTATTTATGATGTGCATGGCAGTTAAAATCAGTGCAGATAATTTCAGTTGTCAGCATTCTTCAGGCATAGGCTTAAGGAAGCTTTGCACATTTTCTTTGCATATATTTTCATCTACAGTAGGCCAGCTATAAAAAAAAGTAACACAAAGAGAATACAAACACTAACGAGCATATTAGACCAACTTGGCATGTTAATGAAATCTTTGCTGAAATTCCTTCCTTTCCTCTCCTCTCTTAATTTTTCAAGTACATCTTCTCATAAACTACCCTGGTTGCTTGACTACTGAGATACTATTAATTTCTTTCCACAAGATTCCAAGATTTTAAGGCTAGATATGGATGACGATTTTCCATATGCATAGAACAAGCCATAGAACTGCACAGTGTGATTTCTGCATCAAGCCCAGAGTGACTATTTGACCTGTAGCATCTTTTTAGAAAGAAAGCCAGCCCCAACTTTAAGCTGCAAGTGATGGCAAGTCTACTCCATCTATATATACACCGACACAGAGGTTAGATTCTGATCTGAATTTCTTTATCCTCAGCTTCAAAATGTAAACTGTCATTATGCTTTTATTTTCCACAGCCTGCTAGGATAAAAAGATGTCTGCTATTGGAAATTTTTCTAAGTTTTTTTTGGGACCTTACTTAATCAGTTTTAGCATTGTCAACCCATTTCCACACTTCTGTAAGCCCCCAGAATAATCTGGTTATTACATGTATATCTAATCCATTAATTTGCTTCATTTAAAAGAAAAAAGATTGAAATACTTGAGTGATCTTCCCTGCCCCACCCAGCCCAACACCCGGTGAGAGTTCATACACCAAATTTTATTCCTCTTTCCTCAAGTGGAGCAATAACTCCTTCTGGATTAAAGTAGTTATTGCTGAATTTTGAGGTTCTGAATGGTAGCTCCCTATCAGAGAATATTGTCTTACAACAGCATCTGAGGCGAGCTCTATGATCTGATCCTTGCTCTGCAAGCCACCAATACATTCGTGTATGGCCAGACTATTGCACGATTCATTTATGTTTGCGAAGCTAAGTCAGGAGAGAGGCAATCAAAGCAGAAAGTGTTATTAATAATTAGATTACTAAATTAACTGAGTAGGAAGAATTCTTTAATTCTGCTCTGAACCTTTCTTTTAAAATATGGTATGGTTTCCTTACAGCAAAACCATAAGAAAAAAAATAAATCAAAATAAACATGTGTTAATTATACTCCTGGACCTGCTTACATGTCAAAACTATTTTTACAGTATTGCTTCATTGTTGAGGGTTAGTGTACTTCACCAGCAAGTGGCAGAACATGTCCTAAGTAGGGATTTTCCATTGCATGCCGCAATTAGAGACAATTGACATTTGATTATAACAACCAGCAAACTTTCATGAAATAAATGACACCTGAGTAAGTTTCATAACCTTCTGCCTCGCCCTCCCCTGGAATGCGTCTGCGCTGCGTGAAGGCTAGGAACCGTTCTGGCGATCGCAAACAGAATTATTTGAACCCGGGGAAGTGCGGAGGTTTCCTGAGATAGGCTGCACCAGGTAGCTCGCATGCCGTTTGTAACGGCTTTTAGAACTACTTACTTATGTGCGGTTCTGAATAGGCTCGCAGGAGCAAAATGGTAGCCTGTGTGGGGATTATACGCTTGCATCCAAAAGTTTCTCTGTTTCCTGGGTCTGATTCGATCGTGTCTTGCATTTTTACCAGCTCTCCGCTTACGTCAGTGGAGACAAAGCGGAGGCGACGCTGCCAAATCAGAATCGTTTTGCACAGAAGCGCAGGAATTGCGCCACTTGTTTTTGGTGCCTGTGATTGGAGCGGCAGCAGGCAAAGCTGTTTGCCTGTGAGAACTCGTCACTTTGTTATATATCTATAGTAAATTTGCTTGCTTTGTGCCTGAGTCCAGCTAAATTACAAAGAGCACACAAAGCGGTGTGCCAAGAGAGTTCGGGTTGTAGACGTCTCTGGCTTTGAGTTGTGATGTGTGAAGAAAGGCACAGTGCAGGAAAGATGCATAAAGGTAGAGCTTTCATCAGGGAGGGTAGAACTGTACCCCCACAGACAGAGTTTCCACTGAAGGGCCAGACAGCACACACACTTCTCTCACCTGCTCAGTGAATAATGTGGAAGTAAAGTTTTCTTCATTCAGAGACTAAAAAATAATGACTGAGAAAACACATTTGTACCATCTTGATGCTGGCCAGAGTGGGATATGCTACTATCGCACTGTATATTGAGATTTGTTGCCTAGATCCTTGCCTCTCAGTACCCTCAAAACTATTTCTCCCTGCCACCCAACCATCCTCCTTCACAATCACCCGCTCGTCTCCTGGATCTTACTTCAGAGTAAAGACTGCAGCTGGAATTGAGAAACCATCCTCTAATGCTTTTTGCTTTTCTTCCCTGGTGCAAGGGTCAAGCAAATCCTCACAATTGCAGCGGTCCACTTGACCAACCTGAACTGGGATCCCAGAGAAAGCATGGACAGTGTCTGTAAGATGTTTCAGATACTTAACTGCTCGCATGGTGTCAAGAATACTTTTACAGTGTAACCACATGATATCTATTAGTTTCCTAGCAATCCCATGGTCTTCTGCTCATTCTCAGTTTTGCTATTTTTTAACAAGAGCTATTAGACCATGGAGTTTATTCATCTTAAATGTAGTGAACAACTGAACAGTTCTGACACCTGAACTTTAGGGAACCCTTAAGAACTCTTAATTGCTCAGCTTAAAAAAAAAATTGAGGCCCAGCACAGAACAGATGTATAGTAATAAACTTATCTCATAATGTCAAATGATTAAACAGTGGATTCTTTTTTACATTTAAATATACAAGACTTTCCATTAAGGGGCTTTGTTGACTCTGATAACAGTTTCACAACCATTAAGTTTATTTCTACAGCTATTTGTTAAAAGCTAATAGGGAAAATAATAGAAACTAATTGAAAAGCAAAGCAAACAGAGCAGAGCCTAGAATGTTTCAGTTAATAAGCAATAGAGATTGTATTGATTTCATTTTATAAACAACATTAATCCTCAATAACAATTAAAGTGTAGACAGGTTGCTTGTTTAAGTTATCAGATAAGATGGCCTACTCAGGTATATATCTGGGGTAGTAATTTGAAAAGGATATGAGGATTCAAGACGCTATTGATCTATCCATCATGAGCCTGTGTCATGAGAAATGTTCTTGGCAAGGTGCAGTAGTTCTTAAAACCACGGCTGCTCAAAGACCAGCAGTGCAAAAGTTCCTGCTGCTGGAAAACACTGGAAGCCGGAATGAAAATGGTAGAGTTTCAAAAGTGGCTTTATGGGTTCCCCCTTCCAAATTATAGAGATGACTGAAGCGAGGTATCAGATCTTGTCTGCTCCTAGCACAGAGAGTGGAAGTGAGTGGTTGTAGCCTCAAAGCAGAATCTGTATTCAAGGCTATGGGAAGGTTTGGTTCTGGGTATCCTCTGCTGGCAGAAAACTGCAAAAGCTGTTCCTGAGATGCTTCTGCTCCTAAACCAGAAGTGGAATATGATCCCCTTCCATCTTGTGGCTTAGAACTGTAAGGAAAGCTGGAAAATAATGATGTGAGTGCAAACCTCTAGAAATCTGAGGAAAAGCTTTTTGTATTTCGCACAAAGGATAGCAGTGCAATATTCACAGCTCTGGTGCTGACAGGTATTCATTCGCAATTGCTCTGCGACTCTGTGTGCTAGGTGGTGACTGAAAGCTTCTTGAGGTATGTCGGCGTAGCTGCCTCTGGAGGTGCTCCTTTTGTTCACCTGACGGTGTAACAGCGGCTGGGAAGAGCGGCAGGACAGACCCCAGCATGGCAGGGTTGCCCTCTTTTAGTCTCATGAGAAGTCCAGAGACTTAGCTTGGTTACCAGCATGTCTTGAAGACCACGCTATGCCACCACAGCTGTTGATGGTTCCTATGCAAGCTTACTGAAAGATGGATGGTAGATGTGTTGTGCTGCCCTAGTACCTTCAGCTGGAACGTGGACAGGGAAGTGGGGCTATGCAGCTGCAGACTGGGCTGGCTTTGACTGAGGGCCTCCAGCACAGCCAGAGTGGCAGGCAGGTTTGGGCTTGCCTTGTGCTTAAGCCACCTGTGGGTTCACAAATAAGCTGCTCTCTTCATCTCGCTGTCCGCAGGACCTGATGCAGTGGCTTTCTATCAAAATGCCTAATGGGCCACAGTCTATACACAGCTTGGTGCAGAAAAGTCTTCTAGCCTTACATGGATGTGTTTATTGCAAGGACTCATGGTACAAAAGTGGATGCTTTTGGAACCTGTGGCGTGTTTCTCCTCTGCCACAGGGGACATTGAAGTTGCATCTCATTCTGTCAGGAGTCGTAGGGTCTGACTTTCTATTCTTCTGCTGAAATTGGGCTGATTTTCAGGAATTAGTTCAACATCCATGAGATTAAAAATGAAGAAGTACATTAAAAGGAAGAAGGAGACTGAGTGTGATTCTGTGATCTCACGTTAACCACTCGAACGGGAGTTCCTGTGAAGTAGGCAGTAGAACAGGGACTGACACTCTGGTTTCCTCCATCCAGCTGAAAGTCCAAGAGACTGCATACTCTCTCTGGCTAAGAAAATATCTGGTTGTTCCAAGTAGTGTGGAATAGCTTCCACAGGAAAGGAGGACATTGATCTCAAACTGCCTTACAGGCTCTTTGAGAGAATTAATGCAAATTCTTTTGTGGTGAGGAAGGAAATGAAGCCCATTCCCCTGTGTATGTGGGTGAGGTCTCTGGTTCTGAGCCAGGTGGACAAACCAGGGGTAACCTCCTCCAGCTGTGCATTGAGGAAAACAGAGTGTGCTCCTACCTCCGACTGTCACAGAGTCTGACTGTAGCAGGGTGTCCGGTGTCCTAGGAAAAGGTAGGATTTAAGATGGAGTCTTCTCAACAGCATTTTCTGTTTTGTAGAAACCCTAGTCTGAGATAAGAGTACGTTTGGACAATCTCAAACCAGAAAAGGCCTTTGCTATAAGGTGCTCTTAGAGGCCTGTGTGAGGGGAGGGCATTTTTCTCCTTTCTGAGCTGAAACGTTGTCCTCTGTAAATGTGCACTGGGATCAAACTTGTGACTTTGGTGGAGAAGTAAAATCAAGAAGGGCCATGCTAGAAGCTTGTAATTTAATGTTCTTTGCTCAAGATAAAATGGGCTGCACTGTATACAAATCACATTTTAAAATGGAGCAGTATGCTGCATATATTTGCACTTCTACTCGTTTAATATATATGATTAATTAAAGAGCAATACAGATTGTGACTGAGATACAAGCTAGGAAATTGACATAAATGGAAGCATTTATTCCAAGTACATATCTGTTTACGATAAGATTGATTGGATTTAGCAGAGGAGACTAGAAAAGGTGGTAACAAAAAAACCCCAACAAAACTGTCTTAAGGCAGAAGCTTGCAGTTGCCCTGGGTAAAATTTTCCTGTTAACTTTTGCAGTCCTTGGAGAGTAGCCGACTGTCATCAATTCCTAGTCAATATTTGAGTAATGCTCTTTGGCAAGTCACACCATTTGCTATTTGCTTGATCAATGTATAATAGCCCAATGACTCAATATTATAAAACTCAATGACCTGTGAAACTTCAACATTTACATTTCTGTTAAAATCTCAAATAGTTCTTTATTAGTAGGAACTCAAGCTAAAATGCCAATCAGATAAGCATGATGACAATTATTAGCTATTTTCTTAGTCACACTGAGGCAGATTCTAGTGGTCTTTCTAAAGTGCAATATTATGAAATGAATGAAACTACTCACAGGGAAAGAAAAAACTCATCGTGTATTTGAGAAATTAGAAGATGCAGAGGTCAGAATCTGTCCCAGGAAGATACCAGAAACCTGTCTGAATTTTCTTGCTTTATCTGGCCTATTTACTATGGTATGTTGTAGTTATACCCAAGTGGGCATAAAATACTTACTGTCTTGTAGTGGGAGTCAAATGTTTCACAGGAACTCTTTGCATGAATCACAGTTAGTCATTTCATTATCAATGCCTGTGCAGCTTTGCAGGTTTTAGAGTGGTGACTATATTATGAGATGAAATCCTGACCCCACTGAAATCAAAGTGAAACTCCAAGTCCTGGTGGGGAACGTACATGCCTTCCATTTTACAGCCTCCTGAAATACTCCCAGTTACAGCCTGTTTCCCGTATTCTCACTGGCTCCCGTCAGCACAGGAGTTAGAGCATAGCATGGGCAGGGAGAACCAGGGCTGGGTGCTCACGCAGGCACCGTGTCTCTGTGCAGGGGCACCACCAGCCTCTGCAAACACCTTTCTGCCGTCTGGGCACTCCCAGTATGTTCCAGTGCAAAGTCAAACCTGGAAACTTAAACTGCCACTGTAGGTGGCTTACATTGTTTAAAGCTGTGTGTTTGCCTGTCCTGAAAGCATTAAAAATACTCAGGTGGGCCATGAGTTCTGAAAAACAAATCAAGATCTTGGTCCTCAGGTGGTTACAGGTCTAGTTAATGGTTGGTGGTGGGTGGTGTCAGCACTTCAGTCCATTTCAGTGCAAGATCAAATGGGTGAAGTTAAACTAGTTACTGCCAAACAGTTTGTAGACACCTGAGAGTGCCCACACCAGCAGGTACAACAGACATGCAAGCAACTGTCTGCCTCTCATCTGTTGTAATTCACAAACTCTACGTTCAGAGGCAGGTGCCGCAATGTTGTGAATGTCCTACATCAAACATGGGTGCTGATTTGACCTACTGGCTCTAGGTAGAAAATTCAGATACTTTAACATGTTAATGTATCAGAGTTACATCCTAGATTGGTAATTTTGTGTTAATAAAGCAGACTTAGGTGCAATTGGACACAGAAATGCTTTTTTTTTTTCCTTTTAAGGTACAGCATTTAAAGAATCATCATCAAGCTAGCTCACAGACATGTTTGGCAGAACAACGATTTTGACAAATATTCTTATTTATTTTTCCTATTAAGAAACTGTTCAGCAATCTATCAAGATTGGGTTTGATTGTGAAATGAAATCACTACTAAGAAAAAAGAAGCTCTTTGTAATAATCTCACCTAATTAATGGTGAGGGCTGGTATAAGAAATACTTTGCTGACCATTGAGGCACAGTATTTGGAAGATTTAAGGAAAGAGAAAGCTAGCAGGAGATGCGATGTACGCCAAGAGAAGCTCTCTGCTGGCCAAGGCAGGTAAATGGGGCACATGTAGGTACCTGAGTGAGCAGTGGTCACAGCTCATAGAAAGGTAGGGTCCAAATCAGTGAACTTGAGAAATCACTCCCATCTGCTGCTCCCAAACCCTTTGTGTAACAGGAATAGCTAATATAGGTGAGGCATTTCAAGTAACACGCGTGAGAGAAAAGTATTATCTGGTTGCAGGCATGAGAAGAAAGATAAGATTTATCAGTCTGCCAATATCTCTGAAGAGCTTTTCTGACAATTTCAGCTGATTCTGACCATGTTGGCCATGGTGTGGCACCTCTGTCCCAGCAGCGCTGCGTGTCCCTCCCTTGGCACAATGGGCTCTGTTTACCCTGCACTGTGCGAATACTCTGTAAACATGTGTAGATGTAAGTGCAGGTTGTTACACGCACTTACTACTTGAAGCAACTAAGAGCAACTGTTGGGTCACTATTTGCATGAAGAATGTGTGTGGGTTTATCATTATGCAAAAGGTATCAGACACACCTGCTAGAACAAATGAAACATTTCTAGAAAAAACAAACCTGCCTTTCACTGTAGTGAATATCTGCAGACTTTTCTCTTGCATATTACACCATTCCACCACTTGGAACATCAATACCAGCTTGGGAAAGTTTGTGCCACCCTGTTTCATGTAACTCTTAAAACAAATGCTTGGGAAACAAATTAAATCTGAAGCCATGTGAGGACAGGTCTAAAGAAGGAAGGGAGAATCCATCGAGCAAGGGAAAATTAAGGTTATGTCAACAGAGTACGATGCTGCACAGAGCCAACACATTAGTATTCCTAAGCAGCACCGTACAGTTGGACGTAGCTACATTAGGTAACTTCTGAAACTACCTCCGTACCACTGGTGCTTGCTTGTCAGAGCTTGGTGGCAATGCAGCTCAGCATCATCAGAGCAGTTCTGTCTGTCTTGTGTGGTGCTTGCACTGGGGCTACCCTACCACATCTTCCTTTGAGACGTTTCAATAGGTCATGATTATTTTTGATGGGAAGGGACATGTTCAGGCTGCCTGTGAAACCAGGCTCTTGTGTCCTGGAGAAGCAGCTGCTCCTGGCTCCCAGCTCCGTCCAAGGGCAGCCCTTGGCAGCAGTCCCCACCAAGCTCTGGGGCAGCCTCATGCTGCACCAAGGAACATACCCCACTTTCCTTTCCCCCTTTCGTATGTATAAAAGGGGGTTGTTCCGATCTGGGGGAAAAAAAATGCTTTGGAGGTTAAAGTTCAATTTACCCTGCCTACCTTTTATTTATTCTGCTTGCACTGTAGTAAATGTGGTCTCAGCCACAGCCTCTCCATTTAGAAAGTCTGCAAGGCTGTTGGGCCTTTTAAAAAAGCTGTGACAATTGTGTTATATTGAATAAGAAAATCGTAGCTATCAATCATACATGTATAAAAAGAATGAACAGGGTAGCCCTCTTGGGAGCAAGCAATGAAAAAGCCAAGCAGTACAGAAGGCAAACCACAAATGTTGTTCATTATCCTCATTATTTGAAGCACATGAACAAGAACCTACACGGACATTGAGATAACAGTGACTATGAAATAAAAGGAATAGTGAAGCAGTGAATGCCAGTTTAGGATAAGATGCAGTAAGTGGCAGCATGTTCAATATATTAATATGAAAGATATAAAGAGAGTTCTGGCTTTCATTACTGCTCAGTGTGTTGTTAGGCACTACATCTGCTGTGCATGGATGAAACAAATCTGATAATGAACGTGGTCCTAAGAGGTAATTTGCCCTCAGTGTTTCTCGTTGCAGATGTAATAATTTGCTTTGTACAGTATCTGTGCATTTGTCTTGTGACAGGAATACGCCTACAGACCCCTGAACCTGCTGCAGTAATCTCACATTCCTTAGCCACGCACTAGTGATCTGCCACTTTGTGTTGGTTTCCTCACCTGGATCACTTGTTATCTACCTAAGCACGCTTCAGCTTGGTTTTGTTTTGCTCCCCCCTGCCCCCCTCCCCAAAAACCTTAAACTGGATTAGTGCTCAGACCTTTGGCGGAGAGAGAAAGACCTGAGTGTAGTTTCTCAGTCTCTCTCTGAACTCGGGGGTCATTGTAAACATGGTTAATCCGTGCTGTCAAACAACAAGGCTTTTTGCTCATGTCAGTGAAAGAGAAGTGGAGTAAGTGCCTTTATTGTTAATGTCAGATTTATAAACTGCAACAGAAAGGGAGGATGATGCTTCCAAGGTAAAGAGTGATGTGCATGCATATTGTGTGTGTATATCCCCTTACACCTGCGCGCAAACCGTGACACATATTTAGTGAAATCACATCATGGTTTCCCAGGTGCATTGCTGAATGTATGAATGAATAAATGAATAGGGAAGTCAGTAAGTCAAATGAATCTTTCAAGTCACTCCATTAAGGTCACTGATTTTGCATTTTTTGGCCAGTGGAGTGATCTCTGAAATTAATTTGTTCTACTGTTTTATTTATAAAAAACAAGACCTTGTTCTTGCAAAGATTAGCACACCTGCTTCTGGTTAAGCATGTAAGTAATCCTAAGGAATTCAGCGTGATTCTTTGCATACTTAAAGTTCTGCGTGTTTTATATCATCAGATCTGGCACCCCTCATCACTGCCAACATGTATCCATGTATGAAAAAAACGAGTTGAATATCAGTCCTCTTTTCTGAGAGGCAGTGTCATCTGCTCAGGAACTGATTGGGAATACTGTTGAAAATGAAGAGAATAGGCAAAATAATCAGGCATCAGAAACCTGCAGTGCTACCAAAAAAAAAAAAAAAAGAAAAAAGAAAGAGAGAGATGAACATAAGGAGAGCTTTTCAAGTGATACAGACTGACAAATCAAGTTCTTCTCATCCTCTTTACGGGTTACAAAAAACAATACATAATATCATAAAAAGTATACATTTATTACAACCCACACAATGTATTTTGTTTCCCTGCCATGCTCATGTGGCCTGGCAGATTTCTCTTCTGCTATAGCATCTGGCTAGGAAAGAAAATGAACTGCTCTCTGGTCTAGTTTCTTGCCCCTCAAAACAGAATATAAAAGGAGCAGATGTACACAGCTTAGCTAGTTGCTGGTAGTGCAGTGTGTTCCCCAATGGGGTAGCACCCGTGCCATGGCGTTCTCCACGAATACCATTGACAAATGGTATCGAGGAATGTCATCTGGGGAAATTTGGAAGAATCACCTTGGCTTTGCTAAACTGTTTGATGTTGAGCCTACCTTTCTCTGTAGGAAGCAAAAAAATTGGCAGAAAGGCAGCAAAAGGGAATTTCACATTCTTTTGCCTTTGGTACAGTTCTTTGCATTTTCCAGCTGACAGTACAAATGGTGAAAAATAGCTGTGTTCTTGCTTGCTTTCACTCAAAAGCATTAAATCCTTTAGTCTTTCAAACAGCTAGCTCAACTCCATCATAGTGTTTACATTTCATTCCTCTAGCTTAGATTTTTATGTAGAAAATTCTCAGTGGTTAAATGGCACTGATCATCCGTTATCTTAAAATTAGACCTACATTCACTACAGGTTTCCTCTGCACTTAGGAAGCTAGTAATAGGGCTAGGAATTGCTGGTCTAGTGATATCCTCTGTTCAGATTACAAATATTATCTTAGCTTCTATTATAAAGGGATTGAAGGATTATACTGGTACATCTTGGTGGATTTATCACTAATGTGATGATGGTTTATTAAATTTTTAACCACTCTGCTTTTCTTATGTATGTTACACAACTTACCACTGGTTCACCTCTTAACAGATGTGAGAGATTTTCCATTTGGCCATTTTGGTTTTAGCGTAATAAGTCTAATTTGCTAACAATATGTTATCTGCTTTTTCTTGCATATGAATTTTGGGAACAAACCATCGCATCACTCAGTACAAGGATTCCTTTATTTGACTCTTCTCTCCAAATGATACGCTCCTACTATCTCTTGATGGAAACTTCTGCAACGCAGTTCAAGGAAAGGGAAAATCCCCCACTCACAAGTACCAGAAGTACCTTCACAAAAATGCTCTCAGGGACTTACTCTTAATGCAGATCACACAGGCAGAAATCATGCTCTCTTTTAGGCCTAATTACATCCCTTATATAAGTGGAGCCAGCTGGGGATTTTTTCCCAGCTTCTTCAATTCCTAGAAGGTTACTCTAGCTCAGCGCCTATCAGGTTACTGTTGCCAAGGAGTTTACAGCTGTACTTGGAGAGGATAATCTACTATCAGTCATCTCATCTGTATGATCACACGTAAACTTGGTTTCTTGAGAACTGCTTTTTTTGCCATTTGTGACATGCTTCCCTCCATCATCTGGGTGCTCTTGAAAGGAGGAAGTTGCTGGAGCACCCAGGGCAAGTCCTCATACCCAAGAAATGCACTCGTAGCTTGGCTTCAGCAGTGATGGGGGGGATGGGGTGACGGTGCTTTTCTTCTAGCTGACAGCCGTCATCCATGTGAAAAGCATCCTCGTGGTACAGGGTGTTTAGATGAAGGAAATGCATCTGATTTTCCAGTTATTTATTATGCCAGTCATGTTGGAGGGCTTATTTTGAGCTGTGGTAGGAAACCTCTTTTTGTATTCAACAGAAAGTGTTTAGACAGTTTGAAGAACTCTTGTCTCCCTTCCTCTATTTGAGCTCAAGTCTTCAATTAGATGTAATTGAAAAAGGTAGAGTAAATGGCAGGTGCCTGCCTCTTTGGAAGGCGTAATTATGACTAGCTTGCAGACTTGGAATTTTGATGACTGAATAAATAAAGAAGACAGATGTGTTTGTGTACACACCGACAGCAGTATTGACAGGATGACATGGGGACATTTGTAGCTCTGTAGTCTGTAGAATGAGGAGAAAAGGGGGGGGGTTGGGCTACTTTTCCCCTCTTATTTAGAAAAATGAGCATCTGTTCTCTCTCTCTTCATGTCTATAGATGAGGTGAACTTCTACTGTACCTATGAAAAATAATAACAGCCGTAGCTGGAACTTAGGCATTGATTTGTGCTAGCTAGAGGATTCCCATTCAATATATTCAATAAGAGGTCTTCTCTTGTATTTCTACTCCCACTTTTACTCTGTTATCTTCTTGGCGTTCTACAGGAAAGAAATTACTTTGAATCTGATTAGAAATTGGAATGTGTTGCCAAGTAATCCTGTCTCCTAAAATCAAAGGTATTCCACAAAAAAAAAAGCCGTGCAAAAGACTTCCATCTCTTTTAAAATCACTATAATAGCCATGTTGCTATGTGGCATTTTTATCAATCATTAAAAAAAAAAAAAAAAAAGGGAAGAAAGGCCAGGACAAGTATTTCTTGCAGTGGAGCAATAGAATATTTGGGTAACCAAGTTCTTTACAAGGTCTTCATGCTCCCTCTGCCATGGCTTGCAGGTAGTGATACCGGGGCAAACCAGGCTTTGCTAACAAACCAGTTGAGAACAAGCTGTTATCTAATTTATAGCTAAATAAAATATTGATGCTTCTAAGACATTAACTATCTTCTCTTCATATATTGTTAACTTGCCTATCAGTATTGTATCTGATATCAAAAAATGTTCCCAAAACACTGTTTGGTCAGCAGTCCTCTGTTCTTTCCATTATCTTGTATATTACAGATTCGTGTACTCATGTATTATGTTGTTGTATTCTTTGCATGCAATCACGGCATGATCACCGTTGAAAATGAGTCACCATTTTTTAATTTACAGGGACCCTATGAGAAATCTGCTGGGTATATTTTTAACACATTTCTTGAGCTCAGTTCAAGAATGGAGTGTTAGTTTAAGATAATTTCTTTTACGCTTTGTAACACAGACTTCATACACAGTCGGACTTTGCTACACCTCTGATGCAGCACTTGTCATGTGAAAGGGGTTCTGATTTGCTGTATTTTACAACTTTCTTCTCTTTCACTGATACGTAAGCTTAAATAGCCAGTATGTAAATTAAAAAAATTAGCATGATCATTATAGAAGTTTTGATGGTGTATGTAGGGATGGGGGACTTAGCATGGGGAGTGATAACATAAGAGGGTCTTTATTTTCTTGTCAGTTGGGAATTTGCCTTTGTTGTAAATATAATTTCTTATGAACAGTATCTGAGAAAGCCCACGCAAAGGGTAGTTAGGATTGCCTAAGGAAACAGCTTTACTCATCTATTTATCCTGCAAAAAAACAGGGATACGCTTTCATTGCTCTCTAAGGAATAATAGAGGAAAATAAAACATCTAAACTGAGGGTAAAATGTCTAAGCAAATAGTGAAGGAGAAAGGAATAGAAGCAGTTTCAAACAGAATGTCTCATCATCTGTTAGACTATTATGTTTTTTTTTAGATTGTGCGTTTTTTTTAATTCAGCTATTCCCCATTAGCTCACACTTCATTTATGTTTTCCTCCTCTATTCAGTTCACTAAAATAGTTTATTTCTGTAGCTGAGTGTCCATGATGTTGTGTACTCGGGCCCTTCAGACTGAAAATACTTTCATACTTCTCTTCCCTTCAACTGAAAGAAAGGCTCTTGTCTGTGAGACATCTGGTTTCTAATCACTGTACCCACTATTGTGGGATCATTTTGGGGGTTTTATAGACCTGCACAGTCACATCTGCCTTTACACACTTGCGCAATGTGCATTGTCTGCTCTAACAAAGCTATTTTGACGTATGTCCTGTTTCTACCACATATCTGGCATGATTCCTCAGATAACTTTCCCGTGCCCTCTGCCATTTTTACACCAAAAAGTACTAAAGTATATCAATATCATGAGGTTTATTGTTGTGGAATTAGTTCACTTCAGCCTCTGATGGTTTGGTCTTGCAGCTCAAACGTATTTTTCTCTCTGTCTTCATTTTAATATGAGCTTTGCTGGTGCTGCATGCTCAATGAGTATAATGCAGATCATTGCTGTGAGACCTCAGTTTGGCTCTCTTTAGACGATAAAGTAACCACCCATTCCATGTATTGCAAAATAGTAATCTAGAAGATGGGACCATGTGCTTAAAATTTCTGGATGTAGTACTAATTCTTGATTACAGCTCTCCTCTTACTGCAAACACTATAGCTAATGTATAGCATTAAATTTTTACGTAGGAAATGAGCAACGGGTGCATTTAATAAAAAGAAATTTACATTTGCTGTCCAAGGTCATCTTCCTGCCTTGACTGGTGTGAAGCGACCCTGGAACGTTCATTGCCAGAGAAGCTTTTCCTTCTGATATGACTACGGTACATAGTAGCAAAGTGGTATTTTTATTTGTATCATTTATTCTTGCTCCCATTTCCGTTCATAAATTAAAAGGCAACCCCCCCGATTTGCAAATAAAGCTGCCTCTGTATCACAAAGGCGATAGCAGAGTTATCTTTGTCATTGGTTGTACCTCTTTGCAACCCTCGTTGCTACCAGGATGTCAGCCAAGCTTGTCATATAATGCTCATCTGAATGAAGTAAAACTGTGATGTGAAAATAAAAAGGACTGCAAGGAAGGAGGAAAAGGAAAATGGTTTCCACCAGGTCTTATTTAATTCGTCTATTTAATTTTAAAATTATTTTTCCTAATAGTAAAATAAAAAATGTCAACACTGATTTCCCCCCCCCCCCCTCTTTGGTCTGGTTAAGGAGAGAAGAAAAAAAGAAATGAATAGTTGTAAAAGATAAAAAACTGGGATAAAATGGGCAGTGCACATCCATCCATAGTGTGGAAGTTATGTATGTACACTGTTGTAAGGTCTAGCCATCTTCTTATAAAATTTGGAAGCTGGGGACTGTGAGGTGGAGCTGCAGGGGGGAGGTCACATGAATAAGAAAGGAGACAAATACAAGGTCTCATACCACAATAGTGCATTGCAGCTATTGTCCTGGAGCTGTGAGTCAGAAGTGACCCATTTTCACAAACTCTTTTGTATTATTATGAAATATTTTGATGAAAAAAAATTCCTTATATCAAAATATAATTCAAAAGCTAGAGAAGATATAAGTCACTGTTCTGATAACAAGGAAACTTGCGTATTCTGGAGTTCAAACAGCTGTGAAGACCTAAGTGTATAAGCCACAGCTTAAGAAATGGAACAAAACTTCAGTGAAAAGATTGCAGCTGGGCTAAAACATATATTCTTCTGGTCAATATACGTGGCGTGTCCATTTGCCCTTTAAGTCCATTTTGGGATGATGTTGTGGACTGTCGTGGGTGAGTGGAGTGTACTTGGGTACTGCTTACTTCCCTCATGGGTCTGGTCTGTGTGTACTTATAACATACCTCTGTCCATTGACTTCATGCCCAGAGGTCCAGTTTCTGCCGGCAAAACCCCTCTGCTAGAGTGTCCATATCAAAGGCACAGAAAATTAGCTTAAAATTTAGAAGCATATATATAGAAATTCTTTAGTAGTACCTCATCCAGAAGTAAGGAGGTATCAAAAAATGAGAATTCGTTATACAGTACGTTGGAATGAGTAACATTTCGAGTTGTGCAACATGCCCTGCAGTGAAGCAGCATGTTACAAGCAGAATGTGACTGATATGACAAAAATTATCATCAGTTTTGATGCAGTCTGGAGCTTTGCCAGTTAAACTTTTGATGAAACACTTGATTCTGATGATGTTCTTATGCTGTATAAAAATATCCCCTGTTATATGATATAAACTATGTATTGCTGTAGCTCATGTTCGAAAAATGTGTCTCGTGTTCCAATAATGACTCTAAATCATCATGGGAATTCACCAGTTCCTTTGGAAGTTGGTGCTCCAGTAGTAATTTTCTCACATGTAATTATAAAATTATTCACCTGAAATATTTTTGTCTGTATGATGCCAGAATTGCTGCAAAAAGTTTGCATTTTCAGTGGGAAAAAATATATTAATTTTCTAATTAAAAAAAAAAAAGTGAGAGAAACGTTTTGATGAAATGATCAGTTAGCAGGAAAGTGGTCAGTGGCCTCTCTAAAAATACTGGACTGGTGTGTCTGTTGCAGATGTATCCAAGCAGTGTGCCTCTAGTCACATTCAGGCACCAAATCACTGGTTTTGCACACAGACTTTTCACATTTCCGGGCTATTTTTCACTTCACTGATTAACTTGTACCCACTGCTCTATAATGCTCTGACTTAATGCAACGTATAAGTGTTCTCTTAAGCAAAATTATCAAATATCTGAAAGTATGATTGATATCTGATGTAGAGAACATCTTTTATGTCCTTTGATTCACAATGATGTTCTGATGCCAGTATTTCTGGCATAGGCATCCTAGCCTTTAAGGATTGGTTGCCCCTGTTTAGACAGTACACGCATAATTAATAATCCATGGAAGAGTCCTTTTCTGTTTCATATGATCTGTTGAGTATACACTCATACGCTTCAGCTAATATTAATTCCACAGAATAAGAAAATCACTCTTTGGATGCCTAACAAAGCTGTTCCACCCCACACCCGATTTCCATATCGAGATATTTCAGAGGATTGTTGTTCCCTGAGGTACTCTGCTGTGTTGCTACTCTAATTCTTGAAAACCTCCGTCAAGATGCTTTCTCTGTCTTGCAAAGGGCAACATCTGTCACCTTATCAGCAACCAACATGCGATGCTTTCTTTCAATACAGTTTGCCATCTCTACGTTTCCTCTCAACCTCACAGAAATTTCAACTGTGGCATTTTCATTGTGCACTCTATTTTGTTTCTGGAATTGTTTTTATTTCGTTTTATTTTATTTCCTGGAGCATTTTAGCAAGGTCTTAGGAGTTTTCTCCGTTTCAGCCATTGGCATAGTATAGCACTGCCCTGACAATGTGTCCGCAGTCGTTTCCTGTTCCAAGTACTGCCATATCTCTCATTATATCGCTGTGCGTAACTCTTGCCAGGAAAAAAGGGTCTCAAATTGAGTTTTCATAGAAAAACATGGATATATTTATTTGGTTTGCTACTACAAATATTCTTCCTCTAGGTTGTGACCGGGTGAATTCCAGGCACATTGAGGCCAATGGAAATCTGGCACTTGGCTTCAGCAGAGCCAGGATTTCCACCCAGATTTTTGCCTGTTTGGGGAATTAGAACTGACAGTGATTGTTGACAAAAACCCTTGAACAACACAGCAATTTTATTTTTATTTTTAAATAACGTGATTCAGTCACTTCTGCTACTATCAAATAATGACTTTTTCAACACTGTGTGAAAGCAATTCAAACAACTAAGCATTATGTTTTGCTTGGCTTTTCGTTTAAATCATTACCTGTTGTTATTTGTGTGGTGATAGGATCAAGGAGTCCTAGCCACAGATAAGAACCTCAGTGTTGTATAAACAGAGAAAGAAAACAAAGCCTCCTTCAGGCTTGCCAAATAAGTGCTTACCGAGAGATGAGAGAGCATGGGAAAACACTACAACTGCACTGATCAGTACATTAGGCTGCACACTGGCACCCCGGGAGCCTCTCCTCAGGCTTTTCTAGGTGTGATGGCAGAGGAGAGCTTTAGGAGGCGCTTTGAGAAATATAGAGGAGATCTGTGATGGTATTGACAGATGTTTCTGCCAAAACATGAAGCAAAGAGAAAGGTGTGTGAAACACCTAGAAAGCTGGTAAGGGAGGCTGGGGTTATGAGCTGCTGCCTTTGATGACCAAGAGAAGAACGGAGGTGAGGGAAGAGCAAGGCTGGGAAGTGCAAGCAAGCATCCATGAAGCAATAATGGCAGTAACAGCAGGACTCGTGAGAGTGGATGGCCTTTCCTCAGGAGAGGAAGCTATCTCAAATCACCTCTCCTTTCTGTTATTGTCCTCAGTGTGGCTTCTTAACAGGTCTCTGGTGTTTCTAGTTTTGGTTGTCCTCACAATCCAAAATTCGGAGGCTCAGATCAAATAAATGTCCATATCCAGACACTTTTCTCACACCATCAACAAGTACTTTTGGAACTGGATGTAGCCCAGCTGGAAATAAGATGAGAACAGATTTTCTTGCAAGATTTCTCATACAGACAGCTTTTGGCTGAGTTGGAGACATTTTTTAAAAAGTACTTTTTCATGCTATTGCAACATTTCTTCATCCAGTCAAAGCCAGGAATTACAGGAATAATAATTTTAAAAGAGAAAAAGTCTGAAAGGTAATTGCAAAGGTACAGTAACTGACACAATACAAATATGATAAGCAGATGTTTTATTTAAAAAAGAGTAATGGGGGTTTCAGATGACCTATGATATGAACGAAGACTCAAGCAGGCCACTCCTTCTCTGCAACCCATGGCTCATCTTCGTTTAATATACATGGGCCCAAATCAGACCCCTGCCCCTAAATATTTTTAAACTTTGAGGCTGTTTGAAATACTCATCTGCATTAGATTTTCCATATAATGAGAGTAGACAGCTCATCTAAAGTCAGATCTAACTAAGAGTACACCAGAATTTGGAAGCACAGAGGTACCTTAGTGGCGCGACTTCTTAGTGAAGAAGGACTCAGAGGCTGCCTGCACTTAGATACAGAGATGCTGCACTGTATCACCAAGCATATAGCCGAACCTCTGCCTTTACAACTGCTGAGTGAAGCCTGTAGTTCAGTGTAGGTGTCTGAAACATGGATTTTGATGTTGAGGCTTGTGTCCCCCTCTATTTGACTGTCACAAGATAGATCTCCCTTTCTTTTTCATGTCAAGTTTGCTTTGTTCTCTTCTTGAATCATGGTACTATACTCCTTTGCCTTTGCTCCTTTGGATTTTTATTTCCTGTCTTACTTTTTCTAATACCTTCCCATCTGAACACTTCGGTCATGTAGATGCTCTTTATTGGACCCTTTATTTTTCTGATAGTGGTGGGAAGAGGAGATAAATATTATTCTTGTGTGTGAGCTTAGGTAAGCTTTATCGTGTGTGTTCTTGACTGCTAAGCCCTATTTCCTGCTGGCTTTGTTACCCACAGCAGTATGTAACTTTCCTTCCTTTGTCCCATTCAAACTCTTAAAAAAGGAATCAATTCAGAAAGCGGTTATGGGTTTGCGATTTCTAAATCTTCCATTTTCCTTCTTTTCCCTTACCTCACAAGCAGATTCTTTAACTTTATGAGAATAAACGCTTACACCAACTTACCTGTGCCACGCCAGAAGTGCTCAATGTGCATCTTCAGCTTCCCAACGTGAATACTCCTGTCCTTTCTGGCCACAGCAGGTTAAGAGTCAAAACTGGTGCTTCTGTGCTTGTGCAGCAGGGTGCCTGATATTACCACGGGTAGAACTGGACAAGAAACAGCTTTCCTCTCTCACAGTTTGATTTTGAAATCATGGCTTTCATCCCAATTGCAATCAGTTGGAAATTTTTCCCTTGGACTGTGGACTCACTTTTTCACTATAACTACTGGGTAGCTCAGAAAATTTTTCAAACAAAAGTCCTTTTGAACCAAAACTTTTTTTAAACACACACACAAAAAAAATTGTTGCTCTGGACGCTTTTTCATTAATATTTTTCAAATTGCAAAATTTATCTGAAGTGATTGCTTCCTGCAAAAAGGAAAAAGTATTCATTTTTTACAAATGGGTGTTTTCTGAATGGGAAGGTTGTATCAAGAAATTCCCATGTGGCTCCTCTACAGGCTTACCAATTTAAAATAGTGACACATTAGAGAACTGCTTTAAAAACAACTAATTTCCATACTCGGTCAGTAGTAATACAGTTTTCTTTCTAAAGCCTGATCCAAAACTTGTTGCTGTCAGCCACTCTGCATTTAATGGACTTCACACCTGGAAAAATCAAACCAATTGGTGTATATTAGTAGCTTCATATGGCATGTCCATGGAGCTCAGTGAATTTTCTCAGCTTTCCAAATGTTGAACCTGAAGCATATCAAAGGTGAAGGGACTTGCTCAAGAACGTGCTGTGGGTCAATAGTGAGATCTTGAACAGCAGCATCAGCTTATCACTAGACTTTGGCCTTCAGGGTATAGGACAGAAAATATAGACCAGGAGAGTGGTAATAATCTGAATGTTCAAGGTTTCCGTTCATTTGTGATTCCAGTGGTGAGTACGAGTTTAGAACACATTAAGTGCAAGTGGATGCACAAGTTTGTTAATAAAGTCCTGTGCAGGGCTTACTCTTCATGCACACATATTGGATAATAAAGCACAGCTTCAGAGGGAGCGGCACAGCCTTAGGAATCACCCGCTGCTCTGAAGGCATTTATGAAAGAACTGCTTTTCCCATGTGCAGTACCAACTGGCTATGCCTAACGCTGACAACAGCTTCGGAGTCTCAACCCGGCCCCAGAGCCTCTGAGTGGCTTAAGCCTTTAGGGCTCGGTTCTCAGCCCCACATTTTCTTTTCAATGGAGAAATAGCACTTAAAATCCCAGCAGCTCAATAGCTGTAATGCAAACTACAGACTGTTATACTCACTCTGTGGGGTCACATCCTGAGCAGTTGTTCCAGCAAGAACGTATTTCATGGTCCATATTTCACCTGGACAAGGCTTTTAAAATTAGTTTGGCTCCTACCAAATTTAGTTTGTTATCCTAGACTTTCCTTCAAAGCTGAAATGCCTATGCTTGCACCACCAGCCTCACTTAAATTTGTCTTCCAGATCATATATTTGGTAGCTGGGAAAAAATAAATACGATTGCACTTTTTTCAAAATGTTTGCCAGGCCCTTTCTGGTGAAGACAGTAAAGACTTTACAGTCAATTTGAAATTAATACAGACTCCTATCAATAAAGATATCAAACCTTTTCAATCCATGGCTTAAAATTTCAGCTGCCTTCTTTCACTGCTAGAGCTCCTGATATCTCAAGTCATCAGTTGTCATTTGTGACTGTATTTTGCTGTCAGAACCTGAACTAATAACTTCCTTGGACGATTTAAATGTTATGCTTTCTAATATATGAGCAGTTCTGGGGCATCTTAACTCCTCTAGTACTCCAACTTTTTACACTGTCCCTGCTCCATTAGACCAGTGAGCCACATGTATTTTGTCATTATGAGCAATATTTGTATGCCTCCTTTGTCTGTCAGGGGCAGAACTCAACTGAAGCAATCCTTGATGTGTTGCCTTTTCTTCCTAGATGCTTTTCCTCCCTTACATGGAATTTTTCTTGTTATTGTGAATCTAGGTGTAGCACAGCACCTCTGTTGCTTTTTCCAAAGCTTCCCTGAAGCACTGTGTATTTCCACTGCTTTTCCCATAGTCAGAAAATGCTGCCTCTGTTGAAATTAATGTCTATTGTAGATTGAGACAATCTAAACCCTTGTATGTTCTGATGTAACTCTTGTGTCCTGAAATTAACCCAAATGCAGTTTGAGGAAATACTGTCATACGAAGTGCAGCATCTGCCCAAACTTGTTGGGCATGACCATGGTAAGCATTTGCTGGCACAAGTCACGAGTTGCAGGGGTCATCTCTTGCTGGGTTCCAACTTAAACTGCCTTACTGCCTTTTACCCCCAGTCTTTTACCCCATCTATTGATTTTCTCAGGTAGGTCTACTGGGTTCCCTCATTTGGGTAAATTTGCGTACATTGTCAAGGTCTGTTTGTGCATCCTCCTGTGTTCTGCCTTGGAGCTCTTTGCTCCAGGTGTGAATGAGTCTCTCACACAGCATCCAGGTTTTCCCTTCTCAAACACTGTATGGCTCTGCAGCCTGGATTCAGTTGCAGAGTTGCAGACAGACTTTTTTTTTTCTCCCCCCCTTCTATTTGTATTCTCTGTTCAAGAACTGTCATCTCTCACATTTCATTTTTCCCCTGGAGTATAGCTGGCTTCAAATTTTTGTAATGTGATTTTACTTTTTCTTGTTTCTGTCTGGATTAATTAAGAGTGTAAAAATCTACCAACTGCTTCAGAACTCACTATTGTCAGAACCAAGAAAATATTCTGGTTACTTTTTTCCCGCCGGATATCTACGTTACCAGACTCAAACAAGTCTTTATACCTTTTCCAGTTTAGCATAATCTCAGGGAGGTTTAGCTCCAGTGGAGCTTCTGGGTGTGCAATTTTCCCACCAGTAAATTGTCTTATCTCTTTTGTACGTATAGCACTCAAAAGTCCAGTGAACCTTAGGTGCTTAAATTAGGACATGGAAATGCTGAGCCCTTTATTCTGTGTCTGGTTCCATCTGGCTGCCCACAACAGGAGTTTGACAGAAGCCTAAACAGACCCTCCTGGAAAACTCAAAGCATAAAAACAAAAGCCCCAGTAGCAAAAGGAATTATTTAAGCATCACCCACTGAAGGCATGGAAATCAGCCCAACCATTGATGGTACCTGTGGAGTAGAAGTAATCTGGAGGTGTCATAAAAAAATATCTCAGTGGTGAGCTGGGAAGCTGTGCAGTTAGCTAGGATGCATGGTGTTTCCGTTACGACTGAGGCATGCCTTAGGATAATGTATTTAACTTCACTGGGAAACTATATATGTGATCATCATAGAGTGGAGGTGGGTCTTACCGAGGCCAGTTTATTGCCCGTCTCACTCCTGTGACTGCTTCCTGCCTGCGCAGGGATCACGCTGTAAGAAGCATCCTTAGGGGGGTGTATGTCAATTTTAAAAATTCCTGCAGAAGCTTAACCCCTGAAAGCACAGGAAAGACTGACTTGTTACAGTCCATGGACGGTCCAGTATTTCTGTGAGACAGATCTGTGTTGCCTTCTTTGCGTCTTGGGACTGGGCTACCTCTTTGATCCATTCCACAGAAAACCCACCCTGTAAATTGTGCATAATCCTTAGGCACTGAGGAGAAGAAAGGGATTTTCTTTGCCCCTTTCCCACCTGTGTACTTCTGTTGCTGTGGCGGATCAACAGCAACCTCTGAGTTGCTGCTCTGCCTCTCTGCTCCTGAATTTCAGCTTTGGCCAGCTGCAGCCAGGAGTGCAGCGTGGAAGTGGGAAGCAAGGGTAGGCAGACCAGTATGAGAGGGCAAAAAGTGCTACAGCTCAGCCTGTTTTGTGTGAAAGGGAAGTCTAATACCCCTAAAGGGGATTACTCTTTTGAACTACCTCTGGGGTAAGAGCAGCAACATGCTACCCATCAGATAAGAGATGGAGCAGCCAGATATCTGCTCCTGTACCAGCGTCAGCCTCCGAGCAGTCACGTGAAATCTCCTACTGGAATTTTTGCACATTTGCCCAGAAGAAAGTGAAGATGGTCACAAGCTCTGTTGATTACCACAATTAAAACAGCTATGGCAGCAAGCAAAACCTGCTGACACGCTGTCATACTCATAGTCTTCCCAGTTTGGAAGGACAAGAGATTCTGAGGATAATGTCTTGGGAAAGCAGCTTTAAAGAGTTACCCTTTATGTATGACATATCCTACAGTTGTTCATTTCTTCACATACATACACTTGGATGTTCACTTCATTGTCATGTGCATAGTTGCATACCTGTCCTGCAGGCAACTTATCCATGCCTAATTTCTAGTACCAAAACAGCTCTGGGACTTAGTTCAACACACATCCCAATGTAACAGGCAATCATATCTTTATATTTTACTTCCTAATTAACATAAAGCTCTGTTTCCCTCACGGGGTGGAAAAAACGAATTGCATACAAAGTCTCCTCTCATTCATTTACTCATATTGCAAAACTCCCACCAATTAGTCCTCCTGGGGCAGATACTTTTCTTTGACTTGCGTTACTGTGTTGCTAAGAGCCCAGCGTAGAGAACAATACGGCAGGGACACAATTCCTGACATTCAGACCTGTCTGCTGTCTGCTTTTCATGGTGGCCCAGGTCTGGAGGGTGCTAGGGTGTGACAAATAGAAAGGCCAGATCTGGAAGAAGTGATAAGTGACAAAAGCTCAAGAACATGCATTTTGGGAAAATGATTCATTCATAAAAGTATAAACGCTCTAGGACCTATTCCTAAGTTTACATAATTATTCTTACACCATCTGTTAAGTGGTTTGTAATTTGCCAATAAAAATCAGCAGAATGAGTAAGTTAACTGCCTGCATGACTCTGGAATATGGGCAGCTTTGGAGCCCAAGTGAGACGCAGCCTTAGGTTTCTGCAGGATGTTACGTTTATTGTGCCACCAGCCTTCCTAACCTGCAGAGCAGAATATGAGGTTTCAATCAAGTTAATGTAGAAAGGGCATTATTAAAAGCCTGCTTATTTGTTTATATTGCTACTGAACTTTGTTCCTAATTCTCTTCTAATGTGTTGATTTGATCTGTATTTTGGTAGAAGATGCGCCGTACGTGCTTTTCTGACTATAGGCACCTCCCAGGCGCTCCAGTTAGCACATAGCAGTCATCCGAATGGGAAGTTTAAAACTCAGAATGGGATGCCGTGGAGCACAGGACAAAGTTTTCCCCCCAGGTTGATGAAAGGCCCACCCTCAGCTCCAGCTGGAACGCTGCAACTCTCCTGGAAAGGAGAGTGGAGAAGATCAAAGGCAAAATACTGCCAGAGAACAAAACTTAACAAAGATTCCTCACCCTGCCTAATTATCACATCACACTTTGAGTCAACATGCGAGGCTGCTGGTGCCAGCTGTGAAAAAGGCAATTAATAACTTTAAACCAAGCCCAGCTTCAGGCTCAGGATGAGAAGCTGTGAAGAGCTGTGTACAGGTAATGGGCCCGCTGTTTTCATCCCTTGATGTGGCACACTGACTGTTTCACGGTGGTGGAGTAGGGATGGCGGAAAATACCTTTGAGAGACTTGGAGAAACATGGTGAAGGCTGGATAGATTTTAAAAGGTCTCTGTTGATCTTAAAAAAGTAGCGATGGCATTTCAAGAGGACAAGGCAAGTTCCACTCGCATCCCACAGGCTGGAGTGCTGCAAGTACTGGGAGGGTTTGTGTTCTGCTGTCCTGAGCTGAACTTTCCAAAGAGAATACGGTGCTTTAGCAACAGTCCCAAAAGGATGCTGGTTGTTTGCCCCCGGTCTGATATTGCTGTTCAGCTGGGTTCAAAATTTCAGTTCTGAGCCTGTGCCGGGGTTGTGTCCACCAAAAGAGGGCACTTTCTTGGCACTGAACAACTCGCTCTGGCTCAGAGAGGACGGCTGTGGCTGAGCGAAGGCTAGGAATCAGGTGTCTTCATTTCAGTGCCTGTCCTTGAAACACAAGATCTCTATTTCATCTTCTTAGCATGTGAATAACCTGTTCCACATACCTTGTAATACCTTCGCGCACCACACACCAAGCATTTGCCATCAATGTCAGGCTTGGAAGCCAGAAAAATGTTCCCCAATACCTGATGTGTGGTTTATGGAAAGAAGGATTTCATGACCAATTTTACTACACATTAAGGGCAAAAAAATGCCCAAGTGTGTTTTATATATACATCTAGAAGAAATCCCTGGTATTTCTGAAGTTGTTTCTAAGCCACCTTGTTTCAATTTGAGATTTTGCTATAAAATAAACCTTCTTAAAAGCTGCATGTCATTATGTTTTGACTGAAAATTAAAGGAACATTGTAACTCCTTTTATTTTGCTAATATTCCAAAAATAAACATTTTTACTTATAAAGCTTTTAGGAAAATTCATTCCTGTTTACAGTCCCAGCACATGCAGCATGCTGGTTCCAATTCTGTCAGCCAAGCAGCTGTCCTGCCATTAACGCTCTTTAGCAGCTGTGTTCTTTCTGCTACCTGGGGACCTCTTAAAAAGCGTTTACAGAGTTTCAGGCAGACAGGTGTCCCTGCAAAAGCAACGCCGCCTGCGAAGGAATGCAATAAGAGCGACCTCTCTTCCAACACCCTCAGATATTTTAGATACTTTATTTCAGTAATAAAAGAGAAAAGCAAATTATTAAGGTGCTCCACCCGCCTACCGCTCAGGTAATTTAAACAAGGAAGTTGTAGAAGTTGTACCTTTGCAAAAGTGTCCACTGGCATGGAAAGTCTGTCTGCTTCGCTTTGTTTCTGTAGCGCTCTCAGAAACGAACTAGAAACGTGCTAAGGAATGAACTAATGCAGCATAGATATTGTACGTCCCTGGCAGCTGCCTTTTTGTGCAGGCTGGCACAATTGAGGTGTCTTCTTTCACGCTTCGGTATTTTGAGGACAGGCGCCACAGAACAGTCACTCTCGGGTCTGGGGACATCAACTGCCCTTTTGTTCTGCAAAGGAGTGCATCTAATTCTCTGTCCTATTTTAAAACTAAAATATTTTGGACTTATGTTAACATAAATTAAATTGCAGAACTGGACATGACTGTAGTCTTGAAAAAAAAAAAAACAATTTGGGTTTTATCTCAGCAGTAACTGTGAACTAAATGTCAACATTCGTAAATGTTTTAGTCAGGCCAGCTCACAAATTTTCAAACATTCAGCGTTTCCAGAAGCAGTATGAAAAGAAGCTCCCAGCCAGCATTTTCATCCATGAATGATCAAAGTTCGGCACCTCAGCAAAAGTCACCTGATCTCCAGGCAGTGCAGAAACGAGCCTGTTTCCTCACAGTCGGCCTGGCTTGCTCCCGTGCTCTTGGCAAGTTCTCCCTTTGATAGTGGGAAACGGAGCCGTGTGGTTTTTTCGTTTGTTGCTTAGTATTACTGTAAATCTTTAAGGCACTATTGAAGTTCGTAAGGTTTCCGTCAGAGTCAGACGGATATAACTAAATTCGTGTTGTAACGCCTCTGTTATGCTCATGTGCACCGTGACTCGTACGCTTTGTGGTTGATGGGTGTCATTGTGAGAGGCCTGGCAGAGGCTGCCGGGGACAGGCAAACCAGCAGAAAGACTTCCGCTCAGGTTTGCCTACCTGCCGCTGAATTAATAATGTTTTGCTATGTCTGAGATAAGAAACAGTCTCTGAGGGAAGGTTTTGGCCTGTACGTGGTCTCGGCGCCTCATAGAAGGCCTTATGCTAGGCCAGGATCCCTCATGAAGCAGAGGGTGGTATCTGCCGAGTGGTGGGACAGATGAGAACGTTGCCAGCGCCTTTCCGGAGAGTTGTATGTAGGGTGTGTTGGCGACGTGTCTGCACCAAGCATTGACCCAGAGGCACCTGGACAAGCTCCAAGCCTGCTGACCTAGCTCCCTGGCAAAGCGAAGCAGTACCTCAGACCCCAGACGCAGCGCAGCTGCATTAGCAAGGCTTGCTCTCCGACTCATCAGCCCTGCTTTGCGGAGCACTTGCAAGGGGCATGGAGACCTTTGATCCAGGACTCTGTCCTGGACTTGAGAGAGCTAAGATCTAGACAAACATGCCCAACATCGCTGGAAAAAGTCCCGGGTTTCTGGTCTGTTAGATAAGGGAGCAGTAGAGACTTGGTTTTGTCTGGCTATTCCCCCTAATATTTTCAAGTATTTGAAAAAATTCATAAGTAACTATATAGCTAATTGTCTAGCCCTCTCTGCTGGGAAAAAAAAAGAAACCAGAGGAGAAGGACAACTTTGGCAGCTGGCCAGGAATGGAAAATCTATTCGTATCTGTGTAAGACCATTGAACCACAGAAATGTTGGTTGAGAGGAGCCTCTGGATTGCAGATCTCCACTTAGACTTCACCAGCAAAATCCTAAACTGTATGTCATGGTTTAGGAAGGTAGTACTGTATTTGTGCTGTATAATTTCTTCGTGTCTAGTTTTCTGCCTGAGAATAAGATGTTTCTGAGGAGTTCCCCTCTGCTTGTCAGAGCCTGCACTGTTTCCACCAGCTTTACAATTTTTCTAGTTAGATCCTCTTTTTATGCAGCTCCCTAGAGTATCTGGAGTTGGTACGTGGCACTGCCAAGCTGCTCTTTGCAGGTGGTGGCTACGACAAATGGAAGACAGAAATTCAGGGAGAAAGGCAAAAGTCATCACTTCACTTGCTTACTGAGGCATCTGCAATTGGAAAAGGACGCACGCTGGTGTAGCAGGATGCCCCTTGGACTAGCTTCTTCATTTTCAACTTTACTTTCAGGGTTAAAATTTTGCAATTAAAGAAAAATAAACAGACGTGGCCAGCATTGCTCTCACAGATGTGACCAAAGGGGTTCAACCAGTAAAGGAAACAGGGCTGAGCGATTATCTTAAACTTCTTCCCTATTAAAACAATTCACTTCATATATTGCCACAATGCAGCAACTTTATCTGAACTTCCTTCCAACCTCTATAAACATGCCCTTAAAACAAATGCTGTGAATTCATATTTGAAAAATATACTCTCTCTATGACGCTGGGGAACACTTTTTGAGGAGTAGTAGTAGTAGAACACGCTTTGGAACAAAAAGGATTACATTATTGGATAAAATAGAACTTAGTTGGAAAATATCCTTAGTGGACAAATCAGCTGTAACCTTAATGTCATTTTTTCTGTTTTCCAGTGAGCTTTCTTTCGTAGAACTGAGGTTTGGATCTAACACTTGTTCTGGAGCAAAACTTCCATCGAAATAGTTTGAAAAAGGCGGACTATTGTTTGTTATCCACGGTTTACTGAAGTGAATTGTAAAATCTTCTGTTAATCATAGAATCATAGAATTGCTGAGGTTGGAAGGGACCTTCAAGATCATCAAGTCCAACCATTAACCTACCCTGACAAAAACCACTTCTAAACCATGTCCCTAAGCACCACATCTACCCTTTTTTTAAACACCTCCAGGGATGGTGAATCCACCACCTCCCTGGGCAGCCTATTCCAATGTTTAATAACCCTTTCAGTGAAAAAATGTTTCCTAATATCCAATCTAAACCTCCCCTGACATAACTTGAATCTGTTTCCTCTTGTCCTATCACTTGTCACCAGGGAGAAGAGGTCAGCCCCCATCTCTCTACAACCTCCTTTCAGGTAGTTGTAGAGGGCGATAAGGTGGTCTCCCCTCAGCCTCCTCTTCTCCAGGGTAAACAACCCCAGTTCCCTCAGTTGTTCCTCATAAGGTTTGTCCTCCAGACCCCTCACCAGCTTTGTAGCCCTTCTCTGGACATGCTCCAACACCTCAATGTCCTTCTTGTAGTGAGGGGCCCAAAACTGAATGCAGTACTCGAGGTGGGGCCTCACCAGTGCCGAGTACAGGGGGATGATCACTTCCCTAGTCCGGCTCACCACACTATTCCTGATACAGGCTAGGATGCTGTTGGCCTTCTTGGCCACCTGGGCCAAGGAATATTCCTTTTTGAAACTCAGCCCCATTATTTGAAAGGCGCAATGTGTTTTCAGAGAGAGATGGAAAAAAAGATGTATTAAGAGACAAAGTGCCTGTTTTAGGCACCTACTCAAAGGTGGGACAAAAATTGGTGCTGTCATTCAGCAAGGACATTGTTTTGTTACCACTGAGGTTGTCTGGAGGAGGTCTCTGTTGGATACTGTCAAAGAATTTATATAGGAGAGGAAGTTCCTATAAGCATGACTCCAAAATGAAGGAAGAAAATAGGATTGCGTATCTAGCCATTTTATTGCTT
Source organism: Alca torda (assembly GCA_008658365.1). Classification (NCBI taxonomy): domain Eukaryota; kingdom Metazoa; phylum Chordata; class Aves; order Charadriiformes; family Alcidae; genus Alca; species Alca torda. The sequence continues at coordinate 74,146,272 of CM018077.1, read as the reverse complement.
TAGCTTTTAAAGCTTTTAAATGTGGATTCTGATTTGATTCCTGTTACTATAGTATGAGAGCATTTGCATACCTGCTGTGTTAACTGGAGAAAACTGTTCTGGGGAAGCGATATGTGCAAGAGAAAATTTAAGACTCGGGATTGAAGGAAGGACAATCAGGCTCCAGGCCTTTCCTGTGGCTTTTGCTTTCCATCTCACAACTTGCCTCCCCTGCCTGGCTTCCTTCCCTTTCAAATCTGTTGCAGTGAACTCCAGGCAGATTTGTCTGCGTGGGGGGGTTTATGGATTTTAGGATTGTTGCCTCAAGGTCTGTAGTCCAAGGTCTTGCACCATAAACGGATATCAACAAATCAATGTGGGTGAGAAAGCACTTCAGTGTGTTTCGAGTTGGGAATAAGGGGCACACCTCTGCCTCTACCCCCAGCCTCACAGGCATCTGCAGCAGGGCTGTGCTTCTACACAGACGCCCACTTTTCCAAAGGGTGAGGGGTTTTGGGTGCCCTCTCCTGACTTGCCATCGGGCAACTAATTGCCTGGAAGTAGAGTAGGAGCCGCTGCTTTTTGCGAGGTCTCACACCAAAGGCTCAAAACAGCAAGGAAAATCCTCAGTGTGAAAACCATCCGCTTAAGGTGACGCACGGGTGCATGTGGGGGGATGAGCAGGCTTGGCCAAACCCTGCACCTACGGTGAGCTTAGCTTATTTTGGAACGAGGGCTGGATCCGATGGGGGATCCCGCATCTCCCACCCTGCTCCCCCTCTCTTCCTGTGTGTTCCTTTTCCCCTGGGGGGGGTTTTAGGTTTTTCTTCCCTGGCAGCAGTTCCTTGTTGGTTTTAGTTTGCCAATAGCAGCAGGCAGCAAATGCTTTGCACACCTTGAAACAATTTCTTTCGCAGGCCACGCCGTGGAACGAATCTGAGCAGCTGAGGTGCTGTCGGTGCGGAGGAGCTGGGTTTCTGCCTGCTTCAGGGGCATGAATCTGCCTAAATACCATTGACCTCAGCAGGAGATGGTTAAATGCATGTTTTAGATTTGGGGAAAAGTGGTGAAAGGCATAGGAGAGAATGGAGTCCTAAGGAGTGGGGACTTGGTGGTGAATTCTGAACTATGTTTTTCTAATTAAAAAAATAAATCCCTTAAAACATTGAGATAAAAATTTTGGTTGATTTTTTTAAAAAATTCCACTAGTTTTGGACAGATCCAGGTTTAAGAAGGATAACTTGTGCCCCAGGCATGCTGGTGTCCAGAGGACTGATTAGATCCCTGGAGTCAATCCCTCCAGGCTCCTCAGAATTACCGCTCTTCACTCAAAGGACAATTTAGCTGTTGACTCCAGTCTGGACCAACCTGAATATTCCCGTGGAGTGAAGTTTGCGTTTGGACCTGGACAAACATGAAGGGTGAAAACTAAAAAAATAAATTGAAGGAAATCATGTTTTGTTGCCTGTGTTATTTCACAGGGTTTCGGCACGTGGTCACTGCTGATAAGAGAAGAGGAAGAGGCTACCAGCACGACAGAAAAAGTTCCTATAGGACAAAAGGCTTTGAATTTAAACATGTAGATTCCAATCTAGAAAACCTGAATATAAGCTATGTAGAACAAGGTAGGGGTGTCTTCATTTTGGATAGCCACCTAGGTGCTTTACATACAATATTTTAGGGCTAAAAGGGCTGTCAAGATGCTTATCTCTACGTCCCTGTAGAAGCAACCACTGCATTTATGCAATGCCACAGCCTTGCCTTGCAGATGCATTGAAACAGCGTAGTTACCGTGCAATGGCAGAGCTGGCTTTTCTGCGTCCCTGTTGTAACTGATCTCCTCGCCTGCCCGCCCGCCTGCCTGCCGGGCATTCCCCCCTGGAAGATGACAGCAGCTTCGCGCTGGCACTTACCTGGAGAAGCTCATTCTAATTTTCTGCTTATCTGCCAGAGGAGTGTGATCAAACACGCTATTTGAAAGGTGTATTGGGGTTTCTAAGCCTCATGAAACACGGCAGAGGTTAACCCAGGCAACCGTCAGGCTGTAGTTGAAAATTGGCCTGCCTTCAGAAGATAAAAGAGCAGTGGGAGGGTCTCTTCAGGCAAACACAGCTAGCTACTGAATTGCTAAAAAACCTTGATCTTCAAGACACAGAAAGAAGGATCTTTCTGAACTTGGAGAAGGTTGGTAAACTGGAGGTTGACAGCAAAACGTTGGTGCCCCCCCACATAGAGGGGTTGGGGACTGTGTTGCATGGATGCGTTCCAGCTGGAGGAGAGCTTTGCTGTGAGGGGATGCTCTCGGGTCAGGTGAAGACAGCGGGATTCTTGCAAACCAGATGGGTAAGTCAGCTCCTCAGAGCTGGATTTCAAATGAAACCTGGACCAGTTCATTATTCTGGGGTGGAACCAGGAATTTCCATGGCTTTGATCAAAATCGTACAAAAGTAATGGTTGTAGAGATGGCTTGCTTTGAAGTTTTGAATTTGAATTTTTAGAGAATCCAAAATGCAAACTAGAATAGGCTGAAATTTGTTTCAATAAAAAGATTTTGTGAAAGAATAAATAAAAAAGCAAAGAATGAAATTTCATGGAAAGAAAGGTGTTTTTAAAATACTGTTTCAAAGTTGATGGAAAATGTACATCATGTTTCAATTAATTTTCCTGATGAAAAAACAGTAAGACTCCTAAAATTAAAAATGGTAATGCTTTCACTGAAATGGGAATTGGCTTTTACGCACCATGCTTTTTCTCTGATTTTTTTTATTATTATTATTTTAGCTTCAGCAGGAGGAATACAATACAGACCCTCTTGTGTACCTTATAACACAACGGTGTGAGGAACGAAGTTAATACTTTCCTCCCTGTTTTTGAACTTGCAAAAATCTTCAAAAATATAAAGAAGCTCCCATTTATTCCCTGAACCTTCTTCTGGGGAAATCTTTCAACCTTCCAAATATTTGACTTCTGTAAAAATTCTTATGAGGAAAAGTTCTAACTTGATATTCATCCCATGCAAATGAAACATAAAATTACTTTGTACAAACACTGATGATCAGAGATGGCTGACCTTAGCCCTGCTCTGTTCCTTCTAGGGAAACTAATTACTGTAACGGTGGTTATTGAGGAGGCAGGAGAAATATTTTAATGGAACTCCAGATGTGGTTTTTGTCTGTGTATGTGTGTGTGTGTCCACATAAACACACATATATATAGGTACTAAATACTATACATATGTGTAAGTATGTACATGTATATATATAAAGTACGTGGGTTTGTGTTTTCCAGATTACTGGGAACTCTTGAATCAAGACATCAACATTTGACTGCATCCTGTGAGAAGAATAGCTTACACACAGCTGAAGAATAGACTCACTATTTAAACTGTACAATTTTCTGGTTTGTGCCACTTTCATCTTGATGGACATTAATGTAACTTTCTTTTGCCAAGCTGAAGATAAACTGTTTGTCTTGCAGTCTCATTCCAAAATAGAGAAATGACTGTAAGTGCCTCACCCCTAAAAGGAACAGTATGTGATGAAACAGAATATGCCTGAACTTATATTTAATTTTGCTGACAAATGTCTTTTGAGTGACTGGCTGTTCCTCAGCTTCTTTTCCAGTCCTCTATTTTTATGAGTTTTTTTTTAATACTGATCTTTCCACAAACTGGTGACACAATGTCATCTCAAGATTGGAATTGGTCAGAACATGTTTGATGAAATATATTTTAACTGAAATGTGCTGCTTCTTGGATGCCAAAACATTTTGCAGAGGGGCTGGTGTTGATGAATGGGGAGTTTTCCACATCCCAGGATGAGGTCTCTGGTTATGTCTGATCTGAAAGCCTGATTGAAAACTTGATCTCTCTATCTCAGAAATAGACTTTTCAACACAATTCCACACCCTTCTGTTTGAAAAGTTTTTGTTTTCATTTCAGGACCATAAGGAAAAATTGGAAAACCTGCACAGTTTTGGAATGGAGTTATTCCACGATCACCCAGCCAGCTCTGATTGAGACCTTCTCTCCCACAAATGACTGCCAGATTTCCAGAAAAGGGTGTAGGGCTACAGCCGCAGTTTTGTTCTTCAGAAGTACCTGTCACTTTCATTGTAGCTTGAGCTTCAACAGGCTTTTGCTTTTCCACTGAGGTGGCTACGAGCTGTTGGAGCAGACCACAAGCATGCGCCCAGCCGGAGCTGCGACTCAGCTCGTTGGCTCTGGGCTGCTGTTGCAGCCATCCTGGCTGGTTTCGGCAGTGTGACCACTGTGGCTGGGTTGTTTAAAAACAAACAAACAAACAAATAAAAAGCAATCAAAAAAGTTTATAAAAGCTTGACTTCAAATTCCTGCACAAGGGTGACTTAATTGAAACCCACACCCGGTTGAACAGGGTTAGGCTGTGCCAAAGAAAGCCTCTGTGCCCGTTTCATTTGAAACCTATGGAGGGAAGATATGTAGTTAAGCTGTGGTTTCCAGAAATGTCTCTGATGTGGAGTTAAACTTTTTTTTGTTTTGAACCCTCGTTTTGTTAAATGAGTGTAATGTTAGCTGTACAGCCTGAATCTTAATGACCTGTTTCTTGGTTTAAAGAGATGGAGTCACATATTCAAGCTTTGAGGCCGTGGTTGGAGATTAGGTAGATAAACTAAAAGCCTGACCAACTCCCCTAATTAGACTTTGGTTCTTGCAATACATGCTGAATTTGCTGGTCGTGTTTCCACCCACTGAACTCTCAGGCCATTTCCCAACACACCTTGAACTTAGAGTAAAACCTGAAATATCTTATCTGAAGTGTTTTTTCTTTGGATTCCTTGAAAGTCCTAGTCTTGATCTGGAAAAAAAATACTTTTTAATTTTTTTTTTTAATTAAGGCATTCTTTGAAATTGTGAATAGTTTTGAAAAGTGGCTGTCCTGTTTGTCAAAGCATTAACAGCAAATACTATGTTCTTCTTTGAAAAGTGCAATGAAAAGCAGTAGGCACTTCTATCAAACTTCCCTTCCACAGAGGACTTGCATTGCAATTCTCAGAAATACATAAAGGGTGCATTCTCCGAGAACTCACAACTATTCAACCATATCAGGATTCCAATGTCTAAATACTCATTCAGGAGGTGGCCCTTGGAGAATGATGCATTGGTGTCTGTCTGACAGGCTGTGGGAGGTGGGCTCATGGTCCCTCAGACCACTTCTGAAAATGGGACTTAGAGTGACTCAAGCAGCATAGGAAAATGGTCTGCAGACCTTTGGGAGGTTCCTTTTGTAGACCTTTGGAAGGTGCATCCTCAAGGATGGTCTGTGCAAATGGTTTGACAGTGGTGGCTGTAAAATCGAGTCTGGTAGGTTGCATGTTTTTTACCTAGCTTAAACCACCTAACATGCATGCTCCACAGCTGGTGGGCAGAAACCAGAGAGGAGCTTATAGGGGATGTCACCAAGATGAGTGCAGCCCATTAATGGGAAAATATCCAACTCCACCTTTTCAAAGTAGGAATTTATCATTGTGCCTAGCTGTTATGGTGGGTGGTCTCTGTACTCCAAATACGCTGTAGCCGTTAGAAAGGTATTCCCATCCCTCATAATTTTGTAGTGTTTACTTACCCTTGCTGCGACACTGCTATTGACTCTGTAGTTGTAATTATAGCTAATAATTCAGTAATCCTGATGATATATTGCAACAAATTGACCAACAATTACATAGGGGAACTGTATTGTGGCAGTCACGGGTGACTGCCTAGCATCAGACAACTTTAATTAGAGATGACTAATACCTTATCCAGCCTGCAGGGTGCAGAGGATGTTGAGTGCTAAATGCTAACATTTCTATTAATTTACATGATCTTAGGGGGTGGCAGTTTGCTAACTGTTCAAATAAAGGAATCTCCTTTTGCAAAAAAGGCTGGTTTGTAGTGCATGGAGGAACACCATTTCACCTGCCATTAGTTTTAGCTGAAATCAGCGGCATCCTGGATTGCCAAAATCAATAAGTTCTGTAAAGGAGGAGAGGAAGTGCCTGCAGAAGTGCCTGGCTCCTCTACAGGCACTAAGTTGAAATCTCTTCTTCCTGTAGTCAGAAAGTATATTAAAATCCAGAATACGTTTGTAGTAATTAGAGTCAGTTACCCAAAGAACTGCGTACATGGACTGCAGAGGAAAACTGCCCCTCTCCACCATAGCTTCCCCAAGAATGATGTTTCTATTTTGATGAAATGTGTGGCGTGTGCTACTGTTATTTTCCAGTATACTAGTGAGATGCAACATGAGAAGCCCCTGGGATCACTGGGCTATTTGTAAGGGATCTGTAAACTACAAATTAGGAAAAGACAGTCCATATATTCTTTGCACAACCTACACATGTGGGAATTTCCAAATATGTCTTCTTTTGCTTTAGAAAGTTTGCAGTTGTCCACAAGTGGAAATCACAGTTTGTGACAGACGCCGGAGCAAAGATCAACAGATACCTGCCTGTTGTGTGGAGGGCTGCCATTCAAGGTATTGCTGTGCTTTCTTCCACAGCACCCCTAATACAGGCATTGCCATCATCCCTTTCTTCCTTTTAAACTGCTTTCCCATACGCAGCTCTACTGCGAAACCAGCCCCTCTGTAGTGGCTTCAGGGCAGTGGAAGAAATGCATTCAATTACATACACAAACATAACCATGAAAAGTTAAAATGCGTTCCACTGTGTACCTTCTCACATACCTTTCTTATCTTGCTTGTTTTCTAAGCTTTGGGACAGGACCCTTGTTTAAACATATGTTAGTGTAACACCCTAATTTTAAATAAGGACCTGTAGGCAGCAGTATAACATAAGTGTTAATACAATAACTTTGACTACAGACCTTAGCTGAACCCTAGAGCCGTAGTTATTCCGCAGTACAAATACAGTCATTCAGGGGTGATCCTTTGCTTGGATAAAATGCTTCCATTCAAAAGTAATGATAGTGTTTAAATTAATTAAGTTATAACTGAAGTTTTTCCATGATACTATCTTAGAATAATAATCTAGCAGTGGTACCCACAGCCTAATCAAAATCAGGCTTTGTGGTTTTAGGTGATGTACAAACACTTCTGTAGTGTTTGCATTAGTGGAGCATTTCTAAGGGAATTAAGAACTTCAAACTCATCTTCTAAAGTAATTTTGCTACTTAGGACCAGCTTTTTCAAAGTATTTATGCATTGTTCCTTTCAACAGCAGCAAAGGGTAAATGATAAAGAGAGAGCTGCAAATTATAGGCAAGGATTTCAGCAAGCCTGAGGTACTCCGGTGCACATCTGCAGCTATTCACACCTAGGTACTTGTAAAAACCTGAGCTTAGATACTTCCCTCGCTTTTAAAAATGGGAATTAACACCACAAAGCTTAAGCACAAGCAGAGAAATGTGTGCCGGAATACCTGTAGAAAACAACTTTCAAAGGTATATTGTCACCTCCGGTTGTTAAAAAGCTGCATGGGAGAATTTGTTCTATAGGTTAGTTACAGAAGTAACTTGAAATATCCTGACAGGCATCTGTCTGCTTAGCTGGCACGTTGTTTAGAAAACCAGTGTGCTAAGCACACCGTACTTGTAGTTAGGCTCCTAAATCGCTGTTGAGATTTGTCTTTAGAGTTGCCCTGAAGCACCCGTACTGTACCTGAGAAAGGAATGCACAAAGGAACAGAGCTGTTAAAAGCAAATACTTATAACAAAACAGGGCTTTTTATGTTAAAAGAAATGGTACGTCTTGTGTAGCGTGCCTTCAAAATGTTAGAAGCTTCTCTGTCTGAAGCAGTCCTGTGAAGTGAACAGAAGGCGGAAGGAAAGCTCCTTAAAGGCTCAGGCTCACTTTGAGCTTTCACTCGTAGAAATGTTTTTTGACTGATGCCTTGTATAAATTAATTTACTGTCACTTGTGCTGAAAGGACATGTTGGCTCTTGATCTTATTGCTCACAGGCACTTTTCTTTGTACACCAGAGAGACCAGAAAACATCCATCAAATCACAGCATTTAAAAGAAAGAGGCAGAGAGGCCTCTCTCCTTCCAGCCTCTACTTTTCAGCCACAGGAGTTTCTGACCTTGGTGTCTTGCTGCTCCCCTCAGCTTCCCAGCACTATCCTACAGTTCAGACCATCCCTAGCACCACTTTGCGATAGAGACGTACTGGGTTGAGATGAGATTTAATTAAGCCGGTGGAATCAGGAAGAGGGCTTGAGCATGACATACTTGAGGGATTTTTTACTGTGTCTGAACCAAGCCTGAGTTAATCTTGAAGCTAATTTGAGATCAAAAGCACAGACACTGTTTGAAATCTTATCTGAATCAGATTGCCAGATCATTTAAGGCAAACATTAGGTAAAATCACTTCAATTATTCCAATCAGTCAGTCTTGGTAACTGAGATAGGGCTATTCAGATCAGGGGCTGATCTGCTACTGTTAGATTAGGGTAGTAAATGTGGTGCATACATTTCTTAATGCTATGGCTAGGCATCTGGAAAGCTAGCTCCTCTATATCTGTGCCACACCATGGCTCACAAGTCCAGGGCTATTGTCCAAAGGGCTCAGAGTTAGGCTTTGAGTTTTGACCCACCATCAGTTTGGGCACAAAAAAATTCTCACCTTTCCAGGGGCGTTGCCTTTGCAAGCAGAGTTATACCATTAGATAAAAAAATACCGTAACACTCTTGGTGACGGCAGAGAGGCCATAGGAGATATTCACTGTGACATGAGATAGTTATTAAAAATGTTTTAACTGAACCTATGGTAAAGTCAGGTGCTGGCTGAAATCCTCACAAAATCAGCTCATTTGAAAATGCATCTGTGTATGAGGAGGTTGGCTTTGTTTCATTTGCAGTGGTTGGTGGTAGGAGGTAGATAGTTCTGATATTGGTTTACATGTACAGAATTTTGCAGTTTTTTTCTAGCAGAGCATTATTGGTTGTTTTTTTTTCCTTCTTCATGATTGGTTTTGGCTTGCAGTTCCGATGGTTTAGAGTTCAGGTGGGGCAGCTGGAACTCAGGACTGGAAATCTGAGGCCAAGTTTCTGGTTTCTGCTTTCCAGTGCCTGCCTCAAGTAAGCTCCCTGGGTACATCCCTGCCTCCCTTCTCAGACTGTAAATCGACTGTCAAAGTTTTTGTCTGTCTTAAAAACGAGTTGAAGCCTTTGACTGATGACAGAAGTGAAAAGGGTTTTTAAGCTGTTTAGGACCTGTACCTCTTACAACAATCTTTCTTTTTGATAATTCCCTCTCGTTCTTGGAGTAAGAAGAAAGTATAAAGAAAGTCATTTAAGAAAAAATTGTTTGGTTCAGAAAAAAAAATTTGTTGCTCTGGATTTTTCTTTTCAGGTCTCAAAAATGCAAACTTGTGGTTCAAATGAGAGCCACGCATGGGCATCTTCTTTTTCCTTGCTATGCATGCAGCTGTTTCTGCCCTTGCAGAGAGAACTACATGCATTTTAAAAGAGAATGTGGGCCCAGTTCTGAGAGTTTCTCTGTGCAGCTCTGTGGAGGTACCTCAGCCCTTTCTGCAGAGCCCACTTTTGCAGGAGCCCTGAGCATGCTGGTGGGTTTATAGCATGCCCAAATGGCAGCTCAGAGTAAGGCCACTAGATTCATTCTCACTCCCAACCTCAGACAGGCTCTGAATGCAGATGAAGGGCTGAGGCCCCAACCCGCCAAGTCACCTCACTTGTAAAAGAGGCCGGAGGAATCAATAACATATGTAATTTACAGCATAGCAGTAACAGTGGAATTTTATAGTGGCTTTCAGTTATAGCCTTGAAATTGATTTCTTTACCTTCTGTGCATTAAATATGCATAACACTTGCTGCGGTACAGGACTGGAGCAAGCCAAGCGATACGTGTTAGATCCCAATACAGCAAACAAGTCTCAGTGTAATGTTGCCACCCATTTATTTTGGGTACCTACGGTATACGGTAAACTCCCATGGCTCAAATATACTTGCCTTTCTTTCCACATATATTTCACAAGTTCACAAGCCATAGTTGTTAATAATAGCAGCAAATTCTTGTTTAAAAAAAAAAAAAGGCAGATTCTTTTGTAAATATAAGCAACATCTGTTTGTGATTGGGGAGGAGATTGGTATTGAAAATCATTCTGAGAGGTTTATAATACCTCTCCTAAAACTGTATACAAAATCCCCTCTCGCTTCTGCCCCAAGGCCTAAAAAAATCTTTCTTTTTTCCCTTTGATATCCTGACACTTTCTCTAAGGAAAGCTCTACTAGAGAACAGTACTTAAGATCCAAGGGAAAACTTCTTATCTGTTGCCTCAAGCTACAGCTTTTACCTGCTTAACACCTGTAGTTTGATTGATAACACTTTACAAGATGTGATAAAGACACTTAATGCCATTAGCAATATTCACACGCAAGCAATCTTTGCTCAGAGTTATAGGTTCAGTCACTACCAGTAGCAGTTTCTATTTTCTGCTGCAAGCTGATTTATCGGGGGGTGCAAACCTCACTTTGGACATGCAGTTCCAGTACGAATATGACCAAGCACATTCTTGTTTCATGATTAGATCTGCATGAAAATCAGGAGGCAGTGCCTCTCGTCGCTTTATGTTATGAAGTAGCTGTAGACAAACCTGTTGCTGTGAGATAGCAGTTGAGAGATTTGGTGCACAAAGCTCAGCATGAAAAAAGTGTCCACTTATTTCTCTCTGTGAGATTCTTCTTAGATGTGATATACAGCCTGATGAGATCCTCCACAGTTTTGCACACCAACCTTTGGACACATTTTGGGTATGACTGACACTCTTCCAAGAGCACAGCCCTGTGCTTCATTCTGCAGTTTTCTTGGTTCATACCCCCACGCTTTCGGCGCTGAAGGAATGCCATACTGGCACACGGAGCATGGTTTTTTCCCAAACTAGCTTCTTGTGTGGTTACTGTTTGTTTTCACAAAATGAATGCATGCTGCTCTGTAGTGGTGTAAATGAGTTTTTCCAGGTGCCAGGTAAAACATCAGAGGATCAAACTAATAAAAAAAAAAAAAAAAGAGCGAGAAAAGAAAAAAAGAAAGAAAACCAAAAACTAAGATCATCTTAATGTCCCCTGGGGCTGTACAGCCGTACCAGTGGGGGGAAAAGGAAATTTTAGCTCCGTGGGCCTGGGAGAGAGGAATAGGCCAAACCTATAAGGACATCCAGAAGTTGGGGGCTATCACTTGAACCACTGGGGTTTAAGGACAGTCCTGCCAGATGAGGCTTAATAGTATTTTACACCTACCATCCTACAGAGCAAGGCAGGGGAGGATCAGGTCCAGGTCCTCTGCATTTGCCAGGCTTGTTTCTACTTGGATCTCCTTCCAAAGTAGCACTGCTGTCTGTTCCTCCATAGTGTCAAATCCCACCCTCAGAAGAGTCCTTGCAACCACAGTGGTTGTCTGTAGAAGGCCACCCCACTCTGATCAGCTCCCAGGGTAAAGTTCTTAAAGAAACAAGTGCTCCTACTCATTCCAGATGAAATGGTGGGTGCCAGCTGGCTGGAGCGCTGCCCGGGGAAGCAGACAGAGGTCTCCCTCCTATCAGTCTTTTGCATCGCAGCTTCTTCAGTGTGACACAAAGAAGGACAATGTTTGTAAAGCCCTTCCTGACCACTCATTCTGCAGGGAAGTGTGTTTTAATTTTTTTTTGGTGTGTGTTATTTTTAAATATTAACATCAATGGTCTTCGTAAGTGGCAGAAAGTGATGCCTTAAATACCTGTTCAAAAAACAACTTCATTATGGTCTCCTCAGCAGGACAGTTGTGCTTTTTATTTCTTCACTTCCATTGCAGAGAGTTGCTAATTAAAGATGTCATGTAGACCCACACAGGAAGGAAAGAATTTCACAAAATATCCTGTTTCCCACCCGTCGGATGGGAATAGAGTGGGGGGAGAGAGCATAAATCAAAGGATGAGCACAAGAATACCAAGTTAAAACTGCAATAGTGACAATAAGGGTTTGTTCTTTCCCCAGGAGCCTGTCCCAAGAAGGGATTCCTGGTGGGACATTTCCTGTTCACACTGCCGTCTTTCTCATGAGAATCCACTCTCAGACCCCATGCCTCCTTGTGGACTCTGACAGATGGTGGCATCCAACCGGACCCTGACTGGGCAAAGTAAGGAAGAGTCAATGACATGAGACGGTACTGGTAGTGCTGGAGTGTGATCCACAGCCAACACCCATGTTACAAGAACTGCAGGAAGAATAAAAAATATGTGATAGCTTGTGGCTATTCCAGATAAAAATAATGCAATGGGTCTCAAGAATGCAAAGACACTTCAAGAGCTTTTTTCCATTTTGGTTAATGCCTATGAAATTATGCGATGGGGTCCTGAACCTATGAAGAGATTTCTTGAAAATTGTTAAGCATATCTGATGCTTATCAAGACTGTTTAGGAATAATCAAGGGATATTTGGTACTCTGCACAGTTGATCTTGGAATAGTTGTTCTGCCAGTGGTGCTGGTGATTAAAACTGCTACTTCCATCCATCTTGAGTGAAGAACCCTCTATGAGAGGGTTTGAGAAAGCAATGCTTGCTAAGTAGATATTAGTGAAAAATCACACACTGTGGGTTTGGAAACCTTTGTCTTTAATTTGGTTACTCCTGTAGATGCCAAAAGAAACCTATTGAGACAATAGTTGACCTTATGGAAAATATCCAAGATTACTGTGGCTTTGATAAAAGGAAGGCAAAGAATCTCTTCCTTAAGCTATCATCTCACTAGTAAAACCAACTTATTAACTAGATGTCTAACTCTGATTTTCAGAAGTTGGGTACACAGCTAGATGTGGAACACAAGTGAAAGGCCTGCCAAGACATTTCCCCTGTGGAGGCAAATTAGGACATAAAATAATTACAGAAAGCATGTGAGGCATAAATAAGAAAAATTTAGGAGGTCTGATATTGTCAATGTTTTTAAATACAAAAAAATACCTCAAAAATCTAAGAAAGATGGACTTCCCTACTCAATAGGACTCAATTACCAGATAGTCTTATAGAAATAATCTATAAGACACCAAGAAAAAGTATTTCCTTTTTTGGCCACTTTTTGGAAGTACTTTTTATTCCTGGCAAGTTGGCAGAAACTTTACAGGGAATTGATAAGAGAATGGCAATGCTGCCTGGTACTCTTGGCCAGCAGGGGCGATGCCTGCCTGGCTGAGTGCAGCCACTGAAGCCTGATAGTGCCACATGAATAAATGCAAAACCAGAGCCCTGTCCTGTCAGGGAGCGCAAGGCTGTGTTTCTCTGGAAAAGCCCTAGAGGCGATCTTGGAATGTTTCCTGTGAAACTAAATGTATGTTTGAATTCCGGCTTCTGTTAAAATGATACTCTATTCCCCTACATTTCACAAAAGTTTTTATGTATTATTAATCTTAGTTGATCCCATCATTGGATAACAAATGCAGATGGTGGAAACTTGCCAGAGGCTGGATTTTCAAAAAACATCATCACGTGCTGGGGTTTCCAGTTTTGTCCCTAATGACACTGGCCAGAAAACTGGCCTTCGCAGGAGCAAAGAACTGGCCATGCACTTTTACAATAGCAGGTGTGTATTTGCTTTTTTTTAGATCTCTAGTAGTCTGTTTGGAAGAAACTGGTAAAGGTTAGAGAATACAAGTTTTCCTGGGGATACAAAAATGAAAATACTCAAAGGCAATGTAGAGCATAAATTCTTACAATTTTCTGTGTATCGGAGGTGATTCAATATACACATTGCACAATGGCAGCAACACGGGTAAGACTGTAAGCTTGTTAAAATACGTTTAGATGCTCCTTGTTACATCTTAAAGAACAATCACAGGAAAACTAGCAGTTTAGCTGAAAATGGATAGAGCTAACTCAGAAAAAATGTTTCTTCTTCCAGAATTACTCTCCTGCCAGTGTTGTTCAGGAATGGTTGCAGAAGAGTTTTATGATAACACCCCTTGGAGATAAACCCATCAGTGGACAGAGGAATATTTTCTTTCAATTTTCATTTCATTGGCTAAAACAGAGGGAATATCATACTGTTCCTTATCATATCTCTGAGTCGCCCGTCAAGATCTCAAAATGCAAGAGAAGATGCCTGTGGGTTGTGAGAGGTGAGAGCAAACATTACTAAAGAGAAGTCCTAGAGACTCTGCTTCACAGTCACAGTGACAAAATTCACATGTATGCTCCCGTATTTGAGTATTTTCAGTTCCAAATCCTACTCAGGAAATGTGGTTTTATTTCTGGGCTTTTTATTGTTTTTTTATTTTCCTATCGACCAATTGTTACTTTTAACCTGAAATCTCTGTTTATATCATTCAGTAGTTTATCACCAAGAACACCTGTGTGGGAACTGAAGGCGATAAGGAAATTTTCAATACATCACTGTTTTCTATTAGCAAGGTGTGAGCACGTATAGAAGTCGCTATCCGTCTCCTATTTAAGTAAGATAAGGGAATTATAAAAGGGGGTGTGTTCTACCTATGGTCAATATGTAAAATCCCACCTGAAGAGATAAACACTTGGAAACTGTAAATTAAATGTAAAAACAATGTCTCAAAAAGGTGCACTCAGGGATTTTATCATGCATTTGTGTTCCAGAGCAAATCTTGGTTTATTTTCTTTTTTTCTATAACAGTTGTTAATGGCCATGCCACAATGAGGTATTCACTTATATCACGCTTCTTGGGAATTGTGTTTGGGCAGCTTCTGTCTTTTATACTGGATTAGTGCTTGCAAGGATGTATGGTTGAATACCAATGCAGGGAGAATCCTAAATCTAATAGAGTGGGTTTGGCCAAACAAATCCTGAGGGACTGTGCTGAGCTAACATGAGGGGTCATCTTTGTAACTTCACTGCAAGTACAGTGGAAAGGGGACTTGCCCTTTGAAAATATTCTTGTTTGAAAACATCCTGCACTGAGCATAATACAACTGTGGGGAAGGATGGACTTTGTGGGCAGCACTGGCCTGGGAATCAGGATACCTGTCATGAATTTTCACAGCTTTTCCTTTCTCTCACAGATAAAAAGTGCCTAAATAAGGCTGAATTCAATAGCCTCAACTCTTTTGTGAATCTATGCGTTGCCTTCTTATTTTTGAGTTAACTGATAAAATACGAATGCCACTGTTATGATCTGTGCCTCAGTTATTTAGACTGGAAGCTTGTAGACTAGCCTTGCTCTGTGCATGTTACTGTGATAATGTAAGATTGATCTGCTCCACTTGAACTGATGTAGCTGGGTGCCTGTAGAGTACCCTTCATGCAAACAGCTGAAAAAAGTTACATGCATAGAAACCCTGTTGTCTAACCCGAGGCATTTTCCTACCTCCATATGCAAATATGTAGTCTGGTTTTGGATCTGTTGAATGCCTGGAACATCTTACCACTCTTTGAAGAGTTGGTTCTGCTTATCTTACTTTCTCGAAACTTCTCAGAGATCTGCTTTTCTCCTGCACACAAGACTCCTCAGTGGCATAATGCAGCTCTTCTAGCATGCTAGCTCATCACTAGCTGGGCTTGGAAGACCTTGCCAGTCTTGTTTTGCATTGGTCAAGATTTATCACTGTAACTATGCTCCTTGACACAGACTATACAGCAGTCATGTCTCCTGGGACAGAGCACAACCAGGAGATTTTTTTACTGGCTTGGAGATCTTGACCCTGCTTCACTGATCAGCCCCGTGTTAAAAAAGCCCCGCCATCCTGCTCCTTTTCAGGGTTCTTCTCACAGCTCCTTCTGTTTCCAGTGTGAGCCACTCTCTTCTGGTACCAAACAAGACAAGTCTCCCTGGGTAAGCTTAGCTCTCTCTGCCTGTGCTATGCAGCCTCCATTGCTAGCAGCTGTTTTGCTATATGAAGGGACTTAAGTGTTGCTTCCACTGGACGGAAAAGAGTGGACTTGGCAAGCTCATTGGCTTAATGAGGTCTGCAAACTGTCTTTGAGTCCAAGACTCCCATGATGACAATTGTTAGCACTTTTCAACACAGCAGTCTTTATATGGGGTAAAATATTCAAAAGTGCTTAAGTGAAGGCCAATAAGACCTAGCTATTAAAATAAATAAATAAATAAACCCTGGCCCCATAATTAACAGATGTTTGTGGTCCTGCAATAACTGAAAATATTTTAACAGCGCTTTGGTAGAAACCAAATGCTGAAGTAACCCTTTGGTTTAAAAGCAGCATAACTGTGTAGCCTGATGGGAAGGACTCCCTCCCTGAAAAAAAGCAACCTCTGGGTTCAGGGAACATCTAATTACACAGGCAAACTAAAATATGACCAAAAGGAGGGCGCTTGGAAGCGCTTCCAGCCCCCGTGCTGTCCCTTGGGGGAGCATCTTGCCTGTGGCAGGGTAACCTGCTCCTTCGGAGGCAGCTGCTTCAAGCACTGGCACCTCATCTCATACCCCCACCCGTGGCTTCCACATTTGGGACAGCACAAAACAGGCAGCATGGAGGAAAGCTGCCCAGCTGGAGGGCTGCATGAAAAGTCACAGCCTGTTTGTCCCCCTTAACCTAAAGGATGGTGAGTGGCATCCCCAGGGAGGAGAGACAGTGGCTTCAAACACCTCAGGAAGTCAAAGGTTATATTTCCTGCATCCAGACTACTGAATGAAAAGGAGAACACCACTTCTTGCTTTGTGAAATCTAGTCTTTCCATTTCCTTTGCTTTTACTATGTGTCCAAAAATGAAGTGTTTCATTTTGGGGTTCAGAAGGAGCTTTTCAATGTAAAACAATGTTTTGTCTTTTTTTCATTTCATGTAAAAAAAAAAGGGGGGGGGGGGGGGGGGGGGGGGGGAGCTTGCATCAGTTTAATCCAAGGTTCCGAAATATTTCCAATTCAGCAGTAATGCTGGAAATAAATGCTATTATACATGCAGCCTTACTCACTTTGCACACAGTAGCAGTAAGATGATACACAAATACATATATTTCATTTTGAGGCATTCATTTACACAGTGAAGTAGCAAGACTAAGTGTGGGAATATATGTTTCAAGTTCAGGGCCTGGATTTTTGAGCACATATGACGAACATAGATGATAGAAATCAAGTACAAATCCCACTTAGATTTGAGTTCCTCCTCCTGTTAAAGCCTGCAGCTTGTGCAGTGGATCTGACTGTTGCTTGTTTTAACAGTAACAACCCTGTGTGGGCTGGAGTGAAAGCTTTCCAAAATACACCTCAGCTCTACTGACCTGACCAAGTATTAGACTGCTCTCTGCTGCAGGCTGTGGAGCTATGGTGTAAAATGAGAGACGCATCTGTCCCTAGGTTGAGTAAATGAAACACAATTTATGGCAACAAAAACTGTGGAGGCTAACTGGCCATCTCATTTATCCTTCTAAACATAAATGAAAATCACATGTAAAATATTATTAGTAAAACAACTGGCACCTTCGGTTATTTTAAGCCTGGCCTCTGCCAAATGCAAATACAATAAATAATTTTAGAGAGAGAACTGGGTAGGCTAGTCCAAAATCTGGTTTAGTATTTTTTTTATAGAGATGCCAAGACTGTTTGATCAGCATGGGAGAGCAATTTGTTGACTCACGAACCTAGCTCTCTCTGATTACTGCTTACATAGCACTTTGGAAAGGTTGGCCAAATACCTTCAAGTCAAGTACCTTGTTATTATGAACATGAGTGCCAATAACAAAGAAAAAATAGTCTACATGTCACTGAATAATAAATCATGAAGGCGAATAAATGGCTTTTCTAAGAAATGCTCTATTTACATTCCGTCACGTGACATGGCTTTGCTTATGCTCATGGACGTGATAACACTTAAAAGAATATTTCCTTTTCAGTGCAGCATCTTGGCATCAATCATCTTTGTGCAACTGCACATTCTGAGATCTGTTTGCAATCAGGCAAACGAAGCGGCAAGGGAGATTTAGTGGTAAGACCAATTTTTAGTTTAAGTGATGAAGCTGTATAGGTAAACATAGCTGGCCTTATTCAGCAGTCATAAACTACCTCCCTCACATGAGCCTTTGGCATAATTACTCATGCAGAACAGGTATTCATCCTCTCTAAGCACCACATGAATGAGGCCATGGTAAAGTTATGCAAAGGGAATATGTATCCAATCTGATAAGAAGTCCCTAATAATTGCTGGTATTTTCCATAATATTAGTTTAGGGCTAGAGCCACAAAAAAGGTTTAGGCACGTAAGCTCTGCCTCGCTGCTTCTGTAGGCATTTGCGGCCAATATTTAGATCCTCAAAACCCCTGTTCAGCTACTGCCTAACCCTGGAGGCGTCTGAAGTCTGCAAGTGCCTACGTTCCTGCCAGTAAAATTCCTGAGGTGCCTGAAGGTCTGCTCCTGGGCATGCCTGGGACTGCCTCTGGTTTGTCTGCCTTCTTTTTTGTTTTTCCCCCTTCCCTTCGTGAGCTTAGTAAGTAGACACCCAGCTCATGTTTAGCCCCTGATGGCATCCACAAATGAGAACTCTGACAGACGTCCTTTGAGAAGTCCCAATTTTCCCATGATCACAAAAAAAAAAAAGTAGGTGGAAACAGCGGTTTCACCTCAGTCTAATGCACCCATGGAAACTTGACTTCAGGTCCTGCCTCTGCCAGAGGGGAGACATATCCCCTCATTGCTGCACTCCAAGCAGCAGGCAAGGATGGTTATTTAGTCTAGGGCATCAGGAGGGCTCCCCAGACAAAGCTGATGCTCTGTTGAAGGGGGTAGACCTGCCTCTCTTAGCTGGGCAAGGGGACATCCCCGGTGCCCAGCTGCCCGGCCAGCTGTGCCATTTGCCTGTGCCGGGGAACACCCCAGGGGTGTCAGGCTCAGCACCAGCTCCAGCAGGGAGGGCCTGAGAGCGCTGCAGCCTTGCCTGCCTCTGGCCTGGCAATCTGGGCATTTGACAGGAGGCTTGGGCTGCACTTCCAGGGGCAGCCAAACTGGCACGATCCCTTCCCGCTGCCAAAAAGGGGAGGCACTGCTCCTTCGCCCCACACACCTCGGTCACGAGCCCTGCCCTCTCTTGTGGCAGTTCTGGCATCGCTGGCCTCTGGCTGAGGCAATTCAACTTCCTGAAATGCCATAAAGATTTCTTCACACCCCGCCCCCCCCCCCCCCCCCCCCCCCCCCCCCGCCACCACCACCCCTTGGCAGGTATAGCTTTCTGCAGGTTTAGTGAGTTATGTCATGCCATGAAGGGATCCAGCCATCCCCAGGGCTGGCTGGGAGGAAGCGGTGTGAGCAGCCCTGCTGGTGGTGACCAGCTGTTGCCAGCTCCAGCAAAGGCTCCATTCACACATCAGAGAAAACTAAGTAAGAATTCTAACTGATTTTTTCTTTCTCTTTCACAGGAGCAGCTCAGTGGCTGATCTGCAAAACCAGCCCATGACCATCTTCTACAGGAGCTGAGTGTTCATGAGAAAAGGGAGTAACTAACTTAGGTACCCTACACCTTCAGGCCAACATGAGACCACTACTTTGGTGCTAACAAAGGGAAGATGAATGGTGATTTCTTTCAGGAACACACATTACTTTTTTTTGTATCTTTTTAACTGCCTTCAGGCGACTTGTATGAAAGCAGGTGTGGCAACTGTGCTTCAGAGTAAAATAAATCATGTGAATGTGACGGAGGCATTTCCCCCTTCTTGCTTTTCGCTCTGTGAAGAGAAAATCTTGGAGATAACAACACAGCAAATGTGAAATGTAGCAGGTAAGAGACCAAGCAGAAGGGAAGTGAGATAAAGAGTAAGAGCATATCTGGGGCTGCAAGGGAGAAGGAAGAGCTCATGGCATTCCAGGTGCTTCCTGGGTTTAACACCCTAGTGCTTTGCAGTAAGTGACTGCCTCTACCATCTCTAGTTAAAAAAGCTAGAGAATCTCATGGTTTTATTTATGTCCTTACTGTTGGACTTTCACGTAGGAGAACTCAGTCTGGACCTTGTCTAGCCTGGTCAAGTATAGCTGGGGACCAACATCTAGCACACCCAGATGGAGCTCAAATGCCTTGCTGACTCAGATGTGGAACTGACATTCAGCTTTTTCAAAGCACCAGGACTCTCTGGAGGCACGTTGTCATGCACAGGTAGGTGGCTGCACAATTTCAAATCTGTCACTGATCTGTCTTTTATCTCGGTGCCAAAACAGCAGGAGAAATATTGTCTGTGGCCATCCAGACTTGAAAGAATTGTGCACATACATATGCCTGCCCATATAGTTCACAGTTCTTGCATGTATTCTGCAACCATGGTTGTACTGGTAGCAGTAGGAGGTGAATCCACATCTTTCCAACACATATAGGCCAGTATCAAATATGTAGCAGAGGTGATGTTTGGGCAAGCAGCTGGGGCAATAAGCTGGCCTGACTGATGAGGTTTAAGTTAGACAGCAATGCCAAATGCGCAGAATGCAAGTCTAAGGAAGGCAGGACTTGCACCTCGCACCTGCTGACGGCTCCTTTGTTTAATGCCAGCTCAACTATGTGACATCTCTGATTTGGCCTCAAAATGAAATATTTCATTCTCGTGACTTTTCAGTTTGTGGTCCCCTTGCATAAATATCGCATGTCTTAATAGATGTACTACTGAATATCAGGATAATGCATCTAACTCTTTTTCTGTCTCGTGTACGCTTACCTTAAGATTTTCTGTCAGTGGTGGATGCTGGATCGTCCCTTCTGCGTGTCTGTGAATTCCTACAGCACCTGCAAAGGTGGAGCCCTAACCACCTGGGGGGAGGTCCTGACGCAAAGTCCAGTATTGCAAAGGGTCGTTAACAAGCAGTGTGCTATATCCAGTGAGGAAAAAAAGCAAAATGCTTCACTACTTAAGTGTCTACTCCTTCCCACTTCTACAGTATGGTGAGTGAGCTTAAAATGTCTGGGATGCTTCGTTTTTTCCATATCTCAGCCAATTTCAAGTATGGTATAAACCATGTTTTTTTATCAACCAAAGAATTAACTTTTGGATAAATAAATATCCAGCTTCCAGTGTTGCCAGCTTCTGCCTCTTACGACAGTTTGAATTTGAGTCATGTATTATAGCAGGTCTCTGGTGTTCCTGCTCTTTCCCCCCCTCCCCGCTCTCCTACTCGGTCTGTGAGAAAATGTGTCCTCCTGGTAGTGCCATATTAGAAAGAAGGGGTGAGTGTTTCCTGTCTAGTGGAGCTATCATCAAGTTTCAGTCCAAATAAAGCTGAAAGGGTCTGCAGATTGGGAGGCTTTTCTGGTGAGACTTGCTCTGTACATTTGTTTTTATAGTACTATGGTTGCCAATCAAAGAAGCGAGCAAGTCGCTGCTTAATCCAACGCAGACTAAACAGCAAGGGGACTGGTTATGGGAATTTGCTTACAAAGAGATTTCCTGTTCTGTTTGGAGGTCAGTCCCAGTAAAAATAAGATAGTGGAGGGATTTACTTGGTCCCTCAACATGTAAGTGTGGAAGTGATAATCCCAGTTTAGCATGTGAAGAACATGGGCAGGAGTCTACGATGTGCCCAAGGAGAGACTTTTTCTCTGTTACACTGAGGGAAGGGGTATCCTTTCAAACTGACAGACAATCCATGTCTTAGTTTTGTCTTGGTTGTCTTAGTTTTCAAGCCACAACAAGGGTGTAGATCCTTGAAAGACAAATTACAGCAGGTTATTCTTTTGCAATTGTATTGGCAAGTTTCTCTCATAGCAATGAGCTAAACTGTTAGTACGCTTTAAATCTCGCTTGCTTTTTGTTGTCCTGAATTTTCATGTAAATGAGGGAGTAGTCACTCAAATAAAAATCCAATCTCTAGGCATAATTTTAGAGATTAGCTAGAACATCTAATTACTTCATGTGATGCAATCGCACTCTTCCAAATGGGTAGATTAGAGCAGGTTTGTCATTTGTGTTGCCTTGGGGAACTCCAGGATACATTTCATGTAATCACAGCACCATATTATGATAGATGGTTGGAATGAAGCTGAGGTCAAGAATCACAAACGTAGGATGCTCCTGGGCAGCAGTGGTCAGTGCGTAAAGGATCACAGCCTGCGAACGTTCTCCATGAGGCAGTGAGAGTTTGCTCCTTCCATTATGCTAGGAGGAAGCTGAGCTGGAGCTGCTTTTCCAAAGGGGATTGAAAACGAACACCCTTGTCCTGCCTGCTTCGTGATAAAAGTCCTGCAAGAATAGCTGCCAAGGACGGTCAGATCGCATTAATCATTTTTGCTTGGAAATGTCCTCTAGTTAACCAGTGATGATTTGCATGCAAGTAGGCTGGTGCACTGGGAGGGGCTATTGCTAACGAACAGTATGGTTAACAAGTGATACAGTTGGTTGGCTTATTACTCATTCACGTGCCTTCCCATTCCCTCTGAGGAAGGGAGCGAAGATGAGCTTTCCCAGTGCCTGCTCCTGGGTTTGAGTACGTGTGGCCCAGGTGGAAACAGTAAGGACAAGAGCTGCAGATAAAGGGTTGGACAACGGTGAGAGCTGCAGTTCTTGGTGAATGGAGATGTTGGTACCGGAGTTACTCCTAGTTATGAGTTAACAGAGAGGAAGGAATTAGCAACACTGGTCAGTAAAGTCGTAAGGGTCACAATTTCAGCCACAGCCCCATCTTCTCCATTTTACTCCCTCCTTCCATTTAGGAGCAAATGTACCAGCAGAGGAGTTGTGAATTACCAGAGTTCAGTCCAGTCAGTTTAGCGCAGCCTACATCACAGGTGAACCGTTCCTATTAGATGTGCTACAGGCACAAGCAAGACCCCTGTTGTTCCCATCTGTTTCTGGCTGCTCTCTGCTTGTCCTCTGTGTTATGAAGCCCCATGCATTTTTCTTGTGCTCAATAGTGTTTTTTGGCCCTGCTCCCCTATATATCACTCTCCTAGCAGATGCTTTATCTTTGTTCTTAACACGTATCCTAGAAATGTCCTCCTGCTTTCCTGGATGACTTTTGGTTGTGAAGCCATCACATTCATCCTGACACTTGCCAGAGGTTTGTTCCATTAAATGCCTAACTATTTTCTTTCAGAAGCATACTAACACCTGTTTTTATCTTTGATGCATTTCCAGCCTTCACATCCATATATCAACACGGTAATGCTAATCAAGTTGAAAATCTGTATTTTAGCTCTTAACATGCAGACTTTTGGTGAACCAATCTAGTTTACTGTGGTAGATGCAGTTGTTGCCTTTTGTGATATTAAAATTCCTTCCACGTTTCAAGACTCACCCACTCAGACTTCTTACATAGGCTGGAGTTGGGATATGCCAACGTTCTTCTTTTGGGCTGGGGTGTGTGGAGGTTATAACAGATTATTTCTTTTCCAAAAATATGTTGGATTCTTTTTTGCAACCCTGGTCAAAATCTTTGTCTGTACTTGTATGTACATCAAGTTGTCAAGCACATAATTTGTATATTATTACCCTCACTATTTCTCTGAGTCTCCTGGTGTAATAATTGTCAAATGAGACGATACTTGTGTTGTGTTCATCTGCACTTTGTCTTTATAGTGACATTGATGGCAAAGCCAAACAAGAGCAATCAGAGAAGACATCCTAGTTTGACAATGGGGTCTGTGCTGCATTTCTTTAATTGGTAAATTGAATCTTGATATAAAACTTTGCTCATATCAATTATCTTTGCTTGTATACGTTAACTTGGTCAGTAAGTGCCGATTTCTGCAGTTATTTGTTTTGCCAAATCTTCCATTTCTTTATTTGGATATGAGATATAGTGCTTCGTAGTTCTGGGTGTTAATCTTGTTGTCTAAATCAATCCCTTTTTATGACATTGATCTGTTTGGCATCTCTTGAAAGCATTCTGCAGATTTCATAGTCTCATTCATCCTCACTTTAGGTTTCCTCATCTGAGAACAATTATAGTTTTAGCCAAATACACAATGCCTTCATGTGGAAAGAGCTGTGACATATCAATATTGACTACTGGTGGTGAATCTAACTGTAGTAACTCAGATTTATTAGTCTTCTCTATTTGAAATTACTGCTTTTATGCTTTGTGCACTAGCTTTTTGCTGTTAGTTTCCTTGGTGCTTCTTGGGCTGGTTGGTATTTTAAGTTTGAGCTTCAATTTTGCCTCATGTTAATTAGAATAATTTCCCAGTTCCTCTATAAACTTAGATATCCTGGAAAGCTGATTCAAATTTCCCTCTACAGCACAGGCCAGCTAATCTGGCTGGTAGCGACTCTGCTTGGGGAATTCCATGTTCTCTGCTGGGTACTGTTGTTTGGGAACATTTCTCTTCCAATTATGAAGCAGGCCACCAGCCCCAGTTCCACCAGACTCCCAAATTCTGACGGGGAAATAAAGGTTGTGCATGTCTTTGATTTTCTCAGTTACTTCCTGTAGGTGGATACAGAATGTGGCTTTTTTGAACTCATCAGTTTCTTGGTTTTGTGTTCATTTTTGGGAACTGTATTTGATACCTATCTTGGAGCAATTGTTTACTGATTTGCTCTTGATCTGCAAGCAGTTTCTTTGCTTTGGAAATTATAAGCAACACTGTTGCTTTGGAGGATAACCACTTATGGCTCCCAAAAGATATTATTTCCAAAAAGAAACTATTATTTTAGAGTTTAAATTGTTTTCTGTCATCTCTGGCTCCCACTACCCAGCTATCCAAAACTAAAGATTTAGAGTGTGCATTAATTTCCTGTCATCACTTCTGCTGCTTTTATAACTTAGCAATGCTTTTTACATTCCAAAAATACATTTTCATAGTTTGTTGCACTACTTGTAAAGAACTCGCTGATCACTGCTTTCTACACGTTTGCTGGGACTTGTTAGATGGGCTGGGACAAAATCCATTCCTCAAAATGGCTAACTGATTCCATTTCTGTAGGGTTTTTTGATTTGGATTGTTTATTTAAAAAAAAAAAAAAAAGACAAAAAGTAAACACAAAATTTCACCTTTGCTTCTCTGTCACTTTGGAAAGATCTCAGGGTTTCCCATCTTCCCTCACTGCTGCTGCCTTGGTCACTAGCCTACCAAGTGAGGTTACCTTTTTATGTCTTCCTATCTCTACAAGTCCTGGCAGTGCTTGCTGGGGGGGTTGAGGACTATCTGAGGGTGCTGAGCCTCTACTCAGAATGGCTTGAGGCCCAAGAGGAGGCAAAAATACTGATTTCAGCCCAGAGACGTGGCTGGGACCTCCACCTAGCCCTGGGCTGAGAAAGGGAGGCACCACCAGGCAGGGAAGGCAAATCCAAAGAGCGCTGGAGGCACATGGAAGGGAGAGAGGTTTCTGAGGGGGCATTTGAGGGTCACCCTGGCTCCTAGCAAAAGGCCAGTCCAAGCCAGCTCTTTGAAGCAGAAGCTGGCAGAGGCGCAGACGCCTTCCCCAGGTACGGTACAGTCTCCCCAGGCGCTGCCCATCTCACTGTCCGGCAGCAGTGCTCTTTGCTAAACCCAGCCCCCCGTCTTTACTCTTCTCTTACATGAAAGCCGTGAGAGTACATGTTAAATGGGTTGCTTCTGTTTATTTCTGCCTTGCTATGCCGTTGAACTTTGTCTTAAGTAAAATACAGTTCTGTGCAAACTAACAATAAAACTGCAACCTCTGTACTCAATTTCTCTGCAAGCGGCACAGTCTCTAGGACTTTACAGAATTTATTATGCTTTCTTCCATAAAGAACATTTTTACTTTCGACATTTTGTGTGCTTGAAGTAGCAAAATATTTCATGTGATGTTTGGGAGCAACAGTAGCTATGCAGTCCTTTTTAAAAAAATCTCTTTTGACAATCTCCATAAGCTTTCTAATATATTTACTTTGAAATTATTTTGGATTCGCTATATGTTTCCTACAAATCAAAGCTGATACAAATCATGTGTTGTATTAAGCACTTGATCTCCCCTCAAAAAATTCAGCTACTTCTTACTCAATGGCCTGTCCAAACAATGAATTAGTTTCTTCATTAACTGGATAACAAAGGCCAGCTACAACATATGTTTTTTTTCTTTTGAAGTGCTCTCTTAAAAAAACCAGCTTACAGTCAGATGTTTACCAGTTTAAAAAAAAAAAGTTTCCTCTGAGTGAGATGTATCTAGGGAGTTTTAAAAGATTTTATTATTATCATCACTATTGTAAATTTAGTAACACGCAGGACCAGAAACCCCAGTAAAACTCTGAAATTAAGGAAACATGAAAAGCAGCATGTTCTTCTGTATGTAATTCTTCATCATTCCCTGAAATCTATGATTTTAAAAAGTGCTGAAAATAATGGCCTTAGCTACTAATGGATGTTAGTGAATGCACATATTAAAGTTCTGGTTCTTTTGATCAGAATTTTAGTTGCACAGAGAAATAAGCAGAAATTTATACAGAAATTAATGGAATCCACACTGTTGTTTTAACTGTAGTTATAGAAAGTCAGAGTCATAGACATGAATTCTTTCTCAATTTTCAAAGGTCAATTCATCTGCCAGAGTGGGAAGATTTAATAATAGCATAATGTATGTTTTCAATATTACCTTTTGCCTCAGGATTAAAAAACATGCCACAAAAGACACACTGTCAGTACTGTAATGCCATAAGTAAGCAGCCTGTAAACAAGGGCATAGTTTGTAATGTTCTGTGTACCTTAAGACGATGAAGATGCAAATGAGAAATAGTAGTTAATCAAATACGGATGTTATTCTGAATAAAATAGGATGCTAAAGGGCAACAGATTTTGGAACAGCTGTCCTGTGACACACAGTTATGAAAAGAGAATGTGTTGAGCTAAGCCAGAGAAAAAAAACAGTTTCAAAAATTTCCCACTGTATTGTCAGAACGTGTTCTGCCACATCTCTCCTGCAGGATTTCTGTACGTGGGCAACCCCATGTACAGATCCTGCCAAAATGGTCACACCACTTAAAAGCAAAATAAATGCGTTGGGTAAGGTATGAGTCAGACATTATCCGTTGAGCTGCTTGGATGGTGGAAAAAGGAGCTTTGGCAACAATTTCTTTGAAGAAAGCCTCTGATCATTACGGATAAACCTGCTGGAGGGGAGGGGCTGTTCCACCACTAGGTAGCGGGGAAGAAGGTGACGTGTGAGGCTCACCTCAACAGCCCCTCAGCAGCTGGGGCAGCCCGAATCGGGAAACGAGCTAAAGCGTGGCGTATCTCATCGGTCGCCATGTGTATGTGTGCCTCCACCTGCCCCTAACTTGGCAGGATATGCCCCAGCTGCACCAAGGGGCAACCCAAGAGAAGGCAGGTTCGTGGTCCCAGAAACCCTCGCCAAACACAGCACTGAGACAGCCCAAACAGGCCGGTCTTGGCTCACTCTTCAGCTCGTGGGGTGGTCAGAAGGCTTCTCCTAGAAACTACAGGTCATTGAGGTAGAAAGAGGGAACAGCTCTGCCTGCAGCAGCTTGTTCTGACTCCACAAGTCTTCAGGTCCTCTTTCTGCCCACTCGTCCACCAGAAGTGGAGATGTGTGTCTGTATTCCCCTGATGGTCTGTCTTGTGTTGAAAGTTCCCAGAAGGTATGTTTTGCAATATTTATGGTGCCTCCATGGACCTTACTTCTTCCATGAGAGAAGCTCAGGAACGCCAGTATTTGGAGTCCTAAGAAATTTGAAGGTCGAACCACTCCAGACAGACCAGGAGGAAGGTAGGGAGGAGGTGCTACCCAGTCCGCATTCAGGAGAAAAGGATGTTGTACCTCTTTTCAGCTCCCCTCAGTTTAGGTGTGATAAAACTGCTGAACCATACCTCAGTCTTCTCCAATGTGCCTCAAAAAAAAAAAAAAAAAAAAAAAAACCCAACAAAAGACAGGCCAAACTTTTATAAGTGACTGGGGTAAAAGATATTTCTAAATGAAAATAAAAGACACGATAGTGTCCAAAGATATACTTTTAACCATTTTATTTGCAGACCATTTTCTGGCCATAGTGAAATCACATCTGGTTTAGGGCACATATATATGTGTGTATATATATATATATATACACATATATATATATTTATATTTTCAGTATAGCACTTCTTCTCTCTTTCGTTATTTAAGTTGAAAATCTATATTATGAATGGAATAAAGGACTCCTAACATTATACTCTGGCAGCACTAAGTATAATTCACCTCTGACTTCTTCTAAGAAGCTTCTGTCTTTCCTTATAGGTGTTATTCATTGTGAGGAATTACCCTTAATTTTAGGGAATAACTACGGATTTAACCACAACATACAGAAATTTTATGTGAAATTCTGCCTTTGTTTACCGTGGCATAACTTGTACTAACCTCAGTTAATGTGGAAAAAAAAAAAATCAAGACTTATTTTAGAACTCATATCTGGATTTGAGATCTAAGTTTAGATGGGTGGAAGTCCTAATTTTTGAAGGAATTTATTTTGAAGCTACAGCTTTTGATTGGAGCTATGAGCTTAAATACCTTTCAAAGCTGGTAACTAATGTGACATGCTTTAAGTCGCACACTCAGAATCAACCCTGAGGATAGCCTATTGGTCTCTCTTCCCACCTGAACTCTCAGACTTCCCTCTTAATGTTTAAACACTAATTGGTGACTAAGCAGGCATTTTCACATTAAAGAGGTATAATAGAAAGCAAAGAATGGCTTTTTAAGTGAGGCAATACTGGCTCACCACGTGTTCAATAAAGAAAAAAGGTTTGACTGTTACAAGATATATGCCTATAAAAATAGGATCAATAGAAAGTACACCTTCTCTCTCCCTTCCTCAAGAGATGAAAGTCTGCATCATACATGAATGCAAAAGCCAAGAGACTTCTAATTACAGCACTTACGGAAAGCAATTTGCCATCAGGTAGTCACAGAGCAGGGCAGGGACGATGCCAGGAATGTGTCCTGGCTGACTGGCCCCTTTCCTTCCCCCTCGTCCTGGAGCACCTGGCCTCCTTCACACACAACTGGTTGTGTCTTCCTTGGAGGTGGGCCGTAACAGTAACAAAACTGCAGAGAAAGCCAAGTTTGCGTACTACAAACGGTGTTTTGACCTTTATCACAACCAGCAGTTCTTGTGATGTGATAAACCTCCTTCAATCATTTGGGCTGCATCTCTGTTGCTAAATAAAGTTGGGCCAGGGAGTGCATGTGAGCGCTGACTGTTGAGCATCTGTTCTGCTTAACTCTGAGTACGTTCCCTGGTCATTTTGGCCTTTGCCAAATGGTGCTCTCTGAGGCAATGCCTAGGCCTGGCACAGGGAAAGCACAGAGCAGAAACTATGCCTGACAGGGACTACAGATAGGACTGAACCAAGTTTAGATCCCTCTTGCCAGGCCATATCTCTGAGGTCCAGTAGGCTTTGCACCTCCCAAAATCTCTGTCCTCATGCAACACATACATCAGCCCCATATGATGGAAATACCATTCTGGTGGAACCACACATTATTTCAGGCACACTGAACTGAAAAAAAACCACCCCAAAATTGTAGCTATGCCTTAGGGCCACCATTGTGCAAAGGAAAGGTGGGGTGGTGGGAAGGACAAAGGCCAAGTACTGTGGATGTAGCCAAACCAGGCCAGTTGGCCTCCAGGCCAGGAATATTCCCTGTGCCTCTTTTATTTAGCAGTCTTGACATAGCCTTAGAATCCAGCACAAATATACTCTTCCCACTTTAAAGTTTTACTGGCGTTAATTGCTACGCTTTTTTAAAAATCTGATTTCTTTAGACTTCAAAAATCCCTCTGCACCATGCCAGCAGACCTTTGCAGAAATCTGGGGGAAAACGAAACAGAGTTAATGTAAAACAACAATTAACTTCCCTTTCCTTTCAGCCATGCAGTGTCATTTGTGTCAGAGTTTCATTATTAAGTTTTTGCAATATTTTATTCAATATTAAATATTCTATTAATATTTTGCAAATATTTAGGTAAAAACAAAGAGTCAAATTTAATGTATCCTGATCTGCAATGATAAAATACTCTAAGTATTTTTAAGTTTCTCTATTTTTATTCTTTTTTCCTGGCATTGCCAGAGTGTCTTTAAGATCTCCGTTCAGAAATAGATTAAAACCTCAAAAGAGCCTATAGCAATTTCACTCTATTAACATGTCATTTAGAAATATCAATCTTCTTTCATCATTCAGGCAAAGCATAGCTGTCATGCCATTGATTTATAGGTTGCAATGAATGCGTGTCTCATAATAGAAAACCGGGAGTGTTGTGGACCTGAGGTTTCCTCCTATTATCCAGAATGCATCTTGAGAAAAGCTGTTCCTGTGCTTACAAAATAGCTGCTGTTTCCGAGATAGGAGATGCTCATCTTCACCTTCTACCAAAAGGCAGGAGTGCATCCAGCACGTAAATCTGCCAGCATCTTAGTCTGGTAGTCCGTTCATAAATCCTGCCCTCAAAAGCACATGCACAGGTTTGGTACTTATTGGAACCAATGAGTTACTCGTGTCCATCTGAAGGTAATTGAGAGTCTTTTCTGCGGGTTTGTTATCAGAAGCCAAAGAGGTTGCATGACCTAATGGGATTTTGTAAAATAGGTGGTGTTATAAAATTTCCTCATCGTTTTGCCCAAAATAGCCCTGTAGCTTCCTGAAACATGTTTTGGCCGTTTGGGGTTTAAACCTTGCCTTTCGCCCCACTGCTGGACCAGAAATGTAGGTTTGACTGTTCAATCTTTTAGTGCCCCAAACATATGGTTAATGAAGCCTCGGAGTCAGTTGTAGATAAATGCTGAGGACTTCATAGACCTAAGCCTAAAGAAATGTTAAAAAGCCGACCAATCCAGCTGATGTGGGGTATAGTTTGAGGTTTGGCATTCCCATAAAGAACTTTTAATGAAAACAAAGAATCTTTAATAGAAATATTTGGGAAGCCTGAAATATGCTTTAATCACTTGTAGCAATTTATAAAGGAACAAAAGTAAGTGAAAGTCTGGGTTTTATCACCAAAGATTCCAATTCCACAGAATTCAGTCTTGAAATCCACTTGAAATCATGGGAATACAGTTACCTCTGACACAAACCTGCCTGACCTGAACCAGTATGCAAATTTCAGTTATATTTTTATCACTTATATGTGTTTATCTAAATTTATTTGTTATTTATATTAACTATTGTTTCAAAAAAAACAGGCACATCAGTTCAAAAAAGCACAAAAGAAGACTTTTTTTTTTTTTACTCTAAATTAGTTCAATGCTAACGTCTTTCACATAAAGGCACATGCATAGGTGAAGACTGCTAAATCACATTAAGGATTAAAAGCAGCCTGTAATTTCACAGTGAACAATATTAGCAATCGCAGTTTAAAATTTGTGGAATATATGAGTCAGAAAGATTTTTTTTTTTCTGTCAGACAAAATGGGCAGGAAAACTAATTTATCTCCAAAATATCTTGGAGACAGAGAGGTTTTTAAATGAGAAGTAAAATGGCAAACTATTTCTCATTTTGTTTTTTCCTTTCAAATATGAACATTAAAGAAGAGCAGGTAGAAACAGTTTGTACATGTTTCAAAAAGATCTTGCCATGTTGTCTGACATGGTAGGTGCGTTCTTTGTCGATTTACTTCTTGATCTGGTCAATACTAAATGTCATAAAGGTGATGTTGAAAAAAGAGAAAAGGAAGAGCATTGAGGATCTTTGCAATTGGTAATGCAAATGGTTCTTTGCTTTGTAGCTTCATTTCAAAGCAAACAAATATTTTTTTTAACAGTGCAATTACTGCAACATCTTAAGCTCTCTACTTCTACCACAAGTTACTACATTTCCTACAAAAATTGGGCAGTGAAATCCTAGGGTTGGTGTTTTGCTGAAAGGCACTGTGGCTGATCAGCGTGTTGCCTTCTGGCCACAAATTTTCAAAGCCTGGAAAAGTTTCAGCTGGACAAATGCAACCTGGGACATTTGCACTGATTTCTCTAAACTGGCCTTTTTGTAAACGGCAAATGTATTTACGTGTAGGGAAGGTGCTAGGTTAGATTAGGGGCCATTTTGTGATTGCAGTGTTTTAGTCTGCTACGATGTACTTGTACATTAAGCCCAGATGTTATGGAGTAGATTTAATATAAATAAAATAAATGTGTTTCAGCTTGTCCAGTATTGGATTCCCTCAGCTCTGTGCAGATGCCTCGGCATAAAGAGCAAAATCCTTTTTGTGCAACGTGGTCACAATAAACAGGATTTTCAGAGGGTAAAATTATATTTAGCTTTATTCTGGTGACTGAAGTGCACCAAAGGCTCCCATCAGCTTCAGTGGAAGCAGAGGTAGGTCAACAGAGAGGGTTTCTGATTAAATGATCTCAAAGCAGTAGCTGTTTTTTGTAACAGGTTTAACCTTTCTGCCTTTGGTCAGAACTGGCTGTCATACTCTGTTGAGTTGCCTGTCAACAGTCTAAGGGCTGCTTGTTTTGTGGGATGTTCTGTGATACTTCAAAATAAAGCGCTACACCAACTCCGTTGCTTTGCTTCTGTTGGTTTTTAACCAGAGGCTCTGAAACAATGACTACTGCCCACGTGAACAAAGCTT
Organism: Alca torda; assembly: GCA_008658365.1. Lineage (NCBI taxonomy): Eukaryota > Metazoa > Chordata > Aves > Charadriiformes > Alcidae > Alca > Alca torda. The sequence goes on along the minus strand of CM018077.1, from coordinate 74,113,909 downwards.
TTCCTGAAAGCATTGCCCAGTTTTAAAGTTTGTTATCGTCCACCCCCTCTTGCATTCATCCTGGTGCCTGTATGGCCCTGTTGTGTATTTGGACACCTTGCAAGTGTTTGAAAATAGGAACAAACACAATATTTCTTTGGGTTGTCCTCAAACGCATCCCCAGTCAATGGAGGGTACGGGTGGGCACCAAGACCAGCTGCTCAGTTGACAATACGTATACTCAGAGTTTCCTCTGAATGACTGTGGGTCAAAAAATAAGCCCGTGTTGGAATTCGAATATCATGAGGTTATAGTGTAAGTGTCACTCCTGGGTAGCAGCAGTACTATTCCCCCCATTTAACAGAATCAGACTTCAGCGTTGATTCTCCTTTCCTAAAAAGCAAAGCAAAAGTACATATACTATCTTCTATCCTCATCAGTGAGGATCCCAAAATCCGGCGTCCATTGTGAGTACAGGTTCGATGCATTTTTTCATCTGTGCTGTCAGCGTCCATAAACTGGAAAGTATCAAAGCTATTGCTGAGTGTTTATGTTAGGTTGCCTCCATGCAAGCAGGGCGGCTCCTTTTGCTCCCTGGGTCGAGGCTGGTGTTTTGAAAGCTGAAGGCTATTATGACTTCTGGTTATACGTGGCTGGCTTGTAAGCGTGATGTCTGCTTATACAATACGTGGCTATGGAGTGAGCCAATTGCGTCTTGCCCAAAATGTTTTCCAAGCACAGATTATGGAGGCCAAAACATTTTGGGGTTAAAAAAAGAAGGCTAACCCACTTTATAGAGCCCACTTTAATGTTGCTCTCAATTCAGGTTCTAATAATTTGAATCCTTGAAAAACTTTGTGTAGAAACCATTTGAGGGGCCAAAATGTATCAGGGTCTAGAGGCACAACTTGGAAAAACTCACCGCCCTTTTTTAATAATTCTAAAATATTTGAATGTCTCTGAAGGGCGCCATTTTAAATTCCTTCTTCTAGTCACTCAGGCTTTCCTTCAAAATCACGAGTCAGAAGAATGATTTTGGAGACTCTGGAAATGTAATCATAATATCTGGAAAAATGGCTACATAAAGCATGCTGCTAGTTTACATAAGGTATGAGACAGAACATTTTCAATGTGCCAGTTTGAGAATAATTTTGCAATAATGAATGGAACCTATTCCCGTTTTTTTTTAATTATTATTATTATTTATAATTTTGATTAGAGTGTATGCCTGTCTAGTTGCAGTTAAAAAGGAGAAACCTGTCCTACCTGTACGAAATGCAGTCAAGATCACCATGTCCAGGGCTGTACAGATGAGATATGCATCCTGTGTGGTAGTCTCTAGTCTAACTTTAAGTCATCTCTTCATGAAACACTGATGTTGTATCCTAGAACACCTCTTAGAACCCATGGTGTTTCGTAAAAACAGCAGTTCAGGGGTTGTAAGACAAAATTTCAAGGGCAGCAGGTCTAAGTCGTCTTTGTTTCTACCCGCAAGAATTTCTACCTGTCCATGGTCTAGGAGCCGCTGACTGTCTAGATATTCATGGCAAGTATCTTAGTCAGTACTTTAGTGCTATTTTCCTGTTTCCTGTTTAAGATACTAACCCTCTGAAATGATGCTCAGGGCTTATGCCTGGTTTCATTTCATCTCTCAAATAATAAAGACCCAGGCTGTTTGTATTAATACAAACTGTCCTGGGTAACATTAAAATAAAAACCTGACTTTTTTCTGCCCTAAAATAGTCTTTATTTATTTTTTTTATTTTATTTTATGTATTTGCCCTATTTGGTTGAAGCTAATATAAAATGAAGCTGTTGCAGGGCAGACAAATTGGTGCCCCGTTCTTGTGCTGCAGAACTCCCCGTGCTGGCACTTGCAAGCTCTGGTTTCCCATCGTAACAGGGGCCAGGCAAGGGAAGTGCATCGTACGGTGTGAGCTTTGCTCTGCCTGGCTCCACCCGAACAGGGCAGAGACTCTTTCCTCCTGCCCCTTCCCTTCTCCCCGGCAAATCCGTGCTTGTCCCTGTCGATGTGAACTGTTGCATGCTGTGCCACAACGTCCCACCTGTACGAAAGCATCGGAAGTGCCAGCACAGCAGAATTCACTTCTGTTGCTGTTAATGATGTTTTTCATCTATTTAGCAGTGTGGCAGATAGCTAGTCAAAGTGCAAATCAGAGGAGAAGAGGGCATTTTGGCATGGATTAAGTTTGTCTGGGTTCATACGGTTCCTTATAAATTCAGGGTGAAAAAACAGCAATTCCTTTTGCTAGTTCAGTGGTCTTTGCAACATCATTCAGGGATGGAGGCTGGGAAGCTAGACATGGTACCATGCCCCCCTTGGAGAGGTGGGCTCCACCTTCTGGGACCTCAGCTTGAGCATCCACCACCGAAGCACTGTCAGATGTACTTAGCATTAGACACATCCAATTCCCAGCAAAGCCCTTCAGCACGTGCTGAAGCACTTGGGTGGACAGGGAAGGATTATAAAGATTTTAGGTGTGTTTATGGACTTTGTTGAATCAAGTTGTTGTTTTCTATGTACTTGTTTTCTTTTATGAGAGGAGCATGTAGGTGCCTCCTACTTTGTCTGTTCAGTTTGAGCCTGAGAGCCTTACAGAGCTGCCGAGCACGCGTCCTTGCAGGAAGATTCAATATGAACAGCAAATGCAGAATGCTTTCAAAAATCAGATTCCCCCCCCCCCCCCCCAAAAAAAAAAAAAAAACCCAGCAGAAAAGAGCCAGCATCTCTGAAAGCTTTTGTCTTTAGTGTATAAAACAGAAACTGGAAAAAAGAAATCCAGCAATCTCCACTCCTAATGTACTGACACAGTATCTCTGAATTCAGCTAGGCACAAGTAAGCATGAGAGGACATGTTTCCTTGAAGCTGGCTTAGGATAGCAAGTGATTTATCACCATATTCAGGCAAAGTGGCTTTGAATGAGCTTCCGTGAGCTCAGTGATCCTTCGTGCTTGACTCAGGGCCTGCTGAGCTCAGGGGAAGCCTAACTGACCCGCACCAGGTCAGGTTCTCCTCCTATTAATGTTAAAGGGAATTTTGCCTGGATTTAACTCGGAGCAGGTTCAGGCACAGACTTATCACCTATAGGAAAACTCCCACACACATGTGTACATCACACTATAAATAAAATATAAATATTAGTGAGTGGTTTAATTTCAGTATATATTTCCCAGCTCTCAAACAATGGTCTCATAAGAAATAAGAATAAAAAGCCTTAATAAGAGACACATGTTTTTGTAAATATATAAATAACATGCTTCGTTAGTCTTCAGTTGTGTTTTAAGACTTGCCCTTTCTAGCACCCCAGTTTTCCAAGAATGTTTCTCGATTAATTGAAAAGAAGGGTGGGGTGCAGCCCCGAAAGCCTTTTGTCCACCATATCCGAGTGCTTTCCTCCATTTCGGTGGTAATCATGGGTCCCAGATGCTGAGCTGTATTGGATATGTTTCCCCAACAACAACATCTGGCTGCCTGGCAGAACCTCCCAGCCTGTTGCACTGACAGCTGTTAAGTCCCTTGGAGCTGCTTCATGCTCCAGTAGCAGCACAGCTTTGCTATTCTTGGTGTGTCTGGGCAACCACGTTCCCATGGATGCTGTCTGCCTTTGATCCTCGTGGCTTAGCTCTTGACCATTTTCTAGTTCTCTGCAGAAGTACAGATCTCTCGTCGAGCAGCAGTAATGCAAAAAACATGCCAGCAGTCACCAGGTACGTGCTGTAATGTCCTTTTCGGTGGGGACTCACACCTCAGCCCTACTGATGGGGTCTTCAAACACTAGCACCACCTTGCCTTCCTAGAGTCCAGATTGCCTGGGTAAAGGCACAGCTCCTTACCCCAGCCCTGCGCAGCCACCGAGGGAGGGTCCCTTCGTTGGGATGCTGGGAAGCAGAGGTCAGTCCAAAACATGGCTTGTCTGAGGATTGCAGCTAGGAGCACTGACAGCGGCAAGGGAAAGGCGGGAAGTAAGCCAGCAGCTTTTTTTAAAATACACACCCACATATGTATGTGTATTTGTGTGTGCATGCATTGCGTGCACAGCTATCTGTGCACTTCTTCTCTGGCCTCGTGAAGGCTTTGGGTCGCCTGTGCTGCTGCCCCGAGCGAAAAAAGAGAGTAGAATTGGCTGAAATTTTCCACTTCAGACATTGATCGGATTTTTGTCTTTGAAAACTTCAGAGGTGCGTTTGTAGCTTCTCTTTCCTCACCACCTCCTGTTTGCAGTGACCTGTAACGGGAGGGGAATATTGCAAGGAAAAGGAGCAGTGCTGGGTGTGGAAGAAAGGGTTAAGGGAGCTGAGGTCTGAGAGGGAAGGTGCAAGGGAGTTGGAAGCAGAGCAGCGTGGAGAAGAGCCAACCAAGTTCTCCAGCAGAAGAAAAATCTCACCATTTTTGCTAGTTAACGACTGACGTGTCTTGTACCGTGTCTGGAAATAGAGGCACACGGCAGGCAGCAGATAGGACGTGCTTTACCCTCGCAGCACTGCTGTGACCAAGCAGTTAAAATAAGAAAAACAAACTTTCTTCTTCAACCATTCAGACACTTCTGAACCCTGTTACAAACTCTGTGCACAGCAGCCTTGTTGAAATCTCGCTCTGACACAAGTTTCTAGTCTGGCTCCAGTCCTCCAAAACACAAAGTCTGCTTAATTTTATTTGAAAAGTCCCTCAGTTTTGAGCAATTTCTTACGCAAACAACGATTCCCAATAACGTTTTGAGACTTCCCATGGAACACATCCTTATAAAAGCATTCTGGTCATGTCCCTTGCCTTTGATGGAAAAGACTATGGCTGTATAACAAAATACCAGTTTGATTGGGAACATATTTGAGCCAACCCACGTGCTTGTATTAATCGGCACAACTCCACTGAACTGGTTTAGCCTCTTCTAGGAAAATGTAACCTAGAACTTGGTTCCTCACCATTGCTCCTAGCAAGCAAAGATTCATAGCAGTGCTCCAAGGATATTAGAGAAATTAACCATTGTTTCAAAGTTTTGCCCGCTAGAGCATGAGATGCTGACATTTTCTGCAGGGATCAAGAAACATAAAGGTCATGATGGTCTTCTGGAAAATGGAAAGAAGGTGTTCACTGCCTTTGCTTTTATAGCTAGGTAGTACATAAACGTCCACACGTGTACATGTACAGACACACCAAATGGGGAATGGCTGTTGAGGAAGTTTGAATTTGCAAATATTACAGTGAGCTGGACGTAACTTCTACAAGTGGTGTTGCCCCACTCTTTAATCTACTTAGTGTCGTTAGCTTTGAATTTATGCCCAATTTCAGCAGGTCAGTGCCTGATCCAATTAACCCTGTCTTTATGTTGGCGATTGCTACGCTGATGGAATTATGCCTGTGAATTTTCTCCGATCTTCTGCACGTCATTGAGAAATTCTCTTTGTAGCATGGGCTGACTTAACCATCACTCCTGGGGAAGAGGGAGAAATGGTTCTGAATTACACCCATTTTATGAGTGCTCACGAACAAAGCAAAACTTCATAATCTGGAGGTCATCTCTTGTTATCTCGTTAATGTTGAAGTAAATAGTTCTCCAACAATGACATGACTGGTTTTCTAGTTGAGACAGACTAAAACTGTGTTTTAGATAGATATGATATTGCTTCATCCTGTACAAACAAGCTGTATCGTGAGCAATGTTATATTCAGAGTAAGTAGTTATAGCTGAGAGCAGGAAAAAAGGCTGAACATGGAAAAAGTTCATTATATTGCAAATATCTTATTATATTTAAAGTGCTGTTGTATTTAATAATAAGAACAGATCGTATCACAGCAGGAGGGAATATATAAATGTTCTAAATTATGGTAAAACATGCAAGTAAATTGTTTTTTCCAATGCAAGCAATTCTAGAGCTGGTCAGAAAATTAGAAAAAACTTTTTTTTTTTTGTTGCGTTTATTTTTTTCAATTTGCTAGACTATCATAAGTATTAACTGTATTATTGTATTTGCTCTTCTCATTAAAAAATTGTTAGGCAAGAAATCCCTCTTTAAAAGAAAATATGTAAGGCATAAAAATATATGTGGGGGTATGTTTATAAGCATATATTTTCTTTATATGAAAGCGAAAGCCAGCTGAATATTAATTAAAATATCCTGATTATTAAAACGCTCTAATTATTACCACAAACACTGGCCCTGGTTCAGGAAAGTGTTTAAATACATGCGGTTTACTTTTTTTCAGTCTCAGGGACTTTCCTGGATTGTAGTATGTGTCCATACGCATTCTTCCCAATTTCAGATCCTCTCCATGAATTAGTGTTGGAAAAATGTTGTCTCCACATGCGAAGAAACCCACGGGTCGTAATTCGCACAATACAGTTTCTGCATTCTGATTCCGCAACTCCTCACTCCGGGAAATATAAAACCGAGATATTTTCAGATTACGCGAAGTTGCACGTTTAACTCACTGTTGTTTTAACCCCCCTGGAAGCTTGAGGCTGAAGTCTGTTTCCTTGCTGCTGCAGAAGCTTTTCTTTTCTATTGTGTGAGCGTCCCGGGTTGTTATTGTAGGGTTGTGATCTCGGGCTGTTTGGCTAGCTGTGTTTCTGTTTGAGTTTTAGTTCAGTGAAGCATTTGATCTGAAACAAAGCGAGCTGTATGCGAACTGAATTAAAAGAAGCTCGAATTTGTCGCCTGGCACCGCTATAGCCACAGTTTTTGGGCCACAATTTTTGGGCATAGGGACACTTTCCCCCCAGAATAACTTCACTGGTTGCTTCAGCCCCCGCTCAGCCCGAAGAAAAAGCCTCTAATGCATCTCTCATGGGAGTCTGAACATTAAAGAGTGGAACTGGCAGCGCTTGCTGGACCAGCTTGCAATCACGCCGAGCACAAACCGAAACCCTTGCGAGTGGATACACTCACATCATTAATTGCCGCCTAATTGCGGAAGGGAGTAGAGAGGACGCCCGCGTCCTCCGCTACGGCGCCTCCGCGCACGCAACCAGCCGCAGAAACACCCACCAGGAAAAGTTTTACCCCATTTCCACAGTGCGAGGGCTGGCTCAGGAAGAGCCGTCTCGGCCCGAAGGAGCCGTCCCGCTGCGCCTCCCCACGGGGCCGAGGACGGGGACGGGGACGGGGACGAGAACGGGGCCGGTGCGCGGAGCCCGCAGCCCGCCCGCCGCCGCCGCCGCCGTCGGGCGGTCGGGACTGACCCCTGGCGGCACCCGCGGCCTCGCATCCTGCCTCCCACACCGCCCCTGGCTTTCCCTCCCCGTCCTCCGAAGCGATTCTAGAGCTCAGGCTCCCGCTTCAGGAAAGACGGCTTTGCATCCTTGCGTTGCTTTGCGTTGTCCTGATGGAAGAAGTTGTCTTTTTTTTTTTTTTAAAAAAAAAAAAAAAAAAAAGGTTCGAAAACGTTTTGTATTTTAAAAAAATACATGCGAAGAAAAATGTTTGCTATTTAAAAGAAATTAGTGCCTCTAAACCGTGTCGCAGAGCAGGTAGGGATGTAACGCATGTCTGCTCTTAAAAATTCCTCTTACGTAAACTCCATCATCGCCTTCTTTCAGGTTTTCTCTGAAAACACAGCAAACGCGAATATTCGTTGCTTTTCAGCACACCTAAGCTTTTTGACTCGCCAAAACAAAAGCTTTGCGGGTTTTCAACAGGTATTGGTTTCGGTTTTTTTTTTTTATGAACGCAAAGGAAACTGTCAGTGGAAATTTTTCAAGAGAAAGAAACTGATTTTTGAGATTACTTGAATCAGACTGACTTTTGGTGCCCATAAAAGGAGGAGGCAAAGCAACAGACAGAGCATAGAAGATGAAATAAAAAGGAAGAGAGGAAAATCAGAAAGAAGTGAAATACACCTCAATACTAAGATTTATTCTGTAGGTGTATTCTGAGCAATCCTAAAGAAAGGATCTGATTCTATTCTGTCTCTTCCCCCCCCCCCCCCCCCCCCGAGTAAATCAGGAATTAACGGAATTACCCTGTGTGTTACAGAGTGCTGATATCTGATATTATACAAGTGCTTGCAGATCCAGTCCTGCTTTGGTACCCAGGACCTGAACACATACTAAGTGTATAGCGCTTGGTTTTGGTCTTGCATACACTAGCTTTGATGGATTTGCTGTATAACTTACATGATGTGTATATAGATGAAAGGAGAATTAGGTCTGTTGTTTAGTTTTGTTTTTAATAGGGAAAATCTGTAGAACTTAACTGAAGCCAGTGGAATAACAGCGGATTTACACTGGTGAGCGTAACAGCAGCAAGTTTCGTGTCCCGTGAAAAGCATTTCCCTGTTCTTTTTTTGATTTCCATTCAGGATTGCCAGGATACATATAGTATGTGTAAGGAAGCCTCCTCATCTGAATTAGCAGTGCCAAATTTGTTATGTTTTAGTCTCCCTCTAAGTTTGAAGGGACTTGCTGAAAAGGGAATCCCACAGTCTTGTCACAAGTGTAAAGATAAGTAGCATTCCTACTGGATTCATGATCAAAGAGCTCAGTGCAGTTGTATTTCCACATTCTTATTTATCCTTTCAATGTATTCCAAGCTCTTTTCTTTTTTTTTTTTTTTTTCAGTCTGAAAGTGTTGTATACTTTTCATGAGAGCTTTCTGACCAATTCCACTAAATCGGGAGGGCGAGGTGAACGTATCTGGCTACGTTACAACCTTCTCCTAGAGGGCCATTTGCAAATCTCTGCATTTTTCATATGAAATCTCTAAGTGTGTTAGAACTGCAGCACCAAAGCTACCTGATTCCTGTGCTGAGTTTTCATGCTGCCACCGTCGCCTGTCTGACAAAGAAGTGATCACAGCAAAGCAGCGAGGGGCTCAAGCCGCAGACTCTGATCCATAACCAGGCTTTCTCAGCCCACGTAAGGCCAAGTCAGGTTTCCACCCCCTTGTTGATGCCACTGGAAAGCTTAAAGCATTTGGCCCATGTCCCTGTACAGAGTGCACCCGCTTCTTGCGTGCTTTCCCATTCCCTGGCCAAAGTGCTCTGGGATGCTTTGTATCCACCCTGCAAGTATCACTGCTGGTTAGAGCAGCGTAGCTGGCTATAGAGTGAGGCTACCAGCCTTTAAGAGGAGAAGGAGGACTGTGTGTATGTACCCACAGAGAGCTAAAACTATCCGAGAAAAGAAATCAAAGCACCAAGCAGAGTTTTGCATTTTTTGATTCAGTTCTTCTGGCCTTTCAGCTGTTCTTCATGCCTTCTCACCGGTTCTCTCAACACCACATGTCTCTGCAGTAATGAACTAAGTAAGTAGTGTTATGTAGATGTAACCTAGAATTTGTCCCCAAACTATTTAAATGACTAAATTAGAAAAGCTTGTTTATTTGCAGCTGTACATTTGTGGGTTTTTTTTTATTGTTTGCTTAAGAGATGGAGGCAGACTTTCAGTTCCTGGGGCTTCAGTTATGGAGCTTCATTGTTTTCTTGGGCTATAATTTGTACTCAATGAGGATGAAATAGACCCTTTGGGTTCTCTTCTGCCAGGTCTCCTGGCTGGCAGGTTCCAGTTTGGTCCCTGTAAAGTGGTTAGGCTCTTATCTCAGACATCACTTATGGGACATCACACTCACATTGCACAGATCTAAAGGGTATCTTTGGGCACTAAAATTTCTGGGTTTATTGCATGTGCCTGTCCTTTGAGTTTGAAGAATTATAACCTTTGGTTTGTATTGCTATGAATTGTATTGCTGTGATTTGATTTTGCTTTATAAAGCGAGCTAAAATCATGTCTTTCATAGGCTGTAGGCTGTAAACACCGTGCGATTTCATACCTGATGCAGACAGGGCTCTTTACCTTATGCAAGTCTAAAGCCGCATTAGCAGTATAGTTGATTAGCAGAGGATGTAGTTGCACATAAGTAAGATGCCCTGCAGGTCCTTGTTGGGTTTTACTGAAAATCAGGTCTGATGAAGCTGTGCTCTGAAGGAGTTGGAATCAAGGACAGAACCAGTTGTCTCTGCTCCTCGTTTTAACCAAGTCTTCAAATAGCACAACCTTTTTTTTCTTGCTCCCTCTTGTAAGCAGAAAAAGTATTTTGGATCTTTAAAAAATCCATTTCAGACATGATTAGGTGAGGGTCTATGAGGTACGTTATGAAGAAGGTCAGCCTTGGCTGACTGAGGTGATTCCCTCCTGGCCTTAAGAAGTGTGAGAAGTTGTGTGCTCCTACTGATCCCTGATGGTGTTGATGAATAAAGTTAATAGAATTTTTAATAAAAGATACAACCGCTGGAACTGAATCCACCACGATTTTAAAACACGAAATAGATACTTACCTTATAAAGCTAGAAAGTGTTTGGTTGGTAGCCATGGCAATTTACAGGTGTTAAATTAGCCACAATGGGTCTGCCTAGTTCCCTGATGCAACAGAAATATTTTGAGACTTACAATGAAAAAAATTAATAAAGCCCTGCAATATAAAGACTATAAAGTTCAAACAAGAATGGGGAGTGCAAAGTTAGATGTGTATTTCTGTGAAATTTCATAAAATGAGATTTTACACTGCGTAATACAACCTGCTGCTTCAACTGAAATGAGGGACTAGGTTTGATATTTTCATTAAATGCAAAGTATTTGTGGATACTGGTGGCAATTAGGTGTTGCAAATGCAGTCATCAGTTTGAAACTGAGCGTATAAAAAGGTATTTTAATAAAAAATACAGTCACCTTGGTACCTGAATCTTATTCTTATTGTATTGTATGGCAGACACTCTATCCATTAGACTGCAGTCACCGGTTAACAATAAGGGAAATTTCAAAGCATAGAATTAGCTACAGGAAAGCTCTCCTATTACTGAATGAATGCAATAAAGATACAGAAAAATTTACAAGGAAAAATTTAATAAAATATTGACTATAAAGGCTACAACTTTCTGTGTCTGGTCCATAGCTTATATCCAAATCTGTGCGTATCCAAAAGTCCATGCAAATTGGACTTAATTTACTTTGCTTTTTCCTTCTTCAGGAATATAAAGTGAGCTCAATAATTTTCCTTTATTTTATCTATAAATGGTTTCCTAAATGGGAGCTTATTAAAAAGGAGGCAAGGTTAGGCTCTCCAGGATGTTAGGGTGATTACGTCTTGGCAGAACCAGAAGAGGCTGAGTCCAAGGGCCTGACTGTTTGTTAGCGTCCAGCCAACACCCTGGATTCCTAATCAGCCTAAGAAACGTACGGACAGTGACAAGTGGACTCTTTCCCAGCTTTGTTTTCGTCATTGCTGCCAACTGACGTTTTTTGGTGCGTTATTTGTCTTTGGTTGTGTAGAGGGCTATTGGGATTGCCATACCCAACTCTGCCAGGGGTCCCCAAGTTTCTCTGTATAAAAAAGTTACTTTCACTGCGATTTTTTCTACTGTGCAATAAGAGAGGGAAAAAGGGAGATTTTCTAAGGGAGGCTGTGCCTTCTCTCCTTTTTCTCAGGAAGAGCTCAGAAGAGGTAGGGGACAAAAAAATGGCTGCGCTCCACACAGCTTTTAAGAACATAAAGGTCCAATCCACAGACACAAAAATGAAACCAGTTTCATGTTATGGCTCTTAGACCCACAATAAATTTAGCCAACTTTAATTTGCCAGTTGGTATGGCATTGCTTTTCCTATGGCATTGTGCGACTGTTCACCAGCGTGACTCGGACTGGAGCTGGTTTTGGAGAAGCGAGTTTGCCGGCTCCTGCCTGCCTGCAGACCAGCTCTCCGGCATGCAGCTGTGCTGCAGTCTCCTCTGTCTCTCTCTTAGGAGGGGATACACCAGCATAGCCTGTCGATTATGCTATTGCAGAGACCTAAACCCCAACTCTGTGTAAACACCAATATGCATTCACCTCTTGAGTGTCTGAGAGAATACATCTGAAGAGCAACAGATCCATCCAAATTGTCCCAGAGAGGTCTGGGCTACGTTCCTATAAAGGTTCACGCTGGGTAAGAAATTTTCTTGCCATCACATAGTTCTCTGGAGGACCTGCGTATCAGGAACCCGCATCTAGTTCATACCGTCACAGGAAGAAATTTGCCAACGCGAGAGGGGATAATGCGTTAAGGGTAGTGGTAGCACTTTGTCATCCATGGGCCCAGGCTTCAACCTCGTCTTCCAGAAAAATCCCCTTGGAAGCCAAAGGCAATTTTTAGCCCAGGAGAGGCACTCAGTATGAAGTGTTTTGCACAGTTTTGTTTCTGCAATAGTTTATAGACGAATGGGGGAATAATAACAGGGGAAGGTATATTACCGAAGTGTAGACAGGTCTGAACACTTACTTCTGAGCCTTATCTGCTGTTCCCCTGCATCCTTGTCATCCTACAACCCATGGTGGTCCACAGTGGGTTTGGCTGTATCCTCGGCCACTAGACAAAGTGATTTCTATTTACTTTAAAACCTGTGGTGTTGGTGTGCCAGCATTGTCAGTGACTCAGGCAGTGATTAAACACAGAAGTATTTTTCCCTACATTTATGAAACGTAAAGATATTTGTTTTGATTCCATCACTGTCACCTCATTAGGCACCGGGAAAGTTAGGTTATACATTGAATCAGTTTTGCACTTGGTTTTGTTTACTTTTCATAAATTAACATGGTAATTCACTGTAATAAAATTCTTCGTTTACACAAAGATATCAAAAGGCATCGTCCATTATTCTCCTTAATGTTACAGCTTTAGAATGTGAAGTGAAAAGCTCTGTTTATATTGCAGCTGGATGGAGCACTTACCACAGAGCGTCACATCCCAGATATGCTCTGCTTTAAGAAGCAGCAGAGAAATGCCAAATAATGAAAAAAAAAAAAAAAAAAAAAACAAACCAACAAAAAAACCCCCAAACCTCACACACATAAAATAAAACCCCCAAAAGCACCTCCTCCATTAAAATGTCCCCCATTTTACTGAATTACTTATCCTAAACTCTATCTCCTTCCATTTGCATTCCTTTTCCTTGGTCTAGCGAGCAGCAACGAGGCACAGTGCTATAGGCAAGAGAAGTCTGAGTCCCGCTGGGTGCAGCGTGCAAAAGGGCTGTCCACAGTCACCAGAGCAAGAAACATCTGCAGTGAGGGCAGCACACAACTTGGACACACTGTGCGCTTTTATCATCGGCAAACAACTGATCCTTTACCATCCAAAGGCATGAAATGCCCTTCTGTCCCAGTGTGCCTCAGCAGGTTTTGGATTCTGGGTGCCTTTTCCTACTGACCCAGATCACTTGAGTTCCCTGAAGAGAAAATGGTTTGTGCCACCTCTAATTTCTGGCACTACTTGGCATTTGCCGATATGTTATTTCATTCTATATAACTGGTGCTGGAGTTGCGGGCTACAGATGAAATGATCCAGCTTACTCACTTCCCACATGTGGAAGTGAGGTATTGATGGCAAAACAAATCTTAGCTTAAGCTTCTGTTTCTTCTTTTCTGTCTCTTTCCTTTTTTAGGACTGTTTATGTTTGCGTGAGCTGCAGGGGAACTGGAAGTGCACTAGCTGATCCAGCAAGGGACAACCCCCCCCCCCCCCCCCCCCCCAAATATCTGTGTGCTTTATTTGTGTCTCCTCTGAACTTTGGGGCAAAGAAAAGCAGTCAGAGAAAGGGAAGGATCTGATGGGCTAAAAATTCACTTTTGTGATGTGTGATAACATTCTGGCCTGTACTCGCACCAGTCTCAGCTAATTTCATTGAATGGAGAACACCTGGGGGATGAGATCCGGCCATGCTCTGCCATAGCGTACAACAGAAGCATCCACAAGAAGCGATCTTCCTTCTCTGCAGTGAGCCCATGATGATTTTTAAACAAGTATTCCTTATTGGCTATTAAAAAGGGCTTTCAACATTGTTACTTTAAAAAACAGAAGGGACATTTTGAAAGACCATTTTTTTGGACAGTTCAGAAAAATTTTACAGAAGTTTTATGAGCTTGTATGGAACATATACTGTTAGGAATACGTCAAAAAATCTTGCAGGTTTAATTTTTGGGATTAAAGAGTACACATTATGGCATTTAGAAATAGGCTAACAATTAAACCTTTCATCTAAAAGATACAAAAATCGTGTATCTTTTGTGTGCTGAGGGATGACATGATGACAAACTGTAAATTTTATTAACTTTAATATTATCACTCATTCAAGATGAGGGGCAATAAATTAACTGTGTTCTGGAAGTCAGCAAGGTACAAAAAGATTTATTGTACCATCTCCAAGATGTGGTTTGTGGAGCTCTGGTTGTACATCAATTACTTGCTGGTGGTCTTCACCCAACACGTTGGGTTACAGCGGCTGTCAGGCAGGATGGGCCTAACTCCTACTGTAGGCAGAAGGGGACACAGTGGATGTAGTGGACCGACCTAAGTCCTGCAGTGGCGGCTGTCACTACAGCCTTCAGCGCAGGCAAGTGGTTGAACTGCGACGAGGAGGGCAGTCGCTACAAACAGATCTGAGATCTTCCGCCAAGTTAGGAAAAACACAGAGCAAGAAGTGTTGGGATAACAGGGAGCAGCCGTAGGCAGGGAAAACTCTCAGCGCAGGAAAGGGGTTAGTGTTTTGGCAACGTTTCCTTGCGGAAGGAGCCTCCCCACCCCAAGGTTCGTGTCCCCAGGCTGGCCAGAGGCATGTTAGCAGGTGGCTGGAGCTGTCCTCCTCCACCCAGGTGGTCCCCCTCTTCCAGAGAGACTCCTCTTGCCATGAGGGCTTCTCCTTGGACTTGATCCCAAATCCACACAGTTTATGGAAAGATTCCTGCTAAGGTCAGTTGCTGTGGTTTGAGTCACTGCACGGAGGCACTCTTGAATTTCAGGAGTTCAGAGTAGGGTCCTGAGCCTCCACCAGGTGTCAAGAGAGGCGAGGGGGACGGTGACAGCCATGGCAATGCCTGTGAAGGGCCAGAGTTGGTTGAACCCGTTCTCTACCTTCCCCCTCCTGCATTTTAGGGATTTTTATGGAAAACACATTTGTAATGTATTCGATTGCGTCTATGCAGGGGAGAATTAGATTGGCATAAAGGTAAACAACTGGCAAATTATTCATAACTCAAAATCTGCCCAATGTCTTTTTGTTCCAAAACTTTAGAAATTAGAGACTGCTCACCAGATGTTATAAAAGAAATTACTAATTTAACTGCTAAACTGCTAAAAGGCTCACTCTGGTAATATTTTCCTGCAGAAAATGTCTGTGTCTTGTTAAATGTTTATTGAATACTGTAATTATATTACATTTGCTGTTAAACGATATTGACATTTTTGAATAAAAAGGGGGTTTTTTGTTGTTTTTTTTTTTTTTTAATCCAGGCAGGATCTATAATGTGAACATCTGGTTGCAACCTAATGTGTGGCATTGAAACAAAAAAAAAAAAAATCTCCCCACTCCCAAAGAAAAAAGCTTTCTGCCAACGTTTTTCTCTGTGTATTATTTTTTCAAAGTAGCTCCGGCTTTTGTAGCACCAGCTATGATTAAGTACCAGGACTTTCTCGCTATCAGCAAATGTTTAAAGGCAAGTAACCAGCAAAGCTTCAGCAAGCTGATGGCTGGTGAAAAAAGGATATATTTAGCAATGAAACAGCTGTTTCATGAGCAATAACCCAGCTGTTTGGCTTGGAGAATACCTGTTAGAGTTATTAATCATATTAAAAAGTATAAAAAGAAAACCCTGACTCTGGAAGGCATGAAACAGACATTTTAAGTTTGGTTTTGTTTTTTTTTTTTTTATAAAAAGGTGGCTTTGTCACTATAAGGAGTGTAAGAAAAAGAAAGGGGGGGGAAAGGGTTGGAAATCTTTTAGAAGTCTATAGATATTTGAATAGATGCACTTAATATTGCTGCCAGCTACCAATCAAGTTTCTTTTCCTCATTTAGTGGATGATGTTCTTGTAAAATACTTGCAAAATGCTTTGTATCATAGTGTTTTCCGTATCCATTCCTTCCCCTAAATCTTCATGTTGAATTACTGGGAAGGGTTCAGATGTGATGTTGGCTAACTCCACCACTCAGCTTACATTTATTTTTTCCCATTTCCCATTGGGTAATGGAAGACAGAAATTTGGCTCCCTTTGGCCTTGGGACCTATCCATAACTCAAAGAATGTGATTTCTACTGGAGGCTAGAGTAAGGAATACGTATAAAATTCTACCATCTAGCTGGAATGTTAAAGACAGGCTTTCTTTTATAGGGTTTCCCCGTCACGCAGTAGATTTAATCAAGAGAACCAGTCAATTACTGTATGCTCGTGCCAAGCAGACGCCATACACAACTCAAGTATTTAAATCGCAACTTGCGCTATAAAGGTGTTGCTGACTGGGAACTTCTTCAAAAGCAAAAGTTTCCTTGTATGTAGATAGGACAGAATCCTGACTGTTGTATATGCATAAAAAGTAATTCTAGTGGCTCCATTGTTATTCCAGGTGGTCCTACACTGCACAGCTGGAACTACCACAAGAAAGACCCATGTACGTAGAAAGCACGTGCTCTTTGGACAATGTATTAATTCACTAAAAAGTGGACAGATACATTTCTTTTGGCTAGGTTTCGGGAATTTTCTGACTTGGAGTATTTCACTTTTCTTTTGCTTTATGTCTCTTTAAAGAATAAGTAAATAGAATACAACTCAGATCTTTTAAACGTCTCGAACCTGAGCTACTTTTTTCAGCTGGAACTGAACACTGCAGTTTTTTTTAAGCAGAATGTAATATTTTGACCTGTCAAAATGAAACATTTCAATTACGGTAATCTGAATCAGAGAATAAAGACAATCTAGTTAAGGTATACTTTTTTATTTATATCTTCAAATTTTATATAACCGTCCATATGAACAGAAAGGTATCTATCTGTCAACAATGAAAATAGCTCAGACTTCCATCAAAGAATTAATTCATGCATTGAAGGCTACATGGAGTATCATAGCTAAAGTCTGCTCCCATTTATCGTGGTTTACATTTTTTGTATTGGAGTAATCTGCCTGATGTACTGCAGAATGACTGGAGGGCCTGGCACCGGTCCCTCCCAGCCTCACATGATACGGGATGAATGTGCACGCTTTTGCCCTGGGGCTGGACATACATCCCTTGCCTCACTGGATGTAAGCTTACCTTTCGCCTGGCAGTCCTGTGACTCCTCCACACTTGAGAAGGTTTTGGGAAAGAGGCAATTGGGAGAGCACATTGTGAGCCCTTTTTTGGCTACCATCAGCATTAACCTGTCAGTGACTCTATGGCATCTAGCAGATATATCGCTTCAGCAGCTAAGTATATGATAAAAACATACCTGGGCTCAGTAAATACTATGCCAAGGTATTGTGTCTGCATGCACACAAACAGCTCGGTAGGACAAATCAGCACTAATACTAGGATAATTTTATAGATCAATGGAATCATTCTTAGCTTGCAAAAAGTATTTGTGTTTTCAGATTCTCCTTTTCCCCCAGATCAACACCATGACCTAGCTCGCAGTTCTATTTTCACTGCAAGGGTTTGTTGCAAGCCAAAGAGAAGACAAAAACTGCATTGCAGGCGGTGCAAAGGCCCACATTAATTTCAAGTATGTGGGTGAGTGGAGTTTGAATCCTTATATTCAGGATGCTAAAGAGTAGCAGTTTATCCCATGGTGATTTATACACGCTGGCATTATACTACCTCACGTAAAGCTAACATAAATGAGCCAGGGGAAAGGGTGCCATAGGAAAGACAGCAGTGCATGAGGACCAAAGCTTGTCTCCATTGCACACTGTGGTGTTCTACATCCCCTTTCAGGGCTGTACAGTTTCATCCGAGGCCACGGGCCCCTGCTGCAGAGAAGTGAGGCAGGCACACGCTTTCACAGTGGGTACCAGAGGCCCTGGCTGAGTGTGAGTCTCCTCCTGGCTTCTAGAAAGGCCGTCAGCTACAGCAATAGCAAAATTAGTTTCAAGGTACCACCAATAGCAACAGGTCTAGCATGTTGTCCATTTTTTTCTCTCAATTAAAAAAAGAATTAAGAAAATTAAATGCTGGATCTAGTTTAACACTGTACACTGTGTTTCTGTGGTTCTAAACAGGATATGGGAGCGTAAGTGGTTTGGAAAGATGGCATCTCTTTCTCTGCAGGTAGGTGTCCATCAGTGCTGATATTGCACGATGTTTTTCCCGGGTTGACAGTGGAATTTGAAAAGCGGTTTGTAAACTGAAATTTATCATGCCGAGGGCTTACCAGAGGAGTTTTGACAGCCACCTAGGATTGAACGGTCTTAACGATAAAGGTAACTTCTGAGATACTGCAAAGCTTCCTGGCTTCTTCAGCCAGGGAACTGAACTACCGCGTTCCTAGAGACTCTCATCTGGTGCCTCCAGCGGGGCAAGAGAGAGGTGTGAAGTGGCAGGTCTGAAGTACAAGCGTGCTGGCTGGATGCGCAGCAGCGGTATGCTGACTGATAAGCTGTGAAGCAGACCCCAGCACATCGTTGCTGCCTTAGGTTTCTGTCCTCTGTATTTCATAGAACTAAGAGGAACACCGTTGTCTGTGGAACATTGAATTGGATTGAAACTGGCCTGGGAGTTACTGGGATAGAGGGAAGAAGGAGGTTCTGACCAGACAGATAGCTCATCCCAGAAGCTTCATTTCTTTAGGATGCCTGTCTAAAAATACTGCTCTAATTTCAATGACAGATAATAAAGACATATGTAGATACAACTTACACAACTCCATAATTCCTTGGTGGATTTTTAGAGGTATAGGGAAAGATTCCATGTAAATTATCTTCATATGAATTATATTATAATATTATTATTAAAGTATTAATCATAATCATAATTATTGTATTATAATTGCATTTCTATTTGCATATGTTATAATTATATTCATATATATGGATACACACATACATGCACCCTAGAGATGTGTGTGCGTATATTTTACAGAGAGATAAACAGAAAAATCTTGCTAATATTATCTACCTAAAAATGTTTTAAAAAAGAAAAAAAGAACGTAATTGCCTAAGTGTAATCCCTGAGAAAATTCATTGTTTGTTGTTTCTGAGCCTTCTTCACTATTCTGGAGCAAATGTAGATGTCCATTTTTTGTGGAGATGATACGGTGTGTAAAAAAATTCTCAAGAACTTTTTAACCAGCCAAATTGTTGCTGAGAGCTATCCAATGAGCCAAAGGAAAATTAAGACATTTGCCAGTATGTGAAACAAATTTGATAAATATCCTGCCACAGTTCCCAAAACAACCCTTCCCAAGGGCTGTTCAGTCTTCCTCATCCATCATATGGAAAACCACAAGCATATATTTTCATATCGATGTGGCTCTTTTCTCCTCGTGGGATGGGTCTCAGGACCAGAGGGGAGTGTCCGTTCTCGTCTCCCATCCTGAAGCTGGATACTCTGCTATTTCCTGCCTACATGCCAGTCTATCAACAGACAAATAGTAAAAATGTTAAAAGTTATTGTCGTAACATAATAGATACCTTCATCATTTGTAAAATGCCATCTTTTTGAAGTTAGGCATTCCAGAAACTTAGTGCTATATTAATCCATGAGAAAAAAAAAAAAAAATTATCTCTAGTTTTAGCCCCTTTTTGTCCACATATTTCCAGGATGATCACCGTTGGAATGTCATTTTGCAAAACTCTTTATTTGTACATTGATTTCTAGTGCACAGCATTTGCTGTTACCTTCTTTCTCATTCACTGTTTCTGGCTGGTTGAGAGCACTGTTTCTATTGCCTGCCTGGATCAGACCCCAAGAATTCTTTGTGAAATACTCGTGAACACATCTCTGTTAATTACATTAGAATGGGAACAGAACAGTCTCCAAATGGTGTACATTTATTTTTAAAAGACTGTACCTTAGTAGCATTTATTAAATCTTTGCTCCCTCACCTAAATTCTAACAACATTTCATTAGTGTTCCTATTTATTTATTCACTTTTACAGAGAAAGGATACAAAGTTAGGCTTCAGGACCCAAAGCTTTGTTTTATATGCAGTTACTAAGTGCAGATGAATCCACAGAAAAATATACTAGAAAACAGAAGGTGCCAACTGTTAGGAGCTTTTTTTGCTTGGATAGTTTTTATTCAGATCTGTTTCTCTTGTCATGCAGAATTCAAACGTGCTTGCTTGAGCAATGCCATCTGCAGGCTTTCTAAAGACAGTGATTTTTGTTCTTTCAGGTCTTCATTCTTCAAAGACTTAAATCCATCCTAAATGTTACACTTTGAGGTTGATCCCATTGATTTAAACAGGACTACCTACCAGTCAAAGAGGTAAGCAGTGGGGCTGCAGTGAAAAGACCCTGTTTGCCATCCTTTGCCAACAGATGCATTAGACAGATACAACGTGCCATACAAACGTGTATTGACCAGCAGGATGTCTGTCTGCCTCCTAACGTCCCACTGCTGGCACAAAAATCCCATCAAAAGCAGCCTGTCATGCATGGCACTCAGAAAAGAGAAAAAAAAAAAAAAGTCCTGAACCCTTCAGCCTCTGGGCACAGCAATCCCCAAACTTCTTCAGAATCAGTAATCGTAAATGGGGACTCCTCTTGAACGGTGTAGGTGACAGGCAGGTTTCGTGCCTCTTTCTCCCAGTAAGCCTATACGCAAGGGGCTCAGCGATTGTAACCGTGTAGTTCAACTCTTTGCACAGATTAGCTTGATGTAATTAAGGATGTTTTATTCTTTCTACCTGAAGAGTGATTGCATGCTCTAAATCTTGTCTATTTTTTCAACTGTTTTCTTCAGTCTAATAGAGGACAATACCTTTCTCTACACACCTGGCCTTGGTTATACCATTAGACCATTATAGCTACAACAATACTTATAAAACATGATGCACCTAAAAAATAACACATCCATTTTTTTCTTTTAATTTTCTTATAAAGTTGAAGTGCAATGTCAATATTTTTAGAATCCATGAGTACCATGAGCAAAACTGGGATGTAGAAATGCTGGTGGTCTGATCCCTAATTGGTTTAAAAGGCAATAAAGATAGATTGTTTCTTTTAAGACGCTGCAGTCACTTTCTTTTCCAAACTTATAGTGCTAATCTCTCATAGCACTGATAGCTCTACATGGGGCTGACTCCTTGAAAAGGCCCTTATAAGGTTTTGTAGCTCCAAAACAGCTCTCTCTCAGTACCTACTTGTTCTTGGAAGAATCTTTTTTGCCGTGTCAAGTAAAGTGAAAAATTAAACGTCAGTTCCTCTTCTTAGCACTCTCAACCATGACGTCTGTGAGCTAGGAGGACGAAGGCATGCACGATATATTACTAACATTGCATTGCATTGCCTAGTGTAGTTAATGCGCTACAATGCATTAACGCTGTAGTGTTAGAAGGAGCGAATGATACACAGTCTGAAGTCAACAGAAGGACCACTAGAAGTCCAGAGAAGGCCAAGCTGTTTACCCATTTTCAGTTCTTTTCTAGGCACTGGGACAGAGGCAAGTTTGCAACTGAAACGAAATGCAGTACACAGAATAAATGTAAACCAGACATGACATCAGAAAATGTGGATGGAAACAACTCTTCCTCCTACCAAAGCTATTTCTGGGACAACGTCCTGCTAAAAGTCCAGACGTAAGGTCTTTAGAATAGGGGTTGCTCCCTCCAGTACCATCACATTTGTTGGGAAAAGCAATTCAGTGCTTTTGGTCCATGATGGAAGTAATAGGAAGTTGGTGGGGGTTTACGATGTTTCTTTGAGGAACAGGTCTCCATGAGAGCTGGAAGAAAAGAGATTTTTTGAAGGCACTGCAATCGGGTCAGTACAGAAACCGATCTCTGAAACCGTCTCTGGCTTGGATGCAGCAGATGTAAACCAAGCCTACAAGAATAAGTGAGTTGTCTCTGGGTTGGGCTAGGTTTATGCTGCATCTGAAGCATTGACAGATAACCTAAGGATGGATTTTAAAACAATTCTGTCTTTCTTGGCTTAGGAACTTCAGGCATGAACACTAAATCTGCCTAACACTCGCTCTGCCCCCCTTCCCAACTAAGTCATTCTGTGATTCTAAGTATGATCATCGTACTCTGCAGTGTCTTTTGCAATACTCGTGAGTTATAAAGATTTCCAAGTTACAAACGTTCTACATTATGAAGGATTGTTTTTGTTCAGGAGCCCATAGGATGGTGGCCTGGGCAATAGCTTCATCAAATCCTATTTTGCTATTTATTGTGCATGCTCCCTATTGTAGAGTGGTTTTTTTTTAAGTCTTGCAACCAAAACAATTCATTTGTGCAACTTCTCGTCTCCTCTTTTCTCTTGATCCTTTTACTACATATTGTATACACATACACAAAATGACCACAACTTACAATTCCTCATTACTAACATTATCTACACATAGACAGCTATCCAGCAGTTATGCTCTTTCTTTCTTTATAGTAACACAAATGTAGTCTTTAGAAAGCTAATGCTAAGCCTCGTTTCTTTCTCTCAAGACTTGGAAGGACACGTAAATCATCACAATGGGAGCTAGTAAAGACCGTATTAAGGCAGTATCAACCTGATGTAAATATTTCCTTGACGAAGCCATCAGCCCTCAAACCATTATGGTCACTGCTTATCCTCTGGTATTGCAAAGCTATTTTGGCTAAAATATATGGAAAGCTATAGAAGTGCCTTCCGCCTGGTATTGTGATATCTTCAGGCTCTTATGTAGGAGGGTGGTCTCGTGTTTACAGCATGGGGCAAGAAGACAGAAGAGCTTGCTTCATTCCCAGCCCTCACCCAAATTTTCTGCAGGACTTCAAACAAGTCATCAGAGGCGGTGGAACTGGATGGACAGTGGAGAGAGCTGGCCAGAGTTCAGTGTGCACAAAGTCTGTGAGGGTAAGAACTGAGGGAGGCAAAATTTTCTCTGCCTTGGGCACCTACTCTCCTGTCTTAACGTAATGGGCTGTACTTTACTGTTTCTAAAGATGATATTTAACTATCTCATAGTTCTATCACTACAGTAAAGGAATTTTTTCTAGATTGCAGCATATTGGTGGTTTCTATGAACTTGTAGGTAACTGCATGTGCCTTTTCCTTTTCCTTGTCTTCCCCCCTCACCCCTCCACTCCGACTTCTTCTTTTCAAGTTATCCAGGAAGCTCTCAAGAATCTTTAGACCTATCACTCCAAAATGCATTACATTATCCGGCATCAGAAAGATAAAACGCCTGAATCCATCAAATTAACATTTCAGCTTTGACAAAATGAGCTGTACTGTTACCAGAGATTTACATACTGATTCATTGCTATTGCTCGCATAAATACATACATGTTTTTTTCCCTCAGTGCTTTTACAAACCTCCAAATGAGGTCGATTCTTTCTGCTGAGAGATTCAATTGTTGGTATATGTTTTCCATGGGCATGATGAAAGCCAGCTAGAATTACTGCTGAGTGAACTAGAGCAGTCTGGGATTATGATGAATGGGAGCAGTGAATGATCAGTGACTGATGGAAGAAAAACGTTATTGAGTTTGAAGCACCTATAATTAGAGGGACATGATACTTCAACTGAACATTGCCATGTCAAACATGGGACAAATACAATGTTTGTCCTTAAGCACTGAAAGCTTTTGAGCGAGAAATCAGTTAATCACAAAATAGCGTGTGGTTCTTACACAGCAAGCTAATTTGCCCATTGCATAGCTTCAGCAGAAGAGGGCTCATTTACATCAGGGCTAAATTTGGTAACTGAGAACAAAAACATGGTGAAACGTTCCTTCAGAGCCTGAGTCGTGTGAAGTCCTCCCATCCCTTTACAAAGTTTTGGTCTCATCACTAATCAAGAAGTGACCCTTTTCTCCTACAGCTTCTCGTACCTACCAGGCTCCACTCTGATATACCTCAGGAAACTTTACTCTGTGCTCAGGCTGCTGCCTGTGAATAACTTATTTGACCTTTGAATTTGAATCGATAGGTCATTTATTTTTTTATTTATTTGCCCAATAGAAGGTATGTCTCACAGGGGTGGTTATGTCAGGATATGTCAGGTGGCAGCTGGAACACTTACCTCTAAGGGTAGTATTTACAGGGCTGATGATCACACTTAACAGGATGTGTCCCATATGCAGGAAATCATGGAGATAAGGAAACCCTGTTTTTCTAGTAAAACTCATTTCTAGTGAAATCTAAGTTTCTGAGACATAACTCAAACCTGATTGCGTGCAAGAGCAGGTAATAACAGAACATCGCTTCTGGAGGAGAAACCAAGCAGGTCAAAGTAATTGGCTTTAATTAGAGGAGACGGAAAGTAGACAGAATGGCAGGACATTGGGAGTGCAGGTCTTTACCTCCTGTACAAAGCAGTATGTATAATCAGAGTATGGGTGGCATAGAGTGGATCTTAGGTTCACCTCAGTTCTCATTTCCTGAGGTTCTCTCGACACCACTGAAGTGTATTAAAGACAATCTTCTCTGGCAGTATTTCAAGAGAGAAGGGATATTATGAAATGCAGCAAGAGCAGAGAAAAATAAATGATCATCAGTAATGTCCTTTTAACATTGTGTGTGTAGAGGGGGAGTGTGAGCGTGTGCACACATGTAAGTAATCTGGATTTAAACTGATTTTTAGATTAAATGCTGTCAGATGCACAAAACGAACAGAAAAAAAATGTTTCTGTTCTGCATTGCCCACATTTGGGTAAGCTTGGCTGCTAACAACTCTAAGTAAAGAAAAGTGATTTTCATTTTGGTGCTGCTGCTTTAGGACAAATGACATAACTGGTTGTGATGTTTCATAGAGACCTTCTCTACATCTCTTTTCCTTTGCCTCTCTAAAGGAAAATAGAGCAGGGCCAGCACACTGTATATATTAGCAGGTTAACATACTGGGCCATACTTGCACTTTATTGTAAATGTTTTTGGTACTTCTTCTAAGTCTGTGTTTACCTTGGGTATTTTCTTAGTTCACACATGTGAAATAACAGCTGGGACTTGCCAAAATATAGCAGTCAAGTGCTGTACATGTAGTAGCTTTAAAACTAACACAGGTGTCCTAGATCCCTTATGCAGAATAAACAGAAGCACACGATCAAGAGTGTGTCTAACTCCTCTCTTCTGGAAATGATGCGTCTTGAAATGCTTGATCTGACAATTGCTCTGGTCTCTCAAGAAAGATGCATCACATGGGTGAAATGCTGTTGATTTCTACAGACAACTACACCATCTTTTTCTTTTTTTTTTAATAGAAATGTAGTATCATAGCCTGAATCTACCAATTTCCACCCTTTTTCTTCTTTTCAAAGGAAAGGCAAGTACGTTTAATGAGCTCAGTTCACTCCTGGGTCACACCAGGAGCAGAAGGACAAGACCTCCATCACTGGGAAGACCACCCAGAGAGGGGAAAGCTGCGCTTGCCCAGGAGGGGAGGTAAGGCAAGAACATCCCTACGGTTTTCCTCCAGAGCCCAAGCCATGAGTACCAGCAGCCTCACCAGCAGAAGCCCAGGGGCCCTGGCCCTGCAGAAGGGGCCTGTTTCTTTTCAGTGTGAGTGCACCTCATTTCCTTTGTGCTGGTGAGGCTGTCTGTGAACAAGAAAATGCAAATGCAAGCAGCTGCTTGGCTTTTTTACGGTGGCTTTTTCTTTTGTTGAGAGTTTTGGTTACTGTGATTTTACACGGTGCTGCTGTTTCTATATCTGAAAGAGAAATCAAATAGGATGCAATGGCAGCTACTATACACGGAGGAGGAACTTTCCATGGGTTTGCACAGCTGTAGCCAACTGTGATTGAGTAAACACTCAAGAATCCCACTGATAATGCACCGGAGGAATGGGAATTCAAGACGAAATTCAGGGAATTTTGTTCTCAGAGCAGTTTTGGCTCCACATACATAAAAGCAATATGCCTGTGGGGACACCTGTGCCTGCGCAACTGACTGGAAGTAGATAAACAAGCCTAGGCACATACAAGAAAGAAGAGCACCTGGTTGCTTCTACCGAAGTGGTATTCCTTTGCAAGGATACCATTCAGAGTAGCATCCCAAGTATTATAAGTGAAGACACCCACTTGGCAAGTTCACTCAATAGGAAGTTGCATTTTGCAGAGTAATTTCATTGACCTACAATTTCTCACGGACGTGTATGATTCATATTGCCTGTAAGAATAGAAACTGAGCTGTCGGAAAAGAGCCGTCAATTCTCTGGAATCAATGTACTCAGCTTAAGAATTTGTGAGACTGGACAGAGGTTTCCATTACTAAAAATATAGCTAATTTTGACACATGCATTTGCATTATTAGCTCTAGCATATGAGATTCTATAAAAGCATCTGGGGTTTTGCCGGCATAAAAATAGAACCTGGGAATTTCTTTCTAATTACACTATGAAAATGTTTTCCATAAAGAGTATAAAAAAGTTACCTTAGAAAGGGATAATTATGTAAATGTCCAATGCCAAAAGACTTGTTTTCACTGCAGGACTAATCTAAACTAAACTTCATGTGTTGCCCGTAGCTGCACTGGGTCTCTGTGCCTGAAAGGTTGTCTGCTTTTTCCAGCTGTATGAGTTGATCTGATGAAAGATACTGCTTCTCCTTAGAGCTTACCTTGCTGGTTTTGTAGATATCGCAGCTCAGTAAATCTTACTGAGTGTTTTGTCCTGACCTTTCTGTAGAGGTAAAAATGTCTTGGATTCAAACCTAGATTCCTGAATACTTGTCTTGTAGATAATGTAATATATTTAGTTTTCCACATTGTGCCTGGCCAGGACAGGATTAGCACGACATTAATCGATCGTGGGAGGATCAAGGAAGTGGATTAGAGCTGCTTCACAACCGAGAAAGTTGATGATCCTGAAAGTAAACTCCCCTACCTGGGGACAAGAGATGAAGAAAGCAAGATTTAATCAGCTGCTTTGACCAGTCTGTGTCCTGGTTTCCCAGTATAATCCAGTTATCCCTTGGAATAACTATATTTTAATACAATGCCTGCTTTCTTTTTAATATGATCCTTGAAATTTCTTTTAGGCCACCTAAAATGTCACGGCTTTTTCCTTCATCAATCAAAACATATTTTTTTTAACTGCAGGATGTTTGTTCAGTAGAGCTTGCTGTTTTTCTTTCATTGATTTTCTTTTTAACACACAGTTGTTGAAAACTTAATTTTGAGTTTAGTCAGCTTTGTTCAAGATGCATTGCTGCTCCAAGTAGAATTCGTGGTATGTTTTCTGCAGTCCAGTGTAAGGGACATACAGCATGATGAATGATGTTTGGAATGAAAAGCTGAATGAATACAAGCATTACCAAAGCTGCTCTCTCGATCTGAAAAGAGAAATCCCTTTCTTTGTTATTTCTTTATAAGAAATTTACAGCGACACATTGTTGGGAAAAATTCCCTTTGAAAAATAAATGCTACTTTAGATTTAGCAGTAAGATGCAGCTGGTGGTTTTTGTCTTTTGTATAAAACCCTTGTGAACATAAAAACATTTTAAAAGTGGAGGTGGGTAGGTGTGGTGTTGCTAGTCTGACTTTATGGTCACTTGCTAGTCTTTTTATATAAAATTGCCACTTCTCCGTGAAAATTTTGCTCCTATCTATATTTAGTGTTGCCCACTCAATGTTATTAGCAAGCACTGGTTATTGCTACATTTTAATTCCTGCCTAGGAGAGCCCGTACACTCCTCTAATGCCTGACAGATTAATTTGCTGCCTTAGCAAACCGCATAGAGTGGTCCAAATACACAGTGCAAAGTTTTCAGCAAGGCAAGAATGTATTATTAGTATCAGGTAATCTCCTGAAATTTAGCCATTTGGGGTTTTTGTCTTATTCTCAGATGGGAAAAAGTGACTAGCTTATCCAGGGAAATGTGTTCCATAGGTAGAAGGGCTCTGTGTTGTGGCAAAACCAGATTTTAGGCGATATGGCATACAGGGCTTTGGTGGGAATATTGTGTCGCTAATTCATCCTCTCTGTCTGGTTTGGCTGCCGTGCTCTTTTTCCTCAGGGGATGATTCAGAGCAGGGACCACAGCTGATTGCCAGGGTGTTCCCTTTGGCAGTGGCAGAGGAGTACATACTCTCCACGTCTAACCCATGTTGTACATTTGAGAGCTGTTGTCTATATTTCTACTGTAGGAGAATAAGCCATAACTGCCTAAGCACCACGCCAGTTTGGGTGGGCTTTAAGAAACGAGGGACTGTGGTGCACAGCCCGCTTCTCACACCTGCTGTGGAAAGCAGAGTGAAACCAAACTTTAAAATAGATTTGCATTGCCTCCATACTGTTAGTAACTGGCATGCTTTAGAGAGGATATAGAGGGTGTTCTTCAACCCATGCTTTTTGATCTGTATTCCTAGATGGCTAAGAAAGCGAGCATGGTGTCAGTAGGGCTAATGTCACAGTATCAGGTCTATGCATCCAAAAACACGGCAGACTGGCCGGGACTGAAAGCAGCTGATCAGAAAGGATGCAGCCCTGTAACTGCAGGATGGTGACACACGGGAACCTCTACACAGAGATTATTTTCTCCGTGTTCCTTCTCAGTTTTGTGAGTATATTTGGCCATGAAAAGCATTGTAACCTTTGAGAATGGAAGATACTAATGAAGTGGTATCTTTCAACACCACATCGATTTGCATGCTTAATTTAAATACTGCAGTTGCCTGGCCAGTGGCTTAATTAGTGTGGCATGAAATTAGCATGAAAGACTGCAAGTCCCAGCTGTAAAGCAATCCAATAAACAATCTTTTCCACAGGCACATTTTTGTTATAACTTTGAGAGGCTAAATTCTCAGCTAGCGTGAACCTGCATGACCCCCTGTTCCAGATGTGGTTTTACACCAGCTGAGAATCTGGCCCCAGTTTGCTTCCTGGCCTAATAGCGCCGCTTGGTAAAGAAGTGGTAACAGCCTTACATGTAGGCAAAACGTTAGGTCATAAGGTCTCAGAGGTCCTGGAGGAGAAAACACAGCCTTCCAAGCAGTTCAAAGGCTGGAGAAGTCAAAGCACGCTGACCCAACAGCACAATCTTGAAAATACAGTAACAAATAGGGGAGTAAACTAATAGCTTCATTCTGAATTGCTGAGCACAGGCAGATTTGGCCTCCATACCTGCAGAATAAGTTGTTAGCCAATGTGATTATCTTGGTGATAACACAGAAATCTGCCAGGGAACAGGTTGTGCCCGAACCACCACTCCAACCCTGACAGGTTCCCCCCAACACCTCTCCCCTCACATCCACACTTTCCTCCCCCTCTGTCTTTCCTGGGGTTGGTGCCTGTGAGGGGCACGGATAAGTGAACTCTCTGTATGACTCAAGAGAGTGTCACCAAGAGCCAGGATCTTCTCAAGGGACCAGCACCGGTGGCTTGCCAGAGCAGCTCCTGTCACTGATTTCAGGAGGATCCGCTGTTCCTCTCCAAGAAACACATTTTTAGCTCTCATGGTTGCAGGGGAAAAGCTTAAAACCTGAATTCCCAACAACTCAAAAAACAGGATAAATGAAAAGAATGCCATTTTTCAAGTCAAAGCTGCTTTGGTTTAACTTTCTAGCTTTCCCTCCAGCTGTGGCTGAACCCCAGGGCTGCTGCTCTCTGAACAAGAGGAAGCTGCTGGGGCCGGCGAGCGGAGCTGGGGCAAGCTGGGTCTCTCCTTCTCCTCTTCCCTCTGCTCACCCCACACTTGTGGGCAGGGGATGAGGTGAGATGCCCTCCAGCACCACCCCAGCATGTGGAAGCAGAGGATGGGAGGAGGCTTGATGCGGAGCTGTGCACACCGGCGTGACGGGGACCACACAAATGAGGCTGTGTGCTCTTGGCTGGACATCATCAGACAGGAGAATGTGCTGCTTCCCAGACGCACTTTTGTCTGTGGATAAGTAAGCCCAATGCCCGCTTTCAGAAGAGACTTTCAGATGTACCCCCGAAGAGGAAAAAGGAAGTTTTGAAAGGTGGGATCTGAGGAGAGGAAGTGACTCATGGGCTCAAAGAGAGATGGGCAGGGAGAGACAGCCGGCCGGGGCAGCAGAAGCGATCCCCAACTGTGCCGAGTCGTGGGAATGGGGACGAGGAAGGAGCCTGAGGGAGCCAAGCTTCAGGAACAGCTACAGTCCTACGCTTGCCTCCTGGGCGTAGGATTTTTAATGCATTCCCCCGTATCCAGCTCCTAGGCTTACCATCTGTGGAAGGTCTGGCTGTGCCATGCGTGTGGGTTTGGAGGTGGCTCCAGCTGCCCTCCCAGCCAGCAGAGCCCCGGTGGGCCCCGCAGGGTGCTGGCCACCCTGCCGAGAGCGCGGCACCCTGGCACGGCAGCCCTGCCTTCTCCAGCTGGTGGGCACACCATCGCCCGCCCCAGCGTTCCAGCCACGGCTGCAACCCTCCCTGGGATAGTCCGAGCGGGAGGAAGGGTGGCTGGAATTTGGGTGAAGAACAAGAGATTCATTTTACATTTTTACCTTCATTTTACACTTTGCAAATAGCTGTCTTTAAAGCAGTCAGAGCAGACATGGGCTGGGTTTTATAGGGGTTCATGAGAGGTGTGACATGAGAGTCATGTTTGGGACTTTTGCACTGGCCCCTTGCAGAGCTTCTTTGTCAGGGTGGACTTTTCTCCACCGATGGGATGCCCTTTTTTACGAGCCCTTTTCCTGCAGCCTCTTCTGCACCTTGTAATCTGTGTAGCCTCTGGTAGAATAAGCTTTCTCTCTTAATGAGGAAGCTCTAACAGTCAGGACTTTGTGAAAACTAGAGGAGGAATTTCCTGGCTTTCAAACAATTTCCCCCCTTAATTATGATGTTCTAATAATATAACTTTTTTTTTTTAATTAACTGATCTCTACTTGATCCCTCATGTGCAGAGTACTCAAATAATACACTGGCTGCAATTCTGTACTGTGTCTCCTAGAAAGGAAGTGAGGCCAGAGATAACACGATGCTTCCTTTTGTTCCTTTTATTTATTTACTATGTATTTCTCTGTAATGAGTTGTCCTATGGACCAAGTAAGGTTGCTCGGATGAGAGTGCTCATTTTGAATGTTGAATTAGGCCCTTTTTTGCTGAGATCAGTAGTGTTACAGGACTCACTCACCACTGCAGTGGAGATGTGCACTCCAAGAATATTACCAATCCAAGTTTTACTGGCTTCTGCTTTGTGGCATTGACTAGTCTATTTGTGATGTGTGTGTAAACAGAATTGCATATTGGTTAAGCACTTCAGGCGTTGTTTAAAGCATCTTCTTCCCCAGAGGACTACAGAGCTAGAACTGGGAAAGAACTATTTCCTCCATCGCTGAGGTCACAGGAGTGGAATTAAAACAAATGGTAACAGTTTGCTGTAAAAGCTGAAAATAATGCTCTACAATTACATGTGCAAAAGCTGTAGGTAATTATGTTCTCTGTGCACCACCAGAATCAAAGTGTCTCAAAGACACACAGCTTCTTGCAGACAGCCTCAGCCAGTTTTTAGTTGAAGCTGGATTTCAAAAATGTTGCAATTAAAACCTGTGACTATTCATCAAGGGAAAGACGTACGCAAGATGTCTTTTCTTCTATGCCCAGAAAAAGAGTAGTGTGTTTTAGAACCTTTTCCGAGAGTTAATAAGGGTTAAAATTCAGTTCTCGGCTACAGCAAATGGAGCTTATCTAATCTTCATTAATTTTACTTGGTTGTTTAAAGAAACAGTGTTTTCACGTCAGGTCTTGTTATCAGATCTTACCTTTTGTCCATCTTCCTCTTAGGCTTTTCTGTACTTTAAGCTTTTCATTTTTTCCCATATCTAGAAAACTAGAACTTGCATCCTGAAGATACTGACCTACGCAAGGGCAAACATTATATGTGGTGTGCTGTATCATCACACCAAATTTCTTGGGCTTTTCCTAGAATCTACTTTTGTTTTAGCCAGACCCTATCGAACTTCTGGAAGAACCATTATATCAGCTAATTACGGTAGGGAATCATGACTCATTCTTGATATTTTTAGCCTTTTTCTGGTAAAAGTGCATAATCATTTGGTCTGGTAAGTCTATTTGGACCAGCTGCACAGTTTCTTGCTTATTTTATATTCTAGTCTATGTAACACTTAGTTATATCGATCAGTGATGAAGTGACTGATAGACAAATTGGTAGCAAGTCATACAGTATGTTAGTCCAGAATTTGAAGTACTTCTCCATGATAGTCACTGCAATCACTAACATTTAAGGTGCGGACACTTGCAGGATCACCTCCATGCTTCATGACACCATGCTCCTCATTCTTTCATCCAAAGAATCAGCTTTTCCCCAGTGATAACCTTAGCCATCAGTACAGTGGTGTGAAGCAGCCCCTGAGGCCATCTTGTAAATAACATCTCTCATGTTTTCATGCACCTGATGGTGTTACACAGGTGAAACTGCAGAGCTCGAAAGCATGTTCCTATATTATTATGTATTGTATGGTATTTGCTGCCTACATCATTTTATCCTCACCTCTAACGTGTATCTTTTGGCATACAAGAACTATTATGAGTTGCATTAACAATTGTCAGGAACAAATTTAAAAGGCTCTTCTAATAGAACTCTATGTGTTTCAAGTGTTGCTGTCCGGAGCTTTCGCATCTATGTGGATCTTGGTGAATCAGCAATTAGCATATTTCTTTGAAACCCAAAGACAGCTTAGTTCTTACTCCATTTTTCCATTGCCAACCCCAACATGCCTTTACTTATATTTATGAGAGGTTATGGGCTCCCTCTGGTGGTTTTTGAAAACCAGAAAACCAGTAGAGGAACATAAATCACAAAAACAGTAGTTTTGTGCATAAGAAGTTGTTGATCGTTTGCAGAAGGCTGCATACCTAATTCTTCCTCTGTCTGTCACCACACTTGTTTTTAAGTTGAGCTAGTTTTTTTTATCGAGGCATTCTACTGTGGTGATGTGTCTTGAGAGAGGAGAAATGCGTATTGATATATCACAGAGCAATGAGGTAGATAATTCTGCTAAGGGGCTGTGCTCTCGTTAGTGGTTTCACCAGGAAAACCTGGATGTGTCTACTAGTTCTTCACCTCCTTCTTCTACTAGTTCTTCATCTCCTGCCTCCGATTTGAAATTACTCCATAGCTATTTAGGGTATAAAAATATTGTTAAATTATTTTTTTCTTGGTAGCTACCATGAAAATTAATGATAACATAAACGGGGAGTCAGACTCCACTCTTAAATAGCCATTTCCTCAATGTAGCATTTATACCTAGAGGCTGAAGGGGAAACAAAAAAAGAAAACATTGACGTCAACAACAAGTTTCTCTTTCTCCCCAGGCTCAAATACATGGATATGCCTTTTGCTGGTGAAAAGAGAATTTGTATAGGAATGTTCCGCATTAATTCACAGCTAATTACAAACATACAGAACATGCAAGGTGAAAATTGCTTCTAATCACGTTCTGCTTCTGCGGAAGTCGGCGCTAGCTTGCAGGCGGTCTGGCGGCGGGCTAGAATTTCAGTGCAGGCGAGTGCGTGGGGGCCAAAGCCTGAACTCTGCAGCCGGGATGCTGAGATGCCGGTTGCACATCTGCTGCGGGACTGCTGCGGGAGCGTTTGGGCAGCCAGGTGATGTTCTGAGCCCGGGAATGTCTCCCTGACAGTCCCCTCAGCCTTTACTATGATCGCTCCCCAGGTTTTTTTTCCCAGAGCAGCTGCGTGCCAATCTGGAGAGGAGAACAGGGAACTTCCTTTGATCTGCAGGAGTCCAGAGGCATCAGAATTAAACTTCCTATAGATTTTTCTGCCTTCCAAAGAAGAAAAGCTTTGTTTCTGTTGTGTTTGACAAAAACAGTAATTATAGGGAGGGCAAGAATGGGAGGAGAAGTAGAATTGAGAATGAGTTTTACCTGTGCAAAGGTATGTGGCTGTGTTCAAAATACCTCTGAATTACTGGAAATTTTTGGTTTTACTAACTTGATCCTTCTGTCCCATTTGATTAAAATTCAGGAAACAAATCAGTTGCATTAAAATAACATGACTTCCACCTTTTTTATTTTGATTGTATTAAGCAGATATTATTGGATAATTTGGCCACTGGCCATAGGAAATTGCCATTTAATTTAATATTAGAGTCAAATTTGGAGTTAGAAGAAGGCTCCAAATCAACCTATGTCTTGTCATAAGGGATGAGCCAAATCCTGGCTCTGTGACAAAAATGGCAATGCTCCCATTTTGTTCTGTGGAACCAAGATTTTTACCCAAATGACTTAACTAAAAATCTTATTAGATTTCCAAAATCTGTAGGTAGTTCAGGTGGCCCCCTGCTTCTGAGGGTAAGCGTTACAGGTGTTATGTGCATATTACAATTAGGAAACACGCCCTTTTTTTTTATTTAATAATAACTTTTACTCCACCTGAGGAATTTGTTCAATATTCAAAGTCTCCACCCTGAGTTCCAGCAAAGGGCTTAGTCCTGGAAGTTGCTGAACACTCTGGCTCCCATGCCACAAGGCACCTGGGCACGTCCTTAATCTTAAACATAGGTCTAATCCCCAGGACTTCACCAAATAGGAGCTAAAGAGCTCAGTACCCTGCAGATGCAGCCCCCAAACCTCCTCTCCATTGGTCTTCTGCAGAGCTTCCATAGTTTTGTTATAGTAATATGGTAAGAATTAAGCCAATGGCATTTAAGGTATTGTTTTAAAAATATTGCACAAAGATAATACATGCTATATCATACAGCAGATCAGTTTTCAAACTGGCAAAATGAAGTTTTCTGCAAGCTTCAGCTCCTTTGTTTTTTCGTACAATAGGGAACACTCCTGTAGCATCTTACGTGGTTTTGATTATAGCATTTGTGATTCTTTAAATATTTATTCTTCAGCAGTTAAGAAACTTGGTGAAGGGGAACTTTATAAACATGTATCATGGATCGAGCGTTCACGTGGAAAGGAAATGAGGCTGTCTTCCTATGGGGAAGAAGCACCTTTTCATAAAAGCTGTGGCTTCAATTCAGCAGAGCATCTTGAGTCAGGACAATGACTGAGCATACACCCAGCCTTACACACGTGTCCAAGTTCTGTAAAAGTTGTCCAGGCTCCCCAAAACATATAAATGCTGCCCTGAATTGGTGTCTAGTCCACTTAGCTGCCCCTGGATCACTTCAGCAATATTAGATGTGCCATTCGGCATCCACAGCATGCAGCTCGCCAGAAGACAGATGAGTAAACTCTCCTTTCACCACCTGAAGGATTTGTTTACTTTGCAGTGATTGGCAGTGGTGTCATGTGAAATACCACTGGGCAAATTCCATTTGATTAAGTAATTATCACATATGACCAAAAAATGTACCTTTATGTGCGAAAACGAATTAAAACTCCCCAAATTCCCTCCACTTCCTTCCTTGCTCTGTTAGTTGCTCTTTCATAGGCAAGTGACACAATTACTGACCTTAAGCTAAAAGGTTCCAGGGTAGGTATGGTACTTGGAACTTAAAATATTCCGTGCTGATTAAAATTTTTACACAGCTTATTTAAGACAGCTTCCCCGAGAAAAGGTGGAAAGTGCATTACTCGATGGACCCCAAGTCATTTTCAGCACATTAAATCCCACAGAATTTTTCCTAGGGAGGGGCTGGAACTGCAAGGATATTGTTTCTGCCTCCTAATGCAAATAACTAGGGTCTCTTTTGTGGCCCAGCTCTTCCAGGCTCTATCTGGGCAGAATTCCCAGTGACTTTAGGGCAATTAGGACTGTTAAAAAGACTCACAGGATGGCTTCCAGTTTCCCAAATGGGGAAAGACAATGAAAATGGTGTGGACCTTGTAAATAAATATGATCAATCAGGTAGAGGCACAGCTGTGATTTAAATGGGTGTCTGGGGGTGAGGGCAGTACAGCTAGTCACTACTGGCTGCTTGCTGTGACATGGGATCATGCCCACACTAACAGTGTGGTAAAATCATTATTAACGCTGCCTGCTCATATTGAGATGGACACACAGAGAAATCTTGGCCCTGCAGAGGCCGGTAGAAGACCCACCATCTCTTCCCCACTTCCACTCGTGGCTGCACTTGTTTTGTGTGCTCCTCTGCCAGTCACCCTCTGTAAAGCCAGCCGAGGTAGTATGTGGGTCCGGCAAGCGGGATGAGGGTCTCCTGTGATGCTGCAGTGCCACCCTCAGCTGACAGTCGCAAAATCAGTCGGGTAGAGTGAAATAGGAGGAAGTTTGTAGAGAAAGATTGGCTGGATTCTCTAGCTGGATTGGTCTTTCTCTTTAAGTTTCTTTCCTTTTTCATTTCGTTCAGGATGAAGGTCTGGCACAGCTCCTTCTGTCATCAACGGGAGCCCTTCCTCTGACTTGCAGAAAGAGAGGTAGTGTTGTCTTTTGTGCTTTTTAGTTTTTCACTTTCTGAAGTGCTTTGTCCAACTCAGGCCTCAGATACCTTCCAAATACCGCTTTGTCTGCAAAGGCTGTGCTAAAAGACAAGAGTTTCAGTCCTGATGCTGTGCGCATCTACTTGATTGGGCAATATTTCTGGATTCAGGGCAGATTCACTCTGAAAGTGGCATCACTTCACCTTGGTCAATATCTGTTGATGGTGTTACTCCAGACAAGCCTGACCTA
Organism: Alca torda; assembly: GCA_008658365.1. Taxonomy (NCBI): domain Eukaryota; kingdom Metazoa; phylum Chordata; class Aves; order Charadriiformes; family Alcidae; genus Alca; species Alca torda. The sequence goes on along the minus strand of CM018077.1, from coordinate 74,077,468 downwards.
TTGAAATGTAATGTTTCTCATACTAGTTTCCCAAACTAGCGAGGCTGTTGCTATTTCAGGTGGCTTAAAAATATGTGCACAGTTTGTACTTTGAATGTTTAATAAGCTTAAAACATGAAATATATAATGCAGCTTGAACTTTCTAGTGTTATTTCATCACCAAAAAAGCAAAGTCTTGAGGCTCAGCAATTGCCTTTGTCAGAATGTAAATTCCAGCATGTAATACCCAGGCTGTATGTTTCAGGAAATCAGTATTAACCTATTAGCATGCAGTTTTCCTTGGAGAAGAGCCATCTTCACACTGAGCCTGTATTCCTGCTTCAAACCTTCCTGTCACTGTTCCGTATCCACGACCCAGCCTAAGGCTGCCTTTGACGGTTCTCCAGCCATTTCCTGCATACTGCACTAGCACTAATTGAAAATTTGGGTGGCCTTGCTTATTTATTTTCCTGGAATGTAGTGGGTTATATTTTCATGGCACTTTCTCAGCAGTGCAACGTTTCAATTTCAAAACCGCTGCAATATGAGGAAAATACCCCCCAAAATTAAAAAAATAACAATAAAAACCAGCATACCTTTGATTAATTTTTACAGTAGTTCTTTTGTAAAAATATATAACGGAAAAAGAATTCAGTGTTGCTTTTGTCTCTCAAGATCAGAGGCAAGAGCAGCAATTCAAATACATGTACAAGATGATCACATGCAGACACAATGAGGCATGAAAGTTTAAATGTACAGATGCCGTTGAAATGAAAAGATAATATAACGTGTATTCTTTGCAAGCCTTGCAGAGTTCAATAGCTACATAATGTGTGTGGAGGGAAGCGAGAAGCAGCCCCCCTGCAATCTCTAGGAAAATTCCAGCTATGTCTGGATGTGCCATTGGCACTAGCGCCGTACTTTGCCTCCCTGGATTTCTGCAGGAAAGTAATTCCAGAGCAGCCAGGGGTTAGTGTGTCACCGTTACCTCTGTGCTTGGAGGTGCGTGCGCTTGGGTATGAGTGTTTGCATTAGATTTCAAGTTCTGATCAAATATTTTCCCCAATTCCCCCCCAAAAAAATTTCAAACCTAAATAATTTTTTTTCTCTTCTTGCCTAATTATTTTCTTTTATGGCAATTTTTTTTTGTGTGTGCAAAAATTAAAGGTTGGTGCAAGCAAGTCAACATCAACAAATAATATCCTGTTTGTTTTTTTCCTAATACACTAAGTGCAACTATTGAAGTCTTTTGGTAATCATATTTTGTTCCCCAGAATGCAGGCGTAAGGAAATGTTTAACAATAAATATGCCATTAAGATGCTGGTTTGTATCTCAGATATTAGTTGAAGGAAGAGTGAACTGAAGATGGAGTCTGTTTTTACCCACAGGCACACACCTTAAGGATTACCCAATTATTTGAATTTATAGATGTTTCAGAATAGAAACAAAACTGGTGGCCAAAAGAAAAAGAAATCTTAAAAAAGAACATGTCTGCTCCTATTTCTGAGTTTTCAGGATGCCATTTTGGGGTTTTACCTAGAACTCTGAAATTTGGAGACTTTTCAGTCAAGCACCAAACATTTTCTCGTAAATGAGTAATATAACAAAATTAGAAGGTTTTTTTTTTTCTTTGGTTTCTTGTGGAGTTTTGTTGTGTTTTGTTTTTTGTTTTGTTTTTGTTTTTTTTTTAAACAGAGACAGTTTCAAAGCAAAACATCAGCATTCCCCCATTTCCATTTCCTTCTTTGAAAAGTCTAGATCTCCCCACTGGGGAAGCTGAGATTTGGAGTGGGCCTCTCCAGCCTGTTCCAAATCCTTTTTCCAAACTCCCTCCCTACACATTTTCCAGAAAGAAGGTTGATTTTGGCAGTTAAAAAGTGCCCTAAGCTAAGGGCAGTGTAGCAATCGAACAAAGTGTATCTTGCATGTGCCTCGTTACGATTAACAGTGAATTCTGTCTCAGCTGGATGTTAAAAATTTCCTGAAGTGTAACACAAGTGATTAAACGAACACTTCCATTTGTATTTATGGCTGGTTAATTTTGCCTTGTAAATATGAGCAGTAATCAATTAAGAAAAATGGATTAAAATGGAAGAAGACGGCGCTCCCCCAGCACCATCTCTCTCCACTGAGGGTTTCTGCCCCTCGTTGAGGATGCAGCCACACCGTCAGCTCAGCGTTTGGCACAACTGAGGCATGGCATGGAGTGGGAGAGACTGTGTGGCGGGCACAATGGGTGCTTTTAAAAGTAGGTTTGCTGCCCGTAGAGGAAATTCTTGCTGTATAATCACCAGAGCCTAATCTGCTTTAGAAGATCCTTCCTCCAGGCTTGTTCCTTTACCGCCGGTGAAGACAGCACCAAGGGGTGTTGGGTTTCGGTGGTTATGCTCTGGAGGAGAGAGCAGATACTTTAGCTGCAGGTCGGATCTCTTACAATCCTGAACAACAAGTAGCGACTATCACATTTGCAAATGACAGTCAATGTACTAACTGCTCAAATTTTGATTTTGTATTTTCTTCTGCAAATAGTCCTTTAAAGAAAACACCGGGATTCCTGTTAGATCATGACTGATGTTGTCTTTAACTGCAGCTGATAGCTTCGGGAAATGGAAAAGGGAAATGGAAATCATTCTAGCCAGTTTTCGCATGCCATCTTTTTTTCTGTTGCTAGAAATACTTGCATAAGCCAAGAAATTGTCTAATCCTGCTGCTTGCGCATAACTGAATCATGACACATACCCTAAGTGGGCAAACGCAAGGGTATCAGCATAGAAGGCTAGCCAGTACGTAGCAAGAGCCAAATACAAGCCTGATCCTGACAGCAATACTTTCGGAGGGCTATAAGGCACCTTATGAACTTGCCTAGTACATCCTGCCTCTTAAGGAAGGACTGACTATAGCACCAGGAACAGCGTCGTTCCTGTAGGTGCTTTAGCTAGACAGTTCTTAAAGGCTTCCAGCGAAGGAGGTTCAGGCCATTTCCTAAGCAACCTATACCAGTATTTCCTTGTCCCCAGTGTTACAGTTTTTCCTAACGCCTCACTGGAATGCTCTTTGCTACAGTATCTCCTGTTTATTGCCCTGTCCCTCCCAAATACAGGAAACTGACCCTTAACCACTGCTGCGGGACTTCTATCAGGCGTTTAGGAGCAGAGGAATATTGCCCACGAGTTGGACTTGGATGTGCAATACACAATAAATAATAAACAACAAGTAGAACCGGGGCAGACTATTCATTATAACTGTATTCAGATATTGACCATAATGTCTATTTCAAGATGTGTGTCTCTAGATTTCGAAAGTGTGTTTGAGAGCAACGTGGCCCCTTTGAAAAAACAGCCCTGAGATCTGTGATGTGCTTGAGTAATTTTACTGCTATGACCAGTCCCGCTACCGCAATAGGGCAAGCCACACCAATAAAGTGAGTCAGGGTCTTAGCTGTGGGCAGAACGGGACTGGGGGTTGTATGAAGCTGAGGCCAACAGGCTACTTAATGTACGTGCTTAATTTTAAGTATTTGAGTTCAGTTCTTTTGGTAAAGTGAATAATAGACCTGAATGTGTTTTAAAGTTAATGGGAACGCATAAGTGCTTTCTTGGATCACAGCCAGGGTGCTCAGCACATTGCAGGGCTAAATACAGATTTAACAGTCTAAATTTAGGCCCCTATGTTTTAAAACACTGACCAACATTCTTTTCAGAAACTTCTGTGGAAATTGCTGTAGATCCGAAGTCAAGGCCAAACACCTTTCTCATGGAAATGTACTTCTGGGTCTAAGAATAAATGTCAGTAAGACTAGAACCGCAGTTCATTAAAATAAAATATTGCCCTGTATTTAATGGGTTTCAGATTAAGCTGTCTGATCTAGTACCTTTGATCGTACATTTAGGGCATAGGTCAAAATCTGCGTTTTAATGTTAATTGCTTGTCTGAAATATTAAAATAATTTTAGTCTCTAAAAGGAACTTCATAGTTATATCTAATTGATGTAAAATACAACCTCTTGCTAATAGCATACAATTGTGATACTAATTTGAACACAAACTAGCTAAAAAGTTATTTTTTGAAAGAACAATTACACTTGGCCCAGATTGCATAGTTTAACTGATCATTTTTTTGCCATTGTTTTTCCCTTTTCCCCAGCCCTATTTTGTAATTTTCTCTCCCTTTTTCACCATAGGAGGATGGGAGGAAGAAGAGAGGAAAGAAGAAGAGAGAGGCAGACAGGGAAACTTAGGAAAAAAAAATACAATCAAGAAGGGGTTTCGAAATAGATGTAATCTTTATTTGTAATATTAAACACAAAAACCCTGTAACATTTCCTTTAAAGTAAATGTGGGTTTGCAAGTATGTATGTACATGATACACTTACTGTGTTATCAGACCTGATTTTTTATTGTTATGCATCAATTTTCAAAAACCAGTCCCCATTGTATCACATATTGAACATTTGTAATGGCAAAATGGATCTGGCCCCGAAATGCAGGCAAACTAAAGCCATCTTCCTGCAAGAAATTGCGCATACGCATGAAATTGCAAGCGGATAGGCACTCTGGCAAGCAAACACTGGTAGTGGCAAAACCCAGTCGACCTTGGGCTGCTTGTCACATCTTCTCTCTACAGACCCGTGTCAGCAGAGCCACTGAATGGGGCAAGTGATGGAAACAATTTGATTCCACCAAAATGAGTCCAACTGTTAATCAAATAATTGTTCTTTGCTACTCAGGCTTATTTTCATTAGGATGCATCGGGAAGTGCTGACTGCTACCGGAGCAGGGGTACACTCGCTTCCAGTGGAGGGGAGCTGGGGTGTGTGGGCAGAGAAGACCTGTCCCATAGGCACAGTTCAATTCAGAACAGGAGATCTGATCCCTGCCCTCACTCAACACGATGTCAGAAGTCTATGAAGAAATATCTAATGGACAGCTTTTCCCTGCTCATTCCCAAAAGCACAGAAATTGAAGCAGTTGTGCCAGAGTTTGGTCTTGTGGAAAAGAGGGACGGAATTTTACCTGGAGTTTGAGGAACAAAAACTGAAGCGTTGGATTTTCTCCTTTGAGAAGAAATGTGGCATAATTTTAAGTTGGTTTAGGTTTCAACTTTTTCCTCCCCATCTATTGTTTTAAAATACATGCCGCAGATGAAGGTTAGTTCCAAGAAGTATTTAAACTGATGCAACTTGGTAGTGACACCCTTGACAGAGCTGTAGTATACAGCATTCAGTATTTTTAGCTGCACAAAGTAATTTAATAATTTGTTTCATTGGTGCTGTTTAGAGAAACAATGCCTCTGGGTCAGTAGTGCACAGATTCCTTGGATAGGCCTTGAAAGGGAAGAATTAGGGTGGTGTTAGCCAAGAAAGTAAAACAGTGAGAGAATTTTGTGTACTGTTGGAAATGGTTTAAAGTGAAAAAGACTATATTTTTTGTTTGATGTGGAAAAAGTGACTGTACTTGTTCTGGAAGAAAACTCAAAATATTGTGTGCATTAATTTATATGTTGTTTCTCTCGAAGCATACCAGAAATCATCTGGGGGAAAACAGTGATCAGTAAGTTGTTTCTTTCTCTCTCGCCTTTCAGCTAAGATAAATATATTTCACTCCATAACGAAGTTTTCTGGCTTAAGCTCCCAGATAATGGTCCAAGTGCTGACAGTGACAAAGAACTTATTTATGTACCTATTTGTTTAAAAAATAGAAGCATAAGATGTAAGTAGACCACTTCCTGGATGTTGGTTTCACAACACAGACCCAGGTGATTTTCAATTTAGGAGGAAGGAGAAAGCAGGTGGTCTTGGGTGCATTATACAACATGAGAAATCTGCTTGGAAATTGAAATATCTGTATAAATTTTTCATAAAATCTAGAGCAGCTGCTAGATGCCAACATCTACAGGAATGTTCCATCAATGGATCAGGAAAATAAAGGGAAGTGGAACCAAGGAGGTGAAGAAAGGTTGTGCAAGGATTATAGATTTGTTAGAGCAGGCCAGGATGGGTTGGGCTTCTTGGCTCTGCTCCTGGTTCTATTTCCACAGCTTTGGCAAGTTACTGATCTCCAGTTCAGAAGGCACTTCTCATGGGCATGGAAACAGCCCTCTTAATTTCAATCAATCAGGCTTACAGTTAAGTACACATAGAAAAAAAGGAGGAACTGGTGAGTTATAGATCAGGTAGCTTCAGTTTGTGGAAAAAATCAAGCAAACCATCTGTAAGCATTAGAAGACAGACAGACAAGTAACAACGAACATGGATTTGTCAAGAACAAATCCTGCTAAACCAATCTGATTTCCTTTTACAATAAGGTAACAGGTGTTATACAAAGGAGACAAGTATTAAAAAGTCGTGTATCTTCTTTTTAGTAAAGCTTTTGGCCATGTTTCTCAAGAATAAGCAAAGACAATATAGTCCAGATTGAAAATCCCATGGGGTCAGCAGGGGGGGCTGAGGAAGAGTTAGCAAAATGGGGCCACTATTTTGCTAAGAGATGTATCGAAAGAGGTTCCTCGAGGGTCTATCCTCTTATCTGATACTCCTTATAAAACATCTGAATCACAGAATAGCGACTAAGCTTGTTACATTTGGAGACGACATGAAGAAGAGAGCAGCTAAACGCGTGTTAGAGAACAGGATTAGAATTCAGAGGGATTTTGTCAAACTGGGGATTTTTATTTTTTTTTAAGAAAACCACAAAGGATAGTATTCAATAGGTGCAAATGTGGTCTATTAGACATAGTGTCATCGGTTCCCCAGATACAGGAAGGGGAAAAGTAAACAGGATTACAGTTGCATAGAAAAAATGTAGAGTGAATCACAGGCTAAACACGAGTCACCGCTGCTATGCTTTTGTAAAAAGGCAAATGCCATACGAGGGGGTAGGAACAGGAAGACAGGCTGCAAAATAGGCAAAGCAAGTATTTTGCTCTGCTAACCCAGGGTAGGATTTAAATTTTAGTTTTTCCTTTTTTAACATGTTTTTCACCTGGAACACGCTTGGCTTGAGGCACTGCACTTCCAGAACGACATTGAGTGACTGGAGAACAGTGCAGCGGAGATCAAGCTCGATCGCCAGTCCAGAAAGCATTAAATATCAGGATACTAATAGGACCATTTGGATTAATGAGGAAAAGAACACACAGGGGACAGAGCCTTTAAATATGTAAAAGGCTGCTACAGGGAAGAAGGAAACAGTCTGTTCTCCGGGCCCAGCAAAGACAGACCTTTCACTAATGGACTGAAATTGCAGTAGGGGATATGTTCAGAGTATACATTAGAAAAAAAGACCTTCAGTGATAAGGGTAGGGAAACACTGGGAAAGATTGCCTGGGGAGATGGCAAATGCACCACACTGGGAAGTCTTCAAGAATGAGATTGAAAAAACAGTTATGTTATAACAAAGGGGTAGTTGATCCTGCCTTGAGGCAAGGGAAAGGACAAGAAAGGGTGATTTCTTAAGGTCATTTTCATCCTTATGCTTCTTAGCTCTTTTCTGTTCCTTAGATTTCCCTGGTTATAATATTCACCTCACAAATTCAAACAGAAATAGGCAAAGGTCCGGTTTGGATGTCCACATGTCAAAAAAGTAAGGCGATAGCTGTAAGCTTAAAGGCATTCAGAAAAGAGAAGAGTTCTGGAAAGGCAGTTATACAGTGCAGAATCGAAAGTTTAATCCATACAGTTGATCAAGAGAAGGTGAAGGAGTAAATCTACTGTATTTTACAAACATCTTCAAAAGGAAGATATTTCTGTTAACAAGAAGCAGGCTTGCAATGGACAGATGCTGCAGCTAGATGAATTTACCTTTTCAAACAACATTTATATTTCTATCAGTTATTTTTTACATATTAGGGTAGCATGGTACATGTTAGGGTAACCACGGAGAAATCTTCAAAAGTGCAGTGATGGATTCACCATTTCTCCAGCTCATTAAAATAAAATGAGAACGCCTTTCTAAGAAACAACTACAGAAAGAGCTTGGTGTGGGAATGGCTGGAGGAAATTCTACAGCTTTCAATATTCAGGTTACACAAGATGATCATAATAATCTCACTTGGCTTTCAAATCTGTTTACCCAGCTTTGTAGAGAGATGTAATGTTTACAGATCACTGTCAAATCTGCATAAATGGATTAGAAAAAGGCATGAATGAGCAATTACTCTTGTGACCTCTGTGAGGTATAATACTTACTATTTACCAGGTCATTATATTACAACTTGTCATTTCTTTCCTCAGTTTTAACAGCATAGATTAATCTCTTTAACGGCATCTGGAGTTCCATGGAGTAATATATTTATATTAGCAGCATTATATATGACAGCAAATGTATACTATATATTATGGTATATACATTATAAGCTATATATATGATATATAATAACAGCGCTAGTTTTCCTCCTTTTGTTCTAAAGAGATGTGTGGGGCAGTGTTTCTTTTCTACAGTGGGTCAAATCTCCAGTCAGTCACCATCAGCTTTGTTCTGGAGTCACTGAAGGGGCAGGTGATGGTTACCACATGGTCACCGCATATCAGCTGGGAAAACCACCCACCGTAGATCCAGCAAAGTGCAGCACACAGGAAGGTCTTCATCGATAATGCTATCCAGGGCCCCCGCAAATCTGAAGAGTCCTGGATGCTGTTCTTGGCAGTTGAGGATTTTCCTATGCGCATGCCTGCGATGAACCTACATACGCCATTTATAAGGCTTCTGTTGTTGCAGAGTTTAGCCTGGTTGTGCTGTTCTGACAGGTTCCCCAGGACCAAGGTCTGGATAAAAACACTGCTGAGCAGCTCTTCAGAAACAGCAGGTTAAAATCTCTGAGCAGAGGGGCAAGGTGACATTTTCAGAAGCAAAAGGCCTTGCAGCTTTTTCTCTATTCAGCTAACACTGGGGGGGATTGTCTCTTCTCAAGTTCAGGCTCCCTCTTCTTAATGATTCCCCTCTTTAGGTTAGTTGCATTTACAACAGAGGTGAAGATGCAGCCCAGTCTGCAACGAAACTTCAGTGTGGCACTGAAGTGTGTCACTTGAACTAAATCTAAGTTCATGGTTGTTTATTACAAAATCTTCTGGGGAGACAGCTCCCTTTACGGACCCCCACTAAAGTCAAGGGGGTTTCTGGACACAGGTCCCCGCTCCCAAAGGGCATTGGGCAGGGCTGGGACAGGTACGTAGTGTGCTGGGTGGGGCCTTCTGTATCAACCAAACCTTTCAAATAGGGATTTTATTTGGCACATCCAGTGACAGGCATTTAATGAGAAAATGCAAACAAGCTGTCAGGGAGGAAAAACGTAATTTTGAAATGAGTGGCAAATAGTTACACTTTTTTTTTTTTTAATGTGATGCCAACCTTACTTTTCTCGGAGGACCGCAGAGCTCTCTTTCTGCATTGCGTACGTTATGGTTTGAGAAAAACCATAACTATTTATTGTCGTTTAGACAATTATTCTATCATCTGATGACCCCTCCCCACCCGGAAAGGAGAATCAGGGAAAGCAAGGAAACACAAAGGTTGAAATATAAATAGATTTAATAGGATAAGACTAAATAATTAACAATAATACTAAAGAACCAGTATCAATCCTGATACTAATATAAGATATACAAGAATTATACTCAGCCAATTCTATCAGCAGGAAGCTGTGCACTCCCAGCAGTGGACAGTGAATGTGGGACACTGCAAGCGCTATGACTTCGGGAGGAAGGGAAGGGCTCAGGGGCAAGAAGTTTCTCTGGACTACCGCCATCAAGGCAGAGAGAAACTACTCAGAAAACTTTCTAATTTATATTGAATGTGACGTTCGTGGTATGAAATAATCCCATTGGCCAGCCTGGGTCAAATGCCCAGGCCTCGCTTCTCCTCCTCCCTGCACCTGGCAAGGCTTGAAAACACGGAGACCTTGAATCCCACATAGCCGAGCTGGCTACAAAGTAAATATTTTCACAAATTCAGACACTAGAGTCTTCCAAAAGTGGAGTTTTGCACAGCATTAGAAGAGAAATTAGTCCTGTGTCGCTCAACCCGGGACAGGGTATTAGCAGAAAACTTGAGAGACGCTAGTAACGACTTTGGAGATAGAGATAAGATAGATACCGGACGCTTTCATTTTTCCCCAGAGAAATACCGTGCAATGTTTTACAGAGCCTTAAGCAAAGAGTCAGCAGAGCGCTGCTTATTCATGTGACTAGATACTACAGCCTGCTAATTTAACTTGGGCAGCTTTAACCTCTGGAAAAAAGTGAGGAAAATTTCTTGGCCAAAATGCTTTTTACAGTGCTTTGAGGTTTTATGAAAGGCAATTTGTTTTCCCACTAATGTCCCGGTTTAGGTCTGGTTTGGCAAAACTGAGCAATGGATTCTTCCTTCTGTGTTTTCTCCCTCATTGCTTTTCTTCTCCTCGCCATTAAGATTTTGTCTGAACTCGGCTTTCACAACTGAATTTTGAACAATCCAAAAATAAAAAAGGGGGGGGGGGGGGGGGGGGGGGAGATTTCGTGACCCTTTCCACACGGAAAAAGAGCCCGTGTTCAGGGGTGTCGCCCCCCCGGCCCCAGACAGCCAGCAGGTTTGGTCAGAAACATTTTCACGTTTTCACTTTTTCAGTGGAAAAAGGACGACAGATTTGCATTGCCGAGCCCTCCCCTCACACCACAGCAATGGGGGGAGGGAAGGGGGGTGTCCCCACGCTGCCCGCTGGGACCCCGACACCGCGCTCGGCGCCGGTTTTATTATAATTATTTATTATTGCCGTTGTCCTTTGCTGTCACCGCGGCTGTTACAATTTTATCCTCCTCTAGCTCCTCTTCCACCAGGGGTCCAACCCCCACCGCCTCAACCACCGCCCCCTCAGGGACAAGATGGAGGGAGGGCGCGCGAGGCAGCGCGAGGGCGGTGCCGGTACGGGGGCGGGGCTCGGCGGCGAGCGGGAGCGGCTTTCTCCCCCCGCCCTCCGCTCGATCGTTCCGCGCTCCATCGATTTACCTCGGTCAGCGGCTGGAGGCGCCTGCGCCCGCCGGACGCGGAGGCGCTGCCGGGAGCGGAGCTGCCCGAGGTGCCGGATACGAAACGCGGCGGCGGCGGCCGGTGAGTGACAGTCTCTGGCCTCCCGCCCCGCTCTTCCTCTGCCGGGCAGCTCCGGCTCCTTCCCCCCACCTCTCTTCGGCCTCCCCCTCGCCACCTTCTTCCTCGAGTCGAGCGTCGAGCCCCCCCCCCCCCCCCCCTCGCCCGCCGGGCGGGGTTGAGTGTCGCGTCCTAGGCCCCGCCTCAGTCCCGGAGCGGGGAGGGGGGTCGGGGGAAGCGGGGACGGAACTGTCGTTAACGGCCGTTGGGCCGCGGTGGCGCCTCCTCAGCCCCCCTGAAGGCACCTGCTGGCCCCGCCGAGGGAGCGGGGGACGGGTCGCCGCCCGCCCCCCGCTCGTCTTTTTCCTCCCTTAGCCCCCTGACAGGAGCCGGGGCACCGCCTGTGAGACTTCCCCCCGCCCTGCCCCGAGGGGGACACAGTGTCCTGCCGGCGGGTGGGTGTTTTCTGGGCGGCCGGTGTCTGTGAGAGGTAGCCCTCCTCAGGGTTGGGGGGGTTGGTCCCCTCAAGGCAGCGGGCAGGGCAGCAGTTTTAGTAGGTTTTGCCTTTATTTCTCATGACTGACAGCTCCCGGCGGCCGCTGGGTTATACGATGAAACGAGTCTGGTCTGGGGCTTTCTTGAATCATTCAGTGAAGTGTTTGGGTGAGCTGGGTGGGGGAGTAGAGGAAATTAGCTGGGGAGAGGTGAGGTCTGAGCTCTGAAGAGCTGGTTATTTACAGATTTTTATAACATCGTATTCAGTGGTATTGTAAAGTTTCAGAAATAACCCCCCAAAATGAGTGCGTACTTAGGCAGGTACAGTAAGAAAGCATCATAGCAAGGGATGTGGAACAAATCAAAATAACATATAGTGGTTGGGAGATGATTGCTTTCATTGATGTCTAACTAGAGGTGTTAGACTTTCTCTGTGACTTTTTTTTTTTTTTTTTTTTTCTTCCCACTCTTTACTCAGTTCTACATTTCTCCCTCACTTGGATTGCATTGCGGTCCAGGAGGGTTGTGAGCTGGGTGACCAAACGTCTTTCTTCCTTGCCTCTTCAGTGTCTTAATTAGGAACCTGAAAAGGATCTCTTATCGAGGGGAGTAGATGTCTGATAATGGGGATGATCCTATTTCCAAAATGGAGTTTCCCGTTCTGTACAGTTTTACTGGTTTTCAAAATAGCGTTCCTTCTATACTGTCAGCTTTTCCTTCTCCCCGCGCCCCGCCCCCCCCCCCCCCCCCCCCCCGGCTTTTTCTATTTCCTGCAGTTTGATTGCTCATTGTGGATTAACAGTTTCTAGCCATACACTCAAAAGCTTTGAATTGTAAGCCAGTGAGGTATTAAGCCATTTTGCCTCTGACAGAGTATCAGATTAAATCTAAACTATAAATATTCATTCTTAAAAGTTTAGTTTAAAATCGTAATCTTGCTTCAACTTTCCAGGCTTTCTGATCATTCTTAAAATAAGTAATCAGCCTCTTTTCTTCTTTAGTGTTTTGTGTGCATTTCATTACTGTAAATGTTGTTTTGTTTTTATTTTTGGTAAAGTTGTCAAAACAGTTAAAGGACTTCTGTTTGTTTGGGTTTTTTTAATGTAAACTGCAAATAAACTTGTGGTTTAGGCAAACAGGTCTGTTTTCTTGCTTTACCTTTTGTTCACCTGAAGAAGAAAAGCTCTGTAGTTTTTGCTTCCCTATTTCTATAGTATCTATCACAGCTTGCGTTGACCCTGCAAGAAGGAGCAAAAGGCACGGCCTGCTGCTGATTTCTTTCTCATGGATAGCTTAGTTTACAGTTTTTGTGATTTATACCCACCCTCAGACAACGATGTCTTTACTTAGATGTGATTTCTGGTGTCTTAAACATCATTTAAAACAGGATGCAATGATTTTCAGTATACTGGTATGACTTATTTCAGTGAAAATACCATTAATTTACATTGTAGTGGTAAGGGTTTTTTCCTGTATGGAAAATGTAACTTTTCTTAGTGTATGTCAGAGGTGAAACTATTTAATTAAAAGCATATTACCAATCAAACTTGTGATTTTTTTTTTTTAAACAAAATGTAAAGTTGTCTTGTGTTTTCATGGCCTTCATTCAATAAATTACAATATTTTTACAGACTTGATATTTGGGTGGTTTTTTTTATCCTGTAATTGCTTTATCAGATATTAGTGCTAGATAGTTATTGTCTAGTCTGAGTTAGTGGACATTTTTAGAATTAATTTGAAAAACCCTTAAAGTTCTAAGTCATTAACTTAAAAAAAAAAAACCAAAACCTTTAAAGTAAAATATTCAACACCTTGCCCTTTGAGCAATGCATATTGTTGTGTGGAGAAACAGTTTCATCTTCAGTACAAAATGTACTGTTCACTAAGTATTTTTGAATTTGTAGTATTCAGATTATTATCTTTTTTGAGTCGTAGGATTTCTTGTCAATATGATCAGAGTTTTTTTTTTGCTAGGTGTTGACAGCATTTGAGGCAAAAAAGAACAATAAAGATGTTAAAATATGTAATCCTCCAATTGTTTTCCCGAGGTCCTATTAAAAAGAAACTATCCACTGATACAGTCCGTTCTTTATTATGCTACTCCTCCCAGTGAAGCTGGACTAAAGCAAAATAAGTGGGTTGACTAGAAAGGCAGAGGCCACTGACCTCTTTTAGCGATGAAAACTTTGAGATACGATATGTTAAGCCATACTTAATCAATTTATTTCACTGACTGATATGTTTAGCTGTAAATCCAGTAAGTCTTAAGCACTGTACTTGAAACTAAACATCGGTTTTGAGTTATTTTAATTCTGTTTATTCTCTGCTTTTCTGCTTTCCTACTTCACTTAAAAAAAAAAAAAAAGAGAAAAGGAAAAAGTTATACCTCAATAGGATGTTAACAGAAGACTGAGTATAAAAGGTGTTCTTAAAAACATGGATTGTAACAGCTGTTGAAAGTATCCATGAAATAATCTACAGTTACAGTTCTGTAGTCCAGGACAAAACAGCCTGTGAAGCACAGACAGACACGTATTTTGAATTGCTGTATATCACTACGTAGTTATGCAAACAGGCACAGAAAGTCTTCCACAGGAGAAACCAGTAGTACTTCATTTTACAATGAAGAACCGGCAAATAATACTCGGAAGACTGTACATGTTACAGTGAATTTATTTTCTATGTGACTTTTTCAGTAAGAATGGAATCTGCTGTGGTACTTAAAAGTACGCTAAAGGTTCAAAATCTGAAAACTGCTAAATTAATATCTTTTAGCAGAAGTCAGACATTAGCTCTTCAGCTTAACTTAGACCTTCTCTCTTGGACCACCTACATTCTGTAAATCTGTGCTGTGCAACATTGTCTTTCAGATTACTTTTCCCAGGGGAGAAATACAGTGCTTGGTAATGGGGGAAATCTTGTTTGTAAAAGTGCTTGTAGGATGAGGGATGATTAAACAGCACGTGCATAGTGTGGTCACGTCAGATTTATGTCTCATCTTTTTGTGCTGAATATGAAAGCAAAGGTCTGTGTTTACAGCTTGCGAAGTATCAGTTTAAAAATAAAGATGATTAAAAATTTTTGTACCTTAACCTGAAAATTATTTTCTAGAATCCCTGTCAGTATTTCAGTTCAAAAGTAGTCAGATTGCTCTCCTAATGTCAAAAGTTAAAGGAAAAGGGAAGGACAGAAGAGAGAACTCATTTTTGTGATCTCCTGGGTGGGGGGAAAAAAAAAAAGGGACCTGAAGCAATTTTCCCAGAAACTGAGTAATGAGAGAAATGCCTGAAAATAAGGATAATCGTGTGATTGGTGTGTTATGCGCTTTGCATAGGGAAAGGTAAGCTGAGTATTTAATATTTTAAATAACTTTAAGTCAAACATCTCCCCTCCCTCCTATGGAGAAATTGATTGTAACTGTACTTTTTATATTATTGTGGAAGTACTTAGTGCTTTTTCTTCAAAAGGAAATTGGTCTTTCTAGCCTTTTTTTTGACAACAGTTGTTCTTAATTAATCTGCAGACAGTGTGTTCAGCATTTTCAGTAGAAAATACTGTGATTGCACTCAGTGATGGGTGTGAAAGTCTGTGTTTCCTTTCTAATTTTGTTTGGTTTGTTTTTAAGGAAAACAAAATTTTTGAGACACCAAGCCCTGGTTTTCTCTTGACCTTAAGAGAACTACAGATTCCCAGATTTTTAGTTTAATTCCCTAAGGCAGACCTTAGGCTATATTGTGCAGAAGCCAGTGGGGACTCAGGCAGTGTAACAGTGTCTGTGGATCAGATTACAACAAAAGTTGCCGATTTTTAGGTATATTTAGACTTGTGTTTTTTCCTTCGCTTTGTGCATAACCCAAAAGCAATCTACCCTGTATTTGGAAGTTCATCAAAAAGCCTATAGTAGTTAAAGATTTAGGGCTACACTGAGCAAAAGTTCCTTTTCAAGTGCCCGCTTTTGTACTGAGGACAAACTAAACTGATTTTTTGAGATAATCCAATCCTACAATGTCCCAATTAAAAAAGCAATGACTTCAAATTTTCTAGTTAAGAATTCTGTGAGTCTTGTGATGCTTCGAATCTCACTGTGGTTTTAACATGTGTACATTGCTTTTTGCTGGAAAAGTGAACGTTAAATTTTTGGCCAAAAGTTAAGGAGCTATGTATATAGCTAATGGATTTTTCTTATGTTTCCTTTTCATCAGCGTAGAAGGCAGGGGAACTTCTGTTTCTCACAAGACAACTTTACTACTCTGAAAGCATGATAGTTCCGTACAGCAGAGGGGATTTTAGGTGGATGAGTGGAAATGAAGGCTGAGAGTACGTAAGGCAGAGGCAGGCTGAAATATGTCAGAAACATACCTGTGCGTGCAGGCTCTCAGTGAAATACTTGAGCGTGTGTTTGACCAAGTGAATAGAGAAAGATGCTATAGCGTTTGGCTTGAGTACTTCCCTGCGCAGAGGCCACAAAGAGGTGTTTGGGAGAGAACATGAAGAATACAGGAATCTCAGTAACACAAATGCACGTCTCATCTTTTAAATATTTTTGAAAGAAAAGGAACTGCCAAAAGAAGTCACACGGCAAATGTTAATTTTAGTGTTGATATCCTACCTACAAGCACCCAAGTTGAAACTTAACCATGTGAACTGTGTAATTACAGTGGTTATATAGTGTTTTTATAAAGAATATTGTGTATAGTTACAGGACTTAGAAAAAAATCTGTGGTGTCTTGTTTCTTTTCTCTAGAAAAAAAAATCCTACCCCATTGGGATTGATTTAGTTTATTTTTCTGAACTTCTGGATCTTTATGAATGCATTTGCATAAACATATTTGAAAGTTTTTGATGCTTGAAGTATTGTTTTTGAATTTCTGCCTGTGAATAGCATAAGATAGAGGGATGATGAAGGTATTAAGATTCTTTAACATTTTCCTAATAACTGAAATAATGCACAGAAAATTATGAGTAACTTTAGAACAAAAGAAGGATGAATCGTTTAACTGGAGGGCAGTAAAGGGAATGACTTCTAGATAAAGCAAACTTTGCTGTATGTTGGAGGTAGAAGCAGATGTAGGAAAGCATGTGCTTTGTGAGAATTTAGAAATTAATGGGAGATTTATGGCCATCTGTGATATGGTTTTGTGTAAAGCTGAGTTGGCTTTTTTCTATATATATATGTTTATATATAGATGTTTAAGGCTTTTATTCACAACATTGCTAGATTATAGTGATGTGTCACGTAATAAATACAGAAGCTTTTAACCAAGTAGATGACTTAATTTCTGGGGAGTTGTAATGCAATTTGTAATGAAAATAGCGGAAATTTTGGGGAGAAACATCTGTGTTCAGACTTTCTTAAATTCCATTTTCTTCTACGCTATTGCCCTTTTCTAGCCAATTCAGTATGACCAGAACAGACATTCAGAAAACTTAAATTGGTTTGACTTGAGTTTTGGTGCTGTAAAATTGAATATACTAGCAAAAGTGTTCATTCAAGAACTGGTATAAACCAGCATGTAGACCTAATTAATAAATTGGGGGAATAATTTATTTTCAGTGTGAAGTTGTGGAACTTTAAAGCTAACTTTTTTGAAAATGTATTTGGTAAAGTGAGATATTTTTAGGGATTTTTTTCTTAAGGTTTTGCCCAACAAAAACATCCTACTTCAAGTTTATAGGGCTATTACTGACATTTGGATTATTGTAGTATTGATGGTTTTGTTTAATAATGGCACTTGGAGATTGTCAATTAGGTAAATAGATGTTGAGCTGAGGTGAAAATGGGACTGTGGTTCTGGGCTGTTCAGGCTGTGTGCGTGGGTTAAATTAAATTCGTGTGCTGGTGAGTTTGATGGAGGAGGTATGTGTGTTCGTGGCAGAGGAGCAGAGGGAAGGGCATCTTTTTTTAAAGTAGGCTGACTAAAATAGATTTTAAAATTCTTCAAACTTTTTATTCGGCTTTTTCTGTTTGAACAGGTGGTATAATTGGCAGATTAAATAATTTGCTGAACTGAGAGAAAGAATTCCCCCCTTCCCCCCATTTTAAAACCTCTGTTCATCTACGTTATAGATTAATGTTCTTTTTAATCTATTTTTAGAGGTTTCCTATTTTTACTTCTTGCTGATGGGTCACAAAGTCAGTGTTATATGTAGGCTCATTAATTTCCTTCAGGTTGTTTATGGTGTAAGATACTAATGAAGAAAACTTCATTTTATAATGGAATGTTTGTGGAAAAATGTGACATTTTGATGTTGTAATGGCATTTGTGCGGTGAATTGTTCTTTGTGGGGAAGCTCTCCTCTCCCCAGATAAATAACATGTCAAAATTCCTGATGTAAAAATGCATCAATATATAGGAATGCTGTACATCATAACTGATAAGATGCTGTCATTTAATATGTACAAGGAAATGGATTTATACTAGTCTAGATTATTTTCTTTGACGTGTGATAGATAGAAGGTTAATTGATGTTAAATGGATGCTTTGTTAGCCCTTCATCAGCTACTAAACTGGTACTGGAGGAGTGCAAATCATTACTACAAAAGGCCAAGACCAGTATGTTTTCTTAGTGAGGTTTATATGTCTTTTTTTATCCCTCCCTTCTTTCCCTCCTTCCCAACCACACAAAACATAACCAGCTGTAGTGATAGGAGGAGAGAGCAAGCAGCTTTTCTAAACACACACACTCGCACTCCTGCCCCCCTTTTTCCTCCCCGTACCTCAGCAGAGTGACAGCTTCGAGATGTTGCGTGCAAGGGAGTTCAGCTGGTGCTGTGTGGTCTGGGTGTGTGGTCTCCAGCTCAACCGAGAGGCTGCTAACAGGGTGGATGAGAGAGAGAGAGAGACCAACACTGTTTACTTTAATTTATTTCGGATGCCGGAACTGTGCCCGGAGTTTCTCCTGAGCCGGGTTCCGCAGTTAGCGGTGTCAATCCCTCCCAGCTGCAGCCCAGGCTGCCACAGGCGCTCAACTCCTCTGCCCAGGGGCTCGCCCAGCATCTGCCTGGGGTCCGGCCTTTTAATCCCTCGTGACTCAGAAATGTTAATGGCATTGCTGAGGGCTGTGATTATTTTGCTTTTGCTCTGGCAAGATATATAGCCAGGAAGATGTACCTTGCTGGGTTAAGGAAAGCAGGACCTCTGAGATACTGAGGAAAACTGTGAGCATGATGATTGTGAAATCAAAACTGCTGCCCTTATTCCTTGGCTACCCTAAAACTAAAATCTCTAGTACACCCTTCGTGACCGATTGGACTATTCGTGAGCCCTTTTATAAAGAGAAGGGTATTGTATTATGTCACTTAATACTCCAAATCTTTTATTTTTTTGTCATTTGCCCTCTCCGTCGCAAAACTTGCACATCTTCCCAAATTGAAACTGATTTTGGCATGTAACGTTGTCCTGTAGGTTAACATGTTTGTCAGTGTTAATATTGGCTTGAATCAACATGCCGGATATGACAGGGCAAGACAAATGAGGCTTTGTTTTTCCTATGTGACGGTGAAATTACCCCTTTTTTTATGTTTGTTCATCTTTTCATTATAAGTAGCTTAGTGGTGTTTTGAAGAGTTTTTTTCCCCCCTAAATGTAAGATTCGTGAGCACTTCTTGTTTAAATTGACAAGTCTTCTTTTATTATTTAAATAAACATGCATAGATTCTTAATATCACTTGGAATTTCAGCATTGTTTAGCTTATTCACTTCCCAGTCTTTTCTGGCAGGCTTGCAGGAATGGACTTTGTATTATTAATGCAGTGTTGAAGGCTGTGGAAATTCTAGGGCACTGAAGATCTCCAGAGGGGTTAATAAATGTCAGTTATTTTCACAGTGCTGCTTTTTGGATGCTTTTAAATCTTGGTTTATGTAGATTGTCCGTCTGAATTTATATTGTTGGGAAGATAAAGCACAGAAAAGGTTGCAATAGTGTTTTTCATCATTTTGTAATGGTTTTGAGTACAAATGTGTAGGAAACTTTTTGCTTTGTTGTCTTTCTTGGGGTCATTTGCTATGTCCCTTCACTGACTCTGTCGTAGTGTATTGTACTTGGGGGAATCTGGATTTTCTAGTGAAAATAATTTATTAGATTTATTTAGTAGAAGCACAAGTTTGTGTAGTTTAAGGTGAAAAGGCCATCACATAGGTTCTTGAATCTGAGTATTTATTGCTTGTTTAAAAAAGGGCTCTTTGTAAATCTGTTCATTTGGAAAGCATTGAGTGCTGTGATGTTAGTGCGGTAAGAGTACCTCACCTACTGGTTTCAGGTTGGTTTGTTTTTTAAAAAGTAAACAACAATATCTGAGGCGTACTGTGATTTGAACGTGGGTGATGCTCTGGTCATTCCCCCTGTTCCTGCCTCAAAATTTTTAAAATTGTATTCTGTCACATACATATGAGTGAGAACAAATAAATATTTGATACCTGAAGACTTGAATGCTTGCTTGTATCTTAGACTTTCTCAGCAATGACAAATTGGCATTTTTCTTTCCTCCCTTCTTGACAGCTTAGATTCCCTTTGCTAGATGACCATGGCACTTGCGTTGACCTTGAGTCTGTCTTCCTCTGAGAGTCTTTTAAGTTCAGTGTCTGTGACAAAGTACCACTGAAAACTTTAACGTAACTGGATTTTCAGTCACTGGAACTAATTTGCTATGTTGTTTTAGAAGTCAGAAACTCCTTTTTAAAACATTTCAACTGTTAATTTTTCCACTGGTGAAATTTGTAAGGTGTACCTGATTGTTGATTGTTACTCATCTTCCAAAGTTCCGTGCTTTCGTGATGTTTG
Source organism: Alca torda (assembly GCA_008658365.1). Lineage (NCBI taxonomy): Eukaryota > Metazoa > Chordata > Aves > Charadriiformes > Alcidae > Alca > Alca torda. Next base: position 74,057,158 of record CM018077.1, on the reverse strand, counting down.
TAGTTTTCCTTTGGGATTTGAACTTACCATCCCATTTAATATCCTTAAATCCTGAATTTCTGTTGTTCACTTATTTCGTATTTTCTAGAGTAGCATGCAGTACTCTGCTTTACGGAACAGATGTGGTAGCTGTTGGCATTTTACTTCATGTGTGTTTTTGCTCTGCTTGCCATTGAAAATTGAAAGGGGAAACCTATTTAAGGACTCTTGCTTTAAACCAACTGAAGGTTTACAAGAGTCAAAAAAGCAACTAGACTTGTGTTTTCCTTTATGTTGGGCCATATTTCTTTTCTTCATTGTTTGTTTTTAAAGTGGCTTTTCTTAGGATAAAGAGTGAAGATGCCACCTCTTTAGCAAGCTTGTAATGCTCAGAATTGTTTGGATTTTTATTTTTTTTTTAACCAAACCTTTGTGAGAGGACAGTTTATTTGAGAAGCTCATGTAAAGATGAAGATGATGTTTATGAAAGGCATTTTTTCAAGATGGCTGTGTAGTAGGTGGTCTTTGCAGAGGCTTTCTAACTCCTTGCACTTTCATAACAAGAATTATGACAGAATAATAGAATAATATGGGCAAGATCATGGGAGCAGTCAAACAGATGTCATCCATGCTAAACTGTTGGGGAGATATTCTGAGGAAATGAAGTTTTTTTTAAAAAAAAGGGGGGGGAGTAAGGACGGAAAGAGAGCTCTGTTAGCATAGAAGATTGTCCATTGCAAAAAAAAATAGTCGTCTTAACACTTCTTCAGTGAGCCTGGTTCCTCAGAGGAAATATCTTGTATAGAAAACCATCTTTATGCAATCTGCCCTAGTCTGTGTAAGAAGCAGTCTTTCAGTAAGAGGGCTCCTTTTAATATTATTAGTTATTTACATAATACATATTTGTAAATAACAGGACTTCTATTTAGGGCAATGTATAGAATTGCAACAAAAGCTCTTAATTAGATGATTGTATCTTTTAATGAAAGGAAAAAGTAATTATTTTTTTCAGCTTTGCTTAAATATTTAAAAAAAAAATTAGAAACTTACTTTTGGGCCACAGTAGTATACTTGCTAGGCTTCCCAATAAGCTGTTCAGTTATTTTAACTATTGACATGTTTGTCATGAAGGAGAGGAAATATTATAAATGAATTGAAGGCTCCCAAGCATTTATTTGATATCTGTAGTAAAGACAGATTCCATAGACTTCCTTTACTTACTCTTTGAAATAAAAGAAACCAATTGCTGTTTAAAAATAATAATAACAGAGCGTTTCAGTGCTGTAGTGCTTTTGTAATGTGTTGAGATTTACTGTGGTATTCTCATTCCAGTGAGGTATTTTAAAGCAATTCTGCAGTAAGTATGGAAATACTTTAGAAGAAATATTAGACCTCAGGAGGCTCAGCATTTTTATTACTTTATTTAGCTCATCACAAAGAGGGATCTAGTGCCAATTTCTGAAATCCAGAAAAATATGTTGTAATATTACTTTTGAGTTTTGGTATTGATTCAAGACAATTACCTGTGTGCCTAGGTATTTTGAGAGAAACAATGGCTACAATTCAAGGGAACCATAACTTTTTTTTTGGGGGGGGGCGGGAATGAACCAAATTATATGGAAGGAGCTTCTATTTTACTTGTTCTCCTTAGTATTTCTTCCTCTCCGTATGACTGAGTTCCTGAAGGTGGCTTACATCTGCGTTACTGATTAACATTGTATATAAATCTTTACAAAAATTGCTCAAAAGTAAAAGAGGTGTGTTATGTTGTCTTACTGGTATCTAGACACATGCTGCTTCCTGCAGAAGGTGGCTCAGTGTGAATGTGGGGACGTAACCCCACTGTTTCTTTACAGCTGTTGTATGTCTTTGAGCTCTGCTGAGGATCTATGAGAAAAGCTACAAAGACTACTAGATAAGATCATGAGGCATAGATGCAGTTTGTCCTCGCTTTAGATAAACTTAGGCACCTGGTTCTTCTCTAGCATCCTCTTTCGTCAAATTCTGAGAGGTCTGAACTTCTGTGCATATGTGTCTTGCAATTGTGCAGGAATAAACAAGACTCTCCCTGCAATTTTGGATTCTGATTGCTCCAGGTAGTTTTAAGTTTAACAGTGGGAACTGGGAAGCTTGTTTTTCTTTTGCTGTCTGTTGTTTTGTCAGGCAATGCTGTGATAACGTAGCTTTGAATACAGTGCGGATAAGAGCTGGGCAAGCCTTGTGACTCCAGCACTAGGGATCTTGACAGAAGACCCGGTCTATCGCTTTCACTTGTAGCGAGGAAGTGGATCAACAGTAGTGCAGGTGGGATATCTGGAGAAGAAGGCTTGGGGTAAGGAACAGGAGGTAACACAGAGGAGTTACCAAGGTGTCTGGATTTGAAAGGAGAATTGGGATATTAACACCCCTCTCCCTCCCTGCTTGTATTTATGGATAAGAAGTCAGAGGGGAAAATCGGCAGGATGGGGTAGGAAATAGTTGATCTGCAAGACTAGGACCTGGCCTCAGTTTTGAAGCAAGGCAGAGACTGTCTGTCTCTGTGTGAGGAGGGGAAAAAGCAGTTCTGGAAAAGAAATAGGAGTGGGGCAAGAGGGAGGGTACTCTGCCTGCCAGAGCACAACCTTCTCTTCCAATGCTGGAGATGACTGGCATCTGATTTCTTTGTAATCTGCTGATACAGCCCTCCTCTCCTTCAGTGCTGTTCTACCCACACTGCATCTGTAGACTGCATCTGTTGACTACTTACTTTGGTAGCCTCATGTTGGGTTCATGTAAAAGGTTCCAGTATTTTACGTACACACTTATAAGACCATCCATATGATAGAATATAACTTAATTCCTTTTTCGTCAGTTTGTTGTTTGCAAAAAATCTGGGAAATTAATGTTTTATTAAAAACATAATGTAATTTTTAATGTTGTGAAGTCAACCAGTCAAGAAATATTATAAGGTTTGCCAGTTAAAAACACAGAACTAAAACAAAACACCTTAGTTCCAGCCATATGTTTTGTGTGTTATCATGGGCTTTTACCAGATTTTCTTCATGTACTGGACACAGCTCACATACTGCAATTTACTATGTTCTTGTTTGTTCAACAGGAATCTGCATCTCTTTATTAATTGCACACTCTTCAAAAGTAGTCTGAAGTTCTCTCAAGACCTTAATAGTTCTGTGGTGTTCAGAGTATCTAAAGGCCTCTTCCATATTAATGAATTTGTCTTCAAAATAGCTGTTGTGATGTGTGATAGCATTCTTGTTTCAAATATGTGAAAATGAGAAACAGACACTTAAGATTGAATCTGTTCATAGGTTTGAGGTGGTTATTTAGGACCTGAATATTTCTGAGCACTGTGCAGCATTCCTTATGTTCAGAGTACATTTCACACTCACTTTGGGTGTGGCTGTGGGCTCTGAAGTTGGACACCCAGAAACTGAGAAGAAAAAAATGTAACTGTAAACTTTTATTATAAGTGACCTGCTATGCATCTGTAGTATAGGTAGAGATAGGATCCTGTTCTGGGGGCAGCATTTGATTACTTTCACCAGGAGATCTTCCTCCTTATTCCTGCCTTTCTGATTTCTGACTTCATTGTGTGTTAGAACTTCAGAATACGAAGAAAGAAACCAGTCAGTGGGAACTTCTTGGATCCTCATGACCAATCTATCTGGTAAGATTGGAAAATTTGAGGAAGTCGAGTAGAAGTGTGGTGTGTGATGGTACAATGAATGTATTTTGTATATGCAGAAGCGACTGAAACAAAGGTAGCTTACTTAATTCTGGTATTTCCTAACTGCAGGTGCTTGGAAACTGTAACTTTACTGCAGTTTATTGTTAGGAATAATTTACAGAGGTTCTAGGTTTCACGGACTTGACTATTTGCAAGTAAAAATGGAAAATATATCTTGATCTTTATGAAGCTTGGCTTATATTCCACATGTTTTTTACCAACCTGAACTTTAAAAATTGTGTACGCTAAAGTGTTCTATATGTGTACCTGAGTTTTTTGAATACTGACCTGTTTCTTCATTCCTGGATTTCCTTAGAAATAAAAACATTTCTTCCTATAGTTTATTTTTGGTTCTTACCTTTCCAATGCGGATGAATTCCAATTAGAAGCTGACCATAGCTAACTTTACAAAGTTCCAGAATACCAAATTAAAATTTTTTTACTAGGAATTTTAAGGATGTTGTTGTGTCTTAGTAGAAAAATTTAGGAGTCATGAAATGGAATGAGTGATGCAAAATTACTGTGGAATTCCATAAAAGAAACTTTTGTTTGTCTTACGACTTCTGTAGGACCTGCGTACCTATGTGCAGGCTCTCTATGTTTAGTAAGTGTCGTAAACGTGGAGAAGTTGGTGGGACCTAATGTGCTTCAGGTTATGCTCATCTGCTTCTTATAGCTGCAGAGCTGCTCAAAGGAAACTGCTAATAAGCCATAGGAATTTGTAGTCGGTTGCATTGTCAATAAATGTATGCTGTATAACATGCATACCGTATTGATGTTGGTATTACAGAGCTAATTAAACTGGTTTGAGTTGACTCTTAATTTCAGGTGTGAAGGAAGAATCTTCTGGAAATGCTTCTTTGGTAATTTTATGTAGGTTTTTGTTGCTCTGTGGGGATAGTATTAGTTTTGTTGATGTTCTCTGCTACTGTAGTGTCTGTAAGTAATATTTTAATTTTCCCAGTTTCTGTAAATGTTGATGCTTTATACAAATAAGTGCTCGAAGCTTCTTCCTGTGGGACTGTCCATGCCAATAAGTCTAATTTTGATGGGGAAGTCATCCGAATATGTAATCATAGTCTGTTACTTAGCTTAGCAATTCTGAATATTCTAAGGAATACAATAGTAACTTTCTAATAGAGGATTGAATAGGCTCATTTGAATTCTGACATAAGTGATTTGAAGTGTGTCTATATAGTTTCATTAAGCATTTTTAGGCATTAATATTTTTCTGAATATACTTTTTCTTTACAGTTCAGAACTAGAGCTATACTTCATTTAAAAAAAAAAAAGGAAGTGCAAAGAAGGCATAGGTATTCTTTATTGTTTTATAATTATGTCAAAAAAGGCTTTGAGACTGGTGTTCCATATTTACATTTATGTTTATCTACCATTATAGAAGAACTGCCTAAAGGGTTTTTAATAATTTTTTACATAATATAATTATTGTTTTTAAATCACTGTTTCTTGCTGAACAGATAAAAGCAACTCAGTTTTCAGTAACTGAGTAGACATCATGTCTCGAGCACGGCAGCCTCCACTTGTAACTGGCATCTCTCCCAATGAAGGCATCTCGTGGACAAAAGTGACGATCCGAGGAGAAAATCTGGGGACTGGCCCTACAGATCTCATAGGTAAGTTGAAAAAAAAACAAACCCAAAAACTTCTGTTGAGACTGTAGAGTGTCACATTTGGGATATAATCAGAGATAATTTTTTTGCACAGTAAAACCTACGTTGCATGGTATGAGGAATCCCTTTTCACAAATATGCACCTGAATCCATAAATTCAGGGATGCTGCCAGATGTGTAACTAATCAGAATGGCCATTTTTCTAGATGAACCTCAGCCTGACTCAACATCCTGTGCTGAATACTAAGAATGAATGCCTGTGGGAGTGTACTAGAAGAAGATAGATTTAGCAAGATGCTCCTTTGCTGGTTTCCCAGGCATTGAGAATTTCAGCATGGAAACTTTCCTATCAGAAGCATTTCCAATATGTTGAGAAAGTCACTGAGTGTTGTTGTTCCTTGAATTAGTGTGAAAGTCAGTTTGTGTATCTGCAACAGTTATGGCAAAGCGAGTTCAGTGATCTAGCCACACATTTTGTGAAGAACCATTTCCTTCTTTCCTGTTTTTAACATGGTAATTTCCTTTGAATCACCATAGGTCTTGCACTGAAAGACGGAACAAGCAGTTTTCTGTGATCCTCCTAACTATACATACCTTGATCATCGCTGCTCTGTTGCTTCGTTTCCAGGCTGAAAAGTCCTAGCGTATTTAAATTTCCTGCATGTATCTTTGACTCCTCTTGTTGCTCTTCAGTGAATCTCTTCTGGTTTCACTAGCAATCATGGGTGAAACATCGTCTTGGTTACATGCAGTGTTCAGGATGTGAATGCACTGTGACATAATACTGTACTCTCACTTTTGTTTTGTATTTCTTCCATAGGGTTCTGTTTCCCGTATAACTCCAACTAAGCATCAAACTAATGTTTTTTGTTGTTCTGCCTATTATAGTCCCGTGATTTAATGCCCGAGGGTTATTAGTCAGTTTGAGCCTGTCATCTGTAAATTTAATCTTTTTCCTGTGTGTATCATGTCTTTGTTCATTGAATTTCAGCTGCTGCTTTGTAGCATCTACATTATAGTGCATTTACTCAATCTCATAAGGTCTGCTCTGCGTTTTTTCTAGTTGTTACGGTCTTTACATTGTTGATAAATTAGTATCATCAGCAAACTTTGTAACCTCTTTATCTTCTCATTTATGAATATATTGAACATAAGTGATCCCAGCACATACCCTATGGTAACTTCCCTCAGTGAAAACACACCATTTACTGCAACCCTGTTTCTATCTTAATGAGCTCTTTAGCCATTTGAGGATCATATCCTATAGCTGCTTCATTTTCTTAAGGCTTTTGAGAAGGACTTTGTAAAGTCTTCTGGAAATCCAAGTTAGCTATAGCTACTGGGATTTCCCTTATTTCTTTTGTAAGTTAAGCATGTGTATACTTCAGTATTCACGTTAGAGACAATTTATCTAACTTGTTGTGGAATCATGACTCCTCTGAAGTCCATTGGAATTTTGTTTGGCTTTGCTAGAAACAATATTTCATTTCATGGCTGTAAACCAAGATTTCCAAATTCCATTCTTGGCCACCATAATGAACTTTATGGCCAATCATAAGCTACTGCAATTTTCCCCTTCACTTCAGTTTGCTGACTCTCAAAAGGGGAAGTAGTATTTTCCTGAGCTGCGAGACAAGGTTGCAGTACAGTAATGAATCTCTATTGAGAAATAATCAAATAACTGATGGTGTTAGAGGTGAGTATATTTCTGTGTATTTGTGTGGTTGATGTATTCCAATAACCTCATTAGTTCATTGGTACAATCTTCTTAGAAGTGATCAGTGCTAAATCTTGGAAGGAAGGCATCTCCTGAACTGTGCCTCAGTATTACAGCTGACTAACCGCTAGAATTTTTTCTCGTAATTTTTTTCAGAGTAACTCTGGTAACACATAGCCGCTAGTAATCTCATGTTTTGAGGTAAAAATAAAAAAAATAAGTAATGCATTGCCTTATTTTTTTTTCCTTAGCTCAATTCTCAGCTTTCTCCAATAAATGAGTAAAGCCCCAGACATGTAAAGATTTCTTCTCATGGTTAAATTAAGCATGTAAATATTCCCTGTGACATGAATGGAAACACTTGCAAAAGTGAGCCTTTGTAGGCATGAGATTTAAGCAAGTTTGAGTGAGGGTTTTATAAAGTTTATGATCTGCTATTTGAGATGCATTACAGTAAAATGAAAAGCAAGAAAATTTTATATATATATATATACACAAACAGAATATCAAATAATAGAAGAATATGCCTTTTTGTTTCATTTAAGAGAGACCCTTCTAATAATCTCTTTGTATCTTTATAACCGAATAAACTTTTTATTTGTAACTCTATAGCTTATGGTACACAAAGTCAAATCCAGGAGATACCTGTAATGTTTATGCTCTGAAGGCTTAGTTTTGTCTTTTAAGACATTTGCAGTTGTATTTTGTAGGCATTGTAAAATTGTGAATATATAAGCTTAACCAAAATTGGAAAGTCTCAATGAGAGAACTACTTGAAAGGCACATACAAGCTAGAACACAAGTCTGATGTCTCAAAGATCTTTATACCACGCAACAGACTAAAATGAAACTTTATTTAACGGGAAATTTTCTCTTTTTGGAGGAAAAAACAGTTGTATCTGCACTGTCAAAAGGTCTCCCCCAACACACCTTTGATTTAGAAATTGTCCTGTGCCATTACTATATTTAGCGTGTATAAAATGGTATATAGGCATATAAAATGTTAACAGAGACTTACTTTCTTTTGCATTTTTGAAGTACAGACAAAGACTGTTTCCCTCCATTTCAGAAGTGTTGGGTCTTGTTCTCTTGAGAGCTTTAGCAGTCTCTAATGAGTAGAAAATAATTGATACAAGGATCTTCAGAACAGTTTTTCAAAAACGTTTACCTTATTAAATTGCTATAGCTCAGATACTGACTTTAAAGTGTTACTTAATTTAAGCATGGATTCAGATATTTGAAATTCTAGGGTGAAAACCTCTTTAAGAATGGTTCATACAAATTCTTTCAGTTAGTCTTTGTCCCTACCGCAATCTTTTTTCCTTCAGAGAAGTTACTAGCATAAAACCAGAAAAGAAGTAATCATAACCTAAGGTTAAAACCTATGCATCATAAATGTGTGGGTTTTTTCTTCCCCTCTGAAAAATTAGAACTGGCCTGATTAAAATGTTGCAAATAAATAACAAGCAAAATATTTTTTTTTTTATTTTAATGTGCTTTTTTTATGGGGGTTTTCTATTTTGCCCCACCACCACCACCATTCAGGCATCTTTTAAGAAACAAATCTACTGTCCTTACTCAAGCGAAATTACTTTCATTTGTAATAAGAGTCAGTGCCTTTTTGTTTTTTATTTTTTTGTTTTCGTTTTCAAAATAGTATTTGGCAGGGAGTAAGGCATTTTTACGTCTGACAACCCAACCATGAAAACTGCCAAATTTGTCTGCTCTGTAATGTCAGAGACTTAAATTGTGAGAAAAAGTAAATTTGAAGCTTTGGTACTGAGCCACATATGCTGACCCTTTTCTGTCTGTAAGTATTTTTTTAAATTGGTCAGAGCTTTCTAGGAACTAAAAACAAAAGCCAAGCCAACAGGGAAGGAACTGCCAGGCTTCACTAATTTATCCTCCAGTACAGCCAACACACTAGTACGGCCTTGTCCTTTTGGACATAAGGCAAAGTATTTCTAGGTAAGGGTGTTATTTAAGAAGAACCTAACGATGATGTTCTCCAAACTGGTACTATAGAAATTAGGATCTTGCCAGTTCTTCAGTACAGCAATACTCCAATTAGGCATATGGAAACTGTTGTTCTAGAGCTGAGAAAACAATCCATCTATTCAAGCACCCAGAGTCCCCATCTGACCAGAATCAATCAGATTGATCGGTCAGGTTGGTCAGCTGGTCAGACTGATTTGATGTGAAGCCCTAGGAAGCCTCGGACCTTATATTAAGGTGTACCTCGAGACCCCCGCTATGATGGAGAGACCTTATAGCAGCCTTCCAGTACCTAAAGGGGGCCTACAAGAAAGGTGGGGAGGGATATTTATCAGGAAGTGTATTGGTAGGATGAGGGGTAACGGTTTCAAACTGAAAGAAGGCAGATTTTAATTAGATATTAGGAAGAAATTCTTTATTCTGAGGTGGTGAGACACTGGAACAGATTGCCCAGAGAAGTTACGGATGCCCCATCCCTGGAAGTTTTAAAGGCCAGGTTGGATGGGGCTTTGAGCAGCCTGGTCTAGTGGGAGGTGTCCCTGGCCATAGCAGGGGGGTTGGAACTCAATGATCTTGAAGGTCCCTATCAACTCTAACCATTCTATGATTCTGTGATTTTTATTTCATAGTTTGTCATTTGTACTTCTGTTATGAGAAAGTTTAGAAGAGGAAGTAGGTGAACGTTACATGACTGTTCTTTCATACTGTTCTTTCATACAACAAGGGCAGTTTATTCAGCAGAATCACAGTCCTGCATCATGGTTTTTGTACAGAAGAGATTGGGACAGAATATTTGTCAATTAATACTTTTATGACCAAAAAAACCCCTCTGTGTCCACAAAAGTACTACTAAACAATAAGGTTGAAGAAACATTGTTCACTTTTAATATTTTGCAGAGTTTCTTTCTTTTTTTTTTTCCTGCTGTGCAAAGTAATATGGAGTGGACTTATAAAAGATTTTTTGCATACGGTTTTGATGGAAGTTTCATGTAAGTACAATACTGAACAGCAGTTCTCTAGTGTCTTGCAAACAAATGATCTATTGTACAACATGAAGTAAAAGTTGCAGTAGCCTGTAACTGGTGGAAGAGATTAAAATAAGCTTCAAGCAGTACTGTGTGTGTCTCGTGAAGTGTCACTAGAACAAAAGACCTGAAGTCACCTAGGAAACATCTGAAAAATGTATTTGTGATTCTTTCACTGTAGTTGGCTGTAAGGGACTGGAGAAGGGTCATATATTTATGTAAAATATATGAAGCATCATAAATGTATTTGCATTACAGAACTTCAAAAGATACTTCTATTCACAGTAGGGTATTTATTTTTTTCTTTTTCCCAGGTTTAACAATCTGTGGGCACAACTGTCTGCTGACTGCTGAATGGATGTCTGCCAGTAAAATTGTGTGTCGAGTTGGACAGGCTAAAAATGACAAAGGAGACATTATTGTTACTACGAAGTCTGGTGGCAAAGGAACTTCAACAGTTTCCTTCAAGCTGCTTAAACCTGAAAAAATAGGTATTTTTCTTGTTCGAATTCACATCTGTTTTCTTTGCTAAACAAATGTATGACTGAGTGCCTCTTTTAAATAAAACGTACGTTTGAAATGGATCTACCTCAGGACAATCTTCAGTTGTCTAGAAAAAGCAAAGTATATCAATAAAATGGGCAAATATATACATAGATAAACTCATGGTATATGTGAAATTAATCCTCCTATCTCAATATCCTGATAAAACCCTCAATGACTAATGAAAAGTAGTCCTTTATATATATATTTTTCTGTAAGAGTAACACTAAACTTCTAAAATTTAAAAAAATTTCATAACAGATCCAGTAATCACTCTTGAGTGTACTAGATAAATACAAAATATAAACCAGCTCATGAGCTTTACACCTAAATCCTGAGCTGACAGTCCTTTAAAGAAAGTTGAGTCCTCAGTACTGTTTCTTATTTGTAATTCAAACCATCCTGCAAGCCAGAAAGTCTGAAGTATTTCTCATGAGATGCCTAACGGTTGAAATGATGTTGCCAAGCAGTCTAGGACCTCTGATTAATCTAGAATCCAGTCTAAATACCCTCTGGATTGAAAATGTTTCTTTCAGAACACCTCACTGCTGAAGTTGGATAGTTATCTTTTCTAACATAGGGGTTCCGACAAGAAATGTTTTCGGCTTTCTTTCTCTGAGGTTCAGTGACGGTTAAATAACACAATTTCTCCCACGCTGTACTAAGATCTTAATAACAGAAAGGTAAATCAAGTGTAAATGTTACACAGTGAAGCTTTTGGTGATTGATGTTTTAAAAAACGGGTAAGTGTGGGGATGGGGTAACTTCTGGTGTTGAGTATCTGATGAGCATGTTAAAGAAGGGCATGGCCAAAAGTATGGCTGGCTGCATTTTTTGCTGAGGGCTGAGATCTATTGTGCCTCACCTTTATCCATTTTCTGTGCTAAAGCTTTGGAAACAAAGTCAGTCCTGTGTCCTTTGAGTCCTCCATCTTGGTATGTGGCCAAAGTTCACTTCTTTTTTTGGTTAGTGAGTGGCACAGAAAAGGGATCTTCTCTAAAATATGCAGATAAGAAGACCTCCAGGTAATTGCTCATTTTGAAAATAGTAGATTAGAAGGTTTGGACAGGTACCAAAATACTTGGAGGAATGAAAAATACTAGTACTCTGTGATCAGGAAAATGCTCTTAACGTACACGAAACTTTGCACTTTGTAAGAAGGTAATGTTTGATGCCCAGCCACGAATACCTTTTCAGCAGCTATAATAAAATAATTTAGCATAATTGCATGCAGGTTGTTTTGCCATGTATCTTCCAATATATTACCTAGGCATGCATTTTATATTTGTTAGGATTTTTCAAATTAATTCAGTATGTTAGAAGCTGATGGTGCTCGACCGTCCTTGTTGTTTTAAGGATCTGCACTTTGTTTTTTCTAGGTATCTTGGATCAGTCTGCTGTCTGGGTGGATGAAATGAACTATTATGACATGCGCACTGATAGGAACAAAGGGATTCCCCCCTTGTCCCTACGTCCAGCTAATCCGCTTGGTATTGAGATAGACAAGTGAGTACCAAATGCCTTTAATCCACTTTTTTTAGTGGTTTTCTCTATATGTGCCTTTGTGAATTCCAGAAAAGTTTAATGGTTTACAAGGCAGGGAAAGATTTAAAACTACATACGTGTATTAGCTGTCGGTATGCTATTTGGTAATCAAAAGAGTTGTTGGTGCACGTTTTATCCTGCTTCATAATCCTCACTTTTGGATCATCAATTAGAACTGTAGATAATCTAAAAGCCTGATATATTGAACGCCAGTGATGATTAGATTTTGAGGACTGGTAAATAACCTAAGGCTTTGGATTTATACATTGTAGTTATGGAATACTTACTGTTGCATTTGAGTTTCCTGGGGCTTTTAAGGATGTTTAGATTACTATCTGTTGCCAAAATTGCACTGTAAAATGTGATTTATTATACCACATCAACTAGTTTATTTTATTGAAATATTAATACTGTTTTCCAACCCACAGACTTCTTTACTTTCCTTCATAAGTATGGTGGAATTTATGACATTTTTTTCTGAAATAGAAACTTTATAGGGAGCGATAAATGGAATTAGAGGGCTTTAAATGGGACGCTCTTAGAGCTCCAAACCTGCCCAACTCCTAGTAGTAGCATCAGGAATAATATTTCTCTTGATCAAGATACCAGCTCTACCAAAACCAAAGGCTATTTAAAATTAAACTATTACCAGAGTGTTCATCTGCTGAGTAGTCTGTGAGGGGGAGTGCATAGGAGAAAATCTGCAGTGTCCATTGTTACATTGTTCTGATGGGGAAACTGCAATTTCCTACAATCTGTATGGCACTTCTAGTGGGTCCGTCATCAGCTTCCAGCCTCTGGCTGTACATTTCTTTACTAGTTTGAAGATGTGTTTTTCTTTCTTTTCAAAGTACTAACCCATTTTTTTGTAATAAGCTGAAGATTTTGTCTCTTTCTAAGTATTTTTCTCTAGCCTCTGACATAACTTCTGACAGGTACTTCTTTCATCTTACCCAGTTTTCCAAGCCTGTTAAAATGCAGACTCTAGGACTGCGGAAAGTATTCCAGTGTCTTACTAGAAAAATTCCCATCTCTCCTGCGTCCCCTGTTTATGAATTAAAAAAATCATAATAATACTTTTTACCACAGTGCTGCACTGGTAACTATCAGTGAGTGGCTTTTTAACTGATTCTCTTGAGTTGATACTTTTGCTGCTGGCAAGATTGCTCATTATTCTGTAGGGATGGCCTAGCTATATCTTTTTGCATTTGACCATGTTCCTCTAATTGTTGCTTCCTTGACAAGTTTGTCATCTCAGTCCAGATGACAGTCTTCCTTCTTAATGTTTTTATCAACTACTTATAGCTCTATCACCAATTTTTTTTTTATTGTTGGTGATGATGCAAATACTGATGAAGGTAATGTGGGCTTTAAAACTTTACCTACAGATGTTCTCAGGTTTGCTTTTTGTGGTTAGTTCTTTAATCCATGTGATGTATTCTATTGGCATTGCATAAAACTAAATTTTCAATCTTATAGTAGCAAGTCTCCGTTAAAATGATGGTATATTAATTTTGTCTGGTTACTTTTTTCAATGAAGCACTTAATCTCAAAGCTCACGTAATATGTTCTCAAACATTGTAAGAAAAAGTTGTGACTGGCTGACATCAAAACTAATTTTCTCTGCTTTAATTCTGAATTTGTTGAACAGTGCAACAACTTTTCCAACAGTGAAGATAGCTAGTTCTATTGCATAGTCCTCTATCCATAGGTTCCTCACAATATTTCTTTCAGTAAATACAATAGTTATGACACAGTTACTTTTAATTTATTCTTATTTTAACAAAACTTCTAATATAGTATTTGACTTCATAACGAAAATTGATAGTTCTTACAGTTAAGACAGAGTCTATGTGCTAGGTTAAAAATTATCTTCTAGAAACCTAAACAGCATTAGTTTAGGATTTGTTTAATTTAGTCTCATCTGTTTGGATGTTTGTTAAATAGCAAACCAATGATATTATATTTTAAATGTTTCATCTGAAAGCGTTAGAAAATATCATGTTAACGAAACCTCAGATTTTGAGTGAAAAAGAAATGTCAGAAATATGTAAATACAGATAGGAAATAACTTTTGTGAGTGAAAAACAGGGAAATCTTTGGGCAAACATAATATCAAGGCTAGTTCATTGATCTCCAAGTTCACCTCAAAGTTCATTGGAGGTGAAGCATGAAGGTTAAGGCAGGCACTGGTTCTTGAAAATGATCAGTTTGAGAGAAGGAACACGCGTCAATATAACAAGTAATAATGTGGAGGGGAAAAGCCTGGTCTGCCCTCATGTTACAGGGGACACATGGTGTTAGTAGTTGTGACTGTAGATAGAACATTCTATGTTTTATGAAAAAGTGCCTCCCCAATAGAGAAGCTTTCATAATTTGATTGAAAAACTGGAGCAATGTGATGTTTAGTTTTATAAAATGTTCTCTAATACAATATAGTTCAAACTCACGTGTTTGCAAATACTTGATGTACGGGATGGGTGAGTGATGAGAAGTTGTACAAGGTAGTGAAAAAAAGGCAATTATAAATTATGAAAGGGAGTGGATAAGCATTAGCATTAGCCATTATTAATCGTGGGAATAATTTGTCACTAGAAGTGATAAAAATTGTTAGAATTTTTGTTAAAATAAAAGAATACCTAATATGGCGAAGAATGGATAGAAGGAGGTGGCACTCTGCAGCATAAGGGGTCTCTCCTTTGTTAAAACCTTTGGCTTTAAACTATTTTTAAATGTGTGCAAATTGGGATGCAGTTTAATTTTGAAGCTGAAGCACTCATCATTTGTCTGTCTGTGGTGGGATTTATCACCCTTGCAGCCTGATGGCTGATAAGGAAGGGAAAAAAGTGCCTTGTGTTGGTTATGCAAATAGTGGTAAACAAAAGAAATATTTAAAGAGAGGACCAGGGAGAAAAACAGTGAAAAACAGATGTGAGAAAAGAGGATAGGAATAAGCTAGATGGGAGCACACTGAAGAGAAGGCAGTAAGTGGATAGACTACAGACTGGAAGAGAGAAAGAAATCCTCCCTCTAGAAAGTGGTTGTCAGTCATCAGCAAATGATACAGGAAAGAGAATCTACAGCATGCAAAAGACTTAGATTGCCAGTCTGTTGTGATATTTTTTATTTATTTTTTTTTAATATGGGTTATGTTTAGTTCTAAAAGTTCCTTTTGTGGCTTTTTTAAACATTGTTTGTGGTACTTTGTCTAATTAAAATGTGCGTAAAAACTAATCATAGCTTTTGAATTATTCAGGTGGATACTTTCAAGGTATTACAAATGAGACGTTGTTATACTAGGGAAAAGATCCTGTAAGTAATGAACAGAAGTACTTTAGTACAGCATTTTATTAAACTATTAGGCAAGCATAGGGACAAAAAAAAATATTTATTCTGACTCAGCAGACTTACTGGAGATTGGAGTTTAATTGGGAGTGACTGGGATTTAAATGAACAAAAGGTTTGAACTGTGAATTAAGGGAAATAGGTAACAGTGGGTCTAACACATTCTGTTAATAATTATAATACTGCCTGTAGATACATTGTAGGAGTAATATAGATACTCAAAATATGCACTGGAATTCTCTTTTCATATTCAAATGTTGCAAGGATGCAAAGTAAGAACTATGGATATACACTCATCCTCCTGGTTGTTGTGGTTTGTTTTTTTTTATAGTCAAGATATTTTAAATGTTATATGTATACGCAATGCTCAAGCCACCATCTTTTAGCCTGCAAGTTTATCAAGTAATAAGTATACATAATTTCTGGCTGATAAGTTCTTCATATTTTCCAAGCATTAGTTGCTGTTCTTGTGCCATACAACTAAGAAAGAATCTCAGTTGCTAAATAACAGTCATTTATGTTGTAATGAAACTTGAATTTGCTGGTTATTTTTTTTCAGTGGTGGTCCTTAAAAGTCACAAATGTATTCGTAGAAGAGTGTTTGCACATATTTGTTCTCCTGCCTTGCTAACAGTTGTTTGTTCATCTTTTAGAACACAGAACTGATCCAATTAGATGAGTTTTTTTAACATTGCTATCACTTAGTGCATATTGTGTGTATACTATGAAGTATTTCATTTACAACAGAAAATAGGTATTTAAAATATTTAATCTTTGAGTTCTAGTTTTTTAATTTTCAGAATGGAGTAAAGACTGATAAAAAGCTTTAGTTTTCTATCACCATCTTTTTATGCTGGCTTTAAGTGCAAAGCAGGTCTGTGCCACCTTCCTCCCTAAGGAATGTTCCTGGCTGTGGTGTTATGCAGTTGTAGCCAGAAACCCTTACAGAAAGCTTAAATAGCTTGCAGCAAGAAAAGAGCGTACTGAGTAGTCGCCTCAGTCTGAGAAATGTGGAAACTTGGTATGAAAATGCCAACATTAACAGCAGTGATGCAGTACTTGGGTTGGTTTTAGCAGTTTAGAGTTGTTACAAGAGCAGGTTGATAGGTTATGGCCTACCAACATAGGATTGTTTAGAATTTTAAACAGTTCTGGGAGAGAATACGTGATGCCTGTTTCATAAAGGCACTGGTTGAAATCTGTTGGTGGGAATTTAGATCTACGTAACATTCACGAATGAACTGCTTGTTCAGATGTACCATGTACTTTTCTCTCCTGCTTGTCAAGTCCTTGTTTAATCAAAGGTTCCCGACCTCCTCTGCCTACTTTGTCAGACTAAGAAAATCTGTTCTCTGCAAAGCAGTAACAGCAGTCAGACCTAGTGGTGGTTAGAAAATTTTTGAATAGTGTTTGTTGTTTTGCATGTAGCAGAGGTCATTATGGTGGATCCATCTCGTACATGAAAGCAAATGCTGACATGCAAAGTACATTCCACATACTTCTGTATCCACCCACTCAATACAGATGCTTCCCTCTTCCCACGCCAGCTTCCAAAACAGATCATCTGAGAGGAAGGAACAGATGATCTAACGCTGCCACCTAACGGTAAATCTCAGCTTGCTACCATGAGATAGGAAGAGACGTTCTGGAGGCTTTGATACTTATTTAAGTGGCCCATATGGAAATGCAGTCAGTGTCATCCTTGAATGTAATGGGCTTGTGGAAACTTCTCTCACAGAGATGCATATGGAAAAACTGTGGAATCTGCGGGAGAGAAATGCAGTATATAGTAGTATATAGTTGTAGTGCTATGACGTTAAAAAATATAGTAAGGCTTATTGTAAGGCTGATGCATCAGTTGCAGCTACCAGCCTATAATCTCTTAGTAGATTTCTCTTATCACATTCTTCAGTTTCTCAAATACGGTTGTCACTTTGATGGCATATTTCTGATAAACCCAATGCTACTGGGGAGTAATTGCTGGAGTGCATCCGTGTCTTTTTGCTGTTGGAGAGAACTTTGTTAACACCTTCTGATTTGTCGTGTTTAGTCTACTCCAGCATCCCTTATGCTGGTCTTCTTGCATGCATTATTAACCCAGTACAGCTGGTACAAAGCCTGCTTCTAGGAGTCTGACTGGTACCAGACAGAGGGGGGAGTGTACAGCTCCGGCAGCTCTTGCTGGAGCTTGTTTTTGCTGGTTGCTATTCAGAATCTGTGTTTATTTAAAGTTGCTCCTTTTGACCTATAAACTCCTGTGGAATTGAGGTTCAAGTTACCTTTTGGTGGCTATATCCTGTTTTGGGACCTGCCTTTAATCTGCAAATATTGTCATGTATGCTGGAAAGCATACTATGAGATTCTGAAACTCTTGAGAGCAAAATAATCTTTACAGAAAAAGTACAACTTGCTAAGCTGCGTTCATAGTCAGGCTCTTCCTTAGTATCCATTGCATTTTGGTGCTGTTACTCAGTTGTGACTGTTTGGAGGCTGTGATTTACTCATGGAGATTACAACTAATCTTAAACCTCTGGAGAATATAAATGCTCTGTATATGCACAAGTTCTGTAATAGAATTTGTAAAAGCCGACATGTGCTGTGATGTTAATTAGATTTGCCGAGCATCAGGCTATACAGAACCTAAAGTTTGGGGTAGTGGAGGAAAGGACTTGTGTTGATGGGCACATGCAGTGCAAGTGAATTGATTGTACCACATGTGTTTTGAATCCAAAGTAGATGTGCATGCCATTTATGTGGAAGCAAGGACCACTACATGTAATACTGCATGACTGTATTAAATGTGCTCAAAATATGTTTGAGGGAAGTAAAAGTGTATAGTGGCTTGAAACCAAACTTACTTTTATTGTAGTTCTCATGAATATGAACAGTATGTGAAATCTTAATTACTTTTATATTTAAAATTGTTACTGGTGGATGAATAAGACTACTTTAAAATGTTAACTAGAAGTCTAGTACCAGATCTGGTTCTGTTTTAAATAAAATAGTCTTACTAGCAGAACATACTATTATATAAAGCCAGTATGTGTACCTTTGCTGAAGTTATAAAGGTAGCAAAATAGGTAGAGTTGTCAAGGATGGTAAACTTCTCTCTTCTCTTTCTGAGGTTTTCTGGATTCAATTTGTGGTTCCTAGTTTCTTTTGCAGTGGTTGTTTTTAATCAATGATTAAGTATTCAGAGTTGATTCCTGAAGTGACTCTTGTATGATGAGCAAATCAACAGAAAAATTATTAACAATTTCATTGCACGTCAGCGTGGTCTCGGCTTTTGCTACTAGTTCATATTCACTCTGTAATGCTGAAATGAGTAAAACAGAAATACTTTCCCAAGTTACATATGTGCTTGTTTATAAGTAAACGGTAAGCAAGTTTTCATGAGAACAACTTCCAAGGACTTATTTATTTAATTTACTAATGGAAGTTAATGAAACAAACTTGGGTGTATGTGGAGTCAGACTCTTTTTAGATGCATCTGGCCAGACATTTTAGAAATACAGTTGCTTTCAGTTTGAACTTTTTAGTGAGCAGCTTGTTGTGAAGACAGCTGTAGCAAGTCATTCCAAGCTCCCCATATCTGTTAGTGGAAAAACTACTGGTAAAATTTATGATAAAAATAAGGATACTACACCACAGAGTATAACATATTGTTAACATACCGCACACATTCACATTCATGTTTCTACTCTGTTGTGACTATGTCTAAAATATGTCCGCATAGATAAAAGCACCCATAAACGCATTGCTAATTTATGGTTCTGCACAAATACATCTGCTGGAAAAAAGCTCCTAGTAACTTTTTAATGCAGTCAAACATCAAACTGAAAAAAAAAATCCTTCATTTCTGTCCCACTGTCTGTGGGCAAAACCCATTTGCAGGAATTTATTACATCCCTAGCTAAACTGTTGGTCTTTATCTCTCTCTCTATATGTAAAATAGGGGGTGATGCCCTAGGAATTGTATAGTTCAAGCATAAGCTTAAACCATCATGCATATGTCTTGCAAGAACAAGTAGCATTTGGAAATGGTATATTCATTGAGTGTGTGTGCTTTTTATGTTAGATCTGTTTCTTTTGACTTCTGAGAAAATGTATTGAAGTTCTGAAAAATAAATTCTGCTTCTGTATTGTGTGGATGCACTTTTATAGTGCTTGCACTGAAGGTCTGAGTCTCTTCTGAGGTAACTGAAAATTTTTTATTGGCTTTGTTTTTTAGCACTTAAGAATTAGTTGACGACAAAGATGTCACCATGCGTGGTTTTAATATAAAAGCTTTTTTGACAGCCGTGCCGTGTGTCACATGCGAAGTACTATCCTGCAGATCCATGTACCTGCTGGGCACTTTTTGACTACTTTGAATGAAAAATAAGATATCTTAAAGTGTCTTTAAAGGAAGGATAAATTGGAACTTTCTTCTCCTTTTTACATCCATCAACATTTTCTACTCACTACTTGGCATTCATGAAATTCTATGTCATTGGTAATCCTGAATCTCACTGCCTATGTTTATAAATTTTTATATTAACATTATCACTTTTTCATCGAACACAGAGAAATGTTGGGACCTTCATTTTAGATGTGAAACTATTTTCCCTGTCTCTCTACTTTTCATATCTGTCATCACTTTTCCTTGCGTCTCATTTGATTATTTTATTCTTGTTTTTAAAAACTATTGTTTCATGCACCTGCTGTAATCAGGTGCTGCTGATGAAAGACTTCTGTGCTGTGTCATTACGTATGTAGGTCCTTCGTACCTGCTTGTGTTAATGGTCATTTGGATATGAATCGAAGCTTACAGAAAACAACTCTTCTTTCTGTATAATTGTCTTTTTTAATGTGCCTGCCTTAGATTTGCTTCACTTAATCTGCTGTTTGCTTTTTGTAATAATAACAGTTTTAGCCATCTTGAAATAAGTTTAGATTACAGAAAAAACAAAACTAACAAATCATTGCTTTTGTGTCCATTCAAATGGCTTTTCATATATATATATATTAAATGTAATTCCAATATCTGACTCTGGATTGCTATCCATACACAAGTTTGATCTCAAATGGAATGTACGGCATGTTTGGATTTGCATACAGTGTACTTTGTATAGCAGAGTTCATCGAGCTTGTGAGCATCAGAGAGGGATTTTATTGATTTTTGAGTTTGACGTTATGATCCAGAATGACGTAGTAAATTTTTAGAATAGAATAGAGTATTTCAGTTGGAAGGGACCTACAGTGATAATCTAGTCCAACTGCCTGACCAATTCAGGACTGACAAAAAGTAAACTTGCTTGCCATGATCAGTTTCTGAAGATGGGATGCAGCTGGTGGTAAAGAATAGAGTGGAGAATGCACCTGGTGATGTACTGAGAGTGCATAGTGGATTGAATATGGCCAAGTGTTAAGTGTGTGTCTGAGGGATGAAGATTGTCATGTTTTCATCAAAAAGTGCTTTAAATATTTTTTAGTACACTGACTTAAAATAAATGGAATACATTTTCTGTGTCAGCAACTTAAAAGCTACTTGCAGTTTCAAAAGTACTGTTATAGAGAATCTGCTTTCAGAAGGAATTGGTTCACATGCTGTCTTTATGCATTGTAAGACTGAATAATAAAAACAAATGTGCCATTTCTCACTCGAAGACATGCCTGCTTTTCCTTTATGTTTTGTGTACTATGCACAGACAGATCAGTGTATTACGTTTTGCAAGAGGATGATTTTAACTCAGGATTTCTTTCAGTGTTTGTATATAATGGAAGTTGCTGGGACTGTTTAGTTTGAGGAAGAGGAGGCTGAGGGGAGACCTCATCACTCTCTACAACTACTTGAAAGGACGTTGGAGAGAGGTTGGTGCTGCTCTCTTCTCACAGGTAATTAGCGATAGAACAAGAGGGAATGGCTTCAAGCTGCAACAGGATAGGTTTAGACTAGACATTATGAAAAAATTTTTCACAGAAAGAGTGGTCAGACACTGGAATAGGCTGCCCAGGGAGGTGGTGGAGTCACCATCCCTGAATGTGTTTAAGACTCATTTAGATGTGGTGTTAGGGGATGTGGTGTAGGGGAGAACTTTGCAGAGTGGGGTTGATGGTTGTATTCGATGATCCCAAGGGTCTTTTCCAACCTAAATGATTCTATGATTCTATGCTCCTTGTACCTTCCTTCATGTTTCTGTGGAACTTCTGCTGCACATGGGCCAATAGACAATGATGGGGCGAGATCACTTACAAGCTGTCAGCCTGGTGATGTCCTGTCGTTTTAAAGTTAAATAGATGCTGGTTCATGGCTTATAGAGAATATTGTCTCTTAAATACTTGGCTTGGTGTACTGATTTTATTGTTTAAAAGGTAGAGTTCACTTTGAGTACATTCAGCATTAGCAGTCCTGCACTGAAACAGTAGTAGTATCATGGTGAGTCTGTCTAATCTCTTTCTGAAGACAACGGTTCTCTTTCTTTAGAAGCATTTTGTATAAGCAACACTTCAGTCATGCATGTAATGATGAAAACAAAATGGTAAAATTAGTTTTACTTAGGTTTCAATCTTTTCTTTCCCAGTCATGCTACATGTGTCTAATACCAGATTTAATTTGATGTTGAGATGCAAGTTTATATTTACATCTTGTTGGACCATGATTTGTTTTTTGTTTTGTTTTTTTTTTTACGTGACACTTTTAATTATAAGCTGTTCACAATAATATGTCTCACTGAAGAAATGAATATTCATTTTGCAGAGGCAGATTTCCTCAAAAAGATTTAGAGGCACTGTTTCCTGGGATGAGTGCTGATTTCACTAGTGAAAACTTTTCTGCTGCCTGGTACCTGATTGAGAATCATTCAACAACAAGGTTTGTTGCTGTCATATAAATAATTATTTTAAATGCAAGTCACTTGATGTTACTTCATTATACAATGGATGTGTCATTGGTGGTTGACATTTACAGTAACAGACCTGTAGTCTCTACTGCCTGTGGTGTTTTTGCTTGGCTGGAAACTTGAATCAACCATTTTGCTCAGTCTGGTTATGAGGAAAACTTCATTTTTAACCAGATCTAATTTATGGTCTCGCCACCCCAGCCCCCCACCCCCACATGTCAGATGGAAGTTGTCTTTCTTCAGGCTAAAGTCCTTTATGAATCAAGAAGTCACGCGGCATGGAAAGAGAGGGACTTGACCTTTGTGTGAAGGAACTGCTTGAATAAATATGTGGTCCCTCTTATGGAGCAGGTAATAGGATGGTTGAGAGCTTGTTCAAGAGTCTGGAAAGGGTGACATCACAGTGGGATGAAGAAGTGAACAAAATCTTCCTTAAGCAACTTGAGGAAGTCTCCAGAGAGCAGATCCTGATTGCTGTACAAGACTTTAACCTCCCTGGTAATTACAGGAAGGGCAGCAATCCAGGAGGCTTGTGGAGAGTTGTGGGAATGACTCTAATGTAGCTGCTAGGTGAGCAATCAGGAGTGCTGCTTTCCTAAATATGATTCTTGCAGGGAAGGCAGGGGCTGTGATAACCAGTGGCAGCCTTGGCTGTAGCAATCGTGAAATAGTTGAGTGCAATTCTCTAAGGGGTGTGGGGAAGGCAAGCAGCAGAGTACACACCTGGGGTTGGGCAACAGTAGTACAGAAGACAATCTGGTGTTTGTAACATGCCATAAATACCAGTTGGTTGTCTAGTACAAATCATCTTCGGGGCTGTATCAGCAAGACCGTGCTATGTAAGATATGAGTCATAGAATCATAGAGTTGTTAGGTTTGGAAGGGACCTTAAAGATCATCTAGTTCCAACCCCCCTGCCATGGGCAGGGACACCTCCCACTAGATCAGGTTGCTCAGAGCCCCGTCCAGCCTGGCCTTAAAAACTTCCAGGGATGGGGCTTCCACCACCTTTTATGTGGGGATAATTATTCCGCTTGCCATTATTAAAGCTGCAGTTGAAGTGCTCTGCCCAGTTTTGGCCACTGTTTTAAGAAACATATGAGAGCTGAGCCGCAAAAATAGGAGTATATAAATATCTGTGGGTATACAGCTCGAATGAAATAGGTGTTTTTAGAAAAGAAACAAAATTAATACAGAATGCATGTTCTGAAATACATAATGGGCAGTTCCAGGGCAGCCATCAATTGCTCTTGGTTTACCAAGAGTAACAAGTTGTCTCAGTTTGCAACAAGGGAGATTTAGGTTAGATGCAAATTAAAAACAATATTAGATTGCTTAAGCTCTGGGACAGTGTAACTTGGAAAGCTGAAGAATCACCATCACTGGAGAGTGCTGAGATTTGATTTGACAGCTGTTTGTCATAGATGGCTTAGGTACATTTAAGAATGCTGGGGATCCGTAAAATGAATTAAATAACTTCTTAGAACTGATTAAATGACTCTTGTTATCAGCATTACCATGGAATACGAACAACAGCATAATGGTTATATCACTAATATGACAAGGTGTCAGTAAAAACACTGATTTTTCTGGTCATCAGTACTATGAATTGATAACTTAAATATTACATCAGCTTTTGTGGCCCCTTTTTAACTTGTACTGTGCCAATGGGTCAGTACCTCACAGTCCATTCTCATGTAAATTTCCATTGATTTGTATCTTTGCATGTCAACAGTTTCAAGTTATGGTCTGCTCAGTCCAGTGGAATAAAAAGTATTAATTTTTGGTTTTTTTTTAAAAAAAGCTGGTTTTTACATATTCAGTTTACATTGGTTTATGAAATCTGAATCTTAGTGTTGAAGGTGCAAAAGCTGCATTGAATGCAACAGGAAGAATGGCTCAAAGGGTAGGGTGAATCCAGTCATGTTTTGAATCTAATTATAAATAGCTTTTTAATTAAAGAAGAATCAAAACTGTGGGGTTTTTTCTTCCCACTTCAAAATGTGTAGTCTTAGAAATATTCCAGAATTGTATAATTATCTGCCCCATATAATTTGTGCTGTTTTTCCAGAAACACACAGCAATGGTTTAGTTCTTGTCCTCTACGTAACCTCAGGTATTGGGAGTGCTAAATGTGTGGTGCACTGATGTTTTGATTAGCATACGTCTGTTTTTTCCTTGAAGGAAATTCTTTTTAAGCAACCAAAATAACATCTTTTTTATTTTTTAATTTTTTTTTTATCCCTGGCAATATCCTGACAAATATAAACAAACTGTTTAGACATACTATTAGATCATCAGATAACATGAAACAGTGCTTAAAAAGAGAACTGTACAGATTTTTGTTAATTTGAAAATGCTGCTGGTAAGCACTTCTTGTAAGCCCAAGTAGACTAATCCAGCTATTGAGTAATGTGATTTCTGTCCAGCAGATGGAAACAGGAAATAAAGCAAAATGCTGTGACATCATCAGTATGAAAAGAAAAATGCCTGTAAGTGCACCAGTATGTTTTGTCTCCCAGCAGGTGGTGATAGCTTTCTTACTGCCTGGGCTAAAATTTGTTTTTTTCTCTTAATATGTCTTTTTCTACCACTGTTCAAAATGGATAAGGAATATTGGTGGAATTGCCTTATGTCTTAATTTCCTTACTTCATTGTTTCCCTCTCCTCACTGAGGTATAGTGGAGTTTTCTGTTTGATTCTTTTATATTAGGGAGACAGGTTTTGCCAGCAGGTAGGAGAAAAGACTTGAAAGATGAAAATCATGTGTTATATTTGTATTTCTGAGCTTGTTTGTGATAGTGCTTTTATAATGAATCCAGTTGCATAACTACTGAGATCATATTAATCATCATCAATTAAAAAAAATATGCAAGTAGCTGCTTGCAAAAAATAAAAATGTGAAATCAAATGTAAACTGGCAATAATCTAGAAATATTAGGAAAGTAACTTAAAAAGAAACCTACTTCACAAACAACAATGATGAGTTGGTGATTTGAATATTCCCCTATGAAGTGTCTTTCAAAGACAATTTGGTGGACTGCACATAAACAACATACTTTCATGAAGCAGGAATCTGTTCAGCTTTTCTTTATTTTTGCACTAATACTGTGTTCAATTCTGAACTGTTTGGTCCAAACCAACATAAAAATATTGAAGGAACTCAGAAACTGAAAATGAAAAAGGGTTGTGAACTAAGCTGCAAAGTTAAACAAATGTTGTTAATAAAGAGAATTCTAACATCTCAGTAGTTAATCAAGTGTACTTAGTAAATTATACTATCACCTATTTTATGTAGTACAGAGAGTTAACTAAGAGCAATATTGCATGTTTAGAAGAAATTTCTTGACTAATTTGTATTTTAAAGAAATCCATTCCATCACAAGTGATAGGAGCCCTCCATTTAGGATTAAAACTAAAAAACAAAACCTCTTTGGACTAGAGTAAATTGTTATTTTCAAGAAGCACGCTCGTTAGCAATTTCTCAGTCCTTAATAGTTGTTGCAAAAGTAGCTGGCTTTATTTTCCAAGTAGTTTGTTTTGTTTATTCATTAGCTGACCTTATTCGTTGTTTGAATGTCACAGGGGTTTTCTCATTTGTTTTCAGTTTTGATCAGCTCAAAACGGCTGTCGTGAATTTGAAGAAACAAGCCAATAAGAAAAATGAGGGGAGTCTAGCTTATGTGAAAGGAGGTCTCAGCACATTTTTTGAAGCACAAGATGCTCTGTCAGGTAAAGATTCTTTGCACTTACTAAATACAGTATGAAAGAAAAGACAATGTCTGCATGTATGGTTGAATTTAATATCAAAAAATACTGTTTTTCTTTGCAGTCTGTTCTAAAAGTGTGTAATGAGACCAAAATCTGTATCATGTTGATCACAAGCTGGGACTGGCTAGCTGATTGTTGTGGTATATTTGCAAAATGTGACAGTAAATGTATCTTAGAGGAATTGGAGGCATTTGATGAAACTGCTTAGACCACAAATCCAGAAAAGAGAGGCAATGTTAAACTGGAGATAATATTAAGATGCCTTAAAAACTGTAGCAACATAAAAACTTGATTTTATGATGCCTTATGCCGTAGTCAGACTGTAATATTTATAAGAATATTCAGTACATTCTGACTTGGGAAATCAGAGGGCCTTTATATTCTGCTTGCCCTACGGAAAATGTAACACACTAGTGAGATTATCTTAGTTGCCTGTGCCATTTTTATATATATTTTTTTTTATTTTATGTGTGTATATATAGATACACTCTTAAAGCATAAAAAGTCTTTCAGGTAAAAGCTCATTGTGGACTGCCATAGTCCTGTCTAGTTGGGGACTGTGCTGGATAAGAAAGTGACAGTGCTGGGCCATCCTCAATAGGTTTGACATTTACCACTTTGTTGTTCTTCATAGCTACTGTTAGATTATCCTTCCTGATGACTGATCCTGTGTTATGGGTACCACAGAGTAAGAAAATTTATTATATCTACTCATAGCCTCAGTCAAGCTAGCACTTCCGTTGGCTTTAGGAACACTGCTTTGGAGAAGTACCAATTTTTTCTTGATGCACTTGCAGGCCACTCACTGTCTGTCTCATACCCGCTTCTGTGTGTTGGGGAAAAGGGAAGGTAGTGCTTTCTCACGTGGTCGTCCACCTGTATTCCTGCCCCAGGCAGATTAACCTGTGACCTGCCCTTCAGATCATCCATTTTCAAAATTGGTTGATAGCTTTTGTCTACCTGCCTAATTTGGTAATTTTTAAGGGGAGAACTTTTTCCACAAGTGCGAACATACATGCTTTGGTAGGGAAGACCTCTTCTTGAGACATCTGAAGATTCTTCCTGTGAAGAATCTTAACTCCTAAACATCTTTATTACCCCACCCAAAACTGACTTGTTACTGATCAGTTTTGAAAAACCTTGGCCTAAATCTAGATAGGTTCAATAACAGAAGTATTAAAGGATGTTATGGAAATACTAAAGTATGTGGTAGCAGTCATAGGAAAAGACACTAGGAAGAATCAGTATTTGGCATTCTTTAACTTTTCTTTGAGATGAGTTTTTATTAAATGCTAGGAAAAATGATAATAGACTGTTTCTTTGTAAGTCTTAAATATCTTGAAAATGTTGAAATCCTAATTTTTCTTAAGTAGTTCAAAATCCTAAATAATCCTGAACAAATACTGAAATGTGCCTTTTTTTCACAACCAAATCTGCTTTCATATGAAGTATCAAATACTCTAAAAGATTCAGAGTTCTGTTTCCAAGCAGTTACTGCTATGGATAAAAAGTGCTGGCAGACATATATGTTATCTTGTAAGATTATTTTTTGGACCAGCAACGACTTAGTAGGATTTACAGAAAGCTAATACAAACCATAAATTTTGTGAGGTTTTAGAAAGACTGAATGCAACTGAGTGATTTTTCTCTTGTCCCATCTATTGAAGTGTAGGTTTCTTGCCTTTGGAGACTGATTTCCTGATAAATGAAGAGGTCAGAGAGCAAGTAGGAATGTAAAAATTTTAATAAAATTAAGATAGGGAACGCAAATTCATTTATTTCACTACTATGTTCTCAATTTTAAAAAAATTATAATAACTGTAATGTTGTTTTGCATCTCTTACGGATATCAGAGTGTTAATTTTACCTAAAATTAGAGTTTATCAGTGCAGACCTTTAGATGAATTCTGAACTCAAAAGTTGCATGACTCATATGGTTATTGGTGCCACTTTTAGTCTGTAACTAAAATGGCTTGGTTTTGTCTTCCTCCCAGTGATCCCCCTTAAGCGTTCAAAAGGAAGCAGACTTGTAGCTTGTGTTAATATAAACGGTGAATTAAAACGGTACTAAGAAAGAATGGCCTTGCTACTGGTGTAGAAGAAAATTAGAGACTTGAGATCTAAATCTCTTAGAAATTTAAAGCTGTAACACTGGAGTTCAGGGGACTTATCAATGAAATATTTAGTTTTTAAATTATGAAAATGAATTCTTAATGAGGATGCAGTGCAGGTCACAGCAGCCTTCTGTAGCATTTGAATATGCATTTCCCTCTTGAAATTTCCTATTAAATGCATGGGCCAGAAGTGGTTTTGATTCTTTTCAGTCAAAAAAAAAAACCTTATTGCATATGAATTTCAGTTTTGTAATGCAGAACTGCTTATTTGTCCTTTCTTTCTCCTTATGCAGAATATTTTTGAGGGAGTGTAGCTGGAAAAATTGCATAACTTTTGAAAGACTTGAACCTGCGATAGGTACAATCAACAGCTAAGTTCGATGTGGAGGGGCTTCCAGTAGCAGCAAGAAAAAAGGGTGTCTTTGATGCCATCATGCAGCCCTCCTGCCAGATGTCAAAGCTTTTCTCCAGAACATTTGATCACCACAGTTTTCTTGAAAGAAAGATGACAAGAATTAAGTGGAAGCATTATTAGCATTTTCTAGAAACACAGCTCAGATGCAAAATTTAAGAAAACAAACAGAAAAAAGAACAAAACCACCAAACAACAAAACCAAACCAAACAAAAAACCTCAGGCAAACAAAACCACCAGTAATTCTTAGGCATGCAATTATGAAATTCAAGCTCTTTAACAGAATAAGATGAAACTAAAAATCCTATTATACTCTGGCTATACAGTGTTTGTGCAAGGTGGTATAATGGCACTTTTCTGCCTTCGCACATGTAAGGGTGAATTTGTGCGTCTTATTTTGTCCTTTAAAAAGGTGCAACTAGAATTTGTATGCATTTAAACAAAGCTACATGAAGAGAATAGTTTATATTTGAAAGCTGAAAGATAGTTTCAGCACAAGCTCTTAGGGACATAGCCTTGTTTCTGCAAACATTTATTATTTGATGCTGAGCATACAACTGTCACAGATGAAAAGTGACTCAAGGGAAAGGGGACTCAAGGGAAAATCATTATTGAATACGTCTAGTCTGTCTTCCAATATTATTTAAATTTCCTGAGCTGCTTCATTTTGGTTTGGATTTTTTTTTTCTTGTCTCACTTCCTTTGGGAAGATTTCTAAACTCTAATGCGTTTTCTGAAGATACGTTTTTGTTGATGGGCAAAAATTTAGACTCTCAGTTTTCCCCTTCAGATATCCTAGAACATAACTTCCAACCCCAATAGTTATGCTTTATAAACTGCAGGTCCATTCTGTTGTTGTGGTAGAGGACCTATCTGCATACAGTTATTTCTCTTAGGTCTCCCTAAATTGGTACTTTTTGTAGGAGGCTCACTTTAAAAGGAATACACTTGCTTTACCAGGTACTTCGTATTTATTTATTTGCACATCTGTTTATACCTGCTTTTTAACTCATACACATTTAACAATGTTTGTTTCAAATACATGAACTTGATCTGGGAAATCCTGAATTTGGTGCAGCTTTTTTCATTAGCTGGGATCAGCCTGATCTTAAGTGTGCCGTCAGACTGTATTACACATTTAAATGAGTATTAATATTTTCACAAGTAAGCAGTGAAAACCGTAAAGAGCTATCCTGAGATGCTTATTGCATTTTGTGATTTAGAAACTCTTTACTAAGAAAATAAGAGGTCAGATAGGCCAGAACCCTTGCTTGTTTGCTTTAATTTCTTGGAAAACAGAATTGCCTTATCAGATCCTGGTGTCTCTCTGCCTGTCAGCTTGGCTGACAGTTTGACAGTGACTTTGCTGCAGAGGAGATGTTCAGCAGGAAGTTTGTGTCGTCAGCTGAAGGGAGCTGTAAGCTGAGCTGAGGGGAACTGGGCTTACCTCAACTTGACCCATTTATCAACAACGGGGGAGTTCAGCTGATTTATTTCCCATAATTCTAATGGCAACCTAGAAAGTCGCATTCCTAAAAGGGGCTGCTGTTTATATGCTTGTAGACAAGTCGTGTTTTATTGTCATGAACAAGTCATGTACTGCACAGAAGTCTTTGGAAAGCTTGCAAATTAATTTACTTCGAATATGCATTTTCGGAAGTGCTCTTTACAAAGAGCCTTAGGCTGCAGAATTTCTTTTTATTTAAGTGAAAGGAAAAAAAATAGGGAAATGACCACTTCAGTCGCTCAGTTAGGCAAAAACATGTAAGCATGACATCTGTATTGGCAAGTAAAGAAGATGCTGTGTTGTCTTTGAAAGATGGGTATGTTGAACAAATTTGAGATTTAGATTTGCTCTAGCTTGTCATGTCAAGAGTTCTTCTTGTGCATTTACAACTACAAACACATTGTAGAGATAATTTTTTTTTCTGAAAATCATATAAAAAAGAATCACTGCTGGCTATTACAGCACTATTCCTTTTTTTCCGTTCCAGTCCTGTTTAGATATGTGGCTATCGGAATGCCACTGTGATGAGGGACTTGGACTGTAGTTCTCCTTTTGTCTAATACCTTACTTAATACGTAAGCTAAGATAATGTTTACCTGGCTGAAATTATCCTATATCTGGTCGATGCCTGGGGGTTTGGGTGTGTGTTTGGTTTTTTTTAATTCCTATAGAATATTTTTACAATTTATCCCCTAATGCCCATTCTAGAATGAGCATGTTGGTGATCCAGGATCTGATTCAGTATGAATAAGCATATTCTCTTGCCATTATGTCTGTTAAACAATTATCTCTGAAACTAAAACAAAAAAAACCCACTGGATCTATATTCACTTCTGAGTCAGACTGGGAATTTGAGAAACTCAAAACTGATGCTTGTCTGTCATATAAGTGTCCCTTTGGCTTTTGAGAAATTATGTCATGTTTGAATTTAAAGAGAGTGTGTATTCTCTTTAATTTTTCATTAGTGATTCTGTTTGCAAGCTAAACTGATGACTGACTAATTTTGAAGTGGTTCTACTTTGCTAGCTCTTATCTCAGTTCACTCTCTTTCGTTTTTTGGTCTATTTGTCCAATGAAATGCTAGTCCATGACTGTTTTTGCTAGGTAGTACAGCATCAGACTGTTGAGGCTTTACTGTTGCTGCATTCCTCTTTTGTAACATATCTAATTCACATTTTTGCCTTACTTTGGTTTTATATACATTTTTCCCAATTAATATTAATTTTTATTAAACATTTGGACTTGAGTAAATCAAATTCAAACATATGATTAGTACTGAGATGTTATGCAGCTGACTTGAAATGGCTAGAATAGCTCTGTGTTGAGTGTTCTGTGTGGCATGTGTCTATTAATGTTATCTTCCTTATCCCGCATCAAATGATAGAATATAGTCTTTGCAGGGTAAGAACAGCCTGCTGTTATAGCTAGTAATTTTCAATATGGTCATTCACAGAGGTTAAGAAAGAACAGGGCCATGGGAATAAGCTGGCACGGATAAACTAAGATGCTGCATGTATCAGGCATGTATCTAACAGCAAATCAGTCACTTCAGAGTAACAGTTTACATGCACGTACGTGCCCCACAGTAGATGCAAGTTAGATTATTTCATTTTAAGAATTAAGATCATGCCTCCAGGAAGTCATGAAGAAATAGCTGGTGTGCTCTAAGCTCACTGTCTAGCTTTCCAAGTGGATGCTCATGTCTGAAGGCTTGAGGTATCTTTATGCTGCGCGTGTCCATGAAAGCTGAATAAGAAGCAATTGCACTATGTTTGCTACATACTTTGTCCTTATGTTTATGGACCGTCTCATGTATGCACAATGAAAAAAAATAGGCATGCTGATTTGTTTGCTTGTTGAAAACTTGTGCTCCGATCTTGCAGCGCTAGATAACAAGGGGAACATTGCAATGAGCAGTGTATTCTGAGAGAGAGATGACCTGACAAAGGAGGGCCAGCGAAGTATGTAAGTGGTGGTAGGTAGTTTAGTCTCAGGGGGATGCTTCCTCTTCATGCAATGTCTACGATCAATTTCTGTAGCAGACCACTTATTATCTTAATGCAACTCTTAAAAAGGCAAAAGTTACATCATCGTGATTGAGAAAAGGCTCAAACTTACCGGGTAAGTCCAGGGTAGCTGGCAATAAAAAAAAAAAAAAAATAATCCCATCCATCTGTTACTTCAGGCCTTCCGAAACCTAAAAGTTTCACCTTGCTCTTCTTACTGTGGCCAGTGATGAGTTGAGGGTATGAAGTTGTATTTGAAGTTAATGTAAACTGCTGTGAGAGGTGTTGGCCGGCTTTCCGCCTGCCCTTGGCCATGTGCTCCTTCCCTTGTGTTGCAGTGGGTGCAGCTGGAGCAAGGTTTAGACAAGCTCACTGATCAATAAAGAATTGTCTCTTACACTGAGTTAGTTTTCCACCAAATCCTCTCACTGCGGCTGCCCTGCAGCCATCTGATTGCTAGATCCAGCAAAGGATTGCTAGATCCACATGGGTGTAAAAGAATGGGGATTGTCCCAGGCAGCACCAGCCCACTGTTACATGGGTTTAGTACTCTAAGGTAAAAGAATAACTGGAGTCTATCTAGATGCTTTCCAATCCGATTAGGTCTACAGATATTTCTCTTGACTGCTTATAGTTTTGCTTGTCTAAACTTCTTTTTGTCTGGTCCCCGTGGAAGGAATGTGTACTTAGCTTTTATGTTTTTTAAGACAATGTTTATGTTTAAAACACAAAAAATGTGTTTTAAAATTGGTTCATGCAAACGAAGTAAGCTCAGACTTTCTGATAAGCATTTTTCATAACATTTTTCTCTATGAAAGCTTAAAATCTTTTTTTTTTTCATATAACACCACTTCGGTATACATATGAATGCCCTTACTGCTAAATCTGTACTACTAAATCCGAATATAATGTGTAAAAATAGCTTCAGTACACAAACAAAGCAGCACATTAAACACGTACAAGGAAATACAGCAAATCCTCTTTTGTGTATACAGAGTAACCTAGGTAGGTCTTTACTTTTTCAGACAGTGGTCCAAAAATCCCTTCTGTTTTAAGCTACCTGTAACCTATGTTTAATATGCCTTTGTCTGTATTCCACGGTGCTTTCCACCTTTCTGGAACTTAATACCTTTTTTTATTTTTATTTTTTCCACATTGGCACCTTTTTCTCTGTCTGAACATGCCTATGAAATGTCTGAATAGGATCATTCTTCTGGGTTTATAGTACTACTGTTTTCAAACTAAGAATCTCAAATACTTTATGCCAAGCTGCTAACTTAAAATGCTACCAGTGTGAAAAATGATATCTTCCATCTTCCAAAAGGAAGAGGAGGGAATAGTGTTGCTATTGTATATTCTTATCTAAAGGAGATGAGAAAGAGAACGGCTTTGGAGAAGACGTCTTTTTAAAAATTTAAGAACTGGTTAATGATACAATTTCTAAATAAGCTGCCTTCAGAATTAAAAAAACTATAGTTCATGACATTTTTGAAAGTGGTAATATGGTAAATCATGCTCTTTCAAAACTTCTTGATCTATATATTAAAGGAAGTCTTCACCATGTTCTGCATATATTTGCAGCAAAAGCTGGGTTTGATAGAAGTTTAGTTCAGTTTTGGAAGTTCTGAGGTGCGTCCCCTTCAGAAGTAACATTATAATTAATTGGTCAGCAATTAATGGTATGTAATTGTTTCAAAATACTAAATTTTAAAAATTTTTGACGCAATATAGAAGTTACTTTTTTAATCCACATCCATTTAAAAATATACTTCAAAATATGCTTCATAGAGTGACTGAAAAATATTTAAATTCAAATCATTACACTTTCTTGCGTTTCCAGTAGTTTGCACCATTTGATTTTAAAATATCCGCTTATATTGCACCTGCTGTTCTGATGAACTTGCCTTTCAGATTCTAACGTTAATTGCAGTAATGTAATTTGCTGCACATGGCCAGAACTGATGTATATGAAGGAAATAGTATCATTAGAACCTCTAATGTTTTTGTTACGAAATTGTAGTGACATTTTCATAGGTAAAGCGGTGGCCATGTCATTTGTAAAATATGTGCTACAGTTAAGAATACACCATCTTTCAAGGTAGATCTCTGTTCCTTAAAACATGCAAGAATCTGCTAGTTTCGCTTAATTTAAGTGTTGATTGTCTTAAGAAGTATGGTGTCTTTAAATTAGATATTTTTTTTCCACTAATGATTTTAATACCAAAAATAAAGAGGTGCTCTTGCACTTTCAAGAAGGCAAAGCTTACTGAAATTCTTTGTGTAGGATCCATTTTATGGGTCAAATTTAAATGTTTGAGATTAATGGAATTTTCTCCCTCTCCCTTCCCCCCCCCCCCCCCCCGGTAAAAATTCCTCCTTTGAAGGAGGCTGGAGACTATCAAGGATTATTGTGTTTCAGCCTAGCCACCCTCTCTCAGTGTGTACAGTAGGACCAAGGCCACAGGGTTCCCTTACTAAAGGTAGCTTCTGCCTGTGTTTGGTTGTTCTTCTTAATCTGCATCTATGTAGCCTGGGCAAGTAGGGATGGCATTGTAGAAGAAAACAGCTGGCAACGACATATCAGCGTGCACATGATATGTAGTTTGGGGTGGTACTTCAGACTAGCTCGAGTACCACCCAGTGAATTGAATTCCTGGTGTCTGCTGGAGCGTGCTAGGTATACTCATAGAG
This sequence comes from Alca torda, assembly GCA_008658365.1. NCBI lineage: Eukaryota > Metazoa > Chordata > Aves > Charadriiformes > Alcidae > Alca > Alca torda. The sequence continues at coordinate 74,022,268 of CM018077.1, read as the reverse complement.
TGCATCTTCTAGTATGGTTTCATCTTAAAAGAATCCAGTTGAGGAACTCAGATTGCTCTGCTGTGCAAACCAAAGCAAGATAATTGGGAGATTGGTTTCAGAACTGTATTTGTGTTCTAAACTAAAATACATGGTTGCTTACTTTCATGAAAGCACAGAGCATCGCTGTTTCCAAGGGTAGCTTAGCTTCACCTCATTCTTCTGAGAACCAGCAAGAAGCAATGGGAGGTTTTTTAGAAGCCTTAATTTTATCTAAAGCAACAGGAACTGATGGCTATTTGATAGAGAGGATTTTACATATGTTAACAGATTAAAAATTTAAAAGGAAAATCATATTTTTAAGTAGCTGTACTATATATGCCTATATACAGGAATACTACTTTAAAAAAATAATTAAAAAAATTATTTCTGCTGGTTGTTCTGAACAGAGAGGAAGAGGGAAGGAAGGCTGTGTAAGAGAGGGGAAGTAGAAGAAAGGAGTATCTGGATTCCATTCGCTGTTCGTATTTGCAGTGACATTGTGTAGTCAGGGTATACTGGTAAATCTCTCCTGTCCTGAAAAAGAAATTAAATAACAAATTAATTCTGATACTACATATTTCCACATCCAGTAGTGATGCCACGTGGAAACAAGAATTGGTGCTTTTGGCATTTTAGGACAGGAAAAAATAGCATCTTCAAAAAAAAAAATATGAAAAAGGAAACTCCCCTCCACTTTCATGTGGTTTTGAGCAAAAGCACCACAATGCTTCTTATGTAATGGTTAATGCAGTGTGTTGCTACAGGATACACTTAAATCATGGGGTTTGAGAGTGCATTTTTATAGATGAAAATAACTGGTGGGGGAGTGTTCTAGCACTTGATTTTGGGGTCATCCAAATGCCCCATGACTCTCTTTCTGTCCTTTAATTATTGGTAATTCCTTTTTTGTTAGATTGGTGTAAAAGTTTTAAAAGTTTTGCCCCACAAAGCAAGAGTATTTTGTCCTTGAATGATATTTTTCAAAATGCTAAATTGAACTAACACTACAAGATAGATAATTGGGACTATTCTCTCCACTTTTTTTTTTTCCTTGAGCATTACTGTCGTGTTCAAGAAGATACAAGAAGTTTGTGTCAAAGTAATGGTTAAAATTCTGCAATTTCTGGCTCTAAGCCCTGTCCTCCACTAGACTCTGCTGCCATGAAGCATGTTTGTATTTTTTATGTCTAACAAGAAAAATAACACTTTATTTTTAATTTTAAAAATGTTTAAAAGTGTCACTTTGATGTAATGTATTCCCACCTATTAAAATGTTCTGCATTTTAACTAGACACTTTATTCCAGCAATCCATCAAAAACTGGAAGCGGATGGAACGGAAAAAGTAGAAGGATCCATGACGCAAAAACTGGAGAATGTACTGAACAGTAAGTTTTGTCCTTCCAGCAGCAACTATTTATGGACTCTAGACTTTCTAACAAGCTTTAGTATATTCCTAGGAATATGGTAGAAAGTAGAAAACAGTTCAGTCTCTTTTACGTTTTCCTATTTGATGTCAGTGATTTTTGGGTGCACTGTTTGAAATGGGTGGCAGCATTTGACATGACTTTTAATGGTGCTTGTGATAACAAAGAGAATAAATGTCAAAATAAAGGAGTTCTGAAGCAGATGAATTCTGGTGGCATCTCAATTTTAAGTGTACAAAGATAACAGGAGCTATATGGAGGACAGGCAAATATGTAGAAGGACGAGCAAAGCTAAATACCAGGTTTGTAAGAATTTTGAGGAAAAGAGGGGGAAAAACCAAATACAAACTGTTTGTAATGACAAGGTCTATTAACAGAATCTTTTTCACATAAAGTGCTGCCGTTTAGACTACTTGGAATCAGCATTCTTTTTAGAAACATTGAAAAGCTGTCAGTACTTTCTTTTCTGTTTCTCTGTACTAGCTGTAGGATTGCATTGAGAGAGATGGCTTGAATTTACTGCAGTTCGGTATGTGTTTCATCAGATCAAAAAAAGTTACTTTTTTTAATTCTGGGACTTCTGCCAAGATAATTTTACTTTGTTTCATTGTGATTTTTTTCACAGAGGAAGGGATGTTTCCCTTAGTGCTGTATCAATAAGCAGGAGTGACACGCAGATAGCTGACTCAGTGTTGGAAAGTCTGAGTCTGTTTTATGAAATCAAGAAAGTGACATGGAAGTTCACTGTTTTTCTTCTCTTGTATGAAGAAAGCAGTGACTGTATGTGTGTTTGTGTGGGGAGCACAAAGAAAGCAGGGGGTTTGTGAACAGCTCTAGCTCTTTTCAGTAGAGATTCATTAATGCTCACAATAAAGGTGTAGTTTGAACGTTGTTATTCCCCCATCTTCTTCCCCGCAAGGCAAAATAACTCAAAAAAAACCCCCCCAAAATCACAAAAAAAAACCCACAAAAAACCTCATGTGCACACTCCAGAAAGACTATAGCGTGTAGAATATTTGATACGTATAAGGTAGGAGAACACAGAAAATAGCATGTGCTGAAATTTGCCAGTGCAGTGCTTAATGCTTTGGGCTCTGTATTTGTGCCATGTCATGCACCAAGCACAGATTCATTGGAGAACACTTTCCCGTTGACAAAATTGTGTCACAGATTTTTTTAAATAAAATAGCAAAAATTTAGGTCTGTGACATTTTCCTACGCATGCTGATATGAGACAGATGTATCTGTAAAGTAGAATCACTGTTCCATTTGATAAATGGTGGCTGAAATCTGTCTGCAGATAATGCAGGCTGTCTTTTTCAAGCTGGATCTGTAGAGGAACTTGTGCCAGGCACTTCAGAGTGGTATTAAGTTTGGCTCTGCTGTGAAAAGAATTGGCTGCTTTTCTTCCCAATGCTTTGCAAGTCACGATGGGTGGGAGGCAGGGAAGTAGGAATACAAGGATTTAAAAAGAGTAAATAATATTATGCAAAGTAGTTTAGGATCAAAGCTTTGTTTCTTGACTGACCATTGAAAAGCTTCCATAATCCATGAGTAACAGGGCCTGCTTTCAAAAATGACTTCAAATCTTTAGTTGAATTTTACATTTTATGGACTGTAGGTGCATGTTTTGAGACATAATTGGTGTTGTGAGCTTGATTACAAACTCCTTTAAGAATAAGGATGTTTTCCACAGCATCTGAATGTGTGTCAAGAGTGTGCTGAATTATTGGATTCAAGTGGCATGGGATAGCAGAAGCACAGTCTGGTGTTATAGGTGGAATTATAAATGTCTGGAGTTTTTGCTAAATTTAATTGCTAAACAAGCTATTAAATATATTTATAGAAACGTATGGTCTGCTATAATGAATTTCAGGAAGAACTGTATCTTCAAGGAGGTTAATCAAATTCTGTTATGCGGTGTTTTTGTCAGGCTCTATGAAAGACAACGGTTGGATAACTGGAGCTTTATTTTGCAGTACAGTAGATGAATTGTCTGTTTTGAAAACATAGTTAGCCAATATAGGATCTGAATCTTTATCTGAAACTTTATTATTTATGTTTAGATTATTCATCAGTAACCAAGAGATAAAGATTGTTAATGTAGAAAAGATTTGAAAGGGTGAGGAAGGAAGAAATTTTACAATACATTTTAAGTCTAAAAAGGCAGACCTGTTTTGCATGAAGTATTGAATTTCATTAAGACACTAATAAGTAAATTTGTATATTTCATTTTCTATGTAAAACAGAAAGGGCCTGTAGAAAAAAGTAAAATAATTTACTTGAATTGAGGATTTCTACCGCAAATTAATTCATAAAGAGATGAAGGCATGTATCTTTAAACTAAAGGTGGAAATCACTGTGCTATTCCTGCAGTTGTCAATTACCTTTTAAAAACATTTGTAGTGAATTCAAAAAAATGCTTTGTGACTATAACTTTAATTCCCAGATACAGTACATTGCTTCTTGGCTGTTAAAAGAATGGACAAGAAACATATGAATTCAAACAAAACAAATGTTACTTACTAGAAGGATTTACAAAACAAGCATTTGTTATAACCTCTAGAGAAAAATCATACTTTATCAGTGGTCTGTATTTAAATGTGCAGCTAGCTGTTTTCATTGTGTATTTCTCCTTAATGGATTAAAGTATTCTATGCTAAATAGTATATGGTAGAAATAGCTATCCTGACAAAACTTTTTTTACATCAAGGCTTCAAAATTTCAACAAAGTTTAAACATTATTTAGATATAACAATTATTTTACAAAGACTACTTTTAACATGAGCAGGCCACCCACAGTGTTGACTAGAGAAAATGGCATGCAAGCCACCCAGCGAGACTGATGTAATTTTTTTTTCATCTTTGCTTAAAGTATAGTCACTAGACCAGATAATGTAGAAACTTCTACACGCAACGATCAGAAAAGCTAAAACAATCCTACTTTTTTTTTTTGTTAATTAAAAATAAGTCACGAGTTGAAAAATGCAAATATTAGCATGCAATGTAAATCTTCCCTGTTATAAATGAAATTCTGTTATTCTGTGTTAGGAAATTTTCCTTATTACAAAATAGAATGCTTTTTAGTCTGTACAGAAAAGGGGTTAAGGCTATATTTAATGTATTTATTGAAGAATATTCACTGATGGTATAGAAACTTAATTGCATGAAATTGTTGACCAAGGCTTGATCCTGTATGCAGTGAAGCCAGGAAGACTTTTAATGCAATGTGAAGGCAATTTGTATTCGTTCTGTTACAGTGACGAGCTAGTTAGACTTTTTTCAGCCATACCATTGTCTTTGACTTAATTGATGGTACTTTTAAGTTACTCACTTAAATATCAAATATTGTTAATAATTTTTAAAACTTAATTTGAAAACACAACAAAGTTGTTTGCAAAACCCAGTGATAACTCTTAAAGCTATGACACTAATTAACATAATGAAATCATATTTTTCTTAAAAGAAAACTTTCTATGACTTCTTCCATATCCTGAGATGCATAATTTAGTTTAAAATGTAGATTGGGAGCCAAAGCAAACTATAAAATATCTACAGCACAGTTAAGCGTTTGAAATAGGAAAGAGTGATTGTTTTTAATTGTGCAGGGGTCTTACCACATTAAAATGCTAAGTGGTTCACTTTGAAATTGTATTTCGTCAGTTGCAAAATGTTAACACAGTTGAACAAGAAAGTATAAAAATTGAGCAATAATTACTCATTTTCTCTAAAAAAACTTGAATGGCTTGATTGGGGAAAATCTGTATGTCATTCAAACTGATTACTTACTTCACTTTTTCTTATATTCATCCTTTTTAAAATAGGAGCCAGTAACACAGCAGATACCTTATTCCAAGAAGTGCTGGGTCGCAAGGACAAAGCTGATTCAACAAGAAATGCACTTAATGTTCTTCAGCGTTTTAAATTTCTTTTCAACCTTCCCTTGAATATTGAAAGAAATATCCAGAAGGTATAATCCTTTAAAAATGCTCTTCTGTTTCCTGAGAGTTTGTTACCTTTTTCTTGACAAATATAAATGTTCGTTGTTTGTTTGTGTGTGTTTGTTTTTTTTTTAAGGGCGATTATGATGTGGTTATTAATGACTATGAAAAAGCCAAATCACTCTTTGGAAAGACAGAGGTTCAAGTATTCAAAAAATGTAAGATATGGTTTCTTTTATTTGCTTTTTATTTTAACTTAAAGACTAAGAAGCACGTAGTAGTCTAAAGAGCTTTATGTGGGTTTTAAATGGATTTTAATCCATAGAAATTATGGATTTATGGGAAGCATTTACTCTAAGCAATATTTCTGGCAAGTTTTCTGAGTGAGGTATATACTACAAAATGTGAAATCACAGCAAATTTTATTTATTAAGGCTTGGTATTACTGGACATTAAAAAAGGTTACAGTAATTAAAATGTGGCTTTCACTGGCATATTGTTGGAAAGGTTTCAAAGTCCAAGTTTCTGTTTTTGTAGAACTGTTGTATACAACATTTTAAGATGTGGCTTGTTAGAAAATGAGTTATATTGATTTCCACATTAACGCCAGAACTGTCTGATGTCCTACAAAAATAACATAATTTTCAGTTCATACCACTGCCAAAGGCGCGCATCAAATTTATTTCCTCTCCCTCCTGCTAGATTATGGTGAAGTTGAAACCAGAATTGAAGCTTTAAGAGAACTTCTGTTGGATAAACTGCTTGAAACTCCGTCAACATTGCACGATCAGAAACGTTATATAAGGTAATCACTTGACTGGTGTCTTCACCAGACATACGGTGTCTAGATGCGTATTTAAATCTGTTTCCTAAATAGGGCAGTGACTCTTTGCACTATGGTTTATATACTAATTTTAAAGCTGTAAGTAGAGTATTTTGAGATTTTTAGGATTATATTAATAATGGCAACGGGTTGTTTCTTGATTATTTTTAATGATTGAAAAACAGCCCTTGAATGAGAGCAGTTTAACGAATGATAATTGAGATTGAATTTGATTTTTTAAAATCTTTAAGGCATGTTTAGATTCTGTTGCTTCCTGCAAACCATCGTATTGCAAGCTATGTCTGAAATGATCACTCACAGGTTGCAGATCTCAAAATAGATTCCTTATTAACATGTCTTACACTTCAGCTTGACTTGCTGTTGAAATAGAATTATCCTAAATCAGATAATAGAGAAGTTTTAATCCAAATTGTCATTTCAGTTTGGGTTTGGCTCTTTTATTACTCAATTTAAATAATGTAGTTCCTTTATATTTGATGAACACGAACCAGTTCCCCAGTTTTCATTGAAATTCCTAGATTTTCTGTCATTCACAAAGTTGATGTCGAAGTCTGTTGTAGGCATACTGACATGAGTTGGTTGGACCTTCTTCTACTGGTAGACCTGAACCTGTTTCACAGTCATTGGAGCCAAATTTTAGAGTCCTCTGGAACATTTGATGACTTTACATAGAAAGCTTTTGAGTTTTGCACGTTACTAGCGTGGCTTGACATTCTCGGTGATTTTTTTCAGTTATCTTAAAAGATGTAGACCAAATGGGCTGTGTGAGAAGCGTTCTTAAAATTCTGACACCTGCGTGAGGTCTTAAGTGTTTTGTATGCTCACCAGGCCCAGTTGCACACGACAAAGTGCGTTACTGGTATCTTAGGTCCCTTTATGTTATGTTAGTTTATGAGGACAATGACCAGTGTACATTTATGTAGAGTGCTTCCCCTTCTTAGGGGTGCTATATAAATATTGTCTGTTTACTGGAATTGCATTCTAAGGTGAGTAATTAAACATTTTGTGTCTCTGAAGAAGGCACTACTGTTTCCTTTCTACATCAGTCTTCAAAACCTTAAAGAGCAGCTTCTTTATCTAAGCCAAATCTTATGACCTCTTCTCAGGATTCTTTGGAAGCATCAGAATTGTATATGTTTTTGATTCTGGGTTGTGGGTTTTTGGTGGTTGGTTTTTTTTGTTTTTCTGTTAGTTTTTTCTTTAGTGCCTTACCTTGAAGTACTGAATCTTTAAAAATATTCCAGCCTACGTTAAAGCAGGTTGTGTTAGTGTAACTACCAAATGTATTTCGCATGTAGAAGAGTATAATGAAGGAGAGCAGGGAGTGGACAAATGTGGAATAATTTAGTTCTAATGGATTAACAGAATCCCAGCACAGAAAGTGATTAAATTAGTTTCCCTACTCTAGGAATGCTAATGTGGTTATACTAGTGTAAGTTTTCTGGAGGCAAGGTGTGAAGAAAGCTTTCTTCAGAGCACTTCAGCTGAGAGGAAATTAACAAAATCCTAATTGCAAAATTATTTGCATAAAATCTGCTATTTATATGCAGTTCCTTGGTGTGTTTGTTTTGTATGTCTTCAATGTCTAAGGCTGAGCAAGACCTGTAATACTGTGGTTTTCCTCCTCAGATATTCAATGTTTATCTTTGTAATTTGGCTTCAATTCATATTTTCCTCTCATTTTATTATGGTATTTACACTGCAAACTTTATACTGCTCAGAAACAGCTTACCATATCACTTAACAGCCAAGTAGATGTATTTTTTCCAAGACCAGTGGTAATTTTTGTTTTTATTTTGAGCCTAAGCAAAGACTGAAGTCCCCCTGAACACTGAGGAGGGACTTGAGCTCATAATTTATAAATGTCACTCTATCAAAATGGTTGGTTGTGTAATGTTCTCATCCATCCAACCAATCCTACTTTGACAGTTTATTTTTTGTTAAAGTACTGCAGACAGTTCTCAAAGAAGATGGAATTTTGCAACACGGTCCTATTTAACATTATTTAGTATTGTATTAATACAGCTTTTGTGAAGGAGTTAGACATTCCCTGCACTGCTTAAGATAATAAATCAGAGTACTTCACCTTGAGCATCTTGAATTTTTGAATCTGTCCTGAGTCTCATTAATGCAGAATGTAATGGAGTGCATTAAATAGTAGAGCAGCTACTGCTTTTTGAAAATACTGTTTCGAAAGTACTGTAGTCAGATGGTCTGGAATGTCATATGTTAGACTATGTTATGTGTTCTCTTTGAAATCACAACAGCTGGCTTCTCTCTCCCCCAAAGACAGAGGTTGTTTTGCTTCTGTGTATTAGAAGCCCCAGTTCTTTTCTTTATCCACCCGCCCTTTTTTTCCCCCCCCAGATTGTGTGTGCACATCCTAATGCAAAAAAAAAACCCTTAACAACAAAACCAAAAAACCCATAAAAACAAAACAGAAAACCCCAACCAGGAGCTTGGTTTACATTTGCTTGTGCATGCATGTGCTAAAATTAATGAGCCACCAAAAATTAATTCCTTCTGTACTTACTTGTTAAGGTTACATGATGATACAATCAGGACATATAAAGTGGGGAAAAAAAAACCCATATTTTATGTGCTTGAGATGTCATCACTGATTCCAAGTGAAACATGAAGCACTGAACTGCAACCTTGGCAGATAAAGTACTTGGGAAACCAAGCTCTTTACTAGAGGCACAACTGAAAAGACGTATTAATGTGATATTAAATATATATGGTTTTGTGTATTTCTAAAAGGTTTTTTTTGATGGAATATTGCTTCAGTAAATGAGGAAGGGAGAATGCAAAGGTTGTGTTTGCATGGGGTTTGAATGTATCTTAACAACTATTATGTAAAAAAAAAAAAAGTACATCTTTGGTCTATTTTAATGAGGCCTTCAGCGTGTCAAGTCAGAGCTGTGATTTTTGGACTGGGTTTTACAGATATCTTTCTGATCTTCATGCGCCTGGGGACCCTGCTTGGCAGTGCATTGGTGCTCAACATCAGTGGATTCTGCAGCTCATGCACAACTGTAAGGAGAGCTATGTTAAAGAACAAAAAGGTAAGGATATATTTTTGTTTTTTATATATATATGTTTGACACTTAGGAATTTGGCATTGCCTTTTATTTGACAAGTTTTGGCATACAAATGATATTTGGTTTTTTTCCCATCAATTTTGATAGCTTTTTACAAAGTTGAATACTGACTTGTATTTTTTTCTTTATTCTATTATAAAAACAAAACAGCAGTTGGAGTTTTCTTTTTGTTTAATGTATAACTTTTAAGCTCTTCACATGGGAAAAGCATTAAATTTCAATCATTTATCTGAAGTTTACTGTCCTCTTGAAATACTTCTTTGAAGTCACATGAAGTTTGGATTGTTTTCTGAATCTGCCAGTTAGATTTCTTTGTCACAAGATATGATGTTAGTATATGGATATGCAGGGCATTGGGCCATAGTGGGATACTGTGTAATTTCTTGATGTGCAGTGAATGACAATATGGTGTTTTCTTGTTCTTTGTTTGTTTCAAAATTCAGATTACACTGTTCAGGCACAGACCTGTGGGTTGGATAAATAAGGTATTTAGACAATGTTATATTAAGACCAGTATGAATATTTAGTTGTATTCTGTCTTTGTCTTTGCTAGTGTTGCTCCTCAGAGAAATGTGTGCTCATAGGTATTGTTTTCAGGTGTGGCAGCAATTTAACTACCAGTTAACATTATCATTTGGGTTAGTGTATTTTCAAAAAGGAGTAGGTGGCCTGGCATTTCTAGTAGTAAAATCTGAAAACTGGATTTTTAAATTAGAAAATGGCAAGTAGTGCCTTGTTTCTCAAGAAGTCTTACCAAGTTTGCTATTTCTGAAATGAGTAGGCATATTGGAATCTGGCCTCTCTCGGCTTATAGGGAATGCCCATGTTTAGTGGAGTGCTTATGTATCCCAAACCAAATAACGTGTTCTCTTCTGAGAAACCACAGAAATTTTACTGAGTTGGAACTGCTGCAGAAGTGAGCTGTAAAATTGCTGCAGGAGGCTTAAACTCTCTTTAGCAGAGGTTACGACATCAGGTATAGAGTTCACAGGGTGCATCGCACATGACAGTGATGTCAGTAAGTTTTAGCTTAAAGCATGTGCAGACCATCTGTGTTCCACGACACAGTGGGGAGTGCTGTAGGACCAGCTGGAACACCAGCTTGATTTCCTAGTCTTTTGGTCAAAATTCAGAACACTTCCAAAACTTCCCCATCTTCGCTCCTTGTCAAAATCCTGATACACCACCCCACCCCACAACATACAGCTATCAGGAACAAAACTCACTTTTAAAAGCAGCCATGGTTAACAGTTCTAAGCTTGCTTTTTCTCCACTCATTTGCAAAGTGTTATATAGCCATCTCCCGGCTTCTTAGTGAGAAAAATAGGGGCAGGAAGATATTAAGTGCTCAAGACTTTTTTGTTGTAGTAGTCATATAATTTTAATATGCACGCTCCAGTAAACAAATGGAAAATGTGTCTAAATTCCTAGGCTTGTCTTGAAAATCTCAACCTGTTTGGTGTTTTTCTTGCAACAAAACTTCTTACGTCAGACTGACTATCAAAGTGGCTGTTATGTTAGCAGCTTTGGCTCACAGAAAAGAGAATTTAAATAACTTGAATGCCCGGTAAATGCATGTATGAATAGTTAATATTTAGTGCAGATATGAAACATGCAAATGTTTTGCACTTTTATTAAAGAGCTCATCAAATTTCAGTATTCTTTCCCTAGCCTTTTGTGTGATCCTTACTAATGTAGTTTTTGTACAGATTGTAGAATACTCAAGAACTGATCCTAGGTGATCGAATTTCTCACTTAGTATCTATTAGGACAAAGGAAGGTTGCTGAATATGGTTTTTCCTTTTCATAGATCTTTAATTTTGGCATACACCAGACAGGAGAAGGAAAAACTTGCAAGAATTGGAATTAATTGCCAAGTAGAGCAGTGCTGATTCTGATTAGACACATGGAATGTATTTTTAATCTACTTTAATAGATGTATGCTTTTCAAACAGGAAAAGTGTGGGTTTTTACTCAAATTGGCTATGCAAGACTTTGAGGAATCTAATCAACTTAAATAAGTCAGAAACGTGGTTTATATGTTTATAAATTCATAGGCTATTTTTAGAATGAAGTAGTAATACATTTTCAAACGTTGAAGTCCTCCACTCTTAAAACATGCCTCCAAAAAAGATTATTTTGTATATCAAGCATTTGGAGGAAGAGGTAGGTCATAAGGTTGATACTTTAATGAAAAGGGCATTAAATCTTTTTCTACGTTTCCCTTCTCAACAAGGGTAATAGATATTGTTTCTAGCAGATAGTATTCTTCATACTGTGGATGTTGGAATAAGACAGCAATTACAGTTCCACCTTGAACATACCAACAATTTTTGGCTATTTTTAGCTTAGTTCTTCTGCTGACTGTGAATCTGAGTCAAAACTTTTGAGCATAGTAAACTTAAACCTCAGTAGCAGATTGTGTATATTTTTGCATTTGTGTACAATTTTTCAAGTTTCAACTGAGTTCATGCTAAAGTATTTTGAAATTTTATTTGTTTTCAATGCAGAGCTGTGCCCCAAGTCATTATACGTGAATTTTACTACCCAAAATGGATTTGGAATTAGACAAAAGACTTTGCTTTTCTTACCTGGAAAAGTCTTTGTTGAAAACTCTATTGGACGTTCTGGACAGGATTTTTGTAGCTGATTGTCAAACAGTAAATCTAATCAAAGAATTTATTTGCTGGACATGATGTATTCAGGAAGGGAAGGTTAGCATTGCAATTATTTGCTAAACAAGCTAAACCCCAAATCTAAGTGAATTCTAAGGAGAACTTACTCCAAATTAAGTCACAGATATGAAAAGCCAACAGAGTACTCTGTGGGACAAAATTGTTCTAGTTATCTCCATACTATTAGGAGGTTGACCGTTTAGTCATTACAACTGAAATAACTTCATTTTCTTCTACAGAAACAGCATCTTCTCCTGTCTTCTTTAAGAGATTTAGTGATGTATTGTCTCATCTAGGCCACTAGTAATGGCAGTCAGGACAAATCCCCAGTATTGATAAGAAGTAAATCTGCTTTTCTACATCCTCTGTAGGTTCCTTGTCTTTATCTGATGATTGCTCTCTTGTTAATAACTGTACTTTCAAGGCTCTCCTAAGCATAGTTGAAGAGGAGAGTGAGCTAATATAAATGCTGAGGTATTTGAAAGTGCTGTCAGAAAATTGTGTATTAGAGATATATTTAAATACATGTGTATTTAAGTTTTATATCTAAGTATATGTTTTTGATCTAATGTGAATTCTTCACTCTCAGTAGTAGTACTATCACATGAAAAGCGTTGTGTTTTTTTTTTTTAAATGTGCTTCGCTATTACGAGATATTAACTCCATTTTGTAGAAATACTCTGCAGTTGTAAGTATGCCCTAGAACTGTACAGTGTCATAGGATAGTAAAATCTCTGATGCAGCCAGAAAGAAGAAACAGTGGCAAGTTTACAGGGCTGTAACGGTCTTGGAGTTCTCTCCTGGAATTTGTTTCAGGGGTTAGCAGAAGTCGTTTGTGTTTCAAATACTGTCTGTTTTCAGTTAATCCGACTTGTGTTAATATTATTCCAAAAACTAAAAGGTATATCAAGCTGTGCTCAGCTTTGTCAGCTAATTTGGCAGTGTGGCTTAAAGGCTGGCAACTACCGACGGCAAATTATTCCATTGGATGTTTCCTTTGATTTTAACAGACAATCATAAAAGATGCAGTAACCTGATCATTAGCTGATTGGTTGCATTTATTTCAATAGGTAAAAGTAGGATGGGGAATTTTCTCAAGTCCTGTGTATGAAGTACTTTACAGCAGCATTTTGGAGTCTATTTCCCTTGAGGAATATCTCTGTATGTGTATTAACATACACAGTCTTTCCCCTCAGTCTTAAACAACCCTGTTGTTTTGCTGATTAGTCTTGAATTATGTAGATTAATGTTTCATTACACACTCAGATATGGCTATTGTTACTCACCAACCTGTCTCTCTCTTGCTCTGTATAGCCATAGCAGACCTTCCTCATTTGTGAGGTTAAAAAAAATGCAGGCAGATGATGCTCATGCTATGAGAAACTGTTGGAATCCAAGCCCACATGTTTTAAGGAGTGAGAGAATATGCTCATATGACAGCAGACCAAAATTTGTCCTGCTCTGAAGTACTCTGAAGTATGAGCAGCCAGAATAAAGAGACCAAACAGCAGAGCCAAAGTCATAGTGGATGCATGAGGCAGTACAAGGGATGCCCAAATCATAAAGCTTCTGTGCTTGTGTCTGTGCATTAAGCCGTTCTGCTTCTCTGGTGGTGAGATTCTGCCATTAAAGGTGCAGTTACAGATAGAGGACCCACGTGCAACTGGCTGGAGCTCTAGCTCTGATGATGTGATAATGCTTGTAAATACATGGATTTATTAACTTCGTATGTTTTCAATTTAATTTTTGTCTGCCTTTCTAATGGAATGTGCAGTTGTGCTCCTTTATTGTTTTTTAAACCTTTTTTTAAATGGCTATGAAGTTATTTCCTGAAGCATTGATAGATTCCTTTTATAAATCTGATTGGTGCCCACTGGAAGGACCTGAAGTAGGTAAAGCCAATTTGCTGCTCTTACTTAGTATGTAGATACAATAGAGAGAGGGAGATGCATGAGGCTGAATAGACAGGAAAAATAGCACTTTTGAAGGCTATGAATATAAAGCTTCACACAGAAGAGCACTGTGCTCACTCAAAACAGTATTTCTTAAAGCTCTAGCAAACGATAGTCGAATGATGTGCTGAATTGTGCTGGTATTTTATGCCTTGCATTAGCTAAAGTCTGAATTGCTTCTTCTGAACTTTGAATTTATGATTTGTAGAAGTCTTGTGACTTTCGAACCTGGTACCTGGATAATAAATGATTTCCTTCAATTAAGATTTTGCATATTCGTAATTTTTATCTTTACTTGGCAGTTCCCTTATTATTAGGGCATAATTGTAGTTTTTCACCATGGCTTATGCTTCCCAGACTTATTGGAGTACAGGAAACATGGGGGATATAATGACGTAAAATGACATGAAAATAAATGTAAATAAATGAGGTTTAGTTTAAAATTTGCCTGGGGCACCGGGCAGATAGCCAAAATGACTGAAGCATTCTTAACATGAGTGTCAGGGAAAGAAGCTATGGAGGTTAGGACCGTTTTCTGTGTGGCCAATGGTTATTTGCGTAGACTTTAATAGTGGCTTAGTAGGTTTCATGATTCTTTGAGCTAAAATGGGTAGGGACTCTAGTCTAGTTATTGTCAAACTGACTGAAATAATTTCTTAACAAGTCTTTCTGAGATATTATGTAACATTATTGCAAATAAGCTATCTGTTAATATAATTTAGAAACTAAGACTGTAAACGGAAGCACTCCCACAGTTGTAGCGTGATCTTTCTGCTGCCCTTTGGGTTGCAAAATATATAATATACAACCTGTAAAGTTCCCAACATGGAGACGGTTCTCGAAACTGGCACATGCTAATTTGGTCATTGTGATTTTTGTTGTAGTTCTTATTGCTGGGAAAAAAAGTAATTTTTGCAGCACTCGGAATATGATGCACAGCTCCCCAGATTTTGTAAAAAAAAAAAAAAAACAAAAAAAAAAAAACCACCAAAAAAAACCCCCCCCAAAACAAAAAACCAACCAACCAACCAACCAAAAAAAAAAACCCAACAAAAACCAAAACAAAAACCCAAAACCATGCAGGGTTTTTCTGTGCCACAGTAACAGCAGCTGTGCATAGTATGAAGGAGAGAGATGGATGCTTAGACCATGTTGCTCTTTCTTCTGTGCCACACTGAGATTCTATTCACCTTGCAATGAATGATCCATCTTTGTTAGATCAGACAGGCCGGCAAGGCTTGTGTCAAAAGGGCCTTTTCAATTTGTTATCCTAGCAGCTGGTTCTCTTCCATTGACTTTGCTTACTGTACATCTGGAAGAAGACTTCTTGCAGCTGGGAGCCATTTCAAGTCTAAACCACATCCCCTGTCCATAGCAGAAATACCCTTCTGACAGCAGATGTCAAGCAAACCCTTAATGGGTTATTAATTACAAAAAAAAAAAAAATAAAAATTAATCAGTACAAAATCTAACATTGGATTTGTTTTCCCCTTTTACCACCTGTATCTGTAACTTTGCTGTTATCAGATTCTACTAAAAATCCTGAATATGTTCAGAAATGTAGGAGGCATTCTTATTTTATGTAATACTTCAAATAATATTTGAAAATATAAAAAAAAAAATCAAAATTGAAAAGATCAGTACTACTGAAGTTAAAGTGAAACTCTTCTGTGCCCACAATTTTAGCTTGGTGTCTGCTCTAGTCTTGTAAGTCCTTATTTGGGCAATTAAATAAAAGTGGGTTGTTTTCAAAGTTACTGAGGATCTTAATGTCCACTGGTGCATTTTACTAGTGCTAGTAAAATGACGTCGTTTTTATTTATGTGCTGAACTTGAAGTGTTTGGCTCTTGCTTCAGTATTTTTTTTTGGCCTGCAGGACTGACAATAAGGCTTACCCTTAGGCTGTGAAATATGTAGAACACTGCTAGAAATAATCAGCCCAATTACCCTTTTTGTAATAAATGGAAAAATAGTTTTAGTATAAATGTATTTAGTATACCTAAGATTAGCCCTAAGATTTTAAAAAAGCATTCATTTTTAAATGCATTCCAAAAATGTTTTTTTCATAAAATGCAGCAATTTTAATCTTCCACACTCATCTCTCTGCTGGAAATACAACGCATTTTCTTCTTGATCATTTAAAAATATTAGATTCCTAATAAATGTAAGGTTAGAAAACAAAGGTATTCCCAAAAAAAGAATGAAATGCAGTCATTCATCTGTTGAGCAGGTTAATTTTTTTTTTTGGTAATTTTTCCTGCTCGCCTAATATCTTGCCTAGACAAATTGAAATTCTCAAAGCGTTGCCCTTGAAAGGAATCTTATCCTGGTTGTGTCAGTGCGGGCTCCAGGCACTGTGTGTTTGGTCAACAAGCAACAGTGGGTGGTCAGGCTGTAGCACAGGACAAGGGCCCGCTGTGCACAGGAAAAAATGTTCAAAGGTGTTTAAGGGTGGTAAGGAAGTCTGCCGCCCCTTCAGAGAGTCGGGAGGCTATAGATCAGCCTTCCCTCGCTATGATAGCCTGTGAGAAAATTCACTGTAAGATACATAATGGATGAAAGAATACAGTAACTGTATTCACCTGGTTGCACATCTATAGGGTCTTTTTTTCTAGTTTAATGTTGCTCATACACGTGCTGTATATGTCCATGCAGCCTGTGTAATGACTGCTGTTTGACTTACCACGGAAAATTGCACTGAAAAACTACTCGGACTGAGGTTAGTCACTTCTTAACAATGTTCTTTGTCACTACAAAAAGCACAGGCACTATATTATCCCCTGGTCAACTCATAGCTTTTGTAAAAAGCTGTAGCTGAATGTCACGTAAGTGATGCGCCGAGAATTGCAGAGTGGCTGAGGCTGGGTTACACGAGGGAGATGGGAGATGTGTGACTCCCACGAGAAACTTCCGCCTGTCAGACTGCAAAGGGGAGGGGGGAAAAAAACCAAGCAGAGCTGTGGAATGATGGATAGTGCAGAACGATTTTCACACTCGGTTTGGTAATAGTTTGGAAATATGAACGTAAAGCTGCTTTTAAAGATTTAAATCCTAGACTGGTTTGCAGATTGTGGAAAAATCTATTTTGGGCAAATTTCACGTTAGTTGTCTTTTTAATGGAGGCTGTGATATGCTGCGTGCCAAGAGCATGCAGGTAACGTTACCAAAGAATGGGGTCAAGGTATGTGCATGAGCCATAGGTACTGTAGGCACACAGGTACCCTGTGGCAACTCCAGTATTGATAAACTTAGAGTAAACCTGCAATTCAGGGTCAGCACAGGTGACTTTTTATTTACAGAAAGGGAAAGCACAAATTAAATAAATGACCTCCAACAGCATTGTGCTTTTTTTCTTCTTAGATCCTTAGTTTGGTGAGATCTCACTGCACTAGAACAGAAGAAGTCTGAACAAAACCGTTAACTATTTATATTTCACACAGTATCTGAATGTTTTTATTTCTTTCTACATACCTTTAAAATATCTGTGTGCAAAAAGATGAAACCCAGTAAAATCCTTTTAAAAAAAAAAATTAAAGCAATGTGAAGACCCTTAAAACTTCTTATTTGATCTTCTAATGATTTTACAGTTGTAAATGCAATAAGGCTTTAATTACAGTTCTGGTTTGTCACGACTGGTAGAAGAAGAGAATGTAGTACATTTATTTTTCCTGTGTTTCCTTGGTTAAATATACACTTGGCACTGGAGTCGCTGACAGATATGCTCCATGTAGATGCTGTATTTTGGAAAAAAAAAAAACTTCTCTAACTTCAAAGATGCAGTATATTTTTTAAAAAAAAAATGAAGATCTGCCAGGAATGAATTGTTCATACTGTTTATACAACATCCTAAAATATGTTAGCACATTAAAAAGTTAATTTCTTGAAACTTTAGATTGTTGCTGTCCTATATTCAGGATCTAGGAATGTAGAAATAGTACGCAAATCGTGTAGTGAATAGGCAGTAAATTATTATTTGGGTAGTTTATTTAGGTTTATAAATATTATTGTCTACAGTCCATACTAATATTAAATCATTGTGTTCCATTATGCTGCTAAATTTAAGCTGCTGGCTCCAGAGAGGGAATGAGTTGGGCTGGGAGAAAAATTGTTTGTAAGTTAACTCTCACTTTTTTTACAAGATTTATGCGTCAGTGTGCAGTCTTCAAGCGCTATCTTCTGGTAGGGTGAAAGCAAAATCAGCTTTGCTAATGCAGTCCAGATGTTTATTAGTCCTGAGGGTATATGGGCTGTTGTAGTTCCCTGCTGCTGTGTTATACTTGCTTGTAATGCTAGACAACCAATTAAGAAATTAGTTCATGTTAAACTTTCTTTTCCTGGTACAGCTGCAAACTGATGATGTGGTTTTTCTGGTGGAACAAGAGAGTATTCTTTACATGTTTTCTGTTACTGGTGAATATATAAACCATTTGGGCGGCGTGGGGTTAGTGTATCAGCAGCAATACAGAATTTTCAGGTTTTCATCTACCTCAAGCAAATGGTTTTAATTGAACTAATTCACATTAAGATGTTTTGGTAAATGTGTCTGTTTTTCTTAATTCTGAGGTTTAATTGGCACTGTCATTTTTAGAGACCATCTGTTTACAAGAAATTCTTCATATTAGCAAGATGTTTGAAAGGTGAGAACCTAAATTCTACGCAAAGACATCAAAGAGGAATGTTTTGGTGTATCATGGCTTTTTTTTTATTGTAGTTTTTGTGAAAATAGCGTTGCTGCACTTTTAAGGGTTTGTTTTAGTACGTGCTTTAACTAGCAAGAACTGTGGCAATTCTGATTTGTCCTTCTTGGCATACTTTTTTTGGCCAAATAAAACATGCATATGTTAAATGTGAGGCAAATTCTTATAGAAGCCCAAGAACTATGTGAGACACTTAAATTTCTCAGGATCTTCTATACAATTTTCTTTTTATTCTGGGTAGAATCTCTGTAAGATTCTGAATGCGTGTTTTTTTTTTAGGAGAGGAATTAATTTGTTTTGGTTTTTACTTCATTCTTTAAGGTTGCTGAAATGTTTTCACATAATTATTGCAGATTTACTACATTTAAGATATATTTTAGAAGTCATAGTGTTTAAATCATAAATGCCAATGATGTGTGACCTTACAAAGATCTCTGCTATATGGGTAGTTGCTTAGTACCTATCAATAGTAATTAACTATTCGCATTTGCAGCATACATTCCTACTTAAAAAACTTCTGAAAGCTTTGATTTTTTACTTTCTTATTATTTTGTATTTTTAGTTCATTCAGAAGGAAAAGTCTTTCCCCAAATTCTTGTTCAAACTCATTGTAGAACTTGTCTGCGATGACGGTGGGTAATACACTTAAATCACTGCAGCGGGTTCCATATTGCTGAAAATTCATAAATTTTAAAGATGTCATAAAGATGAGTTGTTTTTAAGAAGTGGTATAATAGTGAGCAGAATCATAATACAGGGTAAAGATAGTACGGATGGGTTCACCAAGTCAGTTAATGCAGTGGTGTCCATCACGATTGTGAATGAGGTGGCAAATTGGATCTATTTACTTAGGTGTCTTATAGTATGAACAGTAATAAAATGAATGGAGGAACCACCAGGTAGCTCGGTAATGATAATGTGTATTTGGATTGCGTGGCAACGTTTTGGTAGTGGGGGATGGCTTCTGTGAGAAGCTGCTAGAAGCTTCCCCTGTGTCTGATAGAGCCAGTGCCAGCCAGCTCCAAGACAGATCCCCTGCTGGCCAAGGCCAAGCCCATCAGTGATAGTGCTAGGTTCTGTAAGAACATATTTAAGAAGAGGGGGGAGCAGGGAACCAAACTGATAGCAGCCGGAAGAGAGGACTGAAAATACGTGAGAGAACACCAAGGTCAGTAAAGAAGGAGGGGGAGGAGATGCTCCAGGCGATGGAGCAGAGGTTCCCCTGTAGCCCGTGGTGAAGACCCTGCTCTGGGGGCACACTGTAGAGGTTAATTGTAGAGCAGATATCCACCTGCAGCCCATGGAGAACCCCATGTTGGAGCAGGTGGGTGCACCTGAAGGAGGCTGTGACCCTATGGGAAGCCCGCGCTGGGGCAGGTTTGCTGGCAGGTTGTGTGACCCTGTGGGGGACCCACGCTGGAGCAATCTGTTCCTGAAGGACTGCACCCCGTGGGAGGACTCACGTTGGATAAGTTCGTTGAGAACTGTCTCCTGTGGGAGGGACCCAGTGCTGGAGCAGGGGAAGAGTGTGAGGAGTCCTCCCCGCAAGGAGGAAGGAGCAGCAGAAACAACATGTGATGAACTGACCACAACCCCCATTCCCTGTTCCTTTACTCGGCTTGGTGGGAGGAGGTAAACAAAATTGGGACTGAAGTTGAGCCCGGGCAGAAGGGAGAGGTGGGGGGAAGGTGTTTTAAGGTTCAATTTTTATTTCTCATTACCCTACTCTGATTTGATTGGTAATAAATTGAATTAATTTTCTTCGAGTAGAGTCTGTTTTGCCTGTGATGGTAATTGCTGAGTGATCTCCCTGTCCTTATCTCGACCAACAAGCCTTTCGTTATATTTTTTCTTCACTGCCCAGCTGAGGAGAGGAAGTGATAGAGCGGTTTTGGTGGGCACCTGGCATCCAGCCAGGGTCATCCCACCACACAATGCCACAGTGAAAGGCCACAAGAAATCTCTTTAAAAGCCATTAAAGAATTATGTGAGGAAGAACTTCTTTCAAAAGGAACTAAAACCCAATACTGTCACCTATTGGAAGTTTGTGATAAGTTTCACGATACTTAATATTGCTCTTTATGTCCCAGCTGTTGAAGTAAAGTGACTAGGTATATCTTTACTGCCATACTGGTCTGACAGCAGCATAAATTCAGAATAAATATTCTTAAATCCATTTTACTTTGTGTTACTTCTGAATCTGAGTAGTGCAGTGTTACAGCTGGTGCTCTTGCTGTGTGACCTTCCTGTTACTTTAAGTGAACGTAGGTATTGATGGAAAAGATCAAGCAATATAAACCTAAATGCTGAGATTCGCAGTAAAAAAATCAGCATGAATTACCAGGAGAGGTTTCATCTCGATATAAGAAAGAAATTTTTTGCTGTGAGAACGATCGATCACTGGAGTAACCTCCCCAGGGATGTGGTAAAGTCCCTGTCACTGGAGGTTTTCAAGATGCAACTGGATAGGGTGTTACATAATCTCATTTAGGCTCCCTTTCCCAGAAAAGGTTGGACCAGATGATCTTTTGAGGTCCCTTCCCACCTGGGCTGTTCTATAATTCTGTGAGTTGCAATTAAAGTTTATCTGTTACAGCTCAGTTGGCCAATGCTGAAGTAATTTTTGATGGTTTCTTTCAGAAATGTATCTGCAAGGTGAAATGCACACAAAAGCAGCAATTTAGACTTTAAAAGAAGTATTGACAGTGTTACAGTACATTTAAAAAACCATCGTGGTCTGCTCATTATTATATGGTTGTTTTCCAGAACGTACATTAGACTCAAAGTATCCACCTCTATCAGATTAGATCGTTGCTTAGGACTTGCTAATAGTGACATACATATAGACAGGCACCCAAAGGAAAAAAAAATATTTGATACACTGGGAAATATTTTGTGTGTTTGTAGATATGTGTAAGTATGGGGTGTTTTACAGACATGCACAAGCATACAGCGCATCTGCTCCATGGTGGATGGATTCTTTCTACCTAATCTCTGTAGGGGTCAAACAGCTAAGAAGTAGTTGAACACTCTGCCCTTAACTGCTTCAGCTGGAGGCACAAGAAAGTTTTGCAGTTGAAAAGTAGATTTAGACATACACTAGAAAAAAAGTGTGTGCCCTGTCACTAATGGCATAAATAGATATTTATCTATGGCTTTCAAGCAACTAATCGTAGGGCATTAATTAAAGTAAAACCAGAGCAACATACAGACCAAAGAATGATATTTCCCACATGGTACTTGTGGTTTTGGCTTTGCTACAGGAGTCAATAGTGGTGTTATTGAATAGCATTGATGTAGATGAACAAACAGTCTAAATAAGTGAGAGTAAGAATGTTTTTACTGCATAACTTTTGTCTTGTATCGCTTCTGAATTAAATTAGAATTCCACAGGCAGCATGCAGTTTCATGTCGATTGGTGTGCAAAATCTTTATAACTTTTTTTCCCCCCCCTCCCTAGGCAACTCATTGCTCCACAGCCCCATGTTAGACCTGGACAGTGATGTGCGTCCATCACCAATTGGCCATCTCAGTCAAACTGCTTCATTGAAAAGGGGCAGCAGCTTTCAGTCTGGCCGTGATGATGGTAGGCATCTGTTTTATTTGGAAAAACAAAGCTGCAGTTCCCTATGTCCAGTGTGTGGTGTAACAAAAAAAAAAAAAAAAAACCCGAACAAAAACCCAGATTCGCTGTGTTTGTTTTGGTTTGGTACCAAATAAAATTCTTTCTTCTCATTCATTACCATTGCTTACTAAAGGGCTCCTCTGTGTTTTTTGCAAGTAAAGAGCAGTTCATAGATGAAATCTGTTTCTTAAAATGTAGTCAAGGTAGTAAGAGTCTTTTTTCTACAAAACCAGAATATATTTTTTTTGGTATACATAACCACCTACAGCCTACCACCTTTTGCTGTTGTTATACCTTCTGTGTTGTGGTTGCTAAGATGACCATCCTTGCATTTGGTCCTTCTGTGACTTCAAATATCTGGTGCTTCCTAGAGTGGAAAAGAATTTCATACGTGAAGTAGATCTTGCCAGTGTATTTCAAGTGAGGACTAGACATCCCTGGTTATAACCTTGGGTTGGTGGTGGAGCTTTTGGCAAAGATGAAATGGTTTCTTGAAGGAGCTGAAATCTTTTGGTTAGAACTCTGGGTTTGTTGGTGTTACAGAGCCTCTGTTGCTATAGCAGTGTTGGCACAGCTTCCTGGCATAGTCACAGCTTATGTTAATGAGTTTTTCTGCTACTGGGTCTAGACTAGTTCTCTGACGGTCATAAACCAAGCTGGCAAAAGTAGTGCTCTCACATTCTGTGTCCACCCTATGAGCTTTGGTAGTTGAGTTTTGAAGTTTTCATGCCTGCTAAACAGATGCATCGCTATCAGCAGTTATACTTCAGTTATGTCAGTCTCTCTCCAAATTTTGGTCTTCTGTTGTGATTTTTTTTTTTTTTTTTTGATTTTCAAATACTAATCCAGAGTCCCTGAACATTTTGGCCATGAGGAAAAAGAACGTTTTTGGGTACTGCAGATGTTTATTTGTCCGCTAAAGAAATGGACCAATACTTGATCCGCACCTTGACAAATGGATGCTGCTGAAGGCACACTGTACTTCAAGGAGATTCAAGACTGGCTACCAACACAATAAAACAGTGAGGCTCTGGTGAAGCCCACTAGTTACCTAGTGTCCTATTAAGCAGCTATTTTTGCCTAACTGGCAAATTCCTGTTCTGTGTAGGCAATAGTGTCTGGCAGAGTAAAGACAGAAAGTGCTATTTCACCCAACATCTTTCTGCATTTCGACAGAGTTATGTAGGATAATATCACGTTTTTAACTTTTATCGCTTATAAAAGACCAGAGTTAGACACAAAAAACCCTACACCAACAAACATGGACCTCTTTAAGTGTTTTGGGTTTGTTTTGTGGGTTTTTTGGTTGGTTGTTCTGGGTTTTTTCAAAAAACCTGTGATTTCTTTTTCCCAGTGTTGTAAAGTGTACTCTAATTCTTGAGGTTAAATATAAGTCTCTTACCACTATTATATCGATACCCTGTTTTATTAAAACAACATAAAAAAAGGTTTCAATGGAGAAGGCAGATGGTTATAGAAAAGTATTTCACGGGGTTTCCTTTGTTTTCTGTGTTAATTAGTACTTTTTTCTTCCCTTTTTCAGCTTTCTCTTTACCCTTTTCCCTCCCCCCCCCCCCCCCCCCCCCCACCTCCTTTTGCCCCATTTGATAAGAAACTGAGAAAAGTTATCTGCTGGCAAAAAGTAAGCTATTTTCCTTATGTGTTTTAATAGCCAGTGTACCAGGAATGTAAGTAGGTTCATGAAGTGAAAGATTCCACAGTGTTATGTGTTATGATTGTGTTCTTTATCCAAGAGTATCATTATATAATTAGTGATACATTTATTGAGTTTTAATGACAATGTTGGAATCTCCCCTGTTTTTCAGATAAAAGATTTTACCAAACAAATGAAAATGAAGATGAGAGGTTGGCAACTTGCCTCAGGCCACAATGGAAAATTTTTTTGAGCTGGAAATAAAGCAGATCTTCCAGTTTCCATTGTGTGCCTTAATCATTAGCCCATCTATCAGCCCTGTTTCTTCAGCATCACCACCTCATAATTTGAAACTTCTAATGTCTTGATTGCTTTCGTGTTACTTCACCTTTTAGAGTGCTTTGAAGACAGAAGACTGGCTCAGTGGGTTGTTAGGTGGATTGCATTAGATACCCCTACAAGGAAGGCGTATTCTGTATATATTGTCATAGTGCTGGCACCTTGTAAGCGTATAAGGAGGGAAGAAAAAGAGCTTGTATGTGTACCAATTATTCACACACATGTGGACCGGGCTTTAAATTTTTCCATTCTTACCTGACAGGTTTTACATATACTGTATAGTCACTTGCATAACACAAAGCAGCAGCAAGCTAGTAGTACATTTTTTTTATTATTAATTCAAAGTTTTTTAATTTTCCCATTTCCATCCCCTCTCCCCCTTTTAGCTTGGCGATACAAAGCTCCTCAGCAAGTTGTATTTATTGAAAAGTTGACAAAACTTGTTGTAAGTCAGCTGCCCAACTTCTGGAAGCTCTGGATTTCTTATGTGAATGGAAGTTTATTCAGTGAGGTATGGATTCTTCTATATAAATTGACTTTTGAGTAACAATGCTCCATAATAGTTGTGTTTGAAGTATTATATTTCACTGGAAAAAGTGACTGGATTTATTTTCATCAGAGAGGTTTATAAAACAATATGTAGACTCTTACACATTTGAGAGCTGCTACTTTGACTAGTAAAGTTTCTTGCAATACTGACCTATAGAAGTGAGGTTATTCTTTTTGTTTTGAAAAGAACAAAAGCATACACTGGAATTACTTAGAATTCTGCTAGTGGTGGGTCTGTGTGTTTTCCAGATGCTGGAGTCAATATCTATGTAGTTTCACCTCTTATTCATAGCTTCATTGGTGATCTGAAGAAATAGCAAATTGCATGAAGAATAGAGATATGTAAGAGACAAAGTCATACAGAAAAAAATTGTTTCCTTTCTTTGGAACAAGAGTACTCATTTCTCGAGTTTTAGATATTTGAAAGTGAGGATGGGTTTAAGACCAGAGTTGCAAAATGACCAAGGCCCAGAGTGGTGGTATACACAGACATACTATAGGGAATCTAGTCTGGAAGTGCAGTCACCTGTGCTTCTAGTCCTTCTTGCTCAGATTATATGGTTTTTACAAATTATGTCAATATAATTGTGATAATCCAAGGGGGGAGGGGGGGGAGAATAATGATTCATGATGAGCTGTTTTTATGTGCACACTGTTAACAGATTTTTGAAAGGATAACTTTCATAATTAATTTGATATTGGTAGTATACAGCTTACCATCATAGTCATTACCAGATAAATGCAATAGCTTTGGCGTCTGTGTTAGCGCTAAAATTTGGTCACAGAATTACAGTATGTTTTACAGAAAGTTCACTTCTGGTCCTCAAGCCATGTTGTTTCTTCTCCAGAAGGAGAACTGTAGTAATGGCATATTCCCAAGAATCAAGTCAGACAAAGGCAAACACGTGATTGAAGTGTAGTGAAAGGCAGCTCTCTGTTCCATCAACAGATGATAGGGCACTAGTTCACACCTCATCTGCATAGCTATCACTGAGAAGTCCTGCTGACTGCAGTTCACTCATTCTGGGTAGTAAAAAATTCTGAAGACAAGGTCTGTAAAGAGATGCAGAGATAGCTGGGATAATAGAGAGCAGGTGGAAAATAAGCAAGCTCTTGGACATGCATGTTATTCAGATCAGCTTCTTTATCAAACCTAAAAGTTTGTGCATCTAAAACTTCTCTGCTTAACTGTTGCTATATAATTTTGTTTGTTGAGTTTTTTTTTTTTTGTCCTGCTGTGCTTAAATCCTTAAGTCATCACAGCTACAGTATTCCATTACAAAATTATCCCTAAAGCAGAACTACAGCCATAGATATCTACCAGTCTTTGCAACTTTAGTAGAAAATAAAACAAAAACCTTGGGAAAGGAAATTTGGAAGCTTATTTGTCATTTTCCTTTTCTCTGACTAACTAAAGAATTAATTTCTCAAGCAGCCATTCTGTTTATTGCCACTATCTGTAAATCAATATAACATTTTCATATGATGATACTAACAGGTACTATATCTTTTTATATGTTGAACACAATATATAGAGCATTTTAGCTCCAGTGACATAGATTCTATTTGTGAACCTCATTTTACATGATAAAATCAAAAGAAAGGTATGACAATTACTCATAATGTTCAGTGAAGGAAGTAGAATCAAGAATAAACCTTAGTATTGTTGACTTTCACAAAAATAATTTATTTCATAAGGGAAATTGCAACCTTTATATTTGACAACAGCACCATTGGAAATCAGACTTTACAAATTCACCTGTTAAGTTATTGTGATTCTTTTTTCTGAGTACAATGAAAAAGCAAGCAATTTCTAAAGAAACTGAGACTTGAACTGTAAACAAGGTTGAGAAATTATGCTCATGAAAATGACTGCAAGTGGAAAATGCAGTGATCTTATGTCATGTCTGAACAAAACATTGTTTCCATGTATTTAAAAAAAAAAAAAAAAAAGGAGGAGGAGGTAGTTTTCCTGTTATTCTTGCTCCCCTTCTTTTGGGCCACATTCTGAGCTTGTGAGAAATTAATCCCCATACATTTGATTTCTTCTGCTTCTTTGGTCCTTACGGAAGCCCCCCCAAGTTCTCGGGGGGAGAGGAGGGATGGAGCCCTCAGGTCCTTTTGTGTGTTCTGCATTCTGCATGCCACAGTCAACTGAGGACCACTGGGAGGAGGGGTTAGCATAAGCTAGAAGACTACTTCTAGAGTACCTAAGAATGTCTGTCACCACATCACATTCAAGACTCAAGGTTTATATGTTTTTCTGTCAGAAACCATACAGATTTTAATTGTCCATAAAGAAATTTCATTTACCATGTTGCTTGCTATCTACTGTCAGTCAGGAAGCAAGGTGGTTGCTACAGTTTTTCAAGAAAAGTTGTGTGAAAATGGTGTAGAGGGTCATTTCAGCTAGCTTATTCAAGTCTTTCAAGACATTTTAAAAACGTGTAAAGAAAATCCCCACGTATGAATAACAAGCTGTATTTTCTCTTGTTCAGTTTGTAGGGTTCTGGGGGGTTGTTCTTTTTAGTTCTGAAAGGTTAGCTATATGCCTTAAAATACTGTCAGTTAAAGATTTACGTGGTATTTCCAACAGTTTAAAAAGTTGAGTTCTTTGAATCACTCTAGGTGAAGTTGCATATTTGAGTAGTAACCGTTGGTCTTACCACAAGATAGTTTTGGTCTGTCTGTGCAGGAAAGGTATAAGATTGGTCTTCAGCAAAACCACTAAGAAAAAAAAAAAGAAGATATCAAAGATCTGTGAATTTTTTTGTTGTTCTTTAATCCAGCTGTAAAACAGTGTGAATTTTAAGTTGATACCTGAGTTTTAAAGGAATACAGCTTATTTTCTTTTTAAGGCATTAGAAGAGAGAGTGGGTATTTTACACAGCAGTAACTCAAGAGTTGTCTGTATAATTCAGAGCTTTAAAGTACAAGAGTTTCATAGCTATGTATTTTCCAAAACTGTTAAGCAGTTTTATTTTTCTATAATTTTTGCATATTTATTTTACCCAAAAAATCTGAAATGCTTTAGCATTTTTCAAGGGAACTTGAAATATACAGCATTTCAAATTAATAACTTGAAAGTAAACCGATTCTATTTGAGAACACTCTGGTCGTGTTATTGCGCTTCTTGTCCAGTAGATGTTGCTGTACATATATAAAATGGGAGATTTTTCTAACTATAAAATCCTACACCTGCACTTAACTCGGTATTTGAAGTAACTTTTTTGGTATAATTTACTGCGTTCTCAGTAGACTCCACAGAAGGCTAGAATTACAAACAGGAAGACTATTAGTCAAACCATGTTTTTCTTCAACTGTAACTGTCTTGTGCAAAGTGTACTCACATTCCTTGTTTTTCAAAGAAGTGAACTGTCCATGAAGATGCTGATTACTTTGCAGAGTCTCTTTTACAGATTGTTGAATTGTTTGAAAAGCATTGTCAACAAAATGGTGTTCCTTAAAAACAAACAAAAACCGTCAATCCTTCCCCTCTTATGTTACAACTCCAAATTGCCCTCATTCCAAGAAAGTGTCTCCCACTTCACCTCTATGTCCTTCTCTGGGCAGCTTCCATGCTGAGAAAATAAAGTTTCTTCATATAAACTTGATGCATAATTGGACTATATATGTTTTAGCTCTCACTAAGATTACAGTGAGAAAACTTTGACCTCGTGAAGTTCGTATTGATAGAGCTACTCTTATGCTTGTCTCTCTCTTAAATACACATTGTTCCTCAGAATTAAACATTAGTGCACTGACCTACAGTAAGTAGAGTTTATTGATTATATAGTCTTCGCTTATTGACCTGCTGCCATGAGTGAGTTTTTGTAATTGCATCATAAACTCATCAGTTTTCACTTCTTCACTTTGAAACCCCATTTTTCGGAATTATTTTAACAGTGGTTATGAGATACTTACACTTTTCAATTTTCTCATTTTCACAAGACTGCTGAAAAATCTGGCCAAATGGAAAGATCAAAGAAAAACGCTAGGCAAAGGCAAAATGATTTCAAGGTAAGTTATGGGGGGGAAACCTTATTTTCTTTCACTTGTCCTGCATAGCAGGATACTTTAGCATCACCACCTTGAAAATCAGATTTCTTAAATAATATGTGTGCCCTTACACCTCCTTCTCCTCTACTTTTTACCATGTGGAGCCACCTGCAAATCCTATGTTCCAAGGCTGTTGTGTATAGCAAGTGTATGGCTGCTTAAGCACATTGATAGAGCTTTTTCCTTGATTTTTCTTTCCCTTCTTCTGATGCAGAAAATGATTCAGGAAGTGATGCACTCTCTGGTAAAACTTATCCGTGGAGCTTTGCTTCCATTCAGCCTCAGAGAAGGAGAATCAAGACAGTATGGTGGCTGGGAGATGAAATCTGAACTTTCTGGCCAGTGGCTAACACATGTTATCCAGACTGTAAGGTAAATGGACCTGTGGACCTCCAAAATTATGCTCTTCCTGGAATATGTGTGCTTTAAGACAAATTGTTTTGTTTATTGCATTAAGTACCCTGAGTAGTGAAAATGTTAACATTTAAAAAAATTACTTATGGCAGATTTAGGATTCTATGTACAAGCGTAATTGATAAATAAGGCTATACCATGAGGCATTATGTAATGTTATATTCATTTTTTTCCATAGTATCTTATGAAAAAGTTTGAGTAAAGTATTTGCCTGGCACAGCATAGACACTCCATGAATGAAACAGGGTTTGATTCTTCAGGGTAGAAGGCAGTTGTCTGTTTCATTTGCTACATGTCTTCCTATCTCTGCTAAAATGGGTGAAAATAGCATGCTTCGCACTATAGTATCATTCTTAAATCATAATTTACTTTTACAGTTGTTTTATGGAAGGTGATACTCCTGCTTATAATGCCATTCTGCTTATACTTATGTATAAACTTAGTAATGCACATGTCATTAATTACAAGATGTCTCATTAATATACAGAATTTGCTTCTATTTGTTTATGGAGGATATAAGAATTGTCATTATCTTTTGGAAACTTGAGTAGTACCTGGGTATGATACTGTACTTCTTATCTGCAGTTTTCAAAGCAGGTAAGAAGCAAAGCACAGAGGAAGAAAAGAAAGGGGTATAATCCTGTATAGATATTATTGCAGATGGAGCTAGCAGTGATACGTACCTGTTGTCAAGTCTGCTTAACACTTCCCTGAAATCTGTTGTCAGTTACATTATCTGTACCTTAACCATTTAAAAAAAATATTTCCATGTGAAGTTTCTTATTCTGGCTGAATTTTATGGAAAACTTCCAATTTAAGAAGGAACTGACTTGGCATTTGATGAAGAGATGTAAAGGGGCAAGGGAGCAATCCAATTTCACTCAAATTATAAAATTCTAGAATTTAACACTTGCACATCTGTAACATTGGCTTGGAAATTTAACCAACAGATTCTCTAAAGGTTGGTTGTGCTTCAGAGTCCTGCCATCTGAGGTATGATCCAGGCTAAGCTTATAGGTTATAAGAAGCCTGTTTTTCAGAGAATCTCCTCTTCCTTTCTGGCCACTGCCCTGGTAGTGACCAACTGAACTGAGAGCTGGGGAAATTCTCTCTGCCTCCCACTCTTTTCCCTATCTCATGTTCTTACTGATGCCTGTGCTGACACTTTACTAAAGTGAGCTAGACTTTAATGAAAAGTGATCAAA
The DNA here is from genome assembly GCA_008658365.1 of Alca torda. NCBI lineage: Eukaryota > Metazoa > Chordata > Aves > Charadriiformes > Alcidae > Alca > Alca torda. Next base: position 73,991,766 of record CM018077.1, on the reverse strand, counting down.
AGTAGAGAAGAAAAGGGGCAATCTGGAGAAGAGGAACTGAACATCATGATGGGGTACCAACCAGTGACGACCAGGTCAGAAGTTTTTGCAAGTGCTGCAAATACTTTTCTTTTCAAGCCCCTACACTTTGACAATCTAATAAATTCTTGTGACTCACAGCAATGATGAAGCTGGACTCTTCTCATGAAGAGTCTACACGTTGCTTAAAAACCTTGTGTTTCAAAGTTAAGTAATAGCTTAAGTCTTATTTTTATTGTTTCTAACATAAAGTCATTGTGAAGCAGGTGATAGAATTTTACTCTTTTCAATTATCTCATGAATGATTTACGGTTTTCTGCTTGTATTTAAGAATGCGAAAACTTAAAAAACTAAATAACAAGGAGTTGGCATTATATCTGTGTGATCTTAATTTTTCTGCTCAGTGATACATATCACTCAGTGGTTGCATGGTCTTTCTCTTGTACCCCGTTCTGTCATTGCCTAATATGAATAGATTCCAGAGGATAAATTAGAGCTAGGTGATAAAGTGAAGCAATTGTTGGCAAGACTTTTGCCTTATTCTAATGATAGAAAGGTTTGTATTTTTTAGGGTGAGTTATCTGAGGGGAAAAAGATGATGTTGGGGATATGACAGCTGCGTGCTCCCTTAGAAATGGAATCAACATTATGTACAATACTTCCGTGCAGTCTAAAGTCACTTAAACTTCTCACAGATGGGTATTTACATCCTGTATTTCCTGGATGGCTGAGATAATGCAAATTTATGTAACCTACTAATTCAGTAGTTGTGCTGAGCAGGTAGCAGTCTGATTAATGGTGGGGTTTTGATGGCTTATGCCCCAGCACCAGGGGTAAGAAACTAGAGCGTACAGGTGGATGATTGGAAATGTTCCACTTACTGCTCAAACTTGTTTGCTTGTGCCTTCCTACTCCTGTTCTTTGGTATTTTCTATTACCTGTGCTTTACTCAATATTACCAGGAGGGCAGACAGCAGTGACTGAAAAGCTCTTCCTTGCGAGCAGCTGCTGTGTTACTATTTCTAAAGGAAAAAATGGAAATGAATGTTTCAGTCCTCAGCTGTAGTAACTGGTGATTTGTGCCTGGTCAGAGTTGGGAGCAAAACAGTGACTAAATTCACTCTTCACTCTGCAGGTGATTCAGTAGCTGTATTTTGGCTCAAGTGTGTATACTCTTGGCAATCTGATGCGCAGCCACGTCACTATTTGTGGCAGCTTGATGGCTGTTACTGTTGTAATGCGGGTAAACAATATCTCAGAAACCTTGTTGTGGACCTAGGGTTTGATCTAGGCATTCACATAAAAACAACAAAAAAGCTACTGCTCTCCATAAGGATTATTCTCGTACCATAAGACAAAAGACGGATGCAGAAAGGCAGGTGGGGAAGTGCAAGAGGACAGTGGGAAAAGCTGGCATGTTGCTGTGATGACATTATTGTAATGTTACAAAAAAAAAAAAATCTGTTTTTGCAAGCTTCTGAATTAAGCAAATAGTTAATCTTTCTGAATGGGATAACCAGTTTTCCAAGACACACTGAGGGTGGACCTACTGTATTCACATACACAGAAAACGTCTAAAAAACTCAATGAAGTTATATCAGCTTAAAGAAACCTGCAGATTTACACTTCAGTCTAACTTTATTTGCTTTCCAGGCTTAGTTCTGAGTCTCTTACCGCACTCGAGATACCCAATGATATGCTTCAAATCATCCAGGATCTTATTTTGGACCTTCGTGTACGCTGCATTATAGTGACCTTACAACACACAGCTGAAGGTAATAGAAGGCTGCAGGTCTCTTTGCTTACTGTCATACATTTTTTGTCTCTGATTAGGTCAAACCATGTTCTGGAAGGTAACCATGTTTGTTACAGGTATTGTAGTGGCAGTGGACTCCTCTGAGTTCTGTAGTTACTCAAGTATTTCACTTTTCTGACAGAAATGTGTGTTATGAGTCTTCCCTCAGTCTAATTAATACAGTAGTTTAGATCTGTTTCCTTTGGCTTGGGACAGTTTTACAATGCTCGTGATTTATCTCATGGAGCCAGACTCCTTTCAGTGGTTCCCAGTAACAGGACGAGGGGTAACAGGCACAAGCTGAAACATAGGAAGTTCCGAACAAATATGAGAAAAAACTTCTGTACAGTGAGGGTGACAGAGCACTGGAACAGGCTGCCCAGGGAAGTTGTGGAGTCCCCTTCTCTGGAGACTTTCAAGACCCGCCTGGATGCAGTCCTGAGTAATGCGCTCTAGGCAATCCTGCTTTAGCAGGGGAGTTGGACTAGATGATCTCTAGAGGTCCCTTCCAACTCTGAAAAATTCCGTGGTTCCGTGATGCAGCTTTCCCATATTGGAAATATCATTTATTTTCTTTTTTGTGTTCTTCTGTAAAGTGAAGAATTAAATAAGCAATGTCCTACTCCCAGTAAAAAAAAAAGTCTACAGCCCTTTATGAAGTATTTTAATTTTGTGTTTTCCAAGGCCTTTTACTAACATTATAATCCCCAAGCTTCCTGCTGTGTACATAGCTTTTGCCATAAATGTCTTAATTGTCAAGGCCAGTAACAGATTCTCTAAATCTAATGTGACACAATGTGCATCAGAGGCCATTCATCTTACCATCTTGTATTCAGCTCTGAAACTTAAACGTGAATGAAGTAAATCTTCCAGAAATAAATGTTTCTGTTAAAATCAGGGCAGACTGATCTACTAAATCACTTAGCAGGTTTTTTTTTCCAAAAGAGTAATTGCCCTCAATGTTAAAAGAAAAACACGGCTTTTTAAATCTTACGGTTTAATCCGTTTTTAATCTTTAACATATGATTCATCATTATTTTGTAGGCTGACACGAAGCTATGTTTTACTCAAGCCTCAAGTGTGCTAAGTGCAGGTGGCTACATTAAGCAAATTTTTAAAATTTTGATGACAACAAATCATAAGGCTTCTATGGTTTCTTTGATTCAATGTTGATATGAGTTGTATTCTTGGCTCCTAATTCTTTTATTAAATCCCATTTCAGTGTTAACATTATTTTTCTGCTGTAATATCAAACTTATTGGCCACACAAGTACATAGGTTGTCTTGTCTCTTTATAACTCTATACAGAAAGTATTACCACTATTTCAGATTTCACTTAAAGTATGTGGAAGTCTCTTTTTCTTCTCTTCATTTAGGGCAATTGAGATATATTATTTTTTTTTAAATGGTAGGTGAAAAGGATATTTTTTTTTTTTTTAACGGTGACATGAGGATGCTATTATTGTACTGACTGCCCTCTGTCTAGAAATTGTGAATGATTCCTCAGATGTCCTGACTGTTTCAAAGGAAGGAAGTATCTAGCTCCAAACTGTTTTGCTGACAATTCTTAGCTTATCAAATCTCTGAGCTATCCACCTAGCTTCTCCATTGTGGTCCAGGGAGCTCCGATACGTGATTAATGCTGAAGCTCTCACCCAAAAAGTCTGCTGTCTTACTAATGTTGCCAACTTGATGCATCATAACAATAGCCCAGTTCTTTGTTCAGATCCAGGTTAACTGGACTCTTGGAGAAGCTGTTATTTTTAGGGAACTAGTGAAAGGACAGTTAATGGATATTCTCATGGAGCTATGTAAGTGGATCTCAGATGTAGTTATATCTGTAATACACAAGTCAAAAAGGCTCCTCGTGGACTTGAATCTCACCTCTATAATCTCTCTGAAATATGAGCTGCGTAGACTGCTGGTATAAAGCCCAGTCTCATCTCTTGCTGCGTGCTGTAAGTTGGTAAAGGCATTCTGATCAGTTAAAATTTTTAATAGAGCACTCTAACTATTCAAATAGGACAAATCTGCCCACGCAAAGGTTTTCTTGTTGTCTTATGATAAACATCATATACTCATGCTGGCCCTGAGAAGCAGTCTGTGTTTTTTTTCTCTCTCATATGTGATCACTGGTCATAAAGGTCATGAAAGCCAACTTATGTGAATGCCAGACTAGACAGGGGGTTTACATGAATGTATTTGACTGGAATTTGGTGAACAGTGAAATACGAGAAAGAAATATGTTTCTTTTGTAGTAGCTCAGAGCAGAATGAAAAAGTGAGCAGCCACAAAAGCACGCAAAGGCTGACCAGTGCAACCTAAAGCCTTGCAAGAACATTGGTTGAATTAAGAGGTTCACTAAATAGGGAAATGAACAGAGTAGTTATTCTGCACAAACCCTTAATACTTTTTATCCTCACTAAGGTTATGCTTCCATGAGATGTAGAACCAAGCTTCTTAATTTACCTAATTAAAGCACCAAGATAGTGAAGATACCTTTCAGCATGCATTAGTTATCCTCTTTTCTTGGATTTTGGGGAGAGATGGTAATTCACTGAAACTTTTGCTCATTTAAAAGGGAGTTTCATGATGTACAGGCAGTTCTGATGAGCGATTTGTGTGTGGAAAAAAAACTGCACGTCAAAGCCCGTACAAACTGCAGACAGATCATCTTTGTTCTGTTTACAAGTCGATTAAGCCCCCAGAAAAGTGATTATGCAGAATTCCGTAGAGGAATTTTGTTTACAGTGCATGAGCTTTGGATTCACATCCAGACTTAACTCCTGGTAGCTTCAGTAAGCCTATAGAAGTTGGCACCTTCTGGGTAGCGGAAGAGAGTGCTTTTTGTATATGCCTTCAGGTAGTTTTGAAGAAAGTCTAACACCATGGATCCTTGACCCTGAGTAGGGACTCAGCCTCTTTTATAGTCATTAAATATGGATTATATGCTGTCCTTTCTGTCTTTGCTAAAACGCTGGGCAGTTGTTCTTTCATTTTTAATTTAGAGCTGGACTATAACAGACTAGAGACTTGGGTTCTTAAATGCAGTATTTTATATTGTGATTAAAAATTTACAAAATAAAAACAAACCCAAAGGCTTCACAATATTCCTTTAATTTTCAGCTTTCCAGTAAAAGATGTGCTTCATGGAACTCTTGCCATGTATCACAGATAGGCTTCTCTATGTGGTGTCACCAGCATACCATGTATGAGTTCCATTCTTAGTCATTTGAGAATGCTGAAAGCTTTGAAGCTTTTAGTGCTATTTGCTTGTATGCCTAGTCATTGCAGTCACAATGTCTGTGGTTTGTCTTCTTAAGTTTAAGGAGGTTTTAATGATGAAAATGAATACCTTCTCCCTCCCCCTGCCCTTCCCCCTCTTGCTCTGTCTTACAGATATAAAGAGGTTAGCTGAAAAGGAAGACTGGGTTGTTGACAATGAAGGTTTGACATCGTTGGTGGGTATACTTGTGTGTCTTGCAGACACTTTCTTTGCTGGATTATATTCTCCAAAAACTGAATTATTTTGGACTTTGTCTGTTATATGTGTGCATATTGGTGTCTATAGTTTTATTAAAATAGAGGAAGATAAAAAACCTAACATTTTTCGTTTGGATGGTTACTTACTTACCTTCTTCACACATCCCATCACCGAACACAAACTTTTTTTTTCTTTTCTTCCTTTTCCAAAATTTTCATTTGTCCTTCTTAAACTATTATGTCTGAAGTAACTTTAAGTGATAATGGTATTACTAGACAGCAATATTTTTGAAGGTGCAAAACAGGAAAAAAAGGAAGTATAAATAAAAGCTTTTTTGCAGGGTTGTGCCATGCATTGAGAGACAAAAATAAATAAGAATTGGGCATCAAGATGTGTAGCATGACTTTCTGCGTTAAGTGGGGTTATTTAAAAGTATCAGTATAATTACTGCTGACCACTAGCATGATTTTGCTGAGATAAACAATAATAACTTTCATAGTCAAGCATGATATTTTAGGGATGGCTTACTGAAGTAAAAAAAATTATTTTTGAGGTCACAACAAGTTCAGTTCACATCAAAATGCTTCATAACTTAGTAGGCACACTACCATGGAATTGGTCTGTAGCTAAATAAATAGGTCACTTATATGTTATAATGAGAAATTGAACTGAAAAGCAACTAATTTAGGAGAGTGCCTACACACAAACAACAAATGACTTGAAACCAAATTCAGATAAATTAGTGAGATGCTTTCTGGAAATAAACAGTAATGAGTAATGCCTAAAATACAGCAAAGCATGTTGTAGGTGTGACTTAAAAACAATCTGCGAAAGCAGAAAGGGCCTGTGGGAGGGAGAGTTGCTTTGTGTATATTATCTAAGAGAATGCTCCACAGACTTTTTTGGTTTTTCTTATTTGCTTCTATAAATACGTGTTTGAAGTTGAGTAGGAGGGCATTAACCAGTCACAATATACACATTGTAGGAAGGAGTGTTGTTGGGCAATTGTAGTATTATAACCAGATTTGCAGCTCCTGGTCTTGGTTTCAGTTGCCGCTGACTTGGGCAAGTCCCTTAACTTTTCTGTTTTTCACAATTCGTCTGTAAAATGGAGAGAGGAGGAAGGATCTTCCACAAAAGCTTTGCTTCTTTATGCTTTTGCTGCATTCTAACCATCTTTATTTAAAAACTGCTTAAGTCTTTTTTTTCTTTTTTAATTTAGAAATCACTCATGAATTCCTTGTATACAGCACTTCCCTAGATACCTTTTGAGGCAGTGGTTTAGACATGCCAGATTTTAATGGTGGCAGTTGACCACGTTTTGTCACAGCAGGGTTATTTATCTACTAAAGTAGAGTTCATTGTGGTAATATTGTAGCAAAAATGACCCAGTATAAACAAGGGCCAGGCAGTCTATTTGGGGGCATTTTAGGCTTGAGGTAGAAAATGTATTTTAAGTTTGTAGGAAATACTGGTTGATAACCCCTTTAGCATTTATATTCCAGGTAAGAGATACAGTAAGACACAGAACCAACTGTCCTCAGTTTCATGATATCCAAAGAATAACATCTGAACAGCTTTCTCTTCCTGAGGTGTGATGGTTTATTACGTGAAAACAAAAAAACAAAAGGAGCATTTTATTGCTGTTCTTTTTCTTTCAAGTGGGGCCAAAATTAATATACACAGATTGTCTTAGTGGCTTTTAAAATGATTTTCAGGTTCCTGTGCAGGCATCACTTTCATGATCCACATCCACCCCAGTATTTACAGAAATAAAAGTTACTCCTAAGTCTAAAGTTGGTGATGTGCCATAAACTATCTACTGGATGAAAAGCAGGTTTACAAGGCTTAGAAGCTTCTTTTGCCCATCTCTTTGACCCAAATCCAATAGGATGATGTCCCTCTTTTCTGCTTCATGTTGCCCTGTACAACAGCTTCCTGCCTAATACCAGCAGGCAGCCTCATTAAAAAAAAAAGGTGTGACTTAACAGGGAAGAGAGAAAGACAAGGAAAAACTGACTAATGACTGATGCTGTGAACTCGTTTGCACTTTCAGAGTGAAATTGATACAGGCATCAAGACATTCTTACTTCAGGTTTGGAAACCTGAAGGTAAAAAAAAAAGCTCCCTCACTACCACTACCAGTGGATTTTTTTCCTTCATGTGAAAGCAGATTCAATCCGGTTTTGTTAGAAACTTTTTGCTGAAATAAAAGGCAGAAATATCAGATATCCCAGGTGAAATTCTATCCCAACTTAGATCAAGGGGGGAAGGAGGGAGGATGTCACAGGCATCTATAATGTAATTGTCAATATATGCTACCACACACAAACTATAAAAATCCTTCATGACCCTTCTAGAGGAGGCTGTTTGGTGTAGAATTCTCTCATTCAGATAAAAGAAAAAACATTGATCTATGATAATAATTCTGTAGATTACTTAAGTACCAAAGTACGTCAGTATAAAAGGGTCCTCTGGTAATATATAAATTGTATGATTTTATTTGTTTGTTTGTTTGTTTTTTCCCCTTCTTATTTGGATAACTTGGAAATAAAGAGCTTGATATATGACATGGAAGTTTTTATATATTTGTGCAGTATACATTTGACATGCTTATCTAAAGCTAACAAGTCATTTGCCTTTCAGCCATCACAGTTTGAACAGTGCATTATCCATTCCTTGCAATCTCTTAAAACTGTGCTGGACTGCAAACCTGGAGAGGCCAGTGTAAGTTTTGATTTATACTTTTTTTTTCGTTCTTTTTATGTAAATTACTATTGGGTTTCAGAACAAGAACTTTCAGAGAATGATACAGAGATATAACTTTCCTCTTTATTTTTTTCCACGTACACCCTTTTCACTGCTGCTAGCTTTTAGAATTCTGTTTGTGTTTCCTTTGTTAGGGGTAATGGTGTGTGTGGGGGGCAGACTGGACCTATATTATTTACATGTTACTCTTCACTCTGTTGCATCCAAACTACTTGCAGAACTTAAATTCAGCTTTTTACTTCTGTAAGCTTTATTCTAAATCAGGAGTCCTGATTGTTCCCATCCACTTAGTACCTTGAGGCCCTGATTTATTGTGATACTGATATTTTCTGTCAAGTTTCATTGATCTAAGGAAGTTCAACGCTTTTACAAAGTCTCTTGGGCCCCTCTGTATGGGTATTGTTTCTCTCTTCTCCCTTATTTTAATTTTTATGGCTAGCTTTTCTACTTTCTCAATGAACATTATTCAAAAGAATCTGCAGTGCATGGCGAATCCTTCTTTTTAGGGTGTAAAGATCTTTGAATATCCTGGAAGCTTCTGCTGCAGTTCCATTAGCCAACAATGATACATATCGCATGTCCTAGGTTCTTTCCTTTTAGCGTGTTATCTCCTCATGCTTGTCAGACTGTTTACTGGGACTTGTGTTCTTTCTCCCCATTTTTAGGGTGGGGAAAAATTGAAATTGATCCATGAGAAAACACTGTCCCAGCAGCCATTCCTATAATTGTGTCATCTCTTTAGGGATAGCTTACTCAGGCCTTCCTTGAGAATAAGGCCACATGAAACTGCTCTACTGAAATAATATGCTTGCATCTTCAGGTTTTCCAGCAGCAGAAAACACAGGAGGATGTGTGCCAGCTAAGCATTGGGATCATGCAGGTAACTCAAGCACTTTTAAGTGTGAATTTGTGCATACAAGTGATCAAAAAAATGTCTGCTTTGTACCCTGCCCACCTCCCAAAAGGTAGCTGAAGTTGATGACTCTGTTATTCCTCTGATACACTCTGGAATACTGAGAAATGTTTGACTTTAAATGTATGTAGAGCTTACTAGCTGAAGCTGATGATATCAGATCCTCAGAGGGTAAGTGACATATTCAAGTATTTTACTGGTTGTGACTGTTCAAGATTTTACTGATGATTGAGAGAGTCTTGCTGAGCTGATGTCATCTAACATTGATACACTGCAGTAAAAGGACCAATGCTGATTTTCATCAGCTGAAGATCTAGCTTTTAATTTTTGTATCAGAAACCAAAATTTTTGGTAACAAAATCTGATTTTTTTTTAATGTATTTGAAATTAGGTAATAGCGTGGTTTAGGCTTTTTGAACCATTTTTATAGTCTTCTCAAATAAGACATCATGAACCAAAGCAAAAAATGGATTTGAGTGATGCTTCTGTGATGTGGACTTGGGACCAACTGTTCAGATTGAACAGCTGAAAACCTTTAACAAATCCTTCTTTGCAAATCAGCAGATTATCACTGTGTAATTTTAGCCATGCCTGATGAGAATCACTTAGTGGGATTAAAAACTCCTGTGTTTTGCTTCAAGTAAACAGTGATGCATATAAAATTAAAAATATGCATTCAAAACGTGTAACTAAGATGTTACTGTATGAAAGGTTTAAGACAAAGAAAGGTGGTGATGATTGTTCTGCTTCTGTTGACTGTAGTAAAAGTGAATTTAAGAATTTTTTTTTTTTTTTAGTTCTGGCAGAAAATGTAGATCTTGCTTTATTGTTTCCTAGGTCTTTATAGACTGTTTGGAACAACTGAGCACCAAACCTGATGGTGACATAGATACAGCACAGTAAGTAAAATAAATAGGACCTAGGTGTAGTCTGAGGGGACAGGTCTCAAATTTCAATGGTGGTGTGGTTTTATCCTCTCTGGTATTTCATATTTCTTGTGAATACTTTTGCCTCTGGTTGGCGATGCTTTGAAACAGGAGTAGATACTTTTTATGCCAAACAATTCAGTGATATCGTGTAATAAATATGGCACAAGGTAACGAATATGCTATTAGATATAATATTTTATTCAGTGACAGGAGTTGTAGTGTGCTGTGGAAGCAGGTGTGTTTGGTATTGACATGACCTTACACAGAATGAGTTGTCCTTGTCACTAAGTAATGTCTACTCATGGAGAAACAGCCCCTGCCTTTCTTCCCTTCCCTTTTATTTTGGCTGGTTCTATTGGTATTTCTGCTAAATTCTTGAAAGTTTGTTTGTTCCATAATTGCTCATGCGCCACTTATTTTACAGACAGAAACAAGTCAGAATAACCTGGATTTCTAAGAGTACCAATCATTCCTGTTTGAAAAGTCAGAGACTTGGCAAATACTGGTACCTGCAATATGCATTAGAAAAAGGCAAATTAACTGTGTTCCTACTGCCACTTTCTTTTTTGCTATTTGGATGGCTCTGTTGGCTGGATAGATGTAAAAACAAATAAGAATCTGTGGCAAACCAGAGAAATTATAGAAAATTAAAATGTTTTAAGAGGGAAAAGTCTGTAGTACTGTCTGTCCACAAAGCTCCTGCAGACTTTGTGGACATCTTAGAAAAACTGAGCAATGTGGGCTGCTTTGTTATCTGCTGTGATGGGGCTTCAAACAAGGTTCCAGTCTTCTGTTCCAACTGTTCATTTGAATCCACCATGTATCAGATAATCAAAACCACTATACTGCTCACTTTTTAAACAATATTCCTAGTCTTTCAGTTGACGTTTCATCTCCGGATTTGTTTGGAAGCATTCATGAAGACTCAAGTCTTTCTTCAGTAAGTTCTGCTTCTATTTCTAAAAAGCTGATGTGATTCTTAATGCTTCTCAAAGTTACGGGAATGTGGTCTTTTTTAATTATTTTTGTTTTAAAAACAATGCCTCTCGATGATATCTTAGTATACTAAGTATATATTAAATTAACTAATGAAGGCATTTTTTGAAACCAGGTCCTCCTCAGAAACTAAAATGGCATCATTGAAATCAATGAAAATAGCACTGATGTTAAAACAGCTGAGGATTTGACTTTTGATTTATCACCTTGTTTTAAATGATAAGAACTGATCTGATTATAGTTACTTTTTAAAACCCACAAAGATACAGATATTCAGTAACATAGTTTTTCCCAAAAAAATTACTAAGTATTGATTATTTTTGTGGCTTGTTTGGGTTTGGTTTTGGTTTTTAGGAAATTTGAAAAAAAGTTTTTAAATATTCTTGACACTTTGACTTTGGTTAATGTACTTTCTTCTGGTCTGGTGGCTGATGGAAAAAATGTAGTTGTTCCCTGCAAGAAACCTAATGAGAACCTCTTGTGAGGTTAATATTCCTTAGTATAGGTTTTAAACGTTGTCAGAAGCCCAGTTTTGCCTCATTTACAAGAGCAATAAGCATTCCTGCTACGATAGACAATCACAGATTGCCAAATCAGGCCAAGTTTATGAATTGCAGAGTATAATAATAATAATTAGTTCCTTATGTCATTTTATCCTTGTAACATGTAGATGTTGATGTTAATTGTTGACAAAGTAAGTTTTTGTGGCCGTTCCACGCTTCCTCCCGTATGTGATAGGTATGAATGTTTAAATGAAGAAGAAGAAATAAATAAATTTTGATACCATGGCAACCAAACGTTATCTTAATATTTTTTTCTATAAATCATAGAACACTTTATCTTCTCTTTCCTGATTGAGTAATGAGAACAGAGAAAGTTAGTGACCAGAGTAAGATTTGTCACTGTATTTTTAAAATGCTCATTTTTTGAATTGTCTGTATACCAACTGACTGATTTAAAGTAGTAGGCAACTGCACATCTCAACGCTGTTACTGGAATACAAAACTCTCAGGAGTTCTTCTGGGTCTGAAAACCAACACCAGTTTTAATCAGATTTACAGTATTATGGTGATTTCATTGCTAAATAATTTTATTTTCAAAATATTTGCTGCTGATGATTTTGAACTTTCATCTGAGGTAGACAAATGTTTTCCCATTGCAGGGAGGAGAGGGGAAGAGGAGAGACCATATCTATTTAAGTAGTAGTTCTGTCTTGTTTGGTTCTTTGTCTCTTTGGAAACTACACCTTGTTGCACCAAGGTCAGGGAAAGGCAATCCTGGTATCTCAACTTCAGGTCTTTGACCTTCTTGTAATTCAAAAAAAATCACTGCAGAACACAGATAAGTTATAACCACCTAGTATTTTTTTCCAAATTAACTGCTGAAATTATATTCTTCTGAGCCTTTCCAGTACTGTAGAATGGGTGAGTGCATTTGTTCAGTACCTGGTTTGCTTCCCTTGTTTTAACCATTTTCGTGTGAAAGTGATGATGATCTTCAGTTACATTTTTATGATGGCCATAATTCTTAGCGTATTTCTTGAAACAAAGTAAAAGCCAGAAACAGCTTCCTGGAAAGCTGTCCAACCTAATTTTTGTAAAGAAGTCTTAACCACAGCTCTGTATTAGTCACAGCTATTCCAGTGAATGCTCCAGATCCCATAAGAAAAGGCATACGTCTTCAGCCGTCGTACCTGATATTCACTCAGTTTCTGATGCCTTATTGACAAAAATATTTGTAAACTCCGCTTTATTTACCAGCATGTTTATCACACACAGAGTCAATGAAATACTATACATTTACAGTTTTGGTCATGCTGATACTTCTTTTTTCTAAGTGTTCTACTTTGTCTTCTCTTAAAACAACTTTTTAGGAACAGAGGCTTTTAATTGCACTCAGCAACTGCCGTTATCTGGAACGTCATACCTTCCTAAATATAGCTGAACATTTTGAGAAACATGGCTTTCAAGGTGTTGAAAAAATAACTCAAGTAAGTGAGAGCACTGGAAATAAGTCTTGAAGGAAACAGGTTTTATTTGTTTTACTTTCTGTGGAAATTAAGTGCATGTGTTCATATGGCCAAAAGGACTCTTCTACAAATGAGTGGGACTCCAGGCATCAGTTGGACACAGCAACACGACGACGATACGGTTGTGTGTGTCTCTGTAAGGCTTAAATAGCTAGTGTAGAAAATGTGACCTCTTATTCAGGAGTTGTGTGTTCAATGGCAAAGCTTATCAGATTTCTTAGTAAAGCTGTTTAATGTCACTGTGTTTTCTTAATGCAGAGAATAAAAGATCGTTATCTCAGAAATATACTTGATAAATTATTTCATCTGGAAATCCACATTACCGATAGCTGTTGTTCATAAACTAGTTCAGGGTTTTTTTTGTTGGCTTTTTGTTTTGTTGGTTGGTTGTTGTGTTTTTTGGTTGTTTTGTTGTTTTTTTTTTTTTTTCAAAGAACGAAAATGTCAAAGTGGGCGGCAGTAGCTGTCTCATTTTCCTGCCTTTTTGTAAAGATTAATCATTTTTTATGAGAAATGTTGTGACTTAATCCTTAGGACCATAAAGCTAGTTTATTTCCAGAAACATTTGTTGGTTGGAAGTAAAATGTTATCTTTTCCGGTACAGAGTACAGTATTTCACTCGAACTGGTGTTTCTACTATACAGCACATCCTTAGTCCTGTTCTGCCTGAATGTTGTTTGAATTTCTGTGGCTGAAGTAATTTTGAATAGCATTTAAATGGGGTTGATATGATTTGTATGGGTAGTACAGTATACGAAATTACTTTGGGTATTGCTATTCTTTGCTGCTGAGACAACTGAGAGTTGAGCTAGGTACAGTTAGTGTTATCTATACAAGCAATCTGTTTACAGACATCTGTTATGTATTCAACACTGTTTTGTGCATCTACATCAAAGTATTGGCATTAAAAGTCTGGTAGGTTTATAAATGACAAAATTTCAATGTTGAAGTTGCAGATTAATTTCAAATCTGTGTCAACCCTTTGAAAGCGCTGACTCGTGCAATACTGCATACATGGGACACATCAATCAGAATGCTAGCTGGGAGGATTTGGATAATTAGATAGTCATCTTAAGATGGCAATTTTTGAACCCTTCATTAATTTTAAGGAGAGGCTAGAAGCCCAGAGAGGTTTAGTGCGGGGTTGGTTGGTTGTTTCAGTGTTTTGTTCTGTCACCTACATTTCTGTAAATTTCTTTAACTATTTGTTAGATACAAGATTTCCAATAAAGAGTTGACAAAATTTTTAAAAACTAGAATTTGTTTTTATCTGAGAAGACCAGAAAAAAAACTATGCTTTTAAATTCTGTTAGCTTTATAAATTGAATTTTGAAGTGGATTTTGTAGTGTATATCAGTAAAAACTATCTGTTCTTTGGTTGGGTTTTTTTTAAGTTGCCTTTGTTAGAAGGGAAATCATTATTATCTAATATTCTGAAGATACAGAAATAATAAAATGGTAACCAAGAAAATTTTCTTACATTCTATATGGTTGTTATTTCCATTTTTTTCTTAGTGTGCAAATACAAAGTTACATAAAATGGCCAAATTTTACACTCTGCTTTAGCACATGCCATCTCATCTTGGCACATACTTACGGTACTCACTAGTAATTATATTTAATTTCTGTATAACTCTTAAGTGCTTTCCTGTGGAGATTATTTAATTCAACTTTTTATCATCAGTTTCATCAATTAGCAAGTGGAAAAAAAAATGATGTATCCCATAACACTTATCCTAGTTTATTGATTAAGCTTCTGAATAAAATTGTTTCCACAGTTCTGATACTTAGGTAAGGCAGAGGGGTTACTAGAATAGAGGCTCAAAATGGCTTTAATGCAAAAATCAAAAATGCTAGTTACAGGGAAGTTCAGAGCAGAAAGATAACAATGAGAGACTTGTATATTTTCATGAGCATTTAAGCCATGTGAGAGTCGGCAAAATGGGTATACACAATGGACGTTGTTGAGGACTTCGTCTCTGCTTCACTGCCTCATCCTGGACTCAAAATAACATTCAGATGAATTGTTCATTCTTTCTTGTGATCTTTCTACCAGCTGAAAAACAAGGTTACTCACCGCTATCTTAGTTGTGCATTGAACTAGAAACAGGTTGAAGAGGACTTGAATGAAACAAAAAACCCGTACTGAATGTGCTGATGATCTTTTGTATTGAATGACTGCAGAAGTAGAAGGTGGAATTACTTAGTTTGGTCTAGAGCCTTGCTTTCTTCCTCACTTTTAAACCCCTTTACTTCTGGAAATTATCATATATATATACACACACACACCTACCTATATATGTATATGTGTGTGTATATATATATGTATACATATATATATATACATACATACATATATATATATAAATATATATATATATATATATATATATGCTTTTTTCCCCTAATGGTTGAGGAAAATTAGTAATAGTTTAAAAGCTTTACTTTTCTCTCTCTTAAGCTCTTACTTATAAGCATAAATACATTTAAGGTGAAGTCACGATATTTTCAACATGTTTTATTTGCATTTGAATGCAAATAATAGCATGCAGAGGATGCATGATAGCATCCACTATCATGCTAAAATACTGACTTTAAACTTGAACATTTTATGATATGCATTGTGTTCCAGAATTGTTTTAGAAGCTAAAATTATAAGGTGTACCTATGTTTAATAAAAAAGTCTTGTATAAAATTTAAAGTTGTTCAGATAAATGAGAGAATTGTGCATATCGCTTTAGCTCTCATTGTGGCTTAAGTTATGTGAATTAATAAAAATTGCATAGACAGCTCTTTAAGAGAAAAATTCTGCAGATGTTTGTGAGCTGCAGCTTATGCATCTATTGTACGGTAGTGCCTTGAAGTAGAGGGGGGAAGTTCACGTGTGCAGTTTCAGAAGGCAGGGGCTCCTAAATAAGTCTTATGTATTTTTCAAGCATAGAGCAGGTAGTGAGAAATCGTAATATTACAGTTGGTAGATTTTAAGTATTATATGAAAATCTTCATGTATTAGGATGGAAATTATTATGAGCATATTTTAAAGCACTGGCAAAATTTACTTGCTTCCTGGTGCAAGATCAAGACTTGCTGACATGCAGAAAAAAAATCATGCCATTAGGCAATTACAGAGTGATCTGCCTGCTTTGGCATTTCTTGAACCTTTCCCAAAAATATCTACTGCTGAGCACAATCATAAAAAAAATAATTATACTGGGTAGTAGGATGGACAGATAATATGGAAGTTCCAAGTTTTTTATATATGTAATTATGAACTAAAATGTGTAAGTAATTGCTACTCTTCCCCAAAAATTAAAGATGATGTGAAGTTTTTGGTGTATGTGATTTAATTCTTGTAATTAATGACTGTTTATTATGTTCTCTCTCTCTTTTTTTTGGTTTTGTTTTGTTTTTTAGGTTAGTATGGAATCCTTGAAAGAGCTGGATCAAAGACTGTTTGAAATGTACATTGAATTCAAGGCAGATCCGATAGTTGGGTCCTTAGAACCTGGCATTTATGCAGGATATTTTGATTGGAAAGATTGTCTTGTTCCAGCAGGTAAATATCTGCTTATTAAACTCTGAAGTTATTTTAACAGTGATTGATAGGAGCTAAAATACACTGTAAAACTAAAAACTCTTTCTAGTCTGTGTTTTTAACTTTTGACAAGTTCTTATTATAAATTCTTTCTCACAGACTTTACTTAATTCCTAAATCATTTTTCAAATACCCCCAAATGATTAAAGAGGCTTTTATCATTGATAATCTCTTTAATACTTGTTTTTTGTGATTATTTTGCTTCATTGCTTACATATAATAGAAAGAATTATAAAAGACATCTTTGCTATTTTCTTATGAAATTCGTTGAGATTGTTTGGGATTTTTTCCAAAGAATCTGGCCACTTTTGTAATACATGTAATTACGGTTCTGAAAAGGTAAAATTATGAGAAAATGCATACTATAACACTAGTTCAGCAAAGAATATTAAATTGTCGAAGAAGGGCAGGTATAAAATATTTTGAATGACTGAGATGTTAGTCATTAATTAGGTGCTTTAAGAGAGTCTGGCTTTTTGGGGCTGGTTTTTTTGGGTTGGTTGGGTTTTTTTTAAGAATTGAATACTGTGCACATCTTAACACTTAGCTCCTTTGAAAGTCTAATTTGTCATATCTAAAACTAATACATCTAAATCACTTACCACATGAATGCCTGGTTAATACTAAGTAGAAATTAGTTGCAGTAACATAGTATGTGGCATTTTGAAGGTGATCTTGTATTAATTTTCAGTAAATCAGTGATTGACATAATTTGTACTTTCTTGTTTTGATTGTTTCATAGTGTTGTATATGGCAAGCTTAGTAGAAATTTTGTGGTACTTTAAAATTTGATAGGGAGGTAATTACACTTTTAATCTGTGAATCAGGAGCTGCAGTGCTTGCTCGCTGGGCCTTAAAAAGCCAAAGATCTTAGGGTTTATTACTTTAAAGAAAAATATTTCTTTCATTACTACTTTTGTGGTCAGAATAGATGCTCTAATACCGCTCGTAGCAGAAATAACTTAGGTTTTAATCCTGCGCATTCAAATTTGTATCTGAATAGTAAATAACTTCTCATCATATTTAAAGTATGTTTTTGCTTGGCATGTTTGCATTCCCACCAGCTAACAAAGACAGAGCAAAAGAAGTTGTGTCAGATTTTATATGCTCATTTCTTGGTCCTAGTGAATTGGGATCTACTTACTAGACTCACATTGCCTTTTGGTTTATTCTGTAGTATTTTTTCATTTAAAGGGAGTACTGAATTTCTATGAGAGGTGTGCCTTAATCTGCTTGTTGTCCACTTTATTGGTGGTTTTAAGTACTTTCTCTGAAACTTTTTTGTAAAAATCAAAGTAAAGATGGTGATTATTAGAGACTCCTCTTCAGGGATCTCATAGAGTTGGCCAAGAGGTGCTAATTTGAAGTAGTAAAAAAAGTTGTTTGGTTTTTTTTTTTGTTAATCCCCAAGCTAGACATGTTAAGAAGGAACATATAATCACTTCTCCCGTGCGTCTCCACCTTGAAAATCTATCTTTGTGACGGATAAATTCTGTCAAATGTACCCTGTTGACTATTGGTATAATTGTCTGCTTATAGCAATGGTTAGTTGACCCTGAAAATATTTGGGGCTCTGAAGATAATATTAGTAAGTGACTGGGAGAGTCTCCCTCTTGGAGGAGGTAGGTGAACATCATTATTGAAAAAGACTGGAAAAAAAACCCAACCAACATCCTCATGGGGCATATGAGAATCTGACTTTTTCCAGTACTCAATTAAACAAAAAAAATCACTCAGCAAGTATATAATTGATTTTTTTTTTCCTATAAACTAGTATTCAGAAACAAAATTAAATTGTGCAATGGGATTATAGTTGAGAAAATACACCATCATATAATCTAAAAGATGCAGTTAGTACTGCGATAGATGTCCTAGCTTTTCATTTGCCTCTTAGAAAAACCCAAAACAAGCAAACAAAAAAAATGTCTGTTTTACAGTTCCTCTTCAAGAACAGCATGAAAAGTATCTACTTTATTAAACTAAAATAGCATACAGGTGACTGGGCGTGGGCCACACTGAGTCAAATGCACAGGTCACTCAAGGAATCATCTCATTGATTTGTTGAGGAAAAAACATTATTTGTATAGTGGAAATTATCTGTTCTTCAGTAATCATTTTGACTGCAAAATTTAGAGGTCTAATTTGAGTAATTTGACTGGCTTAGATCTTGACTTTTGTAGCCTTAATTTTTGAAAAAGAAAAAAGTTGATGACGTTGACAAGGCAACGTCAGTTGTGTTCTTGAGTGGTACTATCAGTGATGTGTAGTGTTGTGTAAATAGAGTCACTCAATGTTCCTTAGTGGATACAACTATGCCTGATTGCCAAGACGTAATAGGCTTAAATTTTTTTTTATATGGCGTTTCTGCATTAGCTTTCAAATAGAACTAGTGGTAATATAAAGGCAAATTTTCACAAGAACAGTTATCTTTTTGAAAGGAAAGAAGAGGGAAAAGGCAACAATTTAACTATGTTTAAAAGATAAGGTAAAAGGCAGATAATAGCCTGATGTAGTCTGAAACTCTCAAGCATTCCATCTGGAGACTGAAAATTTGACCAGAGTCTCAGGGCATGTTGATGCCATGGATGTATCTTCTGCCAAGGACATTTTGGAAAAATGTGGGTATGAAAATACTCAGGAATTGGTTAGGAATAATAATAAGAATTTTCTGATGATGAATTTCCCGTGTTGCTAGTCCAGCCCAGAGCTTTCAAGACTGCAGCTGTTCTCGAACAATTGTACCCGTCAATCACTAGCAACTGTTCCTTTCTTGATACTGTCCCTGCTGTTACCGAGCAAAATGAAGAATCTAGAAGCCCGAATAAAATGCAGAGAACACCTGATCTGGACTATCGGGAAGTTCATGGGGAGGATGCCGATGCTGGTGGAATATAAGGTAACTGCGAGGGAGGGAGCAGACTGGAAAGAAAAGGTTGTGATGAAGACTGGTATCCAAGGATGGAACAAAGCAGGAAACTAGGACTGGATGAGCAAGGTAGAAATGTAAATTAGGGTAGGATTAGAAATAGAATTAATATAGAAGTGGATTGAAAAGGATTATACAAACAAGAGGCAGACTTGAAGTCCAAATAGGAGGTCTGATACGCACTAGATCAGGGAGCTTTCCAGAAGCTGCAGTATAATCGAAGAAATCCCCTCAGTCTTGCACTCTTGTCCTTTAGGAATGACAGCCTAGTAATGTTACTGATCACTTTTCTTCACACAGCTGGCAGAAGTTATGTATATATTACTATATGCTTACAGTAATACTACAGGCAATGCTACATGCTATATATAGGCAGTACCACTGAAAAACACAATGACGGCCTGAATATTTTGCCTTGCCAATGCCATCAACATTGTTCCTTTTCAAGAAGAGGCTACAAAATCAAGACTACAAAAGTCAAACTCTACCAAATCAGCCAAATGATTCAAATCTGTATAAATCTGCTATACAGAAGTTACAGGTATATATTGCTAATTCTGTTGTTGAGCCATATAGACCAATGCAGTAGGAGAATTTCCTGGTTTCCATTCTGGTTATTTGTTTGCTTTCATTTCAATGTCAGTAAAATTAGGTACAGAAAAAACTACACAAAGGCCATCAAGTATAATCCAGTCTTTAAATAATAACACTTTTTCCTGCATGGGTACACTTAACTTGCTTCATGAAATGGAGGCTATTTTGGAGATAACACTGGGGTTTGTATTACGTGGAGTTGTTACAGGCAAAGATCTATCCTCGGCTATTACAGATTTTGAGAAGCGAGTGTAGCATAATCTGGGAGGGGAAAAAAGTGGACGCAGGATTCTGTCCCTGCCTCTGCAGAGTTTTCTTTGTCATGTTAGTAACTCACTTAAGCATTTTTCTCTTTATCTTTAAAATGCCTTCTTTGACTTCTGTCAGTTTGAGCATTCGTGTTTAATTTGACTACCTAAAGTCTTGTAATGTATAGAATGTTCAGAAAAATCTTATCCAAAAACCTTGACAATCTATTTATTGGCAACTTTGCAGTCATCTGTCTGTAAGTACTGGGGACAATACTTCCTTGCATCATAAGATTCATGGGGAATAGAAGGGAAAATAGAAGAATGAGAAGAACTGTAATAAATAACAGTTCTGAAGAAGAATTTAAAATGAAATTAAGAAGCCTACCTTTTGAGCAAGCTTCAAAAAATATATAATATTAAAGTTTTGTGCCATGTTTCTATCAGTGTGGAAAAAGCATATGCCTTGCTTACTCGTCGTGTAATTATCAGATATTTACTTATACATATGTTTTTTGTTACAGTTTTAAATATAAGGAAGGGCAAATTGTTTGCATGGGGCAAATTTTAATTCTGCCTATGTGCTAAAATTTTTATTGTTTCGTTTTTCAACATATATGCTCTGTTCAATATGGAAGTTCTACATGTCAGAAAGCTTTTGCACAATGTAATTATACATTTACCTCTTTATTTTGATCTAAGGTGTGACTGTTGGTGTTAGAAGGCACTATTATTAACTTAATTAGATTTATTGTTAATAAATAACTTTCATTTAAATTTTTAATTTCAATGTCGACTTCTGAGTCTTTACAACAAAGACTTCAGTTTTAACATGCAGGAGCAATGAAATCTAGTTTGGTTCTTTTTTCTTGTTTAACCATTGTTCTAATTTTATCTACAGTATTAACAGAATTAAAAGAGATGAAAGGAATAATGGGAAACATAATGTTAATAATCCATTGCCAAGTTTGTTTTTAGATTTCTTTTTTTTGTGTATACTGGTCAATCTGCTAGTTCAGCGTACAAGGTTTTTTCATTTATGTTCATTCTTCTCTCTTTCAGTAGTAGGTTGTGTTTTGTTGTTTGGTTTTTTTTAAACTCAATTTTAAATGCATATATTTTGTCTTAGTCACCTGAAAAAATTAGACTCTGTGTTCTCTTCTGGATTCCAAGCCTATAGTCTTCTGGAGGGTGAACGAGGTGGTTGTGTTACTCTGAGTTTGGATAGAAAAAGCTTCTGTGTATTAAAGTTTGTGCAGTACAAGCAAAAATAGCTGTAGTATGTGGCCATTCAATCTTTTAGATTATGAATATGAGCTTTTGCATGCAAATGTTAAATTATTTTTAATACTGTGGCAAGTTTCATTATATTTTATGTGTTTACGTATACATAAATTTGAGGCTATAGTAAGTGTGGATTTATTTATTTTATTTATTTATTAAGTTGCCACACAAAATGTGGTTATTCATTTATTTTTCTGAGGAATTCGGATATGGTGATCTCTCTTCATAAGTTATTTTTGAAATGCTGGCTGCTGTGCAGTCTAGGCAGCATTCACCAAAGTTCACAGCATACAGAATTGCAGAGGCTCGTCTAACCATCTCTTTAAAATACATATCTTCTGTGTTTCGCTGGTCTTGTCACTTATTGGAGTTTTGGTGGGGTTTTTTGTAGTATTTAAAACTTCACATTGCATTGAAAAATTCAGGTGATTTCACACTTTCAACTGAAACTTGATTGTTTGTGTTTTTTAGATATTCATTCTGTACTTGGCATAAATTGACTATAGTAGAGTTAAATCCGAATTTCTTCTTATTTGGCATGTTAAGGGAGCATTGTTTGAAACATTTGAAATATATCAAATGCCACTCTTACAGTAAAATATTAAGTGCGTCAGATCTGCTAAATCAGATTTGATAATACTTGTCACATCTCTTATCTGTTATTTGTCTAATTTAAAAATCTATTAAAAAACTTCTAATGGCAATAGCCTGATGAAAAGGTACTCAACAGTTAAATATGCCTTTTGATATTTCATTTTTAATTTGTAGTTACACAGCGACATACTTGTCAACCCTAACTTTTCTTCTTTTGTTTAATTTGGGGCACTAGCACCCTGCTTACATGAAAGATGACAAATGCATTTACGTCTTAAAAACATTTGGATAGAGTAGAAGTCTTTTTTTTTTTTTTTGAGAAATAGGCAATTACTTTTTGACTGAAATGTGGAAAATAGTTTGGTTTGAAATCTTTGTAACCCTTTAGATTTCCTCTAACACTTAAATGAATGGCTTCAGAATTATCTTACTAGATGTAGATGATTTTGAACTCCAACAGATCTCGAACTATTGATGTCCTGTGTTTAGGAATTGTCTGTCTTTTTATGCTTTAGTAAGGCCAAATACTACTATTTTGTTGTGGGGATATAAGGTCCCAGTTAGTCTTTGTATGTGAACAGGAAGAAAATAGTGACACTTTTGCAGTTCTATTGCATGTAAGAAATAAATGCCATAATATTAAAAAAAAAAAAATAGTGGTGTTTTGCATTGGCAAATAAAGTTACTAAAGGACTTGTCAATTGTGCTTTTTTATGTTACAAAATGCCAGTTGTTTAACTGTTCGTGAGTTAGTCACAAATGTATTCCACTAAGTAGTTATTTTCGTCTAGCTGCTGGAGTAGAAGGAGAGGGTACAGGCTGAACCCTTAAATGTCTTGCAGCCTGCGCGTTCTTGCATTGTATGCCATTGTATTTCATAATCTTGCAGTGTTTCTCAGGTTGCAGTTTAGAGTGCACAAGGGGGTTTAGCATTGGTGAAAGTGTCAACATTAGCTACTGAAAATGGAACTTGCCTTTAGCTGCTAGCAACTGCAGCAGGAATTTTATTTTTTTTTTCCTCTTTTTCCTTTTTTTTTTTTTTTATCTGTGCTGGTGCGTTGTGCCTTTATGGAGAAACTTTGTGGAACACCAGAGTCGTCTTATACCCAGTGTTCTTTAAGTACTCCAGTTAAAATATGCTATTTTTCATTCAGACTAACTGCATTTGCAACATACATTAGTAATTTGATATTTTATCATTATAGTAAGGAAATATTAACTTTGTTCTGTATCAACAATCAAATTTTTATCAGGATGAGTTGAATTCAACATCCTTAAATGACCTGGTCCACCAACAAGTGTAACAATTCACGTGTTGCATGGCTGCAGTTCTTGCATTTGATTTACTAAACAGTTTTTCGCAGAGTAGAATCATGTACTAGAATTCTGAAGTTAAGTTGTAGCCTTTCAGTTAATTTTGTAAAAAATAAAAAAAAAAAAAAAAAAAAAAAAAAAAAAAAAAAAAAACTTGCTGCTTCAAATATAAGCACAAATTTCACTGCATGTTTCAAAATACCTTCATTCGTGTAACTTCATTTTAACCTCAGATTTTTCTTCAATTTCGCTTTTAGACATTCAGGTTTCATTACATTTCTCACTTCTGACAACAGTGAAATTTCTTTAACATATTACATTGTGTCTGAATTATAAATGTTAAGGATCATTCAAGCTGGTGAAATGGAATAGACATTGTACCCTCTCTATCCTTGGAAACAGTTGCAAAAGATGAGAAGAAGAGAAAGAACTGTTTCTCCAGCTTCCTGTAGTTTCTGTCGACAGGTTATCTTTAATTTCTGACTATTATAGAAATCCCAGTAGAAACTGTCCTGGAGAGACATTGCATTTTCCAGTCCCTGCCTGTCACATATTGAGTTGCACTTGCATGTAGACTTTATTAGATATCTTCTTGCATGCAAGATTTTCTGCTGCGAATTTTGAATCTAGTTTCTTGCTGGCTGATCTCAGCCAACTCCGGACTTCACATGTGCAAGCAGGCGGTAGAAGTTCATCTGCAACTTAACTATTTTATTTCTTATGCTGCTTCTTGCTTTGCACGTCTTGCCTTCACTCACAGTTCCGCTTTACAGCGTTTTTCTGCTATTAAGCCTACCAGCAGTTGTTTACTAGACTGTCATCCATCTGTCTTCCAGCTTTTATTTGGCTATACCTGTCAGACCCCTTCCTGCAGGACATTGTGGCATTTCTGTCTATGCTTTGCTAAAGACTATTAAGCTCCAGGAATTAAGCTCCAAAAACATGGTGGTTTTCATTTAAAGTTGGAATACCTGCATTCTTCTCAGACTGCAAAATTAAGTGATCAGCAAATTTGGAAATTGCCTATTTAAAGCAGGGTGTGTTTTAAGAAGGGGAATAATATGATAGGGAAAATAATCCTTCTCATCTGAAAATTTTGAAGACCTAAGAGAGGCTTCATTTGTATCGCTTGAGGGATGGGAAGAGCACGAGCACAAAAGCCTTGTATCTCTAAACAGAAGTCTTGCTGCGATTCCTTGGTCAGACTGTATCCTACTCTTGTTGTAGCTTCAGAATTGTATCTATTCACGTACCCTTTCTAATGGATGGTATTAGAACTCACTCTTAATACCTAAATGAGATAATAGTTATCGCAGCTCCAGAGGATTTACTTACCAGTCTCTTTTGTTGTCTAGCCAGTTGTAGGAAGTTGTACCATACTTGTCTCCAGTTTGGCATTTTAAAGGCCAGTTCGATCTTTACCTAGGAAACTTGTCATCAGTTCAGCGCTTTCTAGTTCACACGGTGTTAGTTCGCAGTCCATCTCTGGGTGGACATGTGGACACGCGTTAATGTCAACAACCTTCTTTTTCTTACAAGGAAACCTAAATATTTTTTTAGGCCCTCAAGCACGCTCTGCGAAAAACGTTTAAGCTACTTTAATATTATTTAGTATTTTTATGACTGTCTTTGATACTAGCATCGGATCTCTGCATGGCTCAAAGCAGACAATTAATTGGGGATTGGAAGCAACGATAATGCAGAGAGGAGAAAGGGCAAGCATCACTTTTTCTTCTTCCAGCACCCGTTATTACATGCGTGAATGAGGGGATATCCACACAAGTTTGGTACTGCCCCAACCCCTTCAATAAAACATAAGTAGTAATAAATCATGTCATCAGCAGAACAATACTCAGTAGTCTAACTTGTTTGCATAGTGAATGCTTTCATGTCTACTTTGCATTTGATAAGCACAAATGCCATCTTAATGTTTACTGCTTGGTTTACTGATTACTTAGGATGCCCCAATGTTACTGGAATGAGGCAGGAAGCAGTTTCGGAGCACTGGCATGGTGTGTTTACAGGTTGGATAAGTGAGTAGGAATGGATGGATGGAAAGGTAGGAGAGGAAGAGCTTGATGATGCTTCAAATGGGTTTGGGAGCCAGAACCAAAGGCCAGGGAGGGGAGGGAGGTATGATAAGGTGATAGTATAAAAAGCCAAAAGCTTAGAACTCCAATTCAATAGTCACTATTACTATTATTTCTTTTTATTTGATTACTAGTTTGATTATAAGCCAAAAAAAATTAAAATGTTTGTTGTGAATGAGGTATTTGATTTGGCTCAGTGTTAAGACTGCTCCTTCAATCATTACCCTTAGAAACTAGATTTTTACTACCTTGGTAATGCTCAAGATAGTTTCTCAAGATAGTTTCTGCAGCAATCTTTAACAAACTGAGCTGTAATGAAACAAGTGGAGCAGAGAAAGTCAGTCACCTGAAAAGTAAAATTACCGTAGTCCTAAACTGTGGTGTTGGATCTGTATCAGAGTCCTTAGTTAAGCTTTTTAGCTTGGGCTTATTCTCTTCCTACAGAGATTTATTTCCACAGGTGTGCTCGTTGTACGTGCTTTGCTGCTTCTCACTTAATGCCCAGTTTGGTAGTGCTTGCTGCTAAAAGATCTTGGGACTGCTCCCGTCTTGTACCCCAGAAATGTTTTAAAGTCCCTCTGATGTTCTCTAGCCCAATCCCAAAGGCATTTCTGCTTGTGCTGCTGTTGCATGGCTGTCAATTAGTGCATGGATCTTAGCTTTCTGTATTGACAGAACTCATTTTTTACTATACAGCATTTATTTGCTGAGAGATTAAACATATTCTCAGGGTTATCTCTTTTTTATTTTTTTTATATTTAAATGTATTTGCTCGCTTGGAATGGTTGCATTTTTCATATTGTATTGGATAATGCATACGATTACATTTCCTGTTGTGAGTTTGTGAGTGCTGCAGACAAGATCTCGTGGAAATCAAGACATCCATTTTAAAAGTTGGGTTCAAGGTAGACTGATATACTCTAGAAACTGTGGGACTTTAAACTGTGGAATAGTTTATTAGATCATATCAAGCTCATAGTTTCAGAAGACAGAGTATGTGTGGGAGCACTGTGATGTCAAGAAGCATCTACAGGCCATGATTAATATTTGGGAAGCTTTAGTGTGTTTTTGTTACCTACTCATAGGTCACTCATTTAAGGCTAATGGTTGATCTGTAGTAGAGGTTTGTCTGCTGCTGTTTGTAGCCAAGTCATAGTCCTCTAGCTCAAATTCAGGGTTTTGTGCTTGTTTAAATGGGAAGTTCCAAGCTAGAACTTTGCTATTAGTCTAAGTAAACTGAGCTGAATTCAAATTATCAGACTCGTCTGTGCAGGTAGCTGCCTATAAGGTTTCTATAATGCACATTGTTGTGCTTAGAGATTAGTTTTGTCATGTTATGTCCCTGAAAGTGTGCAGTAGCTAAGGATGTTGTAGTTATTAACATTTTAAAAACACTGATGAAAATACATTCTCCAAATGCACTTGCCACTGGACAGCTAAACTAGCCAAGTGGGAAAACAGCTGGCTACTCAATGCTTCAGTAACACTTTCTGACCGGAGGTGCGTGTTTTTAAGTTGAAAATTTTAGTGTCACAAAAAGTCTCCGCTCTCTTTACAAAATTTCTATACAAAATTCAGCCTGGAGCATTTTCTCTCTGTATCCAAGTTATCAAGCCCTTGAACTCTTACTTTTTAAGTGGGAAAATATGATAGACTTCTAACAGTACAGCAGATCTGTTGTAATAAAAGGCATTTCATTAGCTTAAAATTTCTTTACACGATGAATAGCAATTTAAATTTAATGAAACACTTAAACTTTATTGATGTGTGGATGAAATTATAGTGCTGGACTTGTTCAGCGGTTGAAGTAATTCAAAATTATTAAAATCCTTTACTTTGAACTGTGAAAAATCTTAAGCTTTGAACTGTGAAAAATCTTAAGCTTTCCAGTTATTGTGGGTCACTCCTGAGTCCAGATAGCTTCCAAATGTTAATTTTGGACTTGAACAATTTTTAAGGATCTATTGTTCAGGTCATGCAAAGACATTCTTCATTTCAAATCCATCCCTTTTCAAAATGCTGTAGGGATTCAGTGAAACTTGGAAGCGAAAAGCTGTGAAACAGTAACATTGGAAGCCGGTGCAAGTTCTCACCTTCGCTCTAATAAACAGGATAAATATGCAGTCTCACTGAATACTGTATGTGCCTGGCAGAGTAGAGGGCAGTAAGGTGTTTTGGTTTTTTGAGGATTTGGTGGTTTTTTTTGGTTGGTTTTCAGGTCTGGTTCCAACTCACTGCTTACTCAGACAGACAGATAAATAAAATTCTACATTAAATTCAAGGGTCGTATTCCCTTGTGACTATTTATTACTGATTTGCTGATCTACATGTATTTGACTGCAGTTTTAAATACGTACATTGGTAGGAGTAAGGACTGGCTGAAAGTCGAAGTCATGACTACCTCTTCAAGGTCATCACAAGTTGCCAAGTCTGAAAATAAACTATGTTTTACCATAGAACTCAAATTTGAGAATTTAGTGAAATGAAGCAGAACATGACCTCCTACTGTGTCTTCCAAAGAATCCACCGCATCTGAAACCAAAGGTCCCTGTCTTCAGTCAGATCTTTCCCGTGACTCAATACTTCCACCATGCCTACAAAATACTGCTACCTATTAGTGTTTGCTTGTAAGCTAATACCCTGGCTTTGATTTGGTTACCAGTTTGCTGAATTTAGTTACTAAGGACAAATAAAAATTCTGTGTATACACAAATGGTACACATACAGAAAGCAATTTGAAAGAAAGTATGTAAAAACGTTAACAGCCCGTCCTGCGGTTTCTTTCACAGTGGTGACTGACTGCCTCATTTTTTGAGTTAAGAACATTCACAGACCTTTGCAGTATTCTAAAAATCTTGGGGTTTTCGTATTATATCTGTACCGCATCTTTGAAAAAGTTATTTGGGCCTGCTTGTTACCATTGTACTTCTGATATGATTCAATGGAAATAGCAACTTTTAAAAAAGTAATAAAATCGTTAATTGTACTAACAAAACTATACTGTAAAAGACAGGATAAATGTGTATCTTATTGCTGCTAGTAATCTTTACTCAAAGCATGGTTTTTAAAATTTCTTACTTAAAAAAAAAAAAAAAAAAAACAAACAAACAAACCAAACCCAGAACAAAACCAACTCTTTTAACAAGTCCGTACTCTACTTCCTTTTGCCATGTTTGCCTTCTCTTTTACTTACCAAAAATATATCTGTCTTAACTCACTAATAAACACAGCGTACTGGTGACTAAGTGTCTTTTTCTGTAACTTGAAGGTTAGACACATGCGGGACATAACTGGACACTAAAGTAATTAGTGACTGTATCGTTCCAAATACATTCTTTGTGAAATTGGTCTCTCTTGGATCAGTTGACTCCAGTTTTCTCCTTCTTAGAATAATAATATTTGAGTGACAACCAAAGTAAATTCATAAACATAGTATATCTCTAAGCCCATTCTTCGTTTATGAAATTGCTGTCATTTTGCATATGACAGGCTATTATTACAGTACCAGTGACTTCAGGAATTATGAGAAGAACACACCGTTTCCTGAGCAAGTCTGTGTTTTGAAAGGTTTTAATAATTTTAGGTTTTATAAAATCATGAAAGGACACCTTCAGGGTGCCTTAAAAATGATGTGTTTGAAAGAAATAAATGAATATTCTTGCAGACTATGCT
Source organism: Alca torda (assembly GCA_008658365.1). Taxonomy (NCBI): domain Eukaryota; kingdom Metazoa; phylum Chordata; class Aves; order Charadriiformes; family Alcidae; genus Alca; species Alca torda. The sequence goes on along the minus strand of CM018077.1, from coordinate 73,962,516 downwards.
TGCTTTGTGTTAATGAAAGGAAATATTGCTTGAAATTTTTGGATTCAACTGTTCTCAGTTTTGATAGAGATGTTGATTTTTAGCATACCTTACAATTAAAGAAGTGACTTGCTTTTCCCATTGAATTGGTCATTCTGTATCTTTATGATGCATATAGCGACCCTCTTTTATCTGTGAAACGCATCTTTTTAAATTGATGCTTCTTGCCATTACATAAATCATCCTGTATCAGGGTGTCTGGGGGCGGTGTGAAGGGGTTAGTCTGTCTTGCTGACTTTGACCCCCACCGACACCACTGGATGTGTGACTGGGCTTTATTAATCTGCATATCTGTAAAGTGAGAGATGTGTCTGGGATTGGCAAGGACCACTAAATATGATGAATTATCACACTCAGGCTTTCGGAAACCTATGTCAGAATTGTGAAGGGGCGCAATTGGATTTTTTTTTCCTAAGTGCCTCAGTTGTGAAGAATTTGGAAAACGCTTTAGGTAAATGACAATCAGGGTGCAGTACTGGAAATGATATGAGTACTTTCAGAAGAAAGTAGGTACTAGTTTTACAAGATGATGATACTCTAGTATGTCCACCACCCACCAGCTGCTTTGTTCCACAGTTCCTCTATGTTTCTGAAATGTGAAAAAAAAACCAAAGAGAGCTTTTTAAGCAACAGAGCAGTTTCTTGGTCAGCATACTTTAACTTTATTTCATGAGAAAACTGTTGATGCAGATGGCTTTTTTGAAAATATGTCCAATACATATCAAATATATATATTAAGCAGTCTGTCCCCTCTTATGTGCAATATTGTATCTTGCCTTAGTGTTTCTATTGCTCACAGACATTGGAAAATTAAGAATGTTTTGTGGCCAGAAAACAATCATTAAGTTCCCACTCTGCCAAATATCCTGGATATACAAAGAAATGTCTCAGTCCTGCCTTATAAACTGCTGAAATCGGTGGGAACCTAGTCGTACCAGGGACGTGAGCGTTGTTGATTTTTCAGCACCTTACATGTTAGTTATTAACACTCTCTGTTTTATCAAAAGAAAATCCTTCAGCATTAAAATTGTTCTTAGTGGAAATTTAGTGTTAATAGAACTTACATACATAATGCTATGACTATTATATGGGGGCAGAGGGAGGAAATTTGTTAAAAATTTAAGAATTTTTCCTTGGGGAGAATGAAGCAGTATTTGCTTAGGAAAAGCAAATATCCTACAGCTAATGGATTGCTGGTAGAAAAGTTCAGGTAGTACTGAGGCATGCTTAGATGTATTCATTTTCAAGTCAAGAAGGAGGGTTTGTTGTATTGGAGTACTGCATCCAGCTCTGGAGCCTTCAGCACAGGAAAGACCTGTTGGAGCGAATCTAGAGGAAGGCCACAAAAAAGATCAGAGGGCTGAAGCACCTCTCCTATGAGGACAGCCTGAGAGAGCTGGGGTTGGTCAGCCTGGAGACAAGAAGACTCTGGGAAGACCTTATTGCCACAGTACTTAAAGGGGGCCTACAGGAAAGATGGGGACAAACTTTTTAGCAGGGCCTGTTGTGATAGGGCAAAGGGTAATGGCTTTAAACTAAAAGAGAGAAGATTTAGACTAGATATTAGGAAGAAATTTTTTACCATGAGGGTGGTGAAACACTGGAACAGGTTTCCCAGAGAGGTGGTAGATGCTTCATCCCTGGAAACATTCAAGGTCAGGTTGGATGGAGCTCTAAGCAACCTGATCTAGTTGAAGATGTCCCTGCTCGTTGCAGGGGGATTGGACTAGATGACCTTTAAAGGTCCCTTCCAACCCAAACTATTCTATGATCTAAGAATCTTGCACATAAATTTCATTCTGCAGAACCTATTTTTCCCACTCAGGGAGAACAGTGGTTTTGTTTTGGTTAGTATATATTATGTTGTAGTTGGGCAAAATGTCTTTTCTCACAGTGCAAATGCTACTGTAAATATCTGATAGTTGTGATTTTTTGATACCGTTGGGTTTCTCCTTAAGTCAAACATTCATAGCCACTTAAATTCAACCAAAAAAGACTCAACAGCCCCAGCACTGTTAATGCTGAAGTAGAAATGGTAAGAGTTTTTAAGTCCTGCTAAATCTGTAGGGTGGCATACTGCTGGCTGTGAAGCATTTGTATTCCTGTTCTGTCTCAGGTTTGCATTCATGGATTACAACCACATGTTGATGAGGCAACTGTGCCTGTAGAATTCTGTTTAATGGCTCTAACTGTGCCAGACAATGTTGTTAATACTTAAATGACAACACCAAAAAGACAAGTTTCTGGACAACAACAAATAGACAAGTTTCTGTCTCGAGTACTGGGCTTAGCTAAGGGTCATTGGTGGATTGTAATCTCTGAAGTAGGTATTTTTTTACATTAGTGCATAGGCTTTTTGTTTGGTTTAGAGGGTTTTGGATTTTTTTTTTTTTCCTTTTGCCATTTATATTTCTTGTTACCAGATTAGCGGGTTGAAATTTAGCTTATTCTGCAATAATTCAAGTAATTAGAGTCTTCATGGTTCAATTCTCAGTATGGTATACAGCATCCTTTGCTCATGACCTTCAGGTCCGGGTTGGTAAAAGGCCCTTTACACTTCATGTTACTGTGTGTCATGGAAGAAATGAAAGTAAATCATCTCTTAAAAAAACCTCTCCTGATAAAACGCATACATGTCAAATTGGCCTTTGGCTACCTGCACATCTTTTAAGTATTAGATGCTAGCAAACATCTCTTCTTCCCAAGTGAAGTGCTATTGGGCTTCCCATTTCCTGATGTAGTCTTTGGCCTTTACAGCTTTTGGTCTCTATCTTCTTAATGATAAAGCAGATTATGTTCTGTCCCAAGAAGCAGTGGATTTTAACGTGTGTGATAAGGATCAGAAAGCAGAAAGTATTTGGATTGCAGACTTCTTCAGGTGTCCCTCAGATCCTTCTGGAAGGTTTGATGGAGTAGCAGAAAGTTCAGAATCGCCTCAGCAGCCTCTTTTTTTAAAGGCGTCTTAGTTTGGGCTCTGCACAAGGGCACAGGACCAGTATTATTCTCTTGGCGTTCTCCTCTTGAATGTGAACTTCAGTCTACAAAGGTATCAATCACACAGTATTGGCAGTCTTTAGAGCTCTTGCTACTCCGGGGCAGCTGAAACAAAGAAACTTTCAGGTTCTTTGAACATGATGACATAATTTCTATTGCTTGAATAAAATAGATCAAAAATGACAAGTAACATAAGTCTTGAACGCCTTCACGCTTAACATTTTTGCAAAGTAGCTCGTGGCTACTTGTGTGAAGTCCTTGAAGTGACATTCACTGTGTTATATCAACATAGTATCATGGCTGAAAATAAGATCAAGGCAACTAATTTAAAGATGTAGCACTCTGGCCTTCAGGTCTCAAAATACTTAGCTAGGTTCTGACTCACCGATCAAGCTCTATCCTCCCTTGCTTCAGAACTGCGCTTCATAAAAGCACTTTCCCAGGTAGGTTACCGGTAATTTCTTCATTAAATTTCAATTTTTGATAGCTATTTTTTAGGTCACTATTAGTTAGTACAATTTTTTCTCTGATCCCTAAGGCGCTGTATATTTATAGTTACCATGAGCTATGCAGAGAAGAATTTCAAGGAAACATTAATCTGATTCACAGTTTAATTAGTATGGAGCTAGTAAGAACAATAGATTTATCAAAACATTTTCAGTTTTACCAAGAAAGACCTGCTAATGAGCTATTTATAGCACACTTGTATCTATTTTTGTCAGTAGTCTAAGGACTGACTTAGGACAAACGGGTTAAAAAACAGGAAATGTGGTTAAATAAGTGGGTAATCTCTCCAGAGAGTTTCCAGTTTGCCTACACGTTCACATTTTCTTCTGAATGCACTCTCAAAACAACACTCAGTACCTTGAAATCCATCTCCGCTTAAAGGAGGGAATGTTTCCAGCAACAGCAGGAAGTGGCCTAGAGAAAAATTTTACATTCTTGGTTAAATTCAAATGAGGTTCTGGAGTCACTGTCTGTAAGTGGGTTTTTTTCTGCTTTAATAACATTGGAGCAATTGTATGACATTTCAGTTGGGTCAGATGTATCATATAAATCCATAAACGTCTGTGAATGCTGTAATTGTATCTTCAATTCTAGATTAGTTTTAAGTAATTACTTTCCTCCAACTTTACCCTTTCTTTTACATGGGGTTGTGTTTATTTGTTAATATACTATACACATATTTTTTTAAAATATGTATCATCATGTTTGAAGGTAGTAAAAATAGTGTTTTTAATCAGATTGCATAAATCTTACTGTGGAGTAAGGAATTTACTGAACATGATGATGTCCATTTAGTTCTCTAAGAGATGATGTCCATATTTCTTTCTTTGGACAAAGCAAAAGCAATAACTAAATGAAAGCCATTCTTTGCACTGCTTGTTATTTGGGTTTTGACAGTACTAATTATTAGCTTTTTTTAAAATCAATTTTAAAATGATTTGTGAGTCAAAACGAGGAGGGAATGTAATAAATAAATAAAGCAGCTTAAGTGGTGGTAAAGGTTATGACCTGGTGAAGTTCTATTTTTAGAGCTACTGCCAGGTATAAGTGTTCGGCTCTTAGCCATCCTACGAACAGTTTTCTAAAAATGTTTTTATCCAGGGCAAACAACAAAGCATGATAGCAAATATTTTTTTAGTAATTAGAAAGAAACAAACAGGCTTATCTAGCTACCTTAATATAGAAAACAGGCTACTGGTAGTACCGGTATTTGAGGCTGGTTTCCTATCAACTGTCTTTGAAGGGAGAAACCTTCATGCTGTTGTAAAGAGTAGAGGTGAGCTACTTTGTTATGTCCATGGGGAAATTCCAAGTCACATCTCTACATCTATATTTTTTTACCTTTTTTTAAAACGTCTGTGGGGTGTCAGGTTAGATGATATCACTGTGTGGGTGGGGGCGCTTCAGTAAAATAGCATGACATACTCATGTACCAGTGCTGTAGCTCATTAAAGGCTCGTGTCTGCAAACGAGTTAGGTTTCTGTCTGTTCCACGGTTGGGACACTATCTTGAACGGTATAGGCTTCTTGGAAATTAAAACGCTACTTTTCTAAATGAGGTATTGCATTCATTATAGTAATTGCAAATAGTAGCTAGCTTTTAAAATTAGTTTCCAGAAACATAAATCATTTAACGCGTTTTCTAATGAGGCAAGTACAGTTTGTTGTTCTAGAAACATACAAAGTTTTCGTTCATAATGGAATTTAAATTATTTCGCTTAATTCCTATGTTTGAATTAAACAGACTGTCAGTCACATTAAATTTTCCCTGATTGTAAATGTTAGATTTCTAAATAGTTTTGGGGGACAACACCTTGATTTAAATGCATTTCATGTAGTGTCAGGCATGCTCTTGGTCTTCATGAGTAGCAGATGCCACCCTCTTCTTTCATGTCATTCTGGGCACTTAATTCTAAATCCAAATTGCTTGCATAATTTTTTTTCAAATCCAAGTGCTCTGAAAGAGTCAATAAGTAAATTTATTCCAAATAGCTTCACGATACCAACATAATGTAAAACATTTTTTGCTATACATACTTCATAGTTTTGTAGCCTGAGTCTCTGAAATATTTTACATGTAAGCTATATTGTAAGTCACGTTTATTTGGAGTGCCACATACCAAAAATAAAAATATTTTGGTGTGCATTTTAATTTTCACTTTTAGTCTGTGTTGCCTCTTGTTCATTTCTTGGGATAAGGTAGTTGATAGAGCTTTGTCATGCTCTGGAAGGTGTCAGGCAGTCATCCGTAAGTATGGGAAGCCTAGAGCTATTCTGTAGATCTCTGAAATTAAAATGTGTGTACCAAGGTATGTTTGCACAATTATATTTTTTTTTTCAAATTCTTCTAGCAAATTCTGCATGCAAACAGTGCTGACTACTTCCTCTGCTGACCTGCTGCAACCTCAGACAATGTTTCACTTTTTAGTGCCTCTTCCCCCTCCCACCCATTCTGTCTTACCTGTTTGTATTTTTAGTTTTCAAAAAGAGATTACTTGATTTTAGTCGGAAGTTATGGGTTAGGTTAGGTTGGAAAGTGAAATTGTGTGGTATGTGTCGGGCAGTTGGGCAACTTGGCTCGTCAGGAGGCATCCATCTAACCTTTAAATCCCTGAGCAGGCTGCACGGGGCAGGACGGTGCTCGCTTGTGTACCGCATAGCACAGTCTGCTTTCCCAAGAGCTGCAGAAATACAGGTAATAATAGGCTGCCATCTCACAGGGTGTCGTCCTAGCCCATAGTACTGCTTTTGCAACATGAGTTTCATAGAGGAAAAAATCATCCTGGCTACACTGGAAATCATGCTAGAATAATTGTAGTTAAAGCAGTTGTTAAATATTGCTGTTGCCTCAGCTGCGATGCAGCCAGAACCTGGAGGAAATTTAGCAGTTAAAATCAGACTGTTTAAAGAAGTTACATGGCTTTGTGGATACCATTCATTAGTTTCTTTTTTAATGTGCGCTACACAGCACTGATTAACGACTTGCAGTAGATGTGTGCATTTTTTTTCCAGCAGTTTCACATAGCAGATGAAAAAACTTAGAGAAGAGCCACAGGAGCTTAACTGACATAGAGTTTAAAACGCTTTGTGTTTGACTTGCTGTAAAGTTTGGCACTATGTATCTGAAACTTGGAGATGAACATTTCCAGTATCGATTCAGTTAAATCTGGAAATAGGGTGTAATGTAATTGTAAATAAATATATTAAATAATTTAAAAAGCAGGGGCCTTCATTAGAACGGAGCAGATGAAATCAAATTTTTTTTTCCTTTTATCCTTCTTTATGGGGGGTTATTCCTAAATTCTCTGTCAGCATAAGCAAATAAAACGCCCAGGAACAGTCTAAGTATCAGTGCTGTGTGGCTAGGTATGAAAAACATTAGCCTCTAGATCACCAGATACTGTTTGTTGTTATTTCTGAGGAAAGTTTTTATTAAAAAGCGATCAGCCAAAGAAAGTTTTCAAACTGATTGACTGTTACAGGCATAACTCACCAAACAGAACAACAAATTGTAAAAATATTGCATACAATTGGATGGGCTTAAAAATTTGAAATTTCAGACTCCCAGGCATCAGTATTCCTAGCTCTACCAAGTCATGTTCAAGCCTCAAGGCCAACAAATTTAGTGCTCTCTTTTCAGAGGCGCTGAGAAACATTGCTACCACCAGCAGCAGTTGCTTGCCCATGCGAGTACTGACCTCCTACAGAGGCCAGAATGCTCTCCGTTGTTTCCTAAATTGGTGGCTCTGTGCCTGCCCAAGACTCATTTCTGTTTCGGTCCCTCAGAGCTTAGGTTTCTAAGCCAGTCAACTCAGTCTTGAAAGAGGACTGGTAGCTTGGTCAACGTACAAAGAACCACTCATTCCTCTTTGGTGAATCCTTCTCTTTCTTTGCCTTTCAAAAAAAAAAAAAAGCCAGAATTGGGTGACAGCTGTCAAACTGTAGAACTTCCTGCGGATGGCTTTTTTAACTCCTCCATAGAAGAGCAGCAGCTTTTAATATTCCTGCCTAACTTTTATTTGACTGTGAATTTGCCTCAGAACTTTTTTTCTTTTGAGTTTTCATAGCCTCTCATCCTCATGTTTGGTGTGGTTTATTGCCGATGAGCAGAGGTACCTGCTGCCACCAGACTTACATTTTCTAAACAGTTATGTGCTTTTATCCTCCCCTCCTCTTTGCAGGATAGGCAAGCTGAAAGGCTTGTTCAGGGAGAGGCAACAGCAAGGTCGGCTTCCCAGTTGTCCCTCTCAAATGAGGTTCCAGTCTCACAAGAGTTAAAATACGTTGAACCCAAGCTGCCTGGGTTAAAATTTCCTGTGCGTTTCAGTTGTCCTAGCTGAACTTCAGTTCATTCTTTCAACTCTTGAGTCTGCGGAAGACGTAAAAGTGTTTGATGCTCACATCCTCTGTCTCTCTGTCAAGTTACTCTAGAAGGACTGGCAACATCTGAAGACCTGTGTTGGCTTCTGGCACAGAAAAAGCATCCTGATGAGTTCAGTTTTACCATATGTGCAACTTTTGCCCTATTTGTGCATGCAAGTTTTTGTAGCTTCTTTGTGTCTTAAAATTACGCGTACGGTATTGCAGTTCCAGCTCTTGCATGCTTATTCAGTCACTTTGGAGGTTTCGTAGTAGAGTGCTGTCATCTAAGTACTTGGGGGAAACATAGCTCTGAGAAAACTGCATGTGGGACAACTGGTAGCACTACACCATCTGAAGATCTGCAGAATGACTCCTGCATTGGCAAGCTAGAAGTTTAGTTTCTGTTACTCCTCAGAACCACAGATCTTTTTCCCTTCTGCTTTTCCCATAGTTCACACAGTCATCCTTGCTACAGCTTTGCAGTATTGTTAAAATTGCTTGTAAATGTAGACTTTCTGACAGATTTAATTTGTAAAAAAAATAAAATAATTAATAGGTAGCGTAAACTGGAGATTAAATTTAATGGATAATCTTGTTAAATATTTCACCAGTAAAAAGTACAGTGGAGGACCCAAAATTGGAAGGTGCTATTTTAATGTTTCTGTCAGCCATTGTGATAGTTGATGGCTGAAACTGTCCTTCATTTTTATGTCTTAAGTCTTCCCATACATTTTCCTTTAGAGCACTACTGGGGCTTTGTTAGTTGCAGATAGAATTCTGGCAAGTCAGAGTCTTTTGGTGTTAAGAATGGTGGGAGTGGAATGCATTTATGCTGTAACGGAATAATAACATTTTTCTGAGAGAAATCGCAAGGGCCTGTTGAGACTTTCTTTAACATGTTTCTGTCAGAAGCTATGGAAAGGCATTGTGTTTGTGCTTCAGTGTGCTAAATAAGAGGTATTTTCGACTTAAGAATGTTATGTTTCACTTGATTAGCCTAATAGTTGCAACCTACAGTTATATGGTGCATTAGCTTTCAGTGCTGCATAATAGGACTGGCAGCGTGGTGTCCCAAAAACTATAATTGTGTGGGCTGCTGAACAGTCTTAGAGAAAGCTGCACAAAAATTCTATTCTAGACAGAATTTTTTCATTTTGAAACGAATTTCACAACAAATTCACAGTTGGATGCCACTGCTTGTATTTCCAGTGAATCATACTCCAGAAAAGTAACACTTTGCTTCAACAAAGCCTGCCACAAACAGTGCAGTGATATAAATCAGAAATTGGATATTTTTTAATTATAATTTTTCAAAATACAGTACTGTTATTAACTATGCCTGCAGGTTCTGACATTCTGATATGTTTGGCTTTGTCTCCACATGCAAAAAAGAAAATCCTTCACAAATAAGACAAAAAGAAGGGCTGAGGGGAAATGGTCTTCTTACTTATGCTCCATTCGTGATAGGAAATTGACTCCCTGACAGCAATGGTTGTCACGACACTGCGTATTTAATAGCATGATCAGAGCAAACCTGTTAACACCGTTATCTTTGATTTCTAGCCTAAGTTTACTGATGGTCAATTCATTTATACCTTTCTTTCTTGTGCCAGTATTGTTCTTCAGCTTAGCTAGTTTACCCTTCTCTTCCTGTCTGGTTCCACATACTGGCATTTTTGGAGTGCAGTTGCATCTTCTTTGCATCTTTGGTTTGTTTAGCTGACCAAGACAAGGTCTTTTAAAATATTAGGTGCTGCAGTTAAGGTAACTTCCATTTCATATACGTGGACTGTCTCTAAACTGCATAGCTTTGCACAGTTTATGCTGAATTATCTGCTTTTAAATTGCAAAACCTCTCTAAGAAACTACGGGAATACTTGAGCTTGTGCTGAGCCCCCTGATCCTGTGGTCATAGCAGGACTGGACCTGCTATGAAAGGTCAGGAACACCTAATCAGTGCTACTGGGATTGCAAGAAATAATCTCCTTTAAGATCTCGGTTCACCCATTTGTCCTGGTACGTGGTAGAAGGATACAAGATAAAATATGTTTATGCCCTTTCAATGAGGTTTAAGTTAAAAATTTTATCATACAGCTGGGATGGGCTAGCAATATGCAATACTAAGCTATTGTCACTTCATTTTTACCATAGGTTCCATCTCAATTCCATTTAGTCAATTCATTCTGAATTCTTCAGTTAGAAGACATAAATGACCATTTTATATCTGAGCTGTGCACCACCAGACAATGTTATTTAACACCTGGTGCTAAAGTTGCTGACATTAGTATTTTGTGCTTGTAGAAATTAATAGTACCTGGTTATGGTAACTCAGTGACTGACTCTTTAAGAAATATATTATGGAAGGTTTCCACAGACATGGTTGATAGGCAACTTTTTACTAGCACAGTCAAAAGTTGTTGAATTTGGGTGCTGTCAGTTGCAGCAGACAGAATTAGCAGCTCCTCTCCTGAGCCAAGCTGCATGAACGCATGAGAAGAGGCACGGTACCTCAGGAGCTTAGGTGGCATGCGTGGAAATGAGGATTCTTCCTTGGAACCACATTACCCTCTTATACAACCCACCCACTTCGGTCTCTATACATTCCAGCTTTTCACTCACCTCCTTGAAAACACTTCTTCCCAGCTCAGCCGGCTGGCCTCCTCTCTGCAGGACACACACCTGCCCTCTCTGTTTGACATAGCAGCCCCCTCTCTGTACTTCCATTACAGCTCCCCAGCCGTACCAGGGTTTGAGATGCTTCGTTAGAGAACAATCAGTTAGGGCAAAGAAGTGCTACTCAGTTCATGACTGAAATTTTGGTTGACTAATGAACATGCTCTGGCAGTGCTTAAGTATCCACAGAGAAGGGAGACTGTCAAAGTCTTAATCTTGTGCGGCATTTGTGCAAAAGTAAAAACACACAATTTCCACATGAAAGATCCTACTGTCACAAGATGAGGCCGGTAGGCAGCCAAAAGCTGAATACCGCATAGGTTTGCAGAACAAAATCAACACTTTGCACCCTAAGGTTAACTGCAAACCGACTCCCAAATTCACCCTGTACCTCTTGATGAGATTTGCATACCACTGTTCCGTGCCTGGTCAAGTTGTATTTGCTTGGGGGACGTGATATAAATTTGTCCTCTGTGATATGGAGCCTGTAGAGGATTTAAACTGGGGCAGAGTGACGTAGAAGAAGGAAAACAGTAGAAGAGGAAAAAGGAAGGGGGTGTTGCATTTCCACATATACCTGTGATCTTTTGGTGTGGTTCAAGTACTGGTGTGTAGCATTCTTACTTTGTTTTGCAGGTTACAGAGGAGGAGGAAAAAAAAAAATCAGTTTCATAAAATTTCTGGTATTGTTCTATTCCTCCCTCCCTTCCTTTCTTGTTGCAAAAAAATCACTAACATAACAAGAAATTATAAACTTGCAACCTAGTATACTATGCCGTTTGATTTGTTGTTGGTTTAGTTTAAATGGAAAGAGTGACTGAGATTTTTCAAGGAAAAGAATTAAAGGTAGCAAGAAAAGGCATTAAAGATGTTTTGGAATGTGTGGGGAAAGGCTTGTGTTTTTCTTTACCTTTTTCAGTTATTTGCATCTCTTGGAGAGTGAAAACAGAACATTCCTTCTAAAAAGGTCTTGATTGTTTTGTATGTTTAGCAACCAGAGTGCTTTTAGTGAGAGCAGTAAAGTCTTTGCCACTTGCCTCTGCTATGAACTTTTGAAACAGAGACTGTCTTGATAGACGGGCCTGGGTGCAGAGCTCAGCTACATCCTGATTGCACGTTGGAAAAGTCACTGTTCCACACGTCTCCCTCTGCTTTCCCCAAGCACCCTCACTTCCAACAGGAGACCTGTGATGCCCTCCAGGATGCACCCTCGAATCTAAACTCCAGGCTGCATCACGTTGCACAGTTTAGATGCAGGCAATGAAAGTGTTCGTACCTTATGCAAGGCGGGGGGGGGGGGGGGGTCCCGTCATCCTTTTGTCCTACTTCTATAAAATGTTTGTCCATAATTGTCTAAGTAGGAAAGAACAAGTTTCTCCTTTTTAGATCTTGAGGTGAGTTGTGGAACCAGTGGTTAAAAAAAATGAGCACAACTGAGATGGCAGTTGTGAGGTGCTACTCTATTCTCCCCTAAAATAACTCATTTTGATGATCTCGGGTAGCTCCTTTTAAAGCTATTTTTTGTAGCAGGATTAATTTGCTGCATCGGTGTTATCTGAGGAAAGGTGGAGCAAGTGAGATGAACTGATTAAGGGTTCACTTTGTAATTTTTGTAACAGCAGCCTTAATCACACTGTGATCTTTGAGTTGTGTGGTCCCACCAGTCTTTGTCCATGATTCTGATCTTTTACTCTTGATTGAATATACCGAAGGGAGTGATGGGGTCATTGCAGTTTCTCTGATTTGTGCAAGAGTAATTGAAATCAGAAGCTGAGGTCACGTGCACCGGTAACCCTCTCTCGTTACTTTGTGTTGCACTCCTAACGTATATGCATACTGTAATGAGTTAAATGCTTTCTAATTTGCCTTTGCCTACGAAGTGAAGTGCCCAGAAAAGCAAATGGGGCAATGTTAGATGCTTGCCTATTTTAGGTCTTACGCAGTGGGAGTCCAGGTCTGGAAAGTTACTCCAGAATTACAGCAGCGTAGGGGACTAAGAGGCTGTTCTAACTAAAGCATACCATTCTGGATGTCCTTCTGTTTAGAATTTCCTTTATAATATAAATTGATAAGCATTTCATATGCTTGGTAAATAAAATGTTTATTTGACTTCTCCCCCCTCCCCAAGAGGAAATTTCTACTAAGGCATGACATCTCCTATAAACTGCCATGAGTAATATCTTCTGAACCGCTTTCAGAGAAACAAGTCCTTGCTGTTTCTTTCTATACTAATAGTTTACAGTCAGAGAAGCTGATAAAGGACTAAGATCTTCTTGAAGACTGTTATACAAAATCCCTTGTCTTCTGTTTCTTTAAAACTTACTGAGCTGTAGTGCATGTTCTGTGCCATGGTATGTGTATTCTAGCAAGACATCCAGAATTTATTTTTTAATAATGCTAGGTTTTTTATTAAATTGGGTTGCCAGAGAAGAAGAATACTGAAACAGGAACCTACTGGCTTTTTTAACCTTTTGCTGTAAGGAAATGTGCCTTTCTCCATTTGATTTGAAAAAGGAAATACAGGCGGTGTGGCTGTGGAACTTTCTCTTTCTGCCTCTGATTGTAAAAGTGCTAGTGAAAGAATGAAAAGAAAAAGTACAGTATTGAACAGTAAAATATTATGTCTTTGTTGAGACAACAGAATGAAAGTAATCAATTATCCTGTTTGTTTTGTTTCAGGTGTCAGAAACTATTTGAAAGAAGCATTAGTGAATATCATTGCTGTGCATGCAGAGGTGAGAAAAACTTCAGATTGTTTCAATCTTACATTCATACGAATAATTTTAGTGTACTTTGTGTGGTGAATCCTGGCTTTCATCACCCCTGAAAATTGTACCTCTGTTGAAGTGTCTTCATTACAGATGTAAATGGTTTGGGTTAGGTTTAGCCAACCAAGTATGTAACTGCTCACTTTTTTTAAGGGCAGGAGGAGATGAACAGTTCCTGTTTATCCTCCCTAACACTCCATTACACCTTTTTGTTTCCGCTATCCGATGAAGAGAAAAGCCCAAATCTAAAGCTCAATTCTTCCCTTTTCATGCAGAGTAAATATATATATATATAGAGAGAGAGAGAGGGAGAGATAGGTAGATACAATGCTCACTTTCTCTGATTAACTCTATTTTCCATAACATATGAAAATGAGCTTGTGCTTTGCTTTGGAAGAAACGTTCGACATATGCTACTTGGAGTGAAAAGGCAAGATATATCATTCTTATACATAGGACAAAAAGTGGAAACCTAAAACCAGAAAGTTTTATAGTCTCTGTACAGCACAGACTGTGTTTGAAATACTTAGGTTAGTAATGGCTTATGATAGGGAGTGCATATTAAAATAAAAATATTAAAATAATATGCTTGTAGAGATGCAGTTATTTGGCCTTTTGTGATAATATGCAGGAATTTTCTGTAGTCCTTTAAATTATAGTCTGTGTTCTACATACTCCTTCCTTCTAATCATCAAGAGTGTTACCAGATTACTATTGCTCCTGATACAAGCATTGGTAGTAACATCACTCTTACCTTTTAAAATACCACAAGTATAGCTGCTCTACCTTTTCCATCTACTTAAAATCTGATGAGATTCACTTGAGGGTTTGTTTATTTTATTCCTCCTTAAATTACAGGGATTCATATAAATTCAAATATTTTTCAGAAACTTTAAATATGACTTGCAATATTTTTGATTCAATTTCAGTATTTACTTGTAGCAGTTTTCACAGAAGCATTGCTGATTTTAGCAAATGCTTCCAAATGAGGGGATAAGCAACAGCAAAAATATATACCATCATGACATTCATTTATAATGTTGTTTTTCAGTGTAGAGGAAATTAATAAAAATGAAAATGAGAGTTTTTGCTTTAAAAAAGTCAAAGGCATTTGTGAGCTAATCTTGTCAACACGCATAGTCGTTAAATTGCTGCAGCAGAAAGGTGCACTTCCTTGCTGACTTCATTGAGACCGATACTGATTTTGGCCCAAATAGTGTTGCCTCATAAATTTCTAGATGTGAAATATTACAGAAATATGAAAACGTGTGTCAAGATGAAACCCCCATTTCCACTGTTTTCTGGTGGAAATTCTGTAAGCTGGGTTAGATTTAAGTTTAGTTAGCAAGGCTGCAAGTTTCTGTAGTTTGAAACAGCAAAAATTAACCATCAGCTGAACAGCGAGCATGGACTGAAGCGGAAAGAAAATTGTTTCTCTACCTTTGAATTCAAATTTAACTGAAATCAAAATAAGGGCTTCCTATTGCAAATTTGTGATGATTCACCATTGCTGAGAATTTTTTTTCCTGGATTCTGTATAGTAACTTCAAGAGTGCTCATTGTGGGAACAAATATTCTCTTCTCAGTAGAAGATTTTTGTTTGTGTTCCTGGTATGTTTGTGATCAATTGCTCAGCAATATTTGCTGCTGAATAAGATGACCCTTTCCCAAATCGTTACTGGGGTTTTTTGTTGGTTTTTTTTTTTTTCTTACCATACAGCTAAGTATGTAACTTACTTAGCTTTTGTAGGTTATAACAGGTTGCGTGTTTGAATTAGCAATAGTAACAGCTGATAGCTGAAATACATGTGGTCAGTGTACTTAGCCTATGGTGCAGACCTGCCTTCTGGAACAATCAGCTTTATGGGATCCCTGATGCATAATTCATTACTTAAATCACTGAAAACTGTGTAGGAATCTTGTATTCTTTTTTTTTTTCCCCTCCTGAACTTACTTTTACACTCATGAGTACCTTCTGTCAGTTACTACATTTCCTTGCCAGAGATGAGATCTAAACTTCACATAAAGCAATGGTATTCTCGCTAAAAAATCATTCCACTACTTAATTTTTTAGATCATTTTAAAGCAAAAATCAGGAGGGGAATTGTTTAAAAACTCTATGCAGTTCATTTTCCTTGTTGGACCACTCCAGTCACATCATCTTCAGTTCCTTGTGTCATATTCTCCCACAAACCTGTGCAGTTTTATCATCACCTTTAAATCTTGACACAAGTTTCGTCTATCTAACCTACAGTCTCACTTCCTCATATATTCCAATCTCTTGGCCTGCGTTTTTCCCCAATTTTGTATAGAAAAATCATATTACTTTTTTTTTTTTTTTTTTTAATTGACCATCAATTTCTCGCTTCCTTAAAGCTCCCTTTAAGGAAGATTGGTTTCTTCATGCTTTCCTTCAGGCATAGATCTAATGTTTAACTTTGTGTTGCAGTTGCTATTCTGAACCTCAAATGGAGGATCCAAGTACCACTTAAAAAAGTTATACAAATCAGCAGTTAAAAAGATTGACTTGATGCATGGTAAAAACAGTAAGGTATAGTGTTTTTGCCAGCGAACTAATAAATGGCAGTGGTGGAAGAATCTAAATGAAAATCCATTACACTGCCATACTTTTAAACCCTTTCAAAGGCTTATTTCTGCCACAGAGCATAAAGACACTAGCCGTTTAGCAGTGGTCAAACATAAAGGATTCTACAAGAAACAGCAAAATACACGGGTGAAAAATGTATTTGGGTCAGTCAGTCACATAACCCTGAATTAAAGGTGCTATCTCTAAAACAGGAGTCGATGTATAACAACGTGACTACCTGCATCCATCAGCAGAGAGCACGTATTTTGAAGTCTCGCTGCTTTTAGGCCTTCCAAGAAAGTTGCTGTTATCACACAGCTAACATTGCTATTAACAGAGGTGATT
Organism: Alca torda; assembly: GCA_008658365.1. Taxonomy (NCBI): domain Eukaryota; kingdom Metazoa; phylum Chordata; class Aves; order Charadriiformes; family Alcidae; genus Alca; species Alca torda. The sequence continues at coordinate 73,946,241 of CM018077.1, read as the reverse complement.
GGTTAAAGCGCAGGGCAAGCATCAAAAGAAATCCTTCATATTCCAGTTGCTTTTGAAATTTTTTTGTCCACTGGTAAAAGTGAAGCGGTCCTTTCAATCAAAGTGTTTAATGCTTTTTGCTGAAATGTTACTGTAGAAAATAGTTCTGTTAACATAGCTATTGTGTTCATGGTTCTTCTTTCATAGGTGTTTACCATTTCCAAAGACTTAGTTCCTCGGGTAATGTCAAGGGTTGTAGAAGCAGTCTCTGAAGAACTGAGTCGACTGATGCAGTGCGTTTCATCCTTCAGCAAAAATGGAGCTTTACAGGTACCCTAATACTGTGTACTGTCGAACATCTGAACCTGGAAAACAGAATAACAGAGAGAGAGGTATAATCTGTGTATTTGTTGGATTTATTGTAGCAGTGAAAGCAAGGAGATATAAAGAATTAGTGTACAACCTATTTCATATTTCTGGATGAATACCCTTTGGGATACTGGTTTTTGGGTTTGATTATATTTTAGTGTTGTCTTTGTGTCTGAGTATGTAAAAGTTTACCTGTATCCTATGAGGTAAAAACCATCATAATGGTATCTGTTTGAAATATTGTTAAATGCTGTCTTTTGCCTGTCATCAAAAAAATTACTTTAAAAGTAAAAACAATTTTGTGATATTTTGAGATTTAAAAAATTTTGAAAATATCATGCGGTAGGAACTTCCAGGTCTTTGCGAAACTAGTCACTTGTCTGTTATACCATTTCTACATTAGCACTTTGTTGCAGCGTAGGTAGAACAGATATTCTTACACTGCCTTCTTCATTTACGGCTGAATTGGTAGTTGTACTTGCTATTCGGTAAGTTTTAAAGGATGCTAAGAAAAAATTGTTTTTAAGAAAATCCCTTTGAGTCAATGATTGCTATGGCTGTAACAGGCAAGAAGAGCAAAGTCCCAATTTTTGTTGTACGTGACAGCATTCTTGCATCATGATGGGAAAATAATTATCCAATTGCAAGCTTTATTTTCCAGTTGCTGGTAGTAGTTGCATTAGACAGAGAATTAATGTAGGAAGATTGCAGCCAAATAAGATTGACTGCCTATTTAAAACCAAGTCAATGAATAGCAAAAAAGCCACCCTATATCAGTTTTGTTTGACTAGACAACCCACATTATAAACTTGCTGCCTAAACCCATAATTGAAAGGATTTTTCTCTCCCTGCTGTGAATTTGTCGCTCACAGTCGTTTCCTGTTCCTTTGAGCATAGAAAATCCTGTCTGGCAGACAGCAGCAGTGAGAGAGTGATCTGAGCCTGGTCAGACTGATCAAAAAATACCCATTCCTGAAGAGAAGCCTGAATCTGTGTTCCCACATCCCATGAGCCCATAAGTTTTGCAGGGTTTGCCCTTCCACCATGTTTATTTAAACTGTGGTACTTGAGAACGTGACGCCTCCCCATGGTACTGCTACCTGCTAAAATGTAGGAAAGACTCCAGAATCTTACGTGTAGGACTTCAAAAAGGTCTAAGCTTGGAGCACCATACAGAAAAAGGTGAAACATTCTGTCGTGAGAAAATCATTTATTATGAGTATAAAATCAGTGGGTGGCTATGTTGTAATTTGTGACAGAAAGTTCTGGCACTAAAAAAGCATAAATCTCTGCTGGCTTCCTACCTAGGGAAGAGATGAGGGGAAGACCAAAAAGCCAAAGCCTTTCATTAGAGCTGGAATTAGATGTCTGTGTTGCATTAAAAAATGTTTTGGTTTGGAAGAATAATGTCGTATTAGTTGGGTTAATTGGATTAAATTTTATCTTTATGATGAACAATATCAATTTGGGTGAAGTTCACTTTATATTTTTGAATGAAATGACTTGAAGTGTTGATCACATGCAGAATGTTTCTATTTCATATAAAACCTGTGACGATAATGATTACTTTTCAAAGCCTAGAGGATGATCTATGAAACTTGTTTAATCTTTGAGTTCATTCTCCACCAGTTTGCCTAGGTGAAAATTTATACCTAGACAAACGGTACCGTGCAGGAGTAAAATCCCCAAGCTTGTGTCACCCACCAGGTGACAGGCAAGAAGCAAAGCGCAACCATTCAACTTCCTCATCTGATGGAAAAAAATAAATTCAACAGGAAAACCAAGAATAAAATGTGTATTGACAGATTTTTGTACTCTTGTGTTTCCTTCCTCCCTGGCCAAGCTGTGCTGTGAGAAGTAAAGCTCACTGTATTTAATAAAAAAAATTAAAAATGAAATATAAAAAAAAAAACAAAGACAAATTAAGGTTGCATCCTTCTATCTTTCTATCACAGTACAGAAAAGATGAAACAGAAATGAAGATTTATTACTGTAACTTGAGAATCAAACCAATGTTTTTTAGACTGCTACATAGTGACCGTGCAAACAGTTTGACTTGAATCAAAAGTAGGAAATTGTTCTTTTTAGCAGTCTCCTGACATAGCAGCGTGGCAACGAAAAATACAGGAAACAAACTGTTAAAAGCTAAGGCTGCTTTCAACTACAGCATGCAATAATATTTGCCTCTAAAAAAGATGAAGCTTCGGGATACTGGTATTCACTTGATGAAAGGACATTGTGCCATTGTTTCAATATTTGTATTTCTGGTTTTAGGCAAGACTTGAAATCTGTGCGTTGAGAGATACCGTGGCCATATACCTAACACCTGAAAGCAAGTAAGATGTGCTGTAATATTTGTTTTTTCAATGTAATGGAATCCTTGGTAAACATGCAAAAGTATATAATGTAAATTAAGGATTAAGAAATTTTGCTTCAAATGATATACTAGGTAAATATTCAAAAACCAGATTACTAGCAAAGTTTTATCAGTTGAAAGAAAATAATTACTTTTTTTTGTTTTACTTGCATTTTTGTAGACAAACTAGTATTTGCCACTCAAAAAAAAAAAAAGGACAACTTCTTAACAGCAGTTCAGCTGCTGAGGGAAATGATGCTAAAATAAGAAAAAAGCAGATGTCACCGAGTTTTATCCAGTTTTTCACAGCAATCTCATAAAGCACAAGGCAAAGAACCTACCAGGCACATCAGAGAGGCTACAGAACCTGACATTGGCAGGATCCCCTTATAGGGATATGGAAAATTAGGACTCTCCACAAGCTTGTACAATACCCTACTCCTTTTCCACACACCTGATCAGGAAAAGTGAATTTAGCTTCACACTGTCTCTTAGAATTAAAGCCCTCAAAAGGCTTTCAGCAATTTATCATTTCTCAGTGAGGTGCATGACCAAAAATAAATAGTGTGGAACAGATTCACACATTAATATAAAGGGAGAAAGAAAAGCATTATCAGCGTCAGTGGTTGATGCAGTCAAGGTATATAAAAACAAACTATGATAGCTGTCAGCAGTTTTGAGTAAGGTTGATTGATTGAAATTTCTGGGTGATTGTGTTGGGGATTAGATATGGGCAGGTTCATTCATTATTTTAATTACCTACACTTCTGTTAGGATTGGCATTACATGTTCCCACAGATGGCAATTTGGTCATGTTACGTGATCAACAATTTGTAGGAGAGATTGCAGGGCTTAAGGGCCTAATGTGTCTTCATAGTGTCACAGAGAGTGTCCTATGGTGTCACTGCATTCCATTTCAAAAGACTTGCTTCCCTATTCTGAGTGTCCGATAGTGATGAAGAACTCTAAAAGAAAACTACTTGGCACTGGCTCAAACTGGATAAAATAGAAGTGGCGTTGTCTCTAATCAGCATAGAGGCAAAGCACAGTGAACCCTGGCAGCTGGAGCTTCATAGCTGCCTTCTTATTCCTGGACTTGTCACTAGTAACAGTTGCCACGAGTCACCATATTAGTCCTTTGATGGCAAGATTGTACGTATGTTGCACAGGTCCTGCATAATTCTGTTCCACATCTGTTGCCCAGAGAGGTGTGGAAACCCCATCTTTGGAGTTACTCAGAACTTGACCGGATAATGCCCCAAGAAACCTCCTCTAACCTCGAAGCTGGCCCTACTTTGAGAGCGGGGTTAGACCTGAAGACCTCCAGAGGTCCCTTCCAACGTAAATTGTTCTATGAATCTACATTACCTCAGTGCAAACCTACCATCATTCTCTCTCTAGGCCCCCTTCTGTAGGGGAGAATGCAGTGACCTGCCTGCTGAGCACAGAAAGCCAAAATAAATGTTTTTATCCGTGCTTCGTACTTTGATGGTCACTTAGTTTGAGGCAGAAGGCAGGCTGGCAACTATCTGATTCGTGAAGAGTCCAGGATGTCAAGCACAGTCTTACACCAGCTGCTGATTTAACATTTCCTGTTGATGTCTATTATACATCACGTTAGGAGTGTCAAGAGACCTGCTTGAACCCATGACCACTTTATGTTCAATTTGTACATGAATGTCAGGTGTCAAGTTAATATTTTGTTAATTTACTGAAATAGGAATGGATAAAATATAGCGTATCTCCATGGAATTTATAGAGAGAAACTGTGAATGCTGAGACTTGTACTCAGTGTTTTTTGAATACGGGTATTTTCGTTTTCCTTGCAGCTCGAGCTTTAAGCAAGCTTTGGAAGCCCTGCCCCAGCTTTCAAGTGGAACTGACAAAAAGTGAGTATAATGCACCTTCTTGTTTCCTTTGTGGTCTCTGGAGCCATTGCTTTTTGGTGATGTATCAGAACTTTGTTATAAGAGGGTTAACGTTCACTGTATTTGACCCTTCTGAATTACAGAGGAGAAGCCTCTTTGGACAGAGTTAAGTGTAAGCTAAGTCCTTGGCTCATTAAATTGCACAGAAGAGCTGATGGCTCTGTGGCATATCTCTCTTGCCCATCCTAGTCTGATCAGTTCAGTGTAGCTTTGTATTTATTTTGTAATTTATTTTAGCCTTCCTTGGTAATCCTAAAGTTTCTGTGGGGTCCATTGTCTTGTCTTACTGAATTTAGCAGAAATAAAAAAATTGGCCAAGGAGAAAAAGCCCAGGCTTTTGCCAGCTGATATATGGGGAACTCTCAAAGCTGGCCTGTTACATTTTAAAAATAAGTAAGAATGGTCTTGTGGTTCTTCCTTAACATCAGGAGGAGGAGTTTTGGGTTCCTCCTTCCCCACTGTAGGAACCTTTGACAACCAAGCTATTTTGCTGCATCCAACCAGGTATTTGGTAGTCTGTTTTACAAGCATACCTTAATAAAGAGTAGTATGGTAAAATTAGGATGGATTTGTAATGAGTATATTAGTGTAAGTATAGGTCTTTTGAACTTGAGGTTGGTATTATGGTACTTTCAGGAACTGAACTGCATTAAATCAGTTTGCACTTAACAGTCACAATTTAGAATATTTTGTAGAATACACATGAAGAGACTGTTTGTGCAGCCCATGGTCTGTGGACTGTGCGTTCTTCCAGATGTCCTCTATTTACTCAAACCTACTCTTCACTAGCCACAACAAGTCTCAAGATACCTCCTTGCCTTATTTAGCTCATGTGCTTTATTAAAGATAGGAATCAGTTTTGAGTAAGGAGACTTCTTTCAACTCAGACTTTCCGAAACACCTGTAGATTTTTTTTTTTTTTCACTTAGTCACAAGCACTTGAGCTGCATGGGACAGATGAGAATCAAGAACTCCACCATTTCTGCATCTGCCTCAGAGATCTGAGCCCTAGACAGTGCAAAACTTGTTCTTTTTTCTAGGTTGTTAAACCATAATTGTCATCGTTACAGGCGGTGTATTGTAATCTACATGTATTTATGTAAAATAACACACATTTGTGCGTTGATTTAGAGCTATTCATTTCTGTTCATTCACAGTCATTACTATGATACTAAATGATGAATGTGGCTATACTCATCTTCCAGAGGACCTGCTGAGGAAGCAGATACTGATTTTGTGGTTCAAGTTGTTGTTTTGGGGTTGGTTTGGGTTTTTTTAACCTACAGTATAATTTCTTCTGTTACTGGCTGTTCAATAATCACAGCTTGCCAAAATGTTGAGGTGATACCTGTCTGCCCTATCTAGCTGGTTTTTGAAACAGAGCAAAAAGTTCAGAGAACACATCCTTCTCTAGAATACAGCGAAAATAAAATACAGGCAAGACTGTAAATCTTAATAATGCATCTCCACTCTTACAGTAATTATCTCCTACAACAGAGCCATCAAGAGCCTTGGTCCTAACCTGTAGCTTGTGGATTATAATAAATATTATCCACTGCACCAAGAACCTTCTTGGCAGCTATGTAGGTGTAAATAAAACCATTCTTATGCTCCAGAATGAACTCATACATACTTCGTTATCTATGAAAGACAAAATCCCATGGTTGCCAGTGAATTAATGTTTCTCCTAGAACAGTCATACCATCTCTGATCTTTCAGTCATGATACTTAAGAGAAATCAACAAAATACCTTCCAAAGACAGGTTTGAGAACTGAAATTCGCAATTCAGCTGTACACGAAAAGCTATAGCCTTGGTAAGGGATACTGGTTTTATGGTACATAGTCTGGCAATTTCTGGATTTTCTTTACAGACGTGTAGCTTATGACACTCTCCGTCAGTCCTTTTGCCATTGTGTTTTGCAAATATGTTTCTCTCAAGATGATGATCTTTATCTGGAAGGAAAGCCATATAAAGGGCTATTTCATCACCTTGATAAAATCTCTGTGGCTATGTCCTCCTCCGGCCACAGATCATCCCGACGCATTGGTATACTTCTAAATGCCTATAATATTCAGATATTTGAGTAGATCCAATGTTAGGCCCTTTATTTAAGCAGACAATGTACTTGAATTCACAGACAGAACAGCCAAAACTTGGTAATTGTTCCCTTTTCAGAATCTGATAATGTTGTAACTATTTTCCTTTTACAGGTTACTAGAAGAGTTACTAAATAAATTTAAAAGCAGCATGCACTTGCAGCTGACCTGTTTTCAAGCTTCTTCATCAGCAATGATGAAAACATAGACAACGACACAATGCAGGCAACTCAAAAGACAAATCTGATTAAACGTCACCCATTTTTTCTGTACTTCTTCAATTAAGACTGACACAAACAAACAGAATATAACTGAAAAAGAAATTATGAGATACAACTCTTGGCGTAATGGTGTGTGGTATCCTGCTGAGTGAGACTTCTGGTCATAAATACCGTGATAAAATGGTTTTCTGTCTACTGTATTTCAATCTGTGGAGGGGATTAAGCCAATTTTGTTTACATACACTCTTCTTGGCTGTATGTTCATGAAGAAGTATTCATTGGTGTGCTGCAATCTCAGTTTCATTTGTTAAAAATACATTGAAATGTATTTTTAGCAGATGCCACCTTAAATTTGGGTATTACTCATGTTGTTCAGTGTATCAATGTTACTTTCTAGATGTAGAGTGATACTGATGTGACTGGAAGACTCAACTTCTATAAACTATGAGAAGTATGTAATAAACATTATGGCACAGCTGACTAATAAGTGTTCAGATACAATATGGAGAAGGACACTGCTTCTTTTGCATTTAAAAATTATCACTCTTTTTCTATTTTCATCCACAGTTTTAATGGTTGTAAGTCTGATTTCTTGGGAGGCTTTTTCTTTCTTGCTTCTTTTTTAATTAAACATGTTCCTGCCTCTCTTGTTTCTCCCTTCTATTGGAATATTGGTGATAACTTTCACATTTGAAATAAGCTCTCCTTTCATTGGCAATTAACAGAAAAGCACTCCAAGTTTATAAGAGGCGTTAAGATGTAGTTACACAAAAGTCAGCAACCATGTTCCCAACAGGGAAGATTTGACACATTTTGGGACTTGATAGAAGATGCAGGAAGCTATAACGGAGAGCAACTAATAGAAAGAAAGTGGTCTTGTTTTGGGGGGTGAGGGGTGGGTTTAATTTTATAACTGAAGTCATGACTTGCAAGTAAATCATGCAGTAATAATGTATTCTTTCTGTATTTACAGTCATTTTGAGTGGAACTTTTCAAAAACAGTGCACTGAATTTTCAAACAATTTTTTAATGCCAACTCTTTTGCCAGTTCAGTTATGTGCTTTAAAAATACCGTGTACAGTTCCTGTAAGATGAAATACTGAAGAAACAGTTTGATGCACACATATTTACTTGTAACAAAAAAAAAAAAAAAAATGTGTCTAAGTAGTTAATAGCATGTTGAATGGAAGCTTAAAACTTCACATATATGTCATTATTGGCTTTCAGGGAGAATTGTTAAACACCTGGAGCAATGTTGTTTTGTTAAGTGTTGTCCATTCTAAGCTGGTCATAGTCTCAGCTGCTGATATTACCTGAAATAGTCATCCAGTTAGCTCAATCTGTAAAAGATTTTGCTTCAGAATCATAAAACATTAATAAATATGGTCATATTTATTGGCTCTTCTTGAATTCCTCACTTTTCAAGAATTGTGATTTCTTTATGAATTTTGCCAGTCTACATTTTCTACATTTGTATCAGACAGTGTTCCTAAGGGTTGAAAACATATTTTATCATCTGTACTGATTTAATATATATTCGGGCATCTCTTTACTGTAACCTCGTTCTCTTACTCATCTTCTGTTGCAACAGTGTGTTGCCTATCTTTAAAACCTAGAGCCAGATGTTTGCATTTAGTTGCCTTTCTAACACTTCAGAACATGTCATTGAGAGCAAACAGGAGAATAAGGTGTAAAGGATCAAAATATTACTCGAATTCAACCTGATACGAAATAAACGCTCACAATCAAGTCAGAGCACTGGGTTGCAGTAGATCCACTTGGTGGAATTAAGGAAATCAGTGAGCTGCAAGACAATGTATCGGAATCCCTTTGCATGGAAGGAGAGTTGGGACTGCTGAGACTCATAGCCAACGTACAGCAGGCTCCAGTTCCTCTGAAAAGAAGATTGCAAAAAAACAAGAAGTGGTCAGTGTGGTTTTTGCAAAAAAAAAAAAAAAAAAAAATCATGTTCAAAGATACAATGAGGTTTAAAAAAATATTATTGGAAGTGGAAAAAGATGGGGAGACCACAGCAAAATACACAATCAGTTAGGGCTTGCAGAGATGAGAGAGGCAGCAAGGAAATCAGAGTAACAGAAGTGAAAGGCTCTGACATTTAAAGAAAAAGTAAATGCTGAAACCAGTACAAGAGAAAATGAATTATGACATGAACCTTGAACCTCTAGAAAAATCTAAAATCGATACAGACTGGAAAAAAATTAACACTGAAATAAAAATCTGGAGAGCTTTATTTCTCATCTAAGAGAAAAAAATGGGAAGGAGTAAGGCTGTAAAATATATCTTGGTATAAGTAGGTTAAGACTTGTAGGAAAATTGAACGGTAATATGCTGTGTTGAGATATCCAGCCTCTGGAGATATCCTGAACTTTTCTTTTGAATAGTCATGAGTAGTTCAGGAAGTAGGCAAAGAAGTAATAAAAAGCAAATGCTGTATCAATATAATGAGAGGGGGGACATGCACAGAAAAAATATCTAAATCCCCAGTAAAACGATGGAAAAAAAATAGGGAAAATTCATTATATGCCTGGGTGTTAACTTAATGAAACAGAATCACACAGAATCAAATCACAGATCAAGTAAGTAGCATGAAACAATGAAGAAATCCTGCCCCTCCTCACCCACGAAATGTTTCTTTCTTAAATTGATTTCTAAACATAGAAAATATGTTTATAAAACACGCTTATAGTGCATCATTGTTGAAGTTAAACACCTTCTTATAGCTTTTAAAAAGCCATTTAGCGTGAAAATCTCAAAAGAACCGTAGTCCTGCGAAGTTTCGTGCCTGCGGTGACTTTCGAGCGTATGAATAGACACGAGCGTACGCGCTCAGAAGATCTCCTTCAAATGCTGCGCACACGTGCGTGTCCTTTGAGGATCAGGGAAGTTGCATTCTGTGGGCTAAACCCTTTGCGTCTTCCTCAAGTTGCATAAAAAGGCCCAGAACCTCCAACCAGTTTAATGTCGCTGTATGGCAACAGAGAAGGAAATGAGGCGTCGGCGCTGCGGGTGCCGCAGAGCTGTGTGTCGCGGGGGCGCTTCTGGCTGCAGCCGTCACGCCTGACGGTTGCCTTGTCAAAGTGGTAGGTCCAGTCTCCCAAGCTTTGCCAAAGCTGTCGCATCTCCCTGAAGAGAGGGTACTATATGTTGAAGGTGAGATTATTTTTTTTTTTTTTTTTTTTTTTGCTTTCTGCCCAGACAGCCTTTTGCCATCCAGAACCAAGGAAACATTTCCGAAGTAATAGCGTGTTTTCTCTGGCAGGATTGGTAAGTAGAGAGCTGCAGACAGAACAGAGCCGTAAAAACTAGCGTAATGCCGTAGAGAGCACGAAGCTGAAAGGAAGATAAACTTAGTTATTGCTTATTCTGATTCTGCTTTAGTTAAAAATACTCCTAGGTACGTTCAGAAAAAACAAGAAGAATTGATGGTAGATACAAAGGAAGGTGAAATGTTATGATAGAAGGGTTCCGTGGAGCTCTTCGACTGCTGAGCCTGCTGAAGGACATGCAGCAAGTCCCTCGCCTGCAAACGTCCCAACGTCTAACACTTAGCTGGGCAAAGCCCTGGGAAATATATCATAAAAAATATTCACAAATTTAACTCCTTTTTAATTTCGCATGTAGTGATCAGCATTTTCTGTTTCTAATCCAAGAGGAGGTGGAAGACTGCAATTTCCTAGATACAATTTTGGCCTTATGAAGAAGGAAACGTCAAGACGAGAATCTTTTGCCGTGGTTACACACAATCAATAGAGACAATGCCACACAGCATTTATACTTCCAAACCCGCTGCCAGACCATATTTAAGTCAGCTCCAGCCAACTTCTTCGGACCTGTCCTGCTAAAACAATCTTGAAGAGCTGTGATTTTCCTGAAATATTAAATGGTACAATATTGATTGTATCAATGGATGCAAATACTGATCTTTGTGTCTGGACTCACTAGCAATGAGGGGGTTTACGTGTTTTACACACTATTACCATACAGCTATTTTGCTCTTTTCAGTCTATAACAGCTCTAAAAATGAGAAGGAAAAGATCCTTAATCTCGTCAGAATACACTGAAACTGAAAAATGAATGCAGTGCTCCTGCTGAAGCCCGAGATGCAAAATTCAGATCTGGATATTTAACGTTGTGAAGCTTTGGCTCTCTGGATCTGATTGATCGGGTGCATCCTATCCCGGGACCAAAATTGGGACCCCTGGGGCGGACACCATCAGCAATCTGCTCCTGGCTGTCAGGAATTGCAGTTCCTGCATGGCACTCAAAATTTTAGCATCCATCTGTAGTTAGTAATAGGCTCTGACTACTGTCAAAGCAGGCAACAGCACGTGCATTATTTAACTGATAAGACACAAATGCGTTTTGAATTAGGCTTCCAGGTAGGTTGAAATATTTGGGGATTTGTTAAACGTGCCCTTCAAATAGGACTTTGGTCTTTGGGCGTTTCTGGCCTAACCGTGTACCCAGGAGACTTCTGGGTGACAGCCTTTATCCAAAAAAGAGAAAATAAAAGTCATCGTAACTTTGTGTAAAATTTGTTTTAAAAGATTTTAAGGAGAGAATCTGGTGGGTTTACAATTCAAGGGAAAAACATAACAAAAAGTCCTGCACGAACATCTATCCCTAGTTAAATTCCAGCCTGTCCATATACTGACACAGAAATGGCTCAATTTACCCCCCACGTCCTCATTAGCATTTTTCCTATTCTTCTGTATTAGACGTTAGTATTGTGTGCGCACACATTAGGATGTTTGTGGAGTTTAGGCTGCTGCTACGGTGTTAACACGACATTGTTTCTTTCAACATTGTTAAAGGAAGCTATGAAAAAATGCTAGATGGTTAATTATAGGCAAAAATAATTTTGCACAAACTGTGTTACATGTTAGGAGTGTTTTGGCTTCATGTGGCTGACACCTTGTTTTCTGACTTTGCAGTACCTATTAGAGGTTTTTACGGCATGAAATTAAAGGGAAAACTGGGAATAACATGGAGCACGGGTTCGTTAGGCAGCACAATAGCCATTTCTGTCTTCACCTTAGTTAAGTTCTGGTTTTACGTAGTGCTGCCGTAGGTTAAAGAGGAGATTTGTGCAATTCAGCTCCCTTTCTCTTTGTGCTGTTTGAGCTACAGAGCTCTAAAAGCTTGTCTTTAATGGAGTTATTAAGGGAGCACGTCCAAAATGGTATATTTATTTCAGAACAAGGTGTTTATCATGTAAATTATATACTTCTTTCAGTATTACTTGACAGCCCAAAGGGACTTTCATTTGGAGAGTCACCAATGCACCCTTGAAGTCCTTTAAAAAAAAATAAGTGTGTTGGTAAGTAACTTAAACGACACAGTTTGTGACATTTATCATTGCACGGACCAGTGAGGGAAGCTTGCTGCTTTTGGAGTAGCAGCACTAACACATCTGCTGCGGTTTATTTTTGGGATCAGATAGGGGGGGACTGGGGAGGCTCCTTTATTGCACCTGATATTTTCTAGTCTGAACATCCAAGACAGTGTCTGTGTTCCTTTTCTGTCATGCCCTCACTATTTAAAGGCTTGTAATAGATTTTGTACAACTCTTCTGCAAGCAGCCCTCCTTGAGGTCAAGACCAAGTAAGGGAAATCTTCAGCCAAATTCCTTTTGAATTGGAAAATTTAAACAACTTGAGGAAAAAGGAGTAAGACAATGGAAAGTGGAATCCAGCCTTATTTGTAACAGATGCTATTAACACATGCTTAGTTTTATAGCCTATTTTGGCACCCTTGCGCCTCTTTCTTCTGCAATAACTGTAGTATTAAATGTTCATTGCCTGTCCCGGGCAAAAAGCGCCTAAATAAAATGGGCTGATAGTCTCAATATAGCTCATTAAAAATGCATTAAATCCAAATTAAGGATTAAGAACTGTCTTTTCCTTCGCTGCTGGAGCGGGCCTGGGGGCGCAGGTAGGGGGAAGGACGAGGTCGCTGAGCGCTTCTGTGCATTGGTGACACCTGTGCGGCGAAATGAACGCAGTTGTGATGTGGCTGCAGATAACCAGGAGGCTCCGTGGAGGCGCAGACCCGAAGCCCAGCACAGCTACCTATTTCTAGATACACGGTGCTCTAGAAACAACCACAAGAGTCTTCGTTTCGGTGGCAGGGGCTTTCACGCTGCGGTACTAATGCAGCAAAATTTTTGCGGCCACAGATTCTGCTTCAACCAAGTGCAGTGTGTCCCTCGCTTTTCTTGGTTCATAAGCAGATTTTTAGCACAGAATGTCAAATCAGATAATTTATAAAGTAAAATTAGCAAAATGAGACAGTCTTCCTTGCTGCTCATTACTCATTTTTTCTGATAAATATTTCACTCATTTAACTAGACTGTACTTCTGCTCGCAGAGGGGCTTCCCCTTCCAGCTTATCTTTTTAGATATTCAGTAGATAATTAAAATTCAAAATGTTAACGGCGCTGCTTATTTTTAGAACCTGACGTAAATATGGGCAGACATAGATTTGAAAAGAAATGAATAGAGACCAGAGAGCTCTGAACCACTGGGGTAAAAAATGTCGGTGGACACCTGTTGTGGCCCTCTTTGGTTACAGCCTGCGCAGGGAAGGGAATCTCCATCCACGTATCTTCAGGCATCTCCGCCCACCGATGCTGGAGAGCAAGAGAAGGTGACGCCTCGGTGCAGAAGGTGAGATGATTCTCTGTAATAATGAAAATGCTGTAAAACTGAATAAAACAAACGCCAGCAAAATTTTCTGTCTCGCGAGGATTTAATCTACTCTATGTTTTGAAACTTCCAAAGTCAACAACGCAACTGGCCCAATCCTGGTACAATCTCTGAGGGAGATACCGCTTGGAGGCCCGTTTTACCCTTGTGCAGCAGCAGGGCCCACGTTGTCCTTTTTGGGCAATTATTTAAGTGTTGTGTCAAATGGGAAAGCTGATTTCTAGCTCACGTAATCAGTGACGGCTTTACAAGCCCGGGTGGGTCATGGGATTAGTTCATGAGCAAAATACAGTTTTTCTGAGGGTCCCGCATATGTGAATGTTGAATCTCTTTTTGAACCTCGATAAACTCCACTCCTCCAGGACCCCGCATGCCAGTACAGTATATTCTGTGTGTATGGGGTTTTCTCCTCCTAAGAGCGCTGGCTACACAGACCCATCCGAATTGTGTTAATCCTATCAGACTTTGGTCCAGCCTCCTGAATATACCTGGGGACATCAGAACTTGTGTATTTACTTTTCCAGCACCGACCCCATAATTTTGTGTGCCTGGCTCCACAAGCGGATTGTGGCATCTAAGATGGGACATAGGCAAAAACCAGCCGCTGAAGAGCAGGAGCGCAACATTGCATTTCCTTGCCCGGGCCTGCAACTCCTTAACACGGTGTGGGCACGTGCCGGGTTGCCGTGGCCTTTGCCGGGGGGGTGTTTGTGCCCACCTGCCCCTGCCTGCGGTTGGGTACCGCTGGTTAGCCAGGGGTATTCTGCTTACACCTGAAACGCAACCGCAGCCCTAGAGCTGAACTCCTCCCGTGCCCTCCTGCAGCCAGGAGCTCCACGTAGATGCCGCAGTCTGGGTCTTTGAGACAAGACCCGTGGTACAGTATCCTCCCAGGAAGAGGGCCTCTGGTTTTGTGTTCCCCCCTTGCCTTTCGCAGCCCTGTCGTAACTCCTCTGCTGTGGGTTGTGCTGAGGTGGGGAGTCCCCATCCCCACGGCGTAAGATGCGCAGGAAGGAATTCAAGATTTCCTCAGTCAGAAAGAAGGAGAAAAGTGGTGTTTGGTTGCCTAAAGTGAGAACTAAGGACAGGGTAAACCCTAGATTTCAGCTTTGAAGACTGCTGAAGTGTCATGGCTAAGGAATGTTTAAAGATGAACTTCTGACTTCTCCTAGCAACTGTTGTAGGTGCCTCTTCATGCAGCTTATGTGCTCCTAAGACACCTTGTTAAGGTGCTTTTCTTAAGGTGTTAGGAATGGATCCTGGTGCAGGACTGGGGCATTGCAAAGTTGGACACAACACTTCAACATACGGCTCTGAGGAGTATGAGACTTCTGCATCACCACCCTGGCCCGGCCCTCCACCTTGGCCTCAAATTCATCATCAGTTGCATCAGATTGCTGAGCAGGTGGTTGTGAAACACAGGGGCTGGCGCAAGGAAGAGGACAGGGACCAGGAATGAGGAACATAAGGCCCAGAGCTGGAGGGGCCAAGAGCAGCCATGCTTGAGGTGGGACCAAGCGCCCAAGGCTCCTCTCCTGACATGAAATCAGCCT
Organism: Alca torda; assembly: GCA_008658365.1. Taxonomy (NCBI): domain Eukaryota; kingdom Metazoa; phylum Chordata; class Aves; order Charadriiformes; family Alcidae; genus Alca; species Alca torda. The sequence continues at coordinate 73,931,009 of CM018077.1, read as the reverse complement.
TGGTGCCTCCCCTGTGATCCCATGCATTGATGCTGCAGCAGAGACACGAACCTTGAAGTCTCTCTTGAGCAAAGTCATGGTACTTCTAGTTGGCTAACACATGGCAAGCCTTTGACGCTTCAGCGAAGGCAGCACTGCTCTAACTCAACCGATACCCTCATGCACAATCCATGAGCATATTGAAAACTCAATTTACAAACCCAGCATAGCTTCTAGTAGCACCCTGGGCCTATCATCTCTGACTCCTGATGCGTTTTGCTGGGAACAAACGCCAGAACCTGTGAGAGCCAATGGACACCACCCAGCAGCTTCAGTCGTCCCAAAATCACATGTCTGGCGCTAGATGAGTTAAATAGCAGAGCAGTCCCACCAGGTATGCCACGGTCTCTCCAGGAGGTGCGGAGCAGGGAGGTGACTCACTCCCTGTCAGTGATGGAAGTGAGATATGCAAAGAAAGCCCTGGGCCTCTGCGCTACCCAGCACATCGCACCCTCCAAGGTTTCCTGCCAGTGGTGAGTCGTGTCAAGTTTTATCTGGGAGACGGGTTTAAAAGGAAAAAAAGAAAGAAAAAAAAAAGAGCCCCCAAAACAAACCAAAAAAAAACCCCCAAACCACCGTTCTCATGAATGAAAAATTATCCAGGCTTCAAAAGCTTTCTCAGCTTTTCTGGGGGCAGCATATCGCTCAAATAACTGAAGAAATACTGTGGGTTATCTCTATCTCTTACAACCTCAAGTCTGACTAGCTAGCTTTTACCAAGGATAGTAAGTGATAAAAGTTTACAGTTGAAAATGGCTCAGCCTTTTATATCAGGTCGACCACTTTGGGTTGAGATTTTGGTCTAAGCATGAGAGCTCCGGTGTGCTACAGAACTCAAGAGCCACCCCCACCCCATACACGCCTATATTTAAAGAAAAGTAAAAACAATACAACTCTAGGCCTGTCATAATCAGACTTGTACATAATATGGTCAGCCCTGACCGACCCTGTGGTGGTAAACACTCATCTGGAAATAGGTGTTTGAGGCTTGCTGGGAGGTGTTATCAGTATTCATAATGTTACATTCTCTATAACAGAGTGTTTTTCCCATCAGCCGGGTCCAAGATGAAGTGTGTTTGCAAGATCAATCTGGTTGCTTTACCAGTGATGTTGTTCATTTTTATTTTTTTTCTTTCAGCTTATACAAGTATGAGTGAATCTCACTAAATGACTCCCCTTTGAAAGTGGCTGATGGCCAATCTGCCATCGAACATCCTTCCTGTGCTTTCATTGCGCTGCAGAGAGCGGGGAGGGGAACGAAGCCACACGGGGCTGGTGGAGCATCATCCGAAGTGACTTGCCACACCACAAAACGTTAGGCTTTTTGGAATGATGCCCCAGGCATTTATTTCCTTCTGTTCTTCATCTTGGTGGGTTTTTTCGTTTGTTTTTTTCCCACTTCCCATATCTGCACTCTGTTTGGGCTTTCATCTGCTCAATTCACCATGTTCCACTGCAAACTAATTGCTGTCCTTTTGTCAGAGTTTTGGGGCTGGTTGGTCCGTTTGCGTTTTGTGTTTCTTTTGTTTTGTGTTTGGTTTGGTTTGCTTGGACTTTTATTGAGAAGGGGTTATTTATGTATTTTATTTATTGGAGAGGGGTATTACTTGAGGGGGATTTTGTAATGGCAATGTCTTTTCCTTTTTTTTAAATTTGCACGTCTCACCAATATATTATTTCAATCTTAACTTCAGCGTAACAAAGATTTTCTCTCTGGCAAAAGGGAATCTGTTTTATGAAATCTGTTATGTCACATAAGAAATTGTGCTATTTTGACCCTGGGAAAGAAGAGGCTGCACAGTGGCAGCGATGCTGGCAGGAGATAGTTAGGAGTGAACAAAGGCTCAGTATCCTCAGACCTGGGCCCTGATAGATCTACCCCTGCTCACGGACACAAACATACCCTTTTGCTTCTAAGTTTGCCCCACGGGACGAAAACTCCGGGCAGGACTGCTCTAAAATGCATGATGCCTTCCTGAGTGTGAGGAGGAGTAAGTGCTCTGGCGTTATGGGCCGTAGCCCGTCCTTCCTGCCTACCTGCTGGAAGATTTCACTGCAGCATCCTTACAGTTCTTTTCCCATCGGAACTATGGCCGAGGGGAAGGGAGTTGACTTGCCAGGCTTTTGGTTTTTCTGCTGAACTGTTGCCTCAGCAATACTTTGTGGCAGTGACTCCATGAGTTAACGTAAGAGAGCGAACAGCTACAAAGTTTTGCTCCTGTGCTCCGTGCCATTTAGACTGTTATCCTAACCTATGCAAAGAACTGCCTGTAACAGCTTATCACATACAGTCGCATCACTTTTTCCTTGTGGGGAAGAGTTTTGGTGATCCCGGTATGACCGAGTACAGCTAAGGGTGCTGCCGTTCCCGTGCCGGAGCCTCCCCTCATGTGTATCGGCTCTTCCCAGATAAAGTGGCGGTGGCCTTGGCCCACAGTCTCCAACTGATGCTTCATCTCTTAGTCACTTGCCCATGGGTGCTGTGTGGGTCAGGCTGCATTTCTGGAGGTGCTTGTGCTTTCTTATTCCATGGGGACAGGACCTGTTGCACATCCTTGCTGCTTCCCACCCCTCCCAGCAGTGCTCCAGGCAGTAGCAATGAAGGGGGACAGACGGACTAGGACACAAAGGGAGGTTATTGAAAAGAAAGAGAAAGAGAAAAGACCTGGAGGAAAGTGATGGAAATGAGTCAGAAAGTGTGAGGGAGAGCAAGTCAACCAGCAGCCCCCAGGGCAAATGCAGGTCATCCCTGGTGAGAGGTCCAGGGACACCTTCCCTGCTCCAGCCCAGGGAAACGGAACCTTTTGGTGCCCAAGTGGGGCCAGTGACACTGCCCAGGCAGCCAGGCCTTTCCTGGGGATGCCAGCAGGATGGTGCATTGGCTGGGATTGTATCCCCGTGGTGTGATGGGGAGGCAGCCCCCTGCAGCCTGTGCCTCCCTGGGTGCTCCATGGTCCCCAGGGAGGAGAAGCAGAGATATGTGGGGTTGCACGCTTAATGTGGGGACAGACAATGACGAGCGTGGCAAGTCTTTTCCTGGGGCTACCCCGAACCTCCTCACATGCCCCACCAGGTCCATGGGATTCTGCCCAGCCCAGCCACTCGCTCGGCCAAGCCAACCCAGACGGGACGGTAACTTGCCACCCTGCAGCAAGTTTAGAGATAAGGACAGGAGGCTGTCAAATACATTTCATGGAAGCCAGCTCAGAATAAAAGGCAGCCCTTCATTTCAGGAAACCTCATTTTTCGTTTGTAGAACACTTTCATTCAGAAAAAAGGAGGCGGCTGGGGCGGGGGGTGGGGGCTGGGGTGGAGAAAAATGGAGTGATGCTTCTTCCCAACCATAGCAAATATACATGCACAGCAGCTTTCGCTCTTTGAAAAACGTAAAAAGCACATTGTAATGGCCACGAGCAAATCCACCAGTTGCCTGTTGCTTCCTAATTACAGTTGCTTGTAATTTTGTCAAATAACAGCTGTTTTGGCTAAAATATCCCAGGTTGGAGTCTGCCCCAGTGTATTTTCTCTGGAAATTTTAAGTGGTTGCTGATCATTTGGCTGGAAGAAAAATATGCTCTTTTTTCCCCTACATGCTTCAAGAAATTTGGTGACCTTTTCTTCATGCCCCCAGGCTTTGGAAAAAGGACTTGAAATGTGGCAGGATTTTGGCTTGCGTGTCAGGAATGTGCCGCTTGCCTGCAAAAGACCTCCATCCAAATTTTGCCACGTTACAAGCCTTCAAAGAGATAAATCATCTTGCTCACAAGTGCTCGTTAAAGCTGAACAGCTAAAAAAAAAATCCTCCCGAGCTTTATTCCAGTCTCACAGCTCTCCATGAACCCCCCGACGTCTCCATCTGAGCCCCCCCCCTGCCGCATGAGACTTAGTGTTGCAGCCCAGGGGCTGGGACTTGTTGGGGTCTCACCCAAGAGGAAGGTCCCACCACTGTGAGCCCAGATGGTGCCAGGCAGCAGCAGTCTGAGCTCTGGCACTGCCGGTGGCAAAGCAGAAGAAGCTGGAGGTGGAGGGGAAGGCAGGGGTGGCTTGGGGTTGGACCAGGGATGAAAGACAGAGGCAGAAATTGTGCCTTAGAGCTGGTGGTAATGGGACAGGGAAGAAAAAGTGGAAATCGGTGAGGGAAATGGCACTCCATCCCCTCACCAGCTTGCTGGGACTGGGGGTGGGGAGAATGATGTAGGGCTCAAAGGAGCCTGGGATCAACAGCAGAGAGAAAAAGGGCAGGAGATAAAGGAGGGGAACGATACCCAGGAGGAGCCAAAGGGCAGTGGAAGAGCAAGTGCCTGGAGCACACAGGGGACATACTGGATGAGGACTAATCATGAGGGCAGCAACTTAGAGTACCTCTAGGAGCTGAAGCAGTAGGCTACAGCCAAAGGGTCCAATATGAGGTAATCACATCTTGTTGCTTGAGTTTGCTTTCCCTTCCAGTTCTTCCTCCTTAAGCTAAAGGAACCACATACCCAGGCACAGAAACACCATGCAGGCAAGTCCAGTGCCAATATTTCTTAACTTTTCCCTGTAGTGCCTTCATAATTTTCTCCTCTGTCTGCATATTATTGTACGTGAAGTGCAAAATAAAAAATAAAAATAAAAAAAAAAAAGGAAAACCAACCCAAAACAAATAAGCAATCTGAAACTTTTGTGATTAAGGAGACTTCCTATGAGAGTTCAGGGATAGGCACTTTCATCAACAGTCTTTGTGAATAAGTGGGCTTATAAATGGTGAGTGAGTTTGTAAATAAAGGGTTGACTTTCTGACAAGCTGAACACCCACCACTTCAGACAGAACCACAGTGCTGACCAGCAGCTCTGAACGACAGGCTGTGAGGCCTTTCTCTGCAGAGACCCGTGCCAAAGCCATCCCTTATCTCTGCTTTTCTTTCCTAGCTTGTCAGAGAGATGTTGCATGTGATACAGTTACATTCTTCAACTCTTTTTGCCTCCTTTTGCAGTCATTGGGTTACCTGCCAGCAGGAGAAGAGGGTAAGTAATTCCTCCAGTCAGCCCTAACCCTTGTCCAGAATTCTGGGATTTCCTTCTTATTTAGGATAATGGATGCAATTGCTCATAAAAAATGGGTTGTGGTGGGTTTGGGTTGGTTGGTTTTACTTTAGATAGGTCTGTTTTCGTCACCACCACCATCCAGGTCCTTCCCTGTGGGCCCATCTCTCAATTTTGGAAATGGTTAGTGACCTGCTACACCACTTAGACACACACAAGTCTATGGGGCCGGATGGGATCCACTCAAGGGTACTGAGGGAGCTGGTGGAAGTGCTCACCAAGCCACTTTCCATTAATCAGCAGTCCTGGCTAACTGGGGAGATCCCAGTTGACTGGAGGCTAGCAAATGTGATGCCCATCTACAAGAAGGTCTGGAAGGAAGATCCAGGGAACTGCAGGCCTGTCAGTCTGACCTTGGTGCCTGGGAAGGTTATGGAGTAGATCAGCTTGAGTGCCATCATGCGGCACATACAGGACAACCAGGTGATCAGGCCCAGTCAGCATGGGTTTATGAGAGATAGGTTCTATTTGACTAACCCCATCTCCTTCTATGACAAGGTGACCTACTTAGTTGATGAAGGAAAGGCTGTGGATGTTGTCTACCTAGACTTTAGTAAAGCTTTTGACACCATTTCCCATAGCATTCTCCTGGAGAAACTGGCTGCTCATGGCTTGGATGGGAGTACTCTTCACTGCATAAAAAACTGTCTGAATGGCCAGGCCCAAAGAATTGTGGTGTTAAATCCAGTTGGCGGCCAGTCACGACTGGTGTTCCCCAGGGCTCAGTACTGGGGCCAGTTCTGTTTAATATCTTTATCAATGATCTGGACGAGGGGATTGAGTGCACCCTCAGTAAGTTTGCAGACAACACCAAGTTGGGCAGGAGTGTTGATCTGCTTGAGGGTAGGAAGGCTCTACAGAGGGACCTGGACAGGCTGGGTCAGCGGGCAGAGACCAGTGGTATGAGGTTCAACAAGGCCAAGGTCCTGCACTTGGGTCACAACAACCCCATGCAATGCTGCAGGCTTGGGGAAGAGGGACTGGAAAGCTGCCCAGCACAAAAGGACCTGGGAGTATTGGTTGACAGCCAGCTGAATATGAGCCAGCAGTGTGCCCAGGTGGCCAAGGTGGCCAGCAGCATCCTGAATTGTATCAGGAATAGTATGGTGAGCAGGACTAGCGAACTGATCATTTCCCTGTACTCGGCACTGGTGAGGCTGCACTTCAAATACTGTGTTCGGTTTTGGGCCCCTCACTACAGTAAAGACATTGAGGTGTTGGAGTGTGTCCAGAGAAGGGCAATGAAGCTGGTGAAGGGTCTAGAGAACAAGTCTGATGAGGAGCGGCTGAGGGAACTGGGGTTGTTTCGTCTGGAGAAAAGGGGGCTGAGGGGAGACCTTATCGCTCTCTACAACTACCCGAAAGGAGGTTGTAGCAAGGGGGCCGGTCTCTTCTCCCAAGTAACAAGTGATAGGACAAGAGGAAACAGCCTCAAGTTGTGCCAGGGGAGGTTTAGACTGGATATTAGGAAAAATTTCTTTACTGAAAGTGTTATTAAACATTGGAACAGGCTGCCCAGGAAAGTGGTTGAGTCACCATACCGGGAGGTCTTTAAAAGACAGGTAGATGTAGCACTTAGGGACGTGGTTTAGTGGTGGACTTGGCAGTGCTAGGTTAACAGTTGGACTTGATGATCTTAAAGGTGATTTTATGATTCTAAGGCGTGGCGGAGAAACCTCCTTCTTATGGCACTGAAAGGATGCAAGGGAGCTTGCTTTAATTCACAGCTTAGCTACTGGTTTTCCCCTGTGATCAGTAGCAAGTTGCTCGGATCATTCAAAAGCAACTTCTAAGGCAACCCTGAGCCTGCACCTATCCCTCACTGCCACCACACAACTGCTAGGCGCCATCCTACCATCGGTCCAGCCTCGCAGCCCACGTGAAAGACCCAGGTTGTAAACTGGGCCCACAAGCCCCCCACCAACCCTGCATCTCTGTAGGTTTTGTTGAGACCTCAATTGTCAACGCAGGGCTTGAAAAGAGTCCCACCAGCCCTGCCTGCGTGCCTGATCCTTCCTTTCTCAGCTGCCCGTGAGCATGGACAAGAAGGGAGGAGCAGCAGGACCAGCTCCTGGAAATGCTCCCTTCACTGCCGACTAGGACAGCACTGCCCAGGCAAGGGCGATGGCTGAGGCTGTGAGCTCACAAGGGGGAATTACGGAGCCTTCCCACTGGGGCTGCCTGAGGCTGGGCACCTGGAGGGATGGTTACAGCAGCCCTGAGTACACGGGGACGAAGCAGGTCCGGTGCCTAAGACTGCAAAGGGCCCCTGGTTCAATTTACAGGACTTCTAGGTATACAACTCCATTCAAAAAATGCTGTCCATGCGTTGAGTCATTGTTTTCTTTTTTTTTTTTTTAATTATCAAAACCTTGACCTTTTTGTTTATCAGCGCTTTCTTTGTATCATTTTTTCAAAGGTGGCAGTGGAGGAGGGATCTAGTTAGCAATGCTTCCATTCTCCTGCCACTTGCCCCATTGATTTAGTCAGGAAACTTCTGAGGACAAGAAATGTCCCTTATTAGATGCTACTGCACCAGGTAACCTCAGTTTGGTTTGGTGTCTAGACAGTAAAGCAGAGGAGAGCATTAATAAAACCTGAGGACCCAAATGCCTGAAAGTTCTTGTTTGACAGCCTCAAGCTCAGCTTCACTGAAAGTGAAGTCAAACCTCTCAGTTTTTTGAGGGTTTGTGTTGGTTTTGGGTTTTTTGATTTTGATATGAAGACGACCTGATTTCTGTGTACGTTTGCATATGCGTGTGTGCTGATCGTGCTCTGCTTTTATTAATCAAAGGAGGAAACTTCAGACAGAGACGTGCTGCTTTTTCAGAAGTCACACTGTAATCAGGTCAATTCTTTAAAGTGACCAATATGGAAAGATGTCCCTTGCTTTTATATTCCCTAACTCTGAGTAGAGCAGCAGCAATGTCTAAAAAGAGCCGTTTCTGTTTATCTCTGCTTATAACAATATGGGCCAAAGACTCATGCCTATGTGAAACTTTTTTAGGAAAAATACTTCAGGCCGCTGCAGTGGTCTCTCTTCTGGTTGTTATGAATCTCTGTTTACATTGCCATAGCTTTGTAAAAATGCCAAAAGAGAAAGAAACTGGCCTCCTATTTATGTGCATTTTGAATTGCTGTCATAAGCAGAGGCCTTGATTCATCGGTTTGGGAATCCATGAAGTAAAAGCAGCTCCAACTTACATCATGACGAGACGTGATGGGGAAAGGGCAACGGGAACACTGTGGTTCCTCGAGACATTTGGCTGATGGGCCTGGGGATCTTCTGAGTTGCAGACAAACTGAAAGCAGCCTATTGCCGCCTCCAACGTCAAGGTGTCTGAAGGTAAGGTCAAACCACTGTTGCTCTCCTTCCTTCCCTTTGAGTGTGGGTTTTGAGCTAACGTGCTTCTTGGAGGTGGCATTGGGCACCTCCCTTGAAAAGGCTGGAGGCTAATCCAAGCGCATATCGCAAAAGCTGCATCGTCCTGCACTGCAGGGAAACAAAGGTCTTTCAGTTTTGCAGCTTGGCTTATGCTGCTTAAAAAAAAAAAAAAAATAAAAAGAAAAAAAATAGAAAGAACTAAAGCAACAACAGGAAGGAAAACACTAATGAAAATGCTAATGGTCTGTCCCTGGGGAAAAAGAAGAGACACAGGTTTCATTTAAGTTAACATTAGCCCCTCACACACACACACACACACCCCCCCCAACAACTGTCTGGGGGGTGAAGGCTGCTCCCCGACACGGCCCCTGCAGAGGGAACTCCCCACATCCCGCAGCAAACCAGCAGCTCCAGCTTGGCCATCAGCGCGCAGTTATCCTCCCTCCCCTCCCCCTCCCCACCGCCCCTGAGCTGCGATTCATATAGTAACCTCTGCAGTAAAATCAGGAGAAATGGGGACTATATATAAAAGAGCTGGAGTAAAGGCGAGTGGCACCTCGACTCTGCTTCTGAGTAAGTCTTCTGTTTTTAGAAGAAGCCGGGTGATGCACACACAAGCCCTCAGCCGGCTCAGCGCCCCCCCCTGCGCTGCCATGCACGCCTGCTGCAGGGCTGCCAGGAGACGCCGGTTTGCAAGGCATGGTTTTCCCTGCAGCCCCTGCCCCAAACCACCCTCCTGCTGAGTCATGCAGGACCAACCCCAGCTCCCAGGGAGGTGTCCCCCCAGCTGGGCTTCCCTCCAGGCACCAACAGGGCACCATCCCGGAGAGCCCAGGCAGCAGGGATGCTGCCAGCAGGGCTGAGCCCTGAAATTGCCGCTCTTCGTGGGGATGAAGGGGTGTCCTCCCCGCCACCGAGCCTCTCCTCCATCAAGTTCCAACCCCCTGGCTCAGCCTTGGCCACAGGCAGCCTTTCTCCAGGCACGGAGGTGTCCGAGCATCCCAACGCCTCTGGTGAGCCACCTGCACCAGTGCACAGCGCGGGCATCCACACCAGAGCGGGCAGGTGACTGGGGATACTGGGCCGGGCCAGCACCCGCCTCCTGATTTCCAGCTTCCCTGCTGGTGTGGAGTACGGTCCAAGCTTTTGAGTGGCTGCTCTTTGATTTTGTTTTCTTCATTTATTTTATTTTCCCTTGATTGTTGGAGGTCTTTTTCCCCAGGAAAAATCTTAATGAAATTTTGCTTTCCCCCCACCCCTCACCGAACCAAAAACAAAAGCCCAAACCCCAAATGTCACAAAATTCACTGCTGCTTCTGCAAAACAGAATTCTTATTGTCCAGCAGCCCCAGCTTATTGACAGGCAGAGGCAAAGCAGACAGACCTGTGACGGCAGTGGAAAAAAAAAAAAACCAACCAACAAAACAAGAAAGAAAAAATAAAAACACTCTCCCATGAGAGATGCAGCTCAATTCCCAAGAACGATGCTGCTGCCATGAGCATGGCTCGGGCCACAGAGCCATGAGGTGCTGGGGACCGTGGGGCCAGGGATGTTCACATTGCCCAGAACAAGGGCTTTCCACATCCCACAGGGCCGGAGAGGGCTTTAACATGGCATAGAGCCATGCAAATACCAAGGAGTTTGCTTTCCTGTCTGTGTGAGATGTGAACCAAAGCCAAACCAGAGCAGGCAGTGACAAGGCAACTGCTGCAAAAACATGAGTGCCAGGAAGCCACCCTGCCCGCCTCCCTGCCCGAGCCCCGTCCCACCTCAGCCAGTAGTGCTGGATCACAAAGAGGCAGAAGCAGTAAGTGAGAATAAAAAAAACGGTGGGGGTGGAGGGAGGGGAGAGCGGGAGGTAGCCCCATTCAAACTGGGTAAGAGCAAACAACCATTTTTTTTTGGAAAAAAATCACTGGTGTGAAGTTCCTGATGCCAACCACAGAACTGAAGGAACTGTTGCTTTACATAAGCAGATGTGGTCAAGTAGCTGCTCTGTCTGTACGGCTGGTTCACAACAGCTACAAGGGTTTTGCCTGGAGGTGAAGCATCCTGGTCCCTCCCCAGCGGTGCTCAGCTCATGCAAGTCCCATTACTGAGTGGCAGGAGCTGCCCTTCCCAGGAGTGGGAATGAAAACCATTTCAGCCAACACGAACGTCCCGTACCATCAGCTATGGACATGGGTTGAAAGCACAGGACTGAAAAGCCCTGGAGCTGTGCAGTATGGCCATGTACATCGCGTGGCTGTGCTCTTGCTAACTTTGCTTTGGGCTTATCCTTGGGTTATGATATTTTTTTAATATGAAATCACCTCAAGGGATTTCTCCCCCTCTGCTCTGGTGAGACCTCGCCTGGAGTACTGCATCTGGCTTTGGATTCCTCAGCACAAGAAGGACATGGACCTGTTGGAGAAGCTCTAGGGGAAGGCCACGAAGATGATCAGAGGGCAGGAGCACCTCTCCTATAAAGACAGGATGAGATAGTTGGGGTTTTTCAGCCTGGGGAAGAGAAGGCTCTGGGGAGACCTTACAGCAGCCTTCCAGTACCTGAAGGGGGCCTACAAGAAAGCTGGAGAGGGACTTTTCACAGGAGCATGTAGTGACAGGATGAGGGGTAATGGCTTCAAATTGAAAGAGGGTAGATTTAGATTAGATATTAGGAAAAAATTTTTCACTATGAGGGTGGTGAGACACTGGAACAGGTTGCCCAGGGAAGCTGTGGGTGCCCCATCCCTGGAAGTGTTCAAGGCCAGGCTGGATGGGGCTTTGAGCAACTTGGTCTAGTGGGAGGTGTCCCTGCCCATGGCAGGGGGGTTGGTTCCAACCTAAACCATTTTATGATTCTATAATTTGGACACCCATTTCAGTGGTATCAAGGCATCTCTGACTGCACAGGAGACTCTCTGCCTCTCTTCTCACCGTTTTCCCAAGGATGCCCCTGCAGCTGGTGGCAGAGGCTGTCACAGGACACACATTCAGGGTCTGTCTTCCAAGACACCCAGCAAGCCTGGTGGGCTGTGCTCTACGCTATGCCACCAAGTGCGTGACTGGTAATTTCCAGCAGATCATGCTATAGCAATTCTAGTCCTTGACTGCATTTGTTACATACATCCTGATGCCTTTTCCCAGTGTGGATAGTCCTTGTAGCATGGCACCATACACAGCTCCCAGCCAGGCCTGTCGGTTCATCACATCATTCTTAGTGATAAAGAAATGCACACGCACTGTGCCAAAGAGTTTGTAGTCTAATTTGAAGCAAGATGGAGACAAAAAATTCACCAAAACCAACAGGGGAAGATCAGGATGGGCAGAGGGGAGACCAGAGGTAATGCCAGTTCAAGCCTGAGCTTTTCCAGATTTACACCACTGTAGTCATCTTTGAAATGACAGAGGTAAGTTTGGAGCATCTCCCCTCTGTTTAAATTGCCAAAATATATTAACTGGGGTGGGAGGGGAAGAACCCACGTATTTATTTTATTTTTGTTGTTATGTGTTTGGTACCTGACAGGTACCAAACTCCTCGACATAGGTCAGGCTCAGCCTTATAATAGGTCTCGTTTCTCCTCAAAGAGACTGCAGTGGTGTAAGAGCTGCATGTAGGAGCGCAGAGCTGCGGAGGAATCCCTGCTCCAGTGCGAGAGGCGTCACGTCCTTGCCAGCTGATGCCTCATCAAACACAGGCCAAATTTCTGTGCCAAGGAGCTCCTGCCCCCTCCACTGCACACACGTACTCGGTTCTCTGCAGAGACGTAGCAGATACAGCCCCGACACCCCTCCCTGTGCTTCTTCCATGGGGGCCTCCCTTGTAAAAGCAGGGCAGGGGGAGGTTTGCTACCCACCATTTGCAGCACCCTTCGCTGTAAGCAGTGAGGAGGGCTCAGTCTTCAGGCCGCCGTCTGGTGCTCCCTCCCGTGCACATCACGCTCCCCTCCATCGCTGCATCCTCTCTTGTAACCCCATGCATCATCGAACCAGGCTCCTGCCACACTGAAGGTACCCACCGGGCTCCCTCCCGGCTGGTGAAGGAGGGAGCCAGCCCCTCGGTGGGGGGCACACCAGGAATATGAAACCCCCTCCTTGATGGGCGAGAGCTGCCAGTAGTGCTCACTGCCACCCTCCCGCCCAGGAACTGCCCCTCTCTGGGCTGCTCCTCGGTTCTGTCTCTCTCCTGAGATGCTGACTGAAAGGTTAAGCCACGGAAAGGCTGGAATTAATTATTTATGGACCAATTTTCTCTTAAAGTGTGTTTTCCTGAAGAAGTATTTTCTCCTTATGCAAAGTCATTTGCAGTAGTCAGAAAGGGATTAGCATCCTATGGGCTGCCCAGCAGAACGCCAAACACCATTAGAGGTGGCCTTTTTGGCTTAATAACGAGGGAAAGATGAACACACACACACACACACCCCCAGGCAGAGAGGGAGGAAGATGCTATTACAGGCTTTCGGGTTATCAGGTCCGACACGGCCATCAGGCAGAGACTCTGATTCACTTCTGGAAACACTCCAGCCCGACACCGCAGCCAGACTGCTGAGCCCGTGGCTGCAACGTGGGCCTACAAATGCCGCAGGGCTGAAGTGAATCAGCCGTGCCAGGGGCAGCCTTCTTCTAGGTACCCGACGCCAGCTGGCAGCAGGCGGTGGGAGCCCTGCCGCGGCACGGAGAAAGAGAAGGAGGGCAGCTCAGCATTCCCGACAGACAAACCGCCACCTCCAGCCGACCCTGTGCACAGTGATATTTTATTTTATTTATTTATTCTTCCTTTTTCACCCACAGAGACTTTGCGTGAGTACCTGCCACACGGGCGGGCACTTTGCAGGCGAGCTCGGGGCGCTTGCCTGTACACCCCGGCAGTTCAGCGTCGCTCCCGTGGAGGCCCCCTCATCTTTTCTTGTAAAAGAACCGATTCAAGTAAATTCTGACTCTATATTCCCACCTTTGCTTGACAAACAGAACAGGGAAATGCCATTAACACGCAAGCGTTCCTCAAACCGCTTTGTTTTTGCTAGTCGCTCACTGCCAGTCACAGTGGAAACAACACCACTTCCTCCCACATGCTGTCAGTGCCTAGACGGTAGCTATTCGCTTTTAATTGAATTAGCCAGCCCATTGCTTTTTTGTTATCCTATACAAAGCAGCTACGTTCTGCAAACACCTTGCCGGAGCGACTAAATCAGACGGTGAGATAATTATTTCCACCCCATCACTCGCTTCGGTTCCGAATTGGCCATCAAAACACGGGCGGCCGTGAGGTTCATGGGATGTCCTCAGCAGACAGGTAACACCAGAGACCCACTCCCAGGTAAATGAAGCTATCGCTGGTTTTTTAAAAATTCAGACTTTACTGTCTGGGGTGAAATCTCAGCCCACAAAGTCAGTGGAATTGGGATTTCGAGCCGCCCCCCCCAGCCCTGCACTGCTCCAGTTTGTCAGACTGTAAGTGTTTTCACCAGCATCTCAGTTTCCACTAAACTAATACTTATTGCTGCTGTTGTTACTGCTGTCATTAACACATTTGAACACAGCTCACAATATTCCTTAGAAAGAAAAGAAAACCTTTGCTTTAATCATCAGCATAAGAAGTGATAAATGGCACATTTTCTTTGTGTATCTATCTTAAAACTCACCTGCTTCCAGCGTGTTTAAAAGCGGGTCTAAATAAGTTCTCACAAATAAGCACAAGACTATTTCAGGGGTGGAAGGATGGCTTCAGATAGCCTTAAATGATCATGGATTTACTCTGGACCTACCATAAACTTTTATCTGCTCCTTGGCAAGCCTTGCCAAGCATTTCCTGGCACACACTGAGGGCAGGATAACCTTGCCCCTTGCCAGGCAGAGGACCTTGCCCCATGTTCGTACAAGACCCAAAACACAGGGGCTGTGAGCTTGGAGAGGATTTACAGGCAGTGCCGTCAGTGTGATCCTTCTCAAGCATGGAGTAGATGGCCCATGCCCCGTGTATTTGGCCTCTCCCCTCTGCCCATGAGTCAGAGGAGAGGAATGGTGGTTCCCCCAGCCCACAGAGTGGTTGCAAGGGGCTCAGCAAGGAGATGGAGACACTCAGTGTGTGGGGTTGGCTGCCTGGCATGGAAATGAAAGGACCATCACTGCTGGACCAGTTGACTCAAAGCAATCCCATGCATGTTGGGTACAGACGCTTCCTTGCACCCATGCAGCTCACAGCAATGCCTTATGCTGGAAGCATGGTCATGGCATTGCCAGTCCAAGGGGCTGGCACTTCCCAGAAAAGAAGTAGAAAGGCTGAGAGACCTGGGTCTGTTTAGCCTGGAGAAGAGAAGACTGAATGGGAAATCTCATCAATGCTTATAAACATCTAAAGGGTGGGTGTCAAGAGGATGGTGCCAGACTCTTTTCAGTGGTGCCCAGTGACAGGACAAGAGGCAATAGGCACAAACTGGAACACAGGAAATTCCGTCTGAACATAAGGAAAAAACTTCTTTTCCTTGAGGGTGGCAGAGCACTGGAACAGGCTGCCCAGAGAGGTGGTGGGGTCTCCTCTGGAGACATTAAAAATCTGCCTGGACACATTCCTGTGCAACCTGCTCTGGGTGACCCTGCTCTGGCAGAGGGGTTGGACTAGATGGTCTCTGAAGGTCCCTTCCAGCCCCTACCGTTCTGTGATTCTAGACTAGAAATGACAGCTGGTACCTTTGTGCCATTGGCAATAGAATTAATGGTTAATTGAACTATGCACTACATAAAATCAGCTTTCCTGACCCATTAAACCCTTTGCAGTCTTGACAAGATTCCATGGTGACCTGAGCAGGAATTGTTGTCTTTGTTCGAAAATACCTTTTGCTTTTTCCCTCCGAACATGGAGCTGGGGAGAGCTGGGCAGGAGCAGGAGCACGTGGGTACGTGGGTGGCTGTGAGATGATGCTTACCTGAAGCCAAGGAAGCTTCACTTGACTTTGTTGAGGAACCGAGGAATTATTCAACCTCCCACTTTCACTAAGGCTTCACCACATTAGGACCACTTGTTAACTTTCGCTCCTCTTAAAAACATTCTTCAGGCTATGCACTGCTCCTTATCTGATCTCTGGGCTCTCAGTTCCTTCTCTATGGCCACCTTCTTCTCTCCCTCAGCATCATCTTCTTGTCTCTCTGTCTGGCCTTGCTGTGACCCCGACTGTACCACTGGCCGTTGTTTCACTGCTGTGTTCAGCCTCCCCTTGCCCCTCTGCACAGCTAGAGTTCCTTCAGGACCTCTCCAACAGCTTTGGGTCTCCTACTTTTCTCTCTCTCTAGTACTGGGTCCATTCCAGTTAGTTCTATCCCAGTTTAAGATCCACTTTTCCCATTCTCCCTGTGTGGCTGAAAGCCTCCTTGCAAGGCCCTCCAATAGCCCTCTCCTCCAGCTCCTCTAGACCTAGCCACACAGCACTGACTCCTCTAAACATAACCAGCTCCTTATTTCTGACCATCACCATCCTCCATCCTCTTCCTCGTCCCTGGCCTCCCTTCCTCCTGCTTGCCACAGCACCAGTGGCTGCAACATCCCTCTTGCCGTGCCTTCTTCTGCCTCTTCCCTCCCTCCAACCTCTTCCTCAAGCTTCCTCCCCTATTCTAAGCATGACCCACTGCATCGTATTCCTCAAACTCACCCTCCACTTACACCTCCACTTAGCAGCCCCACTGCTGCCTTCCCCCGTGTCCAAGGCCACCGCTGCCCCTTGGGGAGCCCTTTCAATCCCTGCCCCTCCTCTATCCTCCCCTGGGGTGGTATTCAGGTGCTCCTGGCCTGCTCCCTTATGGTGTCCCTCGCTCACCCCTTGCAGACCTCCTCCTGACCCCATCGCAGCTCCCATTTCCCCCCCAAAACCTTCCCTGGGCAGCCACAATTAGCAGCTCATACCTGCCCTCATCTTTTTCCAGGCAGTTTTAGCTTCTCTCTTCCTTTTTTTTTTTTTCAGTGGGGGCAAGACAGCAGGGGGGAGAGCTGTCGTTATGCATTGATTATTGGTTTTTTTCATGCCTTCCCTGCTTCCCACGTCCGCAGTGCCGCCTTATTTCTGAGAAATAGCTGACTTCTCCTCCTGGCCAAAACCCACTTCTCCACTCCAGGCCTGCTGGCCCCTTCCCTTGTGAAAGGCAAGGCTAATTCATCTTAGCGGCGCATAGTAAATGGCCCTAATGATCCCCAGCTAAACCTGGCAACTGAACTGTCCTCAACCAGCTGTCCTTCTCCACGCTTGCTCCTTGCAACCTTTGGGTCCGTGCCTGCAGCCACCCTGCTCTGCCTCATCCATCTGAAGAAGGAGAATTTTGTGAGGGGAAGACGAAATTTGGCCGGTCTGATAAAGAGCAACGCTGAGAATCCTTCCATCCTGCCCGACTGATTTCAGTACCAGCCCATCCGCAGGAGTGTTCCGGAGAGGCTGGAAGGAGAGGCTGGAAGGAGACGCTGCACAGAAATGCTCACCTTCCCCTGCCAGAAGTTGAGCCCGCCTCCCCGTGCTGGTGGCCAGGGAAAGGGTTTGTTGGTACCGGAGCTACAGTCTTCATCCTGTGAGCACCAAGCATGTGGAAGGAGGAGAAATGGGTTTGTTGGGGCCTTTGGAGTGTGCAATTTGTTTTCCATAAGACCTTGCGGGAAGGACGGAGTTTCAGAGCAGCACAATATGCTGCCCGTGTCCTACAGGGCGGTCTCCGGGGTTCAATAAGGCAGAAGGCATCTACAGACACTCCTCCCCAGGTGGAGTCTAAAAAACTAAAAGTGCCTAATGCATGTCGAGAGCCTGCAGCAGACACCCATTCGCACGTGCTCACTTGATCTTTCTTCCTCTCCTCTCCCCAGCCCACTATTTTCATAAAACTTCTAGGGCATCATTAGCACCCGTTTCCTCATTCACATGGGAATGAACACAGCCAAATGTGTAAAACGTCGTTTTAGAGGGGTGAGGGTGGCTTGCTAGCTGCGCGCACACATGCAAGCAAAACTTTCCTGTTTTACTTAATGATTCTGGCTTCAATATAAGCTTTGCAAAGAAAAAAAAAATTAAAAAATCAGCCTTCATAAAAATAAATGAAGCTGAGCCACATAATAACCCTGCCAAATACCTGCACCTAGCAGGCTGCGGGATGGTAAGCAGCATAGAAACTGTGCTTCAGATAAAAAAAAAAAAAAAAGAAAAAAGAAAGAAAACCTTTTCCCCCAACTTCCTGCATTAATCCTCTTCGCACCCCCCCGCACGCTGAAGCACCCACCGCCGCCGCCTCCCAGAAATGAGCTCATCGGTTTCCAGAAAACGCCGCG
Organism: Alca torda; assembly: GCA_008658365.1. Lineage (NCBI taxonomy): Eukaryota > Metazoa > Chordata > Aves > Charadriiformes > Alcidae > Alca > Alca torda. Next base: position 73,913,225 of record CM018077.1, on the reverse strand, counting down.
CCGTCCCCTCCCTGCGGCAGGGATCCCGGGTGCCCGGGGCGCCGTCGGCTTTTGTGTGGGTGGGCGGGTGCCCCCACGGTGCAGGTCTATCCAAACCGCCAGATGTGGGCCTGATCCCCGGGCCAGCGGCGGCACGTGGGTATGCGTGCTGGGGAGCCGGGACGGGCGGGCTGGGTTCGGAGGCCGTGTCACCGCAGTAGTGGATGGCGAAGGTTCGGCGGGGTCCCTCGGCAGGAGGCGACCTATCGCAGCTCCGGGCTGATTTCAAACTTCCTTTTTGCGGTTTATGTCGCCTCGATTTATTTATTTCCTTGTAATTTACAGATAGACATCAATGCTTGCTATATTTAAACGGTGCCTGTATCTGTGTGGGGATTGTAGGTAAGCCATTTTATTTGTAGAGTGACGGTTTTAAAGGAAAGTGAGACTTCAGAGTCACCCTTCAGGCTGGCACCGCCTCATGTGTGGGTATGGGTGACCTGCATCCACGCCCAGGGACACCAGGCAAACCCCCACCAATTCCCATGGCTCCCGGGACACAGCTCCTGGCTCCTCCACCTTCCTGCCACCCCACCATGGAGAAGGCTTGTCCACTTCTCCCCCATCTGCTGTGCAAAGCCCAGTGACCATCTGGCCTGATTAGTCTGAATAATGAAATTGTTAAGGTGGTACAACAAAAACTTCCAGGATTTGGTTATATATTTGGTGGGAGAAGCTCTGGAAGAAAAAAACGTGTTTCATTTAAAAGGAAAAAAAGATTTTGCACTCTTTCCATGTAAATGTCTGTCGTTTGTTTCACCGTTTTTCTTTTGGCAAGTCCAAGCCTGGTTGAAAGCTACCGTGACTGGTGCTTCAGGATGATAACCTATGTTAAAAATCACACAGTAGCAACTCCTCTGGGTGGAGGGTCTCCAAAGATTTGGGGGAAAGACGAGATAAGGAATGAGAATAGCATGAAATCTTGAGACCCGGCCTGGGTTTTTCAGCAGTGTTGTGAAAAACCCCTTGCTCTAAACAGCTCTGACCTTTCCGATTTCTTGGAGACTGACGTCTCTACAGTAGATACATGATGAGGTCACTCACCCTGTTTTTGAAGTCTTTCTCTCTCGCTACTCCTCGCATGGGTTTTTTCTGTGGGAGGGGACAGTCATGAAGACTAAACCTCTTGATCATGTGTGAAAAGAGGAAATGAAAATGAGTTATTGGAGATGTAACTAGACCTGACCCATAACTTCGGTTTCTGAGGATATAAAAATCATGAAACCCAGGAGAAGTTTGAAAGGAAAAAGGCAGGGCATCTAGCTCTAAAAGCGATTTGATCTGAAGCTAGATGCTCTGTGCTAGAAACTGGAAATGCTCAGCCTTCGCTTTTGTGAGAGAATTATGAATGACTGTAACAGGAGCGTGAGAAACAATTGATTCAATCACCTCCTTAAGAACAAGTAATTTGAATGTGGTGGCTCGGGTTGAAATAAGCTGCACACCAGCTTCCTACGGGAAAGCCTAGCATGAGTGATTGCCACGATTATATTCTGCTGAGCATTTTATGGTTTCTAGGGTAAGAATCAGAACTGGCAACACCCAAGAACATCCTACTCACAATTAATAGTAATTGTGGTGTTGCCTAGAGGCTCACCTTCAAAGGTGGTGCCCCATCATGCTTGGCACTGCACAAATAGTAAGAAGCACTGCCTGCCTTTAGGTCTTGCTGTCAGTCTAGAGGAAGATTGAAAGAGGACCCAAGAGAGAGCCAAAAGTGTTAGCTAGACCCACAACAAGGTATTTAGCAATGCACATTGCTAGATGGCTGCAACCACCAGTAAAGAAGGAAATTTCTTCATGACCGTGTACCAAGGCCGGTACCTGCATTAGACCAGGAGGAGAAGGCATAAGACTCCATGAGGTAAACAAACAGTCCCCTGATACATGAATAGGACTTATGTATGGACAGAAACAGGCTAATGCATTTTGGAGACAAACAACAGAAGTGCTGCACCCTGAAAGTGTCTGACCTCTGCCCATGCTGCACTGGCCACCCCCAGCTCAGAGAGAGATTCTGCATCTTGCAGACCTGAAGAAATCAGGGCATGCCTCTAGAGGCCTGATCCAGATTTAAACATCTGCTCTTCATGAAGGAAGTGAGAAGGAGCAAGGCGGACAACATGGTGAGGATGCGATGGAATGTGTTTCATGCACATGGCGATGTGTGCCTTGCACTAGTAGTGACATAGCTGAGAGAGCTTGGCAAGCCTATTTCATCTACTAAGAAGCAAGTGTCTGCTCTAACCTCACCAGGTTCACGTGGACATTCACAGAGCTTCCTCTGGTAGGTGGTTTCATTGATACTACATGGACATGCCTGGCCAGGAAAGGGATTAAAAGCCGGGGCAAGCAGCCAGGCCAACAGAAATCCACAAGTTTTTGGCTTTTCAGAATGACAATGCAGAAGCCAGTCTTGAAACCAAAACAGAGCAAGCCCAAGGGTCAAAGATGAAACCACTTCCCAGGAATATGGAGGACCTGTGGTTTGTGAAAAGAAGCCACCTAAATCTGTCCTCTTAGCTTAAGAGGCAGAATTTGTGCATAATTCATGACCTGTCTTTTGAAGGGAGCAGGAAATGATAGCCAAAGCCTGGGAGACTGATTTCAGGGAAGTGCCCAGCGCACAGGCCCGTGTCTGGCCTCCATTGGCAGCACCGTAGCTGGAGACTGCCAGCTGGCCTGCAGAGACGTGCCAGGCAGCTGCGCTGCGCCAGCACTGCGGAAACAATAAAAATGCATTTGCAACATTAAGTCCTGCGTTTCATCTCCATTGTTTCCCAGGCCATGAAGCTACTCCTATCTGAGAGCTGAAAATACGGACTGAGCTCTACCCTTTCTTGACTATTGCCTTTTTTGCGAAACACCACCCCCTGCAGAGCCACTCGGACATCAGCTTTCAGGTCAGACTCTGCCAGCGCAAAGTGGGAAAACAAATCCAAGCCCAGAACCAAGGCATCTGGCCTGTTTTTCAGTTCCCACTGGAACACAGGTGACCGCCCTACCCTCTTGTCGGTTGCCAAAAGGGCAACGGCAACCCATCCAGTCAGTGAGTTCATCAGTTATTCGGTGGCTATAGTTCAAGGAGTGTTATTTTGAGACACCTCAGTTGGCTCCTCCTTGACCGTCACTTCATTGCGGTCAAGGCACTGAGCATTTTGCAGGCATTCGGGCAGCTGGCGGTGGAGCCGGTGGTGGGGCGGGGGCGCAGTGGACGTAAGCATGGGATGCAAAGAGGATGCCTGTACCTGGCGACGCGCTCGAAAGCTAAGCCATTGAATGGGCTGCACACCAGCTCCTTCCCAACTGCTCCAAGTCGCAGGGACCTGCTGACTTCTCTTCGGAGCCGGTCAAACTTGCAGGCACTTGATCACAAATAAATAACTCTCAGCCTCCTACTAGCCAGATAACAGTGCAGATAAAAAACACCCTGGCAATCTTTAAAATCTTGCTATCCGAGTTCGGCTAAACTTGACATATAGTTCTGCCTGGGAAAGGAGATACTACGACTGTTTCAAACTACTCGGCTTTTTTCTTTTTCTTTTTTTTTTTTTAATAAGTACTCTTTCTCTCTCTGCCCCCCTCTGCCTTTCTGCATGTATACACAGACAATGATCTGAAAGCATGTAAGAGAAAACGCTTTACTTTTTCCTGAAAGCTCTCTGCCGAAGGCGGTGTTTCCCCACCTCCACGCTGCTGACAAGCGCTGATGTAAACAGCATACATATGCCTGTCTAAAAGGCCACGGGGGTTTTCACGTGAATCCTGTGTTTTTTCCACAAACCCTGTTACACTGTATTTCAGCTTAAAATACATCTCCGCGTTTCTGGTTAACCTACAATCCCTTTAAGGCTAATACAGTTCACAGCAGCAGGCAAAACCACTTAGCAGAACCAAATTTTGAATAGAGGTACTTCAGCCGCAGAGCTCTGGCACAAAACCCTTTCAAGAAACAATTGTAAGCGTGGCTGTATTAAAATCAGAGAAACCAATACTGACACAAATCACACACCGAAATCATCTGAAAAAACAACAGCAATGCCTTCGGCGTTGATGGGAGTAAAACATGTCATTTGTAACGCCGAAATCATAACAGGAAGGAAGTAGACCTCAGAAACTATAAACAGAAGTTAACAGAAGTAGGAAGTACTTCAAATGCTTTCACGTAGTGACTGTAAAAAAGATACTAAAAGGAGAAAATGTTTTCAGGGTTTTTTCTTGTTTGGGGTTTTTTTTTTCCACTTTACGTATCCACCAGTTATTTTGAACAGTAAGAGATGGTCAGAAAAAGTCAAATGCAGCTTTAAAGTCCTCATGTGCAAAATAACTTATGGTATGAATCAACAACTTTTTATTTTCCTTCCACTCTTCCCCCTGCCCCATCCCTCCAGGAGAAGTATCTCAACCTCTTTGCCTGGTTAAAGTAAGTCTTTCACCTGCATCACTCTGCATTCGAAATAAGTAAGTTGTGTTTGGCCAGAACCTAGATGGTGCTCTTCTCCCTCCCTCTTCACAGCCACTAACTTTATATCTTCCTTCAAGGAAAATAATTAAAACCTCATTCCAAAGACAGCAATGATAACGCACTTTTCGATAGCCAACGGGAGCCTCTACATAAAGAGAAAAATGCCCCCTCCACCCCCCATCTTCACAGTTCACAAATCTCATAACTGCTTTTCACACCTTTCTCTGTCTGTAAGCTACTGCACCCAAGGACCCCTCTCGGGACCCTGATTTCCAGTAAACAGGGGCTGCACGCTGAAATCCACTCCTGTTCTTAACTTCGCTATATTAGCTTGCTTGCCATCCTCCTTTTCACCCTTTCCCAACTTTTCTTACTTGAAAGCACTCTACAGCCACCAGTAACCACCACCTCCAGCTCCAGCCACCAGCCCGGCAAGCGGCAGGTCAGAGAGTCCCCAAGTGCTGGACCGGGCAGGGGGGACACCAGCCTGGTCCCCAACCCCCGAAAGCCACAGAGGGAGGGGAGCAGAGCCCTCAGGTGCGTAGCAGCACCAGATCCCCAGCTGCAGGGCTCTGCTGCATCGTCCGTGGCCTGGGAAACCATCAGCCAAAGGGCAACCTCCTTGTTTTCCCTTTTGCTTCTAACCGTAGCTAGTATCGCAGATCTTTTCACAAGAAAGAAATCCTTACCTTTTGACCTCTGCCTGCACTTTTGGCTTAGAACACAGTTCCCCATAGACTTGGCCAGCAGTGCTGCCCCAGGTTCACAGTGCAGAACCGCAAGCGTTAGATTTGCCCCGCTACTACTGAAAACAACACATACGAATCGAGTTGGTAGCGATAAGGACTTTATTCTAAGATGTGAGCTGAAGCAATGAGCATACGAAGCAACGACTACTAGAAAAAAAGGGAAAAAACACGTAAAATATTTGTATCGTACCAGTTTAGTTTGAACACAGAAGTCCCTTTCAGTAAAATGTACGCACAGGCCAAAAGCATATGCAGAAGCTCTGAGAGTCACCCAGAGCGGTGCTTTTAATGTCTAAGAAGTCTCCCCTATCAAAATCTTTAAGCCAGGAAAAACACTTCAAGTAGCAAAGAACACAAAAGTTAAAACGATGTGTTAATTCTGCTTGGCACTGTGGAGAAGACAGGGGATAATATATCCCAAAAAGAGTACGCATCTTTAAGATGTATAAATTCAAAGTCCCTAGAACACAAGTCTGCTGCCAGACCACGTACCGTTTTTTCTTCCTCATTTAGAAATTCAAGTGAAGTATGTCTGTTAAACATCGGGAGATCGTGTTCTGGAGTTAAAGCTAGTAAGATGACACGGTCTGCGCGCCAGCGAGGAAATTTCACTGACGCGCACACCCAACAGACCTCTTCTCTTCATCTTTATAACAGCACCCTACCATTAAAAGCTGCAAATGGCATCAAATTATACTTTCGTAAAAGTTTTGAAAACAATCGTTAAACCAAGTTATTTCCTTGACTGTCTTAATATGGGAGGCCAAAAGCTGCTCTCCGTGAACTCTCCCTTCACATTCATTTCAATACCACTGGAAGGAAGCTGTGAGTGCACACGGAGAGCAGGGCTGGCTATGGACAAGTCAGAGGTGGTAGTTATTTTAACCTGGCTCACATGTGTGACACCAAAAAAGGGCTAGCAGGACCACTTAAGTGCTATTTTCAAGGTCTGCCAACTTAATTCTAATGCATACATATATATAGGTGTGTGTGTATATATATATATATATAAATTCCATAGTGGCTTTCAATTATAAGAGAAATGTCATTTATTTTTAAACCTGCTCTTCGGGACTCTAGAATTCTAGCGGTTAATCCACCAAATCCACAGGTAATATCAGCTGAATGGTCACTTTTCTTAACACAGTACCATAAACACATCAGCTTACAAACTGCTATTATGGGGGCTAATCCAATAACAACAGTGGCAGCAACAAAATTCATTGTCAGGACAAATGTCAGTCAGGCATTAAAAAAATATGTCTCTCAAGAATTGCATTGTTTTTAAAAAATACACTGAAATATTCTATACAAGAATATAGGCATCACACTTATGAATCTAAATTTATAACCACTTACATGTATTATTAACCATTTACGTTTGCTACCCACCTATAGTAGGTACAGTTTCAAATTGGGAACACCGCAAATTTATGTACCTTCCCTGAGATCAGTAATCCAAAATAAATAGCCCTGCAAATGTAACACTGTAAACTCTGGATTTAAGTCTTCGGTAAGTATCAGTCCTCAAAACCCAAGGAGAACATCAAGCAAACGTAAACATAGCAATCATTTCGTCAGTTTTGAGTTACTCTCAGCGACAGTGGAACCCTATGTGAGATGTAGCATCCAAACGTTGAAGACGTGTCATTTGCATCATACAATATGGTTGTCCTAGTTCACTTCCCTATCATTGAACCCCTGAACACATCCAGCTGTGATGTGGATCTCCAAATTGCGACCCAGATCCGATCCTCCACTCTGCACAATCTTTACAGTGCGTTTAAAAAACACTCTTTCTGAGGATCTTATTCTTGAATAGAGGAATGGCGAATAGATCTGTGATAATCCTCTGGACTAGTCACAAGTTCTGGTAAATCATAGCCTCTCAGAAGATGTCCACTGTTTTGTTGAGCAAAGTAATACAGCTGCCTGGCAAACATTGGTTCAACCTTAGGAACAGACAAAATGTTAATCAGACATGTGACAAAATTTCATCCTCCTCATCTTAGTTATTTACAGTGGGTTTAAGTTAAAAACAAGGCAGGACAAAACAGTTCTGCTTACCAGAATGGGAAAACGAGTTCAGTGGTCTCACTAACCTCTGTTTTAAGCTAGGCTTTGCCCGTTCTGCTGCCAAGTGCCTTGCTAACTGCACACACTCCTTACCTCCACAGCCTTTGCTTAGAAGGGCACGTACCAGTGAGGCAAATGATGTATTAGCAATTGCAGCCCCTTAGTCAGCCCCTGGGTCTGAACAATGTCTCCAGGCCGTGGGGCCTGTGGCCATGGCCACTCAGCATGTTCAAATGCACATGCAAAGTGCTGAAAGTCTTGTCTGCGTTGTATAATACTTTGAAGACTTATCTTGAAATGCTGGAGCCCTCAGGTGCACTGAGATACGCCGCCAAAGGACTGCGTTCGAAATTAGACTTCAGTCTAACACCAATGTTACTCTTGTTTCTGTTCATTCGAGCTCCGATGAGAAATCTGTTCAACCACTAAGAGGGATTTGTATGATTTAATGCCGCCTTCACTTCTCTCTCTTCAGAAACCACCCTTCCTCCTCAGGGCTTTGGGTTCTGACTCCAAATATTTAAGTTGCGCACTGAGAACAAACACCTGAAGGTCTGCTCTCTTGGGGGACAGACAAGGTTGAACACCTCTTCTCCACAACCCAGCCCTCTCCTGCTGGTCAGCCAGCTCCTCTATGTGAAGACGTGGGCACCATTTTGGAGGAAAAATATGCTGTCTGTGGGTCCTGCCTCTGGGAAGGGAGAGAGCCAGAAGGGATCGCTGCCTTGGAGCAGCCCCACAGATCCCCCTTCCCTTCCTCTCATTGGCATTTGGAGGCAGCCGTGCACCTCGCTTCCCACCATGGGGGAGACAAGAAGGCAGCAGGGCAGCTGAGCCAGATACCTCCTGGGGCATAGCTGTTTGTTGGCATGGTGGAGCCCCACCAGCCCAAGAGCCAGGAGAACCTGAGAAGTTGAGGAGCAACTGGTGAGGGGGTAACAAAGCTCGGGAAAGAGCAGGAGGTACAGGCTCACCAAAAAGCTTATAGGACAGGAGATGGAGAAGGGTGTTGGAGAAGGGATACTAGGAAGGAGGGATGCATAACTTGGGATGGATTTGTGAGCTTCCCACCTCCCACCCCAGAGACTCACTAAGCAGCAGTGTGGCAGTACAAAAGCCAGGCAGCTGAGCAGCAGCCACAGCTTATGACAAAAGGTTGAACTGGGACCCACACTACTACTGAAGGGGCTTTTGAAAAATTAAGAGAGACACCAGTTTTCTTCCCAAGGATGCAATAAGCTAAGGGCTGCCACTAACGTGTGCATTATCACCTCTCTTGTGGTTTTACGGGCCAATACAGCCAATTTAGAAAGTACCTGGTCTCAGTCTCTGTCATCACCCTCTCTCAGATAGCATCCCGAAACACTAGCTTTGAGTGTGTGCGAACTGTGGTCAGTCAGCCCATGAGCTTGCCAGCTACCTTAACCCTGAAGCTGCACAGCATCCCATTAAGGGCTGAGGTCCCTGAGATGCAGGCTGGGATTCTGGAGCACCTTCAGGTACAGCTGTGGTGAAAGCACCACGTCCTGCACCAGCCTGGAAGCCCAGGGAGCTGTGCAACTGGGCTGGCAATAACAACACAGCCCGGCTCTTCCAGGGTACCTTTCAGCTTTAGGTTTTGAAGGGATTTGCAAGAGATCACTGATGCTTTACAGAGTGGGAAATCAGGTGCTCTGCCCTACTGATGGCTGCCAGTCAGTCCTTGGCAGATCTGGATCAACCCCTGGTCTGGATGGTGCTGCATTTTCAAGCATCTATTACCTCCCTCACAACCTACATGAGGCAGAAAAGCCTGACTGGTAGATTGATATCCTCTAAGGAATATGTTTCTTTTAGGTAAGGCAGAAGTCCTACTTACATGGGCTGTAATTAGTTTCCTCTGCCTCTGCGGGTCTGGAAATTCCTCCCCAAAGCACAGAGCGACCTGGTATCTCGGCAGCGGGCGTCCATGGTGAGCAAAGGCTTGCAGCTCTGGGAAGAGAGAAAGGAGCATGTTGTGGGTTAACCCCGGCAGGCAGGGAAGCACCACGCAGCCGCTCGCTCACTCCCGCCACCGGAATGGGGAAGAAAATTGGAAGGGCAAAAGTGAGAAAACTTTTGGGCTGAGATAAAGACAGTTTAACAGGTAAAAAGAAAAAAAAAAAAAAAAACCACAAAAAAAAACCCCACAAAACAAAACAAAGGAAAACAAGTGGTGCAAAAAGCAATCGTTCAGCACCAGCTGACCAATGCCCAGTCAGTCCCCAAGCAACAACAACCTCCGGCAAATTCCCCCCTCTCCCAAGTTTTACTGCTGACCACGAGGTCATACGGTAGAGAATATCCCTTTGGTCAACTTGGGTGAGCTGTCCTGGCTGTGTCCCCTTCCAACCTCTTGTCCACCCCAGCCTACTCACTGTGGGGGCAGAGTGAGAGATGGAGAAAGCCTTGATGCCATGCAAGCACTGTTCAGCAATAGCTAAAACATCCCTGTGTTATCAGCACTGTTTTGATCACAGATCCAAAACACAGCACCACATCGGCTGCTAAGAAGAAAATTAACTCTGTCCCAGCCAAAACCAGTCCAGGCCAGCAAGAAAGACTTTGTGGATGGCTGAGCTCCCAATAGAGGACCATGGAGCACAGTGGGAGATGAAGTAACTCCAGGGGAGGATGAGAGAGGTCGGGAAATGGACAAGAGGTAAGGAAGAGAAACTGAGTTTGGAGACATTCCCATGGATTAGGGGGAGCTAGTTGCAACACCGCAATTTTTCTGTTTGCCTCGCCTCACAAGTCATTTCATATGCACAAACCGGGATGTCTTCCAATTAGTATTTCTATTGGGCCTCCACAGCAGAACCTGCTGGAGCAGACACAGGAGGTAGCCAGGACCCACTCAAGTGGGTAGCCAGGACCCACTCAACAGCAGCACTGAAACCAATGGCTTAGTAGAGCCAGAGACTCAAAGTCCTGCCAGGCATGAAATGTAGCCTCAGTTGGACACAGTTATGGAGCCACCGTCACCACTGTGCCTAGTGGGGGACGGGGAGGCACGGGAAGGTGAAGGACCTTATTTAAGCCATGCACTGAGCCAGCAAAAGAGCCTGCGTCTTCTGCACCCCTGCACTCTCTTCACTAACCCACATCCCTGCACAAAGGGAAAAGGTCTAATTATGTAATTATTCCAATAGACAAAGTGTCCCCTACGAAAGATAGCGGGGGAGGCCTTTATAAGAGACTTCCACTTGGACTAAAATCACTACGTTGTGTTTTTTTGACACTGCATTTCCTTCCAGAAAAGAGAAAATTCCATCTAATACAATATCCTTGTTAAAGTCTGCATTACGTGCAGTATTGCTACATAGTTGATTGGTAAAGATTTAATTTTAATTTATAATTCTGTTCATGCTTTCTCGATAAAGTTGAAATTAATATTAAAACCAATGTCTTATAACGAAGCACCCCCTGCTATGCAGGGAAAGGAGAGTCTCCAAACTTGGCATGACGAATGCACCTTTTCCCAAAATACACCGCTGCCATTTCTACTCTAACCGCAAGCTTTTCAGACCAAGACAGGAATTCAGTGGCTACAACAATAACGTCCCAGCCCTGGCTTGGGACTACTAGTCTTATTGGGAGGGTCAGTTATAAGGGTAAAACAACGGATCACTCACTCAAAACACAGAGTAAAGACTAGTTCTCCCCAGAGTCTCCCCCCAAAATCCCCTAAAAGCTCTGTGAACTTTTTGGAGGACTGCCAGGAGAGAAGAGAGATTTTTCCATAGGACCCTCTGTGCTTCCCTCCGTGCTGCCACAGGACAGCGAAGGACGATCCACCCAAGGCCAGTCCAACGCCATACTGCTAATGGGGAACTTCTGCCCCCTTCTTCTGTCCCCCCAGTTTTACTTGGCCTCAGCAATTCTCCAAATCCTGACTACCTGTGGGAGCACCACACAGCAGCCTGTGGCACAGACCTGGAGAAGAAAGCCTTTTCTTTCCCACCAGTAGGATAACCGGGGCTTGAGGCCAGCCTCGCGCTTCTCCAAAACCCTCCACTCGCTCCGTCTCCCTTTCCAGGCCCAAGCACCTCCTCCTGCGCCGAAGGGCTCCGCATGTGCCTCCCCAAACCTCCCCCATCTCCTGCTACTCCGGCTCCAGCCTCTCCTCCTTCTGCCAAGACAACCCTCCTCTGGCTGCCGCCCTCACACTCCCAAATTCTCTGTCCTCCTACTCTCCACCCAGCTCAATTTACTGCATTGATTATGCAGTACTCCCCAGAGACCATCCACCTGGTTTCTGCTTTATTGCCACTTCAGCCTTCTCAACAGTACAGGCTGCTCAACATGGGCCTCAACACTCCAGCGCTGTTGCATTGCAGGGTCCAGCTCCTCAACAGCGTCCTAATAGCTGTGGTCCACACTAGTCCTGCTTCTGCCCCTTCCTTTGCTGCTCAATATTTCCTCCCCTGGTAGAGGTTTCCTGATTCTCTTCCCAAGGAAGCCCTGGTTTCCTAAGGGGGGAATCCCCAAGCTTGCCTGCGCTCTGGGATTTCAGTACATTCAATTAACATGCAGATGTGATACACACATGGGCAAGTCACTTACAAACCCAGCAGAGCAGCAACACATGCAAAAACTCACTTTGCACACACCGCAGACTATGACTTCAACCACATGCTTGGGTTTGTGCAGGCATTGGTGCATGAGTAATTTAGGAGGGGGGAAAAAATAACTATTGCTTGAGCTTATCTTTGGGGTTAAGAGTCTAAAAAGAGATGTCCTGTCAACCGTTTGGAAGAACCCAGAGTACATCTAAAAAACCACCTGAGAAGAGGGAAAGGGATTTCCAAAACCATCATCAGAGGCAGAATTATACATCTTTAAATTAGCATGTGATTGAAGCCCAAGCCAATACCCTGACCTCAAATTCCCCTTTCTAACTGTCAATTTTCACATCCATATGAGATTTCTCTCCTCAAATGCATTTCTTGCTTGACCCTTTTGCTAGGATGGTGCATCAACCTTGGAATATAAAGTAGGCTAACGCTGTTGGTTTGGGTTTAGTGGTTGGTGTTTTTTTAATTTTGCAAGGCATTATCCTCCTAAGAGATTCATGCCAGTGCTGATGCCCTGTTCTAATGGGAAAACAAGCCAAACCATAGGCACTCAGTTCACTTGTAGCAATGACACACACCTCAAAAAAAGGGGACAACATATTCCTGCCGCCCAAGTTGTCCTCTGCGGCAATGACCGGCTCCCACCAGTTTCTCTGGGTGGTATAGCTTTCCCACCTCTAACTGCTCAGAAGTGCTGGGAAGCGGGGTTGAGGCTTTGCCTCTTCTCTCCATGGTCTGGAAGAAGAAGGCACCGTCCTGAAGCATGCCGTCGCCCTCTCTGTTACTGATGCTCCCAACTGCCCTGTGCAAAACATGACCTTCCCGCATTGCTCTGGAGAAGTAATGCACCTCCACGCTTGGAGCAATCCCGAAACTCCAGAGTTTGTGAAATCCTTTCCACCCCGCCCCCCATATATCTTTTAAATACTGGCACAGACTGAAAATAAGGCTTTCTACTGAAATCCATGCTGATATTTGTACACTCTGAGCAAAATCTCAGGCTCACTCTGGGTCAGGATGAGAGCAGCACGAGTGCAGACCACAGACCTGCCCAGGACTTACACGAGCAGATCCAAGATCAGGATCCACTTTCCTCTGTCCCTCAATACATGGAAAGGCTATTTTGTTAGGTGCCTCCTTATGCTTCTGAAAGAGATGTGAGGTTTGGGGTGTCACCAGCCAAGCATCAGTTCACTCCTGCTGGTTTGTGCAGGGACACCGAGAGCAGAATTAGATAGGATTATTCAGGAGTTAACCACCTCTCGACTGTGCTTGCCCACAAGAAGGAGTGAGGGGTAATTCTTACTGTAACTTGTCAGGTAATATGAAAAGAGCACTCCCGTAAAGCTGATGTGGGGACTGACCAGGTGACATCTGCGGAAACAGTATCAAAGCCATGGTGGGAATTACCTGCTAAAAACTGCTGAGTATCAAAGAGCTTGCATGTTTGGTCCCGCTCCAGCTTGTTGGGTCGGTCACTGCAGAGCGCCAGAGGCCCGTCCCAGTAGATCCTGCTTTGGCAAAGTCTCTTAGCGTAGAGGCCATCAGGTGCCATCCACAGTATTACTCCTCGTTCCAGGTGGTTCAGTAGTTTTTCTATGTTCTTCCTCTGGCCATTATCCTCTGGATAAGGGAAGATAACTTGCTCCAGGCTGCTAACCTCGTAACTTTGGCCATGGGATATCCTACAACCTTCAGGACTGGAAGTTGTCACCTCCTTTACCAGTATTTCACGGTAATATAAGCAGATGTGGAGCCGACAATCTAAAGGAAAAAAAAAAAAAAGAATCACTGTGATACATTAGTACGAATGGTTTACGTTTCAGACCTGTACTAAGGCCAAGAGACAAGTTTGCATGAGATTTCTGAGCCTAGTTGTCACCACCACCCAGAAGACAGCCTCACATTAGCAAAAATCATCTAAAGAATATAAATACTAAAACTTTTGGGGCACGGTAGCATTAATGCGCTCTCATTTTATTATAAGGGCTACTGATGTGGGGATTTGGTAGGAACTAACATCCCGCAAACTTCACGCTTCTGTTTAAAAGGAAAAGTCTGCACACAGAAAGTTGTTGTTCGTCACATTTTCCAAGTTCTCATCACAATTAAACCCACCAGCGCAGCACACTTCCTCAGATTTAATCAGGAAGTAGCTGTGTTTCTCCCCAGATTTTGCATAAAAGAGGCTTCTGCGCGGGGGCCCTGTGAACGTGCACTCGGCTGCCTGAAGAGAAGCGACTGCTGGCTCCAGCTCCAACAGGGCTGCACCCGAAACCCCCAGCCTTACTTTCAAATGGCCATTGGATCAACTTGTCCAGCCCCTAAGTACTCACACAGCACTGAATATATGCACATATATATGTGTGTGTGTGTACAAAAATACATCTGTGTGTACATAATATATGTTTATATATATATATACACACATATACACAAACACACATACAAATATACATACATACAGACCCTGATTCAGGAGAACGATCCTCCTCAAGAAACCCACCGAGCATCACGTTACAGGTTTATCCCTTACTTCTGAGAAAAGCACATTCCCGCACCTTTTCCCAGAGTCACTCAGAAAGTCCCCCAGCATTTGGACATCCGCAAACCTGGCTGAAATAACTTCCCTTTTCTTTCCCAAATGTCTTTTTTTCCCCACCAGGAATAATGAAGCAGAGCAAACCAGATGGCACCAGCAGGAGCACAGATAACACCAGCTTTTGTGGAGGCTCCTCCCAGATGAAAATTTGAGCTAAAAGTCACTGAGACAACCCCAAAATTTCCAGCCTCCCCTGGGAAGGCCTGATTTGGTGGCTCACCGAATCAACCCAGCACTAAAACTGTGAGCCAGCAAAGCACTTCCATTAACTTTAACCACCTCCACCCCTTGGAGCTGGGGCTACAAGCGCGTAAGTATCCTGGAAAACAGAAGTTTAAGCCCATATACTGAATTCATTCATTAAAGAGGTGGTTTTTTGGTTTTTTTGGTTGGTTTTTTTTTTTTTGCTTCTTTTTCCTTTACATCGGAAAGGAGAGATGGTGCCAGGGCAAGTCAGAGGTGGGAGTCTCTTGTCAAGCTCCCCAGAAAGCCCGGGGGGTTACAGACCTTACCTGACAGGGCGAGGGCTTCACCAGACCTTATGCTTGGCTCAATCGGGATGCCAGGAGTCTGGGACTCAGGAGGGGCACAAGCATAAAAGGTTCCTGTCACCTGACAACCTGTTTTCACAAACAAAAGTCAGTGACAGCTGCCTAAAACCTAAAAGAAAAGCTCGGGCAGAGATCACAGCAATGCAAAAGCAAGTTTTTCTGGGCCCCACCAGGAACTCTCTCTTTTCCCCCCCTTCTTCTTAAAAAAGTCTTATTTCTCAATTTTTCCAGCTATGCTAACTCTACCAATCTCTCCAGATGTTATTTGGGCTGTATTTTTATTTGGGTCCGCATGAAATACTCCCTTGGCATTTCAGTATTCCCCCTAGTACTTTTTCCTTACCTAACGTGTCATTCTATTACAGAAATAATTTACATTTTTAACTAGACTATAGTGCTCTTAAAAGTTGCCTGCATAAAATAATGCACTCCGTACAGGGAATTTTACTAAAGACAGGTAAAACAATAAAGCTGGAATTAACACCGTTTAAAAAGCAGGTGAAGAACGTAGTGCAGCAGGAGATTACTAGGGTTTTATTACCAGGAGTACTATTAGACTGTTCCAAGAGATGCCTATCAGTAAGTGGATTATAACACGGGTAATTTATGATTTCCTCTGTTTCTTAATGTCAGTGAAAGTCTCCGGAGGATGATGCAAGTGACTTGCAGACAAGCGCACACTACCTTTCCCAACGGCAGAACCCACCATGATCAGGAGCTGAAGCGACGTGGATACAAAACGCCCGCATCTCTTGGAGAAGTCTTAGAGCCCAACGAGAAACCCAATACCAGCCACTAACAACTGCCTCCGAATTCAGCAAAGCATCAGAACGCACTTCAGGGCAGGGTTCATTCAGCTTGCTACCTCGATTTTTTTATTAGCTCAATTAAAAGCAAAGGATTTTTGCCTAATAATTCCGATATACTGCCAGCAAAAGTTGCAGTGCACTGAGCACTTACTTTTTAGCAGACGCAAAGAAACAGAAGCTTATTTCTCTGCACCAAAGCCTCTAGAGAACCGTCCTCTGAAAATGCAGTATCTGCTCTAAGAAGTCCTTCCTCGCTTCCCATCCTTTCCTGCCCTTCTGAACCAGTTGCTTCTCCTCACGAAGCAAATGCCTGCATCCTCAGGTGAGTTATCCTGCAAGGGTCTACAGCACACAGTTCCCTTTCTCTTCTATTTTATCCCCTGCAGGCTTCACTGTTGCCCATTTTCACAATTCAGGCTTTTTCCCAAGGATGCAGTGCTTGGAAAGCCATGGTTATGTTAGGCTCTGGTACTGTGAGATCTTCAGGGAAGGGAACATCCCTTTATTCTGTTTCTGCTGTACCAGCCCCAAGAGAGACTCAATCCATGACAAGTTGTCCCATTGCCACAGCACTAAAATAAAGTAATAATTTCAGCTTTCTTCTCGGGAGAATAATGCCATTCTAATCCACAAGGCTGGAGGGAAAAACCTCACTGATGTGTGCCTCAAAAGGTCCAAAATCAGAAAGCAAAGCTAAACAACACATGTTCCCATTTGAGGGGGGTGGTTAGTTGCTTTATTATTGCTCAGGGCTTTTGAGACAGCTGAGGACTTTTGGGGGCTAACTTGTATCAACTCAGAGGACTTCCATAGCCCACACACCGCACGTATGGTGCCAGCGAAAGCAGAGCTAGGACAAAGGCTCTTGCCACGGGCTGTCTTTGAAGGGAGCCCAGCACTCCTCTCCAGCCCCTTCTGCTAATTCCAATGAAAGCCACGAATAAAAAAAACCCCTGAAATCTGCGGTCTTTCTAGGTGACCAGCCTCAGCCAGGAACCCTAAACAGCAGCGTCTTACCATTTTCACAGCCGGGCCCTTGCCAGTGATGACTGCGAGCTGCGAAGGGGACGCTGGGGCACTGGTAGGGGATGTCAGGATGCGGCTGCTCCGGTGCAAACTCCCTCCAGTTCCGTTCGTGGGGCACCATGTAGTTTGGGACCTAATGCAATTCAACGAGATATGCATTTACTCGGCAGCTGTCAAAGTTAATGCTCTGTGTTGCGCCAACGTTGCGCATTCCAGCTCCTTGATTTCCTCTGCCAAAGCTGGCGGAGGTCTAAGCATTGCCCAGGCTACACAAATGGCACTTTGCCACCGCCACCAATGAGGCTTTCAAATGAACTTCTCACCACTGGTGTAAATAATAAGCAGGGTGGAACAACAAAAGGCAGTCCAAGCAGTGCTGGTAAATGTCTGCTTGGAAGAGCAAGGCTTCGTTGGGTGCTTACATTCTGGCATCAACAGAATGGCAGCGCGCTAATATCTATGGCCCAACAGAAAAGAGCTATTACTCAGGGATAAATGACACCAAGGGAAATCAACAGCCCTGTGGCCTCATGTGACATTAGAGAAGTTGCTTCTCAATTTCTCAGTTTTCATAATAAAGTTTCTTCCCAGAGAGAACTGGAGAGCCACGCCAGCAAAGACAGACACAGCACAGAGACGATGCTGCTCCATGTACACGCGCCAGAAAAAAAGCACAACTAGCGTCATACCTGAGATGGTAGTGAAGTGTAAGGAGACGTTATTGGAAAGGGATGGTTCATCATTAATGGTTGCTCCTCCATGCTGATCTGTTTTGCACCTACGTTCACCACAGGGATGAAAATAAATGATGTCAACCACATCTTCAGGAAATCTGAAGGTGGCACATTGAAGACAAATCCGTACAACCTGCCTTTGAACAAAGAGAGGACTAAAATGCCCTCCCGCGCCTGTTTAGGACAGGATTCCCAGCTCTCCCTTGCAGGCAGCTCCAGGAGGCAGTCTGTCCTCAGACCTCCCCAGGGAAGTGCTGCCCAGCTGTACTCCGTGTGCCACAATGCTGTCCCCAGACCCTGCCAAGCCTTTGCCTCCCCCCTGGCACCAGGGGCTTCTTGGAGAGCAGGGTCTGCCTCCAGCTTCTGCCCAGGAGGCTGCAGGCTGGGCATCCCTCGCCCGCAGCTCTTCCCCCCGCAGCAGTTACCTACTGTCCGGCTCAAAACACTTCTGCTCTTCCCTGTATTCAAAACCTAGATCCAGCAAGCAAATTTTTTTTTGTTTTTTGCCCGTCCCTGGAGCCACTTGCTTGGCTCTCGCTACACAGAACTGGCAGGGAGGCTCCAGCTAAAAGAGCAATTCCTCCAGCAATGTGCGGGGCGCCTGTCTGCATCTTCCGCAAGGGCTCCCTTTCGACGCCGCGGCTGGAACGCCAGCAGGCCTCCTGCAGACCCAGCCTCTTAAGTCATCAGAACAAGCTGCACTTGAGCCCTGCGTTTTGGCTCCTTAAAAGACTTAAAAAGACTGCGTGGCCATTCCAGAAAAGCACGCTTCAGCCCTCATGTGCTTACAATGAGGCATATTCACACGCTGTTACACAGGGAATTTGAGATGCTTTACCTTTTTTAGCTCCTTCTGGCACTATTCTGTACACTTTATAGGGGTCTGAGATGTCCAGCTGGCTCCTCTCCACCAGTTCTTCAAAGTCATTGCTCTTGTTCAAAGCACACCTTAATCTTGTCTTCCAGGTAGGGGGATCTGGTTTATCAATGCCCTCTCTGAACTTTCCTTTAAAAAGAGCCCAGGCCTGGAAACATTTCAGATAATCAAAAGAACAAGAAAAAAAAAAAAAAAAGAAAAAAAAAAGAAAAGAATAAACTACAAGGTACAAGTCCACAATGCTTGAAACAGCATATATCTGTGTGCTCATATGTGCATGAATTTACTCCCTACAGATCGACGCTGAGAAAAAAGCAGCATGATAAGGTAGGAAAAACAGTTTATCAGGCACAAGGAAAGGGAGAAAATGATCCAAGACGAATGTGGAAACAGACGTGCTGCAGTCCCACAGGCGTTTAGCTCCACACAGAGAAGTGCGAAAGGGCGGGCTGTCTCATCCCGCCAACACAGGGGACACCGGGGCACAGCCAGGGCCACCAGGCAGGCAGCCGGCGGCAACGGGCACGCAGCAGAGCCATCCTGCAGAGGCAGGTGGCAAGGTCGGGATGGCGTGGGGCCACCACAGAGCCTTCGGGCAACCCCCCTCTCCCGTCTGCGTCCCACAACCCCGACCCCAGGCTGAGCCCTACCTTGAAGAGGGCAGCATCCTCCTCACGGTTGTAGTCCTGCTTGCCGGCGTGCTTCCAAGGGATGCGGAAGATGCTCTTCTCGTCATTCTCCCACACCAGCCCTGGGTACTTGCCGCTGTCTATCTGGTCAATCAGCCACTGGCGGAGTTTCCCGTTGCCGCAGCTCACCGAGTTCATCCCGCACTCGCCTGGCTCCAAGTTCATGCCACTCGTGTCGGGGGTCAGGCGGGGGGTTTTGGGGTGTCTCACCGAGCCCACTTCTCTGCACACGCCCAAGCACCGGCTCTCTGGGGGGCTGCGGAGGAGGGGGAGAGGGGCGGGATGGGGGGGAGAGGAAAACCCACAGGTCAGGCACCAGCTGAAGTCCCCGCGTAGAGCCCCACCAGCAGTCCCCGGTGCCACACGTATCATGCCAAACGGCAGCTACGGCGTGCAGGGTGGGCCCCAGGGAGCCCGGGAAACACGGTACAGAGCCTCAGGAAACGAGGCACAGCCCCCCGCGGCCCTCCCCAGGCACCGCTCGTGCTGCAGACTTTGACAGACTTCCCCCCTGTCCCGACACTGCTTTGCATGAACACACACGGGTTGTTGAAATTTTCATTGCAAGTGACTCAAGGCACAAAGCCGCTGTCCTGCTCAGAGTTCAACTAGGGTTTTACTTCTTAATCATAAAAAAGAAAAAATTACATAAAAATGTATTTGCATATGACCATGCACATACGTAATGTTAGGCACACACACACAATTTTGGAGTGCTTCACATGCAGTCACGATTGATACGGCATCTAACTGTAACACCAAAGTAGTTTTCACAAGCTCACTAAAGCAAGACACATTTGAACACATGATGTCCTATACATATCTACCCCTCCAACTGCTCCCAACACGCGTACATCGTAACATTCAAATCTACACATTGCAAACGCCTAAAAGGGGCAAGACAGCAACGTATGGAGCCTGGCACAAGGGCACTGTCCCCAGAGACGTGTGAACTTGCAGCCAGCCACACAGAACCCTAGCCACACGCAGAGGTGCACGCATGGACTGGGAGCAGTGTGGCTCTGCAGCAACAGGCACCTGCTGCTAAGGTCCTAACGTGAGGACACCAACACGAGCGATGGGGACCCAGTGTCAGCTTTGTCTTCCCGACCTAAAAAGTGCTTGAACGCCCCAAAGCTTGGTTTGGTGGCTTTTCCCCACTTGTTGTGCTAAGTGATACAGTGACTCCTCACCGGCAGTCTTTGCCTCTACACACAAGGAGACCTTCAGAGACCCCCTTCTGGACAGGTGCACACTACTGTGGGCAGATGGGCAGCCTTGTCACCCCTTACACCCCTCCTCAGGCGGCAGCATCCCCCCAGACACCAAACCCGGTCCCCCACCTTCTCCCCTGGGCGCGATGTGCCTGGGGGGCTGGCTGGGGCCATGGCTGCCCCGCGCATGGCCCGCTGATGCCTGTGCAAAGACCCCCAAAAAGTCCTTTCCCCTCCTCTTAGACAGAGCATGAAGTGCATCCCCCCAGCCTGTTCCCGCAACCCTCCCCCGGGGCAGAGCGAACCGGCAGCACCGGGGGCCGGTGGGCGCCTTCACCTCGGGAGCAGATAACGGGGCGGGTATTATTCTTTTTGCTTTAAATCAGGGGAGAAAAAAAAAATTTTAAAAAAAAGGAAAAAAGGCCAAACGGCTGGCTCAGGTACCGACAGCACCTGGAGAAGCCCAGATGAGTCAAAGCCGAGGTGCCCGCATCGCCTACCCCCGTCTCCCTCCCCGGCCCGTCGGGTCCGACGGCGGGGCTGCTCTGCCCGGGGGGGCGGGCGGAGCGCTGCGGCGGCCCGGCGGGCGGGGGGCGACCCGGGCCGGGGGGAAGGGGGTCTCCGGGGCCGCCGTCGCTTACCTCTGTCGCGGCGCTGGGAGCGGGCAGGGGCCGCCGGCTGCCGGGGCGGCTGCTGAGACGGGGCGCACCGCGACTGGGCCGGCGGCACCGGGAAGTTTCTTTATATGATGGAGGGCGTCGTGCCCGGGTGAGGAGGGGCGGGGGGGGGGGGGAAGGAGAGGCGGTCCCCGGCCCGGAGGTGGAGCCGACGGAGGGGAGCGGGGACTTTGCGAGCTGGAAAACATCTGAGGGAGTGACACATCCCCATTGCTGGTAAACACACGCCGCGGGGCGGGGGGGGGCGCGCAGCCCGGCGCCCTCTCTGCGTCCGCGTTGGTTTTTTTAAAAAATCTATACAGACAGACATATACATAAATAGCATGGGGAAACTCCTACCTATGATAGCTGGGTAGCTTTTACTGTAAAAGACCCATCTAGCTACACCCACCAGAAACGTGCTAGACGGCGCCGGCCGGGCCCCCCCGGGTGGCTCGGGGAGACGGCGGGGGCATCCGCCCGCCCACCCACCCACGGACCCACGCCGCGCCCGGGGCCGGTACCCCCTGCCCGCAGCCCCTGCGACCCAACCCGGCTTTGCCCGGGCCGCCGAGCCGGCATCGCGGAGGAGGGATGTGAAATTCCCTCTTCCGAGGCGAGGGCTCGCCGTGGGGCTTGGGACTTGGGCCGTCCCCAGAGAGCAGCGGCCCGTGAGGTGTGAAATGGGGGACAAGGTTGGGGGCAGCAGCGGCGCCGGGACCCGCAGGCAGCGAGCCCCGACGGGGCGGCAGCAGCCGGAGCCGGGGGCAGCCGCCAGCCCCGGCCGGGAGCGGCTCCCTCCCCGCCGAGCCCGGGGGATGCTGCCCCGGGAAAGCCCGTCTTTAAGTACCGGCAGCAGAGCCGGGGCTGGGCGGTGGGCAACGCACTCGCAAAGTCCCCTGCCCTAACGTGGTGGGAGCCGGGGTGGTGGTGGTGAGGGGAGTACGAAGGAGCGAGGTCCAGGCTTGCATGAAAGTCTTTCTTACCGCCTTTTGGGTTTCAAACACGTGTTTCATGCCACGGCACTTTCTTGTTGTTGTTCTAACGTCTCCAACACATCTCCACATCCTTTCTGCTGTAACGTATCAGATCAAAAAACTAGTCATCGCGCGCTGTGCTGGCAGGCCGCCGGTAGCACGCAGAGTTTAGGATATTAATTGCAAATCTTCAACGCCATCTTCTGAAATTTAAATGTAATTATCGCCACGTTTTGAGGGAGAAGTGAGAAGTGCAGGCATTTTTAGATATCGGCTTTATAACGCACCATCCATCCTCTAAAAAAAGAATTGGCAGTGCCCATCCAAAATCTTTTCAGTCACGAGTTAAGGCACCTTCAAAACATTAAACTATGTCTTTGAGATTGGAGGTGACTGCCACGATAAATCAAGATGAGCAACCACAGCTTTACCAAAAGGCGTCTGAAAGGCTTTCTAAAAATCCAATTTCGATTCCTAGGGGCAAGACTGTGTGGTACTCAGGGCGCCAACTTAAGTATAAAACCATATTGAAATATATCACTATAAGATGAAGACTTCTAATGCCTTCTCTCTTTTGCAGCTTTCAAGACAGCAAATTCTGGGCCAGTGTGAAACACGCAGATTTGATCCGCATTAGGTCAAACCCTTCAGGGGAAAGAAAACACAACACCTTTCTCAAATGCTGGAGAATATTTTGAAAAAAAAAAAATAGTTGTTCTTGTCCAAAGAAATCCATGTATAGGTAGAGACGTAGATGAGTTGCACGTTCAGACAGTACATATGTGGGAAATTGCCTGGCTGGGTTGTTGGTTGCTGTGTTTGTGCAGCAAGAACTCTATTAGAGAACTCTCTCCAGTTGCCTAAATTTGAGATGAGATGCGTAAAGCCAGACCCCTACATGCACACTTGGCCTTTGCAAATAAGTCTTCTCATGAGTAAGACACGCTAATCTCATTAGCTTTGCTGACTTCGTTACTCGGGGTTTCTGGAAGTCAGCCATTTCCATTTAAGATGGCAAAAAGAAATGTAGGACTGCTGTTACAGTCTGCAAAGTAGAAAAATCTGATAAAAGAGACAACTGTGGTGCCTGCATTAAATGCTGCAGCAGCGCCAGTAAACTTTGATTTGGTGCATTCTGCATATGTGAAGAGACGATTCCTCCCTAACCTGCATTGCCGGTGATCTGACCACTTACAGAACCTCAAGCCTGTTTATCTTTTTCTAGTGATTTCCACGCCGTTGTGAGTGCCTGACCTTTCAAACCTTACCCAAAAAGCCCCACTGCCTTCATGGAAGTCTTCTGTGCCGGTGACCAGTTGAAGTCGTCCTGTGAACATGCTCTTGCTGCTGTATAACCACGGCAGTCGCCGCTGGGCCCCTTGGTTTTCACACTCTTAAGGTCACGCTGACTAAAGGCATGCCAGGAAAAGTGACTGTTTCTTCTCAACAGTCGCTCACAAGCCCTCAGAGCATAGAAAGCTGGGCTTCTGCTTTCACCGAACCCCTCTGAAGTCCCAGCTGAGTCACCTGGGAATTGCACCCAAGGCAGAAAGCAAAGAGAGACATCAGCTCAGACCAGCTACCGGTGGCTCTCTGAAACGCGTCCCTATGGAAAAGTCCAGTGCTGAGCCAAAGGGCACAAGTATTAAATGCTCTTATGCTCAGGAGGTTACTCCTCCTTTCCTTCAGGAAGATTGCCCTTGGTCTCCTGGGAGCAAAGACTCTCCCCTCTCCCTAAAAAACCAGCAGGCGAACCCAGTCTCTAAGCCAGAGTGACCTGTCGGAAATATGCCAGAGGCAACATGTCTAGCAGCAGAAGCCCTTTGAGGATTGCCACTCATTCAGGGGCTCTCCCCTGTGCCACAGACCACGAAATCCCCTCAGGCACTGGCGCAGGGGGAGTTCCTCCATGCAGAAGAGGAACCTGCCGAGGGCGAGCGAGGGGCACCCACTCCCTCGCGCTGCTCCCACCTGGGCTGAGGGGGCTGCACGGGTTGCTCTGGCCATCCGTCTGCCTGCCGCTCTGCTGGGAATGGGCTTGTGACAGCAGGTGCCGGTGGGCAGTAAAGGTCGGGCCCCCACCGCGCTCACTGCAGCCCAGAGCAGACCCACCGGTGAGCAGGAGTGCGGCAGGGGGTCAGGTCCTTCCCCAGCGGTCCAGCCCTAGTCTTGGGTGAAGACCCTGACCAGGGCTCTTCAGGAACCCAGCAAAAGTTTGTGTTGAAGCCCTTGACAAATGCCATTAGCAAATAACTTTTCAGAAGTGGATTAAGCCCCTAAATCATAGAATAGTTTGGGTTGGAAGGGACCTTAAAGATCATCGAGTTCCAACCCCCCTGCCATGGGCAGGGACACCTCCCGCTAGACCAGGTTGCTCAAAGCCCCATCCAGCCTGGCCTTGAACACCTCCAGGGATGGGGCTGATGGTTTCGAAAAGCCCAGCTATTTATCTACATGTTTAGCTGCCCCAAAACCCCTTTCCTGAGTTAGAGGTGTTTGAAGAGCTCAAGGCCTTGCTGTTGGCACCGGTTTCCACTGGATGCCTTCTTCTCTCAGAGGTCTTCACAAAGCCCTGGTGTGTCATTTGCACAGCAGAAAAACCTCTGTGGATGGCATTGACGGAATTCAGAGACACTGGAAATTTGGGGTGGATTCCCAATTACTTTGATTTATTTCAGCAAAGCACCTGCTCTGTAAGCGGTATAACATGAGCTGCAACAGGCGATTTCAGGCATCCTCTGTTGTGGCAACTTTGGGCGTCATAATTGCTCCCTTCTCATTTTGGCAGGGCACTTGCAGTTCCTCCATTTAAAATAGTGACTCCTGAAACAGTATTAGCCTACCATGTATCTTCCATATTACTAATTACACAGTCATTTTAAACCGTTAGAAACAAAGCACGCAGGCGAGCGTGGCCATGTCTTTGCACTTGTAAGCAGCAAAGCCTCACAGCCCAGTTGCAATTATTTTGGGTGGATTCGGTGTACATTTTGCTTGCTTTTCACGTACTTCCCCTCCACCTCGTAGCCAAGAATATTTCAAACTGCCTTTCGCGGGGCTGCCTTCATGCCTCTGTACATCAGCCTGCGCCTGGGCCTGAAATAGCCTTTCACCGCGTGTCCTAACACCTGAGATGTCCTCCAGCTTCCCTTTGAAGAGAAAAGGTTGGTGTGGGCATCCAGCCGAGGGGGCACACAGGCAGCAAGGCGCCCTTCCCCAGTGCTGGGTCATCAGGCCTGGAGCTTGGAAACCCTGGGTTGACACCTTCACCCCTGCAAACCAACAACAAAATTTCTGTGGACTTCCCGCTCCTCGGGGCCTCCCGGTTGAGCAGCAGGCTGCTTGGGCAGCCAGTGCCAGGCTGATGGTTGTGGTCTTCATAAAAGGGGCGCTGGAGGGCTGTGCTGCTGGAACCGGGGGATGAAAGGCTTCGGCATTGTAAGCTTTTCCACCGAACCATCAGGCACCTGAAGGGAAAGGTCATACCGTCCACATTGTACTGCCAGGAGTGAGAGCAGCACAGTTTGCTGGATGGTGGAGACTGTTTTGATGATAGCGTAATCAATAGATTTGCACCTAGTGACACTTCTAAGCATTCCTTTACTTTTTCTGGAAATCAGAGATATTTCCGTGATCTTTTTTTTTTTTCTTTTTTCCTTCTTATTTACCTTTCCACATGTTTTCAGGGACCTCTGGTTATTCTTGGCTCATTATTAACCCCCCTTCCTACCAGTACCCCAATAACATTTCTGTTTTCCCAAATGCCGTGCTGAATTGCTGAGCTGCGATCCGGAGGGGTACAACTGAACAGCCCTTTCATGACCTGCTTCTGCTGCCTTACGGCACTCCCCACGTTGGCTGGGAAAAGGAGACAGATAGAAGCAGAGCATGTCTTATGAGCAGATTTCTGAAATGAGGAATAGCTCATGTTCAGATTTATGGACTGTTTTCTTCAATATGCAGAATATGTGTGAGAAGCTATATGACTTGGAAATAACCATTCTAAGATTGCGTATCCTTGAGGGCAAAAGCTGATGGAGGGTATCTAACGTGTACTTGTTTCTATTGCAGGTACAAGAGGTCATTAATAAATCCCACTGCTGGCTGAGGAAAATGCCAAGTGCCCTGAGAGAGTGCAGGGAAACCAAATGGTAAAGAAGGCATTTTCCTTGGGGAAGCCAGAGGAATAGACAGGAATATGAAGGATAGGATTTGGGTACTGCTCCAGTGTCCAAACCACCTGTTATAGCCATCTGGAACCACAAAGCATGAACGTTTCCAGTCTAAAACTAACGGGAGGAGCAGGCTTTACTCTTGAGGTACTCTAGGTTTTATTACTTTTGCAAGGGAGACAAACCTTGGATTTGGTGTGTCTGCACACATCCTCGTGCATCTGCATGTTGCAGGTTGCTGGTAATAATTCCACTTTTGCTAAAAAGTATATTTAAAGCTCACTCTGCACTCCTTGAAAAGGCACAAGGCAGCTCTGGATCATCATCAGTCCAAGCAAAACAAGGTGAAGGTTCCCGAAACTTCAAAAAAAATTCTTCAGTCACATTTGTGCTGGGCACACAAATCTGATGATTCCACCAAGCTGAGGAAATGAAAACACGTGAGTGAGTAGCGTTGCAAATCAAATCATCAACATTATGAATAAAACAAATATTGAGAGTTTGTTGCTGAATGAGCAAGAAATGGGACTTCTTGTATGCCAAGGCTGGATTTTAAGTGCAGCGGCTTATGCCAGAGTGGCATCTTTTTCCCATGCTCTTATTTTACTTAAGCTTTATTTCTCAATATGGAGTCGTCCTCTCTCCTCATCTCCCCAGAGCAGTTCAACCTATGCTAGTCCAGCCACTTTCATCAGCAAGCAACGGTTAGTCATCTAAAAAAAAATTTTAAAATTGGGAAAAAAAAAAAAAAAAAAGATGAAAAACCCCATAAGTAGTTTTCAAATCAAAAAAATAAGGAAAGCATGGTTGCCATCACTTAACAAAGTGAATTTCCAAAAATTTCTGAACAGATACATAAATGTATTTGCAAAGAACATGTTGGCTTTGTCTTGCAATAATGCATTTAATGCCTTGAAATAATGCCTTTAATTCTCAAGCAGTCATTGCATATTTGTTATTTACCATCATCATCTTAGCAGCTGACGCCTTGATGACCTTCACTTCTCTTCCAGCTCTCCCCGATGAGTTCAGCTGAGGAAGGGAGCCATCTCCTTGGGGAGAGGAGCATCATGCTGACCGTGTCCAGTGAACATGGTCACTCACCTGGTGCAACCATTTCCATTCTTTAAACTGTATTGTATTAAATAATAGTAAGTACCAGTACCTGTCCCTGGTTTTTTGGTGGTTTTTTTTTGGTTTTTTTTTTTGTTTGTTTGTTGTTTTTTTTTTTAAAGGATCACTCCCAACACAAAACTTTGGAGAGAAAACCTATCCTGAGGAAGTCTGGGGAGGGTTCTGGCCCTTAAAATAAACACACGTAGCTGACCATGATGTATTGCTGCAAGAATTTAAAATTCACAGCAAAGAAAAGACTCTCAACCACGAAGAGCAGGTTGAGAAAAAAGCCAAATCTTTTTCCTGACTACTTTTTAGAAAGGATAGAGAAATTTTTTTAGAAAAAACACTGATTAAAAATTGTTCAATTTTCATACGAAATCTTAAAACCTTGCGTGCTTCATGTTTGACAAAACAGAAAAAAAAAAAAGAAAACTCTGTTTGAATTCTCTTTTCAAGGCTTTAAAAATGTATATGCTTTTATTTGCTTACCACAGACAGTATTTTATCAGCTTTTGTTTTGGTGATTTCTGGTTTGCTTGTTTTTAAGTGGAAAAATATTCATCTTCTAATGACCTCCGGTAAACAAATCGGCCAGCTGTCCCTCACGTTCTGGTGTTGGCCAGGAGATGCTGAGAACAACCTCTCCAACGAGTTAAGTAATTTGCGACTCGCACCTCTGCCAGGCGGCTATCAAGAACTGCCCAGGACTGCTGGTCCTGGGAGCCAAGGAAACTGGTCCTTTGCCAGCAATGTGGGGCACAGCACGGCCGTGTGTCCCCTGCTCCCTGGAGTAACGTGGCCATCCCGCTACAACCTGGGACCTTTCTAAATCCTTCCCCACCCCCTATCCAACCTGCTTTGTTTGGAGTGAAGAGGCGGGGTGGACAGGCGGCTGGATTTCAGGACGTTGACTCACCTGGCCAAATTTCTTCAGCTACGTTGTGTCCTCACACCATCGCCCAGAAATGTAGTTTACACGCTGCACTCGGCTGAAGACATCCCAAACGCGACTAACGCTGAAAAAAACCACTTATTGCATCTTGATCGCTGAAGTTAACCAAGCTGGGGCTGGTATCTCACTGGCGTGGAGAAGCAGAACCGCTCCAGGGGTGGTGCCTGCTCTAAACATGATTTATTACAGTGAAGAACAAGGTAAAGGCTGAATTCATACCCTCAGAAAAACTCCCTTTTTGGAGTGCGTTTCCAGACTGCAGGACACACAGGGAGAGGGCCGGGCCGGCTGTTGCAGGAGTGGGACAAGGATGCTGCCAGTGATGGGGGGCTGCCAGCGGGGTAGTGGGACCCTCCTGACATCATGCTCTTGAGTCCTTTCCTCCGGCAAGGAAGAAGCAAATTTCCAGGGCTTTGGAGAGCACTGAGCACTGGCTGGCACATTGGTTGATTCCATGGCACCCCAACTGTTGGACTTCCCATCACATTGCGAGAGCCCCATGCCGGGGGGAAGGGAGGATGCCGATGTGACCGCTCTAAATATTTGTGCTTTAACCAGCCTTTGCTGGCTTTCATACCAGCATAAGGTAAGTATTGTGCTTGGGTTCATTTTTATCAAAGTTCAAACCCACATCATTTCCTGTGTTCAAAAGATCAACTTGGTTTGGTATATTTTGGGGTTGAGGTTCCACTTCAAAGAAACTGAGCTGCAAGGAGCCCAGTTAAATCAGAAAATGACTTGGAGAGGGAAGGGATTAGGGCGACAGCACAAGAAAAATCACTGAAAACTGAACACTGAACATTAAAAAAATCCCACAAGATCTATAGCGCATACGTATCGCCCATTATGCTCCCACTACTTACTACATTAAGTATAAAACTGTCTGGGTTTTCTGTCCTTTTGAGTTGGAGCATCATTGTGAAAAGCACTACAAAGCAGGAATTTAAGTGATAGAGAAAAGAACTCAGAAGGGAGGGAGCATTGGGAAGTTTCACAGAAACCGTAGATGTCACTGCCACTGAGATTTCCCTACTTTAAAGAAACTGGAAGGGTTTCCCCTCTTGTCTGTGGCCATTGTAGGGTGGAAATCACTGGTGGCACATACATCCCTTTGGAAGGAGACCAGAGGTATAGCATACCCTCTACAATTTGAAACATGATTTGTTTCATCCTATCTTGATTAGTGAGGGGTAAATCCTCAGCCTGGACTTACTGAGCAGATGGTGACGAGATGCAGATGGTTGTGAGAAGGAGGTGGTGGCGACGGTCTAGCAGTTTGCGTTACCTTCTTCTTTTTGATAGACAAAAGAGGAACTCGCAGCCCCAAAGGAAAAATATTTAGTGAGCAAGGGGGGCGTTATAATCTAAATTATTTAAAGAAAAAAAATCCAGTTATATATTGTTCTTCCTTAGGCAGCAACACAAATAACCCGCGTGTGTTTTTCTGTTGAGGAGAGACCTGACTTGTCATTCACAGCAGCACGATACAAGTTTGGCTGTAATCTAGAGGGAGCGAATGCGAGCGCTAAATGAATGTACAGCGGTATTTCACTTTGAAAAGAAGCGTGTCAGCCCTATTAGATGCGCAGAAGGATGATTTAAAAGGAAACAAGTCTTTGTAAACAAGGATTTCGGTGGAGGGCGAGAACTGGGGAGAGTGAGTAGGTCCACTCAGAATTTCTCCTGCTATCAATGATCAGTCTAGCACGTACAGGAATCCGTGAACGCTTTCCGAAAGTTTTCAAAAACATGAAACAGCTTCATTAGCTGCAACACCAAACACAAACGTCGCTTTACAGCGTGGCGCCAGGTGAACCACTGCATCCTCAGCTCCAGCGCTCGGACCATGGGACAGCACAAACGGCTCAACAGGCCACCTGCCCTCGGCGGGGGCTTTGGTGCAAGGTCTCGCAGGAGGGAAATCGGCCTTTTACAATCCCGCGATAATCGGGACATTTGTGTTACAGTCCTCCTTGCCAGGTGCCTTGATAAACGAGAGGGAATGGGAGCGTGGAGAGTGCCCAACACTACAAAGTTTTAATAAATTGCTCAAAGCAATCCGTCCCTTCTGGGATGTCAGCGTCTTTCTGCCTAGAGGGGCTTTGGCGTGGGTTTTCCATGCCGTGGAGCAGGGTGGAAGGGGCAGCGTAACCAGGCTTCTCCTCACTCGAGGATGCTTGATCCCCTGGGCACAGGGCCGGGTGGAACAAGGAGGATGGAACGGGGCTCCCCAGGGCTCTCCTTGCGTTGTGCCTCACGCAGGAGTTGGCCACATGCAAACCTGCCAGGGGAGAGGAGAAAGCTGGAGGCGCAGGTGACCTCCAAACAGCAGGCCACCGCCAGGGGCTGGGAAGAGAGCGATGGCTGCATCACTCCTCAGCTGGGTACCAGGCACGCTTCTCTCCCACAGCTGGCAAAGCCTTATGGAAGGAGGCTCAGAGATGCTTCTCCTTCCTTGGAGGGCCTGGCGGCACAGTGCTCATAAAGCCTCATTTCAAAAGATGCTGAGGGTATACCATAACCTGCAAAGGGCGAGCAAACACCTCGATAATGGAGGACAAAACTACTAAATGTGAGGGAAAATACACAAGAGCAGAAATATTGTCAGAAGTCAGGAGGAAACTTCACAACGCTGTGGCCACTTTGGAAAAAGAGACTTGGCTGCTTTTGGAAACGTCTCCCTGAACAGTGAATATATGAAATCATAGTAACAATACCTTATCGCATCTCCTCCCACTTTTCTCCACTCCAGATCACAGCAGGTTTTGATATCGCCGCGTAAGGAAGGGCCGTGGCAATTGTAGCACTGCATCCATGGTCTTTGTCAGGAGAAGAACATTTGGGACCCAGTGAAGTTTAGGTAGGAGAAAACCTTACACCAGGTGCTAGTCTGCATAGGTTGCTGGCAGGGAGAACGGGAAAAACCCCGCACATCCTATGGGCAGCGTTTGGTTTTATACTAACTTGCTTCACAGCGGCTGAAGCAAAGCCCCGACCACCGAGGGGAGATTTGCAAAGGTATGGCGGGAAATTTTCCGTGGCGGTGGGGTGCTGCTTTCCTTTCAGTGACATGGGAAAAACTCCCCTTTTGAAACGCGTTGTCCACCGCGCTTTGTTTCACTTTATCGGAGGAAAGTTCTGAATGTTCTCTGAATTTCGCCTGACGGTTGATGCTGGCCCACACCACCTTCTGAGGAGTCAACAGCTGCAGCGACTGTTAACAGCTGATGCAGCCTGCATGGCCTACGGCATTAACCTTTGTACCAGGTTGCTCTTTTCTAATGGTGACACAAAAAAAAAAGTTCTCTGCATGCATGGCTACCCTCAGTTAGCATGAACAGGAAGGATACTCTGAAGGGTGACTTACTAGCATGGGCGAATGCTTCCCTTTTGAAGCAAAATTAAGGTTTTCACATAGACGGTGATGCAAGCTTAGCCATGCACACTTCTACTGAAGGCGTTGCATGCTAGAAAACACCAAGAAATTCCCTCACCCACTTAGCATTACTCATTTTGTTACATAATTCTGTTGGTTTGCGTTTTGTTCTTTTTTTTTTTTTTTTTTTTGATTTTTGCTGTGG
Organism: Alca torda; assembly: GCA_008658365.1. NCBI lineage: Eukaryota > Metazoa > Chordata > Aves > Charadriiformes > Alcidae > Alca > Alca torda. Next base: position 73,881,342 of record CM018077.1, on the reverse strand, counting down.
ATTGGGTCAGCAAATACAGTGCCTGTTAAAAAAAAAATAAATAAATCTGTCTGTTGTGCTTGCTTATAGCAAATGCAATTCTGGCTGCGACTGAGCGGGAAGGCACCGTGGGCTACTGGCCAGAGCAAGAGGCTGGCGTGGGTAACTTGCCCCTGCTTTTTCTACAGCACCTCAGGTCCATCATGGGACAGTTCATCCCTCCTTATTATCACCTCTGGATATTCAGGCCCACCAGACTTTCAAAGACCTCCAAAATCCCCTCGCAGCGCTCCCCAGTTACTGTTGCTTGAGAAGCAGGCAAATTGCTTCCAGTGATTGCTGCAAAGAGCGTATTATCAAACCTGCTATGTGTTTTAAAGCTTCTCTAACCCTTTTCTTTCACAGGCATTTTGTCCTTGCAGATGGATGAATTTATTTGTCGTAGTGCAGTGGCACGAGAAGAAGAGAAGCAATGCGATTTCATCTCATGAAAGGCAAAACCCTGTTGCATCTCTTTATTGCTACATGAGCCTTTCCACCGCGCTGGTGCTGCAGCTGCCTTGAGAAGGGGGGAGGAAAAAAAAAAAAAAAAGAGAAAAAAAAAAGAAAAAGAAAGAAATGGCCACTTGGTGGCCTTAACAAACTGCTACTCAAAGCACCGAAAGCCAAATCCTGCTGTCAGTGAGCTCTGGAGGAGTTTCCTCACTGGTTTCACTGGGAGCAAAGTGTCCGGGCCAGGAGCTGCCTGTCGCAGAGAGACAGACAGCCCCGGTCCTGCCAATGCAAGGGGCTGCCTGCTGCTATACTGCCCCAGCTGCTGTGAATTATGAGGTTTCCCTCCCCAGCTACAAGGCAATGACTTTTTAAAAGACTTTTTGAAAAGGACAGACAGCAGCATTTAAAGGGATGCGGTCAAAATCCCCTGCTGGCACAGCGCTTCTTGAGTAATGGGAAATGCTCCGCGTAAAATGGCACACGTATCGGGGCTCCTGAGGCATCTCTCGGGTTTTCTGCTTTAGTGGCACAGTCACTTCCAAGCCTCCACAGCACTGGCAGCACCATATGACTAACGGCAGTCCCAGGACACAGTTTCAGTGAGGTTGTTCCCTGTCCACCTAAACTCCAGCCTGAAACCTAGATCAATATCCATTTTATGTGCCACGTATCTGAATATGTTAGAGAGAGCAGTGTCTAGATACACCAGTAATCCTGTGTTTGGGATAGGTGCGTGTTCCCACATCAGAGTGTCAGATCAAGTCCTCTCTACTAAGGACTAGGAGAGCTCCAAGGACTGGCGCTTAATTTTTGTAAGGCAAATGAGGATCATACCATATTGTTGGAAAAGCAGCAGGACAAGCTGTCCTCATTAGGGAAAAAAAAAAAAAAAAAAGATATGTCTGACAGGGAACTCAAGAACTTCACATTATTGCTGCCCCAGGCTCATTTGGGAACCCATATTAAACGGACTGCTCCAGTTCTGCTTGGCACCAATTCTTGCCTCTTCCCTCAAAGGTCCCCTTGAACCAAGCTCCCTTAATTTTGATGCTCGCCAGAGTTTGAAAGGATCCCTTTTGGAAACTCCCAATCTATAAATTTACATTTGAAAATATTAACTCGCATTTCCAGAGTACAGAAACCATCCAAGGAAGGTCCGTGAGGCAGAACAGGGTCATTCCAGCATGGAGAAGTGAAACAGAGTGGCACAGAAGCAGCAGAGAGCCCCCTCCGTCATCAGTTTATGAACACACGAAGCAGCTACAGCGCACAGGAGCAACGACGAGTTTAGCTGCCTCCAGTACCTCAGGATGAGGATAACCGTTGGTGCCGCTAAACAGCACAAAAAAAGGAACCATGTTATACCTGCAGAACTCAGAAAAAATTATTCAACTTAGTGAACACTTTAAGCAAGCTCCTCAGAGCTGAAGGGAGCAGAGGCTGTCCACCTGCAACATCACCTTCCAGATGCATCTTTGGCTTCCTTTCACCCCTCCGCGTAGGCAGGATTTTAAGGTATAAAATATCAGTACAAAGAGCGGAAAGCTGGGGCTGGCTTCCCACTGAGCAGGGGAACATCAGATGTCAGCATGGGCTCACGCAGTCTAAGGCTGCAAGTCCTACATCTTCTCCACCAGTGCATTCATGCTCTCTCCTCATATTCCCACTCCCCACTGGAAGTATTACAACCGTGCCGTAACCATTGCACTGCCAAGTACAGTTCACGAGCAGCCAGTTCGTCTATGGGCTAAAACCATCAGTTTGGTTAGTCATCGCGTTTTCATTATTGGGATTTTTTTGTTGCATTGAGATGCAACAGTCAACGTAATTTTTGAAGGAGAGTCTTTTTCCTTTCATTTTTCTGTTTATATGCAATATTACCCATCTTTTCTGCCCTCTCAGAAAATCCAGAACAAAACTTTAACTCTGCCTCACTGTATCTTTTTCAGGAAACTTACGCAGTTCCTGAAAGTTCCTCCAAATTTTCCTTCCAACTCCCACAGGTGCCGCTATTTGCTTGTAGAGCTTTCCCCTTGTGACAAAGCAACAGGAAACCAACAGACCAAAATCAAAGCCTTGCTGGCTTTCCTCTAAAAACATCATTACGCTTTGCTCTTACCTTCACTGACCCAGGCCGCTACAAACCCCATTAAGCTCAGGTTATCTGTTATGTCTGTTCACCTTCAGGGTCTTAACAAGCGCGCACCGTGACTGTCCGACACACCAACAGTGACAGCAACTGAGAACCACTGGTGCAAAGCTCTGGAAGCCTGTAGGAAAAAGAGAAATTTGATGACGCCCCAGAGTCATACAATGGCTGCCAGCTTTTCTTTTCCATTACATTTTATGTGTTACTTTCAAAAGGCAATCACAGCGGACATTTGCATAAGTCAAACAACTGTCATGTTTATCTTTCAAGCCATCAGGTGCCAGGAGGATTTTAAACACACCACCTTGCTGGAAGTTTTTTTGAAAGCTTAAGATTAGGCTATAGACCACCAGTAGTCTTGTTTAAATAAATTAAGTTACCCCTCTCTAGAATGTAACCTTCATAAAATCTTCCCACACCTAACTATTGTTGAGAGGTGGAAGGGAAGGTATATCATCGTAGAGGTCTTCCTTTTTCTGACTGCTAAGACTTCCTTCCAGGAATGACTTTGCATCTGCAGGGCCTAATAAAAATCGTCCCCGAAACGTGAAGCTCCTGTTTCCTAAAGCTGCAACAACATATGACAGACGAAGAATACTCATCACCCCTGCTTTGAAGGGTGGCTAAAAAGCAAAACTGCCCAAAGCACCGTTGACTTCTGAAAATGTGCATTAAAGGCTTATCTTAGGATTGCACTCCATGTTTAAAGTTTCCCCTCCGGGTCTTCAGGCTAATCCTCTCCCAAACAGAACACGTTCAATATCACCAATGCACAACCAGCTCCCGGTTGCCTGGGGTACGGCTTATCCAGTTCACCAGTAAACCACACACCACGGGCCTGTGCTCAGCCCGGCCTGAGCTGGGCAAGGTCATCAGCTTCGCCCTGGCCCGGCTCTCTGCATTGGGACCCGGCTGCTCCCGAACTCACGAGCCCTCAGGGAAGCCAGGGCAAGCTGTGTGTCAAACCAGAGAGCCGGCTGGGGCGCACAGGCGGGCAATCCTCATCACCGTGCAGGTTTTACTCTCAGTGATGGAGACACAACCCTATTTGTCAGCATTTCTCAGGAGAACACGGCCGTTACGTGCAACTTGGCTGTCAAATATTCCCTTCAGGCACCATCTTGGTAGCTTCTATTGAAATGGGGTTTCTAGTGTCTCATCCTGTCCCTTCTCAAACAAATGTGCTCCTTAACCGCAATCTAGCGCTACTTGCAGAAGCTCTTGCTTGCTTTAATTGCAACCGCTTGTTTAAAATGCCCATTTGCCCTCTGTCTCCCCCCGACACACACATGGGTGGAAATTCTCTTGCTCAGAGGTTCACGGGACTTCATGAAACACAAAATTAGAATATGGCTTGTTTGAAACAACTACTAGTGCCTTTCTTCTGTGGCCCACAAAGCATTCTTGTAACCAAAGCCACAAAAAAGGAGGTATTTTTAAATGAGCCGTGCGGATTGATTCACTGATTACTGTCTCTTCCTCCCCATTATTGTTTCCCATCAGAGCCAGCAAATTACTCTCAGAGCACTTTCCAGACCCTCCTCTCCCTACTCTTACCTCGGCTATTTCCGCAGCCCAGCCGTCCCCATGGGTTATTTTCAACTAGGTAAATCATCTGTTAGTTTCTAACCACTCTAATATATGTGCTGCAAATTAAAAGTGGATAAAACTGTTCTAACTTTGTTGAACGAATGACCAGCACAGAGTCCAGCAACCATCTTCATTCAGTCTTGAAGAGAGGGAGGGAGGCCTGGAGGGGCTAAGCCAGTCCAAATCACCCAGCTTAGTGCTGGAGGCAACCATGGAGAGGTCAAGGAGACCTTGGCCATCAGTAGAAAGACAGAGGCTTCTCCAACACAGTTTGCATCTACTCTGGCTGGAATTTAAAAGGAGTTTTCCTTTTTAACTGAGGTGCGCACAGCAGGCACTGCACACTCCCCAACACTGCTCGAAGTTCAACGTGTTTCAAGGCACCGAGGCTCCCAAATCACTCAAACTGAGGAACGGAGGGTCAGTCCCCATGCACTGACCTTCCCCCAGAAATGACCTGAGAAGCCGCGCTGACTGCATTTCACACAAGTGCAATGTGTTCGGAGAAGAAAAGCTAAGTCAAGGGGGAGTCCCTTCCTCTGCTGCCTGGAGTTTCCAAGCTGTCTTTGGAAATGAATCAAATTCACGTCTTCCATGAAACAGTCCAAAAGTAGCAGCAGCAGCTTGGCCAAGGAGGCACTAATTTTGTTCCTCCTCCCGTTCTGCCAGCACAGCTTTTACTAGATGTATTCGCCATATGCACTTTCTTTCCAGAACAAGCCTAGGGGAAAATCAGGACATCGCTTTTTTCTGTCATCGTAACCATATATCCCAAGTATAGGAAACAGCGGAGTTTCCCTTTTGGGTTTTTTTTTTTTTTTCGCCTGCAGACATTTTCCTGGAGTGCATGGAAGGTATCTCAGCACATGTGTCACCAGCCCTTACCACGTTCCCTTTAGGTATTCCAATGCTTTAAATTTTTCCATATGCTATTCCTCCTCCGCTTGCCCTCCCCCGCCCCCCATCATTCTTGACATCACAGTCACATATCCCTACCATTTAATTTTTACCTGAGATTCCACGTTCAATCAACCTGTGGGATGAATTTTGTCTAGGGCAGTCACGACCAGAATTGCTCTGGACCTCTTCTGCTTCACTCCATCTTCTTCCGTATAGAAATGACGACATCTGCATTTTATGTAATCCACGCTGAAATACAGCAGCCGGTACCTGGGGAATCAGACCTTGATTTTTCCCTATTCCCATCAACTCCCAACCACCATCCTGTGCAGCACAGCACTTTCTGTGCAGGTGGGACTGAGGCGTTGAGAAGAAGCAAGAAGCCACCACAGCTTCTTGCTCTGGTTCAGAATCTCTCTGTCACAAAGGTATTTTAACAGCCCTCAGGTGAAGGGCAGAGACATTTAACGATACACAGCCAACACTGACGCAGTGCTCTTCACCGGGGGCTTCGCAGAGCTATACCAGGGAAACTCATAACACTTCTTCCCCATTTTATTGGGAAAATGAAGCAAACCTGAACTGAAGCAACTCGCCTAGTCACAGAGCAAGTTGTAGGAGATTTGGGAAGAGAATCCCAAATGCTTCTCAGTGCAGCATTTTATGGATTGGGCAAAGGCAGCTGACTCAATGTGCCTTCTTGATAAGCCAAACCCACAAGACTTTTGCATGAAAAAGGACTATTGAACTCCCTATAGCCTGTCTCACTGCATCGCAGGTGCTCTTATAAACCTTTCTACGCCATTTTGGAAATTTATGTGCGTATCAGTGATGTACAATCGTAAGGGAGAAAAGTCCAGCTAGAAAGATGTGAGGTCTCACGAGACAAAAGTTTCCTCCAGTGCAATCAACCTGATGTAAGGTGACCACCCCGGGAAAATGAAGGCCAACTCTAAACATGTGAGAAGCCCCACCTCAGTCCCTTGAAAAGAAAGTACGGTTAAGGAAGAGGAGTATTTAAGATCATTCCAGTGACAGCAAAGTCCAGAGTGCACCCGCAGTGAATTAGCACATTACTATAATACACCCTGGTGGCTTTTGTATTGTGACAAACCTTTTCCCATTCCTCCCCCAAACTTACTACCAATGGTTAACTTTAGAGCCATAGGCCTTCCCCAGCTGGGGAACACGAGAGGTATACTTGCACGGCCACCAAGATTTGCAGATGGTTTTCAGTATTCTCAAACAGAAGAGTCATTTTTTTTCTGGGGTAAATGGTAGCAGAGGCCAGTAAAAGCCCACCCAGTTCACTTGTGTGCAACGGGGCCACAATCCGCATCTTGCAAACGGGCCCAGGCTGCAAACTTGTGCAAAAATGAGGCTTTACTCAGAGGACACAAGCTGTTGCATGACATACCCTACCTTCCAGCAGAGGAATGGAGATCTTTATCAGCTCTGATAAGAACCTCACTGCAAACCAGACATTATCAAGTAAATAAGCTACCTAAGAACAGAAGAATCTCATTTCTAAAATCTGAGGGTTTGACCAAAGCTTGCATAGCACTCAGGCTGGGGTTTTTTGTTTTGGGTTGCCTTTTTTGCCTTTTCTTTTGAGACATCCAGGGATTACCTAAGTAGTTTTGCTGGGAAAGTTACATGCTGCAGACTTACTTGCAAAGACTTCCAAAATGCAATCCTTGGGAAAATATGCAGTGAGCATGCATAAACACAGGCATAATTCTGACATCTTCAACACATACTTTCTCTAAACACAGGGCAGAGTTTTCCCCTACTTCCAAGCTTTCAACGAAGTCCCACCTCGCCTCAAAAAGCGAGGAATAGAGAGAATCAAGCAAAACACTGTTTGCAATCAGTAACCTGCGCAGGATGCTGGTCCACCGATGAACACTGCCTTTTGGCATAGAAATAAGAGTTAAATATCCCCTTTCATTTTTTCAAATATCAGGTTCTACGCTGCCATAGATCAGCGTTACTTTTTCAAAACATCCAGTGCTGTACAGGAGCCAGACTGCCACTGCAGATGGCCACGTCCACAAAAGTCATGGCAGGCTTGGCAAACAACCACCGCCACCAAAACAGGACAGATGCACAGAGTTGTATTTGTTAATACAATCAATTAGATCAGCAGCCTTGTAACATGAGCTTTTTTCATTATAACACATTTACAGGAAATAAATTGTTTGCAAGCCACACGCTGACACTCCCTTATCCTGACTCAAGAGCTCTGGGATAAATAGCAGTTATTTAAAAAAAAAAATCACACAGAAAATAAAAAGGGAAAAGGAGGGAAAGAAGGGAAGAGATTCAAGAAATGGTAACAAAAATCCCATCCCCTGCATCTGGCAAATTTAATAAAAACTCACTTGCCTTCAGAGAAAGAAGGGAAGGAAGGAGAATCAGAACTCAGACTTTCAAAAAGTCCACTTGTAAATGCATCTGCCCAGATCTAAAGTCGTTCTTTGCTAATGCCTGTGTGAATAGATGACCAAGGAGCAAACAACTTAAAACCACTTTGCACTTCAAGTAGCTTGGATGTCTTGGTTCTGATCTCTCTGTTCATAGTTCAATGAATAATTAGGGGTACAAACCTGCACATTCATAATTGTCTCAACTAAAATGGAAACTAGGTGCAGGTCTGGTTGAAAAATCCCATTTTTTGAGACTGCTTGCAAATTAATTTTAATCAGTGTGTTCAGCTCACACAAGCAGAATTGAGTCTCCTCCAAGGTCTGAGCTATGCAGTAGTTCAATGGCAAAAAGGCACCTCCCGCTCGCACTTCATTAGATGCCTGCTCCTCATTACACTAGAAAGTACATGGAAATTACAGGAAGTCATCTTGCTACTCACAAGCCACTCAGTTTTGGTAAACTGCAGTTTGCATAATTCACTAGAGCAAAGCACACATCCAAACATGCATAAAGAAGAATTTGTTCCCTGGGTGAGGGAGGAATACTACTCCTGGGCAGCGGCTAAATGTAGCAATGAAAGAGTTAAACACGCAGGAGCTGGGGCACGTGGAAAACAAGAGCCACATTGAAAGCTCTGTGGAGAACAGAGTGTGAAAATAGCTGTTTCTGTCGCATGCTTTGTGTCTCCAGGGGTTTCTACAGAAACCCTGTACGGTGCAAGATCATCTTCCTCCTGCTGTCTAATATTTTCTAGAGACCATCATCATTTTGCAGTACAATCTTCTTGAGGACGTAGAAGGACTCTCATAATTTGCTGGTAAACCCCAAACTCCTCAGCAGGTTACAAACACAGCTAAGGGCACGCGGGTTTGCTCTCTAGTTCCCTCAGTTTATTGCACGGTGGGACAGGGCTACATGAATCAAATCAGAACTGCCATTTTCTACAACTCATGAGTGTTACATATAACATAGAACGAAATGACATATACAGTTGGGAACGGTGTATGGCACCATGGTTGCAGAACAATTTTTACATGTGATTTGGATAAAAATGGCTCTTGAGAGGTGCCAAGCTGCCAAAAGGATGATAAAGCAGCAGTGCATTTTTCATTTGGAAACTGCTGGTTTCCTCTGGGGGTAGGGGGGAGCCTCTTCTAAAACTTAAAAGAGATTTTCCTAGTTCCCAAGGGTTTATATTTTAAACGTCTTCTGTCGCATCAACGCTCCAGCACATACATTTAAGGCACTGCTACAGATAACAGGAGAATGGAGATAATTACACTACTAATTCAAGCCTCACACAGCAGGCTGCACTGAATTTAAAGTCTTTTCATAGAAAAATAGGAAAGGGACTGAACCACACATCGATAAAAATCAGAGCCATCTGACTTACACTGAAGTTGAACTGAAATACATTATGAGCAAGGTGCATTTGGCACATTCAAAGTTATCTACAAACCCATTAACTTTATTCTAGCGGAGGATATTATTAGTTAGTTGAATCCCTGGGTTATCCCTTAGGAAGCTTCCGCACATTCCCAGCAGTCTATAAACTAACAAGAGGTGGGAGGGGGAGGAGAGGGCAAAAAGAAAAGACCCAAAACCCCATTGGGCCTGACCATCTAACTTTGCCTTCATGATGAGAGTCCCACTGAACAAAATTCAGCCTTCAGCAACAACTAAAGTGGCCATGAGGTCTGGCTACTTAGGCTACTTTCAGGTTGGTAGGGGTTTTGTTGGTTTTTTTTTTTGTTTTGGGTTTTTTTTTTTTTTGATTGTTCGAATGCCAGAATTACCCTCTTAGCAGACGTAGTGTCAGACCAGAAAGTCAGTGTGTTATCTGTGGGAATTTAAATGGGGCTTTTTGCCCCCCTTACACTGTAAGTTTTATTTTTTTTCCTCCGCAGGAGTCATCATCTGCCACTTACCTCAGCTTCCTCTGACAAACTACTACTGAGAGCCTTGAGACTCGGCTGTCTGTAAACCAGCTAAGTTTTACAGCTAACTAAGCCCTAAACCACTGTGCTATGGAAAAAGAATGTATTTCAGAAGAATATAAAAATTTGGATTCACCACTTACCCTGTCGCAATGATGGGCCAGCAACAATAAGAGAGCAACATGCAGCATCCTCTTGTGGGACTACTATCAAGAGATGCTTGTGCTGCAGACTCTTGAATTCACCTGAAAGAACTTGGTGAAGTGAGGGGAAATCAAGAAGTCTGTGTGCAGGAGAAAAAAAGTACTCTAAATACCAAAATGAGTTCGTCTTGTGCTCTTACTGTACCTATAGGGATGCAAACAGTGAGTAGAAATCTTCCAGAGACTATTGTTTATTTCAAGAAATACACAAGCAGATCAGGTGTTAACATTTACTTTTATTTATAAAAAAATTGTAGAACGTATTAAATACAAACATTTGGAAAAAGCAATCAAGGCTTCGCTAAGATGCCCAGGAAGAGGAAGACAGAGAATCAAGAAGCTTACCAGGTTTACAGTTTTTAAACTAGCTGAAGTAATTACTATAATTTTTCACTGACTTCTTTATAGGCAGTGGCCATTATAGCAACCAATGTTATTACTGTCCTCTTTAAAAAACAGAGATATGATTTGCCATATCTTCCCACTCAACCACAAAATGTAAGGAAGCAACTCTTTCCAGGTTAAAAATCAAGGTAATAAATACTAATGCGTTTACCCATTATCTACATTGTATAACACTAAACATTTGTTTATAATCACACATGGATATCAAGTTTAGCCCCCCCAAAAAAATCAATTATACATTTCAAATCTGGATATCCAATAAGGTGTTATAAACTTTATACGTTTTCCAGTGAACATCAAAATGAGGACAATGTTTTGAAGCACAGAAACAAAATAACTGAATGCATCATCTACACTGTAAAGGCCGGCTACGAAGAGGTGGACTGGGGTCTAGTCATGTTCCAGCTACCTGGGAAGTCCTACAAACTGCCACTGAAAGGCTGGTTGGAAGACAAATCGTGTCACATCCTCAGTCTGTGTTAGCTCCTCTCACCTTCTAAAAGGCCAAAGATGAGGCCTGTAGCTACTCTCTTCCATGCCTTCTGAACTATCATTCTGCTCCCTACATGGACAAACGAGAACCACGTTTTCTTAAACTGCTGTTGCTCTTTTACCGCTCTTAAATGCGGTACATACAGACCACTGAACAAGATGTAGAAGGAAGAGACTACAGACAATACCTCTTCTGACTTCTTAAAAGAGAGAAGCGCTTCCACTTGCTGAGAATATGGCACTCTCTCCATCTTCCTGCTTTACCCTGTATCTGCTTTTGAGCTGCAGCATAATGCACACTGATGTGGCTATATGGCCCTAAAGACAAATTCAGTTCTAGAAAAAAAAAAAATATTAAAAAAAATGCTATTTGTGGGACTGACTCTTTAGGGATAACCAAACTATTAAAAAATACCCAGCACAGAATAATCTTGGACACACGATCATTAACAGATGTCTCCCATTCTGCCTTGTATTTGTCAGAACGGGGAAAGGAATAGTCAGCTTACCAGCGCTCATAAGGTTACTGCTACAAGGACGAGAGTGCCAAAAGTGTTATGGGATACATAAGTGCTGGCAGTCAGCTACAGGACAGACTGACTGGAGACCTGCAAGAGCACAGGCAGAGTGCTTCTGAAGTGCACTACATATCCTATTAGGAGTAGAGGGTTGAAGAAACGGGCCGGTATCCTGAACACGTGTCAGACCCTGTTACAGAGAAAAGTGTTTTCCAATTACCACATCTGCCCTCAGAGCACAGAGGGGACTGCCAATGCGGGCACTGCTCTGCTGGAATTCCTGAACAGACAATTATTTGCAGATCAACATCTTTGAGAAAAGCCAAATACTTCTGTTACCAGGCAAACACCGAGCACTTCCTGGATATCCCAAATAGGTAGTGGTTCATTTAGCTACAAGCTTGAAAACAAAGTCAATTCCAGCACCTCTCCCAAATCCCACAGCATCCCTTACTGCAACACAGACACGATTATCCTGCTCTCGCTGTGTTCAGTACACTTAAAGCCCTTAGTGCAATGAGAACCCTGATGAAGGCCTGGACTCAGATGAAACGGTCAAGCCGGTTCCACCCCATTCCCTTTTTTTCCTTTTTGGCAATTACTGATATGCAAGATCCATATTTCACAAGCCATAACATATATATTTTTTTTAAAGATACTTAACAACAGATATTAAACAGCCAGAGCTTACTTGACCCCAAAAGCCTTGCTCCCATCCAAAGAATTCACTGCCACCCAAAGCAAGCAGGAAATCACCTGAAGAAGAATTTTATGAAGGGATGGGAGGTCAGAGTACCAAAGAAATTGAAAGAGACAACAGCCTATTTAGTATGCTGACTGCTTCTCGCTCAGTGCTCAGCTTTTAGCATGATAGACACACCACATTTAAACAAGTGACGGGGGGGGGGGGGGGTTTGTTTCTCTTTTTTAAATATCCTGGCTGATTGGGAGGTATTTTTTATTTTCTGGAATCTTCAGGAAAAACAGGCCTTTCATCCTCTGAGTCAAAGATAAGAAACCCTGATCTTGGCATCAGTGCCACCCCCCCATTACACAATCAGAAATCAATACGCTGCCCAGCATCCCTGGTGACATATTTGAAGTTACACTCTTAGAATACACTTGAGTCACGCAATGGCTCCATTCCAGAAACACACAATGTTACCAAGAGCAGAATATGGCCCCTAGTTTTGACCTAGTTTAAAATATATTTTACAAAGACATTCCTACAAATCTGATCACCGCAAAATATATAGTGGTTTTAAAATGGCAGAAAGTTGAAGTCAAACAACTCAATTTTTAAACCAGTGAGAAATATGGGCAATTTTAAAAGAAAACAATAGAACTCTCAAATACAGACATTTGTGAAATATACATGCGCACACACACTCTCGCACACACACCCCCCCCCACTTACTTCACTCAGTGTCAGATTAAGATTACACAAGGCAATTTTCAAGGTTGCATTTACAACCACAATGACAAGAACAGCATTTTTGAGGTAGCTGAAGTCAAAGAGCAAACCACAGCACAAGCAAAGAAACAGGTGCTCGCACTCACACTGAGCCCACTCTTTGGAGACACGTTATCATGTGCGCAGGGGCGTGCGTTGAAGAGGCACGTGTTCCACGGGGAATGAAGTTCAGCGGCACTGGAGACCTGATAAACTATTCTCCAGAGAAGCTTATGTTGGGAGACCAGATGCACAATCAAGGGACCACGGCTTAAATCACTGCACATCAGCTGAGCTGTGGTAACAGTCTTGGTGCTCTTGGTCTGTGGCAGTTCTACCGACAGCTCTGTCTCACGTGCACTGAAGCAAGTACAACTGTGGCAGTTGAAGATGTTATTACTCAGAGCTGTCTGTCCCACTTCTCTCCTAGATGCTACTGTTGGTAGAAAGGTACGTGTACCCGTATCTCGCCTGCTCCAGTTTGCAGCCTAGCACTCAAGTACGAGCCCACCCCCACAGCATTACCTGCCAATGGACTGTGAACAGGAGCAGCAGAGACACACACTTGAGTTCCCTTCTTCAGATGCAAAAACATTTTTGCCACGTTAATAGTGCAGAGATGTCAAACTGCCACAGCTAGAATCACCAGACTTCATCTCTCAGAGCCCTTTGCTAGCCTACAATGAAAGGAGCTGAGCTAACCTCACAGCAAATGCCAGGCAATGCGGGCATAAGGGGATAATAGCTGTGGCCAGCTGACAAACTGGCTCAGCCACAGTAACTGGATCATGTCTCTGGACACACAGAGAGCTTGATCCTGCCCAAATTATAAAACTGTGTGAAACACACTCATACACACACACACGTAATGTAGTATTTTCATCAAGAAGCTTTCTACAAATCAACTGTTTGCACGATTACTGCTGAGTCTTGAAGATGGGATGGAAATTATGGCAAGATGTTTTTCAAAGGTAGAAAGAAGAAAACTCAACCTCCTACGATTAGGTCTCTGTTGTGTAGTTGCTGTATGAGAGAGACGGCACAGATGAGAAGTTGTTATTCCACTGTCTTCCTCCAGTATTCTGCTGCAACTCTGCCTGCTCTTTATATTTGCTCAGAAGATTTTTGGCTTCTTGCAGATCCTGAGAAGAGTTTTCCCCGTATTCTTCTTTCAGCCACTGCCTGAACTGCAGAAATTGAACACACATGTACAATATGATGAAACAATAACATGAGACTGATGCAGAAGTAATACTCCCTCTCATCCTACAAAATTTCAAGAGCCTTTAAGAACACAAGTAGTTCAAAGAAGAGTGCTCCAAATGTTACATGTCCTTCAATAGCAGCACATAATACATAAGCACTGGAACACACTTTTGAAATCACAGAGATCCCTTATAACCCCTAAAATGACACACTTGCATAACAGCTTGGCTGACTGGAGTAAAACGGAGTAAGAAACACCCACCAGGCAAGGATATCCTGGACTTAAAAGCACCCTCCTCCTGTTGCATATACAATGAGATGAATAAGCATGGGAGCTAATATTGATCAGCCAACTCGCCCAAGTCACAACAGGCAGCAAGAAGGTTGAAGATCAGAAAGTGAAGCACTCATATGGGTTTTTTCAACCTGAGCCCACGAACTACAAAGTAGTAAAAAAGTGTACTGTAGATAATCAGGAAAGGTATCTTTTAGGAAGAAAAAGACCAGGAGCTTTAAAAGCTATACAATAGGACCCTGTATGTTATTGATACAAATAACTGAATATGGTACATGGTAACAGATGTACCAGCCAGGTCCAGCTGAAGGTCAGTCCAGCTCTGTATCCTTGTATGAAAGTATCAGGCAATGGCAGGGCAATAATGCTGCGACCTCTTCCCTGCCCATTTCTTCAGCTTCCAGCAATTTTCAGCTCAGGCGCTTTTGGAGGCTGACGCAGTATCTTTGTGTTTGATAACAAATAATGAATTTTTCTGTCATGAGATCGCTTTCTGAATTACCAAATTTTTGCCACAAGATATCTGGATGCCAACAAGCTCTATAAGCATACATTGTATAAAACCCCCTCCTTTTCCTTGACTGGGACCTGTCAATTGATAGTTCTCTCACATAACAGGGAAGAGCAGAAGTCATGCCTGTTCACTTTCTCTATTCCACTCAACTTTATAGACCTTTATCGTGCCTTTCTCTGTCATTTCTTTGCCAGTTGAAGAATTTGAGTCCGCTTAGTCATTCCTGACAATCTTGTTGCTCTGCTCTGCACACAGAGCCCAACTGTTCTGTCCCAGTGGGGATAATATTCCTGTGGTCATTTTTCAAGTCTTAACTTTCATAGCTTTGTCCTGTTTGGGGCTCATAGACAGCTTTATCCATAAGACCATTTACTAGGACACTGGGAGACAAGACCTCACCACAGTTACTCCCTCCCATTCCCAAAAGATCATAAGGTTCCAAGTCAAATCTGAAGCGTCAGGCTACCACTTAGGAGTTTGGAATCGGTGCAAACCATGTTATGACCTTAGTGACCCCTTCCTGTAAGATCAAGATCTAAAAGACTCCATTCCAGAAACCCCACAGGATACCACCCTGCAGTGGCACAGCAAAACACCCATGCTGCTGAAATCAGAAAAAAGTTTACGCCCTTGGCAGATGGCATTATTCCACTGAAATCAGGTGTGTAAACAGACACCTGCTAAGGATGTGGTTGCTGTTAAGAGACAGTAGGAAACTACAGCACAGCCAGTGACTACAGGTGGATATTTCTTTTTTGCAACCTACTGCCTCCCCCTCAGTGAAAATAGGCAGAATGTGCCGTCCATGGTGGATGAAAAAAGAGAGACGTTACTGTCTTTATCAGGCTATTTGCATATAGCCTTAATTGTCACTGCTGTTAGCCCAGACCAATTAGAGTAGAAATGACTGTAAGGGAGGAAGGAGACAAGTCTGGAAAGTCCCCCTCTGACTTTTGTCTCTTAAAAAATCGGTTACCCTACCATTTACGCCAGTTCTAAACGATCCAGGAAACATTCAGTTAAATATTAAAAAAACACAAATATTTACAGTTGCAAACTGCATCATGCAAAACAAATGGTAATTTCTAAACTCTGAGCTTTCTGCAGCAGAATGACAGGAATGGAATAAAAAAAACCAAACACAAAAAAAACAAACCAACATCCTTTGCCTTATGTATTTTGCTTTCCGATTTTGGTTTGCCCCGTTGTTGTTGGTTTTTAATAAGCACAATAGGCACAAAAGCCCATAGAACAGCAACATGCTGAGCAATGGAAAACAGAGGGGACAGCCAGAGCAGGTTGTTATAAGTGGAAGTCACTGATCACCCACGGAGAGCAGGTCTTTTGCGTGGGACGGTTCTTTTTAGGGGTAAGAAACTAATTTTTCCTTTATGAAAGCCACCTTGCAGTCTTACTCTTCCCTCAATTCTCCTAGTCCTACAAAGCCTTCAAAGGCTGAAAAGAAAAAAAGGGTCAGATTTGAGACTGTTCTACACATCAGAAAATTTATTAAGTCTCAGCCACAGAAGGTGGGGGGGAACACAACACATAAGTCATAATGAGAACCTAGTTTAACTCCTGGATAGCAAAGATTTCTGATTATGATTTCTTTCCTGCTCACTATTCCAAATAAATGTGCTGGGGGGAAAACACACTATTTTTATGCAACTGGTACTTACAGGTTGGTCTTTCTGCTGCATTCTAAGGAACTCAGTCTTTAGTTTTTAACTAAAGGTGTCAGTTTTGTATTATGTCTTAGCATACATGAAGCAATCCCTGGATTGAGAGCATAGCTGGCCAGGAGGTGTGTTTAGATGTTGTGCTTTGTTTCTTCTCCCATACAGCATTCCCTGATACCTTCAGTTCTATTCGCACCTCCCATGTGGAGAGGGCTTGGCAAAGAAGCCACTCCCTCAAAGAAAAACAGGGAGTCCGATAAACCACCAAGGCCTCAAAATAATGAGAAGTAGCCCATGATCTGAAACTTAGGGTTGTGTTGTGTTCCACAGCTCATTTGCCTGTAGTGCATTTACCTGATCAACATCATGTTTTTCAAAGTCCTGTAGCTGCCTCTGGAAGCCCATGTTAGGATTGGCACAGGATCTTGCTGCGCGGACAACAGACAGTGCATCCTCCCAACCAAAGTCTGTGATGGTCATGATGTAGGCAACCACCAACGTTACACTCCTGGAGACACCTGCAAGGCTGCATGAAAAAGAAGGTGCAATAAATTGAAGTAGTGCTGTACTTCATCTATCACAGTTGAAAGCATCCCTTCCCAGCATCACAGCAGACTGCTGTGTTGCTTGCCACCAGGAAGAAATATTACACTATTTGAGTTAAAAGGTTGTGGTGCTGCTTTTTCAAATGCATCAGAACAAACCTATGACAACTTCGAGAAAGTGGGTTCTGAGTAGTAATTCATAAGAGGCTGGAAAGAAAGAAATAAGTATTAAGTCTGCACAAAACCAGGGGACAGTGTACACATTCTAAAGTTAGATTTGGTTTTTAATAAGCTGGAAATGTCACCCACTTTCTTCTGCCTGTGTAGATCAGAGCAGTGAAATAAGACCGTTCCCTCTCCACCATGAATAAAGGCTTCAATTTCATGGGGCCAAAATGAACTTCAACTGAACTGTTAAAGTACGTGCGTCTGGTTGCTTGAGCTCTTTTCCTCTTTCTGCTGTTGAGGCACTGTGCAACTTCAACTCTCAATACTCCAGTTTCCCCAGTGTGAAATACTGGGATAAAGTAAGACTCGTTCACTACTACTGGTTTGACAGCGCTGGACAAAAAAAACCCTCACAACCATTACTATTGTGAGTATAACGAACGTGTTTGAGTTACATTTGTGCCAGACTTTCACTTAGCATATCGAGAACATTTTGTGCTTTTGAAATGCTTCAGAAACTTAAATATGTGTTTTTTAAAATTCTATCAGAATTCAGACAAATTATCCCTGTTTTACATACATGGCGACTGACCAAATGACTTTTACACAGCCCTATCATGAGTCAGGAGCAAACTGAGGATTTATGCTCAGGGCCTGCGTACAAGTCCAGTGTTCAAATCACGAGATGACTCTGATTACAGATATAGACTCAGCTATGTCACTTGGACATACAGCACAAAGAGTACAACCGATAGCAGAGCAAGAAAAAACCCAGGGTGGGATTTCCTTTTCTATTCTCTACAGTCCCAGAAGCATCTCTCCAATCAGAGACTTGCTATTAACAAATGCAACGTTTGAATGCTTCAGCAGTCTAAAGAAAAAAAAGAAAAAAAATCAATTTCTGTTCAGAAGAAAATTCTTTTTTAGCAACTCTGAAGTCACCAAAAAAGCTGTTATAGAAACTAATGAAACTATTAGGATTATGGAAATCATCTTTCAAAATACAGTGATTAAAATAATGGGAAATATGTCTCCAGTCAATGCATCTCTAGTCAACTACACTAGTGACTCAAAAGGCCTGGAATGAAGCTTTAATAGCATTTGCAAATCTTCTGAGGCTCTTCAAATAAAGGGGCCATTTCAGTCCAAGAGGATTGTGCTGTAATATGGAGATGAACACTAACTTATCATTAAAATGATGAGCATCCAATCAAGGTAGAGAAACCTTTAAGAATTTTTTTTAGCAAGTGGTATACGTACCAATGAACTAGGCAGCCTTCACCTGTAAGTCGGCACTCATGGATAAATTTGATGCTCTCTCTGAAATGCCTTGCCCTGAAAACAGAAGCAGAAGGGGAATAAAGAAAGTGCTCTATTTAGTAAAATCGCTACTTAGAAAGAGAGAAACATATCCGAAAGCTCATTTAACACTGTTTCTAGACTTTAGAACTGAATACAGGTCATACAAGGTAAAAGTTAGCATCTGCCAATGAAACACAATACTCACTGGCATAGTTATACTCCACTCTACCCGAAGAGGAAACTGGTATCTTAGGTACTACAATGTGATAAACATTAACATTTTATTCTAATGACTGTCAAGTCTGTATTTCACTTTGTGTTTTATTCCTCTTTAAACTAGCAGCTTGGCCTCATATGTTCTTGCATATGCTCAGATGTCAAATAGAACTCAGCACAGCTACATGAACAGTTCTTAAGGTATATCGACTCTCACAAAGAGGCATCTCTACCCACTACTCAAGCTTAATGTTGACTTCAACTCCTCCTTCAAACCATGTACTAGGACACATCTAAACGTTACAACTTTCTTCCTTCAATATGAAGCCTTTCCCTTTTGTCCCTGCTATAAAAAAAAAAAAATCTCAGTTCAAGCCCTGGCTTCTTCAGCTCCTTCCACTGTCCTCCCCTCAGACTGCAGTACTTTTTCTAGCTGCCCTTATTCAGGGTCTTAGCCAACCCCTGCCTACAGCCGACCTTTTTTTATAGCAGCGTAGGAGAAAATGTGAAGATAAAGGCTCAGTTTACAAACTTTAAGGTTTGTACTCTCACTATCCTTTACACATGCCTCTTTGCTGTAAGTGGGGCAAGTCTGAAGGAAAATAGCTGGGCAGCTGTCATCATCTCAGCAAATCTGCAGCATCACCTCTTTACATCCCAGCCCCAAGTTGCTCAGTCTGCCTCTGCCTTTCAGACTGCAAAGCCTTTGGGGCTGCCTGCAACTTATCACAGGTGCAAGCAGCACCTCTTAGTTCAACACAGCTGGCACTCACTGTGGCCTTGGAGTGTTCTTGCAATTTAAGCTCCCAAGCAGCAGCAATGTGTGCAACACAGAGGAGAGAGCTTCTTAAGGGGCAGTCAGCACCAGGCTTATTGGCAAAGACGGACCTGAAAGCACACTGCGCTCAACACCCATGAAACACAACGTCCTGTATTCAAGATGTTTCCCCTCTCAGGGTGAATATTATACCACAAGAGTAAAAGAAAAAAACCTCAGCCCAGCACCAGCAGCCACACAAAAATCAGGAATACCCACATAAAAGGAAGCTTTCCTTCCTGCCCAACAGTGCAGCTGCTGATACTATAAACACTCAGACCCGGAGGAGGACAGCAGTGATGCAACAGAGCAGCAGTGCCTGTGGAACTTGCAAAGGCAATGATGTCTAAGCTGAAATATCCATAAAGAGGAATCCCAAAGCCCAGGAATCCCTCTCCAAGGCAGCTCTTGCATCACTGGATACAGCATGGAGAATACAACTGGAGAAGAGTTGAGTGATTATTTGGAAAATCTCAAGGCATGATGCAACCCCAAGCTTTAGGACAGCACATCAACTCAGGATTTTATGTTTCTCAAGAAACCGATCAAGTACATGGGACGAGTGAAGAAGCGGGAGGACACCTTACAAATGTGTTTCTACTCAGATTGCCACTCCAAAACATTTTCAGTGTCAGAGTTCTAACAAATCATGGTGCTCACACCTGCCTGGGGAACATAAGCAGCTCCACATAAGTGAGCTCAGAGGACAAATGAGACATTGGGCTGTGAGTGCAAGAAGCATTGCTATTGCACGATGAATCACGCAGAATCACAGAATGGTAGGGGTTGGAAGGGACCTCTGGAAATCATCTGGTCCAACCCCTCTGCCAGAGCAGGTTCACAGAAGTGATCCAGGAATCGCAGAAGTCATCAGAAACTGGCCCGAAGCAAAAGCTTTGGAATGCTACCTGCCCTGGTTCTGGCGGGGATAGGGTTAAATGAAGGAGCACTTATCCAAGATCGAATGGATTCAGTCAAATGAAGCTTGGTTAGGGCTGGATTGACAACATCCCAATCTTCTCATACACCCATTTTTTCTCTTTCTCTCTAGAAAGTCTGGCCAACAGCGCAGCTCCAAGCACCAGTGAATTCACTTCAGTGGTGTAGCACAAGTTTTGGTTAAACACTTCAGTGCTTTGGTTTGAAAAATATCTGTGAATGAGCATAACACCTTTACAAGGTACTAAATATAGCTAGCAGTGAACTCCATTCACTCAGTTTTATTCGCCCTTCCTTATTGCTGACACTTGGTCTGCTGAAACACTGTCAAGTGTAAGTGTTTACAGGCACTCATGAAAACGAGAAGAGAAATAGCCAAGTCTAGACTTCGTGCTGCTCTGTAGAACCGTAGTCCCTCCTCATCTTGAGTCAGAGAAAAGGAGAAATGTACTACTCCTCCACAACCCTATGGTATCAGAGTCTCTCATGAAAACTAAGATGGAGGACCAGTTAGCTGTGTGGCAAGGGCCAGACACAAAGAAGTATGGCAAGTCTTACGTTAACCACAAAACAGTTGATTACCATCTGTAACAGGAAAGCACTTGACAAATGTGTTGATTTGCAGCCTATTTGTTGGACTGAACAGTTACTTCAAGACAATTTACTACATGCTATCTGGCTTTTACACCTCCCAGCTTAAAGCTGGGTCCTGAACTGCATCATCCTCACAGTGGGAAAACACCACAGGAAGAAGAACCAGTACAGTGCCCGTACCAGCATGTTGTAAATGTTATCTAAACTTACGCATTAGCAAGCTGGATAATCCAAAACTAGGCTGAGGGCAGAATTATGATACCGGATCTATATATTCACTTGTTGCTAGTCAGGCTTCTACAAATATTATAAAGGTTAAAAAGAAAGCATCCAATCATATAGGAAGAAGCATCTTAATGTTTCTTTCCTTTGGCAATGTAAATGCAACAAAAATCCACCTAAGTTTCTTAATAGGTTATCTGGCTTCTGTATTATCACCACTAACAGACTGACCGTTGGAGGTTAGTTCCTTAGAAACACGTAGCCTAAGACAATTATCTGGAACAGGACAGGAAGGGAAGACTTGATTTTTATAGAATTACCTTTTTAGCAACAGGTTCTATATGAGATGACATTTCTGGAGAAGTCAATGGCCTAAGGTAAAATTCTCACAGTCCAGGGAAAACACTCATTTAACAGCTAGGAAGCACCTTGAGTCTCAAAAGCAACTGCTTGATTCCTATGCTTGGTAGGGGCAGAACAGGAGTAGAAGCAACATTTGAACCACTTTAGTGAACACCCACATGTTAACAGGGGAATCCCTGCTGTATTTCCCTGGCAATTCATAGCTCTGAGGGAGGGAGCTCCACTAAACAACCTTGCTAGGAGTAAATATGCATTACACACATAAGAGATCAGAAGTTTCCCCTCAGAAAAACTGAGCTGAAGTGAATTCAAAGCTCAGTGTCACAAAATTCAGTGGGTAAAGGCTTTCAGCTGGACCTTACCCATCTGCCAGCCGTTCCAAAGTAGCAGCAAAGCTTCTAACCACCTTGCTGTTGGGAGAGACAGACAAGACAGCAGTGTTTATCTGGTCAGTTGCGCCTGTCAACCATTGCAAAGAAAACACAAGGACCTGAAATATAGGATGCTGCTTGCCTTTTTTTTTTCCCTGACACCACCAGAATCCCTCTTTTGAAAGAAGAGGGTAGATATACAAAGATGTTGCAGAGTGACCAATTCTCTTTCCTGTTCCCCAGCTACCCCTTCCTCCGCAGCGGGCGCAGGCAGTATGGTTAACCGCTCCTAGATAGGATTCTGTCAAATCCTCAGACTGAACAAAGACAGCTTTCTCTTGCTTTCAGAAGATTGTATGTGCAAAGCAAGCAACATTGCTATTTGCAAGCATCATGATTTGATTTTACTTGAAGATCTGGACTGTGTAAAGCAAAAAAAGTCAGTTACTCATCAAGTTTTATTTTAAGTGATAAAATGTATCAGTATTAGAAGTAATGACGTTTGCTTGCAACCACCTGATACCAAAGCAAGTATTTTAGATGCCTGCAGCATAACAGAAACAATACTCATGCAAATATTGTATCTCCTTACTGAGGCTTTAAGAGCTTTGGTACTGTGCCAGACAGCTCAAACGGAGGGGTTTTTTCAATATAACTCCTTGATATTTAAAAGCAAGGGAGAGGCTGAATTGTACTTTGATTAACGTTCATCACAAATGCCATCCTTTCTATTTCCATTCCCAATTGATCCAGATCTCTATGAACAAAGGAAACAGATTTGCAAAACGTTTTCAGAAATGCTACAGATCTCAGAATACCATCAAACAATTAATATATGTCAATGTTTCCCTCTAATCTCATATTTATTTCCTTCCCAAAAGGATTTTTTTACATTTATTTATTTTTATTTATTTTCAGTATTAAGGCCACAAAAGTTGCCCATGACAAAGGCAATTAGTTGTCTGCTTTCTCATAACAGACCTGTCTTGAAATTTAGGGTTTGGGGGTGTTTTTTTATTGTGGGTTGGGGGTTGAGTGTGTGTGTGTGGTGGGTTTTTTCCCTTCCCCTTAAATCACGACAGAAATACAGAATGAAAAGGCAAATCACCACACATCAAATGCCACACTGGAATCTTTTTAGGGTATGAGAAACACATACTCTAAAAATATACCCCGAAAGCATGAGCCAGAATATTGCTGTGATGTGAGAGAAAAGCAGTGCTGCATTTCCTTCCGTACCTACCAGGCCTCTTTCAAATTCTTGTTTCTCTACAAAACTTGGTAGCAGGATGTGGCTGAAACCCCCCTCACCTCTCCCCAACATAAACAGTGAGCTCTAGAAGAAAGAGTTGGTCGCCATCCAAGTTCTCTTACAAAACCTGTTTTGATTTCTCTTTGGAATCAAGAGTTGCTATGCTGAATGGTTCAAAACATTAAACCAAGAGCAAGTCAATTCACATTTCACGAACATTAGCAGAGATGAGAAAGAGCGAGGCTGGGACACCGTAGTTTCAGCACATATATCCTCAAGGCAAGAGTCACCGCAGGGCAGAAACTCCCTGCCATGCCAGCCAACTACTAAGAGCAGCAGGGCCTTCTAAGGCAGGTTCAAGAAGTCCAGAGCACATAGTTGCAGTGGTAGTTTGCACACTGGGACTTTATCCTCACACTGTGAGGAATTTATTTCAACCCTTGAAGCACCAGGCTTCACACTTCTTTCAAATATTTTCTTTTTGTTAATGGTTGGAGATAGTGCTAACAAAAAAGAAGTGCCAAACAAAAAGATTACAAAAAACAATGGCTAGAATAAACAGGGCTAAATTAGGAGCAGAATCACTAAGGAATTCCTGAAGTTTAAGGCCGCAAATGAAGAGTGTTTACATACTGACTCTCCTACAAACCCTTACACACAAAAGCAGAGTTTGAACCAGAGTGGCTGGAATCAAGTGTTACTGTGTTTTCTTAATGGATTAAAACCCACATCTGTGTAATACTTGCGAGAGATCAGAATCAAATCTTTCAGCTCATTGTAAAACAGGCATCACAGTACTGAGGGATTTCTGGGGTTTTGTGATTTATTTCTAAAGAAAACTTACAAGTTCTGCGAGGGTGAGTCAGCAGCAGGAATGCACAGATACTTCACTCCCTGTGTAAAGAAGCAAAAATGAATGAGAAGAAAATATCCAACTTAAAGACTTTTATCTATCACCATGCACTACACTGCTCTAGACTGGTGCAGTTTTATTGACTTTGAGGAAGGCACATCATTATTCAGACAAGCAGAGATCATCTCTATGCAGCCAGATTTTAAAACATTGTTTTCACATCTGCTTTGTTGCTAAGACACCAGCACATAGCTTAGTCATGCTTATCCTAAGGCCCAATAGCAAGCTTTTTAAAATAGAAGCATCTTTACTAAAAATCTCATTCTTCCTACATTTCTAGTAAAACTAAGTTGCATCTTCTCCTGCCCTTCCCTTTCTCTCAACAGATGCTACAACCTAAAATTGTGATAAACAGTTTCTTTTGATGCCATGCAATCATTTTTCTTTACCTAGCTGATAAACCAAACAAAACGCATTTCAGAGAAGAAACATGTTTGTGGCATGGGTTTTGGGTTTTATTACTGGCAAACTTCAAGAAGGACAACTGTAAAGTGCACGCTTTTCTTCCACAAAGTTAGCCACGTTTTCTTAGTCAGCTATCATAAGAAGTTACAAGATCAATTAGGGAAGTTAGATAACCGTTTTGATGCATTAAAAATGTTACTGGGTATATTTAAAACAACACTATAATCATACGTTACTGCTTTGCATTGTCAACGCTCATTTTAACTGTCATTTTATTTTCAAAGCTTGTTTTGCTCCTATGACTGTTAAGAAAAAGAACACTTCTGAAAGCATATTTAGCTAACTTCTCAAATAGGACTTCCAAGAATATAGGTTGCAGTTCAGACACACAAAAACTAAATCATTCACTGGAAGTCTTTTGACTTATCTCAGATGCAGAGTTATGAATTTTTCAGATGTACTTGTAAAGATAAGGATTCACAGCAAAAGGTCCACCATAAAATGCACCTTAGTTTATCTTTCTGTAACAATGCAAATTCCTGTAATAATCCTGCATGTTCAACATCATACATGGGAATCCACACATTTGTCTCTAAGAGATCCTTTGCCAACAAGGTGGAACACAACACATATCTAACAGCATTTCATTTGCCGTCTGGGACGGGGAGGGGATTTTCATTGCTCAACTGTGATGGCCACCTGAGGCAGCATCTTCTCCAACACAACCGTTGCTTTGCTGACTCAGAAACCCCTCTATTTCCCCTACACACACTTTGTTACTTCACTTGCCATCTCACACCAACGAGCAATCCCTTTTATAAGGGGTCCTGACCCCTGGCACCATGATACACCATCACGCTAATCCTCTGCAAAAGGCATGAACTTCAACACTATGTCAGAAAGGACGTGGTGATACTTCACCCGCATCTCTTCACCATCACTTACACAAGGCACCAGCCCTTTTCTCAACTCAGCAGAACCCCTTCAGCCAGCGTCTTCTTTACAGCCACACAGATTCGAGAGCCTGCCCTGTCCCCACCATGTTTTACCAGACTTCCTCCCTTTGACAGGCCATCCCCAGCATGCCACAACCCGAGGAGAGTTGCTTCTGTCTATGGCCTTCTGGTTTGAGGAAGACAGAGTCAGAGCGGGGAAGGCTCTGCAGACAGTGCTAAGTGTGGAGATGGAGACATGGCAGTGCCTGATGAGGGAGAAGGGACCACCAGGACAACACCAAGCCCATGACAGCACGTGGCATTTTGCGTGAGAGCGGCACAGCAAAATGCAGCTGAGGGGAGAGAGAATAAGAATGAAGTCAGTTTGCAAACCAAAGCAGCTTGCTGCTGGAGGCAACGGCAACAACAAGTAACAGTCCCTCCTGCCTTGCATCAGGAGAAGGGATGCCTGCTGTGGGAAACTAGGATGGTTCCACAGCCATAAGCTGATCCACAACAGTTTGCACAGATAGGTTCATTTAGAAAGACAATGTAGCAGTAATACATATATTAATAGGTTGCTGAACCAAGGATGATAACTATTGTGACAGATTAATTACGATAATAAGCATCTTGTATGACGCATCTGAGAGGTTTATCTCGGATGCTAGTATTACTTGAAGTGAGTCACTCCAGTAGAACGAGGGCCTGTGACCTGAAAGTAAATTTACATGCTATTCTTTCCCCCACACCTCTAGACAACTCCATGCTACTACTCCGCACCACCAAGGGAAAAAACAGGAAGGAAAACTGAAGGTAGGGGATGGGTTAACTCTGGAGTGCACTGTATATGCCAGAAGGTTCGCTGCTCCACCATGCACTGATGCAAGTTGTTCCACAGATTTCAGAAGCTCTGGCACATGCTGAGTGCTTTTCACAGGCTGAGTGCAGAGGGGCTTTCAGATCATGTTCACTTGAAAAGCAGAAGTAGCACCAGCACAAGTTTAAGACCCACAATGTTCTTTTTTTGTCATGGCTGGCTAGTTCCCACTACCACAAGCAAGCATGAAACTAGCCTATGAGAGACCGCACATGGTACTGAATGGCTCATCCAGAGCCTGATCCTGGAGGCCTTCAGCAATTACAACTTCCAGTGAAGCCCACAGCACTCTTCACTACTGTGCTTGCAAATGCTCAGCATCAGCCTATTAACCTTATTAATATGGCTGCTTAGACAGGAGATGGCTAAAATTACTGGAATTTGGCATTTTGACCGATGCATGTCACTTGTATGGTGTTTTTGGAAGGCTGTGGTGATGGACTCCTCCCTGTGAGGAAATAATCACATACTCAACTCAGAAATAGTTACAGGTGGGATTTCAAAAGTACTGTGCAGTGACCTAACCTGAGTCCCACAAAAATCAACAGTGAAACTCTCAGTCACTTCGACCCAAACACAGTTTGGCCAGAGTTGGTAACTCCTGAGGATCCCACCCTACCATCAAGTTTTGCTTCTCTTGGTTGAAATAACAACAGGATCAAATATCATTCATCATAACTGGATACCTGAAATACAACAACACAAGAATGTATGGGGCAGGTATTATAAATGAAACTCAGGGGATTTTCTGTGTAGATATTCATTTATTGATTGCTGTAATTAGCTTTTCCTCACATATGCGGGACAGACTTTTTTTTTTTTAAACATATTGGCAACAGGAATTGTCATATAGGCAATATTTAATTACTGAACCCTGCTGTCTGTGACTGTTTTTTTTTTAAAAAAAAAACTATCCAGGATGATAATATTATTTGTATATTTGTGCCCCAAGACACTGCTGTCCTTCCTGTGCATATACCCTGCAGATAATATCTAAGAACTGTCCCAAAGGGACCTTTCAAAGCAGAACAGTTTATGCCAACCGAACAACTAAATACCTACAACATTTTAGATACAGTACTAGCATGCAAGAAAGATAGAGACATTACTATTTTATTACCTAGCAGTTTGTTTGCCATTCTGAAACTGCAAAGCATAGGATGTAAGAAGGTAACAATCACTGAAACAGTGACCAAAACGGAGTAAGGTAAATCAAAAGATTGTTGAAGAATCAAGCAGACCATCTCGCCCTACTGAAAATTTCAACAAGCTCCGCACCAGTATCTAGTCTGCAGTTTCATTAAATAAACTTGATTCTGATTGCAAATGCAATATACAAAGTTGAACCACAATTGCACGTTAATAAAGATGGGAAGACAAAATACAAATTTGATGTCAGCCATATAGATGTCTATTTTATTTATTAATTTACTTTTAAATTAACTCTGTTTTGTTCCCTAGGAATGACAGTTCTCTAAAACTTATTCAGTGGAGGAAGGACAGAAAAACTCAAAACAGGTATTGTGCCATTTCACCAACACACACTAAACCGGGTGCCACAGAATAGCTAACTCATCCAAAACATGGTATTTGTTCAAAGCAAAGAGAAAAGCTTGCAATTATAAAAACCAATGAAGAGAGAAAGATTATTTTAAATGCTACATGAAGTATTAAATCCACTTTATTTATTGAATACTGCTGTTAATATATTGTTATTCAAACATTTCTTCAGCTGACAGCTGTCAGTCATGTCCTATCTTTCCAAACAAGCTTTTTCCCAGATTACCCATGAAAAAAAAAAAATCAATCCAACCTTTTTAATTAAACAGAAGTTAGGTACATTCTCAGGTAACAAAACATGTCATACACATAGAACATGTTCAAAACCAAGCTCCTAGGTCAATGAGATGCTGAACACAGCTTTCTTCTGCTCATCTCAATTCCCTGCTACTTTCCACTTGTTACTTTTAAATCATTGCTCACTTTCCTTTCCTCCATCAATCACCTTTACCACCAAAGGCCCTCTACCCTCAAACACACAATTTCTTTAAACTTTTTTCCTTATTATTCACATGATCCTAGCTGATGCCCTCCTCATCAAATAAAGCAGCACTCCCATTTCTTTTGGTGTATCTAACCTGTTAAGATTACCTCAAAAAATCAGTAAAATAAAATATAATTTACTTTCTGTTTTCTGTTTCAGCAGACAAAGTAACCACCAAAACTAGATTTCTATCTCTCTTAGGCCCTGAAACTAAATGCTACAGTTAAACCGATACAGTGAGAGCTAGCAAAACTAGAGTAAGTATTCCGATTTCAAGATTGTCAAAGTGAAACAAGCGAGAGTTAAGTAAATTTCTAAAATTCACTGTTATTTGAGAAACAATGACAACACTTGCACAACTTCATCTCAGATTCTACAACTAAGTCAGTTCTGCTTCAGTGAATATCGAGATATTAAAACCAAAAAGGTTTAGGTGCACACATACATATCCAAAAGTTTTACACTACAGTTAATAAGGTGTTCGTGGAATTGCAGTCATTTTCAAAATTGGAGGTCAATCTACTAAGATTAGAAACTGAACAGTTATTTCACATTTGGAAAAGTCAGTAAGACTATAGAACACCTCCTTTCTAATATCATTAGCTTTTAAAAAAGAGAATTAAGTCTTTGTTATTAAATCCAGTATTTAATAAAGCGCTCAGGAAACATAACAGTCCAGTTGAAGGAACACTCTTTTTCTATTCGACTTACCTATAATCCATTTTAAAAAACACCAGTTTCATTTTAACTAAACCTGTAAAAACTGGCATTTGGGTTTTTCTAGCAGAACATGTAGAATTTTGCAGTAGCAAAATTACACATCTACAAGTGCTACATGTCAGATAATGTGTCAGTGACTGAGAATAGGATCCCTAAAGCGCACACACAAATTTAATTGCACAATACCAAGAATAATTTCGACTCTGAACAGGATAAGGTACAAAAAGTACTGAGAAACAAATGCAACACCTATATGGATATTGGTTCCTATGTAATGATCAAAGATGTTCTGAAGTCATTAAGAATGATGTTCAGTTTGATTACACCCTAAATCATACTAAGATACAGTTTATCTGTGAAAGAAAACTGTCCGGCGATTTTTATATAAAACTGAGTACTCTAGCACAACAGTATGCATGAGAGTAAGAGGAAGGACTAAAAAATGCTACTCATTGTTTCATGTTTAGTGGGTTTTCCAAGTAATCTTTTTTACAGATGTTCTTCAGAACATGGTCCCTGCCACTGCTGTACATACAACATTGCTAAGGTTCTAGTTAGCACTGGAAATACGAATCTAGAGCTTCAGATGTCAGAAGGTGAGGAGAGGAGGAAAGAACCCCAAATTACAAAATTTCTGTTCTTCAAGGTCAGGGGGTGCAGGAAAGGGGTTGTTAAAAAAAAAAAAGTTAAAAAGAGCTGGATTGTGGTTTTGGTATTAAACCTCTCTATTTAAATTTATGTAAAGATGCCATCAACGACTTCCAAGAAATTTTTTTTAAACCTAAACCCCTAAACTTAAATTTGTGAACCCAGATGCAAATAGAAAACCTCCAACACCTGGCAAGTTCTTTCAGGTTAGTCAAAAACCATGTGTTAATTTGAGTCGTCACATCAACAGATGAGGGCAGGACAACTTATTTTTGTTTAGGGGCATTTTAGCAAAAAAGCTAAAGTGGGAAACAGCCAGCACAAAGCTTCCTCAAGCCAAACCAACAGGAGTTTATCAAGGGTTTTGTCCAGTAATGCACTAAACTGAACCTGCTAAACTGAAAACCGTTTCAACCGTTTGTTTGTCCTTTCAGTTACTTTCTGTAGCAATCACCATTAGTGCTGATTTTATTAATTGACTCATAGAAAATACATTTGTGTTTCAGCAAAAAACAACCACTAATTGACTTTAGTGAACACACTCAGTTTGGTTTTGAAAAGTATTATAAATGAAATTGAAATCACATGAAGATTATGAACAACAGAAAGCGGGATGCTCCTGCAATAGAATTTATACATTTGGTTTGTGTGATCTTTGAATAATACAACAGTTTTTACAAGTCAGGGGGTTTTTGCAATGTTTGTTCATGGTTTTCTCAGGAAATAGTCTCAGTGACACTTTTTAGAAGTCAATATCATTAAGGCTGGAATGTGCCAAACACAAATATAAAGTGTCCTGTTAAAGCCCCTCCTTCCCACCTCTTCTATCACCCTTTCTAAATTGTAAGGGGAGGAATGTTGAAGAGTTCAGGATTTTTACTTTACTTGCACAAAGAGCTGCATGTATTATTTCTAATTCTAACCCTGAATTCCAATTCTACCCTGGCTCATCTGAAGGAATGCAGGGTAGGAGGAAAACACTAATGAGTTTATACTAAATTGTGGTTATGTCCTTTAGGAGTGGAGTTGATGGTTGGACTCGATGATCCCAAGGGTCTCTTCAAACCTAAGTGATTCTATGATTCTATGACACAAGAAGACTGCTACTTCAGCTGGAGGAAAGACCCTGTTAGTCTGCCTTTACTAGATGATGTATTTAAGCCCCCAGATACATCAGGGCATATCTAACATCTGAGCACTACCTATTACACTTTGTACCTGACCCTCAGGGGATCTCCGAGTACTACAACAAAACAATATATCCCACCTGCCTTTTTCTAACATGAAATGCTGGGAAATGATTGCTACACCTCCAGAATATGCTGACATTACAAGCATGATTAACACACTCTCCACATCATCTCCTCTGCACAGAGTGGGTCAGAGTGTGTGATCTGTTCTGGTCAACACTGTACCCAAGCAATGAGAAACACCAGGCATTTACTGGTCTAAACATCTCTCATGCAAACAGTTTGGCCACTGAAAGCTTCAGACAGTCTTCATCTGTCCTCCCTGCCATCTGCCACTACAGGAACGTGCTTCCCCTGACACAGCTAGTGCGTGCTGAGCAATTCAAACAGTGAACTAATTTAGTGCATCACCACAGCAGCCTCTGCCAAGGTACCTTGTGATGAAGGCCCGGCCTGACACACTTTAAAAGCTGCTTTGTGGAAGTCTCTTGGAGGTTTCTAGTGGGTTACCCAATGTCATTTTTGAAATGTTGGTCAGAGCTCCCAACTTCAAAGCAGAGCCAATGTCAGACAGGGCATTACTTCAAACCAGAGAGAATCTTCTGGTGCCACTACACCTGAAAGAAAAATGGTAGCTATTTTGCTCAGCATGGTCTTCTGAAACATCTCATGAGGGGAAACCCTTACCATGAAGAGGCAGTGAACATCATAGAAGAAAGTTAAGTTTTTTATTAGAAGAAGCACTCGTACACTTCCTCTTGATGGCAGCATAAAGGCTGAAAATTGGCAGCTTCCAGCACTAGTGGATAGAAAAGCTTATTTAGAAGGAAATGCAACAGTCTGACTTGACGAATTATTAATTTGCAGAGCTGATCTTTATACAAAACCAATGATCGATCCTGTGATATGATATTACCAGCCCTGATTTTGAAGGCGTTCTTTGCCATCTCCCCTCTTTAATAGCTCCCATAAGTCTTTGGGGTGAACACTAAAGACAGCAGAGTCTGTGCGGAGAATATGTTGCCCAGCCATACCCAGCGGGACCTCTCTCATCATGTCATCACGATGCAATTTTCATATATGAATGGCCTGCTACAGCTTAAGTCTTCTGTATGCTATCCAACATCACAACATGGTTTAATAGACTGGTGGTTCTCACTTGCTGAGCAGCGTCGTTCCGCAATTAATATATACTTTTTTTTTAAACAAACAAAAAAAAAAAAACGAAAAAAAAAACCCCAAACAAATTGGGGCTGATTGGTTTCCCAATATTCCCCTATTAGTTATTTTGTGCTGAGCAGTGATATGCCTTTCGAGTGCAGGCAAATGCTTTCAGGACTGGTGGTCTGTTTAAGGATATTCCTTCAGAATGCAGAACCCAAGAAGAAAGCACTAAGGCAGCTTTCAGCACTTCCAGTTATCAGCTAGGGGCATGACACAGGAATTTTTTCTTTTGCCTTAGCACAAGGTAATCCTATTATACACACACAAAACAAATGAAGTCAATCCAGAATGTGCAACCATGAGAGAAAGAAAGAAGTTTTCCACAAACCGCTGATGGAAAGAAAGAATTAGAAAACTAAAAGGAGATGAGGCTATTCCCTTTCAAAGCTTCAGTAAAAGCTCCCCCATAGTAAACCTCATCACATTAAGTGCTAACAGCAGATATGATAGGTTTCTATAGCAAAACACCAAATAGCTACAAAAATACTATCCACAAACTATGCTAAGCACTGTGCTCGAGCTGGCAGTTCAGTTCGTCTATAGCTTAGTTGTTTGCTTTCCTTTCTAAAAAAAACTGCACATGTATAGTCTAAAGATCATCTGTAAACATGCAAGACTATCATGCCCAGCTAAAACAGCATTAAGATTTACAGCATCCAGCCAGCCTTAAAAAATATGAAACAAGATTCTAGATCTTAATACAAGCTGATATGAATGCATGATCTATACTTCAGGCTATGACCATTTGATCTTAGAAACATTTCTTAATTTTGATACATGTTCAGTCATTTAGCTCTTCGCTTTTCTCCAAAGGTCCAGATTTACCAGGCAGTCATACACTTTTTTTTTTTCAATTCATAAACTTGATCCAGCACTTCCTCTTGTGATTCCCCAGCTGCAACTTTCTCATCCTTAACACCGTATAAAACAGGTATATCCAGCATTCAGCAGAGATAAAACTGATGCAGAGAAGTTATACAGCTTCTCCACAGCTTGCTTGTTTTCCTGCAACTTCTATTCCTCGCACTTACTGGTTCTGTTCCAATTACAGAATCTTTTATTGCCTGTATTCTATTAATGCATTTGGACTGTTTACTCAGGGAGTATGAAAGATTGTTTATAAGACATCAGCACAGGTTTTTTTAACTCTTCCCTTTCAGTTCAGCTTCTTAGATATTGCGCATTTGAAACCCTATTTCTACTTTGAGTAAGGTTTTAAAATTTGCAAGGACAAAAAATTTTAAAATTCTTTATAATATGACCTGGCCTTGTGAAGTTTTTATTTTCAAAATACAGTTGATTTAAGTTGTTGCTAGCTGCACAAGCTCACAGACTGGACAGAGAAAGATGCTTAGTTCAGGTCAGCAATTAGCCTCTTCTCTACCTCCACCCACCCCTCCCCCCACCTAACCATAGCAACACTTATTTAGGTAGTCATCAATTCAGGAAAAAGGGAGGAAAACCACTGCTCTGGAGATAAGCATGTACCCGATTAGATGATATTGTTTAATGGCATCAGAATACAAAGATAAAAAAGAAATAATGACTGTCCTCTGTGGGTGCTCCTGGTTAACTATGCAGAAGGAGGATGAAAACCCATAACCTATAAAGCTAATATTTGAAGAAGTGAAGAAAAAAAAGAGGAAATGTTTCAACAGGCATCACAGAGTATTTCTCAGCACCCAGAAGACATTATTGCAACATTCAAAAAACTCCATACAGTGCTTTAAGATCACTCTTTTGTTTGGAGAAGAAAGTCCCACAAATATAAGACTTGAAACAGAACCATCTGGTACATGAGTACCATAGGAAACACAGATCAGCTGTTCACATGAAATGGAGATGCCTAAAACTTATGACGGCTTTGATACTGAGCAGAGAGAGATAATACCCCCCAACCCAAGAATTGTCCATGTTTGTTGGGATTTCATTTACTTATGCTTCATCCAATGACTTTAATTGAAACGATCACATATACTGATATACTCGTTCCTCATCTGAAAAATCAACGCCTAAATAATAAAACAAAACAAATACTCCTGTAGCACCAGAAACAAAGAAAGCAAGCTGACATGCATATAGAAGCAGCACATTCAAAGCCTACTCTTAATGCAATTTGTCATAAACAGAGTGAACAACGGAAAGCTTTTGTGCAGAGGACAGTACAGGAATGCCCAGGTAAACTATTGTTGATTTAAGATCTACATTAGTGTGATCGTTACGATGTCTCCAAGATGAGTACAGCATACAGAACTTCCTGCGATGCAGCACTGGTCCAGTCTGACAAGCTAATGCTATAAATAAATTAATGCAAGGATTCCCAACCACAGGCGACTGTTAACAGGATTCATACACTTACTAGATCAAACCTCTAGTGCAGGTCAAGAGCAACAGCAAAATTACTAGTAACTGACAAATGTGTTGTGGACCCTGTGAGAGAAGCTGGTAGTTTCAGTCTGTTTCCTGATTGATGGACAGGTGTCTACAATGCACACAACAGTCACCCACAACTGGCACCTCAGACAAACAAGAATTGTGAAATGCTCTGGATATAAAATGCAAAGCTCGAAGACCTCTGTAACCCAGCCTTACCTGGATCAACTTCTACACGAAAAAGGAGCATATGAGAAAATCCACCGTTGCCTCTGGCAATGTATTTCCACAATTGCTTACTCTCAAAGTTTAAGTGTTGCTTACTTCCAGTCTGAATCTGTGCGACGTCATTTGCCACCCACACATATCACACTGTTCTCTGAGGTAGGCTCTCCACACGGGGACCCACAGAATGTCTATCCATCCCTGCTTCTCTTTGTGGATAATACCTGTCTGGGACAGGGCCTGAGCGACTGTGACTGGAAGAACTTCTAGCATCCCTTCCCCAGGACTCATGCTGTACTCCTTCCTGAATTACACACAGCAATCACTGCCCAATGCAGCAGAGGAAGCATTCTTGCTTTTGCCAGTATTTAAGTGTGTGTGGTTGGGGGGACAGTGGGAGGAATGATAAGAGAGGATTAAGAATGCTGCAAGTCCAGCTGTTCGGACACAACTGTCCACCACAGCACACGCTTCCCAGAATGGGATGCAGCTGTTTTCAAGTAGCTGCACCATCCATATCAACATCCTGTTTGGTTTGGGCCTACATTCACCTCCATGTAACATCCCCCAGAACAGGGTCAAACACCCGGAAAAACCGCAGAGAAACACTCTTAGCTAAAATGGACCTGCAACCAGATTCTTCTGTCAAGATTAACTAGATCTGCCTTTACTTACTTTACTTAGATCAACTGGCACAAAATCTGTTAGACTCCAGATCTAATATAGTAGAGTAACACGTAGCTGGCATCCTTTGAGGCAACAGGGGAAAGACCTGCTCAGGATTCGTTAAGAGTGCTTCCACATTCTCTGGGGGTTCTGACTGACCCCACCAGCGTGCTTAGGATATCCATATATCACAACAGTCAGACCTTTGGCCTTTTGGTCTCCAACCCCAACAGCTATTTGTCCTAGCTTTAAAAAGAAACATAGAATAGTTTGGCTTGGAAGGGACCTTTAAAGGTCATCTAGTCCAATCTTCCCTACAATGGGCTGGACTCTGAGCAACCTGACCTGGACTGTTTCCAGGGATGAAGCATCTACCACCTCTCTGGGCAACTGTTCCAGTGTTTCACCACCCTCATTGTAAAAAAATATCTTCCTTATAGCTAGACTAAATCCACCCTCTTTTAATGTAAAGCCATTACTGCTTGTCCTGTCACAACAGGCCCTGCTAAAAAGTCTGTCCCCATCATTATTATAAGGCCCATTTAAATACTGAAAGGCTGCAACAAGGTCTCCCTTGGAGCTTTCTCTTCTCCAGGCTGAACAACCCCAACTCTCTCAGCCTGTCATCACGGGAGAGGTGCTCCAGCCCTCTGATCCTTTTTGCAGCCCTCCTCTGGACCCACTTCATCAGATCCACATCTTTCCTGTACTGAGGACTCCAGAGCTGGACACAGTACTCCAGGTGGGGTCTCACCAGAGCAGAGTAGGGGGGCAGAATCACCTCCTTCAACCTGCTGGCCACACTGTTTTTAATACAGCCCAGGATACAGATGGCATTCTGGCCTGTGAGCACACACTGGCACAGTCCTTTTTGTTTCAAGACAAACGTTGCTTTACAGT
Organism: Alca torda; assembly: GCA_008658365.1. NCBI lineage: Eukaryota > Metazoa > Chordata > Aves > Charadriiformes > Alcidae > Alca > Alca torda. The sequence goes on along the minus strand of CM018077.1, from coordinate 73,845,185 downwards.
TGGACTCAATGATCTTAAAGGTATTTTCCAACCTAAGCAATTCTATGATTGCTGGCTCATGTCCAGCTTTCATCCACCAATACTCCCAAGTCCTTCTCAGCAGAGCTGCTCTCAATCCCTTCCATCCCCAGCCTGTATTGGTACTGTGGGTCACCCCAACCAAGGTGCAGAACCTTGCAACTGCCTTTGTTGAACCTCATGAGGATCACATGGGCCCACATCTTGAGCCTGTCCAGGTCCCTCTGGACAGCGTCCCATCCCTCAGGCATGTAAACCTCACCACTCAGCTTGGTGTCATCTGTAAACTTGCTGTGGATGCACTTGATCCCACTATGTCATTGATGAAGATATTAAACAGCACTGGTCCCAGTATGGACCCCGAGGATACCTCTCATCACTGATCTCCATCTGGATATTGAGCCACTGACCACTACCCACTGGATATGACCATCCAACCAACTCCTCTTCCACCAAACAGTCCATCATCAAATCCATATCTCTCCAATTTAGAGAGAAGGATGTTGTGGGGGACCATGTCAAAGGTTTTACAGAAATACAGATAGATGGCAATCTGTTGGAGAGATCCAACAGGTCACTGCCAGATACACTATTATTTAAAGCACACTCTGAGATATGTTTCCCCATCCACCTTTCAGTGTCTCTTACATTCTGAACAGAGATTTTAAAACCTGAACTAGCTGAGAAATAGATTAGAAAGCAGGTGGCAAGAAACCTAATTATTCCCCTCTGTAGATAGCTTTTGTGTGGATTTATAAAACATCTGTGAGTGTTCCATGGGCAGCCATCCAAAGTGCTGTGGAGAAGCGAACTTGATTCATCAAGGCTATGGCCTCCGTGGGAAGACAAATGATACTGTTGGACATTGCTTTTATTCAGGGGGTGACTTCTGTGCACTTGAAATAACAAACCTTCTTCCATACAGCATGCAGTCCTTTCGCTTGGACACGTCACCAATTACCTATAGGTTTCTGTGATGGGAGTTATAAACCTGCATCTTTAAACTACAAAATGCTTACCTAAGTGATTAAGATTCTGTATAACAATGGTGTACTTTATTGGAACAATAGCCTTAGGATGCTCTCTAAATATAAATTAATTTCAGGATTGGCTTGATTAGAGGACAAATTTCCTTAAAACAGTTTATACAAAAAGAACTAGGGGGCAATATTGCAAGGTAGTTTCAGGCCAGATTTTGGCAAGTTCCTTCCAGTCTAAATCACTCGCCTTACAAAACGATTCTGCATCTTGTACTTAATGCAGCTTGCCAATGTCTAAAGATATAAAAAGTCTTAGAATCCAATTGATTTTTAAACCTACTTTTTCCTGTTATTCCAGCTTGAAAGCATGCAATAATTTCCTAAGGCCAAACCTTGATTATGAGCCACCCATAAATGAGACATCCATGAGGGTTTGTAAATGATCATTGAGATAATGTCTAAAACAATATTTCATTAAAAAACAGTCTTGTTTCTTAAGTTATTTCTCAATAGGCACACACTACTTAACCTAAGCCAATATAATAGTCTTGTGAAACTCTCCAATCATTTTCTAATAGATTACCGATTTATGAGGAACCAAAGCAACAGATATGCAAATACTACAGTATATAAAGTCCAGAGGAAAGCACACTTTTTAAAAGGTACTGTGAGTGTTTTAAAAAATCAAGTAAAAGCAGTCTGTAACATCACAGAGAGGGGAAATGTCGTAAGTGAAATCTGTGGGGAAGGAGAAGAGGGGGACACATAGGGAAAGCGTTCACATGAGAATGTGTTGGGTTGGAAGGGACATTTAAAGGTCATCTAGTCCAACCCCCCTGTTGATCAGGTTGCTCAGAGCCTCATCAAGCCTGGCCTTGAATGTCTCCAGGGATGGGGCCTCCACCACCTCTCTGGGCAACCTGTTCCAGTGCCTCACCACCCTCATTGTAAAGAACTTCATCCTAATGTCTAATCTAAACCTACCCTGCTCTAGTTTAAAACCATTGCCCCTCGTCCTATGGCTACATTGCCCTTGCAAACAGCCCCTCACCAGCTTTCTTGTAGGCCCCCTTCAGGTACTGGAAGGCCGCTATAAGGTCTCCTTGGAGCCTCCTCTTCTCCAGGCTGAACAATCCCAACTCTCTCAGCCTGTCCTCACAAGAGAGGTGCTCCAACCCTCTGATCATCATCATGGCCCTCCTCTGGACCCACTCCAACAGGTCTGTGTCCTTCCTGTGCTGAGGGCTCCAAAGCTGGACACAATACTCCAGGTGGGGTCTCACAAGAGCAGAGTAGAGGGAGAATAACCTCCCTCAATCTGCTGGCCACAGTTCTTTTGATGCAGGCCAGGATGCAATTGGCCTTCTAGGCTGCAAGTGCACATTTTTGGCTCATATCCAGCTTTTTATCCACCATTGACTTCAGTGGACTTGAGAACAAGCCCCGAGCACAATGTGTATACACAAGTTGTAGACAAACCTACCTAGAACCTGGCAAAGATGTGAATAGCAAAGGACATAACACAATGTAACAGATGTTTTCTAGGCCCTTGTTCCTGAACAGAAGCATTTAGTTACAAACAAGCACCACAGTAAGACCATGAATGATAAAGGAATTAATAATCAGCTCAGCTCCAAACAAACGGAACTTGCAATCCTTCCACTACTTTAGAGAAGTGGGGAGAAGTTTTCACAGTTGTTTTCCAGGCCACCAGCACATAAAGAAGTACATTACACAGTTATAGAATAGTATAGAAGGCACAGTTGGAGAAACAGTTCTTTTAGAAGCAGGGGGTGAACAAGCAAGTCCATCCTCAACTAGCCACTACTTGTTCCCATGCCACTAACTTTTGAGACACTGTTGTGAACCAGACTGGGAACAGATCTGGGTAAATATAATACTTCATGTCTTTTGTGGGGGTAGCTAGAGAAATAAATGGCGAGTTGGTTATATTTAACCACAAAAGTTCCCATATCTATTTACCATGCAGCCTTCAAAACAGATGCATCACCACAAGCGAGGTGGTGGCATGTGGGCTGCCAAACTACCACCAAAAGAAACAGTAGCCTGAGGCCGCAGCTGATCTGTGCCATAATTAGTCTTCCTACTTTTTTGATCATGCTAATAAAACAAAGCAAGCTTCTATTCATTTAGAGAACAGCACCCTAGAGGAAACATTACCTCTCCCTTACTCAGTACAACTATTTATCTCTTCAACTAAGAGCACTCTTGAAATTCAGTATGTTTCAGACTTAAAAAGCGTCAGGAACAACAGAAGTCAAATGGACAGTATAATAAAGTCAACAGCTAAAGCTCTGCTTCAGCACACTTCTAAGATCAAGGCAAACCCTGAATCAACATTAACTTGATTTTGGTTTTAATCATGATATACTAGGGACACTTTTTGTTCAGCTTACCTATTGACTTGCCTGGGAGAGGTGGAAATTCTGTAGTTTAAGGACTAAATTCACTAGATCCTTTTTACATTAAGAGAATGAAAAGCAGAGATTCCAGCAACAGCCTTACCCACTATTTTGCCATATTTCATGAAAGTGGAATGCAGGGAATGAACAAATTTAAGGGGATCACAGTTCCCAACATAATCAAATAGGAGAATTTTCAGGTGTAACAAAGCCCAGCCAAACTCCCCTCCTTCAGAGGTAAGGTGGTGTAAAGAACAAAGCACATCAGTCCAACATAGAAGACCTGCAGCCTGGTCCCAGTTCTTTCACTGCTCAAGATGACACAACAATCCAGTCATTTCATCTTCCCTTCAGTAAAATGGGGAATATACTTTATGTTAAAGCCTTGGGAGACCTACAGATGCTCTACTATATTACATGAATTATATGAGGGAGCACTGGTTCCTCCCACACCCCAAGCCTAAATAAGGATATTTCACAGAGGAAAAGGACTGCAAAGCTCTTACACAACCATCTGCTATAAAGATTCAAGAAAGGGGCCCAAGTACAAAGGAGGGTTGGCACGCAGAAGGGGGAGAAGGAATGTTATTATTTATGTGATGCTTGAACTCCATACAGAAGGAAACTTACCTTCACTATTAATAACACAATCCCATTATTGCGTTATATTAATTGACACTGCAATTGTCTCTTCCTTTGTCAGTTAAGATTTCTTGTTGTTGTAACAGCAGAGCAACAACAAAATCTGTGACTAGATCCAAAACTACAGCTGTCAAACATCTCCACAAGAAAATCAGTCTCAAATGCCAATTGTACAGAACAAGTAATTAACACCAAGATGTCTATAACAGTCAATTGCAAAGTAGGATTTACCATGGAGTCCCCCACACCTCTTACCTCGAGCATAGGGCGGGCACTGTCATGGATTGAAAGAATGTGCGTAATGTTATTCTTACTCAACTGCTCTACATCTCGGGCATCTGCAATGAAGAGAAAAAAAGGAAGAAAATTTCTTTAATCTCTTGAAATAGCCCACTCCCCTTTCCATTGTGCATGTTGAAAATCACTTATGCCTGGTACATTTCTTTTTGAAGCTTAATAAAGTAAAGCAAAACCCCAAATGCAGGCTGTTCTAGAACACCATCATCAGAGTGGGTAACGGGAAGACGCACTTCTAACTCCAAAACCAAATTATATGCTATATAAAGAACAAGCTTAAGTGACTCAGGAATGTGTTCTTAATTCAGAAGTTTCATGTATTTTGCATCTGAAATGTAAGTCTGTGTATGCCTGTGTGCAGGTGACGGCCATCTGAACAAGCAGTCAGAGCTGTACAAGAAATAGCTTACCTCCTCTCTACCCACAAACCCCCCTTCAGGAGATGTATTTTCACTTGGGAGACAGACCTTGTGATATCCAAGTCTGCGAAATGAAGTGAAACATATCACTTGAATGCAGGTATTAATGGGTAAGCCAAAATGATAACCAGATTCTTACTTCCTGTGGACTAGTAGGGAAAAGTGTGCATTTAGCCAATACATACCATGATTTTAAGTCTGAAGAGAGATTGAGATGGCAAAGATATTGAACGCGTGAAAAGGCAAAATGCTGCAGCAAGGAAGCACAGTTGTGAAAAGGTGGTTCCTAGACCTGTAACCAAGGGGTTTCAAACATTCAAAACTGGAAAGCAAATGGGGCGACTGAAAATTTGATGCTAGATATTGTGAAGCATAGGTTTGTTTCTATGAGAAAGAAGGTAAAATAGATTATCTGTCATCAGTGAGCAACTTTCCCCATACTAAACCATTAGCATGCCAGAAAATGACCTCAAAGAACCACTAATAGACGTAAAAATTAGTTTGTGTCCATTTACTTTTGACCTTTTTGCTTGAGAATGGCACAGCACACCATGGCAATTACAGCAGTGGTTTTGTGATGTGAACACCTGCCTTCCAAATCTGCCCATACAATCTGTTCACATTAGCTTGGTTGCACACAAAAAAAGAGCACTGACCACAAAGGTTTCAAACCGGCTCTCTCTAGGTACAAAAATAACAATAGCATCACCTGTACATTCTTTTGTACATGCAAGAGTTCAATTAGCATCTCTTGCTTCGTCTTATTCCACTCTACTATAAAGTTTCAATGCCTTTTCTACATCACAAAGAGGAATTGGGCACTTAATTATACTGCCCCATAGACAAGATCCATGTGAGCACAATAATAGGCAATAAAATTAAAACTTAATCCAATTATGAAAGCTTCTCTAAGTTTAATAAAACAGAGAGAAGAGTCAAAACTTCATTGATTTCACTTGCTACTGGTCAAGCCTGCACGATCAACACAGATGCCTAATCATTCAGGAGAGACTAGCAGAAATTCCACCTGAACAGAATTAAGGTTTAGCTTCTCAGAACAAATAAAATTTCCTAAAAATCTTGGAGTGAGCATTTCAGACAAGCAACACAAATTTTTGCCAGAAGAGGTCTTCTAACCCACCTGACCTTCAGATTTTTTAAGTTTTTAAGACAGTCTTGATTCCCCGGAGAACCTCTCAGCAGGTAAGGGTTTAGAAGCCCTGAAGCCAGCCTGTGTCCCTAAAATTCACTGCTTTCTGTTCTGCAGAGGCTAAGGGCAGATTTCAGACCTGCTGTCTGGAACTTACAGTGCTAATACTTACCTAGCACAACCAGGCCCCAATCTCTGATTATCAGTATGACCCACGTGGTAAGAATGGCTTGCCACACAAGGCAAACAGCTTTAAAAGGAGATATAATTAAAAATTAAAATTAAAACTAAAAGTTGAGTGCTTTGAACCAGTCCAAAAGGCCTACTGTAATGGATACAGTACAACTCAAGAGGACTGAAAGATTTTAGTTCTTCAGTTAACCAAGAACCTAGGCTAAAGGAATTTCAACAAATCAAAACTACACAGTATGACAGTGAGATTTCAGGTATTCCTAGAAACAAGGTGGAAATGGTTATCTCAGACCTACATCCCAGGGTAACGAGCAGGTCCTCAATATTTAGGAAACAACCATTCAAATCACAGAAGTAGAGGAGAAAAAGCTTCCCAGCCTATGACTGTATTATCTGGATCTAAACTTCAAACAGTTTACAAAGGGGAAATTCCCCTGGTTCCCCTGGCACCTGCCATACGTGTCTACAGATACTAAAGACAAAGCTCTTTAAACAGCAGTACAAAAGATATATTCTGCCACTCACGGTCTCACACCATAAATTACAAAAAAAAATTAAGGGGTTATGTAAAGGACCACCAAAAAAAGCATCACAATTACCACAGCAACTCCAACTTCTTTATTGTCCCACAGTGCTGTACAACCACATGTAGGCTCACATTTTAAAATCACAGCGTGAAACGCCCCATTTCCAAGTGTAAAGATGAAAGAAACCTATCAGTCCGTCCTGTGCACCCCTAAAGGGTCCTCAAATGTGGTATGATTCTTCACAGTAGGTTACATAATATTCTGTTTCATACAGCTAAATGCTTCTCAGCTGATATGGACTTTTGAGTAAAGCCTTCAGAAAACTCTCTCCTCACACAAAAGGACACAACTGACACTGAGGAAGCCTTCCTCTCTCCCTCCAACACCCATATTTAGTTTCTTTTCCCTCAATTTAATTCTATGACCTAGCTTAACCTCTACTCGTGCAGAGAGCTGCAAACACTCAATTGCAAAAGCAATGGCAGAGTCACCAAATTTGGATCAGGAGGGTGTCAGAATTTGTTTCCCTGCAGCTCTGGGAAGCCTTACTGTGTGGCTGGGGGCAAATCACCTACCATATCGCGCTTCCATCCTGCCATATGCAAAAGGGGGACAAGACTGCTCCAACAACTCCAATTAAGACACATCAATGACTGAAGGACTCCAATACTAGGGTGATGAAGTCTCAACTGTACATACAACCATTCTCCTTACTTTAGTACCTCCACAGAGATGCAAGGTGAGGAATAAAGATTTCTCTCTTTCTAGAGTTAGATGGGAAGAAACAGCTGTAGAGTCTTTTCCACCTCTGCTGCTAACAACAAAATAAAAAAACATCCACCCAGGAATGATGGGGGGGAGGGAAGCATTACAGTGATATGGGCCTGATCAACATCTAACTGCAATTCACTTGTGAAATTAGAAGATTAAATGTCTCCACAAAGCAAGTGACATTAGTTGTTTTCATTTTGTGACCTTTCCTCCCATTAGCCAGCTATCCCAAACTAAAGACATCCTCCCTTCCTCCTCCTCCAAAGACCCCATTTCTGACTTTGTTGTTAGTCTGAAAAAACAGACATGCTCCTACAACACAGTAAGCTAATAAGTACTAAGTCTTCAGTATAAAATTTAGGTTATGTATACAAAAATACGGTAAGTGCTTAGAGAAGCCAAGTCAGCCCAGTACATACAACAGTATTAAGTCTCAATCTGCAGATGTACAAAGATTACAGCTTCATCATCACCGGATGTTTGTGTTTTGTGTTTGTTTTTTTTTAAATAAAGCAAACTTGTTGTCTATACTTCATTTTCTGCTTTGTAGAGAACTAGAGATAGACACCTAAAGGAGAACCTCCTTTCAGTTCAGAGCACTGAGAGTTATTACTGAGAATGGTTTCCCACCAGGAGAGCTCTGTTCCAGAGTTCCAGATCTGCACTTACAGAGGGGGACACACACAGAAAACTACGCACACATACAAAAACTCCACATCTCCTGTCCCCACTTCACACTGTGCTCTAACATATAGTCTGTCCCAGCCTTTCAGAAGGACCTTTTTGGAGAGTGAGAAAGGTGGGGAAAAGGGTCCAGTACTCTGTTTAATGAGAGTACCTACAAAATATCTTCCTTCAAAAGATGAAGCTGAAAAAGTGAATGGTATCTTCACCCTCTCCTATTTTCAGAACCTGAAATAAAGCCTTAGAAAACAGAACTTTTCCCAGAGAAAATTAAGCAGCTGGTAACAGGAATTAATTGGATCTAGAAACACAGCAGAACCACTTGGTGCGCACTGCCTTTTTATACACTTAGTAACAGGAAGAATGGCAGAAACTTTCCCAAGACTCTCCAGCTCATCCACAGCAACACTGGACTCTTTGGGGGGAATTAAACCTTATACTGTGGCTTTCTCCTTCAAATCAAAAAGCCCCCAAATATTCCATTGGAAAAACTTGAATCTTCCAAATATACAAGCAAGGAAAGACACAAGCTCTTTAATATTCAAGGCAGAAACACTCTTGAGTCTCTGGTACTCACTACTGCTACACCTTTCGGTTTGAAACCAAACAAGCAGCCATGTAGAACCCCCTATCAGAAGAAATGGTATTTTTTCTATTTGTGAAAAAAACAGGCTAAAAAGCCCTGTCATATCAGTCTCTTAAGGAACAAAGCACCTATTTTCATTGTGAGCACAGGTGCCTTTCAAGGGACATCAGGTTTCCAGTGCAGAAGACATGTGGGCATGCAATCCCACAAAAATTTGTCTTTTGAGAGGATTGAGTTTCATCTGTAAGGTACAACTGGAACAAACCAAAATTCCCCCAAAACTAGAGGCAGGAAGAAGAGCTTACTTCCTCTTTCTCTTCCCTCATTTTTCTCTCTTAGCCTCCCACCCTCCCATTTACAAAGAAATAACAACTCCTTAATTTTCACTGAAGAAGTCTGAGAGCTCTGTTTCCTTCTGGACTTTCAGATCAAACTCAGTCTTGGTATTTTGTATGGACATCTGTGGTTCTTGTTGAATTTTTCTGCCCTCTAGCTGCGCAATCTCACATACACTCTCTCAGGAACCTATTACAATTTTAATGTGCTATTGATAAGCAGAATCGTGCTTATAGCTTTGTAAGATAACAAGCACTTAAGCACATGCCAAGATCTGCTTTTTCAGGAAAGTTTTCCAGAGACATACTCAAGTCCTGTAGACCGAGGGGGATTTCAGCATGTACTTCAGTGCTTTCCATAATCAGGACTACACATAACTTTCTACCTTAAAGACCTTAATGTGGTTACAAAAGCTCCTCTCATTCTATGTACCTAAAGGTTTGCGCAGCAGCAGCAGACAAACCAGAACCAGCAAGCTCAACTCCCACTTTTGCCACTGATTTATTTCACACGTTTTTCTTGGGCCTCAGTTTATCCTTCAAACGCAGAGGAGCTTGCACTTCCTCTGTCATGGATTGTTTTTAAGTTGATTAGGCAAAAAGACAGTAAGAAACCCTATACATAAAGTAGAAATATTGAATAATAATTCCCCAGTCGGAACAACGGCTGAATACTTTCTCCAGACAACGGCCCTCCAGGATTATAGCATTTAACATCTTTAACGTCCTGCTTTCACTCACCAGGAATGCACCCAGCTGCAATAACTGTGCCTCTTCCCAGTCTGTCAGCGTCCCCAGAAGTCCCATGCAGCAGGGAGAGCGCAGTGTATGTAGAAGGGTATTTTGACCTCGCTGTGGAAACCCTGCTTGCTCAGGCTCTCTGAAGAGCCGCTGGAGAAAGGAGGGGATGCTAACCTCCAGAGGGCAGATCAGAGCGATGCAGAGAGATTCTCCTGGCTCACCTTCTGGAGAAGCTCCTTCCACTCTACCCTCTGCACAAAGACATGGAGGGTGCCCCAGTGTCTCAGCCCTGTATCCAGGCGAGATGCACAACACCAGGGATTCAGTGTTACTCCTCTTACTGACAAGATGCAGCTTTATTCAACTCAAGCTATTGGTCTCAAGCTAAGGAAATAGGAGACTGCTCAAAAATGCATTACAGGAAATAATTTTGTAAACCGTGTCTTTAAAAGTACGTAGACATTTCAGCTGCCCAAATCAGGATACTCTAACCAATCCCAACTGTATATGTTGCTGAGTATTTCTCAGTCAATGATTCCCTTTATGGCAGTCTCAAAATTCATTGTCACTTTATTGAAAAAGTGCCACAAATCAGAACATGCACCAAGAACATGGCACTTGAACTCCTCCAGAAAAATACACTTGGTGCATTAACCACAGCCTGTTCTTTAATAGGGGTGACCTTCACTGCACAGACAGCTTGTTGGCAATTGTTCTTAAGCAGTGAGGTGGGGGGGGTGTTGAGGGACAGGAACACAGAAAGAGATAGAATGTAAAAGTTGCTTTCTTATTACTGTAGTACTGTAACACCATCTTCTCTCTTCTTCTCCAGTATGGTAGCTAATTTGAGATTATAACAACAGATACTCATGGTGGTAGATATAATTAGCTATTTGAGATTATAACAACAGATACTCATGGTGGTAGAACATAAGGTTTAAATGCAACATGAGCAAAGGTCATAGCAATAAATAAACGAACATTGCGTTTGTTTTTAATCAATTTTAAAAAACAGACTCCGTAACACAAATACTAAGGTTAAAGCCAACCCATCCTTACGCTCTCTTGTGGAGGTAGCTGAAGCATTTCAGCCTCTCCTTTTTTTCAACTAGACTCCCAGAAACTCTGCCCTTTCACACCACCTTGATGTGCACGCCTTGACTCTGTGCGTAGGAGTGACCTGACATGCCATTTAAGGACCATTTGCAAGGGGCACAGCTGAGTGGCCAGAGCAGCAGAAGGGAGCGAGAGGGTCGCAGGCGCTGGCATCGGCAGAGATGCTGACTCACTCCGCAACCTTCGCCAGCTCCCCTCAGCTGGTCAAACTGTTCATCAGCTGAAAACAGAACTGCACCACGAAACAGATGCTCTGGCTGAGTTTCACTCCCCTGGGCAGACCGTCAAGGGCTCACCAGCAGGATGGCCAGAGCGAGAGGGACAGATTGAGAGCCAGGTTCCCTGGGCCCATCCTGCCCACCCTGCCAGACAGCTTGAAACCTAAAGGACTCCACTATCAAACATCCTCCCATCCCACCCCTCTCCTAAATTACTTGACAGGAAAGAAAAAGATAAAAAAAAAAAAGAGCAGCAACATGGCTGTGACCAAGTTAGTTCTGTCATTGGCCCATGCAGTGGTCCGTCCAAAGTGTTTTCAAAACTATCCTCTTCCCATTATTTCCTTTTTTGCTCCTTTCATTACCTACTTCCATCAGTACAAACTCACTTCCATTCTCTCATTTTCCTTACGATGGCATGATTAACTCCCTCTTGTGTTTGAATCCCCAGTGTGGCAAAAGGCAGCTTTTAACTTCACACGTACCTCCAGGCTGCCTCTCAAGTGATCAGCTCCACTTCCCACAGGGCAGCAGGCACTGGACCAGCACCATAGGTCAGCACGTCTACAGGCAGGTAAATTGGGCAAAACCCACTGAACTTGCAGTTTTTGGGATAGGGGAGAGGGGCAGGAAGGAAGGGTGGCCATGAGGCAGAGAGTAGGTACAGCACCAGCTAAATCCAATGCAGACGTTGTCCAATCTTAATAGACCAGCTGTGATATAGACCAGGAAGAAGAGGATATTGCAGTAGCCCTATGAGTCCTGTTTTGCTTGTTGTACCCAAGCATAGGAAATACAGGTTACAGTATCAAAATGACTGTACAGGCACAACAGGTTTACTTCTGAGTAGGGACAGTCAGCTGCAAACTGCTGCTAACAGAGTGCCTTAAGAACAGGTCATTTATTTGGATGGATACATAAAGTTTCCTGTGTTTCTAAATATGGTTCTGTCTTTCTGTACACAAAAATAAGCCTCATGCAAAAAGGAAAATAAATGCAGACAACCTTACATCCACGACACAGACAGCCCGAGTTACCAGTGGTCAGACAGGAATCTGCAGACCTAATCAGTCTCGCAAGCAGTGATAACAGAACTCTTTAGAAGTTGTTATAATAACCAAACTAATGAAAGCAGTGAGAGGGAGGCACACTAAGCCTTACTTACAAGGAGGACTTGAAATAAGCCTTACAAGAATCTGCCTGGCTCACAGGCTTGCCTGCCAAGCACAGAATCATTAAGCAGGCCAATGTTTAGGAATTCCAGCCGCAGCATGCTCCGAGGAGATGGCTTTCATTTTCTTAGAGTACTTGCAGCACAGCACATGGATGAGAGAGCAAACAAATTCTTCTTTAAGTGCTACCAGGTGATCCAGAAATGAAGCAAGATGGGTTAAAAGAGAACTCCATGGTCCTGCAAAACACCACCTTAAGACCCCTGCTAAGTACCTAGAGATAATGATAAAACTAAACTTACCTTTAAAGTTGCCAATGAACAAGCCAGGCAGAATCTGTGAGAAAGAAATATAGTATCAATATAGATATCTTGTGGTAAGACAATTTGACAAAGTTCAATTTGCATACAGGATGGACATACTACTTTAGCAGACTATTGTCAAATGCATCTAAAAGCGCTGACAATATTTGTGCCTCTTTGCAGCTTTCTCAAACTACATAATTCTAGGTGTGCCTGCTTTGAGAGCGTCATTGACAGCCTGGGTTGTTAAGCAATGCAGACTCTCACATCATGGATGCTCTCCAAGGATAGCAAAAGTGGTTCACACATACGAAGTGGGCCCTTGCAACATGCCCCTCCCCCTGCCTCCCCACAGCAGGATAAGAGTTACCCTCATTTAACTAATGATGAAACTTCATACAGGCAATTTGCCTAAAGTTGCTAAGCAAGCTGGACAAAGCACTGAAAAACGACATCCTTCAAGTCTTTTTGAAGTGCAAAGCCATGCAAGTCAGGACTGCAGCACTGTGGGGTTCTTCGATAGAGGAAATCACTGCAAACAACCAGTCCTGTAGTCACATAGAAAGAGAATAAGTCCTCGAGTTGCATGTTTCTCTCCCAGATCCACCCACTCACCCCAGCACTCCCAGAAGCCTGTACAGGTCTCAGTTACAGGACTTTCTTTAATGGGCGAGTTTCAAGGTCAGCCTGAGGACCGGCCTGTGCAGTCTGAGGACACGTGCACACACACACAGAGGCAGGTGACACTGCAGTGCTACCCCTCCCACCCACTCATAACCCTCCCAACTTGGGAACAGCAACAAGGACGTGAAAAGACCCCCGGCAAACTGAACACGCACTTTCCGGCCAAGAATTTCATTCTCTGCCACCTGAAGTCTCTGACCCACGCCCACATCCTTTGAAGAGGCCAGAACTGTGGCAGTGAGACCATACGATCCATTTTTCTTTGGTGCATGCAGAGCATACCACCAATACAGATATGTCAGCGCTGACTTCCTAAAGCCTTAGCAACACCCAAGTATCACCACAACAGCAGCAACAGTCTCTCGGGCGCAGCTATTTAAAGGGAAAACTCCACCCATTTCACTCAGCCCGGCAGCCGTGAAGTTCCGAAAGTCATGAAGGACTTTTCATCGGGGATTATCACCCCAGCCTCCGCTTCACTGCAGCCTTCCTGTTGAAAGGCAACCCAGCTTACCACACAAAGGTTAGAAGGTTGGCAGAAGGGCCTGCAAAATAGCTTCTGATCTGCCTTAACTCCAGGGCTTTCATCCGATAAAAACGTCATGTTCGCTGTTATTGATCTAGCCTTACAGAAAACAGAAAGGCTGCAGCACTTCTCACTCTCCCTGCAGCTTTGGTTTGTGCAAACATTCCTCCCTCTCAGCTTTGCTGGGGGATCCCTCTCTCCCTGCCATGTCATATCAGCTCCAACCACGGGTCTCAATTCTGCCACCGATACTGAAAGACTGCTTCGCTGGGACCCTTGCTGTACCCTGAGCTGCTTACAAATTAAAGGCTGCTTGACAACACCAGCTAGACAAGATCATTCTTTAGTCTGGTACAAACAGGCACCTGTAAGCTTTGCACAGATAAGCTTTCTCCCCTTTCCTTCCCTCTTCATTTGTACAAATTCGACATCCCTACGAAGACAGCAAAAATCAGCAGGGCAGTTTCCAACGCCAGGGTATCAAGTAAGGAAAAATATCCTTACAACATTCTGCTGTCCCTTTCCGCATGCACAAGACTCATGGTTTCATGGACTGATTCATTATTTTAAGCACACTTGATGACTTTGCTAGAAGTGCAGCCCAAAAGCCACCATCCCAGGCTAGGAATAAGAAGCCCGTAGCTGCTCCAGAGAGCAGAGTACCCAAGGGCCATTGCTAAGGGCTAAATTCTGCAAACAAAAAACACGCTTTAAAGCAAAATAGAGTCAAGTTATGAACGAATTTCACCAACCAGATCACCCCAGCCAGCTCCCTCAACTTAAGCTTAAAAAAACCTTTCTGATATTTTTAAATGATTGTTTGGGTTTTCCTATCTGCAGCACAAACCTCAAATCACACCATCGTTATCGTAGACTACAGCATTTTAGACCCCAGGACGTTATTTCTGCATCGAATACATGTTCTCAAGAGAGGATAAAAGCTTAAATTCCAGTCACAGTCATTAAGATTAGACATTATAAATTAAAGATACCAAGAAACACTGGGGCTTGCAAAAATGAGGCTTGTTAGATTGTTGTCAGCAAAGGAGGAAAAATCCAGAAGTTTGCATTTGTGCATCATGAAGCAATGTTGTATGCTAGATAGGAAATTAGGACACCATGCAACCAAGGACAGATGTTACCCCTGTTGTCCTAGTCATTCTAGAAGCAAGAAACATTACTATGGGTGAAAGCTACCTGGAAAGAAGTGAATCTTCATGCTGTGCTGACTAATACTTCGGCACTAGACTACGGCTGGGAACTTTCAGCTGTGTCATCTCACACTGCCTTCAGTAACTGCAACTCCGGGCCAGGCAAAATGAAGGCCGATGGCTGCTAGGGGTGTGTGAGAGAAGGGGTGGGAGTCAGAAGAGAAGAAAAATAAGGTGGTTGTTTTTGTGAACTTTTCAACCACTGCTTTATGAATAAAAACAGTAGCCTCTTTATATCATCCGAAACATTGAGAAAATGACCACAGACTAAATAACAGATGTAGAAGAGTGCACAACCAAGCAATAAGGACAGCAACGCCTGTCTTCGTTCCTATCTTGCATGAGAACAGCTCATGTTCTCCACCTCACACAGAGTCCTGCAATGGACTGCCAACTCTCTCATCGGTCCTCCCTGAAAATACACCTCTCTGGAAAACAGCTTAAAGGGCTACTTTGCTGCTGCTTCCCATATAGACACATGCTTATAATAAAGCATCTAACTCCTTGCCTGACACTGCTTCTATATGCGCTAGCACTGATGGATGCTCCGACCAAGTTCACGGTGCTTTCTGCAGAGGCAGCCAGGTGCTGTAGGAGCAGATGAGCCCATCTTGTCCAGCAGTACAGGAGAGCGCCATGAGTCAGGGAGAGGGATTTGCCTCTGATGTCAACTGGTGCAGCTTCACTGGCTTCCATAGAACTGGTTGCATCAGCTGTAACTATCCACACTGATTTACATTTCTTATGAATCAACTCCTACAACGAACATGGCTTATCTGCCCTTTTTGTAGAGATAACACTCAACTCGCCCCTTCAGAAGAGTCTGCAAGAATAACAGGCAGTTAACTGTAACAGGATGAACAAAAACTAAAACCCAGGAAAAACTCTTCACTAAGCATATCCTGTTCACAGATAATCAAATCTAAGTACTACAATCTCTTGTCACCATCTCAGCCCCTAGACTGCAGCTCCTGGAAAACATCTTTGTAGTTTTCAACCACAGACTTCAACTTGAACTTTGAATACAAGTCAAAGTCAGACATTAAGCGTGAAGACAACTCAGGCCACATAGACAATTTCCTAAGTCAGACCCCATTACTCATTCTGTACTTAAAAGATATTAAAAAAAAGAAAAGTAAAGCACTGAAAATTAATAGTAGCTAAGTCAACGCACACTCACAATTGTCCTTCTCTGAGCAGAGTAAGAAGGGTATTTATGAACCAATGCTTTCAGTTTAATTTGGGAAAAGTCAGGAGGCTTGGGTGGACTTAAGGAAAAGAACTAAGCACAGCTAATTTTACAGAGAAAACTAACAACAAAAGACAAACCCCACCCAAAAAGAATGCCAGGCCTCCCGCCCTTGATCAGCACTAATGGCCACATCAAGTCAGGTGCAATTGCTATTTGCTACGAAATACATTAATATCATGTGACAGAAAAATAGGAGGGGACCATACCACTGAGAAAAGCTCAGCATTCAAGAGCAGCACCAGCAGCTGTAGCAATCTCTGGAGCTTTTCCTTACCATACCCATTACAGGTCACCACTAATCCTCTTCCCCTGGCATCAGTACAAAGAGATTCCCTAAATGAAATAATCCACCATTGGATAAGCTGCTTGTTTTCTCCTACTGTCCATATATGGCTCTACCACAAAAAAACCCCACACTTCAGTCGGAAACTAAGGCAATTTGTATTGATAGACTACACCGAGTCAAGCAAATACCCCCTAATGTGAGCATTGATGACTCCATGCCACCCCTTGCCCCTGTGGCGTTTGCTGGCTCACAAGATCAAAAGGAACAGATGATCCAGGGGCACATTCTGAAGGTGGCAAGTACCAGACCTACATGCAGGACCCCTATAAAAATAAATCCTGATGGCCAGTACCCAACATGGTTGTAGCTCCTTAAAGGAGCCAGTTCCTCCCGAACTGCTGAACATTTCATCCTCCTGGGGATACAGCCATAAGAAGGGAAGAGGAAAAAGCACAGTAGTGCTATGCTTGTCCCAAAAGCACTGGTTGGTACATGTCAGGGCAACACTTAACAGAATTAAAATGACCAAATTGCCCGGCGTCACAGATTGCTAATTCCTGCCCACACGGTACTATAACAAGATGTAATGCAGAAAGAGCACCAAGCTTCAAGGGCTGAAAATTGTCCCTTTTCTTCCCTGCCCCCCGCCTCAGCTTTAGCATCCCGTACCCTGTCACTCAAAGTGTTTTGATAATTTCAAACATTCCCAGAAAAATACTACAAACATACCAGAAGTATAAAATAAATCTCTCCAGCTGTGTTTCTTCCTAACTGGCTACTCCTAAAAGGTGCCTCCAAGGAGCGGGTATGAAATAATAATAATGAAATTATCCCCAGACTTTGAAACCAAAAAAATGGAAAGAAGAACTAAGGGAGGCTCTGCCTCCTACCCACTAACTGTCTTGGGCTAACCAGCCAGATCTTTCCACTGCCTGAAGCTGCTATTTCAGTGCCTCTATCCATAGGATGAAAAGGCTTCACCTCCCAGGTAGCACTCTGGATGTTCACCAATCTGACTTCCAAGGGCAAGGATATCAGACTTGGACAACTTGTGCGCAGCTATCTCTAGCTCTTCTTCTCCGCTTTGTAGGAAGCCACGCTCACAGCAAAGCTACTGCCAAAGCCCTCAAAGCAGGATGTTAGACAGAAGAGATGACTCAACTTCTGTTCCTCATAGTAAGCTATATAAAAGGCTAGTTACCATCACACTTTCAAACCTGGGTTTAAAACAGAGGTGGAGATATTGAGAAAAATCACAGTTGTCCCTTGAAAACCACCATGACATGCCCGGGGAATTGGCGCTTACAATAACCCCACCCACTGCCAAAAAGCCAACACCCTTTGCACAAGATCCATCTTCCTTCCTCGCTGCCACCTCCACCGGGCCAAGCGCTTTCCTGTCCCACCGGCACCGGGGGCAGCCCCTACCCGCCGGCCGCTCTGCCCCCGGGGCTGGCAGACCCCCAGGGGTCCCGGCTGAGGAAGCAGGCGAGGGGGAGGCAAGCGACGAGAAGTTAAACCCTTCCATCCTGCTGGCTCGGCCGGGCTGGCAGCACAACGCCACAGGCCCTGCCGCCATGCAGGGGGACACAGGCATGGAGGGGCCGACCCCTGCCCGCCAGGGCCCGGCGCTGCGGCTGACCCCAGCGGCCGTTGGCGACCGTTGGGAGCCGTTGGGGGCGCGGGGCCGCCCCCAGCCCTGCGGGCTGTGCTTCGCCCGGGGAGGGGAAGCCCGGGTGAGCATCACCGAAACCAGGGCCCCCCCCTGCCCGCCCGCCCGCCTCCTCCCTGCCCGCGCTGCAGCGGGGAAGGAGGCGCGCCCGAGGGAGCGGCGCCGCCACGGCCTCCGTCCCTCCCCTCGCCCCAGGGCGGGGGACCCCCGACGCTGAAGGGAAAAAGCGGTCCTGCCCTGGCCTTTGTTCTTCAACCGGGCGCCCGCCGCCCCGGGGGCGAGACAAAGGCGGGGGTGCC
Source organism: Alca torda (assembly GCA_008658365.1). Taxonomy (NCBI): domain Eukaryota; kingdom Metazoa; phylum Chordata; class Aves; order Charadriiformes; family Alcidae; genus Alca; species Alca torda. Next base: position 73,826,682 of record CM018077.1, on the reverse strand, counting down.
GCGGCCGCCCGCGGGGAGGGAGGAAGGGAGAGAGAAGGAGAGCGAGGGACAGAAGGAGAGCGAGGGACGGACCGACCGCCACCCCCGGCCGCCGCCGCTGCGCCTCGCCCGCCCACATGCACTCACGCACAGGAACAACGACAAGCAGCGTTTACCTTGTTCATCCCATTCCCATGGCTTAAGCGACCCGCACGCCAGCACCGCGGGAGGAGCCGTGGGCTGCCGGCTAGCGAGCTGCTGCCGGTGGCGGGTCAGCGTGCATGGGACAGTGCTTGCCGGTGCGGGGAGGGGGGGTGGTGAGTGACTTGGGGACGAGCTAATTGCTAATTAAGGACGGCCGCGGCTTGGCGTTGTCGGGAAGGGCGAGGCGCATCTCCCCCCGCCCTGGCCGGGGCTCTCTCCGGGCTGGAGGCGGGCTTCCGCTCCGCCGGCCCCGGGAGCGGAGAGCCGCGGGGCCGCGCCACCAGGAACTGCCTCCCGCTGCCGCCACCGCCCCCCACGTGCGGTTAAAGCCCCGGCCGCGCCGGCCCGCGGGACGCCCCTGGGGCTTGTAGTCCGCCCGGCCGCCTCGCCCCGCCCGCCGCCTGCCCGACGGAACTACAGTTCCCGGCGGCCCCCGCGCCGCCGACCTGCCCCACCTGTAGCGGCCGGCGGCACCAGGCGCGACCCGGCCTCGCCCCGCTCCTGAGGGGATGAGTAAGCGCCGCCGCTGGCGGGACCGGGACCGGGACCGTCTCCCCGGGCGCCGCCCCGCAGAGCCGTGCTGTGGCTGCCCGGCAGGACCCTCCCCGGTGCGCGGGCAGGGCAGGGCTGCGGGCACAGGTGCTGCCTACCGGCCTCTGCGGCGCCGACACCGCTTTGCTTCCGGCCCCACCCGGGCCGCGGCGGGCGCAGTGGCTCGCCTGGCGGGGGGCACCGGAGCTGCCGCCGCAGCCTTCCGGCTACCAGCCCGTTCCCCTCCGTCGTGCCGGTGGCCAGGTGCTGGGCCGAGGAGAGGCGCTTGGCCGCAGGCATGAGGCCCGGGCTGAACGGAGAGCTAGGCCTCGCTCAGCCATCTGTGCCCACAGGGCTGGCAGGTACCCAAAGGACATTCGTGTCCTTCACTGAGATGAACGGAGAGGAGAAAGCAAACGGTTTGAGGCCAACCTTGCAGAATCAGGCTGGCTGAAGTAGTAAGGGGCCTCCGGAGGCCATCTGGTCCAACCCCCCTCTTCAGGCAGGGAAAGATGCTCACAGCAGAGTCTTGGCAGGCGTGGCATCGAAGCCACGCTCGGTCCTTCCAAAGCCATGCTTTTGCTCCCTAATGTGCAGTTAAACGTGACATGATACAGCCATATCCTGCTAGCCACAGGGATGTGTTTTGGGAAGTGCGGTGATCAGGGATTTGATGGTTATTGAAGGAAATGTACTCCAAAGAGTTAATATAATAGGCAGTGCAGGGAAGGACTTACGGGACACACACAGTTTAAATACGTGGGGACAGGACATTACTACATCAGATCTCTCCCATTAACCAGCCCAATGACACCCCCCAAAAAAGTGAAATCCTTAGTGGCTCAAATGCAAACAAGGACAAGATGCTGCTCTGCAGCCACCTTCAGGTTCCCTATGCATTTATACATGAATCAGTGAGAAACGTGTATAATATTTTATGGAAATACTTGAAATATCCTACTGTAGACAACTGCACCTTTATTATCAGGAGTTGTTATGTAAACAAATACTATACTGGAAAAAAAACCTCAAAAATCAACAAAACATAACTCCATGGGTATTCCTGTGTTACCTGTGACTCGAAGCTCTGTCATATCAAGATGTCATTTGTTGGGCACACTTTGGTAGGACTGGGCAGGTCAGGGGCATCTGCAGCCCAAGGTAGGCAGCGGAAAGGTGAAAGATTGGAGACCAGGGTAAAGCCAACAGGCAGCACAGCCAGGTATCACATAATTGATGGATGAACTCTGAAATGATGGACAGATGAGTGGTGGGGGGCTGTTAATGTGGAGGCAGTGGTTGCCAGTACAAGCAAACTCTAAAGGAACAATTTCACAACCTCCAGTTGCAATCAAATGCCGGCTGTTGCCCAAGAGGCAGTCGCATGTTCTCCACACTACCCTCAACAGTACAGCTGTGACCCTTTCCTTCAGCAATCCCATCACTCCTCTGGCCCCAGACCGAACAGCCCACTCCCTGGGGAGTCAGACCAGCGCACACAGAGACGAGAAGCAGGACTGCCTGCCTCTGCCATGGCTTGTCGTTGGATTGACACCTCTTCAAAAAACAGTGCTGTTCCCCCAGAAGTCAATGACATGCTTGAAAGCCAACAGAAGTTAAGCCATCTGTTTAACTGCCTAAAAAGCTGGAAAACTTGCCTTGAAAGAGCCATGTCATCACCCCAGATGCTTAAATTCCAGGGGAAGGGAGCAGACCCGAGCGCAGCGCTGCTGGAGGAGCGCAGCCCAGGGCAGCTGAGGCCAGGCGGGCTCCCGAGCAGTCTGCAGCCAGCAGGCAGTTTAGCACCAGCTTCCATGACAGTGGTGCAATGAGTGACCGGCGAGGAGGCAGGGTGCTAGCAAGAGGTTTCCTGAGTCATCTTATCCCGGGGTTGTAAGAGGATGGACTGCTGAGGCTAGGCCACCTCTGCTCCATCTGAATTGGGTGGCCCTGGGAGCATTGCTGTGCTACACCTCAACCCATGTTAGGGGAGGCTCCGTGAGAGCCAGCCCCTGCTGCTTTCTGCATACCTGAGTCTCCCCCATGGAACCGTGCCAGCGGGGCAGTAGGAAGCCAACACATGCTTCAACCCGGATCGGTTGGGATAAGGACCTTGGCTTCAGCACATGACACCCCCCACCAGCCTCTTGGACTTAGCAGTATGCCTGGCCCTGCCTCAGCTCACAGGGGAACACCAGGGAGACGCTGTTTTTGCTTTTGAACCATTCCTGAACCTCCTCCTCCCTGAGGCTCGACAGAGTTTGGGGTGTGTATCATGTCATCAGTGGCCACAAAAACATCAGGGCAGTCTCTCTATAAGGCCAGGAAGGACAGCCATCCTACTTAATGTCCTGCACTTCTCCCCTCCCTTCCCGCTCAATATTGCTGAAAAGCATAGCAGCGAGCTTTATCACAGATATTGGCTTTAATATTTCATTGGCAAAGCTCTACAGAATGTAATGTACTTTATTCTCATGCCGTGCAAATACAACTGAGGTCCAAAAGGTATGAATCACAGCTTGCCATAATAACTACTAAACACATTCTGCCCTCAAAATGAAAGAATTCCTTGTCAGCAACTCTGGCAAGTAGTTTCTTTTTGTGAGACAAAAGGATAAACAATAAATAATATCCCTGTTTACTGCAGGGATCTGTGTTGTGCTAAGAAGTCCATGGTAACTGTAAGGCCTTGCTATGAATATGCTGCAAGTCTGGGCTGGTCAGTTCAGTTCCCCATAACTTGGTTTCTCCATCTGTAAAATGCAAATAACAATATTTCTGATCTTTGCAAAGACCCCTGAAAAGTACAGTGCATGGGCAATTCACATGAAATTGTTATGTTATTTTAGACAATACAGATGGAATACAAGTATGTATATAACTTAGTCCTCTGACATTTTTTTTGAATAGGAAATGTCACGCATTCCCATTCTTCTGAATGGGAAGTGTGATTCTCTGTTTTATTTTCAAGTTTCGTGGCTCCCTTCAGGATGCCCACTTCAGCCTGCAGTGCTTTCCTTTATTAGAATTTTACCACTTGCATGCAGCTTTTTACAGTGAAAGAGAAAAAAATAGAGTGGGGGAGTGTAACATACCAAGATTAAAAAGCAGGGGGAGGAAATCCACTTCTGTCTTGAACGTTTACCGTGATGTATAGTATCTCCTTTTCCTCCCCACAAGTGTAGAGAGGGAATCCTGATACTGTTGCCAGACCTGTCTCTCCTGCCAGCTATTCCAAAACCTGATTGTTTTAGTTCTTCATCTGCTGTTTAATAAACTACCACATAATGCATTTATGGGGGCAGGTCTTCAGCAAGCCTAAATCGTCGTAAAGTGTTTATTCATTGTCACTTCTCAAGATTTTATTCCTTGTGCTTGGTATCTGCATTGTTTTTAATATTTTGAAAATCCATTTTAAAGAACAAGCTATCCCGAGATGACCGGACTGAATAAATGAACTCAGAAAATAAGAGCAAAAAACTCTTGTTGAATCATAGCTTTCAGTATCCCTGAAAAGAGAGATCACTTTAGCACAGGCTGTAATCCTACAAATCCAGGGATTTTTCTACTTCTTTGTGGTATGAGGATGATAAATTGAGTAATCCCCACTTCTTGACTTTGCATGCAAATGTATCTGGCAATGCCAAGTCTTCAGCAGCAGCGATCGTCTTCTAGGCAATTGCCTGAAGACTAACAAACAAGCAAACTGATACCGAAACTGAACCTTCTTAAAAAAATTAGACAAAACTTCTGCTTTGACAGTACATTGAGCTTACTATGGTAAAAATAAGTAAGTAAATACTCTCTATTTCTTATCTTGTGATCTCACTTTCTGTAAACCCCGAGCTCACATTCAGCCATAGGCAGAAGGCATGTCGGCTATCCATGATCTGTCAGGAACTGATAAGACCTGGGCTGGGTTCCCCTGAAGCGGCGTCACAACTTAGTTCTCAGAGGTGGCAAGAAGGGAGATAAAAAGGGCGATTGGTCAGAAATAGCCAGTGGAGTGGTTTTCCTCTGAAATAGAGTGATTTGACAGAAAGGAACTATTTCACCAGAAATAAATAACGAAGCGTTAAAACTCATAAATAGCACTGGGCTTGTTTTCTAACTGTGCTGAGAGGGAGGCCAATGGAAAGGAAAGAGCTTGGACACTTACCACCCTTTCTTTTAATGTTTCTACTTGGTAATAAACATTGCTAAAGAATTTCAAAGCCTGTTTTCTGGATAGAAGAGATAGCACCCTGATTTACTGCCATGTATCCACAGAGCAGAATTCATTCATCATTTGATAAATTCGCTGTCTTAAGGCCAAATTTGGCTTTTACTATGTCACTGTGAATCTGCAGTAACTTCATCAAAATCAGTGACGTTGCAGCAAGCTTTAAGTCCTGAAACTGAAGGGAGTTACCACTGTGGTTTACTTCAGCAAAAATCAGCTTTCAAGAAGCTGCTCTCAACAGGCAGAGTAGCTGGAAGACCATCATCTCCTCCTGCCTCGTACTCCTCTCGCTTCCCCTTCCGTTAATGGATAATATCAACAGAATAGGGAGTACTCCAGAATGAAAGGGCTGAGCCAGCAGATGAGGCCGAAGTGGCACAAAGGGGGGCTTTGCGGAAGGCAGGTCCCCGAAAAAAGGAACTGACAATTCAGACAGGAGGAACAATGCTAGAGAATGGCTGAGAAAAGCGTATAAGAATTTAGATGTAGGTTAGCTGCCATGGCAACCGTGTACCAAATTACTGCGCTTCTGTGTCTCTAAACCTGCCAGCACCTACTTTTGTTTGTATGTACTTCAGGGTTTAAAAAAAAAATTATTCCACCTTAAAACTTATAATGGATTGCAAATGTAGTGCAGATACTGGGATTGCTGTGGGGTGCTTTGTTTAAACATTTAGAAAATACAGATAGAAAAAATAATAGGCCTTGAAAATTCTGATTTCACTAAGTGATTAAAAAAATACATAATTTCTTTAACATTTATAGCGGTCAGTTCTAACCCTTAATTTATACTGCTTTGACTTGCACATATTTACCAGGTCAACCTGACACTTTTACCTCCAATGCGTATATAAGGAAGAAATTTGTCCTAGCAGCAGCTCTATCTATTTTTCACTGTGAGAAACTGCCATGTTATAAAAAGAGTAAGACATTTTCTTTTAATCCAGGGTTCTTTGGAAATATGGTAAAATATTAGATCCCCAAAGGATAGAAACAAGGCTATCAAAAAGCGTGCTGCAAGGCACATGTATATATTAGTTACTAAGAATAGTCCATTGCTGAGTGTGAGTGAAAATATCCAAATGTGTTCCCTTGATAAGCTAGGTATGAATTTGTTTTCTCTGGGCGCATGTCAAAGTGTCCTCAAATGGAAAAATAATGTTATAATAAGTTAACCTCTGCTTCTAGTTCGTATACATGTAATCCTAGGGGAACACAGCCTTCACAACACCTCTCTGCAGGAAGCCAGTAGACCATAATATCTATTGGACTTCTCTTATACAGTCCATGAAAACTCTTCAAAGTAGAAAGAAGTCAGTGTTGAAGTTCCCATTTGAACTCGGTGAACATCATTGAGGTGTTCAGCCATCAGTTGGGAGCCATTAGGGTTGTGACTCACCAAAGTCAGCAGATATCTTTGAACCAGCCACAGAAGCGGCTGTGGTCAGTGCCAGGAAGTAGTTCCCCAGCCCTCCACCATCACTGAGACTCAGTGTAGACTGTGGTATTCAGTAATCACGGCTTGCCTCCAGCCAATACACTGGGTAGAGATCTTTATTTTGATGACATCTTCCCCATAGCTTCTGTTTAATGGGATATGTCTTAAGATTTCCTGTGTTTGGAAAACTGAAAACAGTTAAAGCTACAGTTCTCTATTTTGTTTTCTCAGCCAAAATCAAAGATACTAGCCCTTAAATACTGCTTATGAAAACACAATCCAAATACTCACATTTCTAGTATATTCATGACATTCTCCAAGAACATTCAGTTACTCTTGAGGCCCTTGCACTGTTGCTTGTGCTGATGGCTTGTTATTGATACAATAATGTTATCATCCAGAGTTAGTTATTTGATTATTCTTGCAGAGTTTTCGCTTACTTTGGTTATTTTGGCCTGTTGCAGTTATCTGCCTGACGTGGCAACAGAGTCCCTCCAAAGTTGCCTCCAAGCTACCTGGTTACCTAGAAAGTCTGGCAGTATGTCTGCAGTGCATCTGGGATTCTGCCTGTCCAGAACAGTTCAGTGGGACATCTGTGAGCCGTCTGTTGGGCAGCTGAGAATGGGAGGTGAGGGGGTAGCAGCACACAGAGCGCGCTTACAGCCAAGAAACGTGCTCTCTGGGTGTATAGGTGTAAACCGCTAAGATGTTCTCAGGTCAGGCAGCAGACTCAGTGCCCCTTGCCTGCCTGCCTGCCTTCTGCAAGTTATAATAAAAAGTTGTTTTCTCTCTAAGTAAATGGCCACCTGAGCCACCCTGGATCAGTATGACTGCAACTGTTCCCAGCAACTCGTTAGTATCTTTGGGGATGTGAATCACGTCAAGCTCAGGAAGCAGTAACAATGCCAGGACTTCAAATTCTACTGTTTGCCTCTGTATCTGTCTCCCCATACTTCTGCAAATCCACATTCTTCTAACATCACCTCCTGCTGAGCACTGTGTCTGCTGAGCAAAGTATCAACTGCCGACAAATTATTCCACTGTTGTGGCCCAGTTAAGTACACATTAACATCTGATGTTGATGTGTAAACCTGTATTCCACTGCACATGGTGTAATTTCAGGGTCACTAAGTCATTTTCAGACATTATGATACCCCGTATGCCTTCTCCAGCACAGCAGCACAGTCATCAGTAAAGTTATGTCACAGAAGATAAGAATTACTAGTCTGGGATGGCTCCTATTTGCTTTCGGGTTGACAGCTCATTGATCCTTTTTCAACCAGTGTCTTTTTCCAACGAAGAACTACTGGAGCTGCTGATACTGTCTTCCTTGTATACACTGTTAACTAATCTGATGTCTGTCTCTTTCTGCATCTACTGGACACCTTGCAGTTGCAGGACATATGCTCACATCTGTCTCCAAGCTCTTCAAGTGTTTCTGTGATGTTTTATTTTGGTATTTGGAGTCTCAGTCATCCCCTGTGCTAAAGGACCAGCAACACCCAGCAAGCTTCTAACCTGTCAGTGGTTAATTCAGGGTCTCCTTGTGGTCTCTTCTGAGGCTTTTTTGTTTGTTCTGATCCTTTAGTCCTTTATCTGGAACTTGATTACATGCAAGACTTGAGACACTGGCTCTCAGGTTGTATACTTCTCTATAGTTTCACTTTCCTTTGTGACTCCAGGTTACATCTACTCTCTTGAAAGGTTCATTTTACATGAGGATATAAGAGCAGCTGTTCTAGGTCACAGCAAAGACCCATATAGCTCCACATCTTCTCTCAACAATGGCAAGTAGTGAACACCTACGAGGAACGGTGAGTACAGAGGGTTCTTTCCCCTTTTATATCTTCCAGTTTTTGGCAACGAGCAGGTCAGGTCTGTGAGCCAAGGGCACACCCAGTGCCTGGTCTGGAAGTTAAGCTGGTGTTTTTATGTTAACATTTACAGTGACTCCAAGATCTCATTTTGAGTGACAACTGCACATTCAGAACTGTATGCATTTATTTGGGCTGTATGTATCCCATATGCATTGTTTCGTATTTATCAGCATTGTATTTCCTCTGCTGTTTTACTACCCAGTCAGGTGATAATGTGAGATCCCTGCGCTACTTTCTCAGGCAGCTTTTGTTTTGACTGTTGGAAACAACTTTGTATCATCAGCCACTTTGGCTGTCCACCATCTCTTCCAGCCCATTTGTGAATGTGTTGGACAATGCAGAACCTGGCACGCTCTCCTTCCCCTGCCTTCCTCTTGCAACTTCCTTTAATTGTGAAAAATGATCAGTAGCTCCCACCTTTGCTTTTCATCCTCTAACCAGTTACTAATCCACAAAAGGACCTTCCTTCAAACTAAGACTTTTTATGAGCCTTCTGGGGTTTGGGGAATCCTGTGAAAAGATTTCTGAAAAATACCATCATACAAATGCTGGGGGAAATTGGAATGGGGAGAAGGGTGGGGAGCAAGGAGGTTTATTTGTCTCTGAGACCAGAGGGTTTTTAGTCTTCCTTATATCTAAGCTTCCCCTTAACCTGAGCAACTTGTGTAGTCTGCCAGAGTGAAAAAACTTGAGAAAAAACAGTATATTTCCACTGAATTCCTTCTGGCAATGCTGATGACACTGCCTGAATGTTCTGCTTATCAGTAGCCTCACTAAGTTTTGTTTCATTAACTCATGTCTTTCAACCTGGTTCTGTAAGCAAAAATACTTTTGTCTCTTCATTATGAACAACTGTACTTTGTTCAGAATCAAATCCATCAGGAGGAAATGCACTAGACAAATTCTAGTTACACTTGGGTAGGTTAACGCAAATTTACGCTGAAGTCCACGAAGGCACAGTCAGGGTTTGTATTTTTACTAAGAGGAACAGCTTATGCTGCCAGTGAAGCGAATGAAGCTTTGTCATCGATTTCAGTAGGAACAGGAACACCATTTGTCATAAAAGATTCACTTGACCTAATCCTTTTGTAAATAAAGAAATAAGACATTTCAGGAAATTTCACAGTGTCTTTTTTCATTTGATGATTATTTCACCTGCTTTGATGGTTAATTTATTTGTCGTCTGGCAGAAAACGAAACTCATTTTATACTCTTTTAATATCTGAATAGAGCTATAATGCATGTAGATGGCTTGTATTTAGGAGTGGTGCCAACACTTGAGTAATTTTAATATATTATATAGGTGATAATATCTGACCAAATATTCTAGAATAAGTCACTATAGAAATGAAGGTAGGTTTCCTGTGTGGCTTACAATATCATACTAAAATACAAAAGAAACCTGACTAGGTTTCAGTTATGAAATAATAGATACTGAGCCATTTTCAGATTTGCTCCATATTGCCAAAGTGTTTAGGCAGGTGTGTTTCACAAAGTTTGTGAAACAAAAGCTCATCTGAAAGCAAATCAACATTAGGAAGCAAAACCAGTGCTGAGTGATAGTGCTTAAAAACTGAGAAACAAGAGTGGTTTTAAACAGCAACTGAAAAGATGCTTTGATGTTTTTTTAAGCACTCCCTTACACTCTAAAAACATGTTACAGTTTTCTGCAATTATGTACAAGACGTTGCATTTTATATTAGTGTAGTCTTCTGTAGTCTGGCTTATACCCATCAAACGTTAACTTTTTCTGGTACTATGAGCATGTCAACAGGTTTTGAGGATTAGGAAAACATGTTCATGAACCTAACTGCTAAAAACCTTTTTTTTGTTGTTTTTCCAGAGCATTGTTTTATGTATACAAATGGGGAAAAATGGCAACGAACCTAAAAGCCTCAGTATCTTCACAATTACCCTCTCAGTTTGTAGGAACAGGCAAACCCCTTTGCAGAGAATGCAAGGGTTGGCCAAATAGTGTTTGCTGAATTCAAGTGATATCTGTAATCAATATCTGAACTCAGCCTCAGCTGAGAACGTCTCTGCCTTTGCACTGCGAGCTGAACACCTTCCGTCGCCACGCAGCGCGACAAGCGGTCTCCCTCTGAAACACGACAAGGTTCAGCAGTAGCAAAGGCAGAAGTATTTGGGTCAAAGACTGCTAGCAGAGGCAAAGGTGGACCGCATGACCGAGGGGAAGTTAAGAAAATCTTAAGAATTCTATCTGATTTTACCTAAGTCCCTAAAAGCCTTGAATTCATTTGAATTCACTAAAAGCAAATCACTTCAAGCCTTTTGACAGCAGGGCTTGTATTGTGTAGCTCTCTGACGTGACTTAGGAAGATAAGACATGAACAATGGAGAGTTATTAACATGAATAATTTTCCATGCAAATTGGAAGCAACACAGAACAATAGGATGGCTGTGGCTTAATGGCACCAGCTTGTCGGCAGAGATGAACATAAAATATCACAGTAGCAATGAAATAACAAAGACAAAAGGTACTAGAACAAAACTGCTTTCAAAAATGAGCTGGGGCAGTTGGACCACAAGATCCCGTTTCCTGGAAGCGGTTCCAGAGATTCAGTGCCCAGAAATCATGCCTGAAAAGCCAGAGCTAAAAGCAACCGCAGATTTGCCAGACCTGAAGAACTTCATGAACCCAGTGCATGAATCTAAACACCTTCACCAGATTCATCTACATTCCACACCTTGGGGCCAGCAGGATTATGACAGATGTATTTGCAAAAGGCTAGCATCTGTATTAATCAAATATATTGGCCTCTTCAATACAGGAAACAGAGAGGCAGTGTAAAGAGATGAGCAAATTAACACTTCCACGCGTCGCTTTGTATATTGTCTTTTCTGAAAGAAGAGTCTTCAGCAGAAAAGAGGTAGGAAGGAGGAGGGCTAGTGGAAGTCGTAGGTATTGGGATACATGTCCCCTGGGGTAGGCAGCTGCTGCTGTGACTTTCCCAAGACATATTTGTGCTGTGTGTGTCGCTACGACTCACAGCTGAGGGGCAGAGCTGACAGTCCCAAGAAACTCAAGGGGAACAAAGTTCACACAGCAAACAAAGAGATGGCAGCTGTTCCACTGGCTCTTTTGCCCTGTCCTTGCTGAGGCCTCCTCCACTTACACACAACTGACACCCGCGGGAGTGTCAGTACATACAGAACATACATAAGGGAAGTATTTCCATGTGATGTTTTGGTGGACAATCTATGTAGCAGCAGGATGCTCTCTGAAACACGCAGACCCATTTTGGTTTATTCACTCTGACAGCGGGGATTAATTTTAGAACACAAGTGACAGGAAATAACATTTTCTGCAGTTCGTCAGGAAACAGAACAAGGCAAAGCACTGACTCTCGAGGAACAGGAGCTATGACATCCTGTCCATGCTGCACATTCAGCACCTCTCTGCCCCTAAAAGAAATTGAAATAGACCTTTCGTAAAAGGGGTTGATTTTGCTGAGTCAAATCAAACTACTGTATGTCTGTCTTCAAAAACTTCCAACATCGTTTATGTTGGGAACTACAGGCCTGTCAGCCTGACCTCAGTACCCGGAAAGATCATGGAGGGAATCATCTTGAGTGGGCTCTCACGGCAAGTGCAGGGCAGCCAAGGGATCAGGGCCAGCCAGCATGGGTTTAGGAAAGGGAGGTCCTGATTAACCAACCTGATCTCTTTCTATGACCATGTGACCCACCTTCTGGATGTGGGCAGGCTGTGGACATTGTCTGTCTGGACTTTGGTAAGGCCTTTGACATTGTCCCCCACAGCATTCTCCTGGAGAAGCTGGCGAATCATGGCACAGACAAGTGTACTCTTCGCTGGGTTAAAAACTGGCTGGATGGCCGTGCCCAGAGCCTTATGATTAATGGGGTGAAATCTTCTTGGTGGCCAGTCACCAGTGGTGTCCCCCAGGGCTCAGTTTTGAGGCCAGTTTTGTTTAATATCTTTATCGATGATCTGGATGAGGGGATTGAGTGCACCCTCAGTAAGTTTGGAGATGACACCAAACTAGGTGGGAGTGTTGATCTGCTTGAGGGTAGGAAGGCTCTACAGAGGGCCTGGACAGGCTGGATCAATGGGCCAAGGCCAATTGTGTGAGGTTTAATAAGGCCAAGTGCTGGGTCCTGCATTTCGGTCACAACAACCCCAAGCAATGCTACAGGCTTGGGGAAGAGTGTCTGGAAAGCTGCCCAGCAGAAAAGGACCTGGGGGTGCTGGATGGCCAGCTTAACATGAGCCAGCAGTGTGCCCAGGTGGCCAAGAAGGCCAACAGCATTCTGGTTTCTATCAGGAATAGCATGGCCAGCAGTAGGGAAGCGATCGTGCCTCTGTACTCGGCACTGGTGAGACCTCACCTCGAGTACTGTGTTCACTTCTGGGCCCCTCTGTACAAGAGGAACATTGAAGTGCTGGAGTGTGTCCAGAGGAGAGCTACCAAGCTGGTGAGGGGTCTGGAGACCAAGTCATACGAGGAGAGGCTGAGGGAAGTGGGCTTGTTTAGTTTGGAGAAGAGGAGGCTGAGGGGAGACCTCATTGCCCTCTGCAACTGCCTGAAAGGAGGTTGTAGAGAGGTGGGTGTTGGCCTCTTCTCCCAGTGAATAATGACAGGACCAGAGGAAATGGTCTGAAGCTGCAGCAAGGGAGGTTTAGATTAGATATTAGGAAGAATTACTTTACTGAAAGAGTGGTCATGCACTGGAACAGCCTGCCCAGGGAGGTGGATGAGTCACCATCCCTAGAGGTATTTAAGAAACGTGTAGATTTGGCTCTTCAGGGCATGCTCTAGTGAGAGATTGTAGGGGTTTTTTGTGTGTGCGTATGGTTGGACTCGACGATCTCAAAGGTCCTTTCCAACCATGAAGATTCAATGATTCTATGTTCTATTGGAAACCCAAAGGTGACAGTGAGCCAGCTCCAGTCCACCAAGTGCAACACTCACTGAAATCAATAGAGCTGTATCCTTTGCCCCTAAGTCTGAAAGTTTTCCAACAAGTTGCTGACACAGAAGAGTTCACTTGACCATTTCTAGTACAGTGGAAGGGAGGGATGAAGGAAGGGAGGGAAGGGAGGGAGGGAGGGAGGGAGGGAGGGAGGAAGGAAGGAAGGAAGGAAGGAAGGAAGGAAGGAAGGAAGGAAGGAGGAAGGAAGGAAGGAAGGAGGAAGGAGAGGAGGGAGGGAGGGAGGAGAGGAGGGAAGGGGAGGAGGGAGGGGAGAGGAAGGAAGGAAGGAAGGAAGGAAGGAAGGAAGGAAGGAAGGAAGGAGGAAGGAAGAGGAGGAGAAGGAGGAAGGAAGGAAGGAAGGAAGGAAGGAAAAGGAAGGAGAGAGGAAGGAAAGGAAGGAAGGAAGGAAGAGGAAGGAAGGGAAGGAAGGAAGGTGGGAAGGAAGGAAGGAGGAAGGAAGAGGGGAGGGGAGGGAGGGAGGGAAGGAAGGAAGGAAGGAGGAAGGAAGGAAGGAAGGAAGGAGAAGAAGGAGGAGGAAGGAGAAGGAAGGGAAGAAAAGGAAGGGAGGAAGGAGGAGGAGGAAGGAAGAAGGAAGGAAGGAAGGAAGGAAGGAAGGAAGGAAGGAAGGAAGGAAGGAAGGGAAGGAAGGAAGGAGGGAGGGAGGGAGGGAGGGAGGGAGGGAGGGATTCCCTCAGAATAGGATCCTTTATATTGATGTTTGGGGAGTCTACATTGCTGCTGCCTCTGTGAGCCTTTCTGTGGTTACACAGAGGATTTCGGTCTCTGTGCTATTAGTCTGGCACCATCAATGCATACTTGATTGTCTACCGAAAACTTTGGTGCTAAATCTTAAAATCAAGAAGCTGGCTTCCTCTGCCCATGAGGCAAAGCTGGAATAAGGAAGAAAATATAATTTTATTTTCTTTATTCTGATGCAGTGATGAATCATTGCTCAATCCAACAGCCAAAGCACGTTTCTGCATATGTGGAAGCAAGGTTACCCTGTTTCTGCAGTACATATTTATCCAACTCCCCTTTTAACCTTCCCTTAATATTTGTCACTCACACCTCACCATTCCTCCCAGTCCCTTTCTTGCTTCCAAATCACAGCTCCAGCCATACTATCTTTCATTCTCTAGAGACTAAACCAGGGAACAATTAAACATGAAGGGTAAATGGGTCAAACACTAGCTGCAAGTGGACTGCTTGCTTCCCTTTTTATGAAAGCCTGCCTTTTACCTTCATTTCTGCCCTCCAAGGATCTGGCCTTTAGCCACTGAGAATGAAAGCAACCATGCAGAGGAGTTTGATTTTGGACCTTTTTTCCAGAGGAGTGGCTGAATTTTTGTGGCTAAACTGGTTTCCAGTATAAAAGTCAAGTTGGGCTTTCAAGCAAACCAAATACCTACTTTCAACCAGTTTATGGGATGAAATGGGATTAATAGAGATGAGAATGACTATTGTTAAAACGTTAAAGCTTTTCCACCAAATTCATTGTTTTCCATGAAAATAATATATAATTTTAAATTAATCAAAATTTTCAATGGTGAAAACACATCTCAAGTCGTAAGCCTTCCTTCCAAATGACCTGCTCATCTGGAAGCTTTGGAGCTTGAGATAATTCACAGGTACATATATTACCTACACGAGTGCAGAACATGCTGCTGTGTGAGATACAGACTCTGAAGACTCCATCCTGGAAAAGAGGTGGCTGACAAAAGATGTATGTAGGGATCTATTAAAGTAAGTGCCATAGGGAAGTGAATAGGTAATGGCTGTCCCTAGTCTCTTCTCCAATACAGGAGCTAAGGGGCATCAGATAAAACTTGCACAGAGCAGGCTGGAACAAAAGAAGTGGTCCTTTACACATTGAGCTAAAGTGTGGAAATCCTTGCTGCTAGATACTGCTAGTATACAGAGCTTCTATATGGTCTCAATAAACAACTGGAAAAAATCCATAAAGGATCACTGAATAAGAAAGCCTTTGGCAATGGAATTCCATGAGCTACACATTACTGAAGGCCAGAAGAAGATTCTGGAAAGTTTCACTATATCCTTACTTTAGCTTTTAATTTCCCGCTAGGTATCTGCTCTCAACCACCATGGATAAAGGGCTAAAAGGACATCTGACCAGACTGGCCAGGCATAACTGGTCCTTTGTTCTTCAACTGTGACTGAAAATAAGGATCTTTATATACAGCAGTATCTACTGCTCATTGAGTCATCAAAGGAATTGTTCAGTTTTATGAATTCAGCCAGACTTAATATCTCAGGGCAGTTCTACTCTGTAAAATGCTTCCAGTAATGGGTTTTCACATTTGTCATCTTCCGTATTTCCCATCATAAATATGCTTATTTTCATGTATAACATGATAGCGTAAATCCAGCCTCATCTCTAGAGCTCGTGATGGCTTTTCCTTCTTGAGATTTTTCTCCAGATGATCATATTTGTCCCTTAATATTTTCTATGCAAACTCACTGGCTTTCAGAGTGACTGGAGTATAATGTGAAACAGGAAATGCTCCTGTACATTGAGTCAAGCTGTGGAAGTCCTTGCTGCAAAAGGCTGAACTTTTTCATACAGAACTGAATCAAATATCGCCTCCTTTAGTTGGTCACGACTACAGCTGGGCAAAGATAAAATCAGGGGAAAACCCCTTCTCTGGTCACCAATGCAAGTGATGATGTCAGCTGTTCCTACAGAAAGTGGAATTCTTCCATGGTGACTTCAGAACAGAGTCATATTTAAACTGGCCTTTGGCTCTTCTTGGCTTTAGACACAGATCTATTTTAGTGAGCCTTCAGTGCCCCTGTGTTAGTTTGGTGGCTGACCAGAGAGAAGGCTGCTATTTCAGCAAAAATGCAGGAGAAATGGTGACGGTTATGGGGAGCAGCAAAGTCAGAAGCACTACACTTCTTGGAAATGAAAGACAGGCCTTGAGGTTTCTTCTAGATTAAGAAACAGAAGAAAACTATCCAGTTCCTGAGACCAGGTACCCACCTTAGCTGCATCCTAACATCAATGTGACTGGAGTTTGACCTCAAAACACAACTACTCCTATTTTACTGGCTCCTCAGCAGTGAAGCCCAGGCGCACAAACTTGTGAGCAACACTACAGCACACTCCAGCAGGTAATCTAGAATTGACACAAGGTGCGAAGTCTCTCCCTAGGACATGAAATGTCCTACTTCTACTATAAATTTACCTAGCCTGAATGAAAACTTCCGGGTTGCTGTTTAGCTGGAAGTCTGCTATGTGCTTTGAGTGCTTGTTGTGTGCTTGTGACATTCAAGCTATTGTTTCATTGCTCTGTGGCCCCCTGAGACACCCTTTGAGAAGAAAGTAGTTCTGCCTTGCTGTGGGCAGGGTGTCACTCTTGTGTGTGGCACAGAGGTGAGAAAACTGAGTTGGTCCGGCACCTACAAGTACCGGCATTACTAGATTGTAAGATGTAACTCCCAGTCTCAAATATTATTACTTATGCATTTTTTCCATCACAGTTAATGTTCTGAGTAGTTTCAATTGTATCTATGGGTAGAATTTTCAAAACCGCAAAGTGTCAGCCTAACTCTGCTTCCACCAAAATCAACAGCATTTTCCCTTGACTTTGGTTGGTTGTGGATGGCTGCGCACTCTGAGGCATTTCATCTTGTATTTTGAAAGCCAAAAAGAACCTCCAAACAGAAGACCCACTGTTGAAGTCATCCTGGCGAAATTAAATCTCCTTTTTAATTCGTCTCTCATTCCCCAGAATATTTTAAACATTAAGAAAGGTTATCTGACCATGAACATTTCAGACAGATGGGGACATAAACCTGGGTTAGAAATATGGGCAGATCAGCCATTGGAAGAGAAACACCCTGCAAAATCACATAAGAATTATTGTCTATCTACCAATGTAAAGAAAATGAAGTTCTCTTATCCCTAGAGCTCATAGGAGGTTTTTTAGAAAAGTCCTCGACCTCTTTCTGTGTCTACTTCAAAGGCTTATACAAAATGTCTTTTGACCTGCCAGCTGAAAACCCATTCACTGATAACTTCTGGCACTTCATCTAATGCTGAAATCATCCTTTTAAAATTAAAGATTGTATTCATTCTCCAACATCCAACCACAGTCCTCTAGAGTTCACGCCTGGTCCACAGGGAGGGGGTTAAGGAGTCAAACAGGTGCCCAGAGAGACGTGTGTAACCAAACCCAACTGGGCAAGGCCTGACAATCTGATCTGACTGTGCAACGCTTCCTGTTTTGAGCAGGAGCTTGGACTAAGTGACCTCCAGAGATCCCTTCCAACCTCAATTAGTGTCGGACTCATGATCTGCTTCGTTTTTCCTTATATCACTTGGGCTAAGGATCTCACATAAAAATGTGGCTATGTAGCTCTCCCCTGCTAGCCTTAGCCTTTCACAGTTTTCCCTGGACCTTTCTCTGCCACCTAAGGAATACCCTATTTTTCTGTATTTTCTTATGGTGTCCAGCCATCAGCTTTAAAGACAACAAGGCAGAACTTTAAGCCTTCTCTTAAAAACCTTGTCCACAGTCTCAGTCATCAAGACAACACAACATTTCAGCTCAGTCTCACTGTTATGTGCCATCTTTTTACTTATCCAGCTCTATAAACCTACATGTTCAAGCAGTATCTAAACATTGCAGTTGCTTTGTCCATCAGACGTCTTACACTCCCGTTCCTTTCAGTCATCAGGGTTCTAAGACAGGGAACCAGAGATCTGAGTTTATATTCGGTATTATATCTTTTATGTGTCTTTTGGTGTGTTTTTTCTGCAGTCTTTGATGACTCATTTGGGATATTCTATAGCATCACAGATTTTTTGCTTTCCATTACTTTTTCTTTTGTTAAGAGAGTTCATCTCCTCAATTAATTAAAAAAGATAAATTCTGCAAGCTAAAAATGAAGATTAATTCCATGATCTTAGCTCTCCTTCCAGTTCTCACATCCCATCTTCATTATTGGATGACAGAAGAGTGGTAGCAAAGATATTGGATTTGAGATTCATAAAACCTGGGGTATTTCCTGCATTTCAGTAGGTCTACAGTGCAGACCTTCATATGAATTAGTTCAGACACACAGCAGTTCAGCTGGAATACATGAAGACTTTGAAAGTCTAATTTACATGGTGAAAGTAGCATTCTTTATTTAAAGCTACCTTTGGGATCTATTTACCACTAAGTCTAAAGGGTACACATATCCAAAGGCTATGCTAAAAACTGTACCTCAGGAAAATGGGGATAACACCATTTTCTCCCTCTTACCCTTCTTCATCTGCTTATGCTGATCTTAACTAAAACTAATCTTTGTAGCCAGGAATATATTTTATTATACGTTTCCAAAGCGTAACTGGACATCCACTCTTTCGAATGAATGTAGGGATTTAAGCAGAAATTAGAAAACCCCAACAGGTTTTACTGCTTCATCTTTTAAAGGCAGCCTTTTAAGAAATGCATCTTTCCTTTTGCTGCAGCCTTTCAGAAAAGAATCCTACTTTCTGAGAGAACCAATGAGATTAACTTTGTCATTTCATCTTGGTCCTGTAAGTAAGGCTAGGAAATGCATCTGAAACTAAAATCTTCCATACAGTTTCTGTTTTCTGTGCATATTTTTGAATATCAGGTGACATATGTGGGTGGGGGAACTTCACGATTAGATTAATCAATCTCAGCTTTTGCTGGAACTTCCCAAAGCCTTTCTCACCCTTTGCTCCTGACTGAAACATTTTGCTAGTTTTGGGTACATTCCAATTAGAACTTAAAATATTTGGTTTTGGTTTGTTGTCTTGCAGTGTTCCAAGTACTTCCAAGTTTCATTCATCATTCAGATTTATCCCTTTAGTCTTCCATCCTGAAAACATCTCTAAAATGTTACCTCTGTATCTGACATACAGACCACATTCAAACAAATCTTCTGGTGCTTTCCAAAAGACTTTTAGTCTGAATAAGGAAGAAAAAAAATGGTCTTCTACTACAGGCAATAGAGACGAAATGTACAGGACTGAAGTAGACTAAACCCATACTGACAGCAGCTTCTTGATACCATTTTAGAGAGAAAAGATGAAAGATATCTTCACTATGTTTCTGCATAGAAAGATCACTCATTCCAGTAATGATCAGCAAAGAACTTTCTAATATGAGAGGGTTTGATGATAAAGCGAGAGTTGGAGAGTGAACAAATAATCCAGAACAAAGTAACCTCTTTTAACCGTGCTTCTCAGATGAAAAAAAATTAATCTTGATAAAGGGAAAGAAAAATGTAAACCTAGAGCTAAAATTTATGATCAAAAAGAAGATAGTTGTGGAAAGAGGTTGATTTCACTCAAAAAAGCCCAGCGGGCAAAAGTGTTAAGATGAGTCCTTACAGCTATCTAGTGTCTAACAGAATGGGTCTCCTTTCTGGTTGAGAACTTTAAGGATGTTACAGAATATGTGTTAAATCATACCAGAAGCCACCAATTTCTTTCAAGTGATAACTGATTAAATATGCTGTGATTTTCCTCTTCACTTTAGCTGGCTTTCAGTTGCTCTTGCCTTTTCTTTAGTTTCTCCTCCTTCTCCCCTCAAGTAGAAGTTTTTATCTGGTCTCCTCATTTAACATCTTCTCTTGCCATCACGATCCTTCCCGATTCCAGCTCCTGGTCTATTTTGCACCTCCGTGCATCACTCCCTCTCTCTTTTCTTAACCTTTTTTCCTGTCTGTCTGTTTTTCCTCCCAACAGAAATAACCTTGTCATATTATATCCTTAAGTCTGCTCCTCCTACAGTTTTTTCTCTGTCATGTCTGTTGGAATAAGATCAGGGAGCAGGTAAATATAATATTAATAAGGCAAAATGCCTAAAATTGTGGCCAATATGCACATACAAGAAATTGATACAAATATGAGCAGCAAATTTGTCTCTTCAAAACCAATGCAGTTGACATAGCTCTTCCTGTTGATTTTAAAATTTATTTTCTGAATTTTCCAAGTTTTTCCAGTTGTTAATTTCCAATATCTGTGTTATTTTTCTTCCTTTTCACCATGTACCTTTATTAGTTTGGGTTTGTTTTGACTAGTTTGCATTGCATTGGTGAGGTTTTTGCGTTGGGTTGTGCTTTTTTTACCCAACCAGCTACTCAGTTTTTATTCTTTACATGCATTTTCATTTCTTTCGACTAATTCATCTTATACTGCCACTCTTCTCCCTTAACTAGCTACAGCTGTTTCCTGCAGGCTTTATACTTGGAACGTGGAAAGGCTCTTTCTTTTAAAATTACTTAGCAATGTGGTCTCACTTAGCAAGTAAACCTAAGTAATAATTTCAGATACTCCAGTGTGCTGAACATGGCACCTATAAGCGCAGTGTCTGCAGTTGTTTTTTAAATTACATCTCAGGCCTCCTCCAGTTCAGTTCCTGGCAATTGAACTCAACAAAACTATTTTCACCATAGTCTCTAGTAACTTCTTCTTAACCAAAGCTTACAATTCTAGCACTGCAGTCTTCCTGTTCTTGGTCTGGCAGTTGTTCTTGCCACAACTACAATGTCATTTCTGAAAATTTGACACTCATTGGCTTCAGGGTCTCCATTCTCTCCTAATTCTCTTCTGCCCTCTGTAACAGCTCACACAAAACTGTTTGGTGGCATCATTCCACTCCAGCACTCTGAGGGGGACGGGGTGTTCTGTCAAGCCTTGGGTTCAGTTTCCTTGCCTTCTTCTGCCCTTATCTTTGAATAATCTCTCCCTGGTGTACTTAACAACTTCATACTCATCACTTACAAATCCACATTTCCACTCTAGGCATGAATCATTTTAGCCAAGCTAACAACTCAGCCTGTCTTTCTGACAACTCACTGTGGATGTGTAATCATCACTGTAAGCTTAATATGGTTAATCACTCTCCCCCAGTAATTTCTTTTCCTAGTTTTGGCAACAGGGTCTTGCACCATGAATATTTCAGCGAAGACAAACTTTCTACCTGGATATTTTGATTTAATCTCCTTTCTTGAGACATCTCTTATTCTTGCTTTTTTTTCATATTAAGTGTAAACCTACCAGTCTTCTGTTTGCAGGACCTGCCACAGTCTAGCCCTAATCTACTTACTGCGTTGTTTGCTGTTGAAATGCTGAGTATGGGAGTGTCCTTCCAAATGACTTGTGATACAGCCACCTGTCAAATTTTGAGATCCACACCTTTCTATTTTCCTCTATCCTACTTGTGTGCACCTTCACATTTCCTTTTGAAATGCTCCCTTGTTGTGAGTCCTAAAAAATTATGCTATAGTGAGATCAATCCAAGTTCCCTCTTCCTTACCAGACGCTGTTTCTGTATTATCTTTTTACTCTTAGATTATAAACTCTAAGAGGAGAGCCACCTTGATAGCAATGGGCTTTGCTGTACCTCAGTAAAAATTCTATTTTTAATAAAATATGCAAATTAATAAACAAATGAATAAATAATATGTTGTCCTTGTATTAATGCTATGGTACTCAACAGTATTTCTAAACACTATAACAGTTCTGTAAATTACACATTTTCCAAAAAAAATTTGCTTCTAAGGTATCCTAGCTGGGATTTTTAAATGCTTGCATAATTCAGATGATTGTGTATCAAATTATACAGTTTAATCATACTTATTTACTAGAGTAGATGCATCAGTAGCCTTATTCGACCACAGTCAAGTAAAATGAGTCTACTGTAAAGAATCTACTACAATGGCAAAGTGTAACTCAAACCCTACTGCAAATGAGTTTTACTCTAATTTCTAGGCACACCACCACACAACATACACTTTGAGTATGGACACCCTGGGAAATCCATGAGCAATAAATAAATACAGCACAAATGAAGAGCTCTGATGAGCTCTCTAACACTTGTATCTGAACAGATTTTTAAAAAATACTTTTTTATAAATCAGCATCCTGTGCCTTGCAAAGGTACATCTACATGTGCCACTACTGGAATACGATATGAGTGCCAGGTGAGGTGATCATGCTGTTGCATCACCGAAAAAAAAAAGGCTTTCTGCATGTAGAGATTTATTTAACCGGTGCAGATTCTTGATCTATATATAAGATTTTACAACAGTATCATTGGAAAGAACAGCTAGAGAGGAACATCCTAAAATTGCTAGAAAATAAAAATGTGAATTGGCAACCAAAGAACACCTATAAATGTATCATAACCACTTACTATATAGAGAATTTTTAGGAAAAGATGGCAATGATAGAAATAGCTTACGAAACAGAAAATCTGGGTATTATACAAACTTCTTAAGAAGCAGCAGTAATTTCACTTTTAGATTTTTTTCTGAATTTAAATGAATGAGTTTGCTCTCATTAAATGTTTTGTGGCATGCTATAATTAATGTAACACTACACTCTGCTGAGTGACGTACCTGCTTTGTTTAAGGAGATGCCAAGGTAAGGAAAATAAAAGAAACCTGTGATTTTCACCTTTCAGGGAAATTCTTATGGGATCGAAAAGTGATTGACAATTTTATCAACATTTGAATACTTCTTAATACATCTTCTGCTGTCACCTATCGTATAGTTTTCATGAGATGGGAAAAACCAGCACTGTACTCTTTCTAGTCCTTCATCTATAGTAGTATAAAACCACTAACACTTCCACTATCATTCAGTTAGAAAATTACATTCTGAACTAAAGATCCCGTGAAAGAAATAGAAAAAGTTTCATTGGTTTGGATGGGTACAAAACTGAGGTTCAAAAAGACTTCTTTTTCTGAGTTGTTCTCACAGAACAAACTACTTAAATGGAGGCAAATGTATATATAAGTTCTCATCCTAAACACAGCATAGGATGATGTCCACAGTTAACCTGACTTAGTGGTATGTTAGATCAATGGCAGAACGCCAGTCATCAAAATTGGACCTGAAATAAATATTGAAAGCATGGGTTCAACTTCTAGATATATCCACAAGCAGCTGAGCTGCGCAGCCCGCTTCCTATTGCGCTGTACCTGCCCATGCATTCACACATATATAGGTATCTTCCCTGCATAAGGTCTTACCAGCTTGTGACCCAACATGGTAGATTAAACTTAGGTTCACTAGCTGGGATGTAGAAATTTTATTTTTAATTCTGCAAACATCAGAGGCCTCCTCTGTTCTTATTTCATCTGGTGAAATCCTGACGTGTTTACTCAGCTTTTCCCCAGTGCTTTATCAGGCAAAAATTCCCATCACTTTCCACAATTTGCTTTCACCAACTTTCCAAACTTGCTATTTCCAGGGAATGGGACCAAGGTGGACAGCTTGTTTCATCATGGAACAACCAGGAGGCTTAGCTCTCAAGCCTACAGGTCTTCCAAGTCCAGTTACATCTACTGGTGTGCATTGAAGATTGTCTACGCAGATGCCCTTGTTTCTCTGAAGCAATTTCTAGGTCCTTTACACCCCTCTTTCCTCTTGTCCAGCTGCCTGGGACTCCCCCAGCTGTGGCTGAATGCGGATTTCCCCCTAAATGGGGAAGTTCCCCAGAGCAGACAAGGACTCACAGGCAGGAGAAATGAATGCCAGTCTCCAGTTGTACTGCACGTTGAAGAGATTCCCCAAAACTAACAGAGGGACAATGATTTCTTCTCTTTAACTACCTCCTCTCTGAATCTTGTGCTTACACTTCAGAAAATAAACCCCAAAAGCAAACACCAAAAAATATGTACAAGAATCACGATAGTTTAGCAGATGATACCTAGACAGAAGTGGAAGCCGGAATAAAGAGTATCGTGCATGCAGACAGGACATTTCTTCCAAAGACTGGTTTTGAGAAAATAGCCTGGGCTTCTGGGAGCTTGACCTCGATAAAGATTGAGGAAAACCTGAGGAGCACTTTCTGCTCTGTCACACTTGAGAAGCAGAGAGAAGAGCTGAAACTCTCAGGAAAGCAGGAAGAGAGAAAGTTGCCCCAGGCAACAATTTTCAGATCCAGCCCAGGATGTCTCTGGAGGAGACAACTCAAAACAAGAGGGCAGGATAGGACAATCCAGCTGACCTTGGAAGGCATCTGGCTGTGTCTGCAGATACAGCTTTGTTGTTAATGATGCTCCTTTTGTGAAAACGCTGCCCTACTGCTTAGCCTGATTACAACACATGAATCCAGTCCTACTTCCAGAAGAGGCAATAGAATTTTGACCTCAATGGGATCATGAAAATTGAGATACATACTCTACCAGACATTGTTCCACTACATTTGGTTTAACCCCACCAAAACGTGGAAGAGGGCAGAAGATATCTCTTTTTGGTGTTATTTTTCCTCTAATATCTACTGCTTTGCAACTTCCCCTTTTGTTCCACTCTATGCTATGTTCTGTCTTCACAATTCACAAACTTTCTATTCTCCAGATTCTTCTTCTTTCATTTCAGTTTAATGATTCACCCGCATCTTCTTTAGGGTCAAGAACAGCTTCACATGATATGATGTGTGAAATGTGGGGGCATTTACAGGAAGTTGGAAGCAATTCTGTAAACATTCCTATCAAGAAAGAAGCTTTGTAAATCAGAATTTGGTTTGGTTTTTTTTTTTTTCAGATAAAGTAGTTTCACGGAGTGTCTTCAGTGGTTTCCCTTTGTAGAAAGAAAGAAACTAAAAATAATCATTATTATATCATAATGGTATGATCTGAATAGTTTCAGAACAATCTTTAATTAGCTCAACACTTTTTGCATCTGATAGTGACATCTTTTGTTTATGCTGAGGTAGTGCAACCAATATTCTTTTCTTTGGATCATTGCTTTGAGGGTAAATTTTGTGGCTGCAATTCAGTAGACACATGTTACATAGCGTGAATTCTTTCATCCACAATTCTAGTTCTGCCTTTTCTCTTGTGTTAGTGATGAAATGAAGATTCAGACAAACACTGAAGTTCGTATCTGGACTGCTAACTGAATCAGATCCTGGAGCTTCTCACTTGACATCCCACTTCCTTCCTTGTCTCTACGCTGCATCTTGAGATAAAAATCTTCTACTGGATCCTTATGCCACAGATACTAACTCATGCTAAGTTATTACTTTCTCCCACTATTTTAAGAAGGCACGAGTGAGAAAGAGCCATAGGGAAAAGAAATCTGTATTAATAGTTTCCTGTGGGTGTCTGTCAATATATCTTGTCATAATCTAAATCAGGGACTGACTTTTATGTGAAGAATATGAAAATGGAGGAAATTAAAAATGAAGACTGTGACTCTCAACTCTAATATTCTCTTTTTGCATGCCCAGATAAAACAGTTTAATAATAGCTTCCTTACCAAAGAAAAATTGAACTTTAATCAATCATGTAACCAAAAATCCTAGAAGTAAAATAATGCTGTTCAGAGTAAAATAGAGTATTTTTGCTATTTTGCACTAAGAAAAATTTTTTTAAAAAGGCGATAAAGCAGTGAAATGAATTTCAGTTAGAGATTGGACATGAATTTACTCACACTAGTGTTGCCTGGAGGAACTTGGGTCCAGATTTAATCTTTCACATAATATTAGCTCTCCGCTTAAATTTGATGAAATAAGGAGCAAATATATCTAGATCCATGGCAAAGGAACATAACTCTTGTTTGTACTAGGCAGTGTATCAAGATCAGTACACAGGTATTCATGCCAAGCCTTTGCAACTGTAACCTGTTTGTAGTCCCTGTCCTAGAGTCTTACTCCATTGTGGATTCGAATGCTTCCAAAATGTCAGTGAAAATTACCCCAGAACCAGGTTGAAATCCTGCCAAATAGCCATACTTTGGTTTACCTCAGTAAATGACGCAAGTCAAGCTCTTCAGGAGAGTCAGCCATCAAAATACACCTTCTGGTTAGTCTGACACACAGCCTGAGGCTATTGTCACCACGCTGATCTTTAGTGTATAACTTGTTTCAAACAGCAGCAAGTCTGGGTACGAAAGGCCTTGGCAAGAGTAAATGCTGTATGATTTTAATCAAATGTGCTTACATGATAACTTCAAATAACTTCTGCCCAGTGTAGCACAGCTACGGGTGAAACCAGCAGCTGCTTCTAGTCTAACGCTGCTACACCAAAGCCCCTTAGCAGATTTGACTCTTCCTCTCCACCATCCTCTGCTCTGCTTCCCCCTCTACATCTCACCCTCTTCTAAGGGCAAATTCCCAGAGACCTCCCTTTCCCTGTTCCTGATTTTCTCCAGAAGGCTTTTGTCAGTTGTTAGCAACAAACAAGGATTTATTTTCAGACTTCAGAGAGGTGAACCTTTCTTTCACCGGCCACGTTGTGTTGCTTACTCCGGGAAACAAGCAGCTGTGTGGCCATTGAATAGAGTCAGCCAGTATTTTTGCTGCTTGAGCAAAAGTGCAAAAATGGACACAAGCACCTCCATGTGGAAGGATGACACCTTGCAAATGGAGCCAACAGAAGAAACAGCCACCTTCTCCGCTTCCCTGAGTGCTCACGCTGGACCTGTCGACTGGACCATGCAAAGTGTTTGTACCCACACCCAAAGCACGGAAAATCTCTACAGTGATGTGCTCGGTTAAAAAAGGGACCCCCTTGCGATTATATCTGCAACTCTTCTCTGCTCAGAAAACTTTCCTGAGGGAGTAGTGAGAGGGAGCAGAAAGCTGGCTTAGCTCCTGAAAGTGCCAGATGGGCACTGGAGAGAAACCTTGCCATAACCCGCAAGCCACAGAGAACAACTTTCCAGGAAGGGAAAGTCCCAGAAACTACCAGCAGGAAAAAGCCTGGGGGAAAAACGAGTCACAGTCTTTTCCAACCAAAATTGGCCTCACTTCAGGTGTCATTGAACATTCTCATCCCCCTGAAGTATTGAAGGGAATGACCAAGTACCAGACACGGATGAAGGTAACCAAGCTGCTTGCCATTTTCCAAAACCTGTGTGATACCTGTATGATGTGCCTTTCCTTCATGCTCATGCCAAATATCGTCTAAAGGAATGTTATTAGCACTCTAGGGTGCACACAAACCATTGATATTGATAAAAACATCAGTCTATCTACTTGTTGTAGCAGGGCTGCAGTGATTTTCAAATCATTTCAGACAGGGAAACACACTAGATAATGACAGCTATTTAAAGGAACATTTCTACATGCTAACCAGCACAAGCAGATTCCTCACAGCGCACAGAAGCAAAAGAAAACCTTCCACAGGAGGGCCACTCCTATTTTCTTTGCTGCCAAATCAGTATCATCCTTGCCTTTTGACTGATCCCTGAGAAACTTCTCTTTGCCACGCTGCATTTTGCTATTTTCCCATTACCTCCCACTCAAAACCTGGAGGAAAGCACAGAATGGGATAAAGATGATCCCAAATTTGTGGCACTTGCAAGATATCCAAAGCTGTTCAGTTTCTCTTTTGCCACAGACTCCCTCTGAGCAGCGCTGGGCAACTTGAATCATCTCTGGGCTCAGTCTAATGCAAGAAAAATTTATTTTTCACAAGAGTATAGTAAGGTAAATATATCAAACACTATGCCAGCGGAGTCGCTCAGGTACCATAAAACAAACATAAAATTTTGTTCAGAACATTTTACATGCTCTTCAAGAAGAGAGGCTGGGGGAGGGAGGGCAGAAAGATTCTCCGGAGAGACAGGGAGACCGAGCAGTAACATTTAGGAGTTTTCTATAATTACTAACCTCATCTTGACCTGTGAGTTTCAGAGAACACATGTGGCGCCTTTAATCATCCTCGTTACCTATTGCCTCTCACTTGCAGAGGATGTGGGTGCTGTGGGCTACCAGAAAATGTTGGTAGAATATGTTCCTCTTGCTTGACAGCACATTTCACAGTGAAACTAAGTGTTTGTGAATAATTCCATTCCACAGCCTCGGAGTTTGTTCGTATCTAGATAGGAGATACTAAGCAAGCCAAAACGCAAGCGCAGGGTTGGGACTTGCAGAGGAGCACTCTTGTCTCCGAGTGAACCCTCTCTCTGGGACAAGGAGCTGAAAACACTGTGCTACTGCCCTGTGAAGGAAAGAAATCACATCAGGGATCTTCTGTCAGTTTTGGCAAATGTAGGCTGTAAAGGGCAGTGTGGTGGTCAAATTCAGGCCACCAGTTATGGGTACCCAGTAGTTCAGATTCTAACTGGATCGAATGCTAATTGAAATCAACTTGAAATAAAACTGAAATTGCATTTCAATTTCATTCATAGCATCCTTCTCTAGCTGGCTGGACACCACTGTTGAGCACGTAAATATAATTTGTCATCCTCCTGTATATTTGCCAAACCTTTAGATCCCTGGTAATGAATGGAACTACATAAATGTGAGAGAATTACTTTCAAATTTTCCAGGCAGCTCCTAAATTTACACAGCTAACTGACCTTCCTGCATATTTGCAATATTGTGAAAACCAGTGGAAACCAAGTGTCCCAAGTGGTCTCCATTAAATTAACATTTCTAATAATGGGAGAGAAGGAAAGGAATTGTTTAGAAAGAGAACTGTATAAGCCCCACAAATAAAAACTGAAGAGCTACAGTTCTAGATGGAGGAAAAACTCTCCCTGTAAAAAGCATGTGTGATTCCATTAAGTAGCCGGGGAAGATCCAAGGTGACAGAATCAGTAGAGATGCATTGATTTCAGTTCAAGGTGGTTTTTATGTTTTACATCCAGTCAATGTATCAAGCTTTTGGACCTCTCACAAAGGAAATACGTACTATATAAATCGAGGGGAAAATGGCTACCTCACCTTTGTTGAGTTAGTTATGTGTAAATATTTAGCAACAAATTCTACTTTGGAAAAATAATGGGCATTCTGTGCTTTAGTGCAGGCATTATATTCTGTCCTTTAATTACTTATGTGAATATATGCTTTTCATATAAGTATGGGCATACATACATTATTTAGTGACTGAAAGAAAAAGATCGCAGAAAATTAAGGCAAATTTATGTGACTGGAGATGTACTGGTTTTACTCTTACATACTAGCTCATTGGAGCTTCTGTAACATCTGTAATATACCCAGTTCCCTAATTACACGGGGAGAATGGGAGGGATAATGACAGCATATAATAATTTTCCTGGAGCTGATGTGACAGAGGGGAAATTTTTTCACATACCTCTAAACAAAAGGTGTCTTCAAGGGCCTAGCTTTGCTTCGCCATCACGTGGGGACTTCCCTTGATGGGGAAATCCCTAGTTTCTCTGTCATAGCGACTTTCCAGCTGGGTCTGAAAGATACTAGAGTAGCCCCTATGAATCAGACCCTTGACATTAAGATGAATGAATTACATAAAGTTCAATTAAAAGATTTCTTAGCAGACTGCATCTATGTAAAAAATAAAAAAAAAAACACCAAAAAAACACAAAACCAAAAACCAAAAACAAACTCAGAAATGGCAGCACATCAGTACACTGCTATTTAATTTGTGATACACCTTTAAAGTCAAGACTCAATTTTTTACGGTGAGCACAGAAGTGATTGGCAGACATCCAATTTGTATAAATTGTAATGTATCAGTGGTACGTTATAACTTCATGCAAAACATCCTTAGCAGACTTTGTCCTAGTAACAGTCACAAGTAAGTCAAACTGAAGAAAGATCGAGAAAAGAGGAAACTATACTGGTTTAATTGTTTAGAAGGACAATTAGCAAATTTGCTAGAAGATAGGGCTGGTCCTTAATAAATGGACATGGTGACCTTTTTGGTACAATTTTTTTAAAAATTTTGTTTCAAAATAAATTACTAGAATTTTATTTTAGGTTTCATCCCATGCTTTATCCCCACACACACTTCTAGAATTCCTCCAAACCACAAATTAATTTAACAGACAAGCTTTCTGGCTTTTCCCCTCTCTTCTGAGAACTCGGCCATTCTAACCTGGAGCCACTCATGTTTCAAGAAGGCCAGACTTTACACTCATCAGTAAACTTGAGACATGCTCCTTTACCAAGAAACACCTTCTTTTTCATGCAAAGCTCTCCTAAAGCAATAAGACAACAAGAACATGGTAAATTTGGTGCAGACAGCACGATGTATCAGTTCACATTTCTGAGGTAAAATTATGTCTCTTGGCATTTTCTTAGAAATTAACCACAAAATCACAAAACAAGTCTGGTCAATTGGCTGCCTGCTAGAAAACCTGACACAGAACCCCATTGCTGGGACCATGCTGGCCCTGGCGAGCACTCGTAGGGAATATAAGAAGAGTAAAAGGAGAACTGTGCAGCTTCACTCAATTTATGAAGAATTAAAGGAAAAGACGGTAAGCATAAGATCCGGAAGACACAGGAAGGATATCCAGATAGATGGCCACTGACAGGGAATGGGTGGACTGAGAAAGGCAGCAATCATCAGGGAAACAGAAGCAGTTGCTTCCGCCTTTCTTCTGTTGTGCCAAGAACAATCTGAAGTCTCTCCTAAGCCCACCATACCTCATCTCCCAGTTCTTCCATCTTTATCTATCTCTACCCAGCCTTGACGTCTTTGGACAAGTACCGGCACTGGGCTGGGCCTGGCTAACATGCTGCCTTGGTAAGTCACCACAGTGAACGTGGTGGCACTACCCACATGTGAGATGTTCTCAGCCACCAACAAGGGAAGAGTTTTCTGAACAGGCATGGAAATGAAACAGCGTCCAGTCGCAGAATACACATACAAGGAAATGAAGGCACAAACAGCTCCTGGAGTAAGGGAGGCCCACAGGCTAGGTGGTACTTTCATTACTCATAATGTAGTTTCATTATGTATGTGGTCCCTTTGCTTTCTCTCACAACTTCCTTTTCAAAAGCTTGTGCAATACACACACTAAGGTATCACGCTACTATTGTGTTGGGAGCAGCCACTCCATAGCTGCCAGACTCCTCAGGATCTGTCCCTTTCGAAACTCTTCATGCAACCTCCACTATTTTTGCTGCACTTCCTAGGCAAGATCAAAGTCTCTTCTCTTCTGAGTCCTTCAGCATAACCCCATCAAGGCAAATAAAAAGAAAGTCAAACAAATCCGCAGTATGCAGCAGGACTTAGATACCACTACAGCAGCCCAACAGAGGAAGGAAGGAAGCACAGGGCTTTTAAATAACTTCTCCTTTCTCACAAGTCTTCCTGTGAGGGCTTTTGCAGGCTAGCATTGCAAAGTGATAACTACAGTATCAGTCTGATTGCAATCGGTTCATTACATAGAATTTTCAAACTCACAAGTATTAATTTGGGTACTTCGAAAAGCTTGTTGCAGTAGGCATGTTTTTTTAGTGACATGGAAAAGACACTATACAACACAGCTGAGCTCAACTCTTCTGCAACAGTTCCTCCACAAAGGCGATGACTGACAGAGGTTGCAAAATGTCTGGTTTTCTTTGTTTTGTAATGCAGACTATGACCAGGAGTCTTAATATTATTTACTAGGAATATTAAACTAGCACGTCCCGTGGATCAAATCCTACAGCATCAGGTACTGGTGGGGTACGTCAGCTGGTGTTCTGTCACTAGGTTCACGTTAGATCTACTGACAGTGGAGGTTCAAATCCCAACAAGATCAGCTCATCATTCCCTCTTTCAAACTAGAAAGATGAGATACAGTTGTGAGGCTTTTTCTGAACATGACTTCATTTCCAAGGAAGAGTTTTGGAATACAGACACTGAAATATAACTTCATTAAAAACTGGAATAAAATCTTTTGGCTTCTTCTATAGAGTGTCTATGAGTGCAGCCGTGCTTAGCCTGTCTGAGTAATTATGTACACTGTTGCATAGCTCTTTTTTATTGCTGTATTGACTTCAGATATTGACTAAACTGACGGTAAAATTGAAGATTTTTATGTCTGTGACAGAAACAGTATCTGAACTATGTACATTGGCTTAATAAACACAGGCAATTAAATAGTAAAAGCTGATGAGTGCTTAAACCTTGTACCCTGCTGATGTTAAGGGTAAGTAAAGATTCATGCCCAAGTCGGTGAGCCCTTTTGTTGACAAAACAATGGTTTCATTTAATATTAATAGTGAAGATTTACATCTAAGACTCACAGTCTTAGTTTCATTCAAGTTATTTGGTTTTGATTCTGGGTCTTACTGAAGACTTTTTCTTGGTTTTCATACCTACAGCTGTTTTCCTGTTAGTCCTGTACTATCTCTGAAGGTGGCAAAGGTATCTCTATTTGGAATATTGTCTACACAGGGAAATAAAGGCTCACTCTCTTTCTTCTTTCACGGTTGCGTAAAATCGCTTGCATACAACCATTTCTCTCCACACACCCACGGTTTATGAACTAAAACTATTAATAAGATTTGGCACAGGATATTGTATGATCTTGGGATCTGGGGACAAACAGGGTTAGTCTTTCAAGCCCAAACTCACACATGCTGCAGCTCAACCCTTGGCTCCGCACATGTCTCTGACCCTAGGGAAGCCAGAGGAAACCTTCCCGAGTAGCGTCTCTAACACATGGCAGCACCACTACAACCGTCACGATTTCTGCTACATGCTGCAGGCTCTGAGCCATCTTCCCCTTGACGTAACGCGCCTATCCGTCCCCTAGTGCGGAGGGGTTAGGTGTATTGTGTAAAACACTTTCAAGCTGAACTATTCTTCTACACAGCCATCACCTGCGAGTTCTGCTGTGGGCAAGGAAAAGTGATGCGCGTTTGACATCTGACGAGACCACTGCCATTTCCTCCTCGTTGCACAGATTCCCCACCTCAAGAACTTTCAGCGGGGCTGAGAGGAAAGCGAACAGTAGGTGATGCTGAGTGGTGATGATGATGTGGACACAAAAAAAATTGTCAGCAAGGTACTTGCATAGACAGGTCTTGGAGACACAGACAAACATGCATTCCCACATCCGTTTCAAACAATTTAAATGGTATTTTCATAATATTTTATATGAATCCTAGCATGTAATAGTAAGCGGGCGGTTTTGCAAAATACAATTGTATTATGGAAGTGGGAAAGCAAATAATCAATGCTGTGGAACACACAAAGACTATCAAGACACAGTTCTTCTCCAGAGACCCTTCAACATAGTGAAAGAATGATTTTATGTTTTATACTGCTCCAGGGTGGCAAGTCAAGCAAGGAGGTTGGATATGGCAATAAAAATGAAATTGAAATTTGTCTTAAAGAGCAATACTTTCCAAAAGCAATGTCATGAAGAGAGGACGCTGGCATTAGCAAGTCACGTATCAACCCACATCAGAAACCATAAGGAGAGCTTTAAGAGCGTTACCTGCCTTGTGCATACACCAAAGAAATGAGTCACTACATCACAAGGGATGAAACCATTAGAATTAGTGAACACTGCAGGCAATACATTCACGCAGCCTTACCCTAGGTCATGCCCCAGCACGTAGAGCTCAGCAAAAACCTGGCATGTTTCCAGCAGGCCTGAAAACAATGCTGTACTTCAGAACATACCACTGGGAGAATGGTTTGACTACATGTCTCCGCAGCGTAACCAGTGACGCCTGGAGGGTTATGCAAGCTGTTCAGTATTTGTCCTATGATTTTTATTAGAGCAACATCCATAGGAAACCAAGTGTGATCCATACCCCACCATATTAGGTACTCAATATTATGCAGGTCTGCCTGTACTGCTACAGATAAAGTAAGAATACCTGCCATGAAATGCAGGTTTTGAAGGAGAGCAGCATAGATGCATCTTGGTCAAAGGTTTTGGTAGATGAACAAAAAAAGGAAGAAATTGGTTTCTGTTAGTCCCAGGCTAAATGTTCCTGCTCATCTCCTGTCATACCGCTAATAAAGCAGATGGCTAGTTATCTGCAGAGGTTTCTGTTACCTTATTATTTTTTAAGCTCAATTCTATGATGCATTTACACAGACCAGGAACATATATGCATGTTCCTGTTCCCATTTCTCTCATCTTTCCATTGACGTTTATTTTTAAAATCCTTTCTTACAGTTAAAAAACCAACTCAGCTCAAGGGATCGCCATATTGTGTGGCAGCAAGACCTCCTAAGATCAACTCAAAACCACCACCATAATTTACAGCTCTCTGTAGCAGCAAGTTATCCTTGAGCAGGGAGAGTACAAGCTTTGTCACCCTTGGGTCCTTCTCACGCTGGGGGCCACAAGGCTGTCAGCTTTTGTACCACGTTTGGATTGTGATTGCCCAGAGCGACGACAGCAGCAGCAGGGAAGGCACAACAGAGGTGGTGTCTCTCCTGCAGCCAGCTGGGGCAGAGGGAAAGCAGGAATGAAAGGAGACGGGGAAACAGCCGTGGATGTTTGGCTGTCTTTCTTTCCCTCACCCTCCTAAACAACTCACCTTGGGTACCAGCCAACCTTTTTAAATAAGTGTTCACGACAGTCAGCATTTTCATAACACAAACACTTTAAAGCCCTTTTTTCAAAAGTAGCCTTCCATTTCTGGGTGCCCAACCTGAACTTGCTCTCCACGACTGCCTACTGCCAATGGGATTCTAAGGAATCCACTGGAACAGGGGCTGCGTGGCCCTTTGGCACCCCCCATCTTTTTCAAGATAGGCATCCAAATTTGAGATAAATTGACACATTAAATGAATGAAAACTCAAAAAAAAGAGAGTCTACTTAACTTTCCCCTGGCCAAAAAGATTGTCAGTGGCAGAGATGAATTGTGCTTGCTTCCCAGTCCTGCACATATCTTCCTTACTGTTCTGCCTCTAAATCCAAATAATTTTCCATAACTGTATTCACTACCACAAACAGTAATGCACAATTTTCCAGGTAAAATTCTGCCCCCTTAGCAGTAGTTAGAGAGGTAGAAGTGGGAAAAAAAAAAAAATGTATCTTGCTATGCTATCTTCTCACAAGGGAAAACTGCAATAGTGAGGGATTCTGTTATGGGACAAAGTAATTACAAGAAAAAAAGAAGACCATGATGTCTGTTTATCCAAAATGTACTGAGTTGGAGTGTTTGAGTTTGTAGGGAGAGGAGAGGAGAGGAGAGGAGAGGAGAGGAGAGGAGACGAGAGGAGATGAGAGGAGACGTGACTGATGAGAGGAGACAAGAGGAGACGAGAGGAGACGAGAGGAGAGGAGAGGAGAGGAGAGGAGAGGAGAGGAGAGGAGAGGAGAGGAGGCGATCATCTCTCTCAACTTTCTGCTTGGGGTTTTGTTGTCAGTTTTGACTGCTGTATAGCAGCTGCTACATTGCTTTTCAGGTTGAAGCCCCTGAACCACAGCAATTAATCCCAGAACAAATTGTTTGGGCTTGTGAGGTGAGGGTGGTGTGACGCAGGATGCTAAATGACGATAGGCCACAGAAAGGTCAAAAAACCTAACGGGGGAAGCAATGCGCATGTTGAGCACTGTGAGAGCCACGCTGAGTCGCTGCACGGATAACTGAGTTTGGGGGATTTCTCAGCTCTGCTCGTTGCTCTTGGGGTTTGCAATACTGCAGGTAGCAAAGAAAAAAGGGGGGAGGGGAAGGAGCCGCAGCGCAGATGTTACAGTAAGGAAGTAATTCTAAAAATGTGACAGCGCTGTTGCAGCGGTGGTGGATCTGCACGACTGGTTACAGTGCTGCAGGGAAGTAAGTTTGTGCTTGTGCCTTTTGTGTAGGAGGTCCGGGCACAACGGGGATACCCCACACAATGTAACAAAAAAAGATAAAGTATGCATAGTAGCATATAGCTACATGATTAATGCACTTAGTGCATTCACTGAACCATTCACTAAGTCTTTGCCAACTATGTCATGCAGATCAAGCGCAGAAGCAACCTAAAGTAATGGGGCACACTGAGGTGATTTTAGTTCACATAGCAACATGCCTAATAATCTCTCAAACCAGAACTCTCAAAGAGTTCAGACTAATAACACTAAGAACATGCAAATCATTGAATTAACAACTTGTATGAACGTGTAATTTTACATCACCCTAAGGTACCTCCACTCTGCCGTTTGCCAAAAACTCATATTGCATGGTCTGTAAGACTGTAATATTCCACCTTCCAAAGCAGCTTACCAGAGCAGGTTCTGCACGTGTACACCTCCTTCTGTGGGAATGCCTTCTCCTTGCTGTGCATGGGAAGGAGGCACGTATGGGCAGCGGTTATATTTCTGTTAAGACTACCCTTTCACACCTCTGATGACTGCAATCCTAAAGGCGGGGGGGGGGGGGCAGTAGCTAACAGATATGATAACGCTCCCATCCTGCAAAGGCTTACATTATATATTTAGCATTATAAAAGCTTGTATTTATCTGAGCACATCAAAGCAGTGAGCATCACAGCCCAGGCCTGCTTCAGGCGTGAGCAGCCCATGGCAGTCCTTGGGCCCTGACCTGGCAAGGGTGAAGAGGTTGGGGTACAGGCAGCCATTTTCCAGGGGGTCGCTAACTGAACCCCATCTGCCCCCCAGGACAGCCCCTTTGTCGGCTGCAGCCTGCGTCGGGTGCAGTGAACAGAGAAGAGCCAGCATGGACATCCAGGCAAAGAGGGGTCCTGTGGGGCTCGGGAGTCACAGGGGCCACAGAAATATTACCTGCAGCCAGGCAACAGTGACACAACAGCAAGTAATGTCAGGAATATGTCTTGAATTATCTGCTTCCCCAACCATTTTGGCATATCCCGAGTGAACAGATACCCACAGCCCCCCACTCCAATACCCAGAAGTCAGCATGTATCTTCTCCTGAGTATGCACATGATGTTTTTTAATTTTCCCCCTTGTATGTTATAGCCCAGTGATTAAGACTGGAATTGAAACCCTGGCTCCCCGGAGAGGATTTTGTCACAGGTTTCACACCTCAGTGCACCTCAGCCACCAAGCCCCATGATATTGCAGAAGAGCGGGAGCTGAGAATGGGGTGGGGCGGGGGGGGGGAGGGGGAAGCAGGGCACCCCCAGGCTGAAGAGACTTCAACCTGCAGAACAGAGCTGAGGAGCCAGCGGCTCCCCCACAGCAAGGCTGTAGCCTGGTGGCTGGCCCTCTTAGCGCAGAGAGAAGTCTGGATCCCAGCTCTGGCTCCAGGGACCATCCCTGGGTTTCACCCTCCGCAGTCACTACCTAAAACTTTCCTGGGCAAGTCCTAAGTCAGAAAGTTTGCTCCAGGTGGATTTTAAACATAATAAATTAGCCAGCAGAGCAGTTTAAAGGGCTGAAATTTTACACATAAGCAGATTGGAAGTACCTATATCTTTTGCTGAGTCTTTCCCTTAGTCTCTTAAGTATCAATTTGCCTATCCATCAAATATAAATTAGTATTCTTCGTTGTATCAAATACTACGGCAACAAGACCTGTTTATGAGTAAACTGTTAAATGTACAGGAGAAAATCAAGGTATCTAGATTCTTTGTCTGACACATAAATGTGGAGGTAACAAAACAGCTGCTCAGCAGAACATGCAGAAATGAAGTGACGAAAAGGAGTCACGAAATAAATTTGAAAGACGGCGCGTGCAGGATGAGCATCCACATACATAAAGTATCTGGCAAACACAGGAAAGAGTTTGGCAAATTCCCTATTTGATTCGCAGCTTCACCGAGACAGGAGGAAGCGCACTGGTAGGGGGGCGCATCTACTGCTCGGCGCGGCTCAGGGAATTTAAGGCGCTTAACAGGGCCGTTCTCGGCTCCCCAGCACCCTCCTCCGGGCTTCGGCGGGCAAGCACCCTCCTCCCTTTTGCTCACCACTGGCTGAATTATTTAGTGTCTGGAAGCTAAAGACAATGAAACGTTGCTTTGCTCCTGTTGAAGCCTTAGAGTCTTTTTGTGGCAGAAATTCAGAGGAGCCTCCCTCCAGAATTATGTCCTCTGCCTAATTATTCTTTTGAACACTGGCGAAGTAGTTGGATTTGTTTTGAAGCTAATCATCACTGACTGCTCGCTATTTCCAGTGCCAGGTTGTCAATCTTCAGCCTGGGTAGGAGGCTGTGTGTTAATACAATTTTACTTTGATGACTTTTTTACCTTGATGGTTAACATTCAGATCAGGGGATGATGTGTTTGTGTACAGGACTTGATCCCATAGCATAGTTTGATTCCAAGTCTGTGAAAGGCGTGACAGTAACTGGGAAGCAATAACCAAGTTACTGTCATGGGTATGTCCCATAATAACCTTGCCAGGGTGAGCTCACGGCACGCTGGGCAAGTGGGTGCTCCCTCTCATTTTGCCGATTTTCTCTCCAGGTGACTGCAGCTGCATGGAAGTGCTTCTCAGCAGATGTTCACACAAGTACTCTGGCATTTAAGAGGAACCTGCAAAAATCCCTTTGGAAAGAAATCTAAATTTAACTGCTTCTGAAATACATTATGTCACACATCACTGGGCTCACCAGAGGCAGCACCTTATGCACCTGCTAACCCCTAACTAGACTTTATCAAGTTCATGGAATGATGTTCATCCTCCACCACAACAGACTTTAACCAGCAGCTGGTCTCCTTTACAGCCTCACTTTTCAAATCTAAAGAAGCATCAGCTTGAATATGAAGACAGAACGTCAACTTGATGTATGACCTTTTCTTCATAATAGGCAAATATAAATCTTACATCTGGGATAGAAAGTAACTCTGGAGTGCAATGATTACAAAAAACAGGTCTCCCAAGTTTTTATTTCATCTAAGGAAGAGTTATTGGCAGAGAAAATATACTTTCTCCATCCTCTGCCTCTCCCCTGGAAAAAAAAAAATATCTTTAAAACTCTTGCTTGGAGCTAGTGTTCAAAATCAAGCAGGTAGAGCTATAGAATATCTGCGGGTTTTGAAATACCTTCTCAGCAAACTATGTTCAGATGTATTCACGTTTTTTAATATCACAGCTAACACATTGCCACTCTCAGTTCAAATACTCCATAAAGTGCCTTGCCCTGAAATAAACCTGCCTATTTATTACCTCTTTAGGTACCAGTTAACATTCATTCCACTCTGTATTCACATGAACCATTCCACAAGAAACTGCGCGAGAGAGCAGACACACCCTGTTGCCTTTTGCTATCACAAATGGGGCGAAGAAAGACGGTCACACTGTCAAAGATTCTTATTATTCAGATGTGAAGGCAAATCCTAGATCTGCTGGGCTTTACACACAAGACTGAGTCTATAGTCAGATTTGAAATTCCAGCCTGTTTGAAGAGTATCTCAGGGCAGACTTCTTGACCAAAAAGTACAGAAGAGTTTACTAATTTACAAGTATGAAGTTTATTTATTCCAGAATTTGTACTCGTCCCCTTACTTCCTGGCAAAAATCTGCTAGCAGAAGCTGCAATTAAGTTTCAAACAGATAAAAGCCTTAAATACATTTCATTTAGTATTTAGTAGTGTTAATATTCAAAATCACAAGGTTTAAAACAAGCTAAACAAGCTGAGAGAATTGTTCCCCAGGACACTATCCCTGTGGATGGTTTGCTTTTTATTTAGAGATACAAAGACTCATTAACCCTGCGGTTACTATATTCAATTTCTGTTACTCACTACCAGACAGAGAGACTGAGAAGAAAAAACAGGTCACAGTGAGAGGCTGTTAGTCACGCAGTCCTCCTGCTTCCTTCCTTCCTGTCGCACAAGCCCGACAACTCTTCTGCTCTAAGGAGAGAGGGTCGATACAAGGGCGACCTGTTTATCTTTATGACCTGACAAAAGAAGCCTAGGAATAACTACAGTGTTACTGTGACACATACAGGGGTACAGAGTGATGCAAAAATATCTTCTGTAGATATTCCTCTCAATGTCTCTTTTTTTTCTCCTTTTTTCAGTGCAGAACCGCATGACTCACTGCTTAGAACTGCTCTCCCAGTGCCGTGTTCTCTGCTATAGTCACAGAAAACTAATACAAATAGGATTTCTCTTATACTAATGATTTGCTAGCATCGTTTTTCCTTGCTGCTTATTACACTGGCAACCAAGGTTCTTAAATCATTTCCTCTAGGACAGAAATTGCACTAAAGATTAAAACTCATCCTGGTGAAGGCGTCGCTTCTGCTATAAAGACCAACCCTTGCACTGGGCACTAGAGGGCATAACAGATAACCTTTGGATAAAAGATATTTTAAAACCTTTACTATACTACTCCAGAGACAGAACAATGCATACAATAAACTTGTATGAATCCTTGGAAAAGGCATAAGGAAAGCTAAAATATTGCTCCACATTACATTCTAATTAATTTATTTTCTAAGATAGACGACCGTACCTTTGCACTCTAACCCCCGTTTGGTAATTCGTATGTAAAAAATGCACACACACACAAATATGATATTAGTGTTTCTGCATAAATTATACAACACATATTAAGACATAACAGCATTTACAATGTGTGCTGTATCATCTGATAAAGTGAGGGGAAAAAGAAAGCAAAATGCAAAGGAATCAAACAACGTAAGTGGCTGTATGTGTTTATATTTTACACTGGCATCTACAATGTTTTTGATTGTGTTGATGATTCAATTAATTGTCGGCTGAAGCAACAATCTGATATTTCAGAGTAGTTTAGTTCTTGAATTGAAAGAGTCTTATCGTAATATCTAATAACGTATTCTTAGCATGCAGATTTTAAAGTTAGACCATAAATGGACATAACTTGGAGGCAATAAAATGTGTTAGTATTTCCTCTCTCTTAGATGTATTTGAAATGTAGGATTTTCTTATCTTTCTCCTATAATGAACTCAAAATTTTTATTTCAATGCTTGCAAGATACTAGAAAATAATGTAAATAAAAGCACTTAGCTGTTTTCAGGCATTCAGATACTTTGTTTGGACCCTTTTTACTTTTCTTTTTTACCACCAATTGGCAAACAACTTTTTTTTTTTTTTTCTTAAGTGCTAGTGAGGAAATTTATTCAGACATGTCTGGGAAACAAAG
Source organism: Alca torda (assembly GCA_008658365.1). Taxonomy (NCBI): domain Eukaryota; kingdom Metazoa; phylum Chordata; class Aves; order Charadriiformes; family Alcidae; genus Alca; species Alca torda. The sequence continues at coordinate 73,785,763 of CM018077.1, read as the reverse complement.
GTCTCTCTCTGTTCACAACGCGGTATGACGCATGAAGTAGCGCCACAGACGTCCCTGTATCACTGTCCCAGTAAATCACAGTTTTGACCTGGAAAACTCATTTCATTTAAAAGTGTGATCTTTTGGTGCCACACCTGCTCGTGGCTCCATCTAGTTGCTTCTCCCTGCAGCCACTTGGTTATCTGCAGCTTCTTAGTCTTCCTCCTGCTTCTAGTGTACCTTGTTTGCTGTATAAATTTTGCTGGCACCATCACAGCAATAAGCACTAGGCTCACTCTAAATACTTCCCAGCAGAGGGCTTTCTGGTTTACAGCTTCTGACTCATCCTAAACTATCCTACCTCAGGTATTTTATAATGCTGTTCTTATAGCACCTAGTGCCAGGCAGTAATCAGCTTCGGCATGGTAGTAAAATATGAAAATATCCTTTATTTCCTTACCCTTTGACATGATATAGCTAGGTTTTATGCACGTGGAAAACTTGGGTCTTTTACATACCCCTGATAATAGCTACAGCTCAAAAGGCCATGGAAGTCCAAGCATTCTGACAAGGGAGGACAGCATTCATCTCCATGTAGCCACCTAGATGCTGCTAGATGTCTGCTTTAAGCCAAGTGGTGGACCTCCTTCCACTAGCATCACAGGCAAGTGGAAGGAACTGCATCTGAGAGTGACTAATTTTCTCAGCTCTAGAGGGAGTTTAGACTAGATGCCCTAACTTTTACACAGCTAAAACTAGGAAAGAATCTCACCTGCTTCCTTGCCTAAGTGGAGAGCAGATACATGGGTCTGCGGTAGGGTGAGAAGACAGAGGCTGACTTCTCTGGGCCACACAATTTAAGGATGTTAAGATCCCTGAATGCATCCAGAGAAGGGCCACAAGGATGGTGAAAGGGCTGGAAGGAATGTCCTATGATGAGCAGCTAAGGACTTCGGGCTTGTCTAGTTCGGAGAAAAGGAGGCTGAGGGGCGACCTCACTGCTCTCTACAGCTTCCCGAGGAGGGGAAGTGGAGAGGCAGGTGCTGATCTCTTCTCCCTGGTATCCAGTGATAGGACACATGGGAATGGTTCAAAGCTGCACAAGAGGAGGTTTAGAGTGGACATTAGGAAGCATTTCTTTACCAAGAGCGCGGTCAAACACTGGAACAGACTTCCTAGAGAGGTGGGGTCAATGCCCCAAGCCTGTCAGTGTGTGAAGAGGCATTTGGACAATGCCCTTAATAACATGCTTTAACTTGGTCAGCCCTGAATTGGTCAGGCAGTTTGGACCAGATGATGGTTGTAGGTCCCTTCCAACTGAAATAGTCTGTTCTATTCTATTCTTGATTGTAGTCCCCTATGTCATAACATTTGCACCACTACAGCATCTTTGACATGGGCTTCCTAAAGCAATGACAATACTGTGATGTCACGTCACTGTTCAAAGGGTCTGTTAACAGGTTCAGGAAGTTTAGTTCTCTGAAAGCATCACCACTGGACAGTATTTCAGGTCACTGAGCTGGTTAGCTCTGGTTCCTAGCTGAGTTATATAACCGTATGATCACAGACACTTTATTACTAAACTCAGTAACTCAGAGCAATATTACAAGTAGGTATTTATTACTGAAATAGAGTACAAAGCTTCTTGGCAAAACAGAGAGGATTTTAAATAGTAGTATGAACAAAATGGAGCTTTGTTTGTTTGCAGAATATGACTGAGTGGCTTAAAATCAGTGATTGGTCATGGACTAAATGATAACAGTTCAGAAAGTATTAATGGTCTCATTAAGGATAACAGCTGGTTTCAAAGAAGCATAAATATTAGGAACAAAATAAACCACAGGTAGAAATGTGTCTGGCTGCCAGAATACCATTTGGCAGGCCAAGGTACCCAAACTGATATCCTACCTGTCAACTAGTGAAGAAAAGGAGGGAAAGAGCTTGGAGACAGCATGACCCTACCCCTCAGCATAGGAAAGGAAATGAAGAAGTCAATGAAGTTGTCTCCATCCTGGGGAAGAGAATCAGGAACCAACTTTTGATTAAAGGTTTATATGACATGATTCTCTCCCTTTGTAGTTACATGTCCTTTCCAATTTTGCAAGATACTTAATTTCATCAGGGGATAAAGGCAAGCCATCAAATATGCCTTGTTACTAGTGAAGAGATTTTCTTGACCAGTACTTGGCAAGTTTTTTCCTTGGAAAGCCACCTTGGCCCACATTAAGGTCTTGATTCCCATTTTGCTATAATCTGTCTATAATTAATCATCATCCCACTAGGGCTACTTTGCTACCTTCCTCATACTTTCCATTTTCTTGCGTGCTTTGTTTTCCCTTATTTTTCATATGTTGGTCTTGCTTTGTCATGTAAGGGTTATTCAACTGATCAAACTCCAAGCCTATGGAAGACATCCAATATACCACTTAAGCATTGCAATAGAATTGTCTGGCCTGGAAACTGAAATATATCTTTAAAAGAAAGGGGAAAAGGTAAGGTTAATATTCAATGAAAATTTCTAATCAAGGCCACTTGCTTGAGATTTCCAGGTATAGTCTGTTAGGTTTCAATTTAAATGTTTACCTTGACATGGGAAACCACAGTTTCCTACCTATGAGAACTTTCTCATTTCCTTCAATTAATGCTGGCGGTGCTTCAGTGTACTAGGAATGAATGAGTCCTCAGAGGGAATCGTGACAAAAAAACTATTTTCATTCTAGGCCAGATATTTAATTAAAAAAAATAAAGAAAGGCAGGCTTAAAATCATGTAAATGACAGTTAGGCAAAAATGAGCTCCTGCTACCTTCAAACTTTCACCCAATTAATGACTAATCTTAGGTAAAGAGAGCATGGACTTTTCTTTTGCAGCATAGTAGGAGCTGTGTATGCACCCAACTGCTGTTGCATATTAGAGGTTTCAGTAATGACTGACACAAGGACTGGAGCCTTCATGTTCCAAGGTCAGCCCAGTGCCTAAGTGACAAAATCATGCCTGCATTCTCTCTTTTCCTTCACTGGAACCCAAGATATGTTTCTGCAGAGAAGCACCTTCAACAGGAACTGATGATGTAGCCACTCCAGAACAGCCCACGGTTTGGTGTGGGGGTCATTTGATAAGAATGGATGTTTGGTTTCCCTCAAGCTGAAGACAGAATTAAATCCAGCTCTTGGATTTCCTACACAAGTGGTCCAAAAAACAAATATTGCAAATGTATAAAAGAAGAGGTATCTCTGCCCTCCTCAGCTGTGTCAAACCCCCTGCCCCAATAAAATCAACAGAAAAGCTTGATCCTTGACTAGTTTTTCAGAGAGAAAAAAAAAATAGTTATTTATCTTTACTGGAGTTCAGTGGAGGGGCTATAAATCAAGAGTAAAAGAATTTTAGATAACAGTAGAGAAGTGTATATAGAGTATATCTGAAGAACAGTATTTAAGCTACCAACTCATGCTGAATTCCTCCTACAGGCGAGTCATTCATAGAGCACAAGGGTTGTTCCTAACCTATATGGGAACTAAGACTAGCACAGAGTTCTGGATGCCGCTTGGGAAGCCTAGCAATTGAAAGTTGTTTTTAGTCTCTTTGAATCTTAAGAGATGTTTATGGGAGACTAACAAACCAACAATAAAATAAAATAAAATAAAATAAAATAAAATAAAATAAAATAAAATAAAATAAAATAAAATAAAATAAAATAAAATAAAATAAAATAAACAAAAAAATAAAGGGCTCGGAGTTGACTACCATCACAGAGGATTAAAATCTTCTAATTATGATAATTCCACACAGACATCAGCTCAACACTTGGTAGCAGTCAAAAAAGCAAATTTTACATTGGGAATTATTAGGACCACAAAGCAGAAAATCATTATACCACTGGGTACATCCGAGGCGCATCCATACTGTGAATACTATACGTAGATCTGGTTCCCTCACTTCAAGAAATGATACAGCAAAACTGGAAAAGGGCAGAGAAGTGCACTAGGAACAACTGAAAATACAGAGCAGTTTCTGAACAAAGACCCCTTTGAAGAACACTCTTCAGTCCAGAAAAGAGGTGATTCAGGAGTCACAGGAGGCAGGTCCACAAAATCACCAACAGACAGAGGGGATGAGCAGGGACTGACTCTTCACTGTCACTCCCAGTACAAGAACTAAGGGGCATCAAATGAAGCTCACAGGAACCAGATGTTGTCCCTCACCCAGCAGGAACTGAGTCTGCAGAGGTCCTTTCCAAGGATAGCGCGCATTTAAGGGACTGGCATGGATTCACAGGGAGACTGGGAAAAGTGCTTGATGGAGAGGTAAGTTGGAGGTTACTATATAAACTACAACATGCCCAGGTGTGAGCTGAAGACAGCTGCAGGCTGAGAGCAGCAGGGTCAGTATCATACGCGCTTACCTGCTCTTACTTGTCCCTAGACATCTACTTGTGAGCAGGGTTGGAGATGGGGTGCTGGGTTGAACAGACCTTTGGTCTGAATGACTATCATAACTTTTATTTTCTTACGTTCTCTGTCTTGTGTTAGATGAACAGTTCACGTCAGTTGAAAGCACAAGAAACTCTAAATATCCAAACTTCTTATGAAGTATGACTGGCTCAGCCAATGCTCGTGAGTGGCTGACAGCAACAGGAGAATTTTCTCCCAGTTTAGCCACAGCTACTTTTTTCATTGCTAATTAGCAATTAAGTCCTTAGACAGAAAAAAATATTAATGGGAAAAAAAACCCTTTTCTTATTGCAAAGCACGACTAGAGAGAGTGGTATGAAATGCACTGGGGGGAAAAAGAAAAAAAAAAGATAGTAAGAAAGATTCCCTACCTGCAAAACTAAAATCTCAGTGGGTGTTTGAGCTACTGCAACACTTTCCTGAGTGCTAATTAAAGGAGGTGGGGGAAGCTGGAAAGAGAGGAGACTACAAGAAACTTCACTCTGTCCCACACAGTTGCCCAAACAGCAAAAATAAACGGATTCCTAAAACTATGAAATTCCAGTTTCATAAAGAACTCTCTGAAGAGCTCTGAAAAACTACTGGATGCTCACAAGATTGCTAAGAAATTGCTGAATGTGGCTGCTGAAATCCAAAGACTTTGGCCAAAGACAAACGTGAAATGATTTTTTAAAATTTTGTAAAATTATTAGAGATCATTCTGACAATATTTGAGAGAAAGGTACTTTAGGGTGTATTAGGATTTAACACAGGAACTAATCCTGTAAACTTTTACAGGAAATGGGGGGTGGTCACCTCTACAGTGAGATCACTGCTGTCAATCTTATGTGGAGAAATATTTAATGATTTTATGCTTTTCAAATTCATAACTCTTCAAGGCTGAGACTACAACTTTCATTTGTCTAAAGTCACAATGCACACCTACAGTATTGCAATCTTTTCCAGTTTTAAAAGCCTATTATTTACCAGTGGTAAAATAAACCATCTTTCCTCTTATACCTGTGAAATTTTGTAACATAGGTGTCTATCCATGTGATGCATCATTAATGTGTTCTCTGAAGTCCTTCCTCCACAAAATACACCCCCTTTTTAATGCTGTTTTTATATTCAGGTAGACCTTTTCAAATGTGGTTAACATTAATAACATATATGATATCAATATATTGGGAGGACAAAAATATTTTGTGTGTCAAGCGAAAATCAGCCATTTAGTTCATACATATTATGCTCACTGTTTACATTATATCTCCAAAAGAGACCAAGATAATTGTGAGTCCAGGAGCTATGTCAAAACCCAGGTGGGAATCCAGGAGTGCTTCTGATACTCCATGTCAGGATAAGACCGAGCACGGGTCGGCTCCTAGCCAGGCCAGAGAACGCTTTGGACATGCAGGCTGGGCGACAGCCATCATTCTCTCTGACCAGGCTCCTGATAGCAGGAGATAAGGATAGGAAGGGAAACAGGACCCCAGAGGAAGCTGCATGACAGCAGACACCCGGGCAATGCCCAGGAGATATCCAGGCAGAAAAAATTTCCAATGCAGGGTGAGTGCTGAGAAGGAAAGCAAGAACAGGGAAAATTAAAAAAAAAAAAAAAAAAAAAAACCAAAACAAAACAAACACAAAACAAAACAACAAAAAACCCAAACCTGAAAATACTGTAATACTCAGCGAGTTTTGAACGCAGAAAACTTCACAGGAACGGTGTAATTTTTTTTACTGATCCTGTGAGGTATCATATTAATAGCCTGTCAGATAATATTATCTAGGCACAGTATACAAACTACTAGCGTTTTCCCTTAGTTTCCCTTCTCTTGCCATAAATAGACCTTACGCATGGGAGAAAAAAATGAAGGAAAACGCATGCTTTTGGCTTGGGCATTAAGAAACAGCCTACATAAAACTCAAAGTCTTCAAGCTACATCCATTTCAGCTTCTTTCCTAGTTTTTGCCTAGACTTCACAAAAGTGAATTCTACGTGCTAGCAGCATACTGCCCTTAGCCGCTTAAACACTGAGTGCGTTATCAGGTGGTCTCATTCTTTCTGTTACCAGACGGGATGAAGAGACAAAAATAAGACGTCCTACTTGAGGATGTAAACTTTAGAAGTTTACTACCTGAGGAAAGTGAACTTTAACTGGAACCTGGGTTTCTGGAGTCTCTGCCCAGTTCTTTACCACGCCGCTTCCCGTATAAGCAGGAATCATAGAATATCTTCATGGTTGGAAGGGACCTTTGAGGCCATCCCAAGCAGAATTTGGGCTCACATTTTATACTCGGCGTATGTTGGTGGGTGTCCCCATGCCCGCAGCACTGCCTGTGTCACCTCCTCCCTGGGAAGCCGGGGCAGAGGTCTGCGGGGTGCCCGTCTCCCCCGAGCCTGAGGGCAGGGTGGGCAGCGGGTGAAAAACGCCGGCGGTGCAAGGTTTGCTCGGAGGTTTCCTGCCCGCCCCGCTGCGGGAGGACGCCGGCAGCTCCGCCATTGCTTCTCCAGGCCGTTCGGCCCAGTTTTCACTCCGGATTCTCCCTTTGAAAACCACCACAGGCGGTTCCCGGCCCCGGGGCAGACGGGTGAGGGCTCACCAACTGCTTCGAGGAGGCGGAGGGGTGCCCACCGACGAGCCGCCCCCCTTCCCCTCCGGCGGCACCCCGAGACGAGCAGGACCTATTATAAAGAAAAGCCACCAAGCCCGTGACACACCGTATCTACCACTAAGAACCACTAAGAGCCACCAAGTGCAGCACCAGCAGCGGGCGGCTGCACCGAACCGGTGCGACACCTCTAACGGAGCCGCCGCAGCAGCGGGCGGCGCCGGGCCGGCCCCCGCCCCAGCGCAGCCCCGGGGGCCGGGCCGGGGCGGGGCCGGGCGGGTAGCGGGGCAGCTGGGAGGGCCGGTCCAAGGCCCGCTCCAAGGCCCGTCGGGCCGCTCCCAGCCCCGCCGCGGGTTAGGCCGGGCCGCGGGCAGCAGGTAGAGCAGGGCGGAGGGCGCGGGAGGCGGGAGTCGTTTTTCCCGAAGCAGGAGCAGCGCCCATCGCTTTTTGTGGGGCGGCGATGCCGTGCCCCTCAGCGCAGCCCCGGTGAAGCGGGTGTCCGGCTGCCGCTCGGTGTCCCCCCGGCGGACGGGGAGCAGGGGAGGGCCCGGCCGCGGTACCGCCGGCGAGGGCGGGCCCGGGACGGCGTGCGGGGCGGGCCGCGGCCCGCGGGGCCTTCGGACGCCGCGGGGCAATGCCGAGGGCCCGGCTCACCGCCCGTACATCTACCCCCACAGAGGCACCCGCCCAAACAGTGTTTTCCCCTCGCAGCCCCTCCACATCCAGACAGAATGGTGCCTTTCCCACTGAAACGGCGGTTTTTCCTCATGCTGATGCTTCTCACGTAAACAAATTTGTCCTCTGAGTTCACAGGCCGTATCGGATCCCCATGGGAGAAGCTGCTGAGTGCTTCCGAAAAATGGCAGGTAAGAACAAATACTAACAAAAACGCTCTTCACTTCAGGCATAGGCACGCAGGTATGTGGCGTATCCGTGGTGTTTAGCTGGGATGCTAAGGTATTACTTTCTCAAGTGACGGAAATTACTTCAGTAAGTGATGCCTTTGAAAACTCCCGTCTCTCCGAGCACCACGTCCGAGTGCCCTCAGCTCCACTGAGAGGGAAACAGACCGGCAGCTTGCAGAATTAGTGGTATCGCATCTGTGAGCTTGTGTCATCTCCTGCCACCGAGCTACCTATTTGCTGGGAGTCAGCAGAAACAGCAGAGAGGTAACTGCCCTTGATATTCCAGAATAAGTTATGGAGCAGGGGTTTAAACGGTCTATACCCACGTTAAATTTATCATAGCATTTTACCACAAATTTTACTAGTCTTTTGGCAGACCTATTGTTTCGTGGATGCCATGCATGCTGGAGAGATAATCACCCCTTATAATTTAGGTTAAAAATGCGGTATTGTTTCTTCAGACATTCAGCTGGCGTTCTATTAATTATTTCTGACACCTTAAACTTAACCTGTCACCCTGGCGGAGCTCTGGGCCGTGCAGCTTCTGTGTCCCCTGGAGAAACTGAACTCAGGAGATGCCCTTAGCTGCATGTTTTGCAGATCTAGTCATTTTCAATAGTCCCTGGAAATTTCCCTCTCTGCCGTGTTTATGTATAAACCACTAGTACCCCATAAAAGTATTTCACCTTTCCCTTGTGTTCAGTGATGAATTATTTTTTTTAGAAAATTATTAAAATTGAATGGCCTATGTACAATAAAATTTTGAACAAGTAAGCTCTGATACACCTTGTTGCATCAGTTTAAGAAGCTCCATCCCAACATATCCATCTTGCCACTCAGCTTACCTTAAATCCACTTTGTCGGCAGTTTGAGATACACTCTCACGTCTAAGAGAAAATCGTATTGCTTTCTAGTGAAGTCGCTGTGATGATGCTGAAGTGGGATAGTGGCATCTTAGACATCTACCCCGATGTTGTCACCTGCGCAGGACTAAACAGGAAGATGAGGGGATCCCACAGTCCAGTAGGAAGATGGTCTGAGCTTTCAGAAGTTGAGTCCCCAACATTTTCAGGGAATCTAAGCTGGCACCACTTTGATCCCAGCCCGCCCCTTACGCTTGCGCTGTAGCTTGTCTGACCCAGCCTAGGGAGCTAAACCAGCAGACAGCTTTTTTTCTTTTATTTCTGTTGCTGAGTGAGCTTTTTTGCGGGGTAGTGGAGTCAGATAAACACAAATGCTAACTCAAGAGAGGGGACAGGGATGTGCTGATGTAAGGCAGTGAGACCTGCTATGGAAACGCACCCACTGTCTGCTGAGTTCCACCTAGGCAAGCCCAGTGTAGCACAGAATTGCTGGGTTGGGGGCATTCAGTGATTAGTTCCTCATGAGTCACTTAATGCTGCCAAGCAGGAGTCAAATGCTGCCACTGTCATTCTGTTTTCACTAGTTTTGTGCCGCTTGGAAAACACACTACAGAAAAATGAAGTACCAGGCCCTGGCTCCACAAACTGTTTTGTATCTGCCTCCTATACTCAAAAGTACCTTCTGGTTTGCTCTCTGCCTCCAGGGAGAAAAGTCCTGATAGTCTATGCGCATCAAGAGCCCAAGTCCTTGAACGGATCTTTGAAGAGGGTTGCTGTGGAAGAATTGAGCAAGCAGGGCTGCAGTGTCACAGTGTCTGATTTATATGCAATGCAGTTTGAGCCAAGAGCAACAAGAAATGACATTGTTGGTGAGACTAGTTAAAATACACTTTTTTCAACAGTAACGACAAGACAGACTTTCATCTTGTCTACCCTGCTGCGTTAAAAATCCAGAACCGTGCTGTTAGGTGCACTCTGAAAATAGTTGCTATTATTTTCTACAGATACCTCTCAACTAACAAGACCCAGCTTTTTATTTCTATAAACATTGACTAAGAAATGCCAGAGTAGTAACCCAACAAGTATAGTCTTTATTTAACTAAATGTGATCACTAGAAATGGCCCCTCAATCAGAAAAATGAAATATCTGTATAGTGCCGTGTTTTGCCTTTAGACTGAAGTGAATGAGGGAAAATATTACTTTTACAGTATTTGCAATCAACTGCAGAGGTGTTCTAATAACCACCTTCTCTTAACGAACAAGATTACAAATGCTTTGTGCACGTTAGCTCCAAGCACTTAAGTGCTTGGGCTTTTGAGTTGTCTTGCCACCTCCCGACTACCTTGGTAGTATATGATTACTAAAAATGATAATGATGCTCTTGTTAGGCTTATGTGATATTTTCACTGTGCGCTCACTAGCATTTAGCCCCAGTATTTTTCCAAGTAGGAAACACCAAAGCCATAACATGATCTGCAACAGCTGAAACTCTTTCTTTAACACAAGAATCAAAAAGAAATAGCGCAGGTCCAGTGCAAGCAGTGGCAAAACCAAGGAGAAACTTATTAATGAACAGACGTAAGCATTTCTAAAAGTCCACTGCTGAATACAAACCTTGTATCATAGTGACATTACTCAGAGGGAAAAATGCATTAGCACATGTCCACAGTCAGTCTCTGAAGTCCATTTCTCGTGGGTGAGAAATGCCTTCAGATACTATGCTGTGACTTGCTAGAGTTTAGTTCATGAGGCTACTGCCTCTCTTCTGCTAGAGATTGATGATCTGCTAGTTGAATCAGCAGAATGAATGTATATGTCTGATTCAGACATGCTTGAATCAGCTCACCCAGCTATGCTTGGGTGGAGTCAGCAGAGCCTGCCAGTACTGCTTCCCCAGCCCCTGCTGAGTTTCCTAGTTAGAGATGCTGAAAAACAGCTACATAGTGCTTGTGACTGCATGGTGGTTTCAGTAATCCCAAATGCAGAGGCAGAGCAATTGGCAAAATTCTCTTAAATCTGCTTAAGTCATCCACCTGCATCACCAGACTGTAGAGCCAAGCTTAGGTCCTCTTATTGCACTTCATATGTTGCTAGAGAAAGGCGAAAGTTTTACTACTCAGAGACTCTACATTCCTCCCCAGTTTAAAATCAAATCACCATCAGCTGTGATGATGCTGAATATCCACCAAAAGAAAAGGGAAATGGGGAAAAATGGAAAGCAGTAATTCAATTTAGAACTGTAGGTTGCAACATGTATTTAGTTCTTATTCGGCTACGGTACTAGAAACAGGGCAAGGAATGACTATTCATTTCTACCCACAGGTTGCTTGCAGAACTCAGAAGAGTTCAATTATGGTGTGGAGACATGGGAAGCTTATAAGAGAGGATGTTTGTCCAACGATCTGATTGAAGAGCAAAAGAAGGTGCAGGAAGCAGACTTACTGATTTTTCAGGTCATTATTTTAAATTGTATTAAAAAAGACTTCTGTTGTAGCATACGGGGTTGAACAAAAGAAAGGGCAATAGTGAGAAGATGATTAGATTCATTAGGAACATGAATCTAGCCAGAGTACAAAGAGGTAGTAGCTCTGCTGTCAACATAAAACAGGCTGTATCCAGGGGTAGTAATTTCAAGGTGTCATTTTTTTCTGATATGATGTAGATTTTAGAAAATATAAGAAATACCAGATTGTGTGTAAGCGTATTGTGCTAGCACAGTATGAATTTTTCACACAAATAATGGCTCCACACTGGCATTTTTGAGCAGTAGGAAGGCATCTCAAATTAGAAACTTAAAATACCTGAATAAAATTGACAGCAGTGCTTCACTTAAAAATTAATATTCAAAAGTAGTCTAATTGCATAGGGTTTGTTGAAGACTGGTCCTCACACTACCTGCACTCCAAATGAATTGCATGGAGCAACTCAGACCAGAAAGTACTGAATGCAAAATACTACTATAATTCTCAATATAAGAATCACACTGTATTATCAGGCAGCCCTTTGTCATGGAGCTCACGCAAAGCAAACACAGATCTACACGCAGAAATGTGTGTAAGGGCTTAAGGCAGCCCCACTGAGTTATAGGTTTGGGATACGGTAAGAGGCAGCAGACCAACAGCTTTAGGAATAAACACTTTAAGTAATGGTACAGTAACAAATACAGGTCAGTAGTACAATTATCTGGGTCATTACAACAGCAAATCCAGTAATTCAGTAGCACAGTTATCCACATTGAAACGACAGCAAATTGAGTAATTCACCAGCAGTGGGCCAAACTTAACATCTACGTGCACAAAGACATATGTGACCACGGATACGTCAGGCAGGCTGGCAGGCAAGGCTTATTTCCTGGGCGAGCAGCTGGGAGCAGCCAGCAGGCTTGGGGAATTTGGACTTCCTGACCAGACTGTCCTCATTTATTGGTGGGTTGCAGAAGCACTATCTGGACTTGCTAATGGAACATTACAGCCCATCTTTTTTCCCCACTGTGCCAGCTCTGTCCTTAGTGTCTACAAGTCCCAGAAATACTGTGTAAGGCAATACAAGCCTTACATTTCTTTGCGTGCCTGTGTGACTGTTGGCCTTAGGCATAGCCTATATACATTCCACTATCTGACTCTAGGTGAAATTTAGGATGAGATCACACTCAAGCATTTCACTGTAAGTCTTCATCATTTTTACACCATTGCTTCCGAGACAGGTATAGTAAAACATTCCCCAAAGTGGTTGCTTTCTACTTTCTGTCTTTAAAGTGCTATGAAGAGTTGAGTATATTCTGGTGCAGGGGAAAAAAAAAGAAAAAAAGAAAGAAAAAAGGCCTCTGAAAGACACCATGAATTAATTTAAAATTTACTACAGACTAAACTTGGCACTTCTAGAGATAGTGGTCATTGCCCAGTTTTCAAATTGTTGCCATCTTGAATTAAGCCACAAGGATGAGCTTTTACAGAATTTCTTCTTCTGTAGTGCAGTGTATACAAAGGTTTAGGGTAGCGATGTGTCCTATAATGTGTCCACAAAGCATTCACGATAATGAAAATAAGACATGATAGTTTGTAGTCCCATGGGCTAATTGGAGGATCTAGAAACAGAGGGTCCTACTGTTAAAGAAGTTTGCTTCTCAATAAAGTGATTCAGGGTCATCATGTCAGCAGCGTGTGAAAGTAAGTCTTTCTTAAGATCCCATGGCATTTGTCAGCAGACTGTCAGATCAGAACTGATCACCAGATGTCAGTCCTGGTAATAAGGCTCTCTGTGTGCATTTTGGCCATATTCCCCATTAGATCGTATGTTCCTTTTGCATTTCAGCAATAGGAGATGCAATTCTGCACAGTCTTAAGTTTGAATTATAAGTCGCCTTCCTGCTTCATCATATTCCAGCTTTAATTTGTGTGGAAGGCCCCCCGTTCACCATGGTGTTGGTGTGCTATATATGCTCAGGCATGTACCTGCGACTACTACAAACAGAAAGCACTGCAGTTATTTTTGCCAAGCATAGTTACTCCCTTTGCCAACAGGGAGCTGGAAGAAGGCATGTACAAGATCTGAACAGATTAAGACGATAGGATTTGGACTGTAGACCAGGCCTAAGGATGGCCTGGACTCTGTGCTAACAAGGTAATTTACTTTTTGCCTAGTTTCCCTTGTATTGGTTCAGCATGCCAGCAATCATGAAGGGCTGGATGGACAGAGTCTTGGTCCAAGGATTTGCACACGAATTTCCAAACTGTTACGATTCTGGTTTGCTCAAGGTATGTTTTTGAGATTGTTTCATTAATATCAAGATGTGCACAATGCTCTTGAGGATATCGGTCTGTCTTTTCCATTATATTTGTTCAAAGCTCTCACTTTACACTCTCCTGAAATAATGCTTTGGTAACATGTCAAGTAACTTTCTGGCTTGTTAAAACTGTCTGAAAGGTAGTACAATAAGGAGAATGCAGTGGTTCCTAAAGATTTAAGCAATCTCCTAGAGATTCTTAGTTGGCCTGTGAAATGGGCTTTATAATTTGCTAGGTGTATCAGAGAGCACTGGAATGGTATACAGCTTGCAAACAGTTTAAATCGATCTGTTTCCTAAAACTATAGTCTGTCATTCTTCCCACTGCCATAGGACTACACAAATCTGTAACGAGTGGCATACTGGAATAGGTGACAAGATCCTGTTCTGGGATTAGATGTCAAAGGTTGGAATTGAACTATAAAACTTAATCAGAAGTAATCATACCCAGTGCATGAGCCTCTGTCCCAACTATCTCCTTTCAACCTTTTCTTCTCTGTAGCTTATAAATTAGGCAAGATCAGTATCTCCAGATGACAATTCATAAATTTTTAACTCTCCCTGGCACTGGGAATATCCCTGGAAAATTTTGGCCCACTGTCTGATGGATCTTATTTGGTAACAACTGCAGCATCCAGGAACAATCAAATCTAGTTTCACGTTTATGTTCTCTGCTGAATATTAATCTCTGTAATTTCTGATCTTCTTAAGAATTCCAAACAATTCCAGTTTGTTTAAATTTCAGAAATGGCTGCCTCACTGCGATGAATAGGAGTAATCCCCAATGATCATAGCTGCATGCTGAGTGCAGGCTCAAGACAGTTTGGATACTGCACTGGAAAAATGTTATTTCAATTTTGGAAGCTAAAACTGAGAGGGTAGAAGCTGGTCATAAGCCCATGGCTAATACCATAGTTACAGAAGCAGAAGAAACACAGGGGTTTAGAACACCTGAGGAATAATTTGTGATTCCGTAAATTATTCCTTGGCAAGTGACAAGCAAGCACAAGTTTGAAGGAGGACTGTAGCATTCAATTTCTGCATTGAGGGAGACAGGAATGAAAATATTCTCAGTATCTGTGGCTTTCCAGCCACAGTGTTCCAAACATTGCACAGGGGAGAACAAGGGTCAGCCCTGTTTCATACAAGGGTCAGACATGTAATTCCTTTTCTTTTTAACCTGTCTCCCCCCCCAGCCCTGACACACAGTCCACTGTGCCTAGTTGTATGTTGTCAGTCTTTGCCTCAGAGCTGCCACTACGCATAAGGTCTGGAAAAGAAGAGGACACCACCTCCTCTAGAAATATATGCTGTCCAGGCTCCCCTGAATATCTCTCGAACTATTCAGCCACTCTTTAAACATGCTTAACTCAAACACTTCTTTCTTAATTCTAGAACAAATTAGCCCTGTTTTCTTTCACCACTGGAGGAAGCAAAGAGATGTATGCAAAAGGAGGTATCAGTGGTGATATTCGCTATGTCCTGTGGCCCATGCAGGTATAATAATGAATATTTGGTTGGGTTTTGCCTTAATTTTTATTATTCCAATTATTTTTAACAGTTGTGTTATTGTTTATTTTATGAATATAATATAGTAAGAATTAAGTTGTCTGTTCCAAGCATCTGCAGGTTATAAATTTGGCCCTAAAATCCTGAGACTACTTTAAAAGTCCACAGAGTTTTAAGGTCATTTAGTGCCCCTTCCTCCATATTGGAATCTGGAGAAAGCTGTACAAAGCTTTTAAGTTTCTCTGGTGTCATAGGATTTCCTTTAGCCCTAGCATGCAGGATTTATTTTCCCCATAGATACCAGATTCATGTAGGATGCGGGGCAAGAGGGAAGTCACACATTATCCTAGCATTAATGACCAGCATCCAAAAGTTAGCATACCTTTTATTATTGCTACCCTTTTATCAGAAAGCATGCTTTGAGAAATTTAGGTGGTGAGGCAAATTGTGCTAGCTACTTCTTGATATAATACAAATGGATGTGCTTAAATTCTTTGATCCCCTACCCATTGCGATTACTAGCTATCTGCCCTTGTGAGGCTATCTCGCTTCATTCAGGATCGTTTGGCTAAGCCAGAGCCAAAAGATTAAAAAAAAACTCTCAGAATTAGATGAGAAATACACTTCAAGAACAGTCTGTGGAGATTCAAACACTACAATGAACTTTAGGCTGTCTCTGATCCTTGCAAATTTAATAGCATAGAGCAGCCAAAGAGAACAGTTCTGTGGGTTTAATAGCACTTACAAATAAATTCCACAGAGCAGAATAAATGAAGTTGACCTTATTTTTCAGTGTATTGTATGTCATTCTGCTTAATGCCTAGCCTTCAATAGTGACTGCCAGGATAGGTAATGCACATTTGCCGTTTATTTCCCTTCTGATAAATGCACAGATTTAGAAAACCTGCCTAATATTGGGTCAGAAAAACAGTTTCAGATTTGAATCTTCCACATTATTGAAATGAAAGTGAAAGGCTAACTACTTCCTGAGACATTTCTTTCTTTGCTTTGAGTCCAGCATGGAATCATGCACTTTTGTGGTGTCAAAGTCCTTGCACCTCACATCTGCTTCGCTCCAGAGTATGTCTCTGAGGAGAAGAGGAAGGAGATGCTGATTGCCTGGGCCAAGCGCCTGAAGACTCTTTGGAAGGAAGAACCATAAACTGCTCTCCTGAGTGGTATTTCAAGTAATGTTCAGGTATAGGACTACAGAGAGAAGATTTTTTTTTCTCCGTTCTTTTTGGTGCTTTATCTCAATGTGTGAATGCTAATCTCCTACTTTGAATGTATTATGTGTGTCTTGGAGAGTACTACAGCTAGCAGTTTAACTGACAATATAGCATTTATCTTCATTGATTCCTGAGGGATTCTCTTCAACGATTGGTGCAAAACTCTTTGTGAAAAATTGTCCTTGCTCATACAAACCATGATATCCTGCCTACAAGTGGTTGATAACACAAGTGGTATTTAATTGCAGATTATACCATCGCTGCTTATGAAACAGAAGAGTTTAACACTTTTTGTACAGGCTGCCACTTTTTTTTTTTATTTGCAAGGGAATATACTGCCCATACTCAACCTTGTTACGGCCAGTCCTGTTCTTTTAATTGAGAGCTCTACACTTGTGCCTTTGAGCTATGAAGCCAGATCATGAATAATGCAAAAAGATGTATACAGTTGCACAGTGACTTAGCGGAAAGGCTTGTGGACAGCCTTAGGCTTTTCCACACATTTACAAAGCAATATTAAAGTTATGACAGATACCAGAAAAGGAAAAAAACCCAAATACAAATGTTGTATAGCAGTATATGCATGTATTGCCTTTCTTTATAGAATGTAGCTCCCATATGTAAAGTGTATAGTTTCCTAAAATCAAAGGGAGCTCTCTGCTTTTGTTACCCTAAGTACAGGCAAAAAGGAATCCTATCTGTTCCCTGCTTCTTCACACCAGTCAGTATTGCTATTTGGGTCTGGAGGGCTGAGCACATCCTCTTCAGCATCAGCGTAGATGGGATTCCTTGGACTCATCTACAGCACTGGCAGTTGGCAAGATAGAATGCCTGCCTAAAAACCTGCAGGAGCACTATCTGTTTGCGAGCCAGGATCTAATGGGACAAAATGACTGTCTGGCTCTTAACATCCATGATTTTTACCTTGAACTTTAGACAGATTATTTTGAGCTTGAGAGCACAACCCTTTTTGTGCATATGGCAAAGGGTGGGTTTCTTGCTTAGCTACACCATCTCTTGCTTTGATCAGCTTACCTAGCAGCTGGCTTTGCACTTTGACGTTAAAAGAATGTGGCCTGAATAAGAAATGGTCTTCTGAGTCACTGTCAAATGACACTTAGGCCTGTGCATATGAGGTGTGCATCTGCCATACGTTCTTTGTAGCAGCCTTGTCGTGCCCCACCCTTATGTTTCTTTAAGGGCTATTTGGATAATAACATGCTGACCCCAGATTCTGTAGCAGCAGCATAAGCTGATACACCAGGCTGGGAATTATTACCGCAGGGAAAAAGTCACGTGTTCCTTTTTGTCACCACGTGAGGTGAAGGGCCACCTCTAGCAGACACAGACCCCTGGCAGCAGTGCTGCCCTAAGCTGTTGCAGATGTCTGCTTCCGTGTGTATGAGTCAAGGTCTTTAGGCTGCACAAGCAAGAAACTTGCTCTGGCTCAGTAACTCTTGTATAGGAAAAGAAAGTGAAAGGGAATAAAATGGAAAATGTTATACACTTAAGTTGTGGGGAAAGCAGATTCTTGCCTAAAACTTAAGGAAAACAACTTTAAGTTACATGAAGAGAGATTGAAGGACAAATGCAAATACTAAAATTGTACAGGAGAGGAATCATCCTTATGTTCACTGTGTTCGGTTACCAGACTATTCAAGAAAGAAGGAAATGGATATGAAAGCAGAAGTTGCAACTGTCAAACCAAATGTTACTGTATTGGATCAGTCGCAGAGCTTAGTGGGTTAAACTGTTAGATGAAGAAATATCAGACTGACCCATATGATGAAGCTACACTGCTTGACACTATTTGGCAGATGCGTGCCAGCTCCCAATCGTATGGTAGCATTAAGTGCCTGTATTAAACTGGATATTTGTAATGTAAGTATACAAGAGTGATTGTGCTATGTCAGAACAAGCACACTCCAACCTGAGTTTTTTCTCCACAGTGGTTATAGGCCAGGAAGAGCAAGCACTTTCCCCGAATGCTGTCCTGGGCTTCAACTATATTTAGTATTAGTTTTTTTATTTTACCAAGCCTCTGCTCTGAATTTTGTTCAGTCTTCTCTTGAATTCCTGCCAACTTGAAGCAGCCAATGTTTTTTCGCAAAGTTCAGCGGGTCAGCTTTTTCCTCGCATGAAGCATTGGAGTGGGGAAGGATCCCAGGGAGGATGAAGCACCTGGTTCCCAGTAGCTTTGTTTGATTTCTCCCAGTCAACAGTAAATGATCAGTCCTATCCGTTCTTTTACACAGTGCTTAACGAGTCTTGTAGATGTGCATCACCTCCGCTCCTAAATAATCTCCTTCCCAGGCCATGGAGTCCTGTCCTGCCCAGTTGTTCTTCCAAGGGAAGGCATTGGCCTTTGGTCACCCTTGTTGCTCTTCTCTGAACTCTTCCAGTCTCACGATCCCATTACTGGGAAGAGGGGACCAGAAGGGCACACAGAGTCAGCTCCGTGACTCTTGGATTCATACAACTTTCTCTGCTCCTTTCCTAATAATCTCTGACATACGATTTGCTCTAGGTAGTGTTTTCATGTGTTGAAACCCTAGATCGTGGCCATCCATGGTAACGGTCAGCTCAGGGGCCATTATTTTATATATGAATTTAGGGTAATTTTTTTCCTCGTGTGCACCCCTTTACATCTTGAATTTCATTTCCTATCTCATTGCCCAGTCACTCAACCATTTTCCCACAATCTGCTTTGCTCGTCCCCCCGTCGTCTGAGTAATCTTTATAATCAGCAAACTTTCCCAACCTCATTGCTCATATTCTTTTCCAGAACATTTTCAACAGCTGGGATCCCTGCACTTGTAACCTCCCTCTGTTCTGAGGGCCATTTACTGTTGCCCTCTTTGTCCTACCTTTTAAACATGTCTCCATGCCATGACCTTCTTTCTTATCCCCTACCCACTTAGTTTCGTTAAAAAAAAATTGATATGAAACTTTGGTGATCTGGCTGATATAGTCTACTTGTATTTCCAAGAGGCTTTTGACATTCTCCACATGCTTTAAATCCTCCTAAAGTAAATTCTTCAGGAATATCATTCCAATGTACAAGCAATATCAATCCCACTGTACAAGGGAGTATATGATGGGGGGGAAACTAAGAACTACTATTTAACCGTAACTTTCTACAGTCGATTTCAGTCCTCATCAGCGTAGTCTATTCTCATACAGAAATTGTTCTACGTGCCTCATAATTCTTGTCACTTTCCTTTGTTTCGTGTCTAGCTCTCCTATACCTGTTCAGGGAAAAGGTAATTGGAACCGTGAGCTGCGTCTCAACCGTGGACACATAACAGATTAAACCACTTTTGCTGAAGGGTGCTGTGCCAAGAGTTAATGTCCTTGTCCTGACATGCTTTCAGTGCCTGCTCTACAGCACACTGTGCAGAGGCACATGTATGTTCTGGCATATGCCTTACAAAAACTCAAGGGAAATTTTACTGTGTAGAAAACCAATGGAGAGTGGTCTGTGGTTAATAAGAGAGAAAGGAAGTGTCAGTATTAGTTTCTTAGTGCTGGAAATGTTACAGCCATTTTGATCTAAAAATGATTGCCATGCTAAATCACACTATGCTAAAATTCAAATGTAGTCCTGTCAAAACAGCATCGTTTTAAAAAGAACAAAGCTAGAATTAGCTGAGTAACTTAGAGCTGCATTTCAGGCTGGGGGGAAAGGGCAACGTGCTTTCCTCTTTCATTTAGTCTGGGGATTTGGTTTTTTTGCTGGTGGTCCTACTATGTTAGTAGATGTCCTGAAGCCTAAAGAGCCTATGATCCACAAAAGAGATACAAAAGTTTAAGCTTAGGGTGCTCTCAAGTTTTAGTGCTGGGTAATCATTCTAAGCGTATTAAAATACCTACTGTATCCATACAAAATGAAGCTCCAAGATCCATGATATTTCCTTTTAAATTAGGTGAGTCACTACAAAGTAACCAAGAGAGCTATTCCAGCCTTAGTTCAAAAACTCGAGTTAAAAAGTATAAAAGAATCTTTGACTACAAATGTTTGGGGAAGGAGAGGCCTTAGTCCAGAGCAGTAGCCTCCCATTTCAGCAGCTCCTTTTAGGTCCTTCAGCAGTAGTTGATCATTTCACAAACAAGTTTGGGAGATGTCTATTCCTGCAATACTTTTGTTGCTTTCATCTTATTCTGCTGGTGTTAGTACATTTACGGGAACATTCTCCATAGAACAAAATACCAAGGAAACACCTATTGAAGAATTTGTATCACAGTGCTTGGTGCAGACCAATATGTAAAAAAAAAAATAAATTATAAATACTGGTGAAGTTCTTATTTTTTTGAACAGTAAAATTTAGTGAAATAATTTTTCATGACCAGTTATTTCCAACCATCCTAAGACATTTTTAAACTCCTCCAGATTCAGCAGTGTTGGTTTAATGCTGTTTGAATGCGGAGGAATTCTGATCTCTTTGGAAACTCGGTAAGGAGACAGAAGACGAATTCTTCTCTAGGATTATGCAGCCAAAATACCGCATAGCTGTCTCTGAATTACCAATTGCGCTCAATGAAATAAGAAAGCATTTTGCTAACATCCGACAGAGAGCGTGAACCAAGACCTAGCAGGCTCATCCAAGCAACAGATTGTCACAGAGGAGTGCCACGCCTGCAAACGCTGTGTACTCCAGTGAGATGTGCAGGGCAAAGGTGGTGTCTTTACTGGAACCTAATGTGAAGCCAGGTGGAAACAAAACCCTCTCAGTATACTCTGCACGTACAGCCTCGTATTTCTGTCGTCTGTTGCGAGGCCACACTCAGCGTCTGGGAGAAACCTCGGGTGGTCGTCTTCTGAACTTAACTGCAATGAAAACTGTGGCTGCGGTCAGCCACAAGCAACAGTGGTTCCCAAGTGTCTTAGGGGATCCCGTTCTGCGTTGGGACTCCCCAGGGGGATACGGCCCTTGTCCCTTTGCATCAACACTGTTGGTGCACAGTGCTGCAGTTTCTCCTGCCTCAGCTTTCTGGGGGCTCAGAGAAATACAATAGTTCTGTTGCGTTGGTGAGCCAAAGCTAGCTAAAATCATGGCTTCTTTCTGTAAAGTCAGCTGTATAACGTAATAGCTTGACAGCTGTTGGGCAGCATCAGGATCAATCAGACTAGATAATGCTTTCGCTTTAGATTAAAAGGTAGATTACAGAAAGATTACAGATGTATATCTCTTAGCATTTTGCTACCAATGGTCCCCCTTCCCCAGAGTTCTAGGCAGGGTGGGTACTGACCCCAGAATTAACGTTTCAGCATTGACTCATCTCCAGAGCTGGGAACCTCCCGTGTGAGGAAACACTTATCCCCGCTGGTCCCGGCAGAGGCTGTATCCGGGGACAGCCACAGCACCGTTACACTCAGGTCCCACCACAGTGCAGGTCCCTACAGAGCTCACCATTGATGCGAGACATGGAAAGGGAAAGGACTCGAGAGAGATACCTGGCAGCTAACTGCAAAGGAGAGGAGCAGAAAAAATTAAACCTCTGTAGTTAAAGCTTACCACAATACAGCCTTCAAAGCTAATACCAGGAAAATACCCCTGTGCAAAGTCACTTTCCCATTACGGCACAAGCTTATTGTGATTTGATTTTAGTTCTTTAGGATTAATGAGATAGGTAGCCATTCCAGGTAGCCTTGGTCTATCACTGTGAAGTTTTGACACTTTTTATTTATCAGCCCTACAATTTTTCCAGTGGTGCAATGAAACCTGCAAATTTCACATACAGCGGTTGTCATCCTGCTGACAATAAAACAGCTACACATCAAAAAAAGAAGTGCTTAGAATTCTATGTATTTACAGTTTTCTAATCAGTTTTAATAACATGTCTGAGATTTTTAGTACAAAGTAAGTGAAAGTTTGGTCGAGATTAGTGAAAGTTTCAGTTAAAGTAAAAAGAGAACTAACGGGCTTATTTTATTTTCTTTAGTACTAAAATTGAAAACTTCTGCTCACATAAATGCATTATTGTGAAAAGCATTAAAACTGTGCTGGCCTTATTAGCCAGTTCAGGGTAACCTTCCTTTCTTCTCAATCAGAATTAAGAGATTTCTCTGTAAATTCAGACTGCATTTTGGATCAATTTATTTTCTCTGTTCATTTCAAGACGGAATGTCATAACTGGCAACACTGACTTCTAAGCACCAACAAATAAATGCTAATTTCTGTCTTTTTTTGCCTAACGCTTGTTGGCAAATCACCCACTGAATGAGACTGAAACTTTTTTAGCCACGCAATTCTTACAGACTTGGCCATCTTTCTTACTTCCTGCCTTCAGCCCATGTCTTCAGCCACACGCAATGCAAAGCTCAAAAGCAGAGAAAACAAACCAAAACAACAACAAAAAAAAAACCCTCAGAAGTGTTACAAAAAGATTTCTGTAATGTTTGGGATTGCAACAGAAGACTAAAACTGCATGATCGGCCCACCAGAGAAACCACATCTGGATTTGCTTTTGCTGTATTTAGTTGACAAACATCCCAGGTTCTCTGGACTGCAGGTTTAATAACACCCTCCTTACGATACCTCCAGTGTGGATGGACATGAAATGTCTGTATTCAAACTACGATGAGCTTAGTGTGGCCATTCAGCATGGCTGTCCCAAGTCTCCTCATTACAGTGTGATCGGCCCTTGCATCTGGAGCTGTCAGAGCATTAAGCTCCTGTTCTGGCTCCATACCAGCTGGTCCACAACCATTGGAAAACAGGGATGCACTGGGCAAGCGTCAGTTCCATTGCCAACATTTTTTTGAGTGGAAACGATTTCACTTGGCATTTTTTTGAGAGTTCCTGGAAAAAAGCCGTTTGTCCAGTTTGTCCAACAAGGTGCAGAAAAACGTCTCAAGACTCAGAGAGACTTCAGCTTGAAAGTGATCACTGGGGCTGTTCTACCTCTCCAAAACTGCAGCCGCCCACATACTACTGTTTCCTATCTGTCTTTCCAAAGAGACACCTGTCATAAAGCTGGAAGGTAGGAGCCACCTGCCTCTCGCAGATGAACGTGCCGGCCAGCAGAAGGCACAAATCAGACTGTCTTCCCCTAGAGGGGCAGATAAGGGTACGTGGGGAGGTGGGGGGGGGGATGAGAATTCAGATACTACATTCTGAAACGTTTTGTTCGTATGTGGCAGGAATAGGACAGGTACAAACATAGCCTCAGAAGTCCTCCACAGCTGAGGAACCATATCCATGAAATCCAACGTGGGACCTAGCACAGAACTAAATCAAACCCTCTGTTGCCATTATGCTTCTTCCAGATCTGTGACAGTCTGGGGCCTCAGTCTCCACCAGGAAACAGGACCAGGCTCCAGGACCACTTTTGTTCTCTCATCGCTATCAGGCTTGCCCTCCAGCTTTGGAGGGTCTCCCTTGCTTAAACACAGGTTTAAGCACAGACTGCTGTTGCCCTCCCATATGGATCTACTGCTGCTGTTCTGGTAGTACTGAGCTGCGAACTCCACAGCATCCACAAAACACCGTGAGGAACGCAAACAGTTCCCCAGAACAGTAAAGGTCCTGGCAAAGAGAGTAGACACTCACCACCGCCACCATTTTACGGGAGGAAAGGCAAAGGGATCAGTCTTATGTAAAGAAGCTGTGTTAGACGTTATTTCTTTATTAGAACAGTTTTCCTAATAAAAATAATAAATGTTAGTTACGGAATCTTCTGTGCTGTTAGGACAATGACAAACTACATAAACTCTGTCAGAGATGCCCTAGACACACCTGGCCTCCGCAAGAAAATGGACCAGGTGGTTTACGGCGGTCTTTTTGAGTCCCGTATTTCTGCAGCTGCCCCCAGGACTGTCAGCTGTCACAGTTGTTCTGCCGACAAACAGAAACTCCTGCCTCCACCCTTCCTGCACGAAAAGCTGCCTCTGGGGCACCAAAACCACGACAAAGAAACGCATTACCGCCACGCACCAAACCGCCGACTGCTGTCCGGCTCGGTAACGCAGCCGCGTTTGCACCATTCACCGTCCGCTCACACCGGCGGCGTGTGGGGGGGCGCCGGGAGCCGCCTCCTTCCAGCCGGACGCGGGAGGCGGGATGCCGGGATGCGGGGATGCGCTGGGTACCGCCGCCCGCCCGGCTCGGGGCCGCGCGGATCGCACCCTCCTTGCCGGCGGAGCCGCGCGGTGCGTGGCACAGGCCCAGCCCTTGGGCAAGCCCGGGCCGCCGCCTCCTCCTCCTCCGCGGCGGGGCGGGCCGGGCCGGTCCCTCCTCCCCTCCCGCCGCCGCCGCGGGGCCGGGGCGCAGCGCAGGGGGCGGTGAGGGCGCACCCAGGCCGCCGGGCCCTCCCGAGGAGGCGCAGGACGGAGGAGAGCGGCCCGCCACACGTAAGGCACCGCGGACCGGAGGGAGGAGGGGTGGGAAGCCCGGGGCTGCTCCGCCGAAACCGAAAGCCGCGAAGGCGCCGCCGCTGCGGGATCCGGGTCCCGGGGGACTGCCGGGACCGGGGTGGCCCGGCGGGATTGCGGCGCATCCCGTCCCCCCCCCTGCCTGGGGAGGGTCTCCCGGACACCGGGAACCCCCGGCGCCGCGACGGGAAGCGGCACGGCGGGAGAGCGGTGCGTGCGAGAGAGGCGGCCTCGGCGGCAGGAAGCCGCCGGAGGAGGAGAGGAGGAGGAGGAGGAGGAGGGGACATGTCAAGTTGGCCAACGAGGAACTAGGCCAGAGAAACCCGCATTCGGGCTTTCCCGGCCGCGCGGCGAGGCGGCTGCTTTCGGCGGAGCACCGGAATTCGGCCGGAGCGGGAAGGCCCGCACCAGCTGGTCCCTTCCTCCGGCAGCCGCGGCAGGACGGGGCAGCCCAAACAGCCCGTTCTCGTACGAGTGCACGTTTTTGTCACCGCTCCTGTGTTCGGTGACACAGCTATACCGGTGCAAGCCACTTGCAGGGACCCCTTCCGCCTTCCCTCTGCTCCAGCCCCACCGGCCCTCGCAGGGTGTTTCCCGCTGCTCTGGTCCTATGAAAACTCGTGTGTCATCAACACCTTCGCTTCCCTGGGATTGGCTCCTCCTCGGGTTCCCGCGGGATGCCTTTTGTAACCTGCTGCTGGTCTGACACGGGTATTTTCTTTGCTATTTCCAAAATAAAAAATAAAAATCATTCCTCAGTGAAAAGAGGCAGCAGCTGAAAACCTGTAGCATAAGGGAAAGGTTTAGGTTTAGGAGTGGGTTATGAGAGTGACAGCAGTAGAGTTGAGATGCACTGACAGCTTTTGAAACATCTACACGTGCAATATTTTTGTCTTCAGCTGCATGGACCCTTCCCTTTATCTCCTGTTACCCATATCGGTGATACCAGCTTTGGTTCCTGTTTGTTATTCCCTTCCATTCCTGACCAATAACTAAATGGCCATGATTTTTGGTGCTTGCAGACTTCTTCACTTTCTCTTTCTCCAATTATACTTTGTAACACCTCTCAAGAACTTGCGCCCTGTGAGTATCACTAGGCCAAAAGGGCTGTAATTACTGCGTGACCTTTTTCTACATTACCATGCTGATGCGCCCAGCAATCCTCCTTAACCGTGCGGGCTGCGCAAGATCTGCATCAGATCAGTAACAAATCGTTAGACTTGAGCAAACCGCTTCTGAATGGTGATCAGGCCCGATATGACCTAATGACCAGGTCATGATTCTTGGGTGTTTATGTGCCCTTCGGAGGTTAGAGGGGAGAACATAACCATGGTGTTAAAAAGAAAAATGCCACAAAACCACTTATTACACTTTTATCCCTCTCTAAAGAAAACCGAAACATACTAGTAGGCAAAATCCCTCTCTTTTAGCAACCAGTGTTCAAAATTTTCATAATACATTTGGCGCCCGTTAAATGTGAAACCACCCCAATACAGATGTTCAGAATAGCATATTAAGAAAAAAACGTACTGCTTTATAATCAATCAAGTGTACGGATGGAGGGCTACCTCCTAGAACACAAATTTACCCCTAGAAGTACGTGTAGCTTCTGTAAGGTTAGGCTAAACCAAACTACAAAATTTCTGTTCTCTTAACCACAGATACGTAGTGTATGCACTGGTGTATCATAAGTGGATACTTAGGATGTGTATCCATAAGTGGATACTGAGGATACATTTGAATTACCATGAATTACCAATAGTAAGCTTGGAATGAACTTGAGCTTCTCTCCTTGATTTCTTTACCGACTAACACTTCCAGGTAACATCAGACAATACCTCATGTTAAGTAGTCTACCAAATAAGTAGTCTTTGCTTAAAAACCTGGCTAGAGATTGCTTTCCTGTGATATCCATCCTACAAAAACTTTGGGTTTGAAATAAGTCCTAGGGTCAAACAGCTTTTACTCAGAGTACCTCAGTACTTAACAACAACAAAGAGTAGTAACATCCTAATAGTAGAGCCCAAGGAGGAGGGATCCCTCCCTTCTTATGAGAAAATTCCCTGTGTTGAATGTTAGCCGGCTTATTTCAGTAGATATCTTATGAATTCAGAAGTTATTATTTCTTCTGAATTTCCAAGCCTTCTGGTTACCGTGATGACATGCTGCTTGGTAGCAACAGGCATTAGCAACGTAAATAGGAACAAGGTTCTATATTGTTGCAGTTTGAAGCAGAGGTGGTTTTCGGCAGGTTATATGGTATTGAATGGCAGCCCCAAGATATCTATAGTATTAATGCAACTTCAGAAATTCAGCATTCAACAATACACATTAATTTTCATTCACAAGAAGAGCATGTGCAATTCTTACAAGAATAACTACTACCTAGGCACATAATTACTGTTAGCATGGTAAAATTACTGTAGATATGTGACTTTGAACCAGTTCTTGAAAGGAAAACCCCAGATAAAGAAGCAAGATGTTACTTCATGCCACGTTAAAGTCTCACGACTGAATTCAGGCCTTTGTACCTGTGACACCCGCCCCATCTGCACAACAGTCAGTAGCACCGCCCCAAGAAAGCCAGAGAACTATCACCAGAAACCTCCAGGGAGATGAAAGCTCACCTAGGAGAGCAGCAGTGAGCATTCTTGGCACTGCTATGAGTCATTTGTTATTCATCTATTTGATTAACTGTAAAGCAATTTAAAAAAAAAACCTGACAAACAAAACACAGCAACAATCTCTCCCCTAAAAAGTATTAGGCATAGCAGGGCTTACCTTCTTACTAAACGAACGCAGCCATGTCCTCAGTCCTGTGCTCGTAATGCAGGCTAGCACTCCAGCAAGACAAAATCTGCATCCTTTCAAAGTCAGGAAAGCCGAAGAAGAAAACTCTGAAGAGAGTGCACTGCTCCAGATCTAGAGATGTTCCCTGTCTATAGGGCAACAGCCCATAGAGTATATATCCACTTGGAAGAGGAAGCTCTTGCTTTTCTCTTCTACAGGCACAACCTTTTTTTTTTTTTTAAATTTTTTTTAATTAAGTTTACTCTTCCCTATTTGGCTTGTCAGTATTGAACTAACCAGACAATTTCCAAATCTGCCCGTAAACGTCCCTCTTCCCTCAGACACCTACTTTCTCCAGACACTTTCACTACTCCTTTATGCTCGCCAGGCTCCAGAATGAGGCTGTGGAAATTAGGCTGCAGCTGATATTCATAACAACATTAAGCAATCTTTTTCAATTAGAGATTTGAACGATACAGGTACACAGTAGTTGACAGACAGTTGCGTGTTGGTCTGAAAAATTTGTCGGTCCCTTTGCTACACTATTTAGGACTCTTAATTACCTGAATGAGCCAACCTACTGTTTGCTGATAGCAGCACTTGGAAATGGTGCCTTTCCTCTCCCGGTTTCTGTATATCTGCGTCGTAGTCACCCAAGAGGAATGAAACTGAACAGCCCTTGGACTTTGCCTTTTCTCAGCAAAACTCTTTCTTTATTTGATGGAGGTGCTTAAGGTGCCTTCAGTGAGGAAAAAAACAGAGCTTGTGGCTTGCACCTGTGCTAGCAATGAGCTTGCTGGCACGTGCCAAAGGTACCGGCTGGTCAGCCTTCTTTTAAGGTTATAGCTCCTGAGAGACATGTAGGCAAGAGAGCACGACAGATCCAACAGCTCACACAGGCTTATCAAAGGCTTAAATTATTCTGGCACTTCACTGGGGTTTACTTATTCTGCCCATTTCACAGGCTCCCCAAGCTCTCCTTGTCTCTTGGTGCACTTAGGAGTTATTGCAAACCTGCACAATTTCTTTGTTCCTCTTCTTTTGAGGGGCAGGAGAGAAGTTGCCTTATGTCCCCACCACAGTCCTTCCTAGCACTTGCCTCAGACAAATTCAGACAGCTGTGAAAAGAAGTTTCCCACGGAAGCTGGGTTCTTTGTTTCACCCCTGCAGAGAACCTTTTATTTGTTTGTTTGAAGCTTTAAGCAACCCTGTAGAGCTGGATTTGCAAAGGTGCCCAAAAGGTGGCATAGAGTTATGTAAGTATGCGGGCACCTGACAGGCCCACGTTCAGGGAAAGGCACTACTGCCTTTGGGACTGTGGCCCTTGATTCTTCTGGCTTTTCCGTTTTTCTCACGTACAAAGTGTAGGGACGGTGCCTATCTACTGCATATTATATGGATAAAAACTATTTATTAACAGCACTTTGAGATCCTCAGGTGAACAAATGGTTTTACATCGACTTACTATAACTGTAATGGGTTGACAGGATAAATCGTTGGGATTTTAGGTCTAATCCTGTGAGAACCATGGCATCTTGGTTTCAAACTGAGGTCCTTTGTTCATAAGGGTCGCAAGAGTATACGCTTGTGTCCCACTCCTTACATAGACGCTTATTTAGTGAACAGCTAAATGCTTGATAATGACACTTCTTTTTCCTTCTTACGCTACAGGTCCCGAAGCACTAGGGTACTTGACTTTGTTTTAATTGCTAAGCCACAAAGACTGCAAACATGTCGCTGGAAGACATCCATATGAACACCCAGGATTTGCTTGAAAAAAAACAATTAGACGCTGGAGGATTTGGAACAATTTCTTTATGCTTTCACAAGAAACATGGATACGTAGTATTAAAAAAAGTGTATACAGGACCCCAGCGCACTGAGTAAGTTACAGATCTTTGTTCTGATTTTTATCTTTCAGTTAATATAAGGAATCCTCTAAACTCAATGGAGATAAATCTAAATAAAGTGTAATAATTTGAGATCTTTGGATTCTGTAGTTACTATATGTGGGGAAAATACTCCAAGACAGTACTAGCAGCTGCCCTGAAAATTTTTCTTTTTTTCCCTTATGAGCCAACTTTTTTAGTTTTAAACTCATTGTTCCAGTGAAGTTCCCATTTCTGTTGCAAAGTGAGCATTACTGTGAATTTTTAAGAATCGAGGGGACTCTTGCACATTTAAAGAAGGCAAGAACTCAGTGGGTACATGATATTTCAAGCTTACAGATCAATTTTCAATAGAGTTGTCCAACCATAGATGTCCACTACGAGCTAAACACACATGAGCTATCAGCAGGGCTCCAGCCCAACATGTGTAATACCAAGAACGTAGCCCTCTGTCCCTGAGAAAAAGAGGAGTGAGCCAAGCCCACTGATTTAATTCAAGGATTGAATTAGCTGTTGATTTCAATGATTCAGGTCACATTGCAGCTCTACTACCTCAGAGCCATGATAAACCTAAAACTCCCATGAGTCATCCACTAGAGAGAGACAAACTCCCATATTCTTCTGGTTTGGGTTATAATAAATAATTAACAGAGTTTTATTTTGCCAGTGGGAAGTGAATTAAGAGATTGTAGTAGTTTGGCAAACTGCACTGACAGTTTGGGATGAACATGGTTAAAATGGACAAGCCTGCCTAGTTTATTTTGGGGTTTGTGTTTTTACTTTCTTGCTACACAGGTTCGTAAGTTTGTTTTTCCTTAAAGTCTTGAATCAAAAGTCTTTAGCAAATTTACAGATGAGCCTCATGCAAACAAAACACCCTCTTTCTTCTCTAGTACTGGAGGAACACAAAGGAGAAAGCAATTTCCTTTCAAGTCACAGAGTAGGAAAGCATTAGCAGCACATAGTCTCAAGACTTTCTTACACCCTTTTGCCCAATAACTAGAACAGGAACAATAGTAAAAATAAGACTATTTAATATAATGGGTACCATTTAACACCCTTAGTGAGCTCCCAGCTGTGTACCTGTGACTACTGATGGATTTTACCGAGGCCCAGGTAAAGTTAGGCTTTGAATTCATCCTAAACTACTAATTGTTAGTAAGTGTTATCACCATCCAGTATGTGAGTGGATCCCCTGTAATAATCCATTTGGAACATGAACATGAATACCAGCCCTTTGGGAAGGAGACCTGTATAGTTTCCTGTACAAGAAGTAGCGGGGTGTGTCTTGATCCTCCTTGTCCAAAGGCTCTTTCAGCCCTGCGTGTCCTGATCCCACCCCAGTTCAGCGATTTCAGCAGTGCACCTACAGACAGAGTGCTGATGCACTTTCTGAAAAGCAGGCCTTAAAATCAGGCAGAGCAGACAGTCTCTGTGCAAGGCATTTGAGACTTAGAGACTACAACCTGGCATGAACAAAGCTGTATCAATTCAAAACCAGCTGAAGGTATGGTTCATCTTACAGTGGCTCTAGGGATGTTGACATTTTTGGCCACCGTTGTCGTTATGAATTAACAGCATTTTCATCCCTGTGTTCTTTCTAGCCTGACACCTAAGTTCAGTGTAATGTCTGTTTTACAGGTATAATGCTTCCCTCCTTGAAGAAGGCAGGATTATGCGCAGACTGCAGCATGACCGTGTGGTAAAACTACTAGGTATAGTTTTGGAAGACGGCAACTACTCACTTGTGATGGAGTACGTGGACCGGGGGAACATGATGAAAGTGCTACAGAAAGTGAGCAGTGAATTGCTTCATCCCTTGCCAGTCCTTGGGGTTGATATGACGCTTGAAAGGGACAGGATGTTACTGCTATCTCCAAGGAATGGAGTTTTTAGTTTCTCATTCTTCTTTCTTGTATGAATGAGCCAGTGGCAGCCCTGCCTTCTCTAGAGACAGCAGAGGACAGCTATGGCTTTCCTGCACATCAAAGAGGAGCAGACGACAGTTGTAGGTTTGGACTTGTAGAAGTGTTTGTAGAGATATGCGGAGAACTTGCTGAAGAAGAATGCTTCTATAAATATGGAGTGACTCTAGAATTACTTTAATGCAAAATTTAGATCTGAGAAGGACCTCGGTTCTTTTTTACCCTGGCTTGAGCAGAGGTAGTCTTGGGACTGAAAAGAAAACTTTTTTAAAGACTGTTTTTTAATTTGATGATTACAGTAGCATTTTTAATAGCTGGTACTTCTGTTCTTTATTTAGCTCCCACTGCCTTTGTCGGTAAAAGGGCGTTTTGTGCTGGAGATCGCAGAAGGAATGCTTTATCTGCACGAGCAGGGCTTCGTACACAAAGACCTAAAACCAGAAAACATCCTTGTGGACACAGATTTCCACATTAAGGTACTTGTTAGAATGTAAATGAAGCAAGCTGATGATTTGGGTTGAATAATTCAGTTCAGCTGCATTCCTTAGTATTCCTGATTGGTAGATGAACTCCTTTATAGTCTAGCAGAGCGTTAGCAGTGGATAATTGAAGTCTGGTGGCCTATAAAACCTCTGAGCTTGAGGTTTGTATAATCTTCCCCCCATTTATGAGAACAAAAAAAAAATAATCACTAAGGGTATTTAAAAAATGAATAATACTGTTGAGAATTACTGAACTACAAATAACAAAACAGCTAGAAAGAAAAAACAAACCTTAACATGCAGAGATTGAAACAAAATAAAATGTCTTATGGATCATGTCTTTTGTCCTTTATTGCTGTAATTTCTCCTCCTGCCTTTACCTCTTCTTTTTATTCCTTTCCTTCTTTGCCTATTATCTTTTCCTCTTTTGTCTCTCTCTTTTTTTCCCCTTAGTCATCATTTTAAAATGACAGCCAGCAGCTGCAAAAAAAAAAAAAGCAGCAGGAAGCTACTTCAAAGAGTGGTTTATAAGCCTGTCCTGAAGCCCTTCTATTAATGTTAGTGGGCTTTTGGATAAAGACACATAGATACAGAGTCTACTACTGAATAAACAGTAGAATTTGCAGCAGTCCTCATCAAACATCCTGTCTCTGGTCAAGGTGAGTTGCTGAAATAATCACCCCATTACAATATGAAACTACAGAATAAATTCCTGTGAAGAGAGCTCTGTCATTCAGTATTTCTCAAACATATATTAGTGAGAAGGGGTTTGACAAGGTTAATATAGTAGCAAGTCCCAGTGCAGTATGAGCATCTTGTAGATAAGGGATATAAACTAATTTTTTAAAATACTTTCCCCCCCCGAAAATTAAATAAATTAATCATGATCTGCTTTAAATGTAAATTGTATGGTTTTTTGGGTTTCAGCTTGCTTATATGGACAGGACCATATAGGCTATCATCACTGAACTGGAACCAGGATCAAATTCAGAATCAGATCAGACTTCCTTAAGTAGCTTGATCAAAACTATAAGGTAGCTGTTGTACGATTTATCTGCTTGAATGTGTCTAACATTGCCAATATTTATAAAGGGAAACAGTTATAGGAAACTGCAAATGTAGGAAGATTTATATCGTATCTTCCTCTATCACGTTAGACCTCCTCTCTCTTGTAGACATGAACTTGGACTCCTGCTTCCTCAGCAGGATGTAACTTACATTTCCTCTCCCTCAGAATGCACATCCTCTAAATTTAGCCCAAAGCTTCAGAAACTCAAGAGGAACAATAAGCTAGTTAGAGGCAACAAAAGAGAAAAACGACTTAGGACTGAGGCAAGGCGTCACCTCAGTTTTATCTGAAGTGATTGGGTTGCACAACTCAGTTTGACAGCTGCCTGTGGCCAAGAGAGCCAGTCACATTTTCTTCCGTCTTTCCTCTCCTGTTGACCTCCTATTCCCTTGGTATTAGCACTCATGCTAATCTGACCACCTTGCCCTGATTTAGGAAGCCAAACCAGCAGATTACGACTTGCCTCGTTGGCAGTGCTACCCTTCTGCTGGGGAGCATTTGGTTCAGCCAGCCATTTGAGTGCCTGGCGCTAGGTCTTCCCAGTGTCAGGTTAAGCGTCAGAGCTGGAACAGGAGGAGGAGACAGAGGCTGTGGGGAAACAAGGGAAGGATTATTTTCTTCACCTTCAGCCATTAGTTTAGCTGTAAAATTCCACCCTAAGGTTTCAGTAATGCCACCTTGTTAAGCGCACAGTACCCAGCTATCCCTGCTTTAACTTATTCCATGCTATCCTTTTCCATGTCTCTTTGGCATACACATCACATCACTTTAGATCCTCTTCCTCCCCCTTTCTGTAGGAGGATCTAAGGAAATTGGGTTAAATGGATTCTAAATGGAAAGGGCAGTGAGGGAGGAGGGATATCTGGCCATCTCATAGATTACTTCTGGATTTGAATCTCAGCTGCTTCTGTTCTACCACGAGCACTGTAAGCAGATCTTGAATGTAATTGTCAATATGAGCAAAACCGAACCTTTTTCATCACATTGTGTGATTGTTCCAAGTGTGGTTAAGTTAATAATGAAGGTTCAACCTAATGGTCCCCAGTTGGCAGTGATACTTTATTTAGGCAAAAAAAAAAAAAACAAACCCAAATAATTTGCTTTCCTTTCTTGTTGTTGCATTTTTTGCAGTGCTTCATTTTCAGGTAAGTTACTACTAGCTTTTCATTATAAAATTGAGCACTGCATGAAATACTTGTTTATCTCCTCCTCATCCCAGCTCTAGCTCTGATGTGTCTCATTTTTCAGATTGCAGATCTTGGTGTTGCCTCCTTTAAGAACTGGAGCCGGCTCACCCAAGAAGAGACTGTCCGACAGAAGCAAATCAATAGCACTTTCCAGAACAATGCTGGGACCCTGTTCTATATGGCCCCAGAGCATTTAAGATGTCTTAATGTAAAACCTGTGGAGAAGTCAGACGTTTACAGCTTCGGCATAGTGATCTGGGCAATTTTTGCTGACAAAGAGCCATATGAACGTAAGTTACTCCTAAAAAGACACCATCACAAAATTAAGTTACAAATGTTAAGCATTTAAAGTTAGAAAGTTAAGATTAGTAGATTAAATCACCTATGCCCAAGAATGGCACCTGTTCAGCATCTCATGGCCAGTAAGAGCCATTTGTTGCATCATTCCTGACTTCTAAGCGTGGACAAGAACATCTGAATTGAAATGCAAGCATGAGCCCAGTCTCTTCACATCCACGTGGTATGGGCATAAACCTGCACTCAGTGGCAGAAGGCAAACACTGGGCAGGCCAGGATGGATACTTTGGTGTACGGTGTTTCCTAATGTGGACTAGTTACGTGTCCAGAGTAATGTCTTTATGATTTTGAATGGATTTTTTGTTAACGAAACAGCTAAACATTGCCTGTGTGGCCATCTTTGTGTTCATACCCAGCGCAGAGCATGGGTATGAAATTGAAATTCAGGTTGTAGAGAGCTAGATCTGTCACCCTTACTTGCACTGGGCACGTCTTACATATAAAAGTGAATTCATTAATCTTAAAATAAATTTCTAACCTGTGGAAGTCAGGGCAGTGGATTCGGATTCACTAATGTGAGAGATTTGTAGCTGTACATCGGGCATCTTTCTTTGAAATCTTCTTCTACATATCCACAAACACACAGGAAGCTGCTCTACTGTTTTTTTTCACCTACAGAAAGGTAGCAAAACTCATGATCAGGATCTGATAGGAAATTTTGTTTTTCAGATGGTATAAACGAAGCCCAGATTTGTTTTGGTATCATGAATGGAAACAGACCAGACATAAAGGAGATCACTGATAAGTGTCCAGTGGAAATTGTCGACTTAATGAAACAATGCTGGGATAAAGAGTCAGAGAAACGGCCAACCTTTGCAGGTAAGGCATTGCTCTGGGATTACTCTTTGTTATGTGTCTGTCAATAGTTTGTAATGCAGCAAAACAAACTTGAGTGTTTTCCTCTTCAAATATAAATTTTTGCTTTGAAAACAGAACTATCGATTCACATGTCCAGTAAAGCCTGCTTCCTGTACCCTGACTAAAAATGGGGTATGGTCCAACATCTACAGATTTGAGAAATACTAGTGAGTGGATGGAGTGAAGACACTTTATACATGCTGATAATTTGTCTTCAGCATAGTACGATCTTCCTGCTGAAATTTACAAAAAGGCTAACATCAAGGGACATAGTATATTTGGGTATGACTGAGAAATTACCCTATTGAAACTAGCTTCAAAAGCTGTCCCAGTTTAGCCTTCCAGGAGCAGTGCAACAGCCTTTGACTAGCTAATCATCCTTTTGTGTGGTTGGGTCCCAAAACACTTGAAGTCAGTAAAAGTCTTGACTGAACGGTCTGGGAAGGAGACTAAGAGCATTCAGCAAATATAAGTCAAAATTCTCAGTCTCCTCTTGTCTCTTCTTTCTGCCTCAATATGTAGTGCCAAAAAAAAACCAAACCCAAAAAAACTCAACCCCCCCCGAAAAAAACAACAAGCAAAAAAAAAAAGAAAACAAACCACCAAACCACAAAAAAAAACCCCTACACGTAACAGGAAATGGAGGTTTGGATTTAGACAGGGGCACCAAGAGCTTCATAAACAGCAGGCATGTACTTAAATACTCAGAGGAAATTTGTATACCAGGAGGAACCCATCTACTATTTCCATATATAACCTACATAATCTACTGCTATTGGATTGAGTTTATGCTCGCACTGGTCTTAGCTTCTAGTTTTCCCATATGCAGTCTACTGATATTTACCGTGTTAGTAGATTATTTCAGCAATTCCATCTTTAGCAGAGACAGGCTAGTTGTTTATCAGGTAGCTGAATGTAACTGAATGTATCTTATTTTTTTTAAAATGGGACAACCAATCTTTTGGCCAGTCAAGTCAAGGTGCTGTCAGCCATGGATCGTAGACAGAGAGCTTTCACCCTCAAAAGCAATACAACAACAACAAAAAAATCCCTAGAAATCATCTTATTCTTGTTACTATATTAAGGCTAAATGAGCCATGTGGACAAATTCCAAATGTATGTATAATTTTCTTGCTCCTGACTTCATACAAGTCTTTATTCAATCCTTATCCATGAAAATTAACAGTATAAATCACTTATTTTCCATTGAAAACCACTTTCACTTAGTTCTTTTCTTTTTGCAGAAATTAGTGAAAGATACAAGCCATTTTACTATCAAAATTTAGGAAAAAATATTGAAGACGATCTGAAGAAGTTAAAAGTGAGTAAATTTCTAAGCATTTTAAAGCATCAGTTCCCCACATCCTCTTTCCCCAACCCCAGTTATAGCCAGATTCTGACACTTTGAGACTGATCATGCGTGACCGACCTGATTTCCTTCTGTGGTAAAATGTCTGGATTTGTGAACGAGGGGAGAGCAGTACATCTCATTTACCTCAGCTTCAGGAAGATTTTCAACACTGTGTCCCAAAATATTTTTGTATCCAAGTTTGGATGTTACTGTTTGGATAGGCAGATGAAAACATATTGGATGGCGAGTCTCAGAGGGTAGCGGATAATGGGTCCCATTTCACCTGGAAGCCAATCATAACTGTGGTAGTGCAAAGGTCTACTACGCTGGGACCTTCCCTGGCTTACTCCTTTATCAGTGACCTCAGGGAAGTGATGGAGCGCACTCTCATAAGGTGCGCCAGTGACACCAAACTAGGAGTCAATACAGTTACAGGGGCAAGGCTGGAGAAATGGGGTGACAGAAACCTTGCGAAATTCTGAAAGGACAAGTGCAACATGCTGCACCTGGAATAACCCCTGGCTTCAGTGCCAACTGGAGGCTGCCTGGCCGGGGAGCAACACTGCTGAAGAGGACTTCAGGGTGGTGGTAAGCAGCGACTTGGGCATCAGCCACAGCCTGCCTGGCAGCCAGGAAGGCCAGCAGCATCCCAGGCTGTACCAACAGCATCACAGGCAGCAGATCAAGCAGATTTGCTCGGCCCTTGTTAGTCCTGCCATATGAGATGGGGCTGAGGGACCAGGGCTGTTTCAGTCCAGACATGCAATGGCTTTGGGGGGGACATAAATAGCAGCCAGCCCCTACCTCTGAGGAGTTTACTGAGAAGACAGAGCCAAGTTCTTCACAGCAGTGCATGGTAGGAGGTCAAGAACCAGCGAACATAAACTGAAAAAAGAGAGATTCAAACTGGATGCAAGAGGGAAAAAAAAAAAAACCCAAAAAACACTTTTCCCCATGAGGACAGCTAAGCAGTGGAGCAAGTTACTTAAGGAGGTTGTCCAGTCACCATCGTTGGAGGTTTTCAACACCCAACTGCACAAAGCTCTGAGCTACCAACTCTGATCCCATAAGTGACCCTGTTTTGAGCAGGAGATGGGCCTGAGGTCCCCCAAGATCTATTCCTACCTGAGCAACACCCTGATTCTTTGATAATACTTTGCAAAAGCTCTTCATATATCCAATCAAGTCTCACTCATGAAATAAAATGTTAATCTTCCTAGAGATTCAAAAGTGCCAGAATCTGATTTAGAGTAAGTGTAAAAAAACTCTGTAAATTCTTGGTAATTTTTTGTCCTGTGTTCAGTGTCTAACGAGTCTCAGCCTGCTTGAGACGAGGAAGCTATACCACAGTAATAACAACAGGGGAAACTTGAAATTGGGTGTTTTCCCTGAGTGTCCAAGTTGGTTTCTCTTACTTTTCTAGCTGTAGGTTTATAAATTATGATACAAAGAATGATTTCTTGAATGAAAATAAGAGAATGAGAACTTCTTGAACAATTGGGCTGATTATGGAACCTTTTTATCACAGATTTTATTAATTTAATCATTTCGGTAGTACTGACAGCTGTCAGTGAGAACTCCTGGCATCAGGGGTGTAATCTTTGCAGTGAAGCGAGACTCAGAAGGATACATACCAAGTTATTTCAACTTGGTATGGAAGGAAACAAAAGCAACTTTCTTTAAGGAAAGAAAAACAACTGCCTTTGTGAAACCATTCATTTACAGTTTTCTTTAAAGTATGTACTTCTGTCACGAAGTCTACAATTGTGGAAATGAAAGTTCTGTTTTAGAAAACATGTGATGTTTATGAAGCACCAGTGACTGTTCCAAAAAGCGGTAGAATTTTGCAAAATGAAACTGATGAAACAAATTTCCTGGACTGATTTGACCAAACTCACTCACGAATGTGAGAGTATGTTCATCTGATTTATAATAGTGTCCCTAAATCAGGATCATGGCCAATTGTACTCACTGCCTTAGCTCTCTGCAAATATACCTCTTAAATCATAGGGACCAAAGGACTATTTAGAAAATGGGCCATGAGTCTATTACTTTCTCAGGAAGGAAAGCATCCATTCTGATCTGGGCACAGAACGCGAATAGAGCATTCAAGGCAATTCAGTGTGGTGAACTACTAGTACCACTTCAGTAGCAACATGAGTTGGAGGGTTTGGGCATAGCCTTCTCCCCCCACAACTACCAACCGTGGAAGCAGAGTCCACAGCCTCCTAACTAAAAGGACCACAGAATGGTTAAAGTTGGAAGGGATCTCTGGAGCTCATCTGGCGCAGCCCCCCTGCTCGAGTAGTTCAGTTAGTTACTCAAGTAAAATCTAAAGACCTAAGGCTGTAATGTGCTTTACAATGTCATCTTTTGCTTTCAGAAGGAAGTAGATTTTTTGAGAAGCGATAGTAGTTGTTGATTTTTAATCTGTGAAAGTACATACAAACACACATACATCCTACTTCTAGAAATTATTTTATGAGTAAGAAGCACGGGGGAGGAGGGGAATTGAAAAATAGTTTTTCCAGGCAAAAAAATTTACTTACATGAAGTCTGAATAATGGGAACATCAAAAGAGTAGAACAGGAATGGATTTTGCCTTCACTCTATTGAAGTAAGGATGAGGGTTTACAGAAAGGAAATTGTACCGCATCTTTCTGAAGATTTGCTCTGGACTCCTTGTTCCTAATACTCTTCATAAAAGTCAACGTGGCCATACCTGAATGTAAATCTTCTTCCTCACCTCTTCCCTGTTCATGAATATGCTTACTAAATATCGATCCACAAACCAGGAACGTTTGCTACCTTTACCTCAGCAGCATCCTCTCACTGCTTGCAGAAAGTCTAGCTATGAAGTCAAGACAGTCAATCCAAAACCACTCTGTCTGGATTAAGCTTGTACTCATGTAGGCAAGGGTGTTGTGTGGCCAACTCAGAGTATTACATGCTGCAGTTACATTGCAGTCGTTCCTCCCTTTGTTGAAGAAAAGATTTTGCGATTTCGCCCATCTGTAGCAAAGCAATGGGTATTTGGGTATTTTCTGTCAGGCTGTGCTCTGTGTAAGAGTATGGCACCTCTTCCCACAGATTCACAGAATCTGCTCATCCGGACCGCTTCACTGCGAAATTGTGCTGTTTCCTATTCTGCAGGTCCTTTGGTTAGGTTTTTGCCTATAACTTGATCGTTTGTTCTTTCTTACATGCAGAAAATGTGGCCCGAGTCAAATGAACTGCTGAATAGGATGCAATCCCTTCAAATAGATGCTGTAGCAGAAGATACCAGTAACGGTCAAGTAGGTAAGTCACTAGCACGTCATTATCTTTGGCAGAATACACAGAATAAAGTTGTGTACATGTACAAAGTCAGAAATCTTACCATTAAGGGTTTATGAAAAGACTCAGTTATTGAGCATTTCAGACAATTGTAGTCACTGGAAAGATTAAATTGGCTCCCAAAAGTCATACTTACTGTTTTGAATTTTCCACAGTCTACAATTTGAACCCATTTCATTTTACACTCTCTCCCTTTCCTCTCCCATGCCAAAAATTTTGTTTAACACTAGGCTTTTCAATGGTCACTTTGATAATTGCTTTGCATACTTAATCTTTCTTCCCATCCTTTTAGTCATGCCAACTGCTTGGTCTGTAGGCTTTAATTTCATGAAGATTTTCCTTTTTCGCACTCCGGCCTTTCTTATGAATGCTCTGAATATGACCAGGATGCATAATTATAACGTATTCCTTTGTTTATGATCATGGTTTCTATGGAATCTATCTGAGGAGCACTAATAGATGAATTTTATCTCCTTTCTCCAATATTTTCTATCAAATCTTGGATGAGTTGCATGTTTCATGTTTTTATAGAGCGCTCTCTAAAATATGTGATGATATAGTTACAGTTCTGTAGTAGTGTATCTGGAATTCTTTTACCAAAGTTACTTAATCGCAAAGGATATAGGATCATATTTGCAGCACTGATTTACAAGCAACAACATCAAATTCGGTAGAAACAAAATCCTTCTAAGTTTGCTCACACCATTTGAAAGGCATTATTAAATCAATAGTGTTAAACTGTAACACACAACTAAAAAATTTTCCCCAAAGCTAGGTTTGCCGTAACTGTTCTTCAGTAGAACTGATGGACTTGTTAGGGCAGCCCCACTGCTATATTTTTAAACGAGTATAATTACATTTCCCTAGCCGAAAGAATCATGTATGACTGCAGCAGATTACAGATGCTCTTGTATTTTAAATACAAAAGTTTTATTGTGAATCCACACTTCAGAAAGATACTATCTTGACAGCTGACAGTTAAAGTCAGGGTTTTTTTTCCTCCAGTCAATGGGCATTACTCAGGCAGTGGTAGTGAAAGATCTCCCACAGGATCTGTTCCTACATCTCAAGCTTGCCCTGGAGAATGGATGTGATATAGTTTATGCTAATACTGAATTGCTAATAGCTGTCACTTTTGATGAGATTATTTCTGTGTTAGCTTATTCCTCCCACTCCCTCTCTAGCAGCAGTAACAAAAGAAGCAGAGCGAGTCAGACTGAAGGTGTACTGATATACAGCCATCAAAAGGAACTAGTTTTGGTCCTGCCTAATACAGACTGAATTCATGTAATTTGGAAAAAAAAAAAAAGAAGAAGGAAAAAAAAAGAGTTCACTGGCATTATCTGAGCTAAATAGAAGCACATACATACACTTTATTCCAATTTTATAGTGGTCGGTAAGAGTCTCTTGCTTTAGTCAGTGTACAATGTTTTCTAGACAACTGTGAAGCTTTCAGAACTTCTTAAGAAGGCATCTGTAGTCCTACCCTTAAAAACACAAGAACAAGTAATAACAAGCAGATTTTTACATTCTTGTTTAGTCTTGGAATGCTGCAGCATGATCCAGATCATAACTCAGTGTAATTCAAGACTTAAGTAGAGCTTCCTTTGATAGTGAAAATTAGTTTGAAAGACGTAGATGATGCAAACTATTGTATCTGGTAGGTGTTACTTGTGAAAGTGTATTCTTTTGGACTATGACGAATAAGCTAGACAAAAAGGATTCATCATGAAATACCTAGACAGGATATTTTACATAATCATTTGCAAACATGACTTTAACAACAAATTATTTGTGCTGTGCAAAGTAACACCTATTACAGCAGTGTTATTTTCCATCCTGTTACACTCCAATTTTGCACGGATTAAACACCGGTTAAAGCCAGTGGAGACACACTATTAAATCAGACCCTTCGAATGCCTCCAGGAACTGTTTGTTTCAATGGTTGAGAACTTGATGTCAATATAAGCAGAGTATGCAGTGAATTCTGACACCACTTGACTGAGATTTTGACACTGATAGCTTAAACAAGCCTATACTTCCTAGATAAAAATCTGTAATGCTTCTCAGTAAAGGCATTCTATAAAATAAAACATAGCTTATGCTAGAAGTAATGTTATATTTTCACCTTTTATATATTACTGTAGTATTAAAGGTAGATTAATAGATTCTAGTGTCATCCTAACAAGTTATATACTTGCATTTGGATGTATTTCAAATATTTACTTTTCCTCCCTTTTAGATCAGCCTAATTCTCTACACAGCTCTCAAGGTCCCATGACCAGTCAGATTAACGAAGCTCTGTTTGCTGCCTCCCCTGAAAACCAGCCTGTTGAGAGCTGTGAGACCTCATTTACACCTGCTGATAATCTAGAAAGCAAACTTCAGTGCGAATACAACTACCACGTATTCGGGAGCCGGATGGATAAAGCAATTCCACCTATAGTATACACCCCTGAAATGAGAGAGGAAGAAAGGAGACGAAGAGTTTCCTATGATCCATTTGTAAAGCCATCTCCTACTCCTCAATGGAATGAACTGTATCCGAGAGCTGAAAAAACAGGATCAAACACTAATCCATATTTTTGGCCACAGCCAGCTGCAACAGCACCGAAACAGGGAAATGTGGATGTTTTTCATGGGCCAAACCCTAACAGTCTTCTAACGGGAAACACAGAGGGTCTCTATGGATTGCGTTCAGCCAATACTTTTAGCCTAAGTAAACCTCCTGTGCCTGAATCTGGCCTAAACCTGCAGTCACAAACCAACGTAAACTGGTACCCAAAGAATGCAGACACAGATACAGGTGAGATTCCACCTCCCCCAACACCTGTGTTTCTGAAGACCCCCTTGTTCTTTAAAAATGAAGCAGGAGTGTTTTGTAGTTTATGTAACAACCACATGCTTACTGCTAACAGTTGATCTGTGATATAGCAAAGGTGAACTTATTTCATGAAGTTGTCTTTGTTTATTTGAAGTTAATCCAGGCTGCTAAAATGCTCTAGCTTTGACTTCATTATGCTGCTTTCACTGATTTCAGGCTCTTAACTTTAAGCGAACCATTTCTAAAGCATCACTGTAATAGAGGAGCATCAGACCCAATGCCTAACTCTTCAGCTACCAGCCAAGTGACAGCAGATACTGCTACGGCAGCTACCAAACCCAAGAGCTGCTACCAGTCCTTCTAGGAAAGCAAAGGAAAACTTTTGACTCTCAAAAATATAACATTTATACCATAGGTTTTGCTTGTGCAGAGACAACATTTGTAGCGTTTCAGAAAATGGATGGGTATTTTTAGCTTGATTTGCAGCAAGGTAAGAGACTCCTGAGCTCAGGTACCCAGCAAGGCTCATAACTGTTTTCTCCAGAGAGCTCTGCCTGCTGCTGATGGGGAGCCTCTGTCGGTATTTGCTAGTGAGCTGTGGACTAGAAAGGTATGGAGACAAAGAAGGAAGAGAACAAATGAACATTGGCAGAAAGTAAAAATAAATGGTAACTAAAGGCCTATAAGATGCAACTTTTAGGAACTAGAGGTAGCATGAGAAACATGAACCTGCTTCTACTAAATATTGGCTATTTTTAGTGTGGCATTCTTTTCCAGATCGTCTCACAAGAAAATCAAGGATGCCTAGCTGTTTACAGGCAGAAAGCCACAAAAGTGTTGTTCTATTAAATTATTTATGCACAGGCTGTGACTAGTTGTTTATGTGAGTTTATTTACTGAAATGAATCTGAGAGTTGTCATGTCAGAAGACAGGGATTAGAACTGTCAACATCACTAATAAAATCTGTTTGAAAAAAAAAAAAAAGAAAGCAAGTTATAGGGAGGCTGTGTGCAGTAGTGTGGCAGATATCAGACTGAGATGCAGAAGAGCTGCATTACAGCTCTTCCATTGAGTTGTCGGGTGACCATAACCCAGTCACTCCTACTGCCCCATCCTGAGTTGCAGAGCTCATCTGTGGGCATCCAAATCGATTACTGCCCTGGGCAGGAAGTTACATCTCTGCTGGACTTTACTGCCACCACGAAAGATGCAGTGGCGTTCCATGCCTTTGCTAGAGCCGGTCACAAGCAGCGTGCTAATACAAACCACAGTCAGTCTCAGCGGTAAGCAGTAGGAGCACACTTGGGAGTTTTGAATTTTCCAATTTGAATACCTGCTAAGAGGCAGCTCAGCCCGTAACCATGGTGTGCTGTGATCCCACATTGCCATGTACTAGCCAGGTGTTCATACACCCACGTGGAAGCCCATTGCCCTCATTGGGATCCAAGGATGATTAAGGCTATTAGCCACTGAGAAAAACCACAGTAAGGTCATTGCTTTAATTAGAGTTATTCAAGGAGATGCAATCCTGTTAATTAAAAAGCTTCTCATCTCTTTGTATTTAAGAGCACAAACTATG
Organism: Alca torda; assembly: GCA_008658365.1. Lineage (NCBI taxonomy): Eukaryota > Metazoa > Chordata > Aves > Charadriiformes > Alcidae > Alca > Alca torda. The sequence goes on along the minus strand of CM018077.1, from coordinate 73,741,430 downwards.
TACTCATACTGTTATAAATATGGCAGTCATTTTTAAGTACATGTGCTTTTTTTATTTACATAATGCTTTTGGCATTTTTTTTTTTATTTTCCCTCTTTTTTAGGTAACAAGGATTCCACTTCTTTCACAAGGGGAAATTTTACATATTATCCTACTGCACCCAGAGTAAGCACAGGTAAGCGCTCTAGCCTTCATCTGTCCTGGTAGCCAACAGGCTATGCACTGCATCCTGATCAGTAACGCAAGAAAACTTCAGGGTCTTGAAATAATTTATGTTGTTGCTCAATGCCTCTAACCATAGCCGAAGTTATCAGTACCAGTATGTAAAACTAAGTCCTGTCTCCAGCAGGACCTGTACATGCCGTTAAATGTGTTATTTGATGGATCAAGGACAACAACTTTTATGTTCTCATGCTTCTAAAAACATGAAGGCATTGTAAGATCTCCTGTATACCTAAGCCGGTCAGTTTCTTAGATTAAATGTCAACTTGCTGCGACTGTACCCAACTCATGAGCCACACATGCGTTTGGGACGCCTCTTGGGTTTTGCTCTGAATTTTTAGTACAAATCTCTAGCTACGGGCTTCATGCCAATCAGCCTTCATTGGCGCACATGTCTCTACAGTTCAACTGTCTTAAACCCCTGAAATTCTGTCCTGTCACTCAGGAGTAGTTAATATATGCTCCTTTCAAGTTGGAAACTTGCTTGGGGCACCCTGAACTCTTTAGTTACAAACTGGACAAGCTTTGAAAGGGTTAAGTGGTTTACACTTACAAAGAAAACTAGAAACAGCAGGTTTCTGTCTTCTTGACTATATGCCCTTTAGAGTCTCTAGATGGTGACCTGAAAGTGACAAGCAAGCAAAGTGTAGAGGCTTGGGAAAGGAGATTTATGAGCACAGTAACTTTTACTGTTAATATTGATGAAGCAATTGTACATGTTTTCATATCTTTTGCTAGATTCATCTTATTACCAGATAAGAAAATAAGAAACACATGAGATTTCTTCATTTTTTAGCTAAAAATATGAACATGTTTCCTTGGTCCTTCACCAAAAAAAAAAAAGGATACAGAAATCGTAATATTTTGAGACATGATAAAATGCATTCCTTTTGTGCAACTAGAAACTAATCATACATACATATAAGTATTTCTGACTAACAGTTTCAGGTTAACAGATCTTAAATGCTTTTAGTCAGATTTTTATATGTGACCATAGATTTCCACACTTCACATTGCAATTGGGTGTGTAACAAGTACGTTTGTGCATCTAGCCATCATTTTAGGTGATTAAATACACAGCTTGGTCTACCATTTTAGTTATCTGTACTTCAGTTTTTGGCCCAGGTTGTGATATACACCATTTAAACTAGAATTAGAACATTTAATGGATGACTATCCCAACAGAGTTCAGAAAACATTGTCAAGAGAAAACTGATGTCACTTAACATGGCTGGAATAGTCACTTAGTTTCATGTTATGTGTGGAAATCAGACAACTGTAAGCAAGAGATACCAAATTAGGTGTTTAACTAATCACAGACAGTAAACCACAGATGGAAGCTCCCAGAGTTGCAGTAAATTTAGCAGTGCAATTGGTTGCATATACATGTTGACTTTTATTGCTGAGGATTCAGGCATTAAAAGAAAGGAGTAGGGTTTTTTGGTAAGGTATCTCAGAAAACATTGTAGTCTTGCCTTAGAACCAAAAGTACAGAACAAGGGGAAATAAATAAATATTGTTGAAACAAACACTGAGCAAGTAATGCACTGTAAAAATAGATACAACTAAAGAATACACACTTAGATAGCAGGGATGAAATACATGGTGAAACAGAGACAGCACAGTATAACATGGAATATAGAAACATTACAAGCAACTACAAGCAACAATTTCCTGTAATCTTGCAGAACTTTGAAGTCCTAACGGTAAACCTGAACTTACATCTATGAAAAGTAAAGCTGAGAGGCAGAAGTAAGGCTTTAAGATTTAAACAAAAAGCGCTTTCAAGTACAGACCTCCTGAAGCTGTTAGCCAACAAGAAGTGAGACTGCTACCATGCATTCCTGAAGCGCAGGGAACATTATTTACAGTCTAGTAATTACCAGCATGTAAGGCTTGGTTATGGCACTTTGTCACAGAACAGAATAGGATGGGCTTTCACTAAAGTACCTTCATGTCACGCTGCATAATGAAAATATGCTCATATTTGCCAGTAAATGGCATTAAATGTATATAAAACCATTTAATCACTTCCCTGATTAGCTAAACCTTCCTCCTCCTTATGTTACTTCTTGGCATTTTGAACCGTATGCACTTGTTTATGAAATTGTATTAAATTCCCTTATACAGAAGATTCAGTCAAGTACAACATAAGTAACAGTTCTGGAATTCAGATTGGATCCTACAATCACATGAAGATTGAAGAGCATAATCAACACATCAGCACTTCTCCTGTTGCTACAGAAGCAAATTACATGTGTTATGAAGCATCGGGTATATTTGGTAAGAGAAATATCTTCCTAGTTTTGATGTATTCTCCCCATATATTTCTCTGGTACAGCTTTCTCCCTCTGATACTCAAGAAATAACTGTTTGGGTCCTTTTCTACTTCATACTTAAGAGCGTATAAAACCAGTAAGGGTTTGTGCTGATACTCTTCTGTAATACCGTGTACCTCATTTGTCCTGTAGTTACATGATCTCATAGGAGACACCAGATGCAAGTATAGATGTATATGCATCAAGAAGAGGAGGAATAACAACACTCAAATTGGTAGAAGCAAGATTAGGATTAGTGGTCCTCACCCAATTTATAGTTTAAAATCACAGAATAACCTGAGTTGGAAGGGACCCATGAAGATCATCGAGTCCAGTGCCTGATGCCACACAGAGAAACCTAAAAGTTAAACCTATATCTAAGAGCATTGTCCAAACTTTTCTTGAACGCTGACAGGCTAGGGGCCACGATCACTTCATTCAGGTAGAAATTAGAAGATTTTGGAATTTAGTTTATTTTCGTTGGTCAATACTGAGTTAAACTATCCTGACATATTCCTAAATAAACAAATTAATAGTGTCCCAGAATATAAAACATGTCATCTAGACATCAGTCAGATGTATAAGAACTCTAGGAAGGAGTTTTTCAATTTTGCAGTCTTAAGTGAGAACCTATGATCACCTCGGATCAAAAAGCAAGTCCAGCAACTGACCTGTGAATACACATGTTCTGACTGGGAGTTTCTTTCCCGGCATCATTGGGTAATACTAGTTCCATGAAATTCACTTCTGATTGTATCACTAAAATTCTGTTTCCAGATATTACCAGTAAATAGCTGGGGGAGGACAGGCGAGATAGCAAAAGGAGCAGAAGTGTTAAACAATGCCGTTTTCTTATACTCTTTTCCTTTTTGCAGACGATACTACTGTCCTGACTGATAAACATCTGAATCTAGTGAGAGAAAAGTTGGCTAAACAGTGGAAGCACTGTGCTCGTAAACTGGGCTTCTGTGATCCTGAGATTGATGAAATTGATCATGACTATGAACGAGATGGACTAAAAGAAAAAGTTTACCAAATGCTGCTTAAGTGGGTAATGAGGGAAGGCTCCAAAGGTGCTACAGTTGGAAAGCTTGCCAGAGCCCTCTTTGGCTGCCAAAGACTGGATCTTCTTACTAGTTTGATGCAAATCAATGAGGAATAAGTTGACTGAGAATTGGGGAAAAATTAGGGTGTTTTTTCCTAAAGACCTCCCAATAACAACTATTAATTCTGAACAGACTTTCTGGAGCTCTCCTTTTTGCACCGACGTTTTGGAATACATTTTTTTCTGCCAAGCAGTTTTCAGTAAATATCTCCAGTAAATCAAAAAGTTTATGTCAGGATAGTTGATCTTCCAGAGGATAAAAGAAAATAAGCATCTTCCTTCTGAATAAAATGATTATTCGAAGATATTGACAACCAAAGGCAATAGTAGTATTGATTCAAGGAGAACACGTTATACAAAATTTCTAGTTTCTGTCTTGAAACACATTGGTACCCTTGTTTAGGCCTGAACAAAAGCATGTCATTTCAGCAAAGCTAATATATCAGTAATAGTATGTGAAAGACTGACTCACTCCTTGAAAAACTTGGACAGAAAACAAAATCAACTCTTAACTTTTGCCAGAAGTGCCAATACTTAGAAGGGTACTATCCTAGATTGCTCTAAGTCAATATGATATTATTTTTTAAAATCTTTTTATAATGTTTATTAAATACAGATGTCTGTAATTATGCAAAGAGAAGTGTGAATAAAGCAAAAATTATTTTTGGCTTTAAAAGTATATAACTGATAAAATAGTTTCACAGGGTAATACTGCATTAGATTTTTATATTGCTTGGTAGAAAAGATCTTACATGGTAAGTTTCTCATCTGCTTTATGAAATAGTGAAAAAATATGTTTAATTATTATGCAATCCAAAGTAAAAACTTGGGAATATGAGAGCTTTGGGAAGGGGAAAGTGCCTTACTGCCACATGACAGAAGACCCATTCCCTTACTCACTCTGGGGAGGATTAGTTGTTGCTCAATCTCTTAGGCTGCATTTATACTAGTAAATTAAATGTGCCTGGGAGGGTTCCTGGGTGCTGAGGTTAACTGGCATGCCACAGCCTGCTGCAAAGATATGAAATTCTTTAAACGTCCAAAATATTGTCGAAGTGCTAAAGTTGTGTCAGGGAACAATCGAACCACTCTGCGGTGTAGGTGACGGTATCCCAATGCCTGGGAATGTTCATTGCCACTCTAACTTGCTAGTATCGACATAATCTCAGTGTGCAATATCTATGAAAGAAGCATTATTGAGCTCTAAATTTTTATGCCCTAAGAATAATTATGTATGTTGAACTTTTCCTATGAGGGATGATACCTCCTAGGTGCATCAAATCTACAAATGTTTCCAGCATATGTTCTGGACCAGGTCATTCTTTATGCTGTAGAAAAAGCAGTAAGTGTTCACTAGCTTCTGGGTATTGTCAAAAAGGCTAACAGTTTAAGAAAAGTGTAGTTACAATGGATTCCTGCTCTTTGATACAGCAGATACCATTTTAGTAGAAGCAAAATGAAACTGGAATCATAGCAAGCACCAACATATTTGTCATCTTTAAACCTACTTAGCACAAGGCAATAGTGGAAATGGGAGTTTAGCAGAAATCAATGCAAAAAGTGTGTCATCCACCCAGATCCTGGAGCATTTATATATTTATTGTTCATATATGCTAAAACATACGTATGCTAGCTTGAGGTGTATCAATATATACCACGGTAATATTTATATTTTGAATTCCTCAGAAGTTATTGCATTGCCTTACTGTTTGTACTTGGCAACATGCTAAATTTTCTATAAACTCTTGAGCATATTAGACAGATAAAAGACATCATTCTCTAGAATAATGAGTATACACTTTCCAGAAATAATAATTTGCTCTTCTTGACGCAGATAGAGAAATACATGGTGGGGGTGGGCAGCCGCCTTCTCTGTGCCAGTCCACAGAGAGTTACAACCACCAGCTACTATGTTACTTTATGAAACAGATTCGGAATGGGTCTGCAAAGTCCATTAAGTGTCCGGTAAGATTAGTTTCACTGTATTGCTACATCAACTCCCCACACACAGCCCATTCGCTTTTAAGCCTCACATACCTATAGTCTCTACACAACAGGCTATTTTTCCCCTCACAAAAGCTTTATCTTATTTGGTACACAGAATGAATTGTGATCATTTAAGAGACATACGCTAAATGCTTCATTTTCTCTTTATTAAAGCAAGCAAGCCTGGACCTTACATTCTGAAACAACGAGACATACAGCACAAACATAAAGCAGAACAAGACTTAGGCATAGGACAGTCCTAGCTCTTTAAAGCGGGATGTGGGAGATGAAGGTTGTTTTAGCTTTGATGCTGTCAAGTCCGATTCTAGACTAGTGCTCGTAGTTCAGGTGATATTGTAGATGGTATAGAAAGCAAACACGAAACTGAAAGCTAGACACAATGTCTTTCAGAACAATGCTCATAGAACTCAATCACAGAGAAGAAAGTTCAGCTTCCTGGGCAGAAAATTTGAAGTACTACAAGCTCTTTAGCATATTGTGGAAAGCCACATAATAGGACCCAATGCCTGGAAGCTGCAGCCAGGCATGCCAAAATTAGAATACATATTTAATAAAAAGGATGATTAACTACTGGAATAAACTACCTAGGGAGTCTGTGGGTCCTCTTGATACCTTTTAATTAAGACTGGTCTTGTTTCTTAAGATGGATATAGTCAAAACCAAAGCTATAGGTGTCAATACAAGGTTAACTAGTTGAAATGTGAAAGATGATGGTGTACAAGAGATTCAAAGAGAAGAGTTAGTGCTCTCCCCTGGCCTAAAAATTTACAGAAACATTAAATATGGCAGAGAGAGAGATCAGCTAATCTTAACTTTCTGGGTTATACAGCAGCCAATCTGTTCTGAAATTCTTAAATGCAGAGAGGATTAAAGTCCTGTAATTCAGAGCAATTTATTTGGTTAATTTTGTTACTATGCCCCCACTAACAGTGTACAAGCAGATAAGAATTTTGGGGAATTTTTACTGCTTCCAAAATAGCTACTAAATAATACCAGTTAGTAATACTAAATGAAAAACTCAGAGAGGACACTGTTGCAATGTTTGATATGTGAACTTTGAACTGAGCTGGCAACATACAGCTCTCCTCTTCCTCAGAGGCCAGTTTCCAAGCAGAGGCAATACTCGAGAACTTGGCCTCTAACTGATCAAGCAGCTTTAAATACACTACATCACTTTTCTTCGATAGATTTTTCATCGTTATACTACAACAAACGAAAACGTTTTTTCAGCCTTGGAGGCACAAGGAAAATAGAGTAAGAATCTCTGAAACATGCTCAGCCTTGTACATGGTGAGAAGGAGCTACACAGAAACAAAGTAGGAAGAGAGATCATCCAGTACAAGCAGGGCCAAACCAGAGCTAACTAGCACTTGGGAGAGCTTTCTTCCCCGGACGCTGTGCCCTCTAGGCATTTTTTCCACCCCTTGCTCACCCCAGTCTCTACAGACTACAGAAAGCGCTCCTTGCGGCATGCCAGGTTTCCCTCCTAGCACACCAATGAGCACAAGGAGTCAGCCGACTGATGCTCCTTTGTTCCTCACCGCAAAATGACAGCTAGGGGAAGTGCAGCTCTCACACTCTAACCTTAATACAGCCCCTGGGGAGAAAGCAAGGGGGAAGTTAGGATCAGAACGGGATCTAGGGTGCAGAGTCTGGAAGCTATCGTTGTGCAGGGGGAAGTACTGCCTCTGAGTGAAAGAAAAGGAGACCAGACTCCTGACTTATGCTGGGTTTCCCTCTCCTCTCCCACTCCTCTACCACTCTAAGTAGGTCACTTCCTTTCTCTTTAGCACAGTTTCCTCGTCTCTTTGGTACAGACACTAACTTCTGCCAGAGCTAAGATGTGATCAGATAATAAGCTTTAGAGCTTACAGAGCTCAGAGAGACGCTTGATGAGAGATGTTTGAGACAAAAATCCAGGCTAATCACCTTCGCAAACCAGTAATACTACTTGAATTTTGAATGATGGGTTGCAATTTCTCTGCACCCCACACACATCTCAAGTCAAGAAAACTCAATGCAGCACCGTCTGGGTCACTGAGTTCTCTAAAATAAATTCATACAACCCCCTCCATAAACATATCGAGAAACACCTTCTGAATGTTACTCTTGCCCTCACCAAGGGAGAAGCTGTTTCTGCTTTTGTACCAGAGTATTTGGAGCCATTTCAGGCCTCTGAATCTAAAATGCCCTCAATCTGAATAAAATTACACCAAGAGTCTGCTTAACGTTTACAGTATGCAGATCATACTCAACTTGGAAATTTGTGAGACCACCTCACATTGACACGTCTGCACTTGGGCACTTCAGATTTATAATGCAGTTATTCATGAATGTTATGAAAGGTATGCAGACACTTACTTAAGCTGACAGACAGCTGTCCTTTGCTAGCATAAGAAAAATACAGGCAAACATAAGGAAAACAGTTCTTAAATGCACAGCTGCAACTTAGTCTGAAATGTTCTTTGAGTCAAGGTACCCAGGATCTTTTTCTACTCGCTGTTCTACTTATGACAAAGCATCCTTTTCTTTGCGATGTAAGTCCAGTTGTTCTCAACTCGGCTAATATTCTAGCTAAATAGGCCTGCTGCTACAAAAACACATACTGCTACTCTCCGCGCTTCACAGCTTCAAAAGTCATTCCACATCCATTCAGTCTTTCTTGTTTGGAAGGTCAATACCAAATCATAGAAACAACAGCATTTTCACATCTTTGTTGTGAATTTAGCAATTCAACACTACCCAAATCTTACCTCTTTGTGGAGCTGGAACAATGAGGTTCTGTCCTAAGGTGAAAATGTCATCTGCTCTAACACTCAGCATCCAAGAAGCACAAGAGCCCAAGTATTAAAACAGGCGCAAAAACAGCAAGATATTTCACTTCGCAGAAGTAGCTAAAATAAAAGAGGCAAAAATAATCAGTCAATGTGTACCCAGAATCAGGCAGCAAGTCTGCAGCAAGAAGCAGAGTCTACAACAGCATCCGGATCAATGGGGACCCCAACCAGACACAGATATGACTGTTACACAGCTGGAGCTGGGGCAAGGACGCATGACCCTGTGCTGAACTGAGGCTCCTGGGCCCACGAGCAGAGGGTGTGGGAGGAGACCCCAGCTGAGGCTGATCATGGCCATTAAAGCCTATTGCCCTGAAGGTCCTGACATATGAGTTCCTCCTTGAAAGCTCCAGAGTTGAAGTCCCACTAATGGTAATGATTCTAGTGTCTTGTATGGGATCACTGCTCCTGATACGAGAATCCCATGTGTGGGTGAAATTAATGCCTCTAGAGACCTGGAATTAGTCTTTCTGCCTGATGTTCCAGCATGTCTCAAGGGACCCACAATGTCAATAACTCACTAGGTGTTATCTAGATTTTTCTACAACCTGAGGAAGTAAAAAAAATGGTGGTGTGTATTTTCTGTAGTTCAGAAGACCACTCTGTTCTTGCAATTTAATAGGCCTACTGAAATATCTCACTGTTCCACAGTTTTTTCCCTCACAGGATGTTTGGGAAAATACTTGTGGGCTGGGAAATGGCATTTGAATCACCCTTTTCACTGCTGTCCAGTTCCATAAGAAACAAGTCCACGCAGCACGGATGGTGCAGCCTGGCTTCAGGGACTGTGAGGGCTGATCACAGGTGACAAAGTCCCACTGTGCAGCAGTGATGCCCTCCAGAGCCTTGGGTGGACTTCACAGGCAAATCCTCCCAGCTGCAGCAGCCAGAAGCTGCCATTAAACCCAAGTTTCTGTCTGTAGAGATGACCATACTAGGGAGATGAGGCAAATACAAGGGAGGCAAAAAAAACCAATAACAGGGCAGTTAAGAGGCAAAGGGAAATCTGTTGTTCAGAGATGCATCAGTAGCAGAGCAGTGCTACCTCTTTTAAAGGCTTTTTTCTTTTCTTTTTCTTTTCTTTTCCATGCAATGGCCAGAAACAGTTCCCAGAACCTGAACCATCAGCAGTAACCAGACAAATACAAACATTTTGTGGGAGCAGACAGGAGAACTAGTGCCCCAGTTGTTCTCAACTCTTTCCACAGACTATGTAAGAGTAAGCCTGTGTCTGGCTTATTCAAAGCATTTTCTCTCCTTTCAGTCATTAATTTATGAGGAGAACATTTTTGAGGAAATGGTTGAGCTGAAATACTTAATTCTCCCAGCTGCCCATCATTATGTCCAAATCTGTTTTATTAACAAGACAGCATGTTCTGGTGAACTAGTGAACACAGTTTGAACCTGTGAGTTTACAGTCGTTCCATGCCCAGATCATCCGCCACCTGCATCCAGCCTTGGCAAGGTCCTGCTTCCACAGCTGCATCTGGGGCCATTGCCCTGTGGGTCCAGACAGCAATGATCTCCTCAAGAGCGACTCTCTCCTGTCACCCCTCCTGGAGCTGGTCATTTTCCCCACACAGAAAGAAAAGGGGGTTTTGCCGGTGCCATTTTTGCCCCAACTCTCATGTGAGTTTTCTCTCCCCAGGCCAAAGAGGGCAGGATACTGCCTGTGAGAGGTGCTGTATGGCACAAGCACCTGGGAGAGGAACGGCCATTTTACAGGGCTCGTATGCCACAGAGCTGTGACTGAAGGCCTGGAGATGACACATGGTGCAGCCTCTCGACTGCGACAGCCTTTTCTGCAAAGAGACCCCTCAGCTTCTGTCACACTGACAGTGGGGTTAACCCTTCTGGAACTACCTCATCTTTTCCTGAAGTGGTACACACACCTCCTCATCTCCCTTTTCTCTCATTTGGTGAGGGCCTCTGGCTTTACATTTCTACTTACCTCTTCTCTCCCCCTACACCGTTTGATGAACCCTTTCTACATTATCCCTCAGTTCTTCAGCACATGTTCTAAGAAGTTGTTACATCTTCAGCCATAGTAAGTAGAGAATATGTAGGAAGATTGGAATCAAAGGCATTTTAACAGGAGTGAAATTCGATACAAAAATTTTGAGGCCTTTCCCTCTGAAGATCATAGTGCAACATGAAATAAGAGCTCCTTTTTATTTGTGGTAATTGCAGAATTCAGGAAAAAAATCAGTTTGTGTAGCAGAAGATCAAGCTACCCCTATTTCCTTAAATGCAGAACAGTCGGCTGCCACCTCCAGTCATTTTCCATCAGAAAGAAGTGCAGACAGTGACATTGACAACAAAGATGAGCCTCTGAAAGTGGCCTAAGAGCCAAGGAAACTGTAGGGGCTTGTAGATGTCATCGGGCAAGAGTGAAGACAGCTTGTCCTGATGATGGATTGCTTGTAATTAGCCATACTAAAGACCTTAATCTTAAATGGTTTGATCTGCTCAGGGGATAAACTGAGCCACTATCCTCACACAGTTGAGTTAATCTCTTTATGCGCTGGGATTTCTTATGACTGTCATTCACCTCTAAGACTTGTTGGTCCCACACAAACGAACGGCAATGGAGTGGGAAGGCTGAGAGCTACCCACGCTCGGGGCAGAAGCTCTGAGCTCCCACAGGGCTGGAGTGAATATGTAACATTGACCTGCCCTGAGGAAATCCCTCTCATATACATATAAGGTATAAGGCAGGAGACCTTCTTCCCTGGGTCTGTTTCAAGCCTGGTTACCAGCTCTACAGCCTTCTGCTGTTTTTCCTCGCCACCTTCACAGCCCTCTCCACTATCGCCCTGGGCTGGCCGTGGCTCGGGCTGGTCATTCCCCTCCACACCTGGAAAGCAGATAGCAGTGTTACCTGAAATAAAAGCCCTTGAAACCAAAAGTAGTTTGGAGAGGAGATATTGCTTTATTTGACGTCGGGTGCTAGGGGGAAATCCCACAAATCTAGCACACCTTAGCAGGGATATTCACCCATTATTTATACACAAAATATTCTCATAATTCCGCCTACCTAATACATAACTCCACCTAGGCTTACATATTCATTAGGATGACCGAATAGTCTTTTTGCACATGCATATCAAGTTTTGCTGTGTCGGCAAAACACTTCTGCACAAGCGTGAGTGTCTCGGTGGTTGTTTGGGTAAGGAGACCCTTCCTCACATTATCCTTTTAAGGTATTGAGTCATCTCAGCACAGCAAAAGTTTGCTGTAAGTTTGCCAACTTCTTGAAGATAATAAGGATGTTCTTTGAAGCAGCCATAACTCTACTAATTGGTATAGGGGTACATACTTGATGTATAGAAGAACCTTGAAGTCATTAACTACTTCTGGTTGTCTCCTCATTATCGCTATCTGTAACATCAGCTCAGTGACTAACTATTTTTACACAGTAAGAAAGTCAGTAATTAGCTGTTTTCTCACACAGTAAGAAGGTTAGTAAGAAACAACTATTTTAGAAACAAAGCAGAGGCCTGTCTCTGGTAACAGCGGGGATAGCAGCTAGGAAAAAAAAAAAAGCAAAAAAGCACCAAGAAAGTCGGTCTCCTTGGGTGCTTTATGAGGAACACGTGAGAAGGAAAGCGAATCCAAGGGTTGTGGTGAACAAAGGCAGCCAGGCCGCTCCACAGATGGCTGGCCCCGAGTAGTATGGGCACTTGCCAGGCCAAATCCCTAGCCCAGGGGATGCGTCCTTTTCCCCATTAAAAAAAAAAAAAAAAAAAAAAATGGGTGAGGCAGAGTTAACGATTCCTGCCCAGGGCCTGGTGTCGGCGTGCTTGAAGGCATTGCCTTAAGGGAGCTGCCGTCCCCAGAGATGCCCTCGGGCCTGCCCGGGGAGCGGGCTCCAGCGCCATGAGGGTGGCCCAGCGGCCCATCGGTCCCCGGGCTGCTGACAGGGCAAGGCAGCTGCCCGCTCTGCCGGGGAGGAGAGGAGAGAGGAGGGGAGGCGGGGCGGCCGCCCCGCCTCCCCTCCTCTCTCCTCTCCTCCCCGGCAGAGCGGGCAAAATGGCTGGGCGGAGCGCAGGCCGAGCCCTCCGGGCGCTGCTGCAGCCGCCCGCCCGGGCCGCGCCGCTCACCCCGCGGGGACGGGCCTCCTCCTACGGGTAAAAACTACAGCCGCCCCCTTCCTCTTGGTCCCTCGTCCTTTCCCCCTCCGCCCCGGGGGGGTAGTTGATAGGCCCGGGTGGGTGTCACCGGTGTGTGTGTGTGTGTGTGTGTGGAGCGAACAAGGTGTTTTAGCAGAGTGGGTGTACGCTAGATTTTGGGGGGGGGTGTAACAAGATGGCGGCGCTGGTGGCAGCCTGAGGTGCCTGCTTCCGCGGTTAGGCGGGGGAGGGAAGAGCTCTTCCCGTAGCTGCTTTGCCCATGCAAGCGAGGGGCTGGGCAGTCCCTTCCCCTTCGTGCCTGTCACCCTCCCCTCTGCGGGGTGTGTGTAGGGGGGTGTGTGTGTGTCCGTTTTCCCCCTGCCAGGCAGGAGGTGCTGCTCACCACCCTGCTCCTCGGCCGCTTGCCCATCAGGTGTTTCCTGGAGGTCACCGAGAAAATCACAGAATGGTTTGGGTTGGAAGGGACCTTAAAGATCATCTAGTTCCAACCCCCCTGCCATGGGCAGGGACACCTCCCACTAGACCAGGTTGCTCAAAGCCCCATCCAGCCTGGCCTTGAACACTTCCAAGGATGGGGCATCCACAGCTTCTCTGGGCAACATGTTCTAGTGTCTCACCACCCTCAGGGTAAAGAATTTCTTCCTGATATCTAATTTAAATCTACTTTCTTTCAGTTTAAAACCATTACTCCTCATACATATATGTAATATATATAATACTTATTCTGCAAATCCTATTAAGGAAAACTGACATAATACCGTATTTTTTTTCCCTTCTGCACAGATAAAGACTCAGTTGTACTGTAGCACAGCTGGCACAGAAAAGTAGTTCCCAGATTAAGAGTATGAGGTGAAGTGTGGCCTCCAACAAGGCACAGTACAAGACCTGCCTACTCTGCATCTGTGTCTTGGTAAACGTAGGCAGTACGTACCCAGTCACAGAATCACAGAGTGGTGGGGGTTGGAAGGGACCTTCAGAGATCATCTAGCCCAACACCCCTACTAAAGCAGGTTCACAGGTTCACCTAGAGCAGGCTGGACAGGAACGTGTCCAGGCCGGTTTTGAATATCTCCAGAGAAGGAGACTACAACCTCTCTGGGCAGCCTGTTCCAGTGCTCTGTCACCCTCAATGCTTCTCAAACAGCTATAAACCCTAACACTAATAATTCAGTTACAACATAGTGGGGTTTTTTGGTTTGTTTTATTTTAACACAGCTTCTGATTATGCCAACTAGTGGAAAATGCAGTCTTGAAGAAAACTTCATGCTGACTGAAGTGACTTCAGACTCACAGAAGTTTGTTGTGGGAAAGACCAAATCTGTTTTAGGTGTAGCCAGTTCCAGTACAGTGTCTCAGCATGTAAAACAACTCATTCGTTCTTAGTCCAGAAAGTATTGAAAATACTCTGTACGTGAACCTCTTGAATTTCATTGGACTTTGCACTGAGGCACGATCAAAGAAAAGAAAAACATCACAAACTCCAAAATTCTCAAGTCCCTGATGTTAATAATTAATCCTAAAAAATGTAGAACTGTTCGAAAAAATCTAGCATCTGAATCAGGAAAGCAAAATATATGTCCCTTGTCTAAACTACATGCTGGTAACTTTTTTTTAAAAAAAGGTAGCAGAATGGTGATTACTTCAGTTTTGTTCAGAACTGTAAATGTTTTTGGCAATTACTCATCAGAAGCAAAAAAAAAATCACGTATTTCTATAAAAATTAATAAGAGCAATTTGCTCATTTGCTGTGGTGAGAACTAGGATAAAACAACCTGTTGAAATGTGTGACAACCCAAAAGATGGTATATCAAGAAAAAAAAAACAAAACGTTTTCTTTTACAAACAGAAAAAAGCAAAACTCAGATATTCGAAAAGGGATAAGAAGGCCATCTGCATGCTACATTCAGAATTCAAGTTGTGAAGTATGTAGCCACATCAGGTGTGATATATAGACTTAAAGGAGGTTTAACAGTACAGTCAAACTAATCACTTGAATCATGTTTGCCTAACAATTCAGCAAAACTCTATAATGGCACAATGAGTTCCTTTGAGCTGTATTCTTGCCACAGATCTGCATTTGCAGTCCAGTTTTAAAACTGGATCTGCACAGGTAGAAAGAGCTGATCCTATTCTGCAAAACCACAGCTTATATGTTGGCATGGGGCATTTTTAGTTGCATTATGTAGACTAAGATTTTACGTAAAATGCAAATGGCTTTGTGTTTGAACAGCTTCTGTGGTTCAGCTGCCACGTATGTACTGGGAACCTGAGTTCACAAGCTAGTGTTCATTTCGATTTGCCTTATGAGAAGGGTTTCAGTTTGTGGGATTTTTTACCCATCATTTTAAACTCTATACAGGTGGGACTATGCTTACATGCTGTAATTAGTTCAGACTTTGCATGTTAAAATTTAATTTTTAATAAGTTGCACAGTATGTATTATGGAATAGAGATTACTGTTACCCATAAGACTGGAAAAAAATGTTTCTGTAAGTATGCGTGTGAAATTCACGTTGGTTGAATTCACGGGGCAAGAATATTTATCTAGGTAAATTGAGAAGTGTGGGGAATAAGAGTTAACCATTAGATAATCTAATGGCAAAATTCATATCCTATTACTACCTTTAAATACAGTGAGTTAGGTTGTTGAAAAGATGTCTTGCAACCATTAGGGCACAAACTTGCTTGGGAGACGAGATGCAATGGTTAATACTGTTAAGAAGATACCTTCAATCTATGCTACTTTTGCTTTCTCACTAGGTGGTTCTATCTAGGCATGGTGTCTCAGGTTACCTGTTTGCATTTACGCAATTTGTCTTGCTTTGTACTGAAGGTTATCGTAGGGATTTAGGGGTCCGGGCTGAAGAGTGGCCTATGTCGTCAGTTTCTGTGGAACTTCTTTAGTGGGTGGGCTTTTTTGGTCACATGGTATTTTCCAATTAAACATTATCTCCTGCTGAGATTACACCGACAGATATATTGTTATCACGTTTTTCTTCTCCACCCTCATCTCAGTGCAAGGTGGTTTTCGTTGTAGACCACCTGGTTCATGAGGAACCATAACGGTAGATTGTGGTTTCTTTGGCAGATGGAGAGGCTTGGTTTAGTAATAACAAGGTGAACACCAGCCATTTCAAAAGTTATGCTGTGACAGAATGAGGTTTCTCCTCTCTAATATATTTCTCTCAACACGTTTCTGTTCCCATGTGAAGCTGCTTTTATATTCCCCTCATTGCACAGCCAAGACTTCCCCCCCACCCCCCTTAACTTAAGTCATTTAACTACATTTGTGAAACATAAGTACAAACATTATATAGTGATCACAACTGAATACTTCTCCGCTCCTGAAAAGTTTTTTTATTTAGTCTTCTGTGCACCCATGAAAGGCAAGTGACCCATTTAAATCTCACTGTAGTGTCGTAAATATCTAGAAAAAGTAATTATTCTCTGTTCCTTGAATGACCATGTAATAATGACAATTAACTGTCTGAACATTCCCCTTTTTCTCTCCCCTTCTCCCATCCCTAGTACTTCAATAACATCTGCCAAAATCCAAGTGAATGGAGTCCACCTGCATTATCAGCAGACAGGAGAAGGAAACCATGCGGTTCTTCTGCTTCCAGGAATGCTAGGTCTGGAGATTTTGTCTTATCTTTGTAGAGCAACCACCTCTTTCACCATCCGGCCTCAAGCTCGACTGCATAAAACTATTTTGTAATATGTTCAGCACCCAGTTATGGAGCATTGTCATTAAAAAAATTGCCACACATACAACAGATAGGAAAAGGCAGGATTATTGCAGTCAGTTAGCAGTTTTTAAATGTGTCATTTATCTCGCCAGGCATCTTTTATACAATGTCTTGATTTGTGTAATGGTCACTCACACTTTTGGATTTAACTGTGCAAAGGGGGTGTCCAGCACAGGTAGCAAATAGCTACACAAGGTACAAAATAACAGGGTGGGCGGGAGGGAATCAGGTCAGCTATATTTGTTACACAGTTATGCATTCCTTTTTAGGAACTAGGTGCATTCCAATTGAATTAATAGACATAATGCAGCACTTGCAGTTTATTATCATAGTGAAAAAGGCACAGTTGAGACTTCCTTTTTGCTTAGAAATGTATTTTCATGTTTTGGTTATTCAGGGCACCATCATTAAGGTTCTCAGTGGGCTTTTTGATATGGACAACAGGTTCTGCTAGCTAAGTGGTATCTGTCCATTGAGACCACTGCTTTTGATAACAACCTTTTAAAATTAACACAGGCTTTTTTTTTTTCTGGCTTCTTGCAGTTCTGAAGAACCAATCATCAGACTTGCTAGCAGTTCATGGCAGGCTGTCAGTAGGACTGTTACTGCACTCAGAGTTGGGCTCACGCCTAACTGAATTGCAAGATGAATAGAATGTTAAGAACTGAAGAGCAGGAAACATTTGTTCTTCTTGGCAGCAACATTTCCAAGTCTTCATGAAGTGGTTCTTTCTTTCAAAGAATTCTCAAGGGGAGAGTGCAAAAAAGTTAATGCTAGGGGTGCTTTGGTAGTCATATGTTTTAACCTATTAATTTTAAGCAGCTTTTTACACTAGTAATCCTGTTGCCAATGCATTCTTCAGTTTAAATAGAAATAATGTATTTCTTCAGTTGTGAGTAGTAGTAGTATTATTAGGTGTACATTGCTATTGTTCAGTTATCATTATTACAAACAGAAATAGTTAGGCTTAGTATCTTTAGCATTATTAAGTGTATTGTTTAATGGTTCTGGGCAAAATGTGAGGGTGAGCTTTACATTCTGACTGTCACATACTTCTTCCCTTTGTACTGACACTAAGTTTTCAATATTATTGTATACTACTTACAGTATTAACAGACTAATAAGTGTGTCAAGGCATCCAGATAAGTGCTTTTTAGCTCAATAGAATTAATTAGTCTCTAGACTATTTGTAAACTATGTTAAAACAAAAGTGATGTTTCTCTTTCTAACTAGAAAAGCACTGAAAAAAACGCAGCATTCAGGTATGCCTTCATCCTTGTGGATTATTTTTTTTAAGTTACAAAATATAAAAGTGTGTGCATGAAAGTGCAGAGATTCATACAAAGCCTATGTAAGAATATGTGATTAATATTAATCAAATTGCATTGGTATTTTTCAAACAACCTGATAGTTTTCTTCTGACTCTAGCTATTAACTAGTATTGCAAGAGAGAAGAGATCGTGCCAGGCTGTAGACAGCTCATCATGGCATGCTATATACAGCCTCTTTTATCATTTAGATCAGTTGACAGTATAGGAGGAGTTATCTGAGGACGTATTTCTCCAAGTAAACAGAAAAAAAAAATCTTAAATGCCCTTAAGTGGCCTTTTTAATATAACGATGGATAGCCAATGTGATATTTGATTTACATCGTTTGAATATATTAGATCTGAACAGGTTTTAATCAAGTAGCTTGTGATACTGTTACCACGTGATCATACTGCAAATAAGAAATAAATTGCAATCTTACCTTCATGCTAGTGTTCATAGACAGCTTAGTGCAATAGACTGGAGTACTTCATTTTTTAATCCTTTGAAGATCTGAGGCATCAATAAAGGAAACTGTTCTGCATCAGAAAAATGGATGCATTTGGCTTATTTTGGTAACATACATATTAGAAAAATCAAAAGTAATAGTTTTACGCTTTCATGTCACCACTGTCTCCTCAGGCAAGTTCAGCTTTAAGCACCAATATTCTCGTAGAAGTGTTTTATCAAATAAGAACAACTGTCTCACACAGTGCTTTTCAGTTACAAATTTGCAGCTAGAGTCGGTATATTCCTCCCCTTTCAGTTTCATCTGTACTGCCCAGATAAACAGCAATGACCATGCTAGTGCTTTAAATCTGTTAAAGATAAATCAGTACCCAGGTAACTCAGCTTAAGATTCTGTATTGAAGCATCTGTATAAAGCACAGTTTTTGATACGCTTACATACCTAGCAGAAATGTTTTTTTTCTGAGCGTATTGCAGATAGTTCTAAAGACTTTTATTGTGGTACTTCCTGTCTGAGAGTTGCAATGGCTGGTTACAATTAGAGATAAAGTGTACTTCAGTTGATGAATAATCTCTTTTTAGAATTAAAATACAAGTTTCCTCAGGTTTCCATTTAGAGTATGTATACTATGTATGTATTATGGTGGTTACTATAATTGAAAAATGATGTTTCAGGGAGCGGTCAAACTGATTTTGGACCACAGCTCAAGTCTATGAATAAGAAACTTTTCACAATTGTTGCTTGGGATCCTCGGGGATATGGACAGTCCATTCCTCCATCTCGAGACTTTCCTCCAGATTTCTTTGAGAGGGATGCAAAAGATGCTGTGGATCTTATGCAGGTAAATCTATTCTGAGATTTTACTGTTTTACATATATATATTTAAAAGCTGTTTACCTTAAATTTTGAGAAGGAGGAAGAGTAGTGTTAAGCAGGTTGTTTCCAACAGACAGCAAGTTATGCAAAAGAGCATACAAATGAAGGCTTAAAACTGGGCAGATGCACACTATTCTGGAGGATATTTTCTTCTTCCATCTCTTCTGTGATATACATAGAGGTTCAGCAATGGGAATTAATTATAAAGCAATATTTTTTTATTCCAAGACCCTGCTCTAAGAGGTTTGCAGCCAAGAACCATATAAGTTTAGGTGAAGTGTGTATAAACACCGAAATCTATGCTAAGCGGTTTAACTGAAGAGATGACAGTAGTGAAAGGTTCTTAGAAAATTTCCTAGCTAATAGAATCTTGGCATTTTGCCTTGAGCAGCCCATTTCAAGAAACATTTGATTCTAAAAATTAACTTGACACTTTGCATTTTACAGCATATCACTGAAATAATTTTTGTGGGAAATAGAAGAGTTCCTGTGATCATACCAGATCTTAATAACTAATACAGCTGTTGTGATTATAAAGAATACGACCTAAAGTTGTTATTACTTCTCCATCTTGCAGAATTTTTTATTTCAAATCTGTGTATCTGTGTTCCTCTTTTATTCCATCCTATAAGTGCTAACACTATTTTCTGGTTTAGTTTCAACAAATATTTTGGCTTTATTATATTAAGCTATACAGTCTCTTTGGCCATGTTAAGAAAGTTGGCAGAGCATTAAAATTCCAAAAATATGAGACAAGATTTAGACAGTCAATCCAACTGTATTTCTGTAATAAGCAGTAACCTTGCAGAAACCCATCTGAAACTGGAAATGCAGCCTTCCTGGAGCATTCTGCGTAGCAAAACGAAATAAATCTGACAGCAGAATCAGGGTTAAGACACAGTTTTGCCCTCTAGCCATAAGAGCAATCTCTCTGCACTGTAAATCGCCAATTTCTTCTGTTATGCTAACAAAGAAAATAAAGATGCTGCCATGGATAGGTGACAAACTTTCAGTCGAAATGGTTGTAACCCCCTTTCCCCCTTTCCTGTCTCTGTTCAAATAGTAATAAATGCAGAATAGAAAACAGACCTGTTCCCAAAGAGAATATAACCATGTGTAGCTTCCAGTCAAACAGGACAGCAGCCTACCAGTCTCTAAAGCTGCCAAAACAAATGACATGTAGCATCCTGTTTTTTTGAAGATGTTTATTGATATAAGCATATAAGAACAAATTCTTGTTTATTATTCTTCCCAAGCGTGGGTAACTTGCTTCTATTTTAGCATAACATAAAGGATAACACAAATCCCAAGGAATCATAGCAACTAGGATTTCCAGAATAAGCCAAATTTTTTTTTGTTTTATTCTGGAACAATAATTCCCGCAGAGGGCTTTATAATGATGTATTTTTTACATACACCATCTAGACTACACTTGGCAAAAAAACCTCATCTGTATAGGTGAACCTTCAGAACCTTTATTCTAGGCTCCTTCAGATTCTGGTGTCTCTGCTGGAGCTGTGAGTGCTGTGAGGTTTCTGTGAAATAACAAAAGCTGAAATTCTGCAGAGTGTTTAGCACCTTGATGCAGATGACACTGCTCTGTATCACCGTATGTGTTCTGGGAAGGAGTTTGCGTGAAATAAAAGGAATATAATGCAAATAAGTCCACTTTGCTGCACTCCATCCCAATGTCTAACAATAGCAAAGGCCAATAGTGTTAAAACAACCATGGAAATAATCAGTGTTGGTATTTAAGAGGTTCTTACTCTTCAGAGCCGCTGCCCTAGTGAAAGGACAGGCTTGGCCTTCTCCAAGTTTTTATAGGTCAACCCCAACCCTTACTTGAGATATACTGCCTGTAATCCAATGAAACCATACGGTACAGAGTACCATTGTATTGCAACTCACTATTTTAAGTTCCTTCCGTTGCAGCATGTGTGGTCATTTGATTGCGTTTCAATGCCTGGATGGAGAAGGTGATTTCAAAAGAGATCTTGTTCACTACGGGGAAAAGCCAACACAAAATCACCACAGAACTGAGGAGGTGCAACCAGCTCTCAGGTTATTGCCAATATTAGGGGGAGGCCTGTAGTGTAAGTAGTTCAAGATTAAAGCAAGCACACATCATATCCAACACATCTGTTACACCACATTGGTTTTTTGAAGGCTGCAAAGAATAAATTAAATTCTTCCTGCTGCAAAGGCATCCTGACGTAACCCAAAGAATGCATCAAGATAATGGCTAGTAAACAAGAGACATACTGGAGGCAAATAAATCTCAGTTGAAGCATTGGCAAGTAACCTGGCGTGAAGAACAAAAATTTTAATCAGCTATTCCACCCATCAGCTGACTTTGAGATGCGTAATTTGCTATTGGAGATAGGAGAACAGCAACAGCAAAAACTTAAACTTTACAAGCACTGCTGCCAACTCCCAAAACTTGCCCAGACACCAGTAACTCTTCAGCAGCATGATACTGAAAGCTGGTCACAGATAAATACTTTTTCAGCAGGCCAGAGCCAACTTGCGATCAGCTGCGAAAATTCGAGGTTCTCTTTTCTTGCTGTCAGCTCTTACCTTACATGTCTCTTTCTTTCCCTTACCTTATTTTCTTTTCAGGCTTAGCTGGGTGAAATCAAATATTGAGCAACACTACAGTGAGCCTAATACCAAGGAAGAATCCAAAACCAGAAAATCCTGCTAGCAATAGAAGTTTGCTAGGTATCGAGTTGGCTGATAAAGTTATGCCTCTCTTGAACGTTAAGTTTACAAGCAGGAGTAAGCTTCCAGAAACTGCTTTTTTCTCTCTCCATAGTTGTTTCTCTCACTGCCTGCATTTTTGCTTTCTTTGGACAGAAGGCGGCAAGCCTGAACTTCCAACAACAGAACACCAAGCACCAAAACAATCCATTCAACGAACTTGGTCTTTTTCTTCCAAAAGTACATCATCTTCCTTAGTCACATCTAAAAGGCTGTAATTTCAGCAAAAACAAAGAAAGGCAGGCCCTTTGAAAGCTTTATGTTTGAGGGAGTTCACAAACTGCTGTTTCTGTATGTAAAACTGCAAATGCTGCTTAACCATTTAATATCATCCCTATACAACCTTCAGATGCATTTGCTCCCGAGTGGCTTTAACTTCCCCACCCTTTGCCCACTGAACATGACACAGAAAATCATCTCCCCTGTCCCTGCCAGTACCCCCTACCACAGATTGCGGTATATGACAAAACAAGAGTTTCAAATTCTAGTGGAAAGCATTGTACAAGTCAGAATGAATTA
Organism: Alca torda; assembly: GCA_008658365.1. Classification (NCBI taxonomy): domain Eukaryota; kingdom Metazoa; phylum Chordata; class Aves; order Charadriiformes; family Alcidae; genus Alca; species Alca torda. The sequence goes on along the minus strand of CM018077.1, from coordinate 73,719,127 downwards.
AGGTCTTGGTTGTCATATTTTTTGCCCTGAGCCTTCCTTTTCAAGGAGGAGGAATTTCATTATTAGTGTGTTCTGAATTGCAGTTCACCATAAAGTAACACTTAAAATGTACACTTAAAAGCTTCAGAAAATGTGAATTAGGCACTAAAACTTTATACAATCCTGTAGCAAATACTTTAAGCATTTTTTGGTTGTTACAGAGCAGATTTATTTTTTTTTAGATGAGCTAGCATCAGTAAATTAGATCACTGTGTTCCATTTCTCAAGTCTTAAACTTTTCTTTTTCTTAAGTTCATCTTGGTCTTGGATTACCTACCATCTCACACTGTGATAGTCTTTGCCAACTTTATACCAAGAGAATCCACAGATTCTTGATACCATCAGGCTCTCTGAAAAGGTCTTTATTCTCCATTTTAAATAAACATTTCTTAATTTCAAGAGGACTTTTTTAAATGCAGCAAAAATCTGGTACGGCTACTGCCTGCTTCATTAACTAGTTGTAGAAAATTGGAAAAGCAGGTATAATTTCTTATTTTCTAAATATTTGAACGTAAATATTTTTATGTATAGCAGGAAAGTTATATTTTCTAATTATGAAATCTAAGTACAGTTCAACTATATGATGTTGTGTCTATATCTGTACTGTTAGTTTTCAAGAAATATTTGACATTTGCTTGTAAAACCAGCTGATGATTGGCATATAACTTTCTTGTACAAATCAAGGCACTGAAATTTAAGAAGTTCTCTTTGCTGGGGTGGAGTGATGGTGGAATTACAGCACTCATTGCAGCCGCAAAGTATCCAACTCTTATCCACAAGTTGGTTGTCTGGGGAGCAAATGCCAGCGTTACTCAAGAGGATGTGAGAATTTATAATGGTATGTACAAACTGAACAGCATATCCTGAAAGAATTATTTTCATTTTTTTCTTGACTTAAGGATCTGTCACATAACAGCTAAGTGGAGACAGAGTTCACAACACAACAAACCTAAAGGAACAGGACACAGAATTCACCAAGTTGCTAAGTATAAGAACAGATGAAAGTCATAGTAACAAGCTCCCTAACAACTACTCCAAGGGTAATGTAATTTTTTATAAGTCGTTACCAACAGCTGCTGAAAAGTGTAAGTTATAATAGCTTAACAGTAGTTTTCAAAAAGTAAATTTTTGTTGCTCTATCTAGTTCCTAAAAAATAAAACACAAATGATGCTACTGATCCCAGGCTTGATTTCCTTTATCACATCTTGCACAGCTTTAGACAAGGTCTAGAGAAAAATCACTGGCCTAGCATGTAACAGATTTTGCCTCTAGGGCCTATATAATACATAGACAGTAAGAAAACAAGCTCATAACTTACCATTTTTATTAAATAAGCAAATGAATCATTCAAGTAAGCGTCCCAGGATGCCTTTCTTATTTGCATTCCTTTAAAGTTAATTACTGTGGTTACAAAACCTTTGCAAAGTAAAGAAATGTGGGATTTGTGATCCTTGTTCTACTCACACGAAATAGGATCTGGCCATTTGTCACTTTAAAGGAAAGTAGCAAAAACTGCTGGTGAACTCATAAAGAGACCTTATTTCCTTTTGAAATTAAAAGAGGCTCTCAGCAAATGTAACCCAGTATGACTTCATTTAAGTGATTGGATTTTGATTTATACCACCTGTGAAATCTGACTGTCTCCCTTCAGCTAAATTATAAGTGCATGTATTGCACATGTATACTCACCTCACATGTTTACCCACCTATACTAAAGCACTTTTATTGGTAGCAGTAGTATATTTTTTAGTTCAGTAAGCAAAATGCTTTTTAGCTCGGTAACAGTGCTGCTTTATTCTTTACGTGCTTTTATATGGATGAAATTTTTATTATGTAATTATGAAATGCATGTCAACTAGTATCAGCCAACAGGCTAAAATGTAAAAAAAAAAAAAAAATTTTTTTTTAAAAAAAGAAGTCTTACTTTACACGTAGCACCCACAGCAGTGCTGACCTTTGGCCTCTTCATGGACTAGTGCTTTCAACATCTCTGTCTGGGTGATGGAGCTACGAAAGTAGCAGCGCAAGCTTTCTACAGCTGGCCCATCAAGTGCATCTCAGCTGCATTGAAGGAGTTGGTGGGAGAGAAGGGTGTTTATTTGGTATCTATGTCCTTTCAACATTGGCTTCCCTCCTCCCCCTTCCCCCTGCTCCTTTTTTTAAATTAAGGCCAGCCACAAGGATAAAACAGTAGATTCTATAAGGCAAACAGCTGTTGAGGAACAGCTAGCCTGGGGTGAGCAAACTCATTTCCAATCAGATGCAGTTATAAAGCACTTTCAGTCACTGCTACCTTGCTCATTTGGCTGAGCAGGTTCTATTTGTTAATTAACACCTCACTCCTTTCTTCCCTTAATTCCCATTTGAAACCAATTAAAAGCTTTGCTGGTGGCATGTATTGCTGTTTGATGATTCTGTACTTTTCAGGTCTCTTTCAGGTTCTATGGTATGCCAACCTTGTTTTGGCCTTTATCGATACAAAGCCGGGCAGCTGAAATATAGTTTAGTGAAAGTTATCCTTGTGGATATCATCTGGTTTGTGAGCAGCACTGAAAATTTTAGGAGGGAAAAAATAGGTAAATTTGATAAATAAATAACCAGAATATCAGATTATTTGTACAGATTTAGCCAGCCTGCCCTGAGTCACAGGGCTCTAGTAAGTAGAGTTGCTTGTTTTTCTGTAAGATTATGGGAAATGTACCATGATGTCAGCCTGCTGGAATGCCTTAGTAAGAGCTTCCTTCCTCCGAACACTGGTAGGAGCCATGGAAGGACTTCCATCCATGAGCCAAAGCAAAAGGCTGAAGGATATAAAAAAGAATTGCCAGCTCTGGCATGCTGTTACAAAACAGTCCTCTTCTAATACACAAAGTACCTCCCTAAGTTTCTCTTCTGCAAGCCCTCCAAAAAGAAATATCAGAAGTTTTAGGACTGGGTCCTTTGATTACTATTTTCTGCTGTTCTTGGTGACCACAATAAGAAGATGGTCTTCTGCAACTCAGAAAGACCCCAGCCGAGATTGTAAAACTACCTTTTTTATACCCTTTACATACTATGAGTGATTTAAAACCATTCAGTGTGGTTTCAAGTTTGAAATACACATCTGCAGGCTGGTTTGAAAACTCACTGATATTAGGTGTCGACAGTACTGGGTTATATCTTGCTCCCGGAAAGGACTTAACATATTTCAATGTTATTTTATGTAGGCATCCGAGATGTTTCAAAGTGGAGTGAAAAGGTCAAGAAACCACTAGAAGAGATGTATGGACATAAATACTTTGCAAAAACCTGTGAAGCTTGGGTAGATGGAATATCTCGCTTTGCTGAAAAATCAGATGGTAAGGCTTTTACAATGTTAAACTGAAGCAATTATAGTAGCAGACAGTTCTGGATAAAAAAAAACCCAAACCCAAACAACTCAAATCTAACGGTTCTCCTAGCAGCCAGTAAAGGAAGGACTCTGCATATGGCATTAAAAACTGGGTCTGACTCACACTCGTGAACAAAGCAATTACTTTGTAGATGGTTCACATAACCAGCAAAGTACAGGAGGAAAACACATTTACGGGAAGCGTTAGCTGATGAGTCTCTCTTCTTCTGCCACAAAACTACATTATTAAATCATTGCTTTTGTGCAGACTGAACAGGAGGGATTCTGCTCAAGCCTTTTTCTCCTCTCTGTTTTGAAGGATTACCTCTTGATGACATTGTTTAGATATCCCGAAAGTGAGGCACGTTCTTTCCAGTTTCTGCAAACAAGAGCTGAAGCAGTATTTCAAAACTAGTAACATATAATGAGTTAAAAAAGAAGGAAGTTCAGATTTTGAGAACTCAGAATTGACAAAACACATTTAAAAAGCACTATTGACACAGCTTAGGTGTTTAAAAATCCAGAAAGAATAGTTAAATTAGACAATATAATTATTAAATGTTTATCTCTGAAGATTTCTGCAATTACTCTACGTAGACTTTTGCAGCCCAAGATACCTGCAGTTCTGTTTTAATTTAGAGGAAAATTGCTTTTAATTTGCCTAACGCAGAAATACATAGTACATAAACCAAGGATATACACATTTTCCTGTAGCACTCATAATGAAAGACAGGAGGTGACATATATTAAAAGGCAGCAGGTACTACAAGAAAAACATTCCTTCATTTCATATTTTTTCCATAAAGTTTTGCACAGGATCAGCAACATGGTGCTAGAACTTCTCCCAGTAGAGTGATGTAACAAATTGTAATCTGATTTTATTTTACCCTTTCTGAAATGCTGTCGTGGTTTAGCCTCAGACAGCAACAAAGAACCACGTGCCACTCGCTCGGGTCTTCCCAATACGGGACGAATCAGAAGAAAAAGGCAAAACTCTTGGGTTGAGACAAAGGCAGTTTAACAGAACAGCAGAGGGAACAAGAAAAACAGTAACAATAACACGAATAAAGGAATATACAAACACGATTACGGAACCGCCGCTCCCCACCACTCACCGACCGGACCCAGAATGCCCCAGCCAGCTCCAAGCAGCAACTTCCTCCCCCCTCCCCTGGCAGCTCAGAGGGAGCATGGCTCACATGGCATGGAATACTGTCTCTTGGGGAGAATTAACCCTATCCCTGCCGGAACCAGGACAAATGCACCTCCTTAAAACTAGTTTGTTCATAAGTCCAAGGCCCAGGCTGGTGAAACTCTGGCTGTGATATCCTTTTACTGCCTGCACAAGCCTCAAACACAATGAGTTGGGGTCACTGCGAAAAAGAAGCCACCTGGAGACATGTAACAAGGAGCTGAATTACTTAGGTGCTGTAACTGGGTCAGATACTGGGAGAAGGCTATTATTTCCTAAAAAAAAGATAAGCAACCACCAGACTGCAGGTTTTTTCCAGGCATAGCTTGGGGAGGGCGACTTAGACTACAAGCAGGCCTCCTTGGAATTAAAGTTAAGACACCCTGCACAAAAGTTGCAGATATGGCAAATACTAGAAAAGGTGTTAATAAACCCCATCAGAGGTAAAGGGAGGATGGCAAAGCCTTTGTTAGTCAAAAACTCAACTCAAGCTCTTTTTAAGAAATAGATTATTTGCCCTAAATGGGACAGCTTTTATTGTGAAATGCCGTAAGAATTGAACTTTCGGAAGGTGCCAACACTTAATGAAATGGAATAAGTTGCATAAAGCTGGAAAATTCAAGAGTCTTCTTGCTGTTCTGTGTTTTTTGGAGTAAATATAATCTAGTGGTTATAGTATAAAACAGTTTTGGGACTGGAAATAATAGTTTGACTGCCAACTATGTCCTTAGGTAAATAACCTAAATTTACTTGTTCTGAAAACAGTCATTTATGCAGGTGTTTGAGGACTATGGGTACAATGTTCTAAGTGAAAATATTTAACTGGTAGAACTGCAAACTAAGTCTATATAAATAACCAAACAATTGGAAAAACTTTGTGAAACAGGATACGACTCTGGAGCTAGGGAAAGTGTGCGTATTTGAGCATTAACTGCAAGGAGACAACTACAAATAGGGCAAAGTTTGCTTCAAGAGAAATGGAACACAAAACTCCTCAAGTATGTTTTGCCCCCAGATTCTCCTGTGAGAGCATGGCAAGTTAGGCAAAAGAGTATGGAAACTGGGTTAGTATGGGACAAGGGAAAAAGAAAGAGGGGGAAAATAGAAGAGTCTTTAAGGAAAAGCATTAAAATTATTTCTAGTGAGATTAAAGACTAGCATGCGTAAAATTATTCTTGAAGTTCTATAAGATGAATGGGCAGGGAGAATAACCTTTGAATAGTTTTAGTATAATTTGTATGAAAGTGTTATTCATTGCACCCAGCAAAGAGTCCACAAGGTGGAACAGGCTTGGATACGACCTAAGTTAACTTGTTGATAAAAGTAGCAAATCTTTTAACTGACAACCAGTGTAACAAAATGTAGCCTAAACAGGAAGGACATAAGGCTCGGGCTGACAAGAACAAAGCCAAAGAGCTGCCTGGATTTGCTTTGAACAGTCAAAGAGAGCCCAGGGGAAATGTGGGACAGAAGTACTTCATTCGCTCTATCCATTTGTGCTAGTATCCATTAATGAAGCAAATTTCAGTGAAGTAACATTTTGGAGAAAGAAATGTTAATTATAGTTCTGATTACATAGTTCTGCAGATTAATTGCATGCTATCCACAAGGAGAGGCAATAGCTAGAACCCAGTGGAATTCGCAGTCCTTAACAGAAGCAGTTTCAGTCTTTAATACTGTTTTAAAACAAAGTGTGACCTTCATTTATTTTCTCCCTAGGTAATATCTGCCAAGAATTGCTGCCAGATATTAAATGTCCCACATTTATAATTCATGGTGAGAAAGACCCTTTGGTTCCAAGGGCTCACGCAGAATATATTCATAAGCACATCAAAGGCTCACGGTAAGTTATATGATGGAGTATTTATAAATCATTGTTCAAGAAATGAAGTTCAAAGTCACAAAGTAAAAACAAAACAAACAAAATCCCCAGCCAGCCAAACCAAAAATTATTTGGAGAAGTTCTCTCTGCCACAGACAGAACTATTCTAAACTTCACTAGCAAGTTACAATGCAAACAGTGTAGCTGGACCTTTCTTGTGATATAAGTAGTATAGTATTTTAATAAGCTCCGTCCTAACGTTCTCCAAGAGAAACAAAGTAAGGTCCTTTTCCTCTTTCCAGAACCACTCCCAAACATTTATCAAAACAAGCAAATTTCTTCTGTTTCTCTGTTATGGCCACTGCAATCCTTTTGTTGTGAGAGACCTTATTTCTGCCCCATTCAGTAGAGCAGTGAATTTAGATGCTATGAACAGAGAGAGATTCCCAGTTATTGGAGAAGCATAGGATACTGATGTTTGCTCTGCCTTGTTGATGTGAATAACAACCTCAAAGATTTTGTTTTTCCAATTGTCCCATGAATCTTCAGTGTTTTTAAGAAGAAAAAAAAACAGAAGTACAACTATGCTCAGAGATTATTACTTTATAAACAAAGAAAAGCTCAGGGCACCATCTGCTTCATTTGAAATCTCCAGCTTCCTATAAAAAGCTGGGATGTCACCAGCTGAATTTTCTTCATAGATTTGCACACAAATTGAAGAGTTCTATTACTACTTAATGACAGACCATGATGATTAGCACTGGAGAAAAGAGTTAGGAGAACAAACCTCATTTTTATGAATGCAGAGTGTCGGGAACTGTTTCACTGATGTCATCTCTGTGAAAGTTTGAGTGATATATTTGCCTTAAAGTCAGCCCCACTGTTCACAGAAATACATTATGCCACAGGAAGATGAGAACAAGAGACCTTCCTAACAATCACATGCAGGTGTTTCATTCCATGTCTGCTAGTTAGTTACGCCCACATGCCCTGCTCAGCTGAGTTCTAAAATGCTCCAGATGCTGACTAAGGCAAGTCATCACAAAAACTAGACAATGATCAGATAGTCTCTCTTTGAAAGACAAGCGGAGGAGAAAACAGTTAGAAGCTGTGATCCAGTAAAATGTAAAGGGGTTCTTTGCATGTCTTCATGAGGTGCTCCCCTATATGTGTATTTATCAGGAAAAAAATTAGACTAATGGTATTCTCAAAAATTAATACTTAGGTACATGGTCCCCTTCTTGCCTTGTTGCACTGGAGATGACATGTTCCATTGTGAAGCAGAAAAACTTAAATTAAGCACATTTTCAGTAACACATGCTTCTACCATCAACTTCTCTTGCCTTCATTTTTATCAGGTAGTAAAGTAGAAAAAGCTTTTGCTGATTGTAGGGCAGATACATTGCCTGTTTCTCTTGTGGTAAAAGAGTGTGCCATCCATCTGTATTTGCATGGTACGGCTAGAGTTAGGTAGCACTACTTGCTGTAGTGGGGCTTAGGTGACATGAAGGCAATATAGCAAAGTAGCAGTCAAGATGGTTTTAGGTATGTTGAAGCTGTTTAGTAAGTGGTAGGATAAAATAATTTAAAGAATTTCCCACCCCCTTGTAAAGAAAAAAAAAAGTACATGACTGAGGTATAGAGTTTTTCCTAGAGAGAAAGCAGCAGAGAAAGTAGGTCTTATCAGTATTACAGTCTAAAAACGTAACCTTCATAGATACTACTCCTCAGTTTTTGTTATAACTGAAGAAATTCTGACTTCCTTTTTCACTTTAATGGATGAATGGATGGTGTTACTTTTGGATTTTGTCTCTTTGCAGAAAGATTATACAAAGTTCAAATGATAATTAAGTTTGGGTGGCAACAAGAAATCTGTGTGTTTGTGGTGATCTCTCACTGTGCTCACTGCCCAGCACAACCACTGTTCTCTGAAAAAGGCAAAAGAGCTCAGGTATTTCACATACCTTTTAAAGATGCATCCCGCTCAACGTTAATTTTGGAAGTTTATCTTCTTTGCATACCACCAGAAAGGTTCCTAGAAACTGGGCCTAGGACACGAGTTTGTTTTAAGCTTAGTTCATCCTCCCCGAAGTGGGGCAAGCAGTATGCTTGTTGCTTCTACTGTGGCTGTGATTCACATTCTGAACACATACACAGAGACAGTACCTAGAACAAGAATTACTTCAGTTCTGTATTTGCGTAACCAAGAGCGAGGAAAAAGACAACAAATTTTAATTACCCATGCTCACCGAATATAATGCATATTCGGTGTTTGATTTTTTTTTTTTCTCCTCTTAAGGTTGCTTCTGATGCCAGAAGGAAAGCATAACCTACACCTGCGTTTTGCAGAGGACTTCAACAGACAAGTTGAGGATTTCCTGCACTGACTTAAAACTGTAAAACAAGTTAGAGATGTTTGTCCTTGCCTTGTTTAGGAATTTTAATTGGTTTTCCATTTCCATTCAAGTTACAGGTAGCTTTGAGTCCTGTAAGAAAAAACATTAAAGATATTTGCATGAGAAGCATACATTTTGAGAATATCTAAGCCTCAGTGGATCAGAGCACACCACTGTGGTGCAAGATTTCTGACATGGCTTTAAACTTACTTCTTGACATGCGGGCTGAGTAGCTGTCCTGTGTCTGATAGAGGTGTTAAGAAAGACAGAAAGCGTGATCTAGAATACATGCCTTTATGTGCTCTTAACATTAAAGGACAAAAAACATTGTAATAACTGGGATTCAGAACTGTTACATTGAGAAATCTGTCAAAGTTACAAGTGCTGAGAGGATAACTGGGTACACAGCTTCTAGAGAACATGCTTCACCACCACTATGAGAAGTCATTCAGTACACATGCCTGCTTTACAGAAGTTCCTTTGATACCAGGGGAATTAAGCCTCATCCTCCTCTCCTTCCTCTTCAAATTCCCCCTGCTCATCAGCAGTGGCATCCTGGTATTGCTGGTATTCAGAGACCAGGTCATTCATGTTGCTCTCAGCCTCCGTGAACTCCATTTCATCCATGCCCTCGCCGGTGTACCAGTGCAAGAAGGCCTTGCGCCGGAACATGGCCGTGAACTGCTCCGAGATCCTCTTGAAGAGCTCCTGAATAGCCGTGCTGTTGCCAATGAAGGTGGCGGACATCTTGAGGCCACGTGGGGGGATGTCGCAGACGGCCGTCTTCACATTGTTGGGGATCCACTCCACAAAGTAGCTGCTGTTCTTGTTCTGCACGTTGAGCATCTGCTCGTCTACCTCCTTCATGGACATGCGGCCCCGGAAGATGGCGGCCACTGTCAGGTAGCGACCGTGGCGGGGGTCGCAGGCAGCCATCATGTTCTTGGAGTCGAACATCTGCTGGGTCAGCTCGGGCACCGTCAGGGCTCGGTACTGCTGGCTGCCACGGCTGGTGAGAGGGGCAAAGCCTGGCATGAAGAAGTGCAGCCGGGGGAAAGGCACCATGTTGACCGCCAGCTTGCGCAGGTCGGCGTTCAGCTGGCCAGGGAAGCGAAGGCAGGTGGTCACGCCGCTCATGGTGGCCGACACCAGGTGGTTGAGGTCCCCGTACGTGGGAGTGGTCAGCTTCAGGGTGCGGAAGCAAATGTCATACAGGGCCTCGTTGTCAATGCAGTAGGTCTCATCCGTGTTCTCCACCAGCTGGTGCACAGAGAGGGTGGCATTGTAGGGCTCCACCACCGTGTCCGACACCTTGGGGGAGGGCATGACGCTGAAGGTGTTCATGATGCGGTCGGGGTACTCCTCCCGGATCTTGCTGATGAGGAGGGTGCCCATGCCAGAGCCCGTGCCACCACCCAACGAGTGGGTCAACTGGAAGCCCTGGAGGCAGTCGCAGCTCTCCGACTCCTTCCTCACCACATCCAGGACAGAGTCCACCAGCTCAGCACCTTCCGTGTAGTGGCCCTTGGCCCAGTTGTTGCCAGCCCCGCTCTGACCTAGAGGATTGGACCAGAAGCACGGTGCCACATTAGTGCCCCAGGGAGGAACAGAGATGATCCCACTTCTCCTGCCCCATGGGGTTCACGCTTCTCACTTCCACCCCCACTGTGCTGTTGGGATTCAGGTCCCCCAGGTCACTTGCACACTCGCTATGAGCCTTTTTGCGTGCACAGAGCTCTGGCTTTAGGACTCCTCCACCCCACACTCACTCACCAAAGACAAAGTTGTCAGGCCGGAAGATCTGTCCAAAGGGGCCAGAGCGCACAGAGTCCATCGTGCCGGGCTCCAGGTCCACCAGGATGGCACGGGGGACATACTTGTTACCTGCAGGAGGAACCAGCAGCAGCGTTACAGCCCCACAGCCAGCATCAGAGGAGCCCTGCTGTGCTCCCTTCCACCTCCCCGCATTTCACTGGAGATGCACGCTCTCTCCATTAAGCCTGCCATGCCATCAGAGCCATTCTGAGAACAAAGCTCTTACAGGAGTCACTGGCAGATGACAGCTCTTGTTCAGGGATTTTTCCAGCTACAATGAACTGGCATGTCTGCCCCATTTATTTAAGGATGTCTGAGGAAGCAGACACACTTACCAGCAGCTTCATTGTAGTAGACGTTGATCCTCTCCAGCTGCAGGTCGCTGTCCCCGTGGTAGCTGCCCGTGGGGTCGATGCCGTGCTCATCGCTGATGACCTCCCAGAACTAGAAGAAATTTTTGGAAAAGGGCAGCGATTAACCACAGCTGGCCAGTGCCAATCACACCCACCAGCCCTGTCTGTGCATGCCGACCACTCCCTGGCATGGCAGAGCAGCTGCCCGGGGGGAAGGTGAGTCAGTGTCAGAAGGGCTTCCATGACCATGGCAGCTGCAGCAGCAGCAGGCAGGCAAGCAGCTGGAGCACCAAAAAGCGAGTTAATTCTTTTATAGCCTGCATCCAAAGGATGACAGCCCGCGAGTGTCAGTTGTGTGGTCTCCCATTGTCTAGCAGTGGCTTAAGACCCTCTGCAAGAAGATGGCAGCACCTCCAACGCCCTCGGTGGTGGTCGGGGCCGGGGGGGGGGGTTTACCCGTGGCACTGAAACACAGCTCGTTCCTTCCCTCGGAGCCGGCGCTGCAGAGGGGCGATACAGCGGCGAGGCGGGGGGGAAGGTTGCCGCGGCTGCCTGCGGGAAGGCAGGGCAGGGACGGGCACGGCAGCGGGACCCGCCATGCCTTTGGGACGGGAAGGACCCCCTCCCCCCACCCCGCCGCGCCGGGCCCCGTACCTTGGCGCCGATCTGGTTGCCGCACTGCCCGGCCTGGATGTGCACGATCTCACGCATGGTGCCGGTGTCCGCTCCCGCCGCTGCTCCTGCCTTCGCCGCCCGCTCCCGCACTCGCCGCCGCAGCGGCCGCGCCCCGCGACGCCCCTTAAATCGGGCGCCGCCGCCCCGCCCCGCCGGTGACGTGATGCAGGAACGGCGCGCAGCCAATGGGCGGGCGGGCGGGCGGCGGCGGGGCGGGGCTGCGGCATTGTCTCCCGCCGCGGGTAGGGTCCGGTCCCGGTCCCGGTCCCGGTACCGGTCCCGATCCCGCCACCGGGCCCGGTCGCGGGCCCCTCCACAGGCAGAGCGCGGCTGGCTTGAGGAGCGGGAGGCACTTCGCCTTCAGCCGGCGGGAGAATGGCCGGAGTCGGACGAGGCGCGGCCCGTCTTGGGCTTAAAATGGTTAAAAAAAAAAAAAAAAAAAAACCAAATCGTAAAAAAACCCCGCCCTAACTCCTCTTTGCACACCTGTTGGAGCTCGTCCCCTTACCTTCTGCACCTCCGCTGTGCTGCAGCATCAAAGCACGCACTGCTGTCTTTTATTAGCACCCTCAAGCCTGTGTTTCTAGCTCAGGCCTGCTCAACCACGTTTTGATACGTTTTAAGCACAAGAACCATCTTTCCATAGCTCAGGCACCTGAAACAAGTGGGGACTGGGTGGCGACAATAGAGCACACAGACGCTTTCAAGCAGCACAGCCCTCCTTTAGATAGTGCTGACAAACCTGTATATGCGGGGCTCTGATTTCAGGAATGCAGAGGGCATGAAACTTTACACTGCTACTAAAGAATGGCTTTTTCTGGAAGCGGTCCAGTGGTGAACACCCATAGGAATGGGATATCTTTTTTACTCTAAGTGAAGTTATGTTCTGTCTCACCAGACAGCTGCCATTTGGAAGATTTTGGATCATAGAATCATAGAATAATAGGATGGTTAAAGTTGGAAGGGACCTTAAAGATCATCTAGTTCCAACCCCCCTGCCATGGGCAGGGACACCTCCCACTAGACCAGGTTGCTCAAAGCCCCATCCAGCCTGGCCTTGAACACTTCCAGGGATGGGGCACCCACAGCTTCCCTGGGCAACCTGTTCCAGTGCCTCACCACCCTCATAATGAATAATTTCTTCCTAATATCTGACCTAAATCTACCCTCTTTCAGTTTAAAACCCTTAAAAGAGGTTTGTCCTCTCGCTAGCATCTCTGCTTGTTCACTCATAGAACTAAACCATGGCGGATGACTGAGGCAGGAGGGAGAGTTCAAGAACATCAGTGAGAATGATGTATTTGAACCAACTGAGATACACACCTGTATCTGCACCGCTGCTGAGGAGAATATCTGAAATAAATTTAAGCAGGGTCTATAATGGATTGTGCAGAAACTACCAAACTTGACTATAAAACATTAATCGATTCACAGATGTGTAGTTTTCAGTAGTGAAAGTATCTTTGCCATGCAGCTGGCCAACCCAGCGAGGACAGCTTTACACTAGGACCAGGGAAGGGAGATGACAACCCACAATCAAACGGGGAAGCGGTGGAGCAGGTTGGCAAAGAGGATGCGAAACCATGTACCTCGTATTCAGCACAATGGAACATGAGGGGGTCCACCTCAAGCACAGTGTGGAAGTGCCGAGGGGACAGCATGGCAGGGCGAGCTCTTGCACTTTTCTCGGGGAACCATCAGGCTTGTGTGCCTCTCTGAAGTGCCTCTACACTACTGCGCACAGCATGGGCAATAAATGTGATGAGTTAGAGATCTGTGTGCAGTTGCATGGCTATGGTCCCCCTGGGATCACAGAGACATGGTGGGATAGTTGACACAACTGGAGTGCTAGGATGGAGGGATGCAGGCCCTTTAGGAAGGAAGGACAAGCCGGGAAGGTGAGGAAGGGGAGTTGCCCTTTGTGTGAGAGAGCAGCAGAAACGGACAGAGCTCTGCCTGGGGATGGATGATGTGTCAGCTTAGTGACATCTAAAGGATCAGGATTAGTTGGCAAACCAATGTGTGCTATGCTGTGGTGGATGTCTGCTATATATGTCCTGATGAGAAAGAGAAGTAGATAAGGCCTTCAGACAATTGGAAGAAACCTCGCATTCCCCTAGTCCTCAAGGGGAACTTCAGCCTCCCCAATATCTGCTGTAGGGACAACACGGCATGGTACAAGCAATCCAGGAGTTTTGTGGAGTGCATTGGTGGTGACTTCCTGACACAGACGATCAAAGAGTCCAAAAGGGAGACACTCCGCTGGACCTGATACTTACAAGCAAGAAAGAAGTGGTCAGGGTTGTGAAGGCTCAGGGCAACCCTGTCTGCAGTGACCAAGATATGGTGGAGTCCAAGATACTGATAGAAGGGAACAAGGCAAATTGCAGGATCACAGTTCCCTGGTCTTCAGGAGAGCAGCTTTAGCCTCTCCAGGTATCTGTCTGGAAGAATGCTATGGAAGATGGTCCTGGAGGGAAGAAGAGTCCAGGAGAGCCGGTTGACTTCCAGGGATCACCTCCTCCAGCCTCAAGAATGGTCCGTGCCAACAAGCAAGGCATTAATCAAAGGTGGCAGGAGGCCCGTATGGATGATCAAGGAGCTCCTGAGTAAACAGAAACATAAAAAGGAAGTATTCAGGAGGTGGAAGTAGGGTCAGGTGATCCAAGAGCAACACAGAGTCACTGTCCTAGTGTCCAGGGTTAGGAAAGGGTTAGGAAAGTCAAAGCAAAGGATATGAAGGATAGCAAGAAGGACTTCTACAGGTCCATCTGCAGCAAAAGGAAGTCTAGGGAAAAATATGGACGCACTACTGAATACTGGCAGGGGACACATTCAGCAACAAAAGAACATGGAAAAAGCTGAGGTATTCGCTGCCTTCATCTTGTTTTTCACTATTAAGATTTGCCCTTGGGAATCACAAGCATTTGAGACTTGTTGGGAAGTCTGTAGCAACGAAGACTTACTCTTGAGAGAGAAGGATCAGTTTGGGGAACATTTAAAAAAATTGAACGTACAAAAGTCCATGAGTCCTGATGAAATGCACCCCTAGGTGCTGAGGGAGCTGGCAGATATGATTACAAGGACAGTCTTGATAATCTTTGAAAGCCCAAGCCAATCTGGGAGGTTCTCAAGGACTGGAAAAAACAAAGGGTGTCACTGCTAACCTCAAGAAGGTCAAGAAGGGAGATCCAACGAACTACAGGCCAGCAAGCTTCACCTCAATTCCTAGAAAGATGATGGAATTAATTCTTCTGAAAACCATTTCCAAACATATTAAGGTCAAGAAGATGACTGGGAGTAGTTACCGTGGATTTATGAAGGGGCAATCATGCCTGACCAACTTGATAGCCTCCTACAACAAAGTGACTGGCTTGGTAGATGAGGGAAGAGCAGTTAACATTGATTATTTTCTGGAGGCTTTTGAACTGCCTCCTAGAACATCCCGATAGGCAAACTGATGAGGTATGGCCTAGATAAATGACAACGAGATGGAGTGAAAACTGACTGAGCTGCCAGGCCGAAGGGCTTGAGACCAGCAACACAAAGTTCAGAAGACAGCCACTGGTGGTGTACCCCAGTGATTGATCCTGGGGCCAACACTGTTTAACATCTTCATTAATGACTCATATGGTAATAGAGTGCACCCTCAGCAAGTTTGCTGATGATACAAAGCTGTGAGAAGCAGCTGATAGGCCAGAGGGTCATTCAGAGGGACCTCGCAGGCTGAAGAAATTGGCTGACAGGAACCTTGTGCAGTTCAACAAGGGGAAGTGCACCTGGGGAAAAACAGCTCCAGGCACCAGTACAGGTTGGGGGCCACCCAGATGGAAAGCAGTTCAACAGAAAGGGACCTGGGGGTCCTGGTGGACACCAAGTTGGACATGATTCGTGATTGTGCCCTTGCAGCAAGGGTGTCCAACAGAATCCTGGGCTGTATTAGGAAGAGTGTTACCACCAGGCTGAGGAAAGGAGTCAGTTGTGGCGTAGACACATCTGGAGTTTTTCATCTGATTCTTGGCTCCCTGGTACAAGAGAGATGCACATGCTGGAGCAAGTCCAATGAAGGGCCACGAAGGTGGTTAAAGAACTGGAGCACCTGTCATATGAAGAGAGGCTGAGAGCTGGGACTGATTATCCTGGAGAAGGCTTAGGGGAATCTTATCAGTGTACATAAATACTTGATGGGAAGGAGTACAGAAGGTGGAGCCAGGCTCTTCTCAGTGGTACCCAGTGACAGGAGGAGAGGCAACGGGCACAAACCAAAATACAAGATATTCCATCTAAATATAAGAAAAAAACTTATTTTCTCTGGCACGGGTTACCCAAAGAGGTTGTGGAGTCTTCATTCTTGAAGATATTCAAAACCTGAGTGGACATGACCCTGACCAACCTGCTCCAGCTGACCCTCCCAGGCTAAGTAAAGGACTGGGCTAGATGGTCTCCAGACGTCCCATCCTGCCTCAATGATTCTGTGATTCTGTGAAGAGGAGAGAAAGGAGCAGGAGGCTGTGTGTGACCAGCAATGACGGACTGACGGTTTATTGATCTCGGTGCCACAGTACACTGTAACGTTCAATTGCAATTATAACAGCAGAATTCTGCAAAGGTGAGGTAATAATTAATGTGGTAAATCATTACCACTATCAAGAATAATGGTAATTTCAGCCAGAATGGAAAGGGTTGTTTACATATTACTCAGTTTAACTGCGCTTAACACAGTATAAATCGATGCATAATGTCACCCGTTTCACTCATTTTTTTTCATCCACGTCAGGAAATACTAGTGGCTAAAGAAGGACCATATCTTTGTCCGGCATTTGGCTGCTTTGACCTTGGAAAAACACTTTGGCCATATTTGCAAAAGTGGTTCTCAGTTTGCTCCAGTGAACTGACTTGGTTATGAACTGTGACTCTCTTTCTCCCCTGGTGCAGAAACCTCAGCTGCTGGGAAATGTCATGAGCGTGGACTGGCTCAAGCTTTGCAACACGTGGCTTTTGCAATCACAAAATATCCAGAATTGTGCTGGCACTGAGCCAGATCTTTTCACCAACTTGTCTTGAATTTTGTGCTCTTTAAATACCAGCTGCTGTCAGCATTTTCCTTTGACACATTTCTGCAATACTTAATCACAGACAGTCTTTGTTATTCTCATGCAACCTGTTCATATACATTTCTACTTGCTATAGGCATAACCCACCGTTTTGGGCAGCAGTAGGCAGTTACATCTTCTCAATACCGGTGGAACGGCAACACAACTGCATCTCTGGCATCTCCGTGGGATCTACACAGGCATTGAAGAGCTTTTTAGGTACCAAAGTATTCCTGGCAATCTACAAAGGACCAGCTTCAAGCACTCTCACTCCCCTCCTGAAGGCACCTAGACACTCCTTGCCGTGCCTTCTTCCCACACGCGCACAGTAGCTTCCTAGGCTACTCCATTAAGGATTTTGAGCTTTTATTAGGAAACTATCTAATTCTTAGATGCTATAGTACTGGTCTCTTTGTAGAGACCATTTTTTGTGGGGTATAGCTCCAGATTTTAAAACAGAGTACCTAAAGAGAAGTACGTGTTTATGTGTCTAGTAAGTGTTGTCACCTATACCAACGCTGAGCATCCGTGAACACACAGTGAAGTAAATTAAATGTCAATTACTTA
The DNA here is from genome assembly GCA_008658365.1 of Alca torda. NCBI lineage: Eukaryota > Metazoa > Chordata > Aves > Charadriiformes > Alcidae > Alca > Alca torda. Next base: position 73,701,804 of record CM018077.1, on the reverse strand, counting down.
AATGTAGATTCAGAATCAGGCATTTTGGCAAACGGTTTAACAAATAATAGCCATCACTTTTTTAAAAATAGATATGGGAGTTCCGTACTGCATTTTTTAAATATAGCTGCATAAATTCTAAATGTTCAGACTTACAAATGAAAGTCAAAACTCTCCCATTCATACAAAGGCAGTGCAGGTGCCCAGGAACGCCCAGGTGCCCCTCGGCAGCCGAAACTCTGCCGACAGCACTGCCACCTGCTCCCTGCCTGCATCAAACCCTACCCTGCCTGCATCAATCCCTACCTTCCCAGTTTCCAAGGCAACGGCAGAGCCCGGGCGATGGATGCACAAGGGAGGCAACAGGGATCCCACAGTATTTTCGTGTCTCTCCGTGATTTCCCGTTGTTCGAAAATGAATCACAAATGTACAAATGTGAAAGCTGCTCAAGTGTACAAAATGTCTGCCTATGGCTTTATTCTCACTTATTTGTGATGGGTGACATCATGGATTTCTCAAGCATGTATATCAGAAGCTACATGACTTTTTGTCTCTCTGTTTTCTGACTGAGCAGGCTCTGCTCATTAGCTTATTGTTTGCTTTCCCACCTGATGAGGACTCTCCGAGTTCACCTTCGGAACCTGATGCTTGATCGCTTGCAATGTGCATTAAGATAGAAGAATATTTCTGACAGCAAGAGGGTGGAATAATCATTAAAGTATCTTTAATTCTAGTAATAAAATACCAGAAAGGAAAATCTATTTTTATTTCAAATTTACAACCCACTGCAGGCACTAGAAGCAATGAAATACTACAACCCTGAGCATGCTTTTTATGAATGAGAAAAAGCAGTTTCATTGTAGAGCCCTGTGTACTTGTGATTATTGTACACGGGGGTTTGTGTGTTTGGCCAAGAACAAAAGAGGAGAGAGGATGAGCGTGTGAGAGAACATCACATTATGGAGCAATTTAGGGCACTGTAAATTGTAAAATGACCCATGCTCCTTCTGTGGGAAGAATCGTTTCCTTATGAACCTGATATTTCTTCCATACCCTATGGTTTCTCTTGTGAACTTAGATTATAACCTCCAAGAGTCAAGAATTCCTGTGAACGTGGTTGTACAGGACACAGCAAAGAGAACCCCACTTGCCTGGCTTCCAAAGTTGCCATAATAAACACGATCACATGCCGCAAAATGACTCCAGAAAGGGAAAAATATGTTGAACATCATCAGGCAGCGATTTACTGAGAAGAAAGGCAAAACAATGCAGCCTCTCATCATTTCCGCTTGGCACACCAGATGTGATGGGTAGCAGCCAGATGGCTCCTGCCCCCATCCAGGCTGCATCTACCTTTTAAGATGGCTCAGTAGAGGAAATACATCTGGCATCTCTACAGACTGGGTCCTCCAGTCAAGAGATGACTAAGATTCCAGCATCGGTATAAACGAAATGCTGATATCATGTGTTCCAAGGTAGCTTGTTTCCTGCACGTCATGAGAACAAGGCACAGATAGCGATTTTGATCTGCTAGTCACCGTTTCTTTTGTTCCTTAGCCTCCTTGCTTTATCTTGCAATCTGATAGCTACAAGTAACTCAAACCGACACCGAGCAAACTCTAAGCTTCATCTTGTGATGTCTGCTAAGAGATACAGACATCACAAGATGAAGTTTATGGTGGGATTCAATGTAAATTGTTTAAAATCGCTCGGCTTCCCCATGGGAGAGTTCAGGGTGCTATCGCACTAGGTGGCTAGATCGGCCAAACAGCTTGCTCTGCTCTCTCCTGCTTCCAGCTGCCTGCCTTCTCCTCCTCCTTTGCACCAGTTCTCCCTCTGGCACACTCCCGGATCCAAGAAAAAGCTTTTCCCCACCCCCAGTTTACTGTCCCGAACTGTGGAGCTGAACTGACAGGTAGAGGGGTCTGACATGCCCTGGAGCTGCCTAAAGGAAATAACACAAAGGTGACACCTGAATCAGGGCAAGGGCAATAGGACCATCCTTTTTAGCAGCTTAAATATACTGAATCAGCTCAGCCACGGGGCTGCTCACTTCTGCAAGCAGCAGTTTTCTCAATGCCTTGGAAATCTCCAGTCCAAGCTTTCTCTTTCTCCCTGCCTGCTCGGGTGGAGCTGGAATCATAGCTGGAATTTCCAAAAACCAGCCATACAATTAATTTATTAATTGTAAGACCAGCATTATGCTGGATGCAGAGAAGCAGACTGTAAGAAGTCAATGCTTGAAATTCACTTCATGTTTGGAAAGTTTGCTGTGAGACTATTTGAATTCTGCTTGAAACCTTGCTTAATTATTCACTATAAAGTCAGGCAGTATCTTTCTATTACCTTCACGGAAAATGTGGAAACATTTTTCAGTGCAAAACAATAGAGAATTGTTTACCAAACAAGGTACACAACCTCTGCCAGGGTAACCATTTCATCCTCTGAAGCAAGTTTTTTTACATTCTGAATTTAAGCTGGATTATTGTTAACATTTCTGTTTGCAACGATGAAGGTATTCTTGCCAAAAAGAAAAGAAAATATGCCTTAAACTTAGCAGGGAATCCAAGTGAGAAAAACGCTCTGAAAATAAAGGATGACACATGGATAAATTGAGACCAGTTAGAAAATCTCTACCCTATAAGAATCAAACGTTAATAAACAAGAATATAACAAAGCTAACTTGATTTCCTCCCTTACGAGTGGAATTCTGCCCGTAAGGGAAAAATGACTTTGAGTGGGGAGGAGGGAATGACCTACTCTTAAATTGTTTCTTTTTTGCTTAGATACTGTAAATAGATAGCCTTCTTGTACACACACTTCAAAAAGACGTAATTTTTCTTTCTGGCAGATTCACAAATAAAATACTTGAAATAGGACTGAAGCTTGGAGCAGGGAAACAGTTCACTTCTTGTTGAACTGCTCAGGGAGAGGGAAGATTTGTCACCTGCACTGCGTCCTTTGCCGGCAGAATGGCTGGGGGGAGGGGGGGGCAGGCTTTCACAGCTCCCCCGATACCATCCTTGCACCTCGGATTCAAATGCTCAGAGGACTCCAGCTGGACAAGTGTCCAGTAGAGCCAGGGCCAAGAACTGTCTTTTTCCAAAACGCACCATGGCCTCAGGCATTTTCTTGTCACCAAATGCTTCCATTTTGAATTTTTCACAGAGGCCAGCTAAAGATAACAACCATCTAAAATGGAAGTATCTGAGATCCCATAGTCTGCTCTTTCCCTTCTTAATAAATAAAAAACAGACCAGGGCAGGTGGCTGCTGCAGTATTAAAAGGCAGGTGCTTGGCATGAATGAATCTTAGATCGGAAGGGGGAAAATTCTCAAAAATCTTTTTTTTTTTAGTCACACACAAGATTCGCTCCTAATACTTATTTATAAAGGTCTATTTTGAGTTGAAGAAAGGGGAAAAAAAATAACCTTACTTGGATTACCTCAGGCACGTATAACACATCGAAACACGATGTTTTGTTCTGTGGAAACATAGAAGCAGCTGAAAAATACACAAGAAGACTGAGAAGGGGATTATTTGTAAATGAGAAAACAGTGCCTCCCCTACAATGAGCAGGTTCAGGGGAACAGCATTACCTATAGCTCCTAGGCAGGCTACCACGTCTGAACGGTCCCTAAAAGTATACGTTCATCATGCTTTAATGTGGAATGGAAAAGTAGAATAACATCCCCTGGGAGAAAGGGTGTGTACCAAATATAGGGGGGGGTAGTCACGTGGTTTCTCCAGAGAGGATTTTATCTCCTCATAGCTTTAGCAAACAACAATATTAGGCCTTGTTAAACAGAAAGAAATAATTGAGGCACCTCCCCCTAGAAAGCAGAATTTAATATAGTTTAAAAGCACTTCTTAAAAAATGTAGTAAGACAATTAATATGGTTTGGGTATTTTGGGGGGGAGCAGGGGGGGAAGTGATTTCAATGGAACAACCACGAAACTTGCCCTACTTAAAGCCAGTAGCAGGGTTCATCCTGATCTTACACATAACTTTGTCATGGGACTTACAGGGAGAGGCAAAGGATGAAGGAAGCAAGGCGAGAACTCTTTCTGGCGAGGTAAGAAAACTTGTCTCACTTGCATCGCTCTGCCACAGTCCCTCCGGGCACCGGAGCTGTGTTTTTCAGTAGCGCATCGCAGCACTGTCCTGTAAGGACTGTGTCAGTCCATGGCGGTTTCTTTAAGCACGTAGCATTTGCACAGATACCTAGAAGGACCTACTAGTGCTATACTCTTTTGAAGTACGCAGCATGTGATAATATCATCCATGAGCAGATTTCCCCGCACAGAAGATTAGGGTTTTGCCCCAGAGAATTGGCTGGAGAAGAGACTGAACATCTGTATTCCCTTCTTTCTTCAGGTTATAAAACCTACTGCTACTTTGGTTTACTGTGTTCTTCGCCTCATACCTTCTGGAAAAATATGCTTGTTAACAGGATGTCCCTCAGGTTTGATTCTTAGATTATATCACTGGGACCATTGTATGTTTAATGCCACCCTATTTCTGATGTATACAGGCACCTCGCATATGTTGGGAAGAGGAAAATCATTATTGCTCCCACTTGACAGATTGGAAAACATCTGCTGGAAAACAGATGTGGACCTACATCCTCGACAGATACTTAAGTGTTTTGAAGAAGCAGACCACATATTGGACTATCCTTCTACAGCACTGTTGGTACAGTGGCTTAGACTGAGGTCCTAGAACTAAACAGGGAAGGGAAATTAGGTGAGATGGGATCTCAGTGCTACACTTCATTCCATTTCTATTTAGATTAAGTCTACGTAGTACCTGGCTGCTTTTATAGCCTTATTTAGCTTTACTATCTTGCACCTACCAGTGGAGAAACATCGTTTGAGTTGTTTGCCTTGGTCAAGATATTTTGCTAGTGTGCTTAAAAATGCCACATATTAAACAAATGGAACAAAAATAGAGATTGTTCCCTTCCCCAACACCATCAGCTCTAATTGTCAACAGAGGAGAATGCTTCCCTGCAAGCCACCATTGATATGCTGAAACAAAAGTATGTTACTTGATATTATTAACTTCTATCTCAACACAAATGAGTCATTGTAAGTGCCTTAGGCTGCACACCACTAAGCCTGTACTATCTATTGTCATTTCTTCCATGCAGGATGCCTCATGCAAGACCTTTAGCCTTAGAGGTGTTCATCGTACGGACATATACAAATCAACACCCAACAGGATGTGAGGCAGTCAGATTACCTGATCTGAAATCCTTTCAGTGGTTCTGTTTTATCCGTGAAACAGAAAAAGTGCAACCATGAGCACTTGCAAAGACATCTTCTTGTTGTTTGGCATGCAGCAGCCAGTCTCCAGTTTTTATAGTGGGTGGTCTCCTGGGTGATAGATACAGCTAAAGCTCAAACATCCAACAGGGAAAAAAAAAAAAAGGTATCGCAGCCCCCAGACCCAGTATGAGACTCATCCTCTCTTATAGTTGACTTACTGTTCCTACCAAAGAGTTTTGAACCTCCACTCTAAGCCTTCCGCTATCCCCCTTTCCTGTATTTCCCTCAACTCCTACTGAAATTATGGTTTGACTATTTTATTGTTGGGTGGTTTTTTTTTTTTAATTATTACAACTGGCAAATAAGCTGTGTAGGATTTATGAAAGGACATGTTTCTGTCTAGAGTATTTCTATTTATGGTTTCTCTTCCTCTAGAAAAAAAAAAAACAGAATACAAACAACAGCAAGGAATGTAGGATGGTGTCCTACTTCCTAGTAAGGGAGCTGTGCTGAAATGTGTCGCTTGGGTAGCTATATTTAAGGGTTAGCCAGAGACAGAGTGTAATTACACTAAGAATTAGAAGCTAGACATGCTGAACACTAGTGGAACCTGCTACAGTCCCACGGCAGAAAGGAAGATCTTTACTATTGAAGGCTGGCTTCTCATCTTTTAGTCAAACTTTGTTTAAATTCGTTTGCTGGCTCCCCTTCTCAGCTTTACAAACAAAGCTATATGATAAACAGCTTCAAGTGCAAGCCAGCTAGGTAATTTCAAGGGAAGGTTACTTTGACAACCAAATAAGCTGTTATTTCCCCAAAGGGCCTGGGGCAGCATGTAGTAACTCAGTTACTAAAACAACCTCAATTTGTTTAATGCTTAATCGTAGAACTGCTGAAGTGCTAAGAAATACAAATACTACTGTGGGTATATACAGTTGCATTTGTTTACTGACCATTCAGGCAGTTTAAGTGCTTCTCGCCCCTCTTTACAGAACATACATGAGAAATGAAGCATCTAGAGAAGAGAAAAGCTTTAGCAAGCGTCTGTTATCCTGCAGACCATTGTGGATCTCACCATAGGTTAAGCAGCCCATCAGCAAAGGAAGAGGGTAGGCAGTGGTCAATTAACAGAGCCAAAACCAGGCAAGATTAGTCATGCACAGTAGCTCCCTTTTAAGTCTTTATTCCAGTAATGCCTTGCGAGCATTTCATCAAAGGATCACAAAAGAGGTTGCACACACGTGGATACCAGCTCTTTCAGAGCAGTAATGGCTACAGTAATTGTAGCATTGGTAGCAGGTCTCAAAGCAACACTTCTTTTAGTACAGGAGCACTCCCCTAAGTGGTGTTTGGGTGAACTAAGGGCTAAGCTTATATACTGGGTAGCTGCTATTCTCTGTGGGGGGTTTTACTTTTTTTTGTTGGAGTAAGAAAAGTCTCATAGGCCTCATAACTACTGACAACTGCACTGTAGGCTCACTCAGGATTCTTGCATCCTTTAAGCATACAGCAAGACAAATCCCCCCTCCCTCATCTGTAAGGGAGCAACACTTACCTTTGCGCCAAGATGCACAACAGGGCGCTGCTGCCCTGCTCTCGCCTGCCTGGGTAGAGATCCATTGCCTGCTGCAGGGACCAAGAGCATCAAAAAACAGTAGCCCTGAAAACACAGAACCCTGACATGGGAGGAGACAGCTATTGTCAGGGTATCTACCCGACTACTCCAAGATTTTACATATGCTCTGGGCAGCCCTTTGAGCCATGTTACCTAGAAATCTGCCCATCACCTCTGATCTCCTAAAGGGAATTGATTGCCTTGAAGAGTCAATCCCCTTAGAGTTAAGGCAGCTAAGCGGCTATTTCTGGGAAACGCTCAAGAATTTTATGCCCGAAGAGAAAGTTCAGGTTCTTAATCAAGTTCAACTTGTCTGCTAGTACAGAGCCGTGCTTCTCTGCATTGACTTCCCACCTTTAGAGGAGGGTTGGAGGGGACAGGACAGCTCAGGACCAAGTCAAATCACAGGCAGCTACCACATGCATATAGTATAAGCCATGGAACAAGCTAAATAAGAGCTGCTGAATGGCAGTGGGGAATCCTGCAGCTATCCTGTCAAATCAGTTTTGACAGCTTGTAATGTGGCATTCAATACCTTCTCGCTGACCTCACTACCATCTATGTCCATAAATAGGAGTTGCAGGACACTCAAGTGCAGTGTCTTGTTTCTATTAGTCAAGGCAGCTTTCTCCCCAACAATAGATTAGCTGTTAGGCACAGGAGTGTCTAACAGTAAACCCCCAGTTTCCATAAATTAACTACCATCATAAGCTGAGCAACTGCTGTTTACTCATGCTGTCAAATTCATGGCCTAAGAAATCTTGTTTTATTGAGTTTAACTTCTGAATGAGATTAGAGATTAAACTCAGAAGTGAAGCTACAGAAAACTACACAAGAATTACTTTCTTAATAGAGAGAAATAAGGCAGAGGAGACAGTTTAGGACACAAAAAGCCTTTATGTTTGAGAAGTTAACCATTTCGACAGAAGACTCTGAAGTATTTTTGCAACTACTGTTACATTGGACAGTCAAGGATACAAAACTGCTGACAGAAGCAACAGTGGAGAGCACCAAATTAAAAAATGCATGCTTCAGCACAACTGCACAGATTCCTTCTCTCAATGAACACTTGCCTGCTCAGACTATACTTAACTCCTACCCATTTCAACTTTACGCCTCATCCTCCTCTCCTTCCTCTTCAAATTCCCCCTGCTCATCAGCAGTGGCATCCTGGTATTGCTGGTATTCAGAGACCAGGTCATTCATGTTGCTCTCAGCCTCCGTGAACTCCATTTCATCCATGCCCTCGCCGGTGTACCAGTGCAAGAAGGCCTTGCGCCGGAACATGGCCGTGAACTGCTCCGAGATCCTCTTGAAGAGCTCCTGAATAGCCGTGCTGTTGCCAATGAAGGTGGCGGACATCTTGAGGCCACGTGGGGGGATGTCGCAGACGGCCGTCTTCACATTGTTGGGGATCCACTCCACAAAGTAGCTGCTGTTCTTGTTCTGCACGTTGAGCATCTGCTCGTCCACCTCCTTCATGGACATGCGGCCCCGGAAGATGGCGGCCACTGTCAGGTAGCGACCGTGGCGGGGGTCGCAGGCAGCCATCATGTTCTTGGAGTCGAACATCTGCTGGGTCAGCTCGGGCACCGTCAGGGCTCGGTACTGCTGGCTGCCACGGCTGGTGAGAGGGGCAAAGCCTGGCATGAAGAAGTGCAGCCGGGGGAAAGGCACCATGTTGACCGCCAGCTTGCGCAGGTCGGCGTTCAGCTGGCCAGGGAAGCGAAGGCAGGTGGTCACGCCGCTCATGGTGGCCGACACCAGGTGGTTGAGGTCCCCGTACGTGGGAGTGGTCAGCTTCAGGGTGCGGAAGCAAATGTCATACAGGGCCTCGTTGTCAATGCAGTAGGTCTCATCCGTGTTCTCCACCAGCTGGTGCACAGAGAGGGTGGCATTGTAGGGCTCCACCACCGTGTCCGACACCTTGGGGGAAGGCATGACGCTGAAGGTGTTCATGATGCGGTCGGGGTACTCCTCCCGGATCTTGCTGATGAGGAGGGTGCCCATGCCAGAGCCCGTGCCGCCACCCAACGAGTGGGTCAACTGGAAGCCCTGGAGGCAGTCGCAGCTCTCCGACTCCTTCCTCACCACATCCAGGACAGAGTCCACCAGCTCAGCACCTTCCGTGTAGTGGCCCTTGGCCCAGTTGTTGCCAGCCCCACTCTGACCTAGAGGGTTGGACCAGAAGCACGGTGCCACGTTAGTGCCCCAGGGAGGAACAGAGATGATCCCACTTCTCCTGCCCCATGGGGTTCACGCTTCTCACTTCCACCCCCACTGTGCTGTTGGGATTCAGGTCCCCCAGGTCACTTGCACACTCGCTATGAGCCTTTTTGCGTGCACAGAGCTCTGGCTTTAGGACTCTTCCACCCCACACTCACTCACCAAAGACAAAGTTGTCAGGCCGGAAGATCTGTCCAAAGGGGCCAGAGCGCACAGAGTCCATCGTGCCGGGCTCCAGGTCCACCAGGATGGCACGGGGGACATACTTGTTACCTGCAGGAGGAACCAGCAGCAGCGTTACAGCCCCACAGCCAGCATCAGAGGAGCCCTGCTGTGCTCCCTTCCCCCCTGCTACAATTTGCTGCCCAGGATGCAGAGGGTGAGGGAATTTGGAGAGAGGAAGCTGGGGATGGGAATACAAGCAGCTGTTAAAGCTGTGCCGGGATATCCCCCACTGCGGGCAGGGCCGGGGCACAGCCCCACGGGCAGGATGCACTGGGGAGACCCTGCCAGTCCCCCCCAGCGGCACCGCTCCGGGAAGCTCATTGCAGACGGGCGTTACCGGTGGCTTCATTGTAGTAGACGTTGATCCTCTCCAGCTGCAGGTCGCTGTCCCCGTGGTAGCTGCCCGTGGGGTCGATGCCGTGCTCATCGCTGATGACCTCCCAGAACTGCGGGGACCGGGAGAAGGTGGGGGCATACGACGAAATGGGGGGGGGAGGAGTGGTGCGGGGGTCAGCACCGCCCCGCCCCGCCCGCGCCCCCTGGCCAAAGCCCCGCGACGTGGCAAGCGAGGATTCGCCACGCGTGGAGGCGGACCCCACCAGGCGCGGCCGCTCCCGCGCCCCTCATCCCCCACAACCCCCCCGCCATCGCCGTGAGGGGTGTGGCACCGGCTCGGCGCCCCTTCCTTCCACCCACCCGGGACCCCCGCAGCCCGCGAGGTACGGATGGACGGCAGGGCTGCTCCCCCCGCCCGCCCACCCACCCGAGGGGCACCGCGCCCACGCCGCGGAATTCCCCCGAGTTCCCCCTACGAGGCGACAGCCGGGAGCCGCCCGCGCACGGACAGCGCTCCCCGGCGGGAAGGCGGGTCCTCCCGGCAGCACTCTCCCCCGGGACCCCGGCTAGAGCGGGCACCACCCCGCAGCCCCGGGCGGACGGACACGGCGCCGGGCCCCGTACCTTGGCGCCGATTTGGTTGCCGCACTGCCCGGCCTGGATGTGCACGATCTCACGCATGGTGCCGGTGTCCGCTGGTGCCGGTGTCCGATGCCGCCGCTGCTCCTCCTGCCGCCTTCGCCTCCCGCACTCGCCGCCGCAGCGGCCGCGCCCCGCGACGCCCCTTAAATCGGGCGCCACCGCCCCGCCCCGCCGGTGACGTAATGCGGGAACGGCGCGCAGCCAATGGGCGGGCGGCGGCGGGGCGGGGCTGCGGCATTGTCTCCCTCCGCGGGGGGGGCGGGGCGGGGCTCGGGGGGGCGGGGGCGGGGCTTCCCGGGAGCGGCCGCCGCGCACCGGTACCGGTGCTGCCGCCGCCGCCCCGGTTCGCTGCTGACAGCGAGGACAAAGGCGCGGGGTCCGGCGGTGGTGGGGCGGCGGCCGGGACTGGGGGATCAGCTCGGGAAGGGGCGACCTTTTCCCCAGCCAGGGCCCCGCCCGGCCCGGCGCTTTGTAGGGCCGCCCATGTGTGAACCGGACCCGCCGGCGGCCGCCGTCCCTCCGCCCTCCCGCGGCCGCCGCAGCCTTTTGTTCCCCGAGACGAGCAGCCTTCCCTGCCGCAGCAGCGGGCGTTGCCGCGGGGAGGGGGGGGAGCCATGCGGCTGCTACAGCCCCCGCCCCCCGCCGGAGCCTCCGTTCACACGGCGCCGGCGGGAGACTCCCCTCCCCGCGGGGCAACGCGCACCCGCCGGCATCACCGTCGCCGGTGATTGCCGCCCCTCCCGCGGTCGGGAGCCCCGCGCCCTGAGCCGCTTCACATCTCTCCCCGCGGCAGGATGCGGGCGGGCTCCCCCCAGCACGGGCTGTGCCGTGCAACCTCCCCTCCGCCCACCCTGCCCGGTAGCCAGCCGTCCCCCGAGCCATCCCTGCCCGCCGCTCCCCCGGTGCCCAGCTCAGCTTCTCTTTCTCCGCCTAAAAAGGTCGGATTTAGGAGCCGCTCTCGAGCAAAGCCGCCCGCTCCCCGCTGTCCCCCGTCCGGCTGCGGCCACCAGCGACCCTCAGCCAGACAATAGCCAAGGCGGGTGCTGGTGCTGCTGCTGCTGCAGGGGGCCCGGGGGCTTTGGAGGGGGGGGGGGGGGTGTTGGCTGTTGGCGGGTGTATTTTCCCTGGGCTCTGCAGCAATCGGGTCTTGCAAACCGGCTGCACTTTGTCGCTTCGTTGCGGCTTTACACGTGGTGAGGGATGAAGAAAGGCGAGGAGCTGGAATGGAGCTGGGGGGAGGGTTACAAGGGAGGGTTGAACATGTGCGCCCCGGAGATGCTTTCTCCGGTTTCTTTTCGAGCAGCCCGGTATGGCACCCCGGGCATCACACGGGCCGCAGAGCCGGCGGGCAGGGCATATGCCCGCGCTGCCGGAGGAGGAGGAGGAGGTCGCGGGGAGGAAGAGCACGGCGGGGCGGCTCGGTTCGCGCCGCGCTCGGGGCCCTTCGGTGCGGTCAGAGCGGCGTGCGGGCTCCTCGCCGGTACCGCCTGCTTCACACCCCGCTTTGTGCCGGCGTGTGCGGCGGTGGGAGGCGGCGACTCCCTCCAGAGACTGCCCAGAGCCCCGGCAAGGGCAGGCGGGGTCCCCGCAGCCAGCGCCGGGCGGTACCCCGCTAAATCCGGTTTTAGTGACCCGCTAATTTAAGGCTGCGGTTATTCTAAAGGTACAAATAAAAGTTCATCACCGTTTCCAGCACGTATTTCTTCAATATGCTCTTTCCTTTGTTCTATCCATGTGCCGATCCCTCTAGTCTTTCTAACCTCGTTTGTGCAGATCGATAGCCCTGCCTGTGGAGCACTCGAGCTCGGATTTTACATTCTTCCAAGGCGATCTGCAGAAAAACCCGGTTTCGTCTGATTGGTATGCCAAAGCATCCACACCTTTCTTTTGTTTCCCTTACGGGGAGAAAGCATCCCGGCTCCAAAGGAGGATGCTGGAAAATACACTCTCAGGTTTGTCTCGTCAATAGTGATTTTGAGAAAAATAAATCTGTTCACTTGCACTCACTGTAAAATCTGTTTTTACTGGTCTGAGCCAGGAGCAATTTAATTATTTGGTTGACTACGCTTCGCAAACAATGTGTAGCTTTAATTCCAAGCAAACATTTTTTTGTTGTGGCATGTTAACTGCATAATCAACATCCACATCTATAATTACTTGTTTAAAAATAGCTTGCGGATTAGCAACTCCAGTGGACCACTGGCCACTTCAGGCAATGATTCAAAGTAATGCCAGTCTTTCCCATGGCTGCGGTGGGTGTGCTCCTGAACGCACTGTCGCAGCAAAACTCGGTTACAGCAGAGCTGGTGCGAAATACAGGTGCCGTGAGTCCTTGCTACTATGATTTCCAAGTATTCTGCAGATGGTACACTGCATATTAGTTATTTACTAGAAGAATTAGTGACATTTCAGCACGAAAGGGAGTAGCTGATTCTACACATCCTCCATACCTACTTTAGGCTCATTCCTAACAGCTTGAAGCTTCAAAGGAAGCCATTTTAAAATCCAGTTCAAGGAAAACAGATTATTAACACCGGAGGAAAGAAACCCACCCTAACTGCTTTATCTTAAAATAAATCAGTTCACGTTTTTGAAGGGTGGCGGGGGGGGGGGGGGGGGGGGGGGGGGAAGAAGGTTCAAGTATATCTTCTGTATAGAACTTGTTGAGACTGGAATTAAAAAAACACAACGTGAAATGTTGATTTCTAAAATAAACAGCTGCATTACTGGGGGATGAGGGAGGAAATCCAGGTCTAGCTTTTCTGCAGCCCCCGGACAAGACCCTTTAGAGGTGAACAGCCGCCATCCGGATCACTTCAGGAGACTTCAGACAAGGTCCGGCTGAACTCCAAGGTAAGCATCTGAAACCAGAGGGTTTCCCAAAGGTTCAGCATAGCTTATTGCAAATCACTTGCCGGGAAACCAACTGTTCAGCTGTTGCCCGCCCGTGCCTCTCTCCCCTCTCTGTATTTGCCTCACATCCATGTGTCTGTCACAGCAGCCCCTGCCCCAGCCCCGGGGCCGGCCCTGGCTGGATTCCTCCATCCCCAGTCGCCCCGGCAACCGCTCCCCCTTCCCCCAACTCCCGGCAGAAACGAGCTGCACAAAAAAAGAGAAAGGAACAAAAAAAAAGAAAAAGTCTGCAACATTTTCACTCGCCCGGCTGATTTCCCAGGGTGTAAAAGCAGCACGGCTATGGGAGTGTGGAAACGGCGGAGGGGCGGGTGAAAATGCCAGCTCACAGGGTTGTTCCGCAGCCATCCTCACAGGACACACAAGAGGAGGGATAACAGGACTTCAGTCAAGAGTTTGTTTAATGAAGCTCAGAGGATCAACCCAGTTCTATGCAATGTATCCTTTTCCCCCTCGCTTTCATGGTTCCCATCCTCCCAGCTATCACATTGGGCGTGATCACCCTCAGAGCCTCCCTCTTAAGCTGCTGAAGTGGTCACTGATGGAAGTCCCAACTCCCTTGCAGGATGCAGAAGGTTGCAAAAGCCAGCTAACAAAAGCCCAAGGGGAGGACTCTGTCATTTTACTTTATAATAGGCAATACGTGCATTTGTGTGATGTACTGCAGCACGGTTTGTGGGTCGTTAGAAGGTTTTTCTTAAAGAGAAACTTGCTCTTCCTTTCAGAAAACATGCACCCATCCCATGGCTCAGCATCCCACTTCATGGGTCACGTCCTTGTCTGTGTCTCCTTTTAGAAGGACGTGAGTGACTTTAGGACCTTGATGTTATGCCCAAACCTCCGAGAGTGGCACCTACGCTTTCCTTATCTTGAGGGGCGGGATGCTGTAGTATATTAAAAATGCCTTGGACTCTCGCAAGTTGAGGACCTGCGCCACATACCAGGCTAGACCGTAGATGACCTGCATCCAAGGCAACTCATTGGGTCTTCATTTAGGGCAAACCAACATTTTGCTCCTCAGTGTGCATCATTGTAACACAGAGGAGGGCCAGGGAGGGGCAGGCTGGGAGGACTCTGGGTATGTTTGGGAGGAATTCAGCGTGGTGTCCACAGAGAGGGAATGTTTTGTACCTATGCAAACAGAATTTTTTTTGGGGGGTATCTCCATTTCTGCGCACCTTCTTGATTTTTTGCATACAGGTTGCTTGGAGCATATACTAGTGGCTGCACTGACCTACGCCAGCTGGTGGGAAAGGACAAGAGGCAGATGGGGCTTGTAGCAGCCATGGTTGTGTGCTGTGACCCTCCGTAGCTTTGCCCCCAACAAAAGTCCTCGCTGGTGCATGGCCCAGCTGCACAGTCTCTCCCCAGATTCTCTAGAAAATTGCTAAACTATGGGAAAATCAGCAGCACAGCACCACGGCCGATAAGAAAAGGTACAAATGCAGGCAAGAGATAGGATTATAAGAGCAGGATCATCAGTGGCTCAGGGACAGGGGGAGAATCAACACCAGCAGGGAAAGCTGTGAGATCCTAAAGGAAGAAAACAGGGAGGTGACTGAAAACTGCAGCGCGTCCACACATTTGTGGGAGCAGCAAAGGCCAACCCTCCTCCCTGCCTGCCTGACCAGCACACCAGCGGCTGCCTCTGCCCCTCCCTGCAACGCTGGAACCCCAGGGCTCATCAAACCCAACCTGTCTTCAGGCCACAGTACCCAGCATCGATGGTAGTGTGTGCCCAATGAGACATGCCCAGGGTGGCCCAGGACTGGGCAGCAAGGGGTGGCTACAGCGTCAGCAGTGGCCCCACACCATCCCAGCTGCTGGGTGGGCTCCAGTCACCCGACAAGCCCCAGGAGGTCAAGTCCCTGGACGTGGCCATGCTGTACCTGCAGCCCCCATGCTCACCTGGGTGATGGTCGATGGAACCCAGGGCTGCTGCCCATCGTGGTGTGTCCCTGGCCTTGGATGGGGTGAATTTGGGGGCTGCTGGTGCAGCCGTCTGGGGCTGCTGCGCATCCTCCCTGCAACCGGCTTCAATCAGATCACGGCATTTTTATTTTTTTTTTCTCTTTCACTGCTGCTACAAGCCTCTGTTTCTACCAAATAGTTAAAAATATGTTTCAGTTTTGCTGTGAGCACCTGCCTGCTCGCTACTTACTCATTATTAGCCAAGCTAAGGATTGTTCTCAAGAAACAAAAACCAGAGCAAGGCTGTCGGCCAGAACCTTGCTCGGCACTCTAGGAAAGGAAACCCGTCCAGGCCCGGATTGAGGACTCTCACTGCAGCACCTCGTCAGCAAAAATCACAGCAGTAAGAAGTCCCAAAGGAGGCCCCAAGGGTCACAGCAGCAGGATGCGACACCTTTCATGTGCTTAGCACCATGTGTCGTGAACTCAGTCCCCCCAGCACATGCTGGACCCGTCACAGTGTTATTTCTTGTTTCATCTCATTCATAATAAGGCTTACGCGTATACCCTTGTATAAGGAAATAAAAATAATTCAAGGATCTAATTATGTCTCCAACTGTATTTAATAGATGAGAATATAAACCGCAGAAGCACGAGAGAGATGAAAAATGGTGTCCCTAATTAGGAAATTATTGAACGATGCAAAGCAAAGAGCAGGTAGGAGGCAAAAGGGCAGTTTTCCTGTGATCCGGTGAGAGCGCTGATGAGAAATTGATCCGCTCTCTAATAAATCTGCTTGCCTGGCCACCAAACATGGCAAGATGCTGTACGGATGCTGGGGTCCCCTAACCAATGACAGGCAGGCATTTTGATTCCTGTGTGCTCTGCTCTCCAGGCATAAATATTAATAAGGTTCCAGCCTCGGTGCTGGTGCTGATGCAGCTGTTTCTACATTCATGTGGAACAAATTCTGTAAATGCAAAAAAAAAGCACGGCATGAAAGAAAATATTCACTTGCTCGTCTGAGTTATTCTTGCAATCCGGTCTTGGTCCTTTATTTCCTAGGCAGGATTTTTTTTTTTTTTTTTCCTTCTCTTGTGTTCAGGCTGAACTGGAATCATTCAAATGTGCATAATTTTAGGATCTGGTTGCTAATGGCAAGTGTCAGAGGGTAAAACCACTGTCGGGCCATCGTTTGTGGTCGCCAGGGCAGAACCTGGAACTGCAGCGATACAGAAGCCATGCGCCAGGCAAACACTCCTCTTTTGCTTTGATCCTTCTTGGTTAAACATCCTTTCTTTCCATCCCAAGGACTCATCCTTGAAACCCCGATAGCAGCACGCTGCCCTGCGTCGTTCCCGAGCCGTGTTTCTACCGAATCCATTGCCTCGGTCAGCCGGCTAGGATTTGGTATGTTAAGGAAGCAGGCGTCTTTGTAACCGGATTGAACAAAGCATTTTTTTCCCAAGGTCTTCTGCCACCACCCTGCTCTCTCCTGCCTGCAGTAATATTGCGGCTGGCAGCGCTGCTCGCTGCAAGGAAGAGTGTGCTTGTCAACTCGTTAACACTTTCTTTTTTTTTTTCTTTGCAAAAGGCATGGTTGTGCAAATGGATTGTAAAGATCTTATCAGGCAGCTGCTTTGGCTGCTCTCAGGTGCCTTGGATACGCATCTTTCAGGAGACTGGAAGGAAAACAAACATAATTTTGAAGGCTGAAAAAAAAAAAATATGGCCCCAGATCACTCTGTATGTTAAATCTCTGGCTTACTGAAAAAGAAAATGACTGTTTGGAAAGATTTCTCTCTCTCCGGCATCAGTTGCCCTCCTGTGTTGGGCTGTAGGGAGATGATCTTTGTGCCAAGTGCTTGCAGATGAGAAAAAGCAGGATTTGGGGGAGCTGCACAGGGCTGTGGTGTGCTGTCAGTACAGGGATATCACCTCTCTCTCCTGTGGCAGGATTTACACAAAGGCTTTGATCATCTGGTTTATTAAAGCTGGAAGCATCCTTGCCAAGCTAGAACTGGTGGCAGAGATGAAAACGCTATTTCCAGCCCTCCCTTCCTTCCCCTTGTACTTTAAGGAATCCCTGCCGCTGGGATTGCAGCGATGGGGGGAAAGGTGGTGAAACTGGGGTGTGGTGACACAGGGCCGCTGTGCCGGCACTGACATTGTCACCCGGAGGGAGCAGGGTGGGTTGCAGGTGCTTACAGGGGAGGCGCAAGGGAGGGCGTCAATCCGTGCCGGAGGAGCTGCATGGGTTACGCAGGCTGAAGCCTCATCTTCGCACGCGTGGGGATGCAGGTAGGTGAGCAAGGCATCCAGCAGTAACTCAGGAGCCTAAACTGCAACATTTTGGACAGGTGCTAAGTGAAGTTCATCATTAAAAGCTTTATCTTCAGCTTACAGGAGCTAGCTGGTGTTTTTTTCAATTGATTTTTGGAGAGGCTGGCTCAGATCCTGAATCTGTTAAAGAAAGGTATCACTCCCAAATGCTGTGAATTCCTTTGTCCTTCTCTCTCCTCCTATTTTCCCACCTATGGTTCTCTGCAGGATTTAGAGACAATTTTCACCTGATTTGTGTGCCCCTCATGAGAAACACATAACAAATGTCCCTTTATGGGACTTCATGCATACACAAGCCTTCCAGTCCTGGGGAAGGCCACCATCCATCCCAGGACACTGTAACAAAAGCAGCAACAGCACCTGGCACAAGCTTTCAAACACCAAGCGGAAAAGGGAGATGATTTCTCGTGCTTTCTGGATTTTTTGTGCTTTCTGAGAGGCAGCAGGGAAGGATATTTTTCAGTTGCTGTTCAAGGGCGGGACAGAGACCTTATGAAGACACAGCTTCAGCCTGTTGGGATCCTACGACCTTGAAAATACAGTAAAGGAGCTCTGGTAACAATTTCTGACAGTGTAACTGTTGTGTCAGTTCTGTTGTCATGCAAATAGGCAACACTCCAGAGATTGGAGGCAGATCACTGAAGTGATATTTGTGAAAGTTATATTCTGTGTAATCACCAATAACATCAGATACGCCAACTAGGCAGCAGCAGTAGCTGTTTGACATACTTCTGCTAGGAAATCAAATACCTCCCTGATCTAAATCATGCTGTTCAAGAACTGTACAATGAACTTGGAGAGCCTGGGCCAAACAGCAATATCCTTAATGGATCAGCCATTATTGTGCCGCTCTCTTGTAACGTACAGGTACTAAGCTACTGTTTGGGAGATTTACTCTTTCTGCTAAACCACTGCATTCAACAGAGCAGGAAGGAAAAGCCAAGAGAAAAGACCGGCTTGAGCTAAGCCACCTCTGAGCGAACACTTGAGGGCTGCTCAGGGACAATGCCAGGCCTGTTCGCTTCGCTCCTTCTCCAGGGAGGAGGAAGCAATATAATCAAAGCTGATTTTGTCCGGCTAGTTTTGCTTGCAAATGGAAAAAATTAAAAGGCCATGGCATTACTTTAGAAAGTAATGAAAGAGAGTGGCTGTTTGGAGGACCAGACTTGCTGGCATGCTTGAGGAAGGGAGAAGCTGTCTGCAGGCATGTCCAGACCGACCTGCAGGCTAAGGGAACTCTGTGACGACTATTAAAGCCAAGGCCTGGTCTAAGGAGGAAAAGAAGATTCATGGAAATTCTGGCATCAGCAAAGGGAAAGTACCCAGAGGGGTGGGGAAGAGACCAGAAGTGCAGCAAGTCCCAAACTACCTTTCCCAAAGCAACCCGAATCTCTGTCAAACCTTTACGTGGCTGGCTGCATGTTGAATGGGTGATTTCCATGGCCAAGGACATAATTCTTTGAGACCTGAGCAGAGAGCCAGCCCTCGAGTCAGCAGCAGACCAGCACCCCCCTGGTTCAAGTGCCCGCCATACCCTGCGTGTGTTACAGGCCCCAGCCTTGCGTCCCTCTAGGTGACCCAAGGACAGAAACACAGCAGGAACCATCGGGTGTGTTGCGTGTCATGTGGAATCTAGGCATCAAATTGAACAATATAAGGGAAAATATTTTTAAATGCTATCTCATTTTTTTTTTCTTCCTTTCTCAGCCTTCCAAAAACTCATTTCCATTAGGCTTTCATGCCTATTCCCTTTCCTGTCAGGTCGAGGTGTGTAACAGCCCATTGCACCTGCAGATCTCACTACAGCTGCTGGCTTTTATGCACTGGAGTCAATGTTTGTAAGCTGTTTCGGGATTCTCCACCGTGAAGGAGTCTATCTGCATATAAAATATGATTTCCAGTCGACTGCATAAACCTCTTCTTGTCCCTGAAGGGAGCGATGAGTCACCCCGTGTTAGCGCCTCCCGTCCAGCAGCTATGAACCCACATGTCTCAAATGCTCCGATAGATCCAAGACAAATTCCTCCAATGACTCACATAACAGTAAAAGGAAAACGTCTCATTTGATAACAGCAGAAACTTAGCGAGGGCTCACAAATGTCCTTACGAGCTGTGCGTTACCCAGACTTTCATTCAGCTGCAGGGACATAGGCAAGGGTTGTTGTACTCTTCCAGTCTGCAGAGGAGTGAAATAAAGTGAAGTAGAAGGGATTAGCTCAAGGTCACCGTGCCAGTCGGGCATGAAACCTAACAAACAGCCCGCATTTCTAGTCCAACACGCTGTGCAGTGTATCACAACAAGCTGCCCATCAGAGAATCGCTGTGAATCATCTAGGTTGGAAGGGACCTTTACGATCATTGAGGCATCCCAGGCCTCATTCCTCCTGGGGAGGTAGATCCCAGCAGCTGAGGTTACAAACCCCACAAAAAAGAAGAGAGTTCTCCTTGAGGGAAAAAGCTGGTACCTTAAGTCTTTCAGAAATGAGGAACTGAATTTCCTCAGAGCAATGCCTGCCTAGATACCAAGAGATACACTGAGGATACTGGCACCGAGGACTTACTACAGCAGTTCCGCTAACACCATCTTAGCAGCTATTGCAGATGTGGAATTGCTTGTACGTCTACATTCTGCGTCTGCTTACGGGTGCTTTTTCAGGCATGGGTTTGGGGGCAAAGGGGCTGGGGGGGGGCTGGCCTTGATATTGCTTTGGATTGTGAGATTCATAGCATGAATTTGGTGCAGTGCCCTTGCAAATCTCTGATTTTTCATACAAGTTCACCAGTCTGATTCCCTCATTTTCTCCAACTCTTTCCCAAAATTCCGTCCTGGATTCTCTTCCTGTCTGTTTTCTGGGACCATAAGTCAGGCTGATCCACACTTGACAAAGTGTTTTGAGCCCTCCGGTTAGGAGAGCGCTGTGGCCACGGTTAGATGTTTCAGGAGCAGTTTTCTATCAATCACAGCTAAACAAATATCCCATCCCAGGATCAGTTTCTGACCAGTTTGGTTCCCCAACCTGACTCATCAGCATATCAGATGAGCCCTAGAAAGCAGGACTGGGGCAGCCCCACCTAAAATTGGTTTAGATGGCCACAGCATCACAGCCACGGTGGCTGTACAGTGTAAGCAGAGACACTTCTCCCTTTCTTGCTTGCCCACGCTTGCCCGATGCTGCCCTCCGTGATACCAGCACAAGTGTTTGGGCAGAAGCACAGCAAGCTCAACCAGAAGGCTGATTCAGCTGAGAAAAACAATCCCATCGTGACCAAAAAAAAAAAAAAAGAGGAAGTAAAGGAAGTACTTTTTCAGCTCCTGGGGTGCCTCGATGGCACAGGGAGAGAAAAGGGCCCCTTTGGCCACCAGTGCCACCAAGGGAAGTCTACATACAATGGGTGTCCAAATCTCAACACAAAGCAGAGCCCAAAAGTCTGGAGCTGCAGCACAGCCCCTGTTGCAGCAGCCTGGTGCCATGAAGCCTCACCAGAGCGGCTGGGAGGCCTTATTTGGCTTTATCGAGCCGTTGTTTGCTCCTCTGCAAAAGGACAACAAATCAAGAAAACTGGCATGTCCTGAGGCACCAACAGAGCGTTCACTGGCACACACTAATGGTCAACTGCTTTCTCATGTGTCAAATCCACACTTTATTCGCGCAGGAGCAAAAGCTCAGAATGCATTTTGGAATCAGAAAACATTTGCTTCTATCTGTGACATCCCAGTTCATAGCTACGTGCTTTACATCTCTTAACTCCTCAGTTACCAGGAAGAAGATTTACTCCCAGATTAAAACGCTATGGAGGGGAGAGGATGGGCAGTAGGATCCAGTAACTCTCGTGGGCAACCTAACTTTCGGAGAAGAACAAGGAGCACAGAAGTACGTACCTTTAAACCATATTCTCCTGGGGCTTGGATCTCATCTGAGCAGCAATATACATAGGCATCCATATACACATGCGGTGCTTTTGCTACAGTACCTTTGCTTTATCATTAGCTTGCTATCCAGTGCCTCACTGCAGCTGGGGCTCCTTCAAGGCTCATACCTGGCAAATAAGGCAGACTAATGGGAGCTGCTTTCACAGCCACAGAAAAAAAGATAAGCGTGTTAAAGGTCCTGTACGCTGCAGGAGTGCTTTCCCCTCTCATCTTGCAGGGGCTGTGATGGCCTCACAGCGCTGTAATTAGGAAATTCATTTCACACTTGATGTTCTGGTTCTGCACAGCTCCACTCACGCTTCACACCTGCACTGCAGATGAAAATGCTTACTCAGCATTTTACTCGCTAGATTAATGTTTTTCCTCTTCTGAGCTTAAACAAAGATTTAGCATGATCTACAGATAGCAGCTACATTTCACAGAAAAGCATTAAATACACAGAACTGCATATGTGCAGAAGAACACTGTGGCTTTCCTTCAGAGGTCTGCAGGGCTTAGGATCCCAAGGAAAGCTACAAGCACTTTAGAGAAGGCTCCTGATGAGAAGGGGAACAGATCAGAGTGTGATGAAAAAGGGGCAGTTCCCCCCCTAGGGAGGAGCAAACCTGTAGACAGCCTTGGAAGCAACACAAGTAACGTTTGCTTGATGCAGAAAGACCAGGGAAGAAAACAGAATACTCTTACTTCAATCCAGCAGATCATTTAAACATAGGTTTAGCACATAAGGAGGCCCTAGCTTCTACTTGGTGGGAAGAGACGCTCTGAGCTGGAACTTTGTTAGAGCAGATCCTCCCCTGGGACTCCGCTGTAGAAGCCAACTCTGTCCCAGTGTAGCAGAGAAACTGGCTCTGAACACCTAAAGAATGATTTGACTACGTGAATAAATCTGTCTGCAAAGCTGTGCACGTCTTACCTTTCACTCCCTTGGAGTCAATGGAAATCTGTCAGGAGAAGATGCTTCTCACTCCAAAGAGAGATCTAAAGCAGCCCAGCTGAACTGTGCCCTAAAATTGGCTGCTTCTCTCCCCTGATGAAGCGAGCCTGGGGCAAATCTCCTCCATCACCTGCAGGTGCCTAATCACAGGAATCTCACCACCATCACCTGTGTGGCTCCCAGAAGATACTTTATCTGGTGCCTAGATTTTTATTTCTGCAGTGCTCCCCGCTTTCCCTGGTTTAGATGATGGCCTTAACCCGCCCGCCCCAAATACCGAGCAAACCTGCCACTGCAACAAGCAGAGAGGAACGCGATGCAGAGGGAAGCGTTTGGTGTATGCAGCCAGCACTTGCCCTCTTCCAGGGTGGCTTTGGTCACCTGTTTGCCTGCCTGATTTCCTCAGCTGCCACAGGCTAAGTGCTGGTTTGCAACGGGTTTCTGGGACAGGGAGAGGCTGATTTTCCAGCCCCGACTCAAGTCCCAGCCTCCGCACATGGTCACCTTGTGGGAGGCCAACCCATGTGGAGGCAAAGGCTTGGGGTGGGCTGTGAAGTGCGGGCGCTGGGGACCAGCACAAGCCTGACACCGCCTCAGCAGCAAGACGAGGACAGGCGTAGCTGTAGTCTGCCACCATACATCCCATAATGCTTTGTGCGAGCAGCAAGTGACAAATGTAGGACAGAGGAGGTGGCCTGCAACCCCCCCTCCCTGTCTCTCCCCAGGCTGATCCTGTGCCATGGGATGTCGGGGTATGGCAGCTGAGCCAGGCTTGGCTGCTCCGAGGATTCAGTGTCGATGCGGCAGCACGGGCAGAAATTAGCAGGGCTGAGGATTTTGTCTTTTGAGAGAAGCCAGAAGAACGGGAGCAGCTTAGGGAAGAAAAATGATGACTGGCTCCTTCCCCTCCACCCCCATTTCTTCAACGGTGAAAATAAAGTTTTAGAATTCGGAAATGTAAAATTTCAATTTCTAGAAACACATACAAAATTGGAGGCAGAGGAAACACTAACTAAAAAACCCAGTAATTAGCTTGCTTGTTCTCTAGGCAGAGATGAAACCCTGCCAGTGGTACAAAAATACACATTTCCAACTGCAAAGGGCTGATGGCCATCAGTGTGCCGCCTGTATTCGTATCGGCAACAGACGGCACAGTTAAGGAAAATCCTTTTCGGTAAGGGGCAGCTTAGCTGGGCTCTGGTGCAAGTGTGCTGGGCACAAAGATTCCTACCCAAAGCAGGGCCCTTAATTCACAGTCCAATATTCCCTGCAGCTCCACAAACCCGCCTCGCTTGCTTTGTAGATCCCTTGCAACCCTAAAAACCCCCAGAGCTGAATGAAGCCAAGGTCACCGTGACCTTCCTTCTCCCCTTCCCCGGGGTGGGGGGATTCCGCGGCTGCACAGCATCACGCCAGCGCCTTCTCCTTACTCTGAAGCCCCGGGGCTCCTCCCGGCTGGCTCACCGGAGCCGCCCGAACCCCGTTTTACCGGCGGTGTCCCCGCAGGCAGGGGTTCACCTGCCATCTAGCGGGGTTTCTCCGTCCCTGCGGCTGCCTCCGCCTTCATCCAGCGGCCCCGGCCCCCTGCGGAGTCCGCAGCGGACACACACACACACCGAGGGGTGTGGGGCGGGTGTGAGCATCGGGGAAGCCGCGAACGGAGGGGGAGTGCACCGACCGGGGGGGTGTGCCTGTGTGCGGAGGGGGTGTGCCTCGGGGGCTGCGAGTGTGCTCCGGGGGGGCTGTGTGTGTGCCCCGGGGGTATGTGTGCGCCCGAGGGGGCTGTGTGTGTGCCCTGAGGGGCTGTGTGTTCCCCGGGGGGCTGTGTGTGTGTGCCCCGGGGGTATGTGTGCGCCCGAGGGGGCTGTGTGTGTGCCCCGGGGGGGCTGTGTGTGCCCCGGGGGTATGTGTGCGCCCCGGGGGTATGTGTGCGCCCCGGGGGGGCTGTGTGTGTGCCCCGGGGGTATGTGTGTGTGCCCCGGGGGTATGTGTGTGTGCCCCGGGGGTATGTGTGCGCCCCGGGGGGATGTGTGTGTGTGCCCCGAGGGGCTGTGTGTGCCCCGGGGGGGGCTGTGTGTGTGCCCTGAGGGGCTGTGTGCCCCGGGGGGGGATGTGTGTGTGCCCCGGGGGTATGTGTGCGCCCCGGGGGGATGTGTGTGTGTGCCCCGAGGGGCTGTGTGTGCCCCGGGGGGGGATGTGTGTGTGCCCTGAAGGGCTGTGTGCCCCGGGGGGGGGGGGGGGGGGGGGGGATGTGTGCCCCGAGAGTGTGTGTGTGCCGCGGAGGGAGATGTGTGTGTGCCCCGAGGGGGGGATGTGTGCCCCGGGTGGGGGGGTGTGCATGCACAGGGGGTGTGAACCGGCGGGTCTGTGTGTGCGTGTGTGCGTGTGTGCGTATGTGTGTTTATGCACCGGAGGGTGTGTGCCTGTGCACGGAGGGGGTGTGCACCGGGGGCTGCGAGTGTGCCCCAGGGTGAGTGTGTGCATGGACAGGGGGTGTGCACAGGCGGGGTGTGTGTGTGTGTGTGCCCCGGGGGAGATTTGTGCCCCGGGCGTGTGTGTGCATGCATATGGGGTATGCACCGGGGGCTGCGTGGGTGCCCTGGGGTGTGTGCGCCCCGGCTGTGTGTGTGTGTGTGTGTGTGTGTGTGTGCCCCGATGTGAGAGTGTGCATGCACGGGGGGGTGGGTGCACCGGCAGGGATGTGTGCGTGTCCCAGGGGGGGCTGTGCATGCACAGGGGGGTGTGCCCCGGGGTGGGTGTGCCTGTGCCGTGTGTGTGTGTGTGCGCCCCGGGGGTGTGCGCAGGCGGTGTGTGTGTGTGTGTGTGTGTGCGCGCGCGCTCCGGAAGGAGGCTGTGCCCTTCGCCGGGGGGGCTGTACCCGGAGGGGTGTGCACCGACCGGGGGGGAGCGTACACATCGGGAGGCGGGGGGGCACGGAGGAGCTGCGCCCCGGGGAGGGGCCGTGCACGGAGGGGGTGTGCGCACCCACCCGTGTGTGTGCGTGAACCCCCCGCTGTGTGCGGGGAGGGGGGTGTGCGTGTACACCCGCAGGGCCACGCACGGAGGAAGCGCGGGGGCGGCCGGCTGCGCAGGGCCGGTGCCCGGGTGGAGGCGGGGGGGGGGGGCGGGCACCGCCGGCAGCGTCTGCGGGGGGGCGGGCGCGGCGGAGCGCCGCCTCCCCGGCCCGCTCGGGCCTTGCGTGCTGAGGCCTGGCCGCGCCGGGAAGAAGGGCCGATGGAGGCGGCGGCGGGCGGCGGGGGAGCGGCGGCGGCGGCGGGTGGTGGCGGCGGCGGCGGCATCGCCCTGCACGACTTCATCGGGCGTCTGGGCGAGCAGCGGGTGCACTTCCACGCCATGCGGCTGCGGGACTCTCTCTTCCTCTGGGTGGGCGCCGCGCCCGCCCTGGCCAGCCTGGCCGTCGCCATGTGCACCCCCCGTGTGAGTGTCCCCACCGGGCCGGCGGGGCTCCGCCGCCTCTGCCCCGGCTCTTCCCGCCCTGCCGGGGACCGATCCCTGCTCTGATCCCTGTGCTCCGCTTGCAGGACAGCATCCCGGTGTCCGCCTCGCTCCTGGGGGATCCCTCCGACACCGCCTCCGCCTGCCTGGCACAGCGCTTGGGTAGGTGCGGGGCGGCGGGGGCGGGGGTGGCCTTCTGCGGAAGGGGGGGTGAGAACACGCGTGTCGGGCCCCAGCACGGCCGTGTCTGGTGGCCTCGGGGCCACCACCCCCGGTGTGGGTGGGCGCGGAGGGGTGCGGTTCTTGCTCCCCCCCCCCAATCTTCCCCCCCCCCGCAAACCCTCCCGGCCGCGCAGGTCACGGCCGTCTCCGTTAGGATTCGCTTTTTATTTCGGCCGTGGTTTTATTTCGGCTGGCGGGGGCCCTGCCTCCGGGCGCGTTGAGCAGGGTCAAACCCATGTTATTTAATATCCTGACCCTGGCTTTGGGTGGGCAGCGGGGGGAAGGCACACGCTTGTGCTGAGCGAGTGGGATTTTCAGTGAGCTCCTCTCTATAAAGCCGTAATACTTGTCTATAAAGGTGTAATGCTTCTGTGCTGTGGGATGGGATGGCCGTTGAGCAAGGCACGTGAAGATGAAGCCAACCCTTGTCACATCTTGCACCTTTTAGCCCCCAAATTCTGGCCTGGAAAGTCCTGGATCATCTCACAGACTGCAGCTTTTAGCCCCCAAATTCTGAAACGTCCTGGATCATCTCACAGACCGTCCCTGCAGCATGTAACAGGCACCTCTTGGGATGTCTCCATTATCAGCAGGTGTAAGGGTGTCCTGCTATACCTCGTGCGGTGCTGATGTAGCCAGATTTCTGAATCTGAATGATAACTTTCAGACTCCTGTATCTCTAAAAAAATACTTGGCCTCATGCGTCCTGGCAGCTGCATCACGCTGGTTACTCATCATCCATCGCCTACCAGTAACTGATGCAGCTCCACCTGGTGAACTGCTGAAGTACTTGTTACCGGGTTTTAAACGCAAGATGCTGCGCTGCTCAATCTCATCTGACTTCTCTTGTTTCAGTTGGAAAGGGCATGTAATTCCTCTTAATCGTCTGTGTGCTGATCTTCCTTACAGGCAATATGTCCTGAGTTGGGATTGTCAGGCAGTTTCATGAATCTACGCCTACTTCTTCTCCATGTCCACTAACACATATATTAAAAAAAAGGATTGCTCACAAGACTGATCTTTGAAAAACAGTACTAGCGTCCTTTCTTCATCCTGATAACTTATCTTTTAATAACCACCATTGTAGTCTCCCTTGGTGCCAGCTCTTTCTCTACATACTGGGTTCAATTGTTTCCACTTTAATAACAGCATATGTGATTTCTTTATATGTAATTAGTGCATTATCCTTAATAAGTCAGTTAGTAAAAATGTAGTCAGAGTGGGTTTACTTTGTGTAAAGTATAACAGTTGATTCCATTTTCTGTTTGGTCTCTTCATTACTCGTGCCTTCTGAATCTTGCTCTTGCTCTAAGCTTCTGTGTAGCGTTGGAGTCTGGCTAACAGCTCTAAGTTGTCTTGGTGATTCCCACGCTCTCCTCTTTTGTTTGTGTGGTTTTTTTTTTTTTTTAAGTGCTATCTTCACCCTTAAAGATTTATTAGAGATTTTATAGCTAGAGATGGTAATAACTTGTCACTTCTTATGTTAGTTCTTTCAGTGTTCTAGGACAGAAGCTGTCCAGGACACCTGCTTTTTCTCACAGGAACTGGTCTAAGTTTTGTTGCCATTTTGTTTTTTTTTTTCTCATTTGTATTGCTAATTTCACATACTTTGTTACTGCGAACTGATAGTGTTGCTTGGTACTGGGGTATCAGTACTCTTTATCCTCAGAGCATAATGCACCTTCCTGTTTTCTTTCTGTTTGTGCTTTAAGTATCTTCCATTATTTTGTCTTAAGCTTTCTGTGCCAGCTGCGGCCCAGCTAGGCTTTTGGGCAATATTCCTCTGTGTCCGTGCCATCTAACCTCTGGGTTGTGGTTTTCCTTGCTGGTCAGTCCCTTTTATATTCGTTATAGATACAATTCTTACTCATGCTATGCTGCTTAAGGTATAGTGTATTGAGGAAGGCCTGTAGACCTTTTTCACCTTTGGTTGGAAAGAGAAAGTCAATAACACACTTCTGGCTTTGAAGTGCTGCTTCTTTACCCAATCATAACTGAGTTTTGCGAAGAGAAATAAATCTTCTTTCTGAAATGCTACACCTTCGTTTTTAAGTTTGCTTTTGTCAGTTCAGCAATTTAAGTTGGCTCATGGTCACTTATTCCAAAATCATTTATTCTCCTGAGACCAGTGGACCTGCAAGATCATCATTAAGCATCTTGGTATCTTCTCTGTTTCACAAAGTGCTCAGTAAGGAAATGTGTTCTGCCTTGACTAGAAATACCAAACTTTGCTGTTACTGGTAAGTTTTCCTTTGAGAAATTAAATCCTTGTTACTCCCACAAATTCTGTAACAACAGAGATGCTATTCACAACCTTGTAGCTGTGTGTCCAAGGTAGCCTTTTTAACCATCCTGCCATGTGTTAATCTTCAGGCAGGCAGTACCTTTTTTCTTTTTTTTTTCTCCTATGCTGTCACCATTTTTTCCATGCTGTTTACATTCTGATCTTCGCAGGCACTAACTGAATTAGCATACGATGCCATTTGAACATAAGTGTTTTTTTTTTTTTTTTTTTTGTTATGCTTCACAGTCGCATTCCATCACCTGCCTTTTGTTCCTGCCCTGGAGCAGGCGTTTCAGCGCTGCCGTGCATCAGTGTACATGTTCTCACGTTTTTTTCTTTACAGCCTGGTAGGGGTCCTAGCCAGAACAGCTGAATTTGGTGTCCTGGCTCTGTCTTCTCCCTTATTTCAGGGTTGCTTTCTTTTCCATTGCTGAAGACGTTTGCCACGTTCCTATTCCTCTACCTACGTATTTCTATATATATCTGCTTGTATTAGGTGCAGGGGATGTTTCCCACCACTCTGCCTGTTTGCTCTGGCACGAGATGTGTCTCACTAGTCAAGAAACCCAAATCCTAAAAGATTGTTTCCTGTAGGTTAGTGGATTCCAATTCTTGAGAAAATCTTGCCCATTAATGCTTCTCTTACCTGCATTTCCTGAAATCACAGCGCTTTCAGTCCCAGTGATTGCTGAATAGTGCCAAATCTTCATCTTCCCTCTGTAGGGACTGGCAGACTCTCAGTGAACGTCACCTCAACCTCTTCTTTGAGTCTTTCCCAGCTGGGCACAGTTCCTCTCCACCACCCTTTTCCAGCACGAACAGTCTACAAACTTATAGAATCATAGAATGTATTATTTGGTTGGAAGGGACCTCTAAAGGACATCTAGTCCAACCCCCCTGCAGTAAGCAGGGACATCTTCAACTAGATCAGGTTGCTCAGAGCCTCATCAAGCCTGGCCTTGAATGTCTCCAGGGATGGGGCCTCCACCACCTCTCTGGGCAACCTGTTCCCGTGTCTCACCACCCTCATCGTAAAGAACTTCATCCTAATGTCTAATCTAAACCTACCCTGCTCTAGTTTAAAACCATTGCCCCTCGTCCTATGGCTACATGCCCTTGCAAACAGCCCCTCACCAGCTTTCTTGTAGGCCCCCTTCAGGTACTGGAAGGCCGCCATAAGGTCTCCCCAGAGCCTTCTCCAGGCTGAACAACCCCAACTCCCTCAGCCTGTCTTCATAGGAGAGGTGCTCCAGCCCTCGGATCATCTTCGTAGCCTTCCTCTGGAGCCACTCCAAGAGGTCCATGTCCAAACACTTGCCACTTTATGCCAAACGCTTTCTCTGCCCTTTCTTCTGCTCCCATTGGGCTCCTCTTCAAGCTTAGATTTGGGCCTTGGTCCTGTCCACGAGGTCGTAGAAGCAGGTTTGTGCTGCTTCTGGGCACGTCCTGGATGATGGGCTGCCAAGGAACCTTTTTGTCCACTTTGAAGGCCTGGTGCAACAGGGGTTAGTAGACAAGCTGTGTGGGAAGGAGCCCTGCTGAGGGTTTTTTTGGGTAAGCCTTGTCTTTCGCCGTTTTCTGCTTTACTCTGAAGTTGCAGATGGTCTTCCATGGAGACATAAGATCTTCCCTCTCCATTCCTTCTCACAAGAGTCCACATGTCCAAATGAATCCAGAGGGAAGTGGGGACAGAAAAGGTCCTCCTCGCTCCTCAGCACAGGCAGCCCTGAGGGTGTTCCCAGGAACATCCCAAAGACTCAATCGGCTCTTACGCAAACATAATTAAGAAGTTGAGTTTGGACGCTGCAGTGTATAATGTAGCTTCGTTAGATAGGATAATGGTATTCATTAGTTCAGAGTTAGTGTTGCATTCATTCAGGACATGATGAGGAAGCACTAGTGCTTACAAAACATGCTGCTTTATACCACAAAATCTGGTGCCAAGTGCTGTTTTTTTTTGCCATCAGAGCAATGTGGTGCATTATATCAGCATTGTCTAGTGCCAGGTCTTAAAAGGCAAATGAGTCCTTGCATTTCGGAAGCAGCTCTACTTACTCAGCCAGGAAGCTGGTAACCTGTTAGAATGGAAAATGATAATAAATTGATTTACATAATGAAAATGCCTCAAAGGTGCTGTTCAAGTACATTTTATATGTGTTTATAGGTTTCCTGTAGTTAACTTTCCCATTTAAAAAGGATTGAGATATTAAGCATTCTGGTGTCTTTATTTTCAATTTTTAAAAATTCAGATGATATTTTTGAATATTCAGCATAACAGTCCGATTTCTCCCTGGGATTGTCAGCTCATTCTCTGCCAGGAATATTTGGTGACCCAAATACCATTTTTGTCTCCTATTTTACACAACTCAATTTAAATTTAGTGTCTGTTTTTCCTGTATGGTTCTTACATTCTTCACGAAGCTTAGCTTCAGCAGCGTATAAAGAGAGTTACAAATCTGCTGTATTACTCTGGTAAAATCTAAGTAGGATTCCATTTAATTTACAAAACACTTCTTGGTGTTATCTGTTCGGCTCTGATAATTAAGTCTTCCTGCCCCAGTGGACATTATTTTTGTCACTGTTAATTAGCTCTGTCATGGAAGGCAGGTCTTAATTTTATAGCACCTCTCTGTAGGTATTTGTCATTACAGTAGCCTGTACTTGTGCTTGGCTTCATCATGCTCAACCCAGGCTCTCCAGCCTCCCAGGGTGTTCACGGACGCTGTATAAATAAAGGTTAAAGGAAACAAAATTCTTGACAGCAGGCTTAGACAAGAGCGGTGCACGCTTTTGGGGGCCTTCTTAGTGGTTCATAATAAACCAGAACTTTCTTAATTGGGGCCTAATCACTTTCCTGTGTGCTTTCCCTCTGTAAATGTTTTTCACAGCATAGACTTACTAACTCATAAACCAGATTTCAGTGCTAAGAGTCCAGTATAGTCTGTGGTTTCACTTAAACTGTGCTATATTTAAGAAGGGTCCAAAACCTGAGGCTTCCCAGTGACTAACGGCTTTTTGCATCAGGCCAAAAACTAGTTGCTAGTCACCAGGCTTATATTGCCCGTTTCCATGACGTGCAGAGTTCTGCCCAACTTGCCAGCGCTCAGGTACTTGGTCTGCTATTCCTTTATAACTGGGTCCAGCACAGCAGGAGTGGAGAACATTGTCTTAGAAACCTGCATGACGTGGCTTTTTAAAAGGCTTGCTTGAAATACCAACTGTGGCTGACTACTCTGTTTTGTGTTTTAGCCAGCAAGACCAAAAAACAGATATTTGTCAGCTACAATCTTCAAAACACAGACAGCAGTTTCACCTTACTCATAGAAAACAGGATCAAAGAAGAAATGATGGCATTCCCAGAGAAGTTCTGACTTTGCATCATTGTAAAATAACCTGAGTTTTTGTTTTAGAAAAACTGATTGCAATTTTCACACTGACGTTAAGTTAGTATGTTTGTTTTGTATGGTTTTGATTGAATTTGCAGTTGTTATTAAATATACCTGGACCTAAATACAGTTGGACCTGAATTATTATTTTTTTTTTTTTCCAAATTTCCTACCCTGTTAAGTAGGGGATAGGTGAGTAGAGTAAAAAATATGCTGCAATGTGAGAACATCATCATAAAAGCATGTGTAGTGTCTGGCCTGCATGCAGTGTGGGGATGTGCTGGGAAATCAGTTCATAATTCTACCTGTACAATGAATCTACTATGTACCAATATTGAACATAGTATTGCAGCTTTTAAAGTTCAAATAATAATAAAAAAACCCCAAACATGTTTTTGTATTGAAAAGCTGTAACATAAAATGAGCATTACCTTGCTCTATCTTCGTAGCCCCTATTCGTTGTAGTACTAGTGATAAACTTGGGCACTTCCATCTCTTGGGCACTGAGGACACTAGAAGGGTTTCACAGAGGGTTTTCTGTACATCCCTGAGGGCTATGTAGAAGGAAAAAAAACACAGCTTGACTTTTGGAGCAATAGATAAATCTATCAAGCTTCTAGAAGAGGATCATGTGTGTAAACTGAACATACCCATTAGAAAAATCAGAGCAGCCACCACCTGAAAGCACCCTGCTGCTACATCTCTAGACTTGCTTTTAGGTAGGATGGATAGCCTTTCAAAGGCAGATCCATGGGCTATTTTGTTCAACAAGAAGGGCAGCTGAAAGTTAACTATACAAAAAAACCCAAAGCAACCAAAGAGCCACTGGTGTGGTGACCATTTGCAGCTGTTGATATGGTACACCACCTATTACTCACAGCGCTTTGGAGGAACACCGAACGTAGCAACCTGATGAGCGAGTCCAGGTTATTTCTTTCGCGTTGCAAGCTGAACCTTGGCTCAGACATAAGCTTCCGATACTGATAAAAAAAATACTAGTGCTGCTGCTAGACAACTGTCCTAACAACCTACAGAAAACCAATGAACTTGCTGTGGCAGCACAATCAGCAATTAAAAACTAGCGGAGAGGTTGCCGATGTAGAAGGCATAACCCCTGATGAGTCTCTTGTCTAAAGGGTTTGAACACCCATTGGCTTCAGTGTTGCAGGTTTGATGTGGGGACAGAGGGCCCTTCCTTACCTGGTGGGAACAGGCGCTGGTCCTTGGCCATAGTTCAAGATCAGGATAGCAAAAAGCAACTGTTGGAGGGTATTTTCTTTTTGATTTACACCACCCAGCAAACTGAGTCCACTGTTCTTTTGTGACTGAATGTAAAAGGTAATTAGTTACAAATCGATGTGCTGTTTTAATTAGTCTGACTGAAAGTCAGCTCATTCTGTTTGTAGAGGAGGGTAGGACTATTTGCCAAGGAGTCACGTTAGTTGCTGCCGGGTTGTTTCAGAAGCCACTGCGAGGGAGCCAGACGAAGGAGAGCCAACTGATGGGACAACGTCATTTTATTCTGTACATTTACATACAAAGTTCTTTTCAGTAGGTACAACAGATGTAACATCATGCAGACATTTAGCTTGTAAGACTGTTTTCAGTACTTGATTTAAGCTTGTGCTATGAGGAAGCACCACCAGACTATTCATGATCAAAACGTACAGTAACACGATTCTTTTAAAACTTCATCAAAGTGAAATGGGGAGGGAGGTCTCACCCACTAGACATAACACACCATACTCCTTTCCTGAAACATTTTACACAATACATTTAAAATGAGGTTTGTCATTTTATTTTTCTTTAAAAAAAAAAAAAGTTACAGCAGGGGAGATCATCCCCCCACTTAATAGTGTTGTCTTATGTGCCAGCTACAGGCGCAACTTGACTTGACATTCACAGAGTTCAGTTAATGGCACTTCTGCTTCCAATTTGGTGACCTTTAGTGTTTGGCTCCAGGAAGTGGCAACAGTTAAAATACTTCCACTGACAAAAAAAAAAAGCCCGGTTAACGAAACTGAAAAGTAAATCTCACAAACTCCTTTCCAAGTTGCCATAAAACACTTGCCAACAGGAAACTGTCCTTACCCATTTGCAGTGTGTCTGGCAAGAAAGGCCGTACTGAAACCTTAGAAGGGGAAAAAAGAACCCCAAGATCAAGCATAATATCACTTTCACATTTTTGTTAAAACTTACAAAGATGGAAGAAAGCCCTTAAATGGTAAACCCAAAGAAAAAAATCCACTGATGGGCTGCGAGGTTACTGAAGGTTCACAGAAAAAGGCCAAAATGGACAGGACGGCTTTGACCGCTGGACAGGACGGCTTTGACCGCTTCCCCTGCTGCGGTGGCCAGAAAGAGCCGCCTGAGAAAAGCATTTCCTGGTGATGGCTGTGGAGGAGACATGGCTGAGGAGCCGATGGTGTGGCAGACTGAGAGCCCTGTCCCACCGCGGGACAAAGCAGAGCTCGGCAAGTGTCTCCGCGTTTCCTTTCTGCCCTGCTGCGTCACTTGGTACCCGACTCCACCACACAAGATAGGCTTAGCAAAAGCTTTCCAACTCTGTAAGCACGCGTGGAAAAAAATAACCATCACAGAAGGGTTCATCTTTTCAGGAAAAGGAGCAAAACTGGAACTGCTAAGGCAGGAAATTAGTTTGTGTTTTATTGTCATGACAGAGGGCCAGACCAACTTGAGGTGTTGGAGCTACCTACCTTGCAGAAGATCAGTACCGACTACCTGGCTTCAGGCAAAAACCCCTAAAAGCAGCAAATCAAGTCAATTTGATAAGAATTAAAAAAAATTTAAAAATTGCCGCATGTTCCTGTCACCTAGCTTGTTTATTATATAAAAGTTGATATGTTTAAACAACCATCCTCTTCCCTGGGCCCATCTGTCATCAGAGAGCCACCACCAGAATAGGAAACGACAAAGCGCCGTGGACAAGAGCGGTGAGGGCACCAGGACCGCTGGCAGTGCTGGAAGCAGCCGGTTCAACAGGCTTGTGGATGGTCTACAAGAGCTGTACCGTAGCTTGAGCACACACGCACAGAGACCACAAACGAAGGAGCCGCAGGCTCCACGGCACGATGGATGGCAGGACGCTGCTCCGCGCTTACCCCTGCTCCTCCGCTTTCAAGCCCTTTTCCATTAAGACTTGTTTTGCTTCTCCAATTTTTTGTGGTGAACCCACTGTTTTTGTTTTGTTTTGTTTTTTCACCACCCCTCAATGTGAACGGCTTGCAACAAGCATCTCATATCGAAGGCAAAAGTTATTGCACAAATTTGGCATGTGAATACTGCGTGAATGGGGAAGGCCTGGGTTTTTTGTGGTTTCTTTTTTTATTTTTCCTTCGGAGAACACAGACTGCAGAAGTCGCAGCACAGAACAAAAAGAGAAGCCGCCACTCTCAAGCTCAACAATTGAACTTGAGTGTAAGGAAGATCGGGCTCTCGCTGTCACAGCAAGTCTAGCAAAGGTGAAAAAAACCACCACCCAGTAGCGTAACTTTGGGCAAAACTACCATCAACTGGTCCAGTGTTTCTTACCAGGCTCAAGAAGAACCCGAATGTCCAACATCCTCTGTACAAAAATTAGCAGCTTTAGGACAACATTGTTACTCAGAACACAACAATCTCGTGTCGCTTCTGCAGGTCTACCTGTCCCCTTGCACTCGTCAGTGTCTGCGTCTGCGCTACTTACGGCATCGCCCGCCGGGGAGCACGTATCTCTGATTTATTGGGGCCTGTAAGAGGACATCGGCAGCCTAATGGAGGATGGAAATTGTTAGGTACAGTAGTTAATCAACAATATATACAGCAAAGGAGGAAGGGGGAGGGAAGGTAGAGGAGGAAAGTGCAAATGAGCGCTTTCCATGTGTACGAACGCAAGATGTACATCAAACAAAGTGGCAATCATATGGACACGCGATACAACATTGACATCCTGCTGCTCTGTTTGTTTGGACGTCTGCACTACCGAGCAATCACAAATGGATGGCCTGAGTGAGAAAGGAGAGGAGGGAGGGAGAGCGGGGAGGTTAACTACAATGCAAGAAAGCTGCTTGTTTACAAAGTCCTTGCATTGAACTAGATCCTCACCATATTCACACAGTGAGAACCAAAAGCCAATGGCCAAAGGAAATAGTTGGTTTGGGGGCTGGAGAAGAAAAACCAGGTGGCCACTATCAAAGTGCCATCCTGCACAGTAGGAAACAAACTGGATGTTCACTTTGCTTATCCTAGAGTAGGATCGATCCAATTTAAGTAAACTTTTTTTTTCCCTGAATGAAAATCCTAGGAGAGCAGTTGGGGAATGGGGAAAATCTGGGTGAGTTCACTGTATATTCTTGGGTCAGAACAAGAAAACACCTCTAAAAGCTCCAGGACAGCCAACAGCAGACTGTAAGTCATTACTCACGGGGTATCAATTCATTCCTTTCCGACAGTCACTTAAGCATTTTGTCCACTTAAATTGAAAACAAAACCCCTGGTTCTAAAAACAGGTAAGGCAATGCCAGGACACTCATTTCCTGGGAGCGGGAATCGCAGCTGCGCTGCCTTTTGGAATAAAAGTATAGATCATAGCCCCTGCTCCTTACTTTTTGTCCCTGCTGCCTATGCTCTTCTGCTGGAGCGGTCAATCAGAGATTCTGGGCCTCCTGGTAATTAAAGCCATTCCTGGCAAAACTAATTTTTGCATCATTGGTCAAATCATTTACATCATCTATATTACTATTAAAGACCAGTGGGAACTGTGTAATATAGATTAATGGACTCTTAAAATGCAGATGGCTGATTCTCATTGAAAAAATCAGCTTGTTTGGGTAGGATTTTCTTCACTGCGTTTGGTGAAAAAAAAAAAATTACTAATTTAGAAAGTAACTTTTAAGTGCACATGGGCTATTAAAAACAAACATAAGCTGCCTAAAATGCAGTCAGAGTTTCAGTCACAACAGGTTTTGCTTTGTTTTTTCTTTCTTTTTTTTTTTTTTTTTTTTTTTTTTTTTGGTGTATACAAACACAGCAGGCAACCTGGGCACTTGGACTTTCCAGACAGGCAGAAGAATGTTGCACACGTCTAAATTTTAGTCAATTCAACTTTGCAGTGGATCCCTCTTTCCTTTAAAGAAACACAAAAACAAAACAGAAAACAACCCCCCCCACCCATGGTTTCTTTCTTGGAATGGCTGCACCTCTTATAATAAGATGGCTTCATTTTTGTGATCTATGAAAGGAAAAGGAAATAAAGTGCTTCTTGAGAATAAATCAAAATAAATATACATATTTAATGGCAGGAAAAAAAGAGTTCTGAAGGGCTACCTCCAGCCAGGTCTTTTCTCAGATGAGTCATTTCCCCCACAACATTTTCAAGAGCAATCTGCACAACAGTTGAAGATGCCAAAAAGTTGCTTTAGCAGCAGAGTTGAATTCCCCCCAAGTCCGTGTCTGCTCCATCACTGGTTTGTAAAATCTGTGCAAAACACCTTTGCCCAAAGTGCTGCTCCTCCTGCACAACAGCATCAAATAAAATACAAAAGAAAGAGGAGAAGGGGAAAAAAAAAACCCAACCAAAAAATTAAGAAGGAAAAAAATATAATCCACCCGGTTACATCGACTTCATCCCGTTGGCAGTGGTGTTCTCCGAGATCCCGTCGCTCACAGCTGCCGAGTCATGGAGGCCGGAGTAATCCTTGAGTTCAGAGTTTGTCAGGAGCAGGGGCTGCTCCCCCTTCTTGTGCGGCAGGAGCGGCTGCCGGGTGTAATGTTCCCCGTCCGGGATGTTCTCAGGCAGGTTCTGGTTCTTGCTCTCCGGCAGCAGCAGGATGCAGATGATGCAGAGGAGCGTACAGCAGGCGAAGATGACGTGGTGGAGGAAGTAGCCTTTCTGGTTGTGGAGCTCCATGATGGGGGCGGTCAGGCGGCCGAAGCCCGCGCTGGCCAGGACCAGCCCCAGCCCCCCTCCCCTGCAAACACAGCAGAGGTGAGAGCCCGGCCCTGCAGCCACCTCCTGCCAGCGCAACCCCATCAGCACTGGGGTCCCCGACCCCACAGCCCTGACAGGTCCCCCCAGCCTAACCCCCTGGTTGGGCACCCAAAATCCCTAAGGCAAACCTAGTTTGCTCACAGCTTTCATACTGTACATCTACCCCGGCTAGGGAGCTGCTTTGCTTTGCTGTTGTAGATCATTACTGCCTATTTGCCTACATGTGAGGAAATAGCTACAGAATCATAGAATGGTTCGGGTTGGAAGGGACCTTGAAGATCATCTAGTTCCAACCCCCCTGCCATGGGCAGGGACACCTCCCACTAGACCAGGTCGCTCAAAGCCCCATCCAGCCTGGCCTTGAACACCTCCAGGGATGGGGCATCCACAGCTTCTCTGGGAAACCTGTAGTCAAGTATTTTTTCACACCCATATAGCTGGCCCCACATAAGGGGAAGAGAAGCGCTATCACATGAGTACATAGATAACCCTCTAAAGTATTCCCATGTCCAAGTATTCCCATGTCCAAGTACTCCCATATTCAGCAAGGGGAAACCAGGTTTTGCTTAGCATGCCAGCCTTCTCCAGCTTAGACAAGACGCACCAAGAAGCACTAGGTGTGGAAGTCAATTTTGGCTGCCTCTGAAGTATCTGGCATCAATCAGCAGTGGAGGCAGGAGATTAGACTTTACAGGCCACTGCCTCGATCCGTTATACCAAACACTGAGTGCTGAAATACAATCTCCATGAAAACGTGTTGTGGCTGGAACCTCTCAACACGCTGTTATTGTAATAACATGCATCAGTTTCAGAAAAAAAAAAGATAACACAGGTAGTGGTCAGAACAGGAGAACAAGAGTTTGGGATTAATTTCTGAAACCTCCTCTTAACTCACTGTACAAGCTGAGGTAGGTCCCTCACTTCACTCTTTCTTGTGTCACAGAAAGGAGTTACGAAAAGGTTAACATTGGTGAAATGCTTAAACTGTAAATGGGTAACTTTATAAAATATTCTTTATGGCACAAATGCTCATTTATTAAGTCTAATGCTTGTGTATTGAGATCATACATGCAGGCACACCAAAAAGAAGAGTGAAAGCACATTAAAGTTAAAAAAAAAAAAGTGTGAAAATAACCTCATCCACCCCAGTCACAAGCATGGAAGTCGCTTGTGCGGACTGAATTGGATGTTCTTTCCTGATGCTCAGCTCTGCAAGCAACCTCCCTTGCAATTCCTCGTCTTGCTCATTAATGTGTCTCCAGGTCCTGGACCATACACACACACGCACCCCATTTTGAGGCACAGCTCGCGCTCCCGGGGCCTGTCCCCTCCAGGTGACCCCACACAGAAGCATCACCACAGGCGTTTCTCTGGGACAGACCGTTCCCTTCTCCTGCCCTGGCACGACTGAGGTCTCCAGCCAGCGGTGTGTCACCCTCAAGTGACTCATTTTAGCAAAACCTCTAAGAGCAGCAGCTTGTCCTTGATTTTCCAAAGCCCCTGCTGCCTGCAGAGGGAGGTCTCCCTGTGAGTTTGATCGCTGGCACCCTGCTCCTCACTCCCCAACCAAGCTGGCCCGGGCAGCACGCTTCCTGCCGCTCCTCCGGGAGATGCCATCTATTCCCAAACCCTCTGGTGATCAGATGGGCTCAGGTGCTTCAGTTCCTTGCCCAAAGGGAGAGATGTAATTATTAATGATAACCGGACCTTACAGAAGACAACCGCAGAAGGCAAAGGAACTGCTTCACATCAACTACTTAGAAAAAAAGTTTCATCGACTATTGAGCATACCAGAAATCACAGCGCTATAAACATACAAATGCCAAATTCTCTCAGCCAACCACCGTGTTTAAGCTAATCTTCACCCAGTCCTTTCAAAAATCCAGTGCTGTTTACTTGACAGATAAAGGGCAGCAAGGACAGGTTTCAAAAGATGCTCTTGGGACACTGACTGGATCAAAAATTCATGTATGATGTCCCTTGTAATTCTCCAGATCTGCAGAGCATCTTTCACAGACAACAGTGATTTCCCCAAATACTGCAAAAGCCCTTATTAAAAACTTGCCAGCTTTCCGATGGCAATTTAGAAACCCAGCTGAATGTGGCCATTGTGCAGCTGACCTCCCTGCAACTTCATTAATACACTCACATGAGTAATCGACACAACCAGCCCCGAACGCATGGCAAACCACTCTCCAAGTTGGCTCCGGAGCGACAAAAGCCCGGCTCATTTACATCAATGTTTGCTACAGCTAAATTGTACCTCAGCCCCCGAGAAGGACCTGAGGTGAGTTTTAAAAGCTGCTGTAGAAGGACATCAAGCAAGCTGAAAGGGAACAGGAAAAGGCGACAACAAAGACAGCTCTGTCATTACGGGTCAAGCGGCTTCGGATTTGGAGGGGAGAAAAAAAAGTTTTTCCGTATGACGTCAGTAATTAGAGCAGGCGCTACTTTATCCAGCACCAGCAAAACCTGGCAGAAGGTGGCTTGAAAAATATATTTTGGTATGCGTCCTAGAAGAGTTTTTTTTTTTCATGATTGACTATACTATAAATATGAAAATGGGAAAAGAAAAAAAAAGAAACATGAAAATACTGTCAGGAATTTTTGTTGTTCACGTGCACATCAGGAAAACGGGTACAGGGCGAGAGAGGCAGCACCCTCATAACTCACCCTGTTTCTGCAGGCGCTGTGGGGCAGCAGGTGGAAATCAAAACTGTCCAGGGTGTTTTGGGGCACTGCTCCTCCTCAGTACGGTCTTCCCCATGGCAGGGGACTGGCGCCTGCATTTCAAGCACGCTCCGAGGTGCAGATTGGAGCCAAGGGACGGAGTGCGAGGGCTGGTGGCACCCATGGTGAGCCCCAGCTTCTCCCCTCACATCTCTGTGGCTGCTGTGGGGGGGGGGTTTCCCATGGCCCGGCCCCACGGGTGATCACAGCCCCTTCCCCGACCCCCGCTTGCCCAGCGGCACAGAGGCAGGATGGTTTGTGTGAGGCCTGACATGGGCAAATCGCAACGGGACCTTGGTCCAAAATTTTGTCCTCAGAAAGGGCCTCCCTGTTCACAGGAGAGAATTTCCTCCCTCGCTACCCCAGTGTTTTTTTTCAGAGAGCAGCAAAACATCCTCGATGATATTCTTCGCTCGAACCAGGCTAAAGCTAAGGAAGGGGACTTGCCCTTCTCAGCACTGCTCAGGGGAGCAGAGGAATGTTAATCCTGTCTTCGGATGGCCATTTGTCCGTCTTGAGCAAAGGGGTGGACATGCGGCATGGCTCAGCATACAAAAGAGCCGGAGAGCTACTCAGGCTGGAGGAGACTTGGGCAGAGCACCTACTCCAGCCTCCTGCACAAAGCGGGGCCAACACTGAATTCAGACCAGCTTTTTTAGGGCTTTGTCCAGTCAGCTCAATTGGTGAAGTCAGTCCCTGTAAACCTCCACAGTTTTTCCCTGCCTTTCCAGTAGATAAGCCACCCTGATGTCCATTCACTCCTAGGCCAGATCTTCAGTAACACACCAGGATGCCCTTGGCCTCATGGGGCAAGGCACCACCTTTGAAAAGCCAGGCCTGGTTCAGGTCCCAGTGAACGGCACCATACGCCACTGGAAATTTGGCTTGCGACAGCTACTGATGGGTAAAGCTCCTAATTCGGCCATCACTGCCTACTCTTAATTTCTGTGGCCGGGTCGGTGCAAAAGCAGGACACAGAGACAAAAAAACAGATCTCTCTTCCACTT
Organism: Alca torda; assembly: GCA_008658365.1. Classification (NCBI taxonomy): domain Eukaryota; kingdom Metazoa; phylum Chordata; class Aves; order Charadriiformes; family Alcidae; genus Alca; species Alca torda. The sequence goes on along the minus strand of CM018077.1, from coordinate 73,660,403 downwards.
GGTTGTAACTCAGCATGCAGAGGACAGGGAGAGGATGTACTGTGATGTCCTCAGCCTATTCCTATTTAGTAGCCATGCAGTGGTGTTCCCATCAAGATTGTTCGAGATGGATTAGCGGCGCCACTTAGTGCTTAAATTCAGCGTTTGGAAGGAGCTCTGTAGTGAAGCCCCAGTACAAGGAACGGGAGCTTCTGGTGGAGGCCTCCTACCTAGCGCCAGGAGACCGGGGTGCAGTGCAAGGGTACGAAGGACCCCTTAGTGCCATGTGGCAGTGTGGGACCTTGGTGTTTCTGGAACACGTGGCACCTCTTGGTGATGGAGATGGCTGTTTTCCTCCTACGCTGCTGTAACCGTTCATCTCAACACCGCAGTGGTAGAGCTGGCTGGGCGCTACGGCTGTGCTGTCTTGCCACCGCTACCCCAGTAATGGCAGTGCTGCTTTCTGCTCTCAGGGATGGAGGATCACAGGTAAAGGATTTGATCAGGGAAACCCCAGAGATGGCCCCAGCATTCTTTCTGTCTCCCTCTTCCTTCGGGTTCCTTGACATCCAACCAAAAGAATATTAAGATGGTCTGAAACACTAAAGGATATCCGAGGCAGTATTTTGGAGAACAGGTTATGAGGAAGCAGCCAGATCCCACTGAAATGCAAGACACGGGGCAGCATAACCACACCTCTGCCTGAGACACCACCCTCAGCTCCCCCTCCTAATTACAGCCCCGAGTGCATCCTATCAAGAGCTTCAGGGTGGTATGACCGCAAAGCGTTGCAGTGTCATCATTCCTATTAATAAACAGCGACCCTGAGGCATATACAGCTATTGTCACTCGCCTGGTGTCACTCAGCAGAGTTAGGGGAAGCAGAATTTCGGCTCCCAGCCAGGATTTGTCCCCTTCCCTGTAGCAATGCAAGTGATTTAAGGAAAAAAGCTTGCTAAGTTCACACTGCGCATCTGACCCTAACTTGGCAGATTCTCTTCTGGTTGACATGGCCAATTCCTTATCTGTGTCTTTCAAACAGAGACAAGGAGAAAATTAAAGAGGCATAAAAACACCAAACTGACTGACATGCACATAAGTAAATAGCTGTTAGTGTTTCGGGCTGCTGTATAATCTCCTCACCACTCACACTGCCTTTCCCTGTGGAAATAACGTGATCTGTAAAATACATTCACAAAGTCAGATAGCTTGCAAGAAAAGGCCATGGGTCAAGGAGACTCTGGTCCCTCAGCTGACAGTTTTGCTATAATACTTTTGCAAATTTATAAGGCATACAATTTGGAGAAAAGAAAAAGAAAGAGAAAGAATATCCTCTACCCTGCACTCTCTCTCTCTCCCTCCCACCCATATGACCTACATTCCTGGGAAATTCAATGGAGTCAGGTCAGACTCCTAAATTGCTGTGGCACTGCTGAAAGCATAATCCAGAACACAAAAGCACAACATTTGTGCTGTGAAAGATAACAATGAATACATAAAATGGAACAAAAACCTGACTATACAAAGTCATTTTATGGGAAGGTCTCCAGTGAAGATCATCTGCCTGATTTCTACTATTGCCCAGGATGAAAGCGCTCCTCTTTAGAAAAACTTTGAGCCTCTGCTAAGATAGATCTGGGTGCAAAGAGAAAGACGACTTTAACTGCAATAAAGGCAGATCACTGACGCTGGTGCTGCTGTAGGAAAGGCAGACTTGCAGAGCACCTGTACACACACCAAAAGCATTTAACACTGCGTGTTGCAACACCTCCTTTCCACCAAAGCGCCCCTATAGCTGGCCTGATTAACCTGCCCTATGGCGGCAGGGATCGCCTGCACCCATGTCCTCCTCTGCACACTCGTGGAATTTCTCTTTTAATATCAAGCCGTAGACTCACACGGTCACTGCTTGTACAAATCCAGCAGAGTAAACGAAGCAATAACGTGGTTCAACTGCACGATCTGGTTCAGCTAGGTATTGAAGACCGTACTGCACTGCAAACAAATGCAATTTGTATGATGACCGGCCTGCTGATAATCACCACGCTGGGACACAAGGTGGAGCCATCGGAAACAAAGCCTCTCTGTCTACAGACAGGCATTTACTTAGGCAGACTGCAGTGACAATAAATGAAAAAGTGGCCCAAAAATTGCTGCGAGGTCTCCAATTATGGGGAATTTCCCCTCCCGAACAATGTGTTAAGGTACACGGCCAGTTGCCAATTAAATGAGGATAATTTCATCCCCATCCTTTGAGGAGGGGGGCTCCAGTGTCTCACCTGATTACTGTGGGTGTGATTTCGGCACAGAAGAACACGCTGAGGCTTCCAACGGCATGCGAAGAAAACATACCCACGATGGAAAATGCAGTAGAGAATTTGTCTTTGACGCTGTCACTCATACCTGCCAAGACAAGTGTGTTCATAAAAAGTGAGAATGAGGCCAAACTTCCAAGGAAGAAAACAGGTTTATGTTACTCATTCTCCCTAGACATGAATTTGAGTCATTTTTGTAATACTAATTTAAAACCGGTATTTATAAAATCCATTCCCCAAGCACCCAAGACACAAACATACGTGAAAAAAATCATAACGTCATGCCAAAAATGACAGCGATCTCTGAATTATTTATGCCCAGCCACCACAAAAAGGTAAAACCCAAGAAAAAACACATCTTTGGGCAGTCTTTTAGGCACCAGCCTCTTCCCTCCCACGTTTGACAGACAAGCGGAGGCAGGCAGCGTTCATTGAGCTCCCAAACATCTGGTGGAGCTCAGTGGCTTAGGCACTAGAGGGGGTGACAGGACAAGAGGGTAAAGAAATAAAAGTGCTCCCCTCTCCATGCTAAGCCCTTGCAAGTGCTAAGTCTGCAAACTCTTGTTGTAACCGCCAGCGTGACAGCCTTCGCCTGACAACTCTGGGCAAGAAAAGCCAATGCCAAGGACGGTGAAGCACTCCCTAAGTCACTGTGTCCAGCAAGGCTGTTTGCTCAATCGTTTCATGGCTGGATGGCAGCAAGGTTTCCGGGAGGGAACAGTGTCTATCAAGCACAGGGAGAAACCCCAGTAAACCTAAACAAAGCCTGGCCATGATGACAATACATCCCTCACTTGATCCCTGCTCGCCACCTTCTGTGGGCAGGGGCGGGATATCTGACCCAGGGTTGTACAAGATCATGTGGTCCATCCAGGCCAGCGAGGAGGCCACATTGTTTGCAGAGACTGTTGCACCATACAAGGGGAACACATCGTGCCTGATGGGAGTGCTGGGAAAAGGACTTTTTGGCTTTGCAGCCAACGCTCCCCACCTTCCTCCAGCCAAGACCCAAGATCTGCCCAGAGAAAGTATGGCTGCTCATCAGCCTGTGGTCCCAAGCAGGTGCACTCTCTGGCTTGGATCCAACAAAAGGTAACACATGCTTTTGTTCTTGCTGAACAGATCAGCTCTCAGGAGAGCAAAAGGTGTTTGGGAGCCCTTAGGTTACAACTTTGGAAATGTGCTACAGCTCGCTCATGGCTAAGCCCTTTCTGCAAAGCACCTCAAGTCTGGGGGAGAGAGCAAATGCTGCCAGCAGATAAGGACGTGAGCGTGGCACCTTGCAAACTATGGGTCTCCAAAGCTCCCTGTGGGAGGTGTACCACTGATCCTGCAGGGAGTCATGACTGCTCAGCAGAACTGACCTTGGAAAAGTTGGCAAAGGCAGGTCCATTAAATCAAATACAGAAGGGTAAATTTTGTTCCCCTGTCACTGCATTGCTATTACAGTACTTCAGGCTTGGATATGATGCCCAGGAAAGTATTTTCTAAGGTGCCTAAGTCCCCTTATCAGAAGGGCCTTTGGCATCTCAGATCTTTCTGGAGAAGACCAAACTGGGAATGTTGCTTCTGAGGAGACTTTCTGAGAAAGCCTTGCCCCATATCTAAAAATAAAGCTTGGGGGACCTCTGCACCCTCTCTCTTGACACGCAGAGGCGAGTCAGACTATGTGAGGGGATGCTACACCGAGAGACTGCACATAAACAAGCAGGCCTGTCTACAAGCTGGGTCCCAAGGCAATGTGTAGAAGTGGGTTTTCCCCCCGTACCCCTCTGTGGTGGCAGCTCCACCCTGGGTGTTTTGGCCTTGGCCTTTTGGATCTACCCGCTCCCGGCACGATGCAGACCCGTCTGTAAATCATACCTGAGTCTGGAAGTTGACTGTATTTTCCGATCACTGGATCCAAGACCACAGAAGTTAGAGTAAGATAAAAATAAGAGAGAAAAGGAGAGAAAGCAAGAACATACTGTTGTTACATATTTATTTTTCCGAAGGAAAAAAAAAGAAAAAAGAAAAAAGGTAAATCCCACATGCCATGCTAGGCCCCCATACACTTCTCCTTCCCCATGCCATGACTGGCACATTTTCCACGTGGCTACCAGATAGGACATGTCGTTTCCAGGCCCTTTTCAGCTGGAGGACAGTATGCTAATGAGACAGTGATAATAAATGCAGCAGTAAAGCATTTTTAAGAGCTCCAGAATTACCACTGGGATTAACACAAAGGCCTCTTTGTCGTTAATGAAGGGGGAGAAGAGAAACTGCCCTTGTGCTGCAGCCCCAAGGGAATGGCCAACAGAGGCTCGAGTTAGAGAGCAAAACTCCAGGCATTAGCACCGTCACACTGGTGGGAGACCTATTCCTCGCCAAAACCCCAAGTTGGTGGTCCATGTGTCATACTAGCCACCAGCTGCCATGCATCCTAACCGCAAAGGAGCACAGGAGAGTACTGGGCAGCAAAGGGAAGGGCAGTGGCACGAGCTGGGCATGGCTCTGTTGGTGATGTCCCACCAGGCTCCTGCGACATCCCAGATGACACCCCGGGGTCTGGAGGAAGGGCCAAACACAGCAAGCCTCAAGGTCTGCCACGGGTTTGCTGCTGATGGAGAATGTCCCTCTCCCTCTCTCACCCTCCTCCTCAAATTCTGATTTCATCTGCTAATTACACCCAAATTATGCTAAGCTAAAACACACAGGAGGCTGTAACAGATTTCATAATCAGCAGGGTCAATGCTTCGCTCCAAACACTGTCTAGCTCTTCTGAGGAAGAAGGGGGGCACGGTCTAGAGCAGGGGGAGACGAGCTGCTCTGAAGTTCAAGGCTGCCTTTCCCTCCTCTTCTCACAAAGCCAGGGGCTGATGGGTGCATGGCATTGAGAGAAGTCTAGGTGCCAACATAGCAGAACGCGCTCAGAGCCCATGGCTGCTCTTAGTTTTAGCAACTTTGCTCACAAAACCACCTAAACCCGTTATGGAAAATGGTTTTAATGACTCCTACAGGGGGTTCCTTCCCACCTCCTTCACCGCTTTTTTGTTGTTGAAAAACTGCAACCCGATTTTCATGGCTCTGGAGCAGACTAATGGCTCTAGCATGCTTTCTCTCCACTAAGCAATCACATGTTTATTACCTCAGCCACCTCCACAAACATCTGACATCCTTAAAAAAACATAATTAGACAAATCTAGCGTAAAGAGACCCTGATGGACACCCACCACCAGAACGTGGAGTTGCGGGAGGTCGCACAGGCGCAGAGTGCTCATCTGCTTGTGAATGGTCACAGATTGTCAATGGGCTGGGGATGAGGTGGGGCCAGAGGCTTCTCCCGCTCTCAGCTGGGACTGCTGGATGTGCTAGATGTGAGCTCAAAGGGAGTGTAAACATCTGTGCCAAGCTGGGAGCAAACACATGGCGATTTTGGAGTTTCCTCCGTGTCATGAAAGAGGTTCCCTGTTTCCCTCCTACACTCCCACAAATAGTGTGTTCACTAAAGGTTAACTTAGTAAACACGTTCAGGACACACTGTCTGTAAATATGGACAATTCTTGCTGGCTCGGGGCTGCCTTCACCATGCGGGAACGTGAAATCTTTCCATCCTCAATACAAAAAGCTCTTAATTTTAGTTTTAAGGGCTCTTAAAGCCCTTAGTTATTTCTAAACTTAGAAATGAAAAACAGCAACAACCAGTCTTCTGGTGGTTGTCTCTCATCCAATTTGTCCAAAGCACGTTTCAACCCTCTTCCCCTTCCTTGGGGTGAGGTTTCATGGGACAGGGGTCTAATGGCTGGCAACTGTGGGAGTGGCAAAGCACATCCCACCTTCCCTCTGCTTTAACACCTCTCTGATCGATCACGTTCAACTTCCTCAACCTTCAGAAAATTAAGACAAGGAAATTAAATAAAAAAAGGAAAGGGAATATTTCTGTATCAGTTTTAATATCTGAAGCAGTTCAAAAGGGCCAGAGAAAGGTCACTACCTGCAAAGGAGGAGGGACGCTCTTGCTTTTGGCAGGAACAACCCATTTGAAAAGCTGTGTCACCTCACAAAATCATGTGTACATATTCATATGGACTATACATACACACCATGTTAAAAGTAGGGTCTTTCAGCTGCATATTTCCATGCTACCTGCATATTACTTGCACATAGCAAGATGCTCAGAGCAGGCAGAGGGCATGCACCTACTGCTTTAACTTGTTTGGTTTAGGGGCCATTTGAGAAGCAGACTCAAGTGGGAAAGTTTTCCCTTTCCAATCCCTATCCAGCTCTTTCCCTAGAGGCTATTTCACTGAAATAAAGTATTTTTTTGTTTGTTTGCTTTTTTTTAAGTGACAGCTCTAGAAGCAGCACCAACACTCAACAAGCTTCACCACGGGGTCTCATCCAGAACACAGCGCCTTTTGTTAATGAACCTAAGACAACGAGTGTTTGGGGAATCCTTCAAAAAAATTCAGCTTCTTAAGATAAGCAGGGGTATGGCATGTATTATATAGCAGCCTTCCAGTACCTAAAGGGGGCCCACAGGAAGGATGGGGAGGGACTCTTTATCAGGGAGTGTAACAATAGGACACAGGGTAACGGTTTCAAACTGAAAGAAGGTAGATTTAGGTTGGATATTAGGAAGAAATTCTTTACTGTAAGGGTGATGAGGCACTGGAACAGGATGCCCAGGGAAGTTGTGGATGGCCCATCCCTGGAGGTGTTCAAGGCCAGGCTGGATGAGGCTTTGAGCAGCCTGGTCTAGTGGGAGGTGTCCCTGCCCATGGCAGGGGGTTGGAACTAGATGATCTTTAAGGTCCCTTCTAACCCAAACCGTTCTATGATTCTATGTCAAATCTGAGGAAGGCAAAGGAAATGCTAATATCTCCTGGTCCCTTATTTGCATGTCAAACTCGTATGGTCCTGAAAAGCTCTCGTCTCCAACTCACAGTTGAGAAGGCCCAGCTGCAGAAGCGACGCCAGGGCTGTAAGGATCATGAAAAGCAGGAGTCCTCCTCTCCTCCCCAGAAACCCGACCACGGGGCACATGGCCAGGCAGGATGCCAGGGCGATCCCAGCCATGGTGTAGTAGTCCGCATAGAAGTTGTGGGTAATCGCCATCTTCGCTTCATGCCCCATCATGCTTTTCGCAAAACAGTGGTGTATGCCGTAACCAGTCAGCCTAGGGGAAATGGGAGAGGGCAAGAGAAGATCATTGCTGAGAAGGCAGCCACACTCTGCAGCATAAGTCAATGTAGGAACACATTAATGCAGGAAGAATTTCTTCCGCTGCAGGAATACAGTGCAAAAAGACTAATCTCAGACTTCTAGGTGCTACTGTAAATATAAGCAATGATAAAAGCAGTAAAAGAAAAACCTCTATTCAACCAGACGTTTGCTATCTACTGGCTTTATTCTTACACTGTAGCTCGGGGTATGAGCAACTTTACAAGGATTCCTAGTGTGTGATTGGTTTTCCCAGTGTATTCGAGAACTCCCCTATCTCAAGAAGGACATCCCTCTGTTCCCAGTGCATCTGCTGACAGCCACAGAGCCAGCGCTGCTGCGATGAAGCCTCTGTGCTTGGACAGCAAACCCTCACACAATACAGATGTGTCGTCCAGGAGGACCCGCCTGCCTGTGGCATTTGGTCGTACTAAAGATTGCATCTCACTTCCCAAGCTAGCCTGCTAGAACTGAAAACCCCTTAGAAACGAGTATTTGAAGTCACACGTGTTGTGATGATTATTACAATTATGAAACAATAAGCCCTAATTCAACCTACACCTTTACATCACCCTTCATAGGAACATGTCTCCCCTTCTTTTAAAAGTTTCTTCGTGATGCCAGTGATCAATGTCTTGCCACTCCATTTCACTTCTCTTTCTCCTGTCCTATCCTGCCCCCAGGAGAAAGGGAAGGGGAAAAAGGAAGGGGGAAAAAGGAAGGGGGAAAAAGGAAGGGGGAAAAAGGAAGGGGGAAAAAGGAAGGGGGAAAAAGGAAGGGGGAAGAAGGAAGGGGGAAGAAGGAAGGGGGAAGAAGGAAGGGGGAAGAAGGAAGGGGGAAGAAGGAAGGGGGAAGAAGGAAGGGGGAAGAAGGAAGGGGGAAGAAGGAAGGGGGAAGAGGAAGGGGGAAAAGGAAGGGGGAAAAGGAAGGGGGAAAAGGAAGGGGGAAAAGGAAGGGGGAAAAGGAAGGGGGAAAAGGAAGGGGGAAAAGGAAGGGGGAAAAGGAAGGGGGAAAAGGAAGGGGGAAAAGGAGGGGGAAAAAGGAGGGGGAAAAAGGAGGGGGAAAAAGGAGGGGGAAAAAGGAGGGGGAAAAAGGAGGGGGAAAAAGGAGGGGGGCTGGAGGTACAGAAGTCAGATGTGAAGACCCAGCATCACCCCTGACATGGTGCAAAACTGCAGCAAAGCTCCTACAGGAGGTCAACGCTCCCAACTGCACCCATCGCAGCTTCCCATGCTGGGAAGGGCCTCCTGTCCCTGGCATTTAGACCAGACAAACCTCATGTCACAAATTAATTGTGCCTGACAGAGTGGCAGGTGCGGATCCGGGTCTCCAAAAAATGCATGGCAGGTACATTACATGATACACCTCTATCATCCCAAAGGTCAGGAATTTGAAGCTCTGTCATTGTAAACTGGATATTACCATAGGCATAGAAACAGTTGGGGGAATACACAATCGCTGCGTGCGTGACAGCCCAGGGCCTGAGGGATTTCTCTTGCGATCCTGTGAATCAATGCTATAGTTCAAAAATACGCTCCCAGTACCAAACACTTCCCCCGATAAAAACCTAACCCAAGTACTTGCTGTTACACAAGAATGTCACTTGCTTCGGATATCTAAATCATAACTGACTCCTCCTATAAGAGAAATATTAATCAGCAAAACAATATTTAATAAGAGGGCAGAGCGAACCAGTCTGTATCTTCTCTCTTCTGTGCATGCAAACACATTTGCTGAAGTTGTTATTTAGGCCATGATCTATAAACTAAATTAATGTATCATTGGAACTTTGCTTTCCAACCTGCTTCCCCAGGAATTACTCTATTACCTTAACTTGCTGAGCAGCTCAGAACAGCTGCTTTTAAAACTAAATACATTTATCTCCCTCAATGTCTCATCATTCCCTGAAAAAGATTCCCTCTCCGTATTTGATGTTACTAAAATTTAGCACAGCCCCATCTAACAGGAATAACAGAATTAAAATTAAATAGGTTTTTTTTTCCACCCCCTAAAAGCAAACATGCAAGCTGTTTACTCAAACACACATCTGCTCATGCTCTACTTGGACGTCAAACAGCCTCCGTCTGCTATTGCCAGAAGTCACTCTTTGGGCTGCCTAGTTCTGGTTTAGGGAATTTCCAAGTGTGCGTAATTAAAAAGGGGGAAAGAGAAGGGAAGAATTCCCCACGTAAAGATTTTTCACAAATACAGTTAACACTGGCTATTAAATCTACCAGCTCAGCCTAAGAGGAAAACCCTGTTTCAGAAGAGAGGGAGTCACCCACCGGTAGGTGGGAGAGAGACATAAAATCATAAAACCAGAGTTGGTTCTGCAACCGCTGTGCTGTAGACAGACCCACGAAGCCCATGTGCTTCTGGGTGACTACCTGCCCAGCAGAGGGGCTGTCCTCTCTGGGTTACGACTGATCCACGTGCCTGTTAACAGGAGTAAGGGCTGCAGGGTAGGGCGTTGAAGCGATGAAGAAAAAGCCACAAGAGAGCTATGTACTTCTAAAGAGAGTACATGATGAGGGATTTCCAGTCTTCTTCCCACCTCCCGTTTGAAAAAAAATGGGAAAAAAAATTAGAAAATCCACCCCTGCTGCCCCTCCATAAGTTGGGTTTGGTTAGAGGCTGAATTTTCAGCCCATCTATTTCCTCTTTACAAGGTGCTCAGTTTTGGACAGAAGGTCTCAGAGCCTGTAACCTGTAAAACTCTCAGGCAGATGCCTGGTTTTGCCCACACAAGCATGTCCAAGCTGAAGCCTTAGGACACAGGCACCACATTGCTCTGTGTGAGACCACACATTCTCCCTGCGTATAATTTGGGAGAGCCGAAGTACTTTGTAACCTGCTTTTGAAGACCTATCAAAGACAGCTGTTATACAAGGGAGCAGGCTTGTATTTACTGGCAAGCAACATCTTCCTCTGCCACACAGCTATATCAGATGTGAACGACTTGAACTTGTGCTCACGTGGCATTAGCGATTTCAGAAATCCCACCCAGAATGCCAGCAGCAGCAGATGTCTGCATTGTGTGACCACGTACCAGCACGTGGCCATGCGAGACCACTGGTGACAGCAATGCACTTGCAGCACGGCACCTGAGAAGACACGCGGTGCTGCTATCTGAAACAGCCAATGATTTTCCCTACGTTTGCCATAGAAAATAATTCCCTGCAACAGCTGGTGTTTTTCCAGGATCATTTATCAGAGACACTAGTGAAGCATCCCACACTAGGAAACAGAGGGGCTCCCCCATCATTCCCCATTACCGCTTCCAGTTCACCAACCACCCCACTACTCAAACAGAAGGAGATCGGACTTACGAATTCACACACAGTACTACGATGTTTTTCCACAGGTTCCTAGTTCCCACCACTTTAACAATGCAGACTTTCTTCGGTCTCCTGGTGATCTCCTTTTCCAGCTCTGAAACAAACCAAATCAAAGTTATTCTTTCACTGGGGAGAACGAGAAGGAGAAGCTTTGCTTGTGAACTACAGGTATTCTGAGGGATGTTCTGGAGAGCAGGACACTATTGATTACATTAACAGGAGTTATAAAAACTCTGAGCAACTTGCCTAAAGTCCACCTCAGGTTCCTCCTTTTCTTTCAGGCTTCCCTGAACCTTCTTGGGGCTGACAAACTGTCCAAGAATTCCTTCACACCCCAAACCTTCTCCCAGTTTAAAACGTGCATGTAAAATGGGGGCAGTACGGAGCTCGATCCCAGCAGGTGTGATATAAAATTTCCTGAAGAACTTCAGGATTCTGTTAATTTTTAAATGCCCCACAGGCAGGACTGTGCTTGTGCAGTTACAGGACCTGCTGCCTTTCTGCAGTGCACACCTGAAAAGCCATGGCATGGAAAGGGCTGGAGCTCAAGCTCATTTTTCACAGGAATCTTTTGAGTGTTGCTCAAATTCAGGTTTCAGAAAGAAGTGGCTAGGACCACTCATCCTCTTCCCCCTCCCCCATTTCAAATATTTAAAATTGTTCTGATGCTTGTCCTAAACAGAAGATGTTTCCTTAAAGAGAAATCCTTGGGCATCATCAGCTGTGATGCCTTTGTGTTTCAGAACTAAAGCCTCGCTGTGTCCTTCAAGTGCTGGGCAGCTGCAAGCTGACTTTTCTTCGCGATGCTACAGTAACACACAAGCCTCACAAATATTGCATCTGATATTCTTGTTTGCAGGGGATAAAAATGAAGGGCGCTGCTTACTTCCCAAATACCATCAGGTCAGAGTTTGAACACCTCCCTAAGCATGCCAACAAAACCACCCTTTCCAAGCTAGCGGATCAGGGAAACAGCTGCAAGGGCAAGTCCTGTAAAAACAGAAGAAACTATAAAGAAGCATCACAAAAATGATGCACTCCTGGAGTACAGACTAGGACTGTTTCTCAGGGCAAAGACTTGTACTTGCTGCTTTTTCTAGAGGGACTGCATTTAAAGGCGGCAGCGTGGCCCTGTTCTGCACCCGCACCCCCTTCCCTTCGTGCATACGCAATGAGCCCCGGTGTCCCCAGTCGTCCGCGCTGGCCTGCCCCGACCTCTGCGTTACTCCACTGAACAGCAGTCTCTTTGAGAGACGCAAGACAGGCAAAAATAAAAGCAAGACACAGGGGGAAGGGAAAGGGGAAAGGAAGAGATAAATCACCTGAATTTACAAACAAAAGACATGTTTTTCTGCTGTTATTTGAAAATTGTATCATAAAAATAATAAATCAAAGAAACACTATTTACATGCAAATAGTAGAGCTATTCACTGCTCACAGGTCACTCCTGGTCTTCTATATAGAGTCACTACAGGGAACGCTTTTGAGAAAAGCGGCAAAGAGTATTTTACACTAATGATTGTACTTAAGCAGAATATTGCTGTACTGCTTTCCTTACTATCTGGCAACATCCATTTCTCCCCAGAATCTACACAGCGTGAAGCTCACAAAAGCATAAACACAGAGGTGGAGCAAAAGAGGAAATTTGTCAAATTAATATTTGTATACAGGAGCACTCAGCAGGCTCAGCAATGGATCAGGGCTATATTAAAAACATAAGCAATAAAAAAAGATGGTACCTAATCTCAAAGAGCAAGGTCAGAATGATTTTTGTAGCAAGATTCTGGAAAGGAGTAAGAGGGAATAAAATAATTCAGAACCACCAAAGCATATAGATAAAACACAGTTCTAAAGCCTGTAATTGAGCCCAAGCCAAACCTTCTGCAGCAAAGAAGTGAAAGCAAGCACTAGAAGCAGCACAGCTGATGACTCTATTGTTTCGGCTCAAGGGCAACAATGAAAATCACCACCCAAAAAACCCACATTGCACAGATTTCATGTGGACATAAGGGTTCGCTCTGAAACTGTCCAACAATGACCAGATCTGGCCTGTCAAAGTAAAATGTCTCCTTCTCTGTCAGCAAAAAACAGTCCCTGATACCATATTATTTGGATTTTCTTAATCTGTGGCTTTTTTGTTTCTCAAGGGAATTTTCACTTTTTTTCTTTGGAAAGAGAAAGTAGATTTTATTTTCAGTATGTGCTTTACTGAGTCACAACTTAATAAAATCAAGAGAAGCAACACTTAACGTGGCTACACATCTTGGAGCCAAATATTATTTTGCCCTCCACTCCTGCTTTGTTCATACATTAGGGGTTGCTACAATCCATATGTGCTTTATTTATTTTAACACATCCTTCTCATGTGCACTCAGGCACCCTTTTAAACTTTCTTACAAATCAGTCCTTCCAAACTGATTTGCGTTAGTGTCTTTTCACTGAACTGCTGTTCTACCCTCAAATAACGGAGAGCCCGTGGGTCATCAGAACTGAAAGACACCTTCTCTTCTTCAGCTGTAGCAGCGAGGATCACACGCAAGGGGCATTTCTCTCCTCCTCTACGCTGCCTCATGCAGCAGTCTCCCTTCAGTGGACCCTTGCTTCTGCTCTGATGGGGATATACTCCACGGATACGGAGCATCATTATGCAAAAATGCCCCAAAAGAGGTTTGAGATGTAGCTACATTGCAAGAATTAAAAAAAAAAAAAAAAAGGAAAGAAAGAAAAAGAGAAAAAGAAAGAAAGAAAAAGAGAAAAAGAAAGAAAGAAAAAGAGAAAAAAAGAATCTCGCCTCAAGCCTTACAAATAACACAGAGATCACCTGACTTTTTTACTAAAAGCTGGCTCTACCAGCTACTTACTCCTCTGCTTCAGATGAATGACTCTCCCCAAGTCTCCAACACCATCTATCTTTCTGATGACTTTCTTCATCCTTTATTTCTATATATACCAGTCAGATGTTCACAAAAAAAGACCCCCACCCTACTGCATTTACAATAATCCACATACCATTCAGATCGCAACAAATAAGCTGTGTGACTTGCAAAAAAGTCACCAACTACAGAACCGGCTCTCATTTAAGTGGCGTGCTGTCTTTGGGGGTAGCCTGCTCGCACAAAAGCCTGCTCTGACCGACTGTGACAGGCATCAGGAGAGCCACAGCTCTTAGGTTTTGTAGGTCAACGTTAGGCACTTAAAAGAGAAGTCAAGCCAATGCCTATTAAAACCCCATGGAAGCAAACTATTGCTCTGTCAGTTACTGGAACAACACCAGGAAAACGCTCCCTGTCCCCAATTTATTCTTTGATTTTGCACTGAAGTCATCAGTTCAGAAGGAATTTGCATTACGTGTTTCGGTTCTGACTGATTTAGCAGTAGGGCAAGTGTGGAAAATAAAAAAAAATAAAAAAATTTTATCCATTTACTCAGAGGCCCATTATGAGTTTTCCCATACTCCGGAGCCCACACACACTCTAGGCTTCCTATTCAGGGACTCTGTAAGAAAACTGTCAACAAGCTAACTCTTTATATCTCAGTGGAAATTAGAACTATTCATTGGGAGACTTTAAAAGTCTCATGGGGAGGGGAACCCTACCAGCTTCCAGCTCCCAACGCTGCTGAATTCTCATGGGATCCTCTGTGTTTCAGGAGCACGGCTTTCAAAATCAGAAAGTATCTTTAAAGCCTTCAAATGAAGCCACCCATCTCTGCATCGCTTGGCAAAGACAAAATAGACAAAGCTCAAATCAAGCCGCCAAAAAGGGATGTCCAAAATGACAAGTGTCCTGTGGTTATGGACTTCTGCTGGATTTTCCTGCCTGCTAAATGATACTGTCAGTAGTTCTTTGAACATGAAAAGAGCTACGGAAGCCCAGCACAGAGGCTCAATCAATCCCCGGAGCACGACAGCTCTGCAGCAGGAGGCAGAGCAGTCCAAAATGCAGAGCTGAAGCAACCTGCTCACAGACAGCCACATTGAGTTACTGGTACACAGGTTTACTTACACCTTCCGGGATTTCTGTCTCCATGAGCTCCCTTTGTGCTCACCAATTTATTTTTTTGTTAATCATGGAGGACTAGCAGCCTGATACATTGTATTTTTGAAAAGCCTAATAGTAAAGGAATATCGAAGGCCATCAAGTCACATACAGAAATTATGAGGTGGGTAAGGAGATGATTGACGGATGGACAGGAATAAGGGGTAGAAAAATTGAAATCACAAGTGGATGGCAGGAGGTTAGTGGCAGGGTGACTTGCCTTATTCTCAAAAAAAAAAAAGAAAAGAAGAAAAAGAAATCTTGTTTATTAACCTCACTAGGGAGCTTGGCAAAAACCTTAGGAATGTGCCATTGAAGTCTGCTGGTGACAAAGTGAGGCACTGGCAGCAGTACAGCACAGAAACGGGTCATTAGAGGGAACTGGGTGAGCTTGAGACCCTGTGTGGCAAAAGCAAGTAAAAATGCAAAATACAGGGTAAGATGGGAAACGCTTCTGCTGGAAGATAAGCTTTTAGCAAATACTGTGTTGGACTTGGTTATACACTACTCGAACACAAGTGACTATAAGGCACCGGTTTATTGTGTCAATGAGGTATTTGCAATTCAGACAGCAAAACACTGGTGCTCTTTTACAATTCTGGTCATCAATATTTGAGAAACTAAAGCTTTGGCAAGCCTATTTATAAAAAGAGAGGAGATAGAGAACTTCAGCACAGCAAAGGAACGGGGCTGCTGTCTCCTCACATAGCATCAGAAAAGAGAAAAAAAATTAAGATAGTCACAAATGGGGAGGGAAAAAAGTCGAAGAACCTGGACCACTATAGTGTATTTGAATTGAATGCTAAAATGTTCCCCAGTACAAGAGCAGTCTGGAGTCTGGAATGGCCTTCCAACAAAAGCACAGGACATAAATACTAACAGCATTTAAAATGAATCTCATTTACTTCTCATGAGAGTAACTGTGTAACTCGATGACTATAACAGCAAAGGACTGATTGCAATAATTTGTTTCAATCGTGTATTTCTAATTACACTCAAAAAAAGATAGGAAAAGCCAGACATGAGGTTGCCATTGCAATCTTCAATTGCTCATATGCGTTATGATACAGCACTTAATTAGATGATCACACATTAGTTTTTCCCCCAGAATGCTCATTGCAGTCAGCAAATGGGCAGCTATTAATGATGCCTCTACCTTTCCCATTCAACTTATGCCCCTCAGCCTTATTATCCAAACCTCCCAGTGAATACAAATCATAGGCTTCCTCAGAGACGTTCCTACAGTGCTGTCAGAATATTCATGTCCTTCATAAATACCAACGAAATCATCCCCACCACCTTTCTTGGAAGAGTAGGGACAAAGATTAGTCCTGTTTTGCAGGCAGGGAGATAAAATGCAGAGGAATCGTGTCCAGAATGAGAAAAATCACGCAGAAATACCCCTTGTAGGTGCTGACATAAATGCTCCAGCTTTCTGCAAATCAAGCCCCAGAATTACATGCTAGAGACAGACACTGAAGAAATTGTGATTAGTGACAGCATCGGAAGAGCTTGATTCCAGGGAAATTTCCATCATCGTACAAGGACATCCCTGGCAGACAAAGGGAATGACTACAGCTCTCCAGGACACATTCAGCTTCGTTTCCCCAAGACTGTCCTCTTCTGCAACCCTCTGCCTCATTCACTACACACCTTCCAAATTCTGCAACAAATGAGGAACAGACAACAGCTTCATTCCCACAGCATCGTCCATCCTATGCACTGATTCGTCCATCCTATGTCCTGTGGAAAAAATAGGTCGCAATCATGTTATTAAAGGCTGTATCATCATGCCTTCATGACAGGAGGCCAAGCAAGGGTTGCCCAGGCAACCTGACTTATTGCATTTCCCAAAGCGTGAATTGTCAACGTTTACATTCCTCTAACATTACAAAAAAAAAACCAAAAAAACCCAAAAAAACCAAAAAAAACCCCCCCAAAAAAAACCCCAAAACCCCAACACCACAAAGAATACCTCAAATGTCACTACGTGGAGCCATGTTTAAGCCATCAGGAGGTTTCAGACACCTCCACATGCATCGCTGCTGTGTACTGCCAGAGCTATGGAGGAAACCTCAGCAGGCAGAGCAGGTGAGCTGGGCAGTACGGAGGGGCGAAGCACACATTTTAGGAGTGGATTTCACAAGAGAAGAGTGCTGAGACTGAATCCTTAAGCTAGACAGCTTGTTCTGGGAGGGGGGGAAGCAAATGGTTACAGCCCCTTTGGTCTCCATGCTCTAGCTCTCATCTTCCTGTACAGCCGTTAATTCCCCCTAGTTCCTTGTCGCCTTTGTCTCTTTAAGTCCACTCCAACTGTCTTTATTCTTTGCTCCCACAACTCTTTTCACTCTCTGATTTCCTCTCTTCTCTGTCCACTAGTCCCCCCTCTTCCTGCTCTCTCTCTCTCTCTGCTTTGTTCCCCAGGTCTCCTCTCCTAACTTCTCATGTCCACATCCAGACTCACCCATCCTCTCCGCTCAGTGCACGTGGGCCAGGGGAACACCGGCAGTGCCAGGGCTTGTTGCCAGCCCTCCACACGCGGTTCCTGCCCTATGAAGCCGGCTCCTCCGGGAGGAAAGGTAGTGCTGTGGACAAAGAGCCAGTGTGCCAGCCGGCTACAAAGCAGTGGCGACAGGCTGGAGCACAGCCAGGGAGAGCCTGCGGAGGACTCAACTGGTGAGAAAGAGTCTTTCAAGCCTAAATAGAGGCTGACCCCCCCCCCCCCCCCCCCCCCCCCCCCCTTTTCTTTTAATTTTTCTAGCATACTTGGCTTTTCCCAGTGGCACATCCTCTGTAGAACGCTCCCTTTTTCCCCTGTCCCCTCCAAACCCTGCCACTGTCAGAGGTCACTACCACCCTCACCAGGGATACAGTCAGGGCACACATGGGCTCTCCTCTTCCGTGCCTGTAGACCTAGCCAGCAGAAGAGGACTTACACTGATAAGTTTTATTCTTGTTACTTGTTATTTATTATGTTCTGCATCTCCTGAAAGAGTTGCACAAACTCCATCAGTTCCTGCTCCTGGACAACAGTGGAGAGGCTGGATTTCTCCTGGCGCCAGGAGAAATCCAGCCCCTCCTGAAAGCTGCTTTAACATCTGAGAGGGCAACAGAAATCACTGGCTGGTCGTGTGTGAGATGGAAATCTCTGTGGCTGACACACAGTCCTCTGTAAGACTTAAAGGCTGCCCTCAAGTAGCACCTTGAACTGTTTTAACTAGATTTCCCACATTTACTGAACTGCTCCCTGGGACTTGCACGGGACATTTAACTTTGGCACTGTTAAAACAACCAAGAAACAAGATCTAGTAAAGGAGCACATCTGTCAGGTTTGTACCTAGCAGCATCCCATGGAGTTACCTGTGTTATGGAACCAGGGAACTTGCTTTCTTTCTCTAGGTAATACACCTGCTTCTTCAACCACCACAAGCTTTAAAACAGTAGTGGAGCTGTAGGTGCGACTGTCTATGAGTAAAGCTTTGTAGGGACCGTTAATCTCTTATTAGGGAAAGTGACTTTCAGACATAAGGCTTCTTCACCCTTTCTTCTGCTATTTATCCAATGAGATCTAAGACTCAAGCTTAGGGAAAAAAAAATAGCAAAACAAAACTGGAAACTAGCTTATGTATAAAAGCAAAGTCATGGCAGCATGTTGCTCAGTAGCAAGAAAGGTGAATGATATATTTGGGGTTTTTTTTTTCCATTAAAAGACAAGCCCCTGAAAACCACAGCTTTCCTAACTGCAATCCAGACACATACGCACGCACAGAGTACTCGTCACCACTGTACCCCTTCTTCCTCTCCACAGTGTGTCCTGCACGCTAAAGTCTCTGCATCTATTTGGATGTTTCATCTTTGCCGGCCACTTTTGCAATTACATCAATATTATTTCTTTAAGCTTAGAAAGGAACAGCTATAACCTGTCTGTCCACAGGAGCACTACAAGTTTCGTTGAGAGATGAGTAAAAAGAGGGTTTTGTTATTCAGCCTGGTCAAGCAGTTATTTTTCCGTTAGGGAACATCTGAAAGATTTCCCACCACAGGAGAAAAGAAGGAGAACTGCACAAGGGGGGGTTTCCACGGACGCATCAAGCCTGACGCTCAGGTAACTGCTGATACGGCTTCTCAAGCGGTGCATTTCCCAGCACACCCAAACACGCCGGCAGGGATAGGGGCTGCTGCAGCGGAGATCAGCTTGCAGCAGTCGATCTGTTCCAGCCAAAAAAAAAGACTTTTCACCCCACACGAAGTAAAAACCATGCATCCTACCAAAATAAATCAAGCCATCTAAGCAACACGCCTTTAAAAGGCGAAAGGACAGCTGGCGCTTTGGTATTTCCGATTCCCCTAAAGACTCTTTTCTCCTGTTCTTTAAACAGATCTCCATGCTTCCCTAGCATTTATTTCACTCAGGTCAAAAAGACAGTTCTGCAGCTGCACTGAAATCTACGTTTGTTTCTTGTTCCACAGGAGAACAGGGAAGAGATGGGGAAGTTTTTTGAGAAAGTGGCAGTGAAAAACCTGTACTAGATTAATATTATCAAAATATTTCTTTTGCTCATGATTGAAGCTGACTTTTTTGGATAATGTTTTGAAATATTTGTCAACAAAACTCACCAAGCCTGTTTTACAAATGACATTTCAATATGCAGCTGGATAAAAATCATTCCCTTGATGCAAAAATGAATTTGAACTTTTATTTCTAAAAGAAGGCAAAATGTTGAGCCAACTGGTAAAATTTTGAGACTCAAAACATTAGGGATGATTTAACCAGGCCTAATTAACACACCTAGATTTCTTAAAATATGACCACATAAACCCAAAAATCTCTTTATGAAGGCTAACTATTCCTGCCAAAAACCACAAGGCACCAATCACTCAAAGCCACTAAAAGCTGTCAAGGTAGCAGCTCTCCCCTGGTTTTGCAACCAACAGCAGACACTCTTTTACACCCCTGGGGCAGGTTACCGAGAAGATAAGGGCAATGATAATTTACAACACCCTGGACTCCTACCAACATCCTTTGTCTCACTTTGTTTGCCATGCATATACTCTGTTGCTGGCTGAGCATTGCTCATCAGCTGAGCACTGCAGTTCAAGAAGGACAGGGAACTGCTGGAGAGGGGACAGCAAAGGACTACAGAGATGATTAGGGGACTAGAACACCTCTCTTATGAGGAAAGGCTGAGGGATTTGGGTCTCTTCAGTCTGGAAGAAAGACGACTGGGGGGGGATCTTATCAGCATTTATAAATACTTAAAGGGTGGGTGTCAGGAGGATGGGGCCAGGCTCTTTTCAGTGGTGCCCGGGGACAGGACAAGAGGTAACTGGCACAAACTTGAGCATAGGAAGTTCCACCTGAACATGAGGAGGAACTTCTTTACCCTGAGGGTGGCAGAGCACCGGAACAGGCTGCCCAGAGAGGTGGTGGAGTCTCCAACTCTGGAGACATTCAAAACTCACCTGGACGCGTTCCTGTGCAACCTGCTCTGGGTGACTCTGCTCTGGCAGGGGGTTGGACTAGATGATCTCCAGAGGTCCCTTCCAACCCTACCATTCCGTGGTTCTGTGAACTGCCCATGCTGATTTTCTCCAGACATGGGTTGTTACCACAACTGCTGACCTTTCAACTGCAGCTGGACCACTGTCCAGACATTTAGTTGTTCTCTTTAGAGACATCTCCTAGCAGAGCACTGGCAAACTGCTCCCACCCTAGGTGTTGATTCAAAAACAGCAGATAAATTTTGCTTCCTTTTTTTCTCCCCAACACATGGGCTGCCTCCCTGTGGAGCAAACAGACCTTATGGAAGGTCAGTGGCCCTTTCCACTATGGGTATGGTAGCCAAATGGACCAGTTAAAGCTTTCAGCAGGCAATGGGAATGGTGTGATTCTCCAGAAAGGAAAATAAGCCTGTTCGTTGCTTGGACAGCGATTCAGAATTGCATTTTCTTCTATCCCAGAAATACTTTCCCCACTTAAACGCTACTTCTTTTTATTACGGAACTTGTATCAGCTGCCAAAATGGGTATGTACGAAAATACTGTAACTCTTGTAATGATCTGTTATATAGGATACACTAATTTGACTGGTATGTAGTAGGAAAATTACAGTGGGGTTTCCAGCTGGAAGGGCCTGCAAGTGAGCACTTTATCATTTAAATGTATTGGGAGTAATTCAATCACAGGAGGCTGTTACAACAATGCAGCGAGGAATAATAAACAGCAACACAATAGCCCCTAACTAGAGCAAAACGGTTTCCAGCCCTTTCAGATGGAAAACAAAGAATAAAACAAATCCCAAACAAACCCCCTCCACAAAGATAGGAAAGCTCAACAATGGAGTCAAGGGGAAACAAGGGATATCTGCATCAGGCTCAATGGCATCCTTTCTCCCAGACAAATACCATTTTTTTTTACCCATTCCCTGCTGCAGCAACTACGTGTATGTGATTATAACACACAGAAGCAGAGAAATGCTTTCTTCTACTTACTGACCCCCAGGGAACCACACGGCCTGCAGTTTGATCACATTATTCATTTGGGATTTCTACTTTCCTCCTGTCCTCGCTCAGACCATCAACACTCCCATGCACCCAGAATGAGAGAGAAGGTCCTTCCTTCCAAAATTTTTATTTAAGCTCATTTCACCCTACAGAAATGCAGTATCCCTTCAGAGCTGGGTCAGGAAAGCCTTAATGCGTGGGGCTGCAGGGAGAGTTTAAAGAGAAAAAGAGAGGGAAGAAATAAAAAACCCCAACAATAACCCCAACAATAACCCCAACAAATCCAGCATCAGGAAGGAGGCTGAAATGACCGTGTTCTGTATCACTTAAAGCTTGCAAAAGGTAACGTACTGACAATTGCCATATCTAAATGAATTTGCAGGCAGAGTATCCATAGCATCAAGGTGTGTAATAACAGTGTTTTCCACATGAAAGGGAGTCCCTCCTTAAACAGGAGTGCACCCCGACCATGAAACTACTGGAAAAAGTAGTCAGTCATGAATAATAATCATAAAATCATTTTGATACTTAGCATTCCTCCATGGACAATGTCATTATACATGGCTTAAATAAATCCCTCTAGCACACAGTTGCATCTCTATAACTTTCCTTAAAGGAAACTCAGGTAATTTATTTTTTCTTTCCCCCAAATTACATTTTATTTCATCTGCAAATTCAAGAAGCTGACTAGCTGAGAAAAGCCAAATTTAGACTTGGTTGGAAAACTCCAAGTCCAACCGTGAGACATTTCCTTGCCTCAGAGATAGGTTTTCTCCAAGATCCACCATTTACTCCTGGGGAAGATCTGCAAAAAGGAGGTGGGGGAGATGGAGATCACCGGGTTAATGGCTGCACACATACCCCCCAGCTTTTCAGACCTTTACCAGAAAAACAGTATTTGCATTGCAAAGCCACATTGTCTGCAATGCAGACCCAGGAACTGTAACCCCAGACACCCAATTCACGTGCAAAGAAGCTAATTAACACCAGTCTGCCAGCTGCACCAGAAATCACAGCAGTGACCTGGGCAAGAATACCACAGACCCAAATCAGGACTTTTTCACACCCCTCGCTGATGAAGACTGCTTCATTCCTTAGGCGCTGATGTTAACGGTGACGTTTTTCTGTTCTGGGTGAATCTGTTCCTGTGATGACTGATGCCTTTAGCACCGACTGACTGAAACTACAGTTACCCCAGAGACCTTTGGCAGCGAGTATTGGCCAAGCGTGGGAAGCATCACCCCTACCTGTGGGCAGAGCTACGGGGTGAGGGCTCCCTGAAAACCCCAGGGTCCGAGTAGGGAAGGGTTTGAAGAAGTGTGGAGAAAAAGAAACATTTCCACTGTTTTCTGACTAGTAGTCTGATACAGATTGCAAGCAACAGTGCAAAACGGGTCTTTATGGGCACCGTCAGGCCTGTGAGAAGGAAGAGGGGAGCCTGAACCAAATCTGACAGGTGCTCCGGTGAGATCAAGATCCAGAAACTCTTTGTCTTTATTGTAATTAGAGCCACACACACCCCCCACAGGGACTCTTCTGCAAAGCACTCTGCGAGACAGGAGCACGGCTATTTCAGCGACAGTGCTGGTGACAAGAGGAGTCAGCTCTTTCTAAAAGCATCAGTAAACCAAGGAAAGGATAATTTAGACTTCCAACTAAAAACTGCACCCTACTGCTGTGGCTTGCAGGCTCCCCCCATCTCCAGAGCAGCATCACTCAGATGATGCAGGAAAGGAAAGCAAAATGGCTTTTGGAGCAAGGCTTTAAAGAGGAACTGTAACGCGGTTTAGGTCTGCCACGGGGCTGGCACTTTAGAATTGGGGGTTCAAGTGTTGCTGCTTCTCCAAATCGACAAAATAAGTGCTGTGTGATGGGCATGATCCCAGCGAGCAGCTTCCTTAAAACACAGTTTCCAGAGGCACACAGGGCTGAAGGTGCACTCTGTAGCCATGGCAAAGTTCCTCAAGAGACGTCTCTAAAGACACATGGCACTGCAAGATCAGGCTATAGTTGCTAGGACTGTTCAACAGGCCGAGTAATTTTAAATACAGTGCTGGAGTGGGAATGGTTTTTCAAGGAAAGCAAAATGAATGAATGAATGAATGGGATGATTTTACAGCCAGTAAATAGATTATTTAACTCTGGGCAGCAATGCCACATGCAGCCTTTAGAGAAGAGCGGAGGGATTTGTGGTTGTCTGTCTGTCCTACTCACCAGGCACCACTCCTTTGATGTCACTTTCCGTGTTCATCTTGTTCTTGTGCGTGAACTGAAGGATCAGTTCCTTGGATGCCTCAAACTGTTGTGTAGCCATCAGCCACCGAAGAGACTCTGGGAAAATACTTTAAAGATGGAAAACAGGTTAGGGTGGCTTCCAAGTTTCTGTCAGGAGGAAGAACTGATAGTGTTTAGCTGCTCATTTAACCGTTCATGGGCTACATACTTATTTACAAAAAGCAAAAGACTCACTTATGAAACAAATAAGAGGGAAAAAAATATTCAAAATGTGCAAAGTATTGGCATTTTCTTTTACACCAATTCACAAATGATACAGAAACTATCCCACCGCCTAGAAATAGGACATATTAGAATTTTATAATGTATTAGAGGTGTTCTGCCTGTTAATGCAATTGTAAAAGAACTGTGAGAAGGAGGAAGCGCTGTCTGTAATAGACGTTTGCTGCCAAGCAGGGAATGAATGAGCTGTGCAGTTAACACATGGTAATTCAGAGCAAAAAAGGAAAATAGCTGACAGAAGTGACTTGGATTCTCTTGTGAAGATGGAGAGAGGAAAGAGAAGAATTACTTTTTAGGACTATAATGGCATTTAATTTTTAAACATGTCAAAAACCTTCTCCCACACATTCAGACTTTAAGCCCCTCTGCCCCCCTTTTTTTTTTTTAAATACAGGTCAGTGTTGTATATGCTCCAGATAACGTTCAGCTGTTGCTCTAAAACTTTCCCTTAGTAAAGACAATATTATGTTAGTTGAGTCACCATATAAACATATACATACACACAGTTACAAAAGAAAAACATTTATTATCCATCTGGTTGTTTCCTTAAAGTGCTGATCGTCACCTGAGGCATTAGCTTAACTGATCGGTCGTCATTTTTTTTCAGATAAGTTTACTTCCATACAAAATCAAAAGAAATATGTAGATATTAAAACCAACAAATAAACCAACCCCATATTCCTTAGATATGAAAACTTTCAGACCTGACTACAAGCATATTTTTCTGTCTTGTTTAGGCCTCATTTTCACTAATCTTCCAAAAGACCTTTCTAAGAACAGATTTAACAAGTGTTTTTAACTTCAGATACATAATAAACCTCAAATTTCCTTCACAAAGCGCTGATCTTTGCTGTGGATGCTGCCTCACCTCTTTTACTTCTAAACAGTGGATCGGGCAATTGCACCATTATGGTACTACCTTCAAAGGCTGATGCAATTTGGAAGACAGCTTAGCAAAACCTCCATCATATATAAAGTATTTTTTTTTTTTTTTAAGAAGGAAAAAGGAGCGAAGTCAGGCAGACTGCAACCCAAACGCTATTAAGCAATAAAAATACATAATGGCCATGATGACAGCTATTCCCCTTGACAGCTTATTTACTGCCACTGGTGCTGCACAGATGCTCCGGCACAGCCTCCTGCAGAAAGTCCTGTACTGCAAATGCATGTTTTGAAAAATTAAGAATTCTTTGAATGCAAAATCCCCCCGTGCTTGGCTCCAAAATGGGGACAGCCCCAGCCACTACCCTAAAAGCTGCACTTTTTGGACAGTCCGCTTACAGTTACCAAACAAGAAGCACTGTGGGGAGCATCTGCTCCCAGGGAAGGAATAGAGCCAGAGGGACAGGCATCTCTGCCTTCCAGGTCCTACAGGTTTGTAGGAAGTGCTGGAGCCTGACGTCTTTCAGCTGCTCCATTACACGCTGTGAGCAGTGGGAAGTTCATTTAAGGAATTTTAAAAACCCCTGGGCTGCTTTGAGCCCAGGTTGTCAGGCACAGCAAGGGGAAGTGCTAGCAACCCCATCTCTGTGCGAGTGCCTGAGCTCCCTTGTGGAGCATGGACCCTGCTGCCAAGGGTCATCTGTGCGCACCTTCTGTTGCCAAACCGAGTACCAGTATCAACGCAAAAGCTCCCCCCCTCCCCCCCCCGCCCCCAAAAAAAAAGCGCACACCAACCCCCTGGCCCCTGTGGGCTTCTGCACAGAAGTTTGGTCACATCCTTGTGCTTCATCATCTGGCATTAAATACTAACTGAATGAAGCTAAGATGGCTTTCAGATCACGAGGCTGAGCTGACTGCAGACACCTGGTTGGTAGTCTTCTACCTCCTCCATCAGTGAGGAAAGGACCAGCCTTTTGCAGTCCAAGAAAAGAACAGGGCGTGGGTAGGGGGAAACGTTCATCTCCTGTTACACAGCTGCTGCCTGGGAGAGGAAAGGGGGAAGAGTAGGAGGGACACTGGGGAAAAAAGATCCTAAACCCAAGATATCCTAAGAGCAGAGAAGAATCCTTGACAGACAGAAAAAGGCCTGGAATGAGAACCATCATCCTGTCCAGAGACAGAGTAAACCCATGCCCATGGAAAGGGTGTAGTGTGCCAATTAGGGGTCTGCCCCAGGGCGACAAGCCCACTTATTACAAGTTTGGGTCTTGATGAGGGTAAATCCTATTGAAGAGCACCAGAAAAGAACTGGCCACCCCTTCCCAGTTCTTCAGTTTTGGTTAGAGTGAAGCAGTTTATTTTGGAATAGTAATACCTTTGCTGACCTTCATGGCACAGTCCTGTGAGGAGCTTCCTGCATCCGAGGGAGAGGAAATAATGCCTCTGCATAACTAGAGCTCCCTTTCCCTTATGACTTAACACACGCACACATACACACACAGTTTGAAAGGAGCCTAACTTCCATAAAATTATTTTTATACGCTCGTCACCAACCCCTGTGCTGACTTCCCACTTGTGTGGGTGCCTCTCTGCCCTTCCAGACTGACCGGAGAGCTCAGCAACAGCATCTGCTCCGTTTGCAGGTGTCCCAGCCCGTTCCTACTAGGCAAATCTGCTGCTTCCCCCTTCCCCCTCCCAATCCATGTCCAGCTTATCCTGTTCTTGTGCGTGAACTGAAGGATCAGTTCCTTGGATGCCTCGAACTGTTGTGTAGCCATCACTCAGCCACACACCTCCGCAGGGACAGTATAGCCTGCCATGAGCATGTGGCCCGGAGCAGAGCAAATCTATAGGTGGGAGAGGGCTAAGCTCCAGCCTGGAGGGACAAACAGCTCTCTCACAGCAGGAGATGGAAGTAAAGAAAGGAAGGAGGAGGTAGCGCAGGGGCTATCACAGCATCTGTTATTGAACTCACTGGTTTGGGTACAACGATGGGGAATTAACAAGCAATGCAGTTTTCCAGTTCTGCTTTTATTACAAATAAGTCAGATTTCTTCCTTTCGTATCTGTAACATACGCTGAGGGTCCATGCTCTGCTCCCCAACACAATGCTGGGGGAAGAGGGGAGGAAAGGAAAGAGGTAATAAAACGGTAGCGCTTTCCAGAGAATATGCAAGAGATGGAAGAGAAAAGCCTATGAGAAAAGTGCATACTGTACCGACAGTATAATTAAACAGGCATCCTAACCAGAGTCCGTTTCTGCAAATGGAAGAACCCCGGGCAACGCAAATCCCGTTACTTTGGCTATTACCGCTATTTATCAAGCTGTCGTATCACACATTATATAAGGGGGATCTATTTGCATGGTCTGCCTGTCCTGTCCAGCCAAAAAGCCACCGAGCTCTTGCCGATTAGGAAATAAATGTTAGCATTTCCTACTGCTTTCATTCTCACCCAGCGACGACCTCTCAACAGGAATGGACGAGACCCTGACTCTGCCGCCTGGAAAACGTGCTCTCTCCAGAAGATTGCTGAGGGGTTACTGCGGCCCATGTCATCTCATCACAATCGTTAGGTGCCTTCATACCACTGTACTGTCCTTTTGGACACAAATATCTGTAAACATTATGTTTGATATTGGGTTTTATCCAGTGGTGGATATAATGCTTTCCAGCTGGCAGGCATCCCAATAGGAGGTCTTGGAGCAGATCTGCACGTGTTTGCATGTGTATAACATATGGCAAGTTTGGGAGAGCAGTGTTGTATATTAACAAGAACACCCTAGCTTATTCATCATCAAGATTAACACTGACAAGATGAGACTATTTAGATGTTATATGTTGGAAAACTAGGGGTGGGGGGGGAGGGGAAGCCGTTATCTTGCAAAGGACTTGTAATTTTCCCCTGTACGCTGCGTTTTGCCCTCAGCCCAAGCTGCGGTGTGTCTGTGAGCCTGGGGATAAGCAAAGAAATCCCCATTGAGGGTTACCACGATGGACTCAAGAAAACTCTGTAATGCCTTAATGCATTAATGGAAAAATATACGACTGTTAAAAATTCTTACGTACTATAACAAGTTTTTACATGTTACAACTTGTCAGGCATTACAACTGGCAGCTTGGCCCCCCACGGTACATAAACTTGGTCCTGCACGGTGCGGTGCCCTTTTTCCTCATTTTTTTTCAGTGTACAGCAACTAAATATTTTAATCGTTAGTGTTATCTTTAAAATGAACAATCTAGCGTGTCCTTACTGTTATGGTTTTGTACAACACTGCTCTCATAAGCCTCGGTTGTGTTATGCCGCCACTGCGTGTCACTATTAAGACAGAACAACAAAGAAAGATTTTTTTTGGAGATTTATAGAGTCCTGGTAGGGATGGACCTGGCACAATCCCCAAGGTGAGAGCCACCCTATTTCTCTCAGGACAGCCGTACCAACGCCACAGTGCCACCAGCACAGCAGGCAGAGAGGAGTGGGAGCAGCCGGGAGGGGAGGATTCCTAGTGGGAATGATCCTGAGTCACTGCCCGGCGCAGACCAGCGACCCAGGCTGCGGCACGGCGCGTGCTGATTCTGGCAAAATCGAGCAGGCAGTCTAGTTGAGGGCTGGCTACCTCACGCACACAAGACGTCCAAGTGCACTTGTTCACAAGCTGACACGTGTTATTTTTAACCCCGTTTGACTAACCCAGACCAAAGAAACCAACAGTGACAGCCCAGAACCACAATATGCGTTTTAAGGGAAAAACGTAGCTGTACTGCCACAATCTGACAACAGCTAGGCTGAGATGTATCCTCTCAAGGATTGTTTTCATCTTTAAAGGGGAAGCGGCAGCCAGAATAATTGCAAAGTACAACTTGCTGCTCAGCAAAAGGGAACCATCTCCTGAGTTCCCATCATGTTGCAGCATGTAACCTATGTGCATGCTACAACAAATTATAAAGTTATTATTTCTCATTTCAAAGTCAAATCTCCACAAAAGGTGAATGGAAAAACAAAGGAAAGTCTCATACATATTGTGAAACACACGTACTTCCTGACAGTGAAGCGCCTCCCAAGTCCAGCGTTAGGAGCTCGTGTTGTCCTTGAAACGACAGGAGGAAGAAATACTTACACCCAGTAAAGCAGCATCAGCAGGAAAGGACAGATGATGACCGCCTGGAGGACCTGCCAGTCCCTGCAGAGGGCAGCCAGCCCTGGCATGAGGAACTGCCCCGCCATCTCGATGAAGCTCGCCACCATGGTGATCATGAACCGGTGCCCAGGAGGACAGAGCTCTATCCCTGAAACACAGAGCACACACAAACGCATTAGCTCCCCATCCGCAAAGGCACACGGAGAATATATCTTTCTGAAACTTTCAGAGAGTTGATGTCCTTCAAAACCTTTGGCCCAAGTTACACATGATCACATAAATCTTATTTTCTTGTGTATTTAGGCTTCAAATACTCCAGCAGCAATAGAGCAGCTCATTAGCAGCTGGCTGAGAGGTGAACATTGCAACTTCCATACACCCATCGCATCTCCCGCAGACCTGCTGTATCCTCACTGTGAGCTCAGTCTCCACCTAGAGAAGCATTTTACCAAATTGCAAGATATTTGGTGGTTTGTTTTTTTTTTAAAGGAAATGTATAGGGTGAGACACAACCCAAAGATTTTGGGTCAAGCCTTTTCACAGTTCTCAGAGACGTTGCATGCCTTTCCAATCAGTGTACTGGGAGGCAGAAGAGTACAGCTCCCAGCGGGATACAGGCTCCCAGCTCGTACCAGATGCCACCTGCCCACAGCTTAATATGCTACGACTCAGCCAGTTTCAAGCAGGATTTTGCTGACTGGGTTGTTTCTGGGTTTGCTTTTTGTTTTTGCACTAGCTAATCTTGATCAACTTTCGAACGAGCCAGCCTTCCATCTGCCTTATCCTGTCCTCCATCCTTCCTTTTGCTGTGGGACAATTTACTACCATCACTGGTATCATTGGTTGTCTCAGCTGCCCTGTGACAAGCGAGTTCAGTAGATAAAAAACTTTCCTTAAACCCTCAATTATGGCTACCTTTATTCAGTCCTCAGAAATTAAGATGAATTTATCAGAATCACAGCTTTTTTTTTTTTTAAAAAAAAAAAAAACCAGACAAAAACAAACCAACAAAATGACAGAAAAAAATCACAGAAGTAGAAGCAGAAAAAATGGACTGTCTTGTGGAAATATATTCAAACAATTTTTCCACTGGTAAGACTGCAGTAGAAGCCCCTATTTCACATTTCCCATTTGCCCACATTCACTTCTACAGATTGATAATTAAGCACAATAAACCTGCCACAAAAGCTGTGTAGTACTTAGCGGCATGCTGATACAGAAACATAGGCTCGTAAACATTCATGATACGTTGCTCTCAGCATTGTTGCTTTTCCTTGGGATGGTTCCTATGGTTGCTTTAAATTAGAATTTAACAGTTGTTAAAATTCTAATTGAAAAGCTATAAGATAATAGGAAGAGATGACAGCTGCTCCTTCATTCATTCTCTCATCCGTAGCTTTTTCAGCATTTATCACTGTAACACAGATTTAAACTAGCTGACCAGGAAGTAGCTTGTAGATCAAATGTAGGATAAAATACCACACATTTTTTTCCCCTTTCTTTTCAGCCAATGACAAAAACTATTAATGGATTTTTGCCAATACAGAAGGAAAATGTATCTGTTGCGAGGCAGCCCAAATTTTCATTAGCTTAACCACAAACACAACAGCTTTGGAAAAGAAAGGGGGAGGGGGGGGGAACCCTCAAAGACTCTCATTTGCTATAAAAGGCTTTTACATTTTAATTACAAAAACAAGATTAAAACACAGAGCTCCTTATGACATTAATATGGTTTCATTCTTACTAATGAAGTATCCCAAGCCTAGGCGATTGTTTTTATTCTACGCAAAGAGGTCACTTCCGTTTTATTTCTCTAATCTTCAAATATAAAGCAGCTCTGTTTTTTTTTCTAAACCTCAAAGTCACAGTTACTCACACTCCAATATTCCTTCATTAAGGACAAGGACGAGTTTTGTTGCTATAGAAACGGGAAGTCTGCATTAAATAGGTAAGGTTTTGGCATTTCAATTGCATTGCTTAAGTTAGTATCAGATAAAAAAAAATTAACTAAGAGAACAACTTTTATATGAAGTCAGAAAGAGGTGTCCAAATAATAAAATTATATTTTATTAAGTCACTGGTGCGTAGTACGTAACTCCATATGCAGCAGTTATTCACTGTACGGAAAGGAAACAACTTCAGAGATTGTTTAGCACCTATTTTCTTCTTTGTATTGTCACATACATACATACATGCAATTTTTGCCCTTTCCTATAAAAAAAACACTGGAAAAGACAAAAAAATAATCCCTGCTGCAGCTGGGTGAGCCTGACTTTCAAGTGACATCAGCAGGCACTCCGTGTATGTGAAATTATCACATCTCTGTTGAAACGTCCAACGTATTAGGACAGCCTACTGACTTTCCGATATCTCTGGCATCAATTTTATGAGATAAAAGATTGAGCACCGCAGTTTTTTAGTGAGCATTTAGCATTTAGTCAACCTCTTCCCACCTCTGCCAGCAAAGCTGCCCCCCGCAGCACCTCTGCCCCAGCACCAGGAAAGGCACCCTGATGATGCTCACACCGGTGCCGCGATGCACCCAGGCACGAGGCGCCTCTACGGCCGCAACAATTTCCACCCAGTTTGCACGATAAATTACCACCTCACACGAAATCGCTACAAGGCAGAGAACAGCTTATCCACCCATGGCAAATCCAGCAAGAAAGCTCCAGCTCCCCACGCTCAGTGAAAAGGTTTCCACCCCAACTTCTTTGTGGAGCATAGAGACTTGAGTAAACCCTTGTCTTACACACAAATTGTGAAAATTACCCTCAGTACCAAAAAGCTCCCAGACACATCCATTTGCTCTACTTGGAAAATTCTATGCAGGCACAGAGACAGGCATGGAAAGGATTTTGCTTCCTTGCCCAGCATTTCTACTCTAGGCAGCACAGTCAGAGCAGCAGATCTAACTCAGATGCCTAGTTTCCGTTAAGTCCCAGGCAAATGATTGTATGGGCAAGTTGAAACCTGCACACAAAGCAGTCCTGCAGTACTTGTGCAGTGAAATCACACGTGCCCAGAACATGTGGGACATATTTTCTCACCATCAGTAGACACCCAGTAGCAGTGGACACCACAAGCACAGAAGCGGGACCGAGCCAAGCCCTGCTGCAGAACTGCTCCGCACATGCTGCAAGTACAACCCGGCCTGAAGGCAATGGCCTCACCGCATGCTGGGTGCAGACCTGGTCCCTGTAGGCATCACTGACACGAGACAGTGAAAATACGAGACTCATTGCACAGCACATGCCTCTGGCTGGGAAACGCAGAAATAAAGTGCAGACAGAAATCCTCCTGTTGGACCCTATCCTGTATGTCCTTCCTCCACAGAAGTGACCAAATCCATGCTCAGCAGCCTCATAGCCCACAAACCTGCCACAGGGAGAGCCGGTGTGAACTATGCCCCTTCTTACAAGGGATTCAAGATTTTTTTGGGGCTGCTTGATGCACTCAAAGTAACCCCATTACTAACATGCAGGATGAGCAGAAACACGTTCTGGTACAGAAGGAACAGCACTGGGGCCAGTTACCTTACTCCGTGAGTCTGCATACAGTGATTTGTACCAGAAGAATTAAAACTGGTGATGAACAAAGGCAGAGTAAAAGTCTGTGTGTGTGTATGGAGTGTATGCGTGTGTAAGAGAAGTGAGCAGGCCCCAGAAGGATGGGTAGAGCACGGGTTAAAGGAATGGCACATGCCCATTGTGCCAATTGCACCCTACCCGTGATTTCATTCAAGTAACAAAAGGAGGAGGAACAACCTGACCTATAGATAAGGTACCAAGAAGACAAGGAACAGAACTGAAGTCATAAAATATCTAGACTATGAGAAAAAAGAAGAGAAGAGAAATGCATTGTTTGCCTGAGAATTATGAGGGATGAGAAAAAACAATGAAGCAAAAAATCGTAAACGTCATCAACTCCTAAAGGGTATGAAAAGCAACCCCAAACTGATTTGGTGCCTGACAAAAACAATGTCAGGGATGTGACGAGGATGCAGCAGCCACTGCCTCTTGTCCTCTGTGTCACACAAGTGACCCTGGCCAGACCACGTGGACATTCGCCTTGGTACTTGAGAGCGCACGGGTGTGAGAACATGCATAAATGAAATCTGTGAGAGAATGAGCATGGTTGTGCAAAATCTGCCTCCTTGGAGACTTCGGGGTAGGAAAAAACACCACAACTTTGTCCTTCCATATAGTATCTCACTGAGTTATTTAGAAATGCCAAGGGAAATATTTTCACATATTAACCAAGGGAATAAGAACCACAGCAGCTATATTGGCTGTTCCCAGTGAAAAAGGCCAGGCTCAAGAAAAGGACTTTCAAATCAACATTTTTGGTATGCTAAGAGGACAAATTTCAGAGCAGCTCCCCCACTACTTCATGCATTGTCCTTTTTGCTTACCCCTAGCTTTGTAACAATGGCCCTACTTGACCCCTAAGAAAGCCACATGCACCCCTAGGATGTGTTAAACTCTCCCAATGAGGAGGGCTCTGTCCCTGATGCTCCCCACACTTCCTTCTGGAGACTGCCTCGGAGGTGTCCTGGGCTGGCTTCCCTCACTGCTGCGCTCCCCCCAGAGCAGGGGCAGCCCTTGGGTTTCAGAGGAGTTGAGTTTCACGAGAAATGCTGGCCTGAGAAAAACTGCCTCAGATGCTGATGGACCTACAGGGCTTTGAGCTTGGTGAGACTTTCTGACCATCTAGCTTTAACAAGCAGGTTGTCAGAGTACACTCTTGCATCTCAGGTGAATACAGAGTCCAACAGAGGTTTCAAACCTGCAGCATTTTCCAAACACGTCCAAAAAGCATGATAAGTAGTTTTAGGACCAGGAAAACTATGGGCTGAAGGCAACATTATCACATGCGAGTCCTCATTTGATCCACTATTGTATGCTATGTGACAACAGCGGCAAGGTTAGAGTAAGATTTTCTTGACAGACCAAAACAAGTAAACAACTGAAAATGAGAAGCTCATTGTTATTTCATAGGAGCCAACCCACAGCACACCACCGGATTCAGATCGGGTAAGATCTCCCAAGCAGGTTCTGGAATACTGAAATTACTTTTCTTTAAACAGGATTCATTTTCTCTCCTTCACTCCCTCCCTGCGTAGTCCTTTGGCACTCTCAGTAGAAAGAGGGGAAAGCCTGAAAAAGCCTTCACAGGCAAAAGCAGGTCTGTGCCACACAGCACATGAAGCGCTGGGAGGCCCTTCAGCAAACGCATCTGTGGTTTTGCCAAAAATAAGTTGCATATAAACATCAGGAAATTGATTCACTATAGTTATACAGTACTGAAACCCGTGCATGCCATTTGTCATCTCATCTGGAAACAGGTGTGCCAGAACGCAGGGAGCAGAGCAGAAATAAAGACATTTCTGGAGTCAGACCATAGGTGGATGAGGTATGGCACATCTCGGACCTGCATACATCTTTGGAGTGTCTGCAGAGAGCCATTAGTCCTGCATGTGGATTTTGGAAATCTAGAAATAGCTTGCAAAAGATGACAGGGCTCTAGATTATTCCACACCAAAACCAATTGTCCCTGACAGCTGACAAAAAAAGGCTGGGATTTATGGAAAAGGACAGGAATCTGTCACATATCTCTGCATGGCTGGCAAAATTTGGGAAGATCCCAACACCGCTGACAGCTCAGATGGGATAGGGGGGGGAGTTAGAGCACCCGCTCCGAGCCGGACTGGGGCACTCTTCCCACCAGGGCACCACACGAGCTACATGGGACACATGGATGGGCCAGGATGGCTCATGGTTCAGCCTTGCCCACCGCACGACTGCGAGCACTCGGAGTCGGGATGTGGGCGAGGAGGGAGCTAAAGAAGAGTCTCTGCAACACCACGGGGGCTCAGCCCCACCATGTGTGGAGCTGCTCCCTTGTGCAGGAGGTCACTGCCCCTGGGCATCAGCAGAGGAAGGCACGATAAAACCACAGGTCAGACAGCAGGTTACCCACAGCAAATGCAACTGACGCTGGTGACAAGGGGCACATCGATTTAAGATTGGAAAGGGCAAGGAGCCTATGCTAACAGCTTCTCCTCTCACTGGCACCGGGATGGAAAAACCCCTGGGCTGATATCCCTGACCACAATTTTTCAGGCAACCTCTTCTGAAAAGAAGGTGGCAAACTGAGTTAAAATTATCCAAGTATGCCACGGCCTGACATCTGCAATGCTGCCCTTCTCCCCTTTCTGGCCGGCTCCTTTCTCCCATCTTCTCCTGTGTGTAAGAAGCAGTGGAGAAGACAGACATACAGACAGGAGACCAGAGAAGACTACAGGAACACACTGGGTTAACATCAGCTCACATTGCAACAAAGCATGGCCCTGCGCAGCCCACCTCCTCCAAACCCCACCGAGTGATCTGTCATCACCATGAAGGGACTTAAGGGCCACATCCCATCCTTTCTCACTCAGTCTTACGCTTGCGCGCTAGTAACAAATAATTTGTTTCAGATTGCAGAAACCCTCTCATTTGTCTTCAAAGACTGACATTTATTCTCATAGGATATTTGCACAAGGATGAATAGCAAATACTTTTATTTAAAGGGGAAAAAAAAAGAAAAGTTGTAAGTCATTTGCAAATAATATATCAAAAGGAAAAATAGGTTAAATCACACTGCCTGAACAACTCTCCAGCATTCACTCACCGATCTCCAGTCCCAAAACACAAAGCAATTCTTGCACTGCCGCCCAAGCGCTAGCTCCATCAGAAACCACACGCTAACTGCTTTTTGTGCCTCTGCAGTTTTCTCTCCCCACCCACTTTCAGTCTATGAGCCACCAGGACTGTAATTATATAGGAGTATCCCTTGGAGAAAATGGCCAGGATGAAGCACCTGAAGTCCAGGCAACAGCGTTCCTGCTGAAAAAAATCCCTGAGGAGACAGTCTGATTCAAGATTCACATTCACAGTTTCACATTATATTAAAAAAAAAAAAAATTAAAAAGTTACGATTTTGGACAGTTTCCCCCATACTACTATACACCCAACACTCTTAATTTCCTCCCTCCAAGGACCCCTCAAGATGTTCCCCTATCCCAAAAGGGAGGAAAACAATCAGACTCAAATGAACAAGACCCATACTATCAACTGAGCAGAAGAAAGCTCAGGCAACAAAGTTTTAGGTGTAAAATGGGGGACACCAGAAATTCCCAGTGGTGGTAGCATCCTAAAGCAGCAGGGCCAGGTTTGCCTCTCAGACCCAGCAGCTGCCCAGCTCAGTCAAGAGTGAAGCGCAGGCTGCGGCCCTGAGACAGGATTTTGGATTTGGACTCTGCTTTTCAACAGAGCACAAAAGAAAAGAAAAAAAAATAAAAGTCCCAGAGCATTTTATTTTCCAGGCTGTTCAGCGCTTCCAGCATGTCCCACCACCTCCGCGCTCCCCGAGCTGAGCCTTTTGGCACGAAGTGCTCCATCACAGCTATCTTGAAGACTGCTGGGAGGTGACCCCGTCCCTGCTGCTGCCGTATTTCCTAATTCCCACCAAGTTCTCTCAAACCTCAGGGACCTCTTCTTTCTCCAGTACTCTCTGGGGGATTTGTCCTCTGCTGTAAACAGATCAACTTGCTGGATATTCCTAGAATAACACGGCCCTGAGGCTGGCTTGTGGCTAGCTACCAGATACAATTGCAGCAGAAACTATTAATAACTCGCAGACAAGCCTTTAAGTTTGCAGCTGGCTGCTAGGAGAAGAAATAAATAAAATCCATCATATCCACCTATATATCCAAATTTCCAGGTGGTTGCTAGACACAAACTTCTAGGAACAGCAAGCCCTACCCATGGGCTACGGACACATCTCATCCCAATTAGCGCCGGCTGAAATGGCCCAGGTGAAGCCTGCACTCGCTCCCGGCTAAGTTTAGACACAGAGCACTTTTTCTTGATCGCCTTAGCTGTCACCAGAAGTAAGGGAGGAAGCATCACGTGTAAATAGACTTGATTAGAGAAGAGCAAATGAAGCAGCACGTGGAAGGAAAGGTTATCATGCGCACGGCGGAGCACCGACAACTGCCAATTGATGTAAACACAGTACAGAGACAGAGTGGAAGGAAAGGAAAAATCTAATTTCCTCTTTGGAGAAATCCAATCCACTGCCAAGCAAAGAGAGCAGTAATAGACTGAACCTCCAACAGTCAAGTAAGAAAAATGGGACTATTTTCCCCCAACAGCACAGCAGGACAAAAGTTACTCTAAAATACATCTATGAAGTGACATAGGTGTTCCTTCAAAGGTGCTTTTCTGCACATCATAGGTTTGGCGAGGAGCTTTATAAAACACACGCCAACCCATCATTTATATCTAATTAACACTTCTAATCTGTGTCAAATCGGTCATCCGCGCACTGACATAACCCGAGCGGATGGAGCCGTCGGGCTGGCTCCAGGGCAGGCAGCCAGGGTGACACCTCACCAGATGTGCACTGCCACTCTTCATTTCTGACCAGGATAGATACCCCATATCTACTGGATGGGGCTATCAGATAGGCAGATATGTAACCAGAATAGATATCTTTCTGTCCTGGTTTCAGCTAGGATAGAGTTTACTTTTTCCCTAGTATCTGCTGTGTTTTAGATTTAGTATGAGAAAAATGTCGATAACACATATTGTTTTAGTTGCTAAGTAATGCTTATATTAAAGTCAAGGACTTTTTCAGTTTTCCACAGAAGCTGAGAGGGAGCATGGACAGGACAAACTGGCCAAAGGAATATTCCATATCATAGACGCCATGCTCAGTATATGAATGGGGGTTGGTCGGGGGGCAGGAATACACAGTCGCTGCTCAGGATGGGCTGGGCAACTGATCACTGCGTGGTGAACAATCGTATTGCACCGCTCATTTTGTATATTCTTTTACCATTATTATTATTTTCTCTTCCGTTACTGTTCTATTAAATTGTCTTTATCTCAACCCATGAGGTTTTTTTTACCTTTTTCTCCCTCTTCTCCCTACCCTACCTGGGGGTGTGGAAGGGGAGGGAGGGAACGGCCGGTAGTCCTAGTTTCCGGCTGGGGTTAAACCACAACACTTACTTACCAAAACTAGATCAGATGTTCAATTTGTATACCAGTACTAGGGTAGTGCTAAAACTGGTGCTAGGCAAAATACCCTTTAGATACGCTACTTAGCCTCTGCTGCTGTGAGCACTACAACGTGCATAGAAGAGGACAGCATGAAAAAAGTACAACACGGCTACGCCTCTCCTCCAAAATCCAACCAAAACACAAAGTACAACCTTCCCTCAATTTACTTTCCATGCACCCGACTCTCTCCTGTAAGGCAGAAACAAGTAACACGCCAACCCAATGTCAGGCCTGGTGTTGCTCAACTGTGTCGGGACACTTCAGGAGGAGCTCTCCTCCCAGCTGCAGGCAGCCCAGACCTACCCACAGGCAGAGGACCACAGACATGGAGCCAGCTCGGGTTGGATGCACGTGGAGCAGAGCCCCTTCCTGGGGCCAGGCTTGCTGGCAGCAGGGAGCTGGGCAGGGCAAGGGCGAGCTCGGCTCCTCCAGGCACAGGAGACCCCGAGCAGAGACTTTCTGACCACTGTGTGGGATGCAGCCATGCCCAAGATCATGCTCTGGATCCAAGCTGGCTCCCAGGGAGCATCCATGAAGCAGCAGAGACGGGAGCAGGCGTCCTTCCTCTGTTTGTCTCGTAGTATCGGTATTCGCTGAGTTTTACATTGCACAAGACAAACAACATCTTACAAAACAGACGGCTGACTGCATAAGAAACCTTTAACACACCATGCTGCCTGCCGTTCACGAAGTAATAAAAACAAGGAATTGTTAGATCACATTTGTGGTACTGCAGTTGCCATCTATCCTACTTCCACAGGAAAGCAGCAGCTCCCAGCCAACACTGATTTTTGTTGACAGTTCCTGTGTGTGAATAACGGCATTATGAAACAAAACCAGGACACCACCCCTGGAAACCTAAACAGCAGCGACAACGAGCATAAGCAACTAGTAGATACAGAACACACTAACTTCAGAATAAAGATGACTTAATTTAAATGTGATTAAAAAGTGATTAAAAAGCTTTGCCATGACATACATCCTCATATACATTAACTGCTATCTCTAAAAAAAATATTTCTCTTCCACCCCTGGTCTATAACTTCCTACCCCCCAGGCAGACTGTCCAAACCCATGTCCATATTTGTTTATTTTTGAAAATAACCAAGATTGCATAGAAATCTATTGGATTCTTCCTTGGTCCAAAAGGTGGCTTGCTCTAAAGGAAATACACAGCCGATCACAGGGATATTTTGCACATCAAACACCTCAGCTGTTCAGAACAGCTGGCCCCTTTCCTCTTGGCAGGACCTAAATCACAACTGGCATCTTTTTTGACAGGAATGAATGAGAGCAGCTGAAACAAAAACTGGTGTGAGAGGTATCAGAAGAGCTCGTTTTCTTTGATGCTTCAGATGAAAGGTTTCTGCATCTGTATTTGTAACTGAATTTTCAACAATATTGTAGCCACTTAGAATAAGAACAGAAAGAATTCAATAGCCTCAAATCTGCTATAGTCTCTTAACTAACCAAGTGGCAAATAATATTTCCAACAGCAGCTATTTCTAAATCTCAGTTTGCAACCTCCAGACAGATGACAGTCCTCAAAAAGGCGAGAACAAAGAAGTAACAGCCTAACACCTTGTTTCAGGTTTATTAAACGTTTCCCAGCTCGCTGAGGCAGCAGGGCAGCGAGGGGCAGCCCTTCTCTCCCCTAGCACTGATCCCACATGAGACACTCCTGCGGGCGAGAGCTTTCCGCCGTTACCATCGTGCTGCTGGATGAGTGAATAAACTGAGCCCAGATTTGAGCATATTCCCAGCAGAACCGTGTATTACTAATGAGAATTTGACACGGGAGCCTCGAGCTGTTCGCAGCCTTGCTTACCAAGCAGAAAAGACAAGCTCAGAGGAAACCTTTAAGCAGAGGACCAAAAATTGTACTCAGTGCTCCCTCGCTCTTAACAAAGCACTGCCTGCCCTGCACGCCCTCCCTCTGACCGAAGGAGGATGGCTTGTCTGAAGCATGGCA
This sequence comes from Alca torda, assembly GCA_008658365.1. Taxonomy (NCBI): domain Eukaryota; kingdom Metazoa; phylum Chordata; class Aves; order Charadriiformes; family Alcidae; genus Alca; species Alca torda. The sequence continues at coordinate 73,620,407 of CM018077.1, read as the reverse complement.
CACCAGAGGCACAACCCCAGGAACACACCTTGCTCCTTTAGCCTGTGTCAACAATAAGCTCTCCAAGTGCTCACATACACAGAGTCTAAGCAAACATTTGGGTGGTTGGTTGTTAAACTCCCAAATACAGCTGTAAACCCATACACACATGAATGTATGAACACACACATATACATGGAGGGGTGTGTGTGTGTATATACACGTATACTTAATTATGAAGGCAAAAGCCTCTAGTTCCTTTTCCTTCCCTGCCCCTGCCTCTGATGTCAAAAGCAATCAGTGGAAATTTGAGCGATGGCCTGAAGAACCCCGTGCCACTTCAGAGGACCCAAACTGCTCAGGTGGCACCACCAGCGTCGGGGAGAGCCCGCAATACCACAGCGCCAGCTGAAAGCCTGCACCAAGGGCCAGCAGAAATGCGTGCGATTTAATCAAAAGCAATTAGTGACCATTTTTGTGAGAGGCTGTCACACGCTTGGTCTCCAGGGTGTCCTTGTTTTTAAAGATTTATGCCAGGGAGTCTGGATAGATGTTTCATGAACGCTGTGAAAGGGGAACTGGGGAGATTCAGAGCCAATAAGGCACTATATTTTGGGTGCTTTTAGCAATGCGTGCATTTGCTGGTGAAAGAAGTGCCACTCAAATTAAGGGGTGACTTTTACATTAGTAGTCCTCTGTCTCTGGGATTCAGCGTCAAGCCTGACACAGGTCTGGGGAAGGCAAAGGCAGGCAGACAGAATGGGAACAACCACCGACGAGTGAGAACCGCACCGAACAGTGCACGCAAACATTGCACCAGAATCAGCACAAGTGGGATCCCTGGTTGGATCTCCTCTCATTTTAAACCTATCATACAAAAAGAAAGATAAGGCTGTGGTAGTATACAGGTGATGAGAAAACTCCTTCTGGTACAAAAGCAGCCACTGCAGTTAGAAGAAGTACAGGTATTGTTTCTTCTCTTCCATTTCCCAACGAGCTTTTATTTTTCAAGCAACATTCCCATAAGGGAGGGGGAAAAAATATATTCTAGGGGAAAAAGGAAAGACCAGTGAAGATTTTCTTTCAGTCAAATGGTTTTGAAGTGAAAAAGATACAACATCTAACCTTGTGAAAAAAAACCCTTCTTCCTCAAGCTATTAAAGTTACCATAATTTTCATTCAAAATGAAGTCTCCAGTTTTTAAGTACAGGTTGTTTTTTTTTCTTTATATTAAACACACGCATTGTATGCCGTACAGGACACCTCCACCACTCTGCACACGAGGAGTGCTCTGTACAAGCGGGCTCTGCTTGTGGCTCATTTGTGGGCAGCCCTGCAGCAAACAGCATAATTCCATGAGTTCATCGAGAGTGCAGAATACTCGTTGGGGAAAGAGCATTCACTTTCCAGCCGTCTTCAAGCACATCTCTATTTCAAGCCAAGGTTAACTCAGGAGAGGCCGCACCCGTAGTTGCATGCACAGGGGTGAGTGCAGTGGAACCGCTGTCACATACATAACTAAAATGATCTCATAATTGCCAAAGCTTAAACATTCCTTACGTTTCTTCCTTGCTAACTTTGCAAGTACCATCTGTGAAAAGTTTTTCTGCTGAAGTACCAGAATTACTTGAATTGGTAAAACCTGACTTGAGGGTGAAGAACAATAAAAGAGCAACTGGCATTATAATGCCTCCAGCACCCTGTATTTCCATGTAAATGGCTGTGCTAAGGTTGTCCTGTGCAATACCAAACCAGACCACCCAAAAACATCCACTGGGATTTGAAGTTTTCCCAGGATCATCCCTGAAAAATGGGCGAATTTGTTCAAGGGTATCTCACAGCTGAGAAGAATATAAGAGTAAAATACTAATATACCCTAATAAAGCTATGGTAAGAGCTAACTATTTCCGCTGACTGGATGGAAAACCTCCTATTGCTTTGCAATAACTTTGAAAAAGAGAAAGCTCACATTTCTTAATATCCTCCTTCCAAGGAGGCTGGCAAGTATTCTGGGAATACACCAATCTCCTGGAGCAGAAACCATCCTCCCGCAGAGGATGCTCGCTTTTCTCCAGTGAAAGACCTCTTTCAAGAAAACTCCTGCCACTTACAGAAGAGTTCAAAGATGGCAACAGTTGCTGATTTGTTCCAAATAAACCCAGAATGAATCACTGAGCCAATTAATAACACAACCTTAAAAGGAAACCGAGCTCCTTGGAAAGAATCCAGCTGCAGTTCACAGAAGGGGATCTCACTCGTTCTCATTATGTTCCTAAACTTTGTACATATCACAACTACACCTAAAATCGTGAAGATGTATACATGCCCCTGGGAGATGAATGACTGTTACCATTTTCTTTCCAATTCCTAAGTATTTTTCTGTGTGATTCTCTACATTTCAAATGGCGGTTCCTGTTGAGTGATGCTTGACTGTAACTGTGATGGTGCAAAGTCCAAGACAAGACCTGTGGGTAGAGGCAGTACTGCCTGGGAGACCAACAGGCAGAGCCTGGTGTAGACCTCACCTTGCCTAGGTACGGCCAAAGCCACACTCTTAAGGTCAGAGGATTTTTGGGAGGTTTTCTCTCCAGTAAGTTCTGCTACTTACTTTGAAGACAAATGCACACAGCAAGCAGTTTCTCCATTAAGATAACCATATCTTTGGTTCTGCAGCAATAGATAAATTGCTTACAGTACATAAATGACAACATGATTTTCACGTGCTGCTTCCTATGCATGCAATGCCAGAACAGCAAGGCACGTAGTGTTAGAATTCCCCTGCTCAGGGAGCAGCTTCAGGTACGTCAGAAAAACCTCCTGTATTTTCCTCCCTTACGTAGCAATAGAGAATCGTGTAGGGGGTGGGCAAAGGGAGGAAGTGTGGCAGTGGGGAGATGGTGGCCATAGAGGGGGGAAGTCAAACTATAGACTGATCGTCCCCAGCTCATCATATCAGATTTCCTTCCCACACCGAGTAATGAATACGTCACTCCGTTGCTCGACACAACAGAAATAATTCGGTTATGGTTTCCAAATTTTTCCTTTGGGTCTTCTTGCAGAACTGGTAAGGACATAAGAAAAGGCTGAACTGGAAAGGTATAAGAGCTGAGCTCGGTTTTCAGCTCAAACACTGATGTGCTTCATAACCATATTCAACCACTTAAAGGAATGTGGTAAGCTAGCCAACGATTTCCATCCATAAGAAAAGTGTTGGATGATGGGAGAAAAAAGGCTCTGTCGTTGAACCTGCTGTGCCTGGTGTAATAAGGGGTCCTCAGCATTCCCACACAGGGCTTGGACACCAGCAGCTCCCCAGGGTGGTCCCCCGTACCTGCTGGCACACGGCAAACCTGAGCGCACCGCAGGTACACGTCCCCTCCGGCATCAGCACCACAGAAACATCTTAGGGACTGGACTGGATTACGCGGGAACTAAGCATAACTAAATCTGTAAGACCTGGTCTTACGGGGGAAAAAAATAAAAAAGTATAGCCATAATTTGAAAAAAAAAAAAAATTAATGTCCGCTTACATTTATATATGTTTACAGAAGCAGAGAAAACACAAACTGCTCCTCTGTCTTGCTGAGTGATGTTTCTAACCAAAATTTGAAGAAAAAAAATCAAAGACATTTAGAAGTGCTGTAAAATCTTCAGCTATAAAAGACATGCAGAGAGTGCTCTGCCAAAAACCAGTCACATTTATTATACTGAACTCTGATGTTTGCTCAATGAAGGATAAAACTCAGAGGCCTACATAATTGGGATGCATCTGGAACTCTGAGCCAAGGGCAAAAATAAATAAGTAAATGAGGAGTAACAACACGAGAGGGTGATAAAAATAAATAAAGAGCAAAACTGTTCAGAACTACAGGTTCTAAAAAATAAAATAAAAAAAGTTATCAGTTACAAACCAAAAAGCTTCCATAATGTATCTAAGAGGAATAGGTATATTATGCCATTTAAGAACTAGAGTAAGAAAAAGAGCCTTATTATTTTTCTTTTTAGTTTTCAGTACTCAAAGTGCGGTCTTGGAGGGAAAATATTTTTGTCTGCTTCAGGTTTGACTGATGGATTGGAGGAACTTCTGAACGATGAGATTTGAGGATTGCAGATTTGAGCAAAAGAAATGATGCCCTCAGGTCCCACCTGGAGAGACTGCCGTAGGGTTGACCACTGCTCCGCTGTGGTCCCCACCTAGGAGTGACCAGACCCCTGGAGAAAGCCCCCGCATGAGGCTGTCGGGAACCAGACAGCAAGTAAATCTCTGTACACATCCCTGCCCATTTGCATGGGTGCTTCCAGAGACAGGGGAAGTTTAATCACAGTTTTCTCATCTAAAAAAGGGGTAGAGCTAGAAATCCTGGAAAACTCACAATTCAGGCTGGAGCCACCAGGTGCTGGGGCTGCTCTGGGTGGCTCGAGAGTGACGGGAGACATGCTCACCATGGGCGTAGAACACACACAGGACACCAGCCTTGCCCTGGGGCAAGTTTATGCCCCGGTTTCTAAGAACACGAGCTTGTGTTATTGTCATTGTTTCCTTATTTTAACACATCTTCCTATATAAAAGATGGCGATTCCACAAAATCACTCTATAAAGAGCAATCCAGTTAAGACATTTCTTCAGCCACTTCCTCATATTTATAATTCAGCCAGATGTTTCACATGGAAGGAGGAATGCCATTTCTACCAAGAGTAAGAATAGAACTGAACAAAAAAGTCCTGTTCTAAATAAACCGTCTTCCTTTCCAGCTCTTGCCCAAAGGAGAGGAAACACCTGGCAAACACAAGCACTGGGTGACCCAACGCCCTGACCCACTTGCAGGTGAGCGAGGTGTTGGGCATCTGCTGCTCAGCGCCCAGTCTCGGAGGGAACGTGCTTGCAAAGTTATTTGGTGCTGTGTTATCCCGCAATAACTCTAAACACCAGAAAAAACCCAGCCCCTACAATCACCAGAGGAAAAAACTCCGTTCAGGGTGAGCCAGGGCCACAGACTAGTGTGTGCTGTGTTCCTCTGTCGCACACAAAATCACCGTCACAACTGCTCCTCTCTGTGTCCATGTACCAGCACAACACACCACTGATTTTTTTTTTTTAGCGTGTAAAAACTCACAATGCAATTTTTATCTTTTATATGTCATTATGATTTCTTATGTTGCTTGGGATGCCTGTGTCTGTTTACAGACGTGCCTGAATCAGTCAGAATTTGCCCGTGAAAGAAGCACGGGACCCTGCAGTCCTCATTTTAGTGTAGAAAAAGATGCCCATCAGTCAGGGTGGTAATATCTGTGAGTGAAGAACCAGCGCCACAGGATTCTCTTGTCTTGAAATTTCTCCTGGTTTAATTTGAGTTGATGTTAAGTGCCCTGCTACCAGCAGCTTTTTTTTTTTTTTTAGTAATTTGCATAAATAATCTTAGGAAACAGATCTTCTAGATTATAAATTATAAATTCAGCTAAATGACAAATGTGAAGGAATTACTGAAAAAAAAAAGTGGTCTTCCCTTGCAGTGGCTGAGGGTCTGTTTGCGTGCAGGTCCTTGGAAACAGCTCTGAGAGGCAGGAAGTTTTTCACAGAATCATAGAATAGTTTGGGTTGGAAGGGACCTTTAAAGGTCATCTAGTCCAACCCCCCCGCAAGGAGCAGGGGTCTCCTGCAGTGAGCAGGGCTGACTGCACCACCATGGTACTTGTTCAGCTCTCGCAGGGTTGCTCCCACCACCCAGCCACCACGTCCTGCAGGGCCCACCACCCATGCCGAAGGCCAGGGTCTGCTGAGCCTGGAGCGTGCGCCGCCCGCAGCGGTCCAGCTCATCATCGTCTCCCTGGAAATCACAGCTGCAGGAGCAGCCCAAGCCACGCAGCAATCGCCCAACTTTGTACGCGGTCGCAGCAGGGCAGTATGGGAGAGCGCAAACACCACCAAGTCTCAGAGCAGTAAGAGGGGAAGGGTCCTGTCGTTTTGCCTGCTCAGCCTCCTGCATCCACAGGATGCACAGAACAAGTGCACTGGTGGTGCACAGAAATAGAAAACCACCTTTTCACGAAGAAAAAAAATTGCAAAGCAGCTAGCTGGATTTTGCCTGCTGTTTCACTCTCCAGCAAGAGATTAGCAGCTCCCAGTGCACGGAGATGTTCTCCATCATATACTAAACCCATGCCCCAGCCCCCCTTAGTTGCATTTTCCAGCATTCACTGCCTGAGCGTAAATTGCCAGTCAATACAGAGGACAGTACTCCAACAAATACCCTGCAACAGTTTTACTACCAGTAATGGGTTTCCCTCACCCCAAAATCCAAACACACACCTGCACCTTTGCCTACATGGGGTTAAACCATAGGTATAACCTGCACCGTGACGTGGTTTTTCTTTTAACCTGTCCAGAAGCTGTTGCCCAGATCACTTTGCATCTGACGCTCTATAAATAACACATCCACAACACAGCCAGGTACTCACATGCATCTGATTAAAATAAACTCATTTAAGAGGGAAGCCACCTTTGAAGCGGAAACAGATGGATACAGGAAGGCTGAAAGAGTTAAAAGTCTGAGAACTGCTGAGCCAGTTACTGCCAGGCTGCCATCACATTTGCTGAGCTGGTAGCACCTGCAATGTTTCTAAACATTTCTACATAATCACATAAACAAAAATGAAAGCAAAAGGGAATTATGGTGTGTTGGGTTTTGTTGGTTTTTTTTTTTTGGGAGGGGGGCAGGAATTGAGGGAGGGAAACAAAACACAATAAATAAAATAAAACAAACACCCAGGTACAAGCCTGGCCACATTAATATACTCACTTATGACTGACAGAAAGTGATATGCAAGCTCATAAAAGGACAAGACAAACACAGGTAGCACAGAGATGGAAAAAAGGGAAACCATCAGGCCCTGCCGTCCTCAGCCCCGGGCAGGAAGCACGGTCCGCCAGCAGCAGGCTGGCGAGGAGGCGGCTGAGCCTTGTAACTCATGGCCTTCTGCCCTTTCAGGGAACTCAATTTATAGCCAACTTCTGAACTACAGGTGTGAGAAATTGGAAACGCCGATACTGATGGTGTCTCTGGGTTTTAGGCAGCACAGCTCGGTTTTAATATTGACCCGGCTGACTGGCAAAGAATCATCAGCAAACAGCAAAGAAGATTAAGATCTGAAGTGTGGTAGTGACTTCATTCCCAAATCCTTCTTCAAAACAGGAAAACTCCCCATGCGGTTCACTGCAAAAAAAAATTTCAAGTTCTGTGCAAAGAAGGAAAAGCGTGGGAGTGCGAGGCTCGCACTCATTTATTACTGGCTCATCAGTAGCTAACATATAAAATCAACTATAAAAGGAACAGCTATAAAATATTTTCCATTTTAACAATCATTGCACACTCTTCCTTCCTAGAAGATACAAAGGTCCAAACCTGATTTGTCAATTTGAACAAATGCCTGCACAAGCATAACAAAAAGGAAAAAAAATGTTAAGGAGGAAACAAAGAGAATCCCACACCTGCTTTTTTGGTATCCTCTCCCTTGCCTAAACACAAATAACATCACAGGGGTCCCTGCATGCAAGTACAGGTCCTAAATACGTAAACTCTAAGCTTCACTGTTTGGGAAACCAAATTAAAGTTCTTAGGAGATTTATAACAATGTTTGGAATTGATGCTAATAAGGGCATCTTCGTGTCTAAATATTGTATATCTACACTAACCTATTTATATCACATTTAGAGCTCTATGCCTAGCTGTTAATTTTCATACATCACACCAGATTCAATTGCCTATTAAAAGGATCTTCCCTTTTTCTCAGTAGTCAATTATTCATTAACCTCTTAGAAACATTCATTGAAGGCACAATTTATTTCAGGAAAGAATAGGAAATTGTCATTATAAAGACATCTGAATTTAATATTTCTTTATGACAGAAACAGAACAGTAGGTAATGGGACACTTAACTGGCCAACATCAGAACAAGCTTCAGAAGAATCACTTTGGACATTATTTTTTATATTGAAAGAGCCATATGATCACAGCATCTGCAAATCAACATTTTCAGCTAACAAACGTATTTCCAACAGAAAGAGCGCCTTACATTAAAAACGTTCCTGCTGATAACATGAAACAAGTTATCCTAGATCCGATGCTTCAGTTATGCTTCCACTTAGTGGCTGACCGCACGATTTCCACTTCAACAAAACATGCTGAATGTTAAAGGAGCCAAACAGACATTTGTACCACTGCAAGCATCGCCATGTGTAACAGACAAGGCTTAATTAAAACAAGAGCATAACACGTATAGCCAGTCACCCTAAGAATGTGCTTCTCTTGATTATACCTCACCCCAACGGGTATTTCACACCAAATAGCAGAAGGTCTCTCTGTTCCAGCCTCTTCCTTCCGTGGTTTCACACATAAACCACTAAATGACTACGTGATGCAGCATATGCAGTTGGTTCATGTGTATCCATATTTACGCTACCTAGCTTGTATCACCAAAGGATCTTAACAAACATGACAAGTTCTGTCTCTCAAAATACGCAGCAGTCATGTCCCCTTTGCTTAGGGGCTGTCAGCTCCCGGGACAGGGTAGAGCAGCTTTGTAAAAAATCCACAGCAACGCTTTACTCCAGCTGAAGAAACCAGCACATAAAAAAAATAAAAATTAATCCTTGCCCTGAAATGAGATGTGCAAATTTAACTCAGTAGGAATGTGGCTTGTCATACTCCTTCACCATGAAGTGATCTGGGCTCCTCCTTCCCATCTCGCCAGAAAGGTGGTGGGCTGGGGGCGGGGGGGAAAGAGTCCTTCATCTCCATCTCCTGCCTTTTCTGTCAATGGGGCAGGGTAACTGCAGCTGGCCCGTGGATTTTGGAAATGATTTATAATGCTTCAGAAGAAGGGGAAACTACAGGTGTTTCAGTACCCAGTAAGTAGCATAACACAGCTGACATCCATTGCAGTCACTCTCCAAAACCCAGGTTAATTAAAAATATCCAGTCTCCGGAAGATCCACAAGTTGGGGCCCGCAACAGCTGAAGCACGTTTTCTAAAGTTTGGATGGTTAAAATTTGATAGTAACAAAGAATATTTCAGGCATCATTTAATTCCAAATTTGACAGAACTAAAGTATATTGATTAAAATATGGCTGAAAATGGCTAACTGCAAAATTCTCTGGGGTGTGATTAACACCTTGCACTCACCAGTGCTATGTGCTGCTGGGACACCCACACTATTTGACCCCCTTTTCTGGAAAGCAGAGTACATTTCTTCCACTTAAGTGAACTCCTCCCCTCAACCAAATTTTTTTGCAGGGAGAATAGAAAATTATTTTGGCATTAAAGAGGTTTTTTCTTTGTTTGGTGGTTTGGGCTTTGGGTTGGTTTTGGGTTTTTTATTTTAAATAGAAACACACACAAAACTACTGCATGCTTTAAGCAATGAAAAGTAAGAGCAGAAGTTGGCAGTCTCCAGCAAGGGGGTTGTGGTCCTTCCAGCAAGCACAAATGTTTGAGAGCACCTTGTGCACACTAGACCTGACCAGGGGTCGCTTGGAAAAAGCCTTGCACACCTGCGGTGCCATGAACAGCATCCCTCCAGTGCGGTGGTTTGTAGGGTATTTGCACCAATGTCAGCCCACTTAGTGCCCTCATCCCTCCCCCAGCTCCGGGGCTGCTTCAACTCCGGGCAGGCAGCAGGGGTTACGCGGGGAACAGGGCACACAGCTGAGTGGCAGCGGGAGGTGAAACAGGGAAAGCAGGGATGGGGAGATGTAGGCAGCAATCAGAGCCACCTTCTCTAATTAAAAAGTGCAAAACAAACCCCAGAGACCGGGGCTAACACCACCATGCCACAAATCACAGCCAGTTTCAACAGTGAGGGGTTAAGGTGTGCTGGAAAGATTCAAAGCACCACTGGCGTGGCAGGGGGAGGCACTCCTTTCTGTGAAACACCAGGTGATCCTCACCACACTCCTTGGCAGGTGAGCAACCAAAGCACTGAATTTCCAAGTATGTGTGAAAAAGGTAGATGAGATGGGATGGATACGTCTGGGTTTTATAATGCTTTAAGATAACTAATGATGTCTGCAAGTGTCATAAGATATTTTTAGATGAAGCATTTAATAAAAAAAGCTATCCACAGGATCACGGGAGAGTCTTATATTACAGTACCAGTATTTTCCACACATATTATTGCTTGAATTAAAATTGATCCCTATAATAAGGCATACACTGAAGCGTATGAAGACCCAAAGCCCAAGAACTAATGCACTTTATATAGGATTAGAATAAGCAAAGCTGTGGCTAAAAAATTAAGTTCTCTGTGACTGCAACATGTTCCCCACAAGACGCTTGCTACAAAGTGCTGTACGAGCTCCAAATGTGAGTGTCTGTGTTGGAGCAAACGTAACACCATGGGACACTAAGGGGCTTAACGTCTTTGGAATGAAACAAGGAGAGGCAATAGAGAAATAATTTCTTAGCATATTTACAATGCTGGCAACAAAGGAGATTTCCATATCTTATATTAGAAAACAAACACATACCAATCTGTGGTGTTACACGCTTAGTACTGTGGGCTAAATCCGCTCCTAATCCAAAGGCACAGATCTGAGTCTTAAGAAATAATCCCCCCAAATGAGCAGCCTGACCTCCCCTCCTTCCCTCTTCCCATTTTCTTCAGTGTTAGCTGTTATGTGAACACTATGTTGAAATGCTTCAATGGCCACCATTGGAGGCCTCTCTAAGAGAGGCCAGAGTCTCCTTTGCATTGTGATAAGTCTTTCAAAGAGTAAGATCTTTCGCTCTGAAGTCTCAAGCGCACACAGGCAAGAGACTAAAGAAGTACAGGTTTGGAGAAGAATAATTTCCTCCTCAGGAGCCAGATGGAGGATGTCCTCTGCTTGGGAAATCTAGGAACACAAGTGGTGCATGAAGGAATTAAGACATTTCTCTTCCTAAGGGGCATCCTTGGATACACTGTCCAAAATACTCAATTTGCCTATTTCATTGCTGCAGTTCTGCTTATTTACAAAACTAGGCAGCGTGCCAGGTCTCTGCACCAAGCAGAGCCATGGAGTAAGGAAAGGGAAGGATCCTCATTCAGAGATCACAGTCTTACCTTCTGAAGGTGCCGCATCCCAAGTAGCGTGGTACCCAGCCCCTTCCCACAGCCAAACCCCACCCACCCCAGACATTTCTTGCTTCTGTTACATTTCAGTGGAGTGGAGCTCCACAGAGACTTACCTACCACCCTTTGCACTATTTTTATAGCTATGCCTTAGTTGTTTCCAGAACCCGAGAACACTCGGGTGTCTACTGCGTCTGCAAGGTAGACCTATGCTCCAATGACAGCTACTTTTAAATGACGGCTAAAGCCTACTGAAATCTTAAAGTGCACTTTAAGGAAGCTGATGGTGCTACGGTGAGCTTTGACTTAGCAATTTCACTCAGACCATTGAAAGAAAAAAATTTGAAAAAAAAATAAAAATCAACGAACTGTTAAAGAAGAAATGGGAAAAACACTTAAGACCGAGACCACTTGTGTTTTTTCCCCAGAGAAATTCAACTAAGGAAATTAAAAAAAAAAAAAATCCTTATCCTTTCTTACTAAACCACTGTTTCTCCTTCCCCCACTGGACACACAACCACTCGCACAGATATACTCTGACCTTTCTTGTTCCCAAACTCCGGACAGAGGAATTGTGCCAGCCTCCCCGCAAACACCACTTAAATACACAGTTTCCCCTGGTATCAGAACTACTGCACACCACAGGAGTCAGATAGAGAACAAAGATATATTTAGAAAGTCAAATGCATTAAAAGGCGTTTTTGTTGTTGCTCACCCTCACCCTCGAATGACCCAGGCATTCCCGAGAGGGGGTGAGAGATGCTCCTTCTTACGTGATCAGCAGTTTCTGAAAGGCTTCAGTTTTAACCTGGCTAAGTAGACAGGCTAAGTGCATTGCAGAGATACCAGGTACCCCAAGAAAACCTCGCCTTATTTTCGAAAATACCCGCTGCTCCTTAGATTTATCTCCAATACTTCACTGCAGTACATCGGACTAGCCTTCCTTTCTAGAAAACCTGTTCAGGTGTGTTGCTGTTCATCTGGGGATAGCTCAGGTATGACAGTTAACCTTTTCTTAAAATAAAAATCAGGTCACAGCAAAAGGAAGAGCCGCTGGGGTAGGTGATGCATTAGGGAGTGGGGAGGAGCCCTTCAAACCCAAATCACACTTTTACAGCTGGAATTAAATCAGACCTACTTGAATCTCTTAATCAAATCTTTTTAATTCTACGTTTGAAATCACAGTATGTTTACCGTAAATTAAATTAATTCTAAAAAAATTAAAACTAAATTAACTCAAAACAGTGTTCAAGCAAACAACAATTTGCACTCAAAACTTTAAAGGAAATCAGACACTGAGCGTGCAGAAACCATTGACCAATGCTCTGAAAAAAAGAGTTTGCGGAAGGTCTTGCTCAGCTTTTGACAATGACATTTTTCCCCAAATGGGCAAAGTATTTTGTAAATTCGAGTTTGCTTAAATGAACCTATTACTATGGGCTTTGAACTCGCCACCAAGAGCAAGCTGTGAGAGTGGGAAAGTTTCAGGATGCGGAAAGCTTATTCTTCTCTTCCCTCCGGTACCCACTATGTTATCCACTGTAATATCTAAAATCTTGAAGGATGTGGTGACCAGAAACAAAGAGCCACAATGCTTCCTTTCTTTAACAACACTGGGTAGCTTTCAAGAAAAAACCCATGCTTTGGTAAACTTTTTTGCTCAAAAGGGAGAGCATTTGAGCAAGCTTTTACTTCACTAATAATTAGTCTTTAAAAAATGTTGGTGTTTTTTAATTCCATTTTCCTTTCAAGTGCATCTTGGCACAACCCACAAGGAAAAAACAACTATTAATCAGGGATCTGAGCAAGTGTACACTGAGCCCTACAACTGCTTCAGTGAGCACTAGTACACATTCAGCACGCACCTACCCAGTTCTCCAGGAATAGTGCCAAATGAATGTGGAAACTATATTTAATTACAAGTCAACACATTTGAATTACTACCAGCCAGTGACCACCTACTTCCCTTTTGAAAAGCGTCTCAAATAATTAAGTTCTGACCTTAAAGTCGGGTTTCAACCTTGCTGTCTGAAGGCAAGAATAGAAAATCTGTAGCCAAATCCTCGATGATCTCCATACCAAATATCTTGTTTACTTTAAGATGTGATCCAAAATTGGGATTCAGAGTCAGCAGCAGGAAACATCTCGTGCACTGATGAGCAGACCCACTGCAATTCTATGTATTATGTGAACCACTCTGTGTCCTTCAGTTCCCCCCTTTCTCACCGACTATTTCTTGTCCTTCTGGCTGATAGACAAAATGTTCAAGGTTTTAACATTTTGAAACCGCTCTGCCAGTCCTTCCATTAGAGAAACTGGAAGGTTTTCTGGCTCAAAGATGTTGATGCTTGTCACCAGCCATGTTAAAAAACATCAAGAGAGGCTTCAGACCTTGCTTCATTAGGCCAGCAAAGCCTTAGTCTTGGTGCTAAGTTAAAAGAAATGAAGTAAAAATGCATCAACTACGCAGTCAGGTATGTGGAAGTACTCACAGTTCTCTTACAGCGGCCAGCCAAGTCCAGTCCCGGACAGGACTTTGACAATACTGTTCAAGGCAGGACAGCAATACCTGACCTGCACGGTCACAGTGGCAGACAGACAAGAATTGATCAAGATCTGCTGGGAGTGGGGTTGGAATTAAAAAAAAATAAATAAAAATAGCCTTCATATGTTCTTGGGCAGGCAAAGGAGAATTGTCAGAGTGAAACTGTACCAAACAAACCTACCAACCCACATGGTTGCAGAGTGCCTCTGATCCCACAAAAGCCATCTTAAATCCAGATTTATTGAATCACAAAACCACAACCTTAATATCCCGGCACACTGTAACCAAATTTTGATGTCTTTTTTGTTGAGACAAAGAGCTGTTGGGGCGGTGGGAGGAGGTCAGACCACTGCTATAACTTTCCAAATTTTCTAACACTAGAAAAGCTCTTCCTCAATTAATTTGGGTGTGTGTGTGTGTGTGTGTGTGTGTGTGTGTGTGTGTGTGTTTATTTTACTGCTTTGACATCTAAAGTTTGGAGATATAAAGAAAGACGATGCTCAGAAACAACAGCTCTGCTCTTAACCTGGATTAGAGGAAAAAAGAAAAAAGCTCTTACATCTCAGAAGCAAAAACTGACAGCACACAACTAAACTCACACAAAACCAAGCCAACAGGTAAAATGCGTTTAAGGAGGCAAATAATACTTCTGCCAGTGAGATTAGACAAGTGTATTTAAATTCAATTAATTAAATTTAAATTCACTTGCACGTGGGTTCACTGAAGTTTCTCTCTTTAAATATATCCCTAAGCAGATTCATTCGATTTCCCAACACAGAGTCCATTGCCAGGCAAGCAAATTCAGCTCAGTTTGATGATCACAACACATTCCTCTCACCCTCGTGTTTAAGGGGAAGTCCAAAGATAAGTAAGAAATTGCATATCCTCACAAACAGCCTCTTTCTGACCTATTCCAAAGAACAAATAAAAGGGAACCAAGTGGGTTTGGTTTTGACCTTCTGATAAGGGACAGTTTCAGACAAACGAATAAGCCAGACGTACATCAGTAAAAATATGAAATTCGGAGATTTCTACAAACTATCCAGTTTCCTTTCCAGAAAGAGAGATACCCCAGTAGACATCAGAAATCTTAAGAACAGCAATGGAAGGTGCAAGGATTTTCTTGTTTTGCTGGTCTGTGTGTCACACTTAACTAAAAACTCTTCCTCTAACTGCAAATACATCTTCGTCTGAATCAGCAAACCAGAAAAGCAATGGCTCAAGCTTCCCTGTGGGCCACTGGTCTGGGCTTCTCCAGTACAATCCAACGTGTCATTGTGCACACATGAAGTCCATCACTCTTTTCCAATTGTTTCGGTTCCCAATAACTTCAAAGAACTCAAACAAGTTCAAGAAATCCTGGTCCTCCCACACACAGTCTTCCCGTGATCAAGTCCTCCCTGTTAGTGACTGGATGGAAGGTGGTTTTTTCTGTCTCCCCATCCATCCTCTCTGTCTGCCTCTCCTTACCCCTCAGACAGCTGGAAGTGCATCCTCCTCAGTACCATCTATCACAAACACGTACGTATTACGCATCAGTTTGAAGTCATGACAAAGACTTTGTCTACAAAATGCAGAGACTTGTTCTACAAAACCACCCGTGTGAGAAGCAGCAGTCTCCACTCCCAACACTGCTCTGCCAACAGCAATCTCTGAAACTGCTTTACCGAACAGTATTTTGACTTTTCTTCACAAGATCACCCTCAGCCCCTCAGCAGCAAGGCAAAAAAAAAGCTGCAGCCTTGCTTTTGCATGGGTCAACACCTACGGCTCCCAAAGCAGCCTAACGAAGAGAGGCTTTAAGTGGGTTGTAAGCGGTAGATGAGAAGCCAATGACAATGTGTAGGTGTAAAGCCCATGGCACCATTTGCTGGTGTGGTACCTCAGAAACATTGTATAGATAAGGGCATCATCTTAACATTTCTCTGTCACCAGCACAGTTAAAGGGAGCCCAAAGATGAGACTGGGCTCCGAGATCTGATGGGACCATACCACCTTCTCCATTTGAGCTCTTCTTTTCAAGAACAGGAAAGGGAGGGCTCTCCTATGTTTGAGAGGAGTTATGTGTGAAGTACATAACTCACAGGAGACTCTCATTCCCCTCAGGAAACACTGAGGGGACACTGAGGCTTGGAAGCAGCATGGGCTCCTGACAGGCAATGACCTTTGCTCGGAGGATGGAGACACCCCGTCGTGACTGCCATGCCACCCCTGGCTAAACTCTGCTACCACGCTGGAATATATTTTATCAACAAGCACCAACCACCTCCTGGCCAGCAGGTTACCTCCACCTGCATCAGTGACCAAACATCCCTCAGACCTCAAATGAGCCAAGTACCCCAAGCCCTGCCCAGTATGGGTTTCAGTAAAGCCTCCTGTGAATCAAGTCAGAACAACCGTCAGCCTCAGAGCTTCACACCTACTTATTAACCTAAAAGGAGAGGCCACTTCCTTTCATCTCCAGGCTGTGCTACTCCTTTTATTCAGCTGCCTTTGGTGGACTCCTCCTCTCCAGGAACAGGAAGCATTTCACATCACCCCAGTTTGTCCAGGAAGCTTTGAGACACATAAGCATTTCCTAGCCCTGCCAGCCATATAACGAGGCTTGAAAGTTATAGTTTAGTTTGCAGAGTCATCAGATCAGTCATTACCATGGCTGCACACAGGCATGTACAGGGTTTTAAGTGACACCTCTGTGGCCACCTACACAGGAGGAGGGTGTGGGCTGAGAACTTGTTTATAGGAGCACCCGATGTTACAAACATGTGGAAACTTGTCAATGGTTAGCAAAGCTTAAATGCCATGCGAGCTTTTACCTATTTTGCTAGCTACTCTTAAAACCTGTGCAAACTCCTCCTCCTCCTGCCCTTCAGCTGAAGCTGAGCACCCTCTGAAGGTGCCAAATGCCAAGCATGCTAGAGCTGCTGGAATGCTACTGCTCTGAAACAACACACGCAACCACTCCAACGTGCCCTGCCCTGCAGGCCTGCTGACCTCTCCAATTCCAGATGCACCTCCTCTTTGACTCCTCCTTCTGACTTCCCAAATTTCAAGCCTGGTAAGAACTGGCTTCAGAGAGAAGGCCAAGGTAGCGACGAGGAGCTGCATGCTAAGTTAGCGGTCTGTTGCTAACAAAGGAGCCTCGCAAACAAAGGAGATCAAACTAAATCCCTAGAAGGGATCCACGATTTACCACGGTGCAAACAGTACTTGGGAAACCCCATGTTGCTTTGTGCATAAGCTCAGCCTCCACTGCAAGTTGGGAGTTACAGGAAGGCAGGTGTCTTCTCCATCTCAAACGTGCTGGTCCCCAACTCGTACTCTTCTCTCTGAATGGCTCTTGCCAGAGCGAATTAACTGCCTGTGAGCAGAGCACTAACAAAGCCTGAATCATGCCAGGTCCTTCCTCCACCTTGGGGAGCACCTTGAGGATTTTGGCTTTCTTTTGTGTGACCGAAACCGGTCAACAGGCTCAAAAGTGATGCGGGCAGAGGAAAAAGGAAAAAGCAGTGGGGCAAGGAGGAAGATACACGGTGACCGAATGAGTTACATTAGTTGCTTTTCTTCGGAAAACAAGCTTTTTTTTTAAAAAAAAAAAAAAATCAGTTACATGGAACAAGCAGCACCTTGGCCTGGAGACACAGAAAATTTAAGGCAAAGTTGAGAAATTCAAAGTGCTGTTTCTGACTGTGGCCTGCATTAGAACCACGTGGCAAGACTTTATTACTGCTATTTTCTCCATGAGACAAGTCTCCACCTGACACAGCCACAGGAAACAAGCTACAGAGTTGCTTTCAAACTACAAAATCAGAGAAAGGATACTCCTAAAGGAAATGGCTTGTTGCTCTTGTGGGAGCTGTCACACCTTCAAGACTAAGTGCTCTGGCCTTCTTGGCACACCAAGGAGACCTGCCAGTGTGTCTAAAATGGCTTGGTTCTGATTAACACTAATTTACACTGTCATCGATTTGAGTAAGCCACAAAACTTGCCTGAAAAAACCACATCCAGAAAGTTCAGTTCAGATCTGAACTCCCAAAATTAGCTCCCAACCCATTAAAAATAACCATCACTTAGCCTTGGTGCAGCAAGGTTGGACCTTCTCCTCTGATGTCCACCCAGACCTAACAATTACCATAAGCTGCTCATGACTCTTCCCTCACATTCCCAAGGTAGCTACTTGTTTTCTAGTGTCAGATTTGGTCTTTGGAGTACAGAATCAGTTAACATAGGAAACGTATAGCAAGCTGTGATAACTCAAAAAGAAAATTATTTTTCCTTCAGATCAAGTTGGTTTGATATTCCAGAAAAAAACCTGCAGTTAGTATGTACGATATGAGATAACAAGTACTACTGAGAAGGGAGAATGTGTTGGCAGCTCAGAGCATGAAATGACATTGGCAATTTGGCTGCCAGCAGGAAAGATTGTTTGGATTAAATAAAAAGAAGTGTTAAATGTTTGCATGAGCCAAGAAAGCTTGACCCCTGCTTTTGAGAAGGATATATAAATTGGTTCAACAATTTAACAAAGTTTCAATTATGCAGTACTTAGTGCCTGGGAAAAAAAACCTTTATACTTAGTACTTACAAACTCTGCTGAATCTTTGCAAGCATATTTGCTCAACCCTCTTAGCACTGCAAACACAACACCAGGAACAAGTTTTTTCCCCCTTCGCTTCTGCAGGGTTCATTCAATACTGTCATAGAATCATAGAATTGCTGAGGTTGGAAGGAACCTTTAAGATCATCAAGTCCAA
The DNA here is from genome assembly GCA_008658365.1 of Alca torda. Classification (NCBI taxonomy): domain Eukaryota; kingdom Metazoa; phylum Chordata; class Aves; order Charadriiformes; family Alcidae; genus Alca; species Alca torda. Next base: position 73,602,021 of record CM018077.1, on the reverse strand, counting down.
CCATTAACCTACCCTGACAAAAAAAACGCTTCTAAACCATGTCCCTAAGCACCACATCTACCCTTTTTTAAACATCTCCAGGGATGGTGAATCCACCACCTCCCTGGGCAGCCTATTCCAATGTTTAATAGCCCTTTCGGTGAAAAAATGTTTCCTAATATCCAATCTAAACCTCCCCTGACATAACTTGAATCCGTTTCCTCTTGTCCTACCACTTGTCACCAGGGAGAAGAGGTCAGCCCCCATCTCTCTACAGCCTCCTTTCAGGTAGTTGTAGAGAGTGATAAGGTCTCCCCTCAGCTTCCTCTTCTCCAGGCTAAACAACCCCAGTTCCCTCAGTCCTGTCACAGACGATCAGTTCAGTCTGACACAAGACAAAATGAAAACTAATCAAAATATTCTCCCCATTCTTTCCAAAAGCTTAGTGGTACAGATAAACTAGAAAACTGAGTTTCATTTCAGCACCTTAAAATAATACCCTGAAGAAGCAGTGCTCTTTGCAACAACAGTTCTGTGCGACAATGCCCGGAAGAGTATGGAGAACGTATGGCACGTGGCAAATCCAATCTGATACCTATATTTCTGCATCAATCTTATCAGTCCTTCTATTTATACAAGTGGCTGTAAGCATTACCTTGAAGAAATAAGAGTGCTGACTTACATCAATAATGAATGCTTCAGCTGGAGACAGAGCCCAACCAGGGAATCAAAATTAAAAACAAGTAAAACAGAAGAAAAAAAAAAAAAACCACAACAGTGAATGCTTTGTCAAGTTGGCAGCCAAGCAAGCTGTCTTCCCTGCACTCCCCCCCTTCTGTCAATCATCTGATTTCATTGCAGTTGCTTTTACTTCACATATTACAATATGACACCTCTCTGCTCACAGGAACACGATGATTACTAATAAAAGAAGCATGGGAAATTAAGCTAAAGAAAAGAGGCTCAGGATGAAGTGGCTTGTGTAACTCGGTATGCAAGATGCCAGTTTTTCACAATGCCAACTATATGGCAATAAGCACAGAGATAAATATATGCCAGCTCCAAGCAAAAACCCCACAAACCCATAGCCAACCCACATGCAGTGCTGTGTTTGGGAGGGTTTTGGTGGAGGTTTTTTTGTTGTTTTTGTTTTAAATTATTTTTTAAAGGTGTCCCCCCCCCCCTTCTCATTTGCAATCAAATAGACATGAGAATCACAGCTTGCCGATGCCTCTTAGTCATGATCCAGAGCTGCTTGTTCTCCCCATACATAAAAAATTTCCAGCAGGCAGGGAATCTCACCCCGAGCATGACGCAGTTGCAGCTTTTGTGCACCTCTGCTCTATATGAAGCAATCTGCTCATTTGCATCCCGTTACTTCAGATGGCTGGCATACTTGCCAAAGAGCGTGCAAAGCTGCTGGGACTGTGGAAGTTCATTACCTATATCAATTTGGACTATTGCTCGCAGGCCAGCGTGTGAACTGTAGCGTAGTAACACTGTAAATTTTAAAATGACAGGAATAGAAGCACTTGATTTTTCCCATAGTCAACCTGCCAGCATCAACTTGGGCTACATCTTGGGCTGAAGGAAGAAAAAAAAAAGAAAAAAGAAAAAAAAAAAAAGAAAAAGCAGCTTTATTTTCTGAATGGCAGTCCATAAGCAAACAATGTAGTTTAGGGAAAGGCTTCATGTTTGAGAAGAAACACTCTTCCCTCAGGAAGCCCTTCCCAGTTATAATGAAGGGGGAGGGAAACGTGCTCAAAGAGCAGGTAAAAAATTAAGCAAAACTATGACAGTTTGGTCAACACCCCACTGATTCTATCCATTTAAAAAAAATCTGAATGATGCTGCAATCAAGAACATCATCCTCTTACAAGAAGAGATTATAAACAATTTTGATTCTTACAGAAAGCACATTTCTTCAGAAGCCAGAGTGCCGCAGCCCCACATGCACAGGGGGCTCTGATCCTGCTGGATGCAGCCACTTAGCGCTGAGGATGCAGACACTTCTCTTTCGTCCGTTCCTCTGGGCCACGTGAACAGTAGTGGATCCCTCTGCACAGCTAAAAGTGACATGACACCAGAGCCTTGCCAAATTAGCTGGAACACTAACTAAGAGCAAGAAGCCTAAAATACATTGGACAAGGAAGTGCCCGAACTCAGCAGATTGTGAAGAAAGCTAAATGTAGGGTCCTATAATCTGAAAGACTTCCAGCAATGGAGCAGGCTAGATTGACCAACTACAGCGTTGTCCCAGGACACAAGGCTATTTGAAAATGCAGAGGAACCAGAAAGATGTCTAAACGACACAAATAGAAGGTCATACAACCAAAACCAGAGCTTTCCAGAGCTGCAGCAACAGGAGACAACGACAGCCATTTAGTTCTTTACTGAGTCAGGCACATAAGACTAAATTTTCTCCCGGGTGAAGTAGGTAGGGACAACTCCACCCCTAATCATTTTGGGGAAAGAAATATGCACTTAGCTTCTCAATTTGACATGATATCTCTGCAATGTCTCCCAGGCTATAATAATGAGAAAGACCTGTGGCTTCCACTGTAGACCCTGCATAATAGTCTTCCTCTTTGCAGAAAGCCATTCACATTTTATTTGCGTGCCTATCCACATGCCCCTGTTCTACCTCCTCCACTGGCATTTCTCAGGTTGAGAATCAGACTCTCTTGCAGTGTGGAAATGAAGATACTGAGAAGAAGCATGACTGAATATAAATGAATCCATCGAAAATGAAGAAAGCCTAAAATACTATCACAACCTGAACGTTCCAAATAAAAGTTTCTTATCCCTGAATCAGCACATTTTGCAGCTTTCTTTTCCTGTTATTGCTTCGGATGAGCTCTGCACCATAGGGGATGTCAGCACCAAGAGCACACAGAACAACTTCTCAGGAAGAAACTTCTCCAACACGTCCCCCACCCTTCCCAAGCATATCTAATAGAAATGCCTGTCCAAATTTTTTCAGGTTTTCATTTAAGACTGAAATTGATTTTGATTCTTCAATGAAAAGTTCTCTGTCTTTTTAAAGTTGCTGTTAAAGACTCCTTGATTGTTATTTAAAAACAGATCAAGCAAATTCTAAGTTTAGAGGTTTTGCTCGGATGATCTTCCAAAAATATTCACATACGTTTCTCTATTCATGCCTTCATCAAAGTTATTTGGAAAATAATTAGCAGTACCTTCTTTGTTGTGGCTGTCTAGGCACTATATATACATGCAGAATGGCATAAGTTTCCTGGGTCATTTCTAGTTCATTCCATTTCTGGCTCTGCAAATCCCCACCCACACAAGGATTATTATTAATTAATATATGAGGGAGAGAGAAAGGGCGAGGGGGAGAGAGAGGCACAAAAAAGCGTCTTCATTCCAAGAAATGCTTAAGTCCTCCTACAAGCTGACCAACTTCAAACATATTAACTACTATCCTGAATGCAGACGGGCTTCTACTCAAGCTTTAGCACTTTTCTGAGTTAAATCACACTGTTGTAACATCTGAGCTTGTCATCAAGGTTAAGGCAAGACCTTCACGTTCATGAAGAGAAAGACACTGCCTGAAGCACTACTAGTGACAGAGAAAACAGACTTAACAGCATTAAAAAAAACTTGCAAGACCTGATTCTCCAACCCAGTCTTTCCACGACAGCATTAAGAAAGACCAACACAAAGAGGAACGAAACCTTTTCATCACTCACCTATTCTAAAGCTCTCAACACATCCTTCACCTTTGCTCTGAAATGCAGAGAGGATATATGCATGGAAGCGAGACTACCACCTCTTTTAAAACAGCAAGAAAATACTGTTAAACCTGAGATGGTTTAAAAAAAAAAAAAAAAAAAGGAGGAAGCCATCAAGCCATCAATTTTTACAATGCTGATGGAGACAGATTCAAGCATACACGTAGTCAACAGCTGAAAAGAGAGCTGATGCAAGAAGGGGATGCAGAGGAGGCTGACATCTCAATAAAGCTAGCTATAAGCATTTACAGGACAAACAGCAAGGAGAAAAACAAATGAGAAAACCTAAGGCAGTTACAAGACAACAAGAGCAAAGAGGTTCCAGTTGCTGTTACTTATTCACCAGAGTTACAGCACACTTAACCGGCACCGCTGTTATCTATTGCTAATACAGACTAAATCCTGTTTATTTTAAGCTACTGAAAAATGAGTACAAAGCTGATGAAAGCCTGGCATTGTCCTTGTGCAGAAGGTGTTGATACGCACTCAGGCAGCTGACGGTGCTGAACTAATTGAGACTCTACCGTCTTTCCCCAAGACCCTGCCGATATTTTAGCTCGTTACAGCCTGCAGCAGGGCGTGCTCAGTTTATGTCCTTGCATACTCTTATTTTAGTATTTTGATGAATAATTTAGTTCAGATGATAAACCCTTTTGTGTATTTCAGGCATTTTCTCCTCAAGACTCCTCCTATTGACGTGGTACCAAAGTATCGAACTGCAAGGCACTTAAGCGGGGCTGTTGACCACTCCTCCCTCCTCTCCTCATATTTTTCCTGTTTCGTAAAAAGTTGAGTTCAGAACATAGGTCAGTCCATGACCTATGGCGAGATGCATTACCCACAGGAAACTGGAAAGATGCACCCTACCACATTGGTTTAAGTCACGGTTGAGCTGAAGGACAAGAGAAAGGCCAAGTGCTTTTGCCTCACTAAAAAGCACGCTTGCATTATTCAGCTTCCCGAATGCCCGGCACGCATGGGAAAGTTTGTGTGAGGTGAACACAGGAAGGTTGAGGAGGTTCCTGGGGGGCTCAGCTCCACTGGGAGCAGACCAGCAGATCTGCTGGGATCTGCCCTGCGCTGGCTGAAAGAGGCTGCAGGACCTCACTGCTGGTGTCCTCTCACCACCGTGTTGCAGCAGCTTCCAGCTGTGCAGACAGGTCCTGTCGCAGGGACAGCTGCCTTCCCGGTGACTTTACCCAGCATCTTTCCCACTGGATCTGCTTATGTGTGCTCCCTGCGTGTCTGTCGCTGGCACCCAGCCCTCCCTCTTGCCTCTGGCACCCCCTCCCAGTAGGACGTTACCTTGTGGATGACAGTACATGCTGTCATTTGATTTAGCAGCAAACCAGCTGGTTTCTTGCACGCACATAAGCAAATCCTCTCCTGCAATGCACAGGAAAGATTCCACCCGAAGTCATACAGCCAGGATTCAGAAGGTGCTTCAAGGGCATTTTCTTATCTAAAAAAGAAGGCACTACCGTGCCATGCACTTGGTATAATAAACGCTCTTCCTCCCCCAATACTGAGGCAAACTCGGATTTCTCACAGAACTGCATGGAAGGGAATCTCATGAACATCCACTTTGCCATCTCCAGTAGTCAAAAAAAAAAAAAAAGTCCTTCTCTACTTTATTTGTCAGCCTGACCATGAGGAAGCTTTGCACCAAGACTGCTGAAGTCATTCACACACAGCGTGCGCTCTCCCTGCAACATGAAAACTGTGCCATGGTTCCAAATAGCATCACAGGTTGTTTACAGAGACAAGCCAACTCAAGATATTTTTATCCTCATCTCCCAAGACCAATTTATAATTAGTACAGCCTTTGAACAAGATGCACTTGCAGCGTAGCATCAACATGCTGACTCAAAATAGGGCTTCTCATAGTGCTGGTGGCCTCCCCAGGACAGCTCTTCTCAATGACTTTTGGTGTAATGGAGTGCTGAGCCACAGTAATACAGACAGGGGCTGTCTGTGGGGCACAGCGCAGACTAGGAGCTGTACAGTGAAGGAAAGGACCTTGCAGGTGGAGCTGAGAAGTCCACCAAGAGCAGGGATTCCTTCTCCAAGCGAACAACGCAGCCACCACTGCTGCTCTCTCTGGCCTCCATACCACTGGCCTGACGTCGGAAAAGTTTCTTCCCTTTCACAGATATCCTAAGACTTGCTCCCATGCTACGTGAACACACAGCAGTTGCTCTGCAGAAACACTTCCATGGCGGTTACCAACAGGGTGTCTCCACACGGTGGTCCTTCCTTCACCCCCAAAGCCTCCCCCCAGCTCTGCTGCTCAGCTCAGGGGGTGCCGGCCACACAGCTCCTGTCCAAAGTGTCCCCAAATGCAGTCTCAAATACAGGCAGCTGCCGTAATGCTTCTCACAGCATACAGATACAGCACTCCAGCTACAACAAAGGCTCTCTTGTGGTACTGCATGGCCTGAAAGGCCACGGGATACGGCTGCCAGGAAACTACGGAGAGGCATGAGGGGGTAGAAAAGCAGAGAAACGGAGCCAGAAGAGGGAGACCAACAGGCAACCTGGATCCAGCTGCCTCCTCCTCCACCCAGCTTAGAGTAAAACACACGGGCACCCACTATGCACAGCATTTTCATTGCCTCGTCTGCATTTCTGAACGGGAGAGCTGAAGAGCTGGAACAGAGCAAGGGGGGCCTCCAGGGTCCCACCTTCTCTGAGGTGCTTCTCCCGTGGAGCCCCCTGCTCCTGCAGGGGCAGGGAGCAGGCCGGCACCACCTGAAGGGCAGTGTCCCTTCCTGCCCCTGTCCAGAGGGCAAGGGAAGCCAAGATCAGGTGAACCCTTCAAGTCTCACTTGTGGGATAACACAATTATAACGCTCCTTTTGCCCAGAACCGTCAACTGTCAAGGCAGGCAAGGCAGCAATTTACCAAACCACACAGAAGTCACAGAAGCAGAAGCAGGGAGTAAAGCCCGTAGACTGCAGCAACATCCACCCTGAATTCTTCTCTTCTTAAAAAAGAAAGTCTGTGGGCTTAAATGTGAGCAGAAATATTTATGACAATCTAAGCAACCTAAACATAATTAGCAGTCTCACTTTATTCAATTATGAGGTCACCAAGACTCCTTTCCATACTCTGCCAGCTTTCATTATGGAAAAAAAGCACCAGAAACCTCATAGGTGAAACCCATACTAAATTAGCTTGGCTTTCTGGCTTCCTTTGGCCTCAAAAAAGCAAAATCATTACCTCAGGAGAAACAAAATTTGCCACCTGCACCCATGGCACTCTAGAACGGTTTTAACACAAGGGAGAAAGCAGGCACTGTAGTGAGCCAAGAAACAAACACTGTCCACTGAGAGCTGCTTAATTAGATCTGCCCATGCTGTTACCAACAGAACGTTGTCCCGTGTCCATAAGTCTGCCATTTCCAGACTACTGAGGATCCTCTTCCTATGCTAAATTTGCCCTTTGACCTGCAAAACTTGCTCTGTTCTGCTGGCAGTTAACCAAAAAGTAGTAAGATCATCTCCTAGAGGATGCTCTGTTATCACAATATAGTGCTGATCCCCACAAGCACAAGTTCTCACATTTTCAAGGAAGGCAAAACATTAAGTGCATATAAGCAAGAGACAGCACTTACTATCTCCCATACTTTGAGCAGTGCACACTTCTGGGCTGTAAATCAAGGTTTCTGAGTCCTGAATTAGCCTTCAGCGTCCCAAAATCAACAGTTGCATTGCTTTGCCTAAACCATAAAGGCTGAGGGATTTGGGTCTCTTCAGTCTGGAAAAAAGACAACTGAAGGGGGACCTTATCAATGCTTATAAATACTTAAAGGGTGGGTGTCAGGAGGATGGGGCCAGGCTCTTTTCAGTGGTGCCCGGGGACAGGACAAGAGGTAACGGGCACAAACTTGAACATAGGAAGTTCCACCTAAACATGAGGAGGAACTTCTTTCCTTTGAGGGTGGCAGAGCACTGGAACAGGCTGCCCAGAGAGGTGGTGGAGTCTCCATCTCTGGAGACATTCAAAACCTGCCTGGACGTGTTCCTGTGCAACCTGCTCTGGGTGACCCTGCTCTGGCAGGGGGTTGGACTAGATGATCTCCAGAGGTCCCTTCCAACCCTATGGTTCTATGATTCTATGAACCATCATGACTGTAACAACTTTAACAAAGAGGAATAATCCCATGGAAAACACTGGCCAGTTTCCAAGACAAATAAATAGCTATAAGCTGAGAACAGCTCAAACAGTAATTACAGACAACAGCAAGTGGGGTGGTGCATGTGGAATAGCCAGGGAGAATGGATAAACTGATTCTCTCTAACGCGAAGGGAAGCAAGAGAGGCAGCTTATTAGCTCTACAATGCAGATGGGCTACAGCCAGGGTGGTATAAGGGAAAATAGCGTGTGTCTCAAAACAAACCTGTCGTGAACCTGTGCGTGGTAGACCGCCATACGCAGATCTGGCTCCCTAAGAGAAGCTGTGTCTAATCCTGGCACTAAGTCATGCTCTTCAGCTCTTGGAAGGAGGAGTACTTGAGCACTACCCAATTCAGTTTTCCACACCACCAACACAACTAAAGTGCGAGCCACTAGAGTTTTGATTTTATACAACTATCCCTTACAAGAAGCTAAGTTTTAGAGAATAAGATCAGTTTTTTTTTTCCCTAAAGTAAAATCCATATGCCTTTACAAAAAAAAAGAGCAGTATTTCTGATAACTGGAAGTGTCACCGCTACAACAGCAGTCCAATATAAATCCTGTACCTCAGCAATCCTAGAAATGTATGTGTTCAAACAGAGTTAAAATAAAATGAAGACCCTTGTATTTCTGTGACCACTGTGGGAATGGCACACTTTGTTCTGATGGGGCATCCTTGCCTTATTGGTGGATGTTTTGCTGCAAACTGACAGAAATTACCAAAAAAAGCACCAGATTGAAAAACAATAGTTTTTTTTCACTAGCCATCAATTCTAGCCAGTGCTCATCACGTGTGCAGTTACCAACAGCACCGCAGGGAACAAAGGAGCACAGGCCTGGTTTTAACCAATTTACTTCGCCAATTCAGAAAGAAACACTCTCCCATCAGCGAGGCTGGGCGGTAGCCATTCAACTGAACTGCTGTATTGCTTCTAGACAACCTGTACAAGCTTGTTTGGAGACTCCGAAGAATGCCCCATCTGAATTAAAAACAGTTCAATGAGGCAGAAAAATACTGCCTTTTGCCTCTGGAAACCTGGTCTAAAACATGGTTTCATCCGTAAAGGCAAACATCATGTGGTCTTAACTGCGTAGGCTGCTATAAACAGAAGAAAAATGACCACCCACCGACGAAGACTTTATTTAGATGTCATTGGCAGAGCTGAAGAGACCTTCAGAATTTAAGCTCTGTGTATGCGAAAAAAAATTAAATGCAAACAGAACAGGGAGGGGATCTATTCAAAGGGCTTATATTGGCCACTGAGTCACTCAATGTACTAGTTGGAAACAAATCTTGTTAGAAAGCAGGGCTCCTACTTTTTGTTTCCCTACTCCTTGGGTTTCAGAAACAAGTTAATGAGTCAGAAACCTGTTATAATTCCTTTCTACCCTAAGTTTCTTTGTCGTTCCCTCTCCCTAATGTACAGATGCAGCTTTGCCAGCTCCTATTTTCATTCCTTCTGGTTCTTCCATCCTCCCACGAAGCCTGTCCCAGGGGTATCCCTCCATCCATAGTTAGGAGGGCTTGCATTAATCAGCTGCCCTAAAGTAATTGCCTTCAGAAGGACATTTCCTTCTTGGAGGCACAAAAACTACCTTGAGAGACGAGTGTGTTGCCTCTGCCACCCTCCACACTTCTGTTAGCCAGCCTCCCAGTCTTGCTTCTCTTCTTCCCCTCAACACAGATCAGAAATCCCTTAAACCATAAAAGATGTTTTGACCTTGCCCCATCTTCCCAACATGCCGTGTAACGTATGGACGGAGATTCCTTCTCATCAGACGCACCTTGGCGCCAGACTGCACAACATGCAATCCATGGTGGGCATTTATGGGAAAGCAGAAGGGTGAACAGGGCGAAGCACAGCACAGCACACAATATTGATTTTTCCACCTGAAAAAAGCAAGAGCTCGTTTCAGAGAACAATGCCAGGAAACCTAACAGGATCTTGGGAAAGAAATGGGAGCAGTTGAGCATCCTGCTTCGCACCACTTTCACCGTGGCAGACACTACGTGCCGATTCATCACCTTTCTACACCAAGACAGAACAGGAAAAACACAGCACACACACGCACTAACAACCTGCCGTGCCTGCTGACAGATTCGAACAACACCTCACCACGCAAGGTCTCTCTCAAGAAAGCACAGGAAGGCCCTGAAGAGAGTTTGACTCAGCCTTTCACATGGGGGAAAGAGCTCATCCTCTAGGCAGCAAGATCTGTTGATTAAGAGTGAGCGTTTCCCCACTCCTAGCCAGAGACAGGCAGGCAACAGCCTCATTACGTCTTTCATAGCCTCGTTTAGAGAAGGCTGCTAGTTGTTAATGGTCCAGGCCTCCTAGCTAATGTGGAAGAGATCTGCAGAACCGAACAGGAGATTTTATGTCTGAACCTGGCAGCTGAGAGGGATTAAAAATTCTTTCTATGAAGATATATGAACATGCGGTCAAAGACGGGACAAGCCCCCTGCAGCAGATTCTTGTGCTACCACTTTGCTTTCAGGATGAGGTGGTAGACACGAGGATGTTAAGAGTACATTAATCCTAGACAAAAAGCCTGCAGCTTCCAGAGGGTAGATTAATTATTAAAGCAGCAGCAATAAAAATATTCAGTAGTTCAGAGATATATACCTATATTATAGGCAGGTAAGTGCTCTAATAACCTTGTACTTTAATCTGTAGATTCACTCCCCCCTCCCTGCAGGTAGCACCACAGCCATTTAAACTACCATTTTCATTAACTTCTCTTTGTAGGAATGAAGTGGATTAGAAAATATAAGGAAGAAGTACCCTGTACACAGTAGTAGCATCTTCCTCCCACCTTTTCCCCCCCTCTCAGGCCCCAAAAGACTAGAGCATGTTTGCTTCACCCACCAACAAACCAAAACAAGGACCATCACAAGAGTTTTTAAATACATCTATTTTTCCTTTAAGATAATCAGGATGAAAAATTCCAGGAGATTAAAGATAACACTTGTCAGAGTTTGAACAGACATTCCTTAACACCCTCATCTTTCAGAAGAGAGGTTAGTCACTATGTACCCCAAGCTCAGATATTCAGAATGGGGATGGGCCCGTGTGCCCTCATGACATCATAACTTTGGGGGATGAAAAAAGTCCGTTGCTGATACACACACGCAAAGATCACCTAGTTTTGTGAGTAAAAGCAGAGCATATTCTGTGTTTGAATGAGGAATAGTTGTCATTAACTGACAGGAATTAAAATTTCACCTCAGCACATTCAACCCAACTGAACTCCAAACCACCCCTTTGTAGATACAAAACGCAAAAAAGCAAAAATAAAGCCCTCCAGCGCGGCTGCGCGCCATTGAGTTGAGCAACTCCAGCTAGCAGTATTTAACTTGGTTAAATTAAAAAGTTGGTAGGGAGGCTGGAATCTCTAGCAATTTCTCAACAGATTAATTTACTGTGTTGTCTCTTGAGGGGAGAAGTTTTAAGTCTCTGATACGTGTATCACCAAACACCGCGAGTATTAAACAGGAGATGACAAACAATTGCCAAGCTGGCTGTCCTCCAGTTAATCAGCCTGCTTTGACTCAGATTCATCCGTGAGCTGCTGTTGAAAACCAATTGCTTGTTTAATGGGGCAGAAAGATGAAATCAATTTCAATATGCATCTCTAAAGTATCCCTCTTATGCAAAAGCGCTGCCTGGGGGAGTGAGGGACACATCCGTTTCCTGTATGTGCCAATTTCACTTCCAGTTTGCTCTCCCTACAGGTACTGAATTATAAACTTACATGAAGAAAGAAACCGTAGCTGCATAACAACAGCATCTCTTTGGTTCACGGCATCCTCAAGACACAGGCAGAACTTCTTCCTGGTCTCCAGGGAGGTGACAGCCATACACCCAAGCGAGATTAGTTAACACTGACTCATCAGGTGTTTCATTAAGAAGCTGTGTGAACCAAGAAACCAAACACTGAGCAATGCTAACGCCAGCTGCCGCCGCGGGCACCCTCCATGCTTCAGGAAGAAGCGGTGACTGCTGGGGTGGAGGACGTTTCAGGAACGGATCACGCTGGCGTGGCTGGGGAATTCAGCCCAGGCTTGTCTCCACACAAAGAAAAGCCATGAAATGGCACTGCCAGGAAATCAGGGTCAATAGTAAGGCAGACACACACACACACACAGAGCACCTTTGCTCAGATGAGGAGCATTCTTATCAGAACAAAAGTGATTAGCTGACTGCACTGCATCCCATAACCTTTTTCCATACTGAGACAGCTAAAGGTAGTAGCACCTTTTTGGACTTCACTCTTTTTTGCTCTTCTCTTTTAAAGAAAAGTTTCCTAAGCTAAGAAATAATTCAATTTCACATCCCAATTTGGGAATTAAAAAGAACTGCATTAACAAAGAATTTAGGATTTTTGACTTTGTTGTCATGTTTTTTATTACAATTTTATGACAGAAAGTCCATACACACAAACAATTTATGTGATCCTTTGCTAACATAACAAACCAGAAAAAAAAATAAATTATGCTGCCTTAGGAAAGCGTAAGACAGACCACAGTCTGGACCAGTGGTCAAAACACCACCTCCACAACCCGCCCACACCCTCCCAGTGCTTTCCAGTCACATTTCATTAGTTTATAGCTTTCATACAGAGAAATGTTCCTATTTCACGCAGGTACACACAAGCAGGTCTGTGTCCCCCACCAGCCGGGCGCTGCACAGCACATCGCCTCTTACAGAGGCAGCGGTACGTTCTCTCGTGATGGCTTTACACACAATTTCAGGGTGCCAGCCCATTTTCCGCAGTTATTTTGAAAGAAAATATTCCCAAAGGCACGGAGTGCTCCCTTCTTCCCTGTCCCTCCCCCCAGCACCACAAGCAGCGTCAGGGTGCTTAGTCCCACCAGAAGCCAGGAGATGAAAATGACAGCGGACAGCCTACCAATGCATTAATATTCATCCTACTGCCCTCTGTCATTTCAATCAAAGGCTTCAAGTTCACAGAGAAACTACTTGATGCCACAGTAAGGAATTTCTGTCCCTTAAGACAGCCTGAGAGATCGTGCACATACCCCAAAATGAAGTCTCCTCCTGTGTCGCAGGCAATGTATTAACATTGCAGAAAAACCCATCAAGCATACCATAATTAAAAAGCCTGTGTTATCTCCTTGTAAATCTAGCACCCGATCTCATACCATTTTTATCATCACACAGATAACTAAGTTTGCAAATTCTATCTGCCAATCTTTTATTCAACACACTATCTTTAGGGGAAAAGGTACACAGAAAGATTAAGTGTTTCCAAGCCCTGCAAAAAGGGTACAAAAGAAATGAAGAAAAACCACAACTCAGCACTTAGGAATTTGTTTCCCTCTGGAACAGTAAATTCCACCTCGAACCTTTGAATCCGCAGCTCATAGGCTTTCCAGGAGCTTCCAAAGAAAGGCTCTGACTTCTCATCCAGAGGCTTTGGACTACCACCCTGTTATCCCAGTTGAAATGAATGGGGGAAAGAATACTCATGGGGTGATCAGGTGCAAATAAATACCATGATACTAATGTCTGCAGATTTTGGGAGCAACTGCCTCTTCCACTGCACACCCACGCAGCACACAAATATCGCCAAATATTTCAGGCCATTCTGGATTGTGTTCAGCCAGCATTTTCTGTAAGCCAGTCTCTGGTCACTAAGAACTTGATGCAGACGAAGAGAAATGGAGGTATTGCATGGAAGACTATGCCAACAATAACTTATGTATGTTGTGTGTGTGGGATGGGGAGCTTCTATCCCATGAGTAATTTTAATATTTTGACACCTGCTTTCACCTAAGTCTGTCCTTGTTGCTTAAGGATTCCCACGATACAACAGACTAATTTAGCAAGGAAATAAACTACAGTGAAAATATACAATCTAGGAATCCAGGCATGAGGAATAAAACACATATAGCATTAGAAAGCACTACATTATCTCCAGAGAACACAGCTACTAAATTTGACACAGATCGAAACATTTACAGTTTCCCCACACAGGGAGATTCCAGAAAAGTCAAGTATTTTCTGTAGAAAGTTTCTATCTCAACACAATATAGTTTCCAAAGACGACATGTACAAATATGTATTTTTAGGCAATCTTTCCCTCCTCTAAACCATATGCCCCCATATGCCATGCTTTTCATTTAGTGTTTCATCACGTGTCTTTTACTTCTTTGCCACCATTAACTCATACATCCATCTTTTCTAGGTCTGTTGCTAATATTTCAGAACTCCAAGTGAAAAAAGACCATGACTTTCCATTACAAACAGTTGAGCAAAGAGAATTTCTTCCCCTCCCTGACCTTTCCCAATGGTGTCCAGCTCAACTGGAACCCACACATGCACCATTCCTCACCCACCGTGTCTTTAACTTCCTTTACTGAGGTCCAAAGACTGCAGCTATGTCAAGCAAGGTTGCATGCTGCCATTAGAAAACTTTATACATCAAGAATTAAGATTTCCTCATAATACTGTGCTCTGATGTCTTCCCTTTTGATTCTAGTCCATCTGAAGTGTACTCTGCAGTACATTAGAAACTCATACACGTACAGTGCATCCGGAATGTACACAGTCAATGCGGTGAGAGAAGAGCACGCTACAGATTATGGTTCCCTTATCTGCACCAGTTCCACTGCTGATGCAATCACACAATAATCCTAAAGCGGATCTGTTAAAAAATAGAGCAGAACAACTGGCGGTGGTGGGAGTAATATTTCAAGAGGCACTTTTTGAATTTTTTTTGTTTAAGCCACATCACCTTGCACAGCTGATTTTGAGTGCAGTTACAAAACGAGCTAAATCAGCAAAATTTAGGAGGTGGCAACATGTGGCAGAAACTTCTGAAACCGGCTGTGCCATTCGAGGGCTGTAATACGGAGCCACACCTCCACTGTTTTCAGATTTAGCTGCACGAGATAGCGCTGGTCATGATGCAGTTTGCCACCCCATCAGCAAAGTCCACCTCCCTGCATTCTCGCCTCCCCTGACATTTAACCTCTGATGTTTGCATCTGTTTGCTCCCTAATTGGATATTTCAACAGAAGAGCACAAAAATCAACTCGGCAGAGAAAAGCGAATTTTTGTTTGCCTGCTGGCTGCATTCAGTGGCTGAAGAGGATGAGACAAATGTCAAAAGCCAGCAGAAAGCAAGCAGCTGCCAGGAGGGATGCGGGTGAGCCGGGCTGCTCCTCCCGGCAGCAGGAGCTGCTGAGTGATTCCCCCAGGGCTCACCTTGGGAGTTAAGGTGCAGTCACAAGAGCGCAAACACAGCTCTCCGACATGGCGACCGCAGTAACGGGAACACTATAGCCAATAAGTGCTGAACCTTAGTATCTTACTGGGATCACAGTTGCAGCACAGTTCCCATGCAGTAAAATGTTTCCTTAAAGACCGCCAGGAAAACAGTGGTACCCTGAGGATGGGATACTGGGGACACATAGGCAGTGGCTCTGCTGGCCCCCAGACCCGCACCGCGCTGCCAGCGCCTCCCAATACACACCTGCGCTGGGGCAGGACGAGAGGGTTTCAGAGGAGAACGCGCCGCCGCCAGCCTCTCCAGGTACGGACAACACGGGATGGCTTTGCCAGCCACATCCTATCCCTCTCCTGTACAACTCCTCAGTCAACAGGAAAATGGATCGTTTCTGGTGATACACTAGTTTGCAGCACAAATGGACAATGAAAGTTTTGACAGCTTGTATGTTTGTGTTTCTCAAATGTACAAGTGTATACACTTAGCTTTTAAGCGAAATTAAATCTAATACATTTTACACTGAACACCTGTCTTGAAATTGTCTCATGGTTTATACCACAACAGCACTTTCATACCAGTTACACATTGTACAAGTGTAAATGCAATGCAGTATGAAAAAAAACCCTTAAGGATTGTTTGGTTTGGCATTTAACCTTGTTACAGTAACATCTTAAATTTAAGTGACTAAAATTCTATTATTTGAAATTAGAATTACACATAATATTTTGCAGGCCAATATTGCCAGTTCAGAATCATCAGAACAAGTTTATTCTTGTAGAAATCTTACAAAATCTTAGTGAATTCCCTTAATGTAACAGTGTTGTAGTGTACCTTTCTCATAGATGTCTTTTCCAAAGCATGAGCATTATTCCCTTCCAGCGTTGAGAAAGTGAAAGTTGCTCTTTTCAGTACTACCACTTATAACAAAACAAACGGAAGACACAGCTGAAGTCTCAACACACAAATCCAGAAACTTCCCTTTGTATTTTCCTTATTTTACACAGTATAATGTTTTAAAAGAGACAGACATGCTGTGGCAGCCACCTAAGTGGCAATCAAAAATTAATTAAGCAAGCAGAAATAAAAAAGGAACACTATGACAATCCTAAAGACTTTTCAAATGCTCCAAGTCACAGGAGCCGGTCAGACAATTCAATGCAGAGTATCTTTCAGGATCTTTATCCTGGACACAAACATCATCATCTCTGCCTCTCACAGTTCAAGCCCTTTTCTATCTTAAAGCCAAAAATAAATTCTAGTCTCCCTAAAGGGTAAAATTTATGGAAGAAAAACTGGCGGGACAGCAACAAAATGACCTTTTCAAAGAAACCGGGTCTTTCCAGTACTGTAATATCAGATTGATGGTCTGCATTTCTGCTCCTGAAGGTTTAGGACTGCCAAGTCCATGATCAAGATGTTTTACTCTGAATCACAGATTATTTGTTGTCAGCGGCAGACTGGAGGCTTCTATTTATTCACTAATTTGGATGTTGCTAAGAGAAGCCGGCCAGAAAAGTGGAAATCTCATATCCAATATCTGATCATATTTGGTTCTCCAGCTGAGCTTCAGACGTTTTAAGTAAATCCAAAGCCAGTTTCCTCACTCTGAAAGCTGAAGTAAATAAAGTTAAAGCCATGCAGATCTCTGTAAATTATTTTTAAGAATCCTTTTCTCTACTGCCAGTTTATCCACTCTTCTCCAAGTCAAGTTAGTCAGTGCCTAGAAGTGGTGGAAGGACTTCCATCTGCTACTACTTCAAACAAAGACAGCTATGCAGGAGGAAACGTCAACCTGTCCAAGACACACGTTTCTAAACATATTAGACCTGCTGTCTCTGCTAAGATGCAATTAAACACTGTCTAATCTTTAAAAAGCCTGCAAGAAAGAAGTTTTAAATCCCACGTTCAAGAATGACCCGCACTGAATAAAGGCAAGATTCACAGCGACTTGTAACAGCCTAATCTGCTTCCACCAAGAGAATTTCCTGACCTAAGGTTTCTGCAATAAGCTTGCAAGAATTGATTCATCTGCACTGTGAGTAAGCTACAAGGGCTCTTAAGCTGCATCTGTAGCAGAGCACCATGGCAAGTCGAATTAGCTTTGTGGCTCTTGCAGTCCCTCCTCTCTCCTTGACTCCCCAGTGATCCGCTCCGGCTCTGCACTTTTATCTGCCCACGCTCGCCCGACCCCGTGGTGAGATTTTGGGGGGAAGGAGACCAGGGGCAAACTGACTTAAAGCCAAACAACAAGATCAATAGTTTTCTGCTGGTTTACACCCTTAAATTGGTTCATTGCGGGACCAGCAGTAGGTGTGAGCACCAGCCAGGGAAGGATGGGCAGACCCAGGTCAACTTAGGCTGGTCCCGAGCTGCTGTCAGATTTTCCTGCAGGGCAAACGCTTCAGCCAGTTCTTGCACTGTCATTTTGAGATTTTTAACTACTCCCAGCAATCAGAGCAGAAAGGATCTTTTTTTTTTTTTTCATATATGCACATAAATACAATGCCCTCTGCCACTTGGATAGGCAAGTGGGTCATTTCTCAAAGAAGTCCACTTCCGTCAGGTATTTCACGTGCGCTGCTGTGAGCAGAGACGCCTTGCAGCTGAGTGGCACTGGGCAAGTGGGACATGCATCAGTGGCCTGAAGGAGGGACAGAGACTATGAGTAAATAAGTATTTCCTAATCAGAACAGAAGTCATACGCGAAGCTGTCCTGGCAGGAAAAAGCAGTAGTATCTCCAGTGCAAGTCCCACCAGGCACTACAACTGTCTGCCAGGATCCCAGCAAAGTACAGCACCGAGGCAGCAATGCGACTCAGATTCACACAGGCTAGCATGACACACTGCCTGCTTTGTCTGGCCGTGTTTTTGTTTCCAAAATAACTAGGATACAGAATCTTTAATTGCTGCTATTATTCTTCATTGGATACAAGCAGATCTCTTCTTTTAGAAAAATATCTGTCACGTTGACTCTTATCAGTAGCAAGAGAGAAGAGACAGCTGTTGTATATATTACATATTCTATTTTCTTTATTTTCCCTCTTTGATTTGTGCATTGGCTATTCTTATTCTCTGCTTTGCCACACGTTACTGACCCCAGGCCCATGCGAAGCACCTACCCTCAGTCAAAGAAGGACATCAATGAAAAGTCAGGGAAGAAAGGCAGCTGCATGAATACTTATTTTACTCAGTCAAGAAGGGTGAAGTTTGTCTCCTGAAAAAGTAAACTTTAAGCCTGATGGATTTGACAAGATGCAGACTGACCTTCACATATTTTCTTCCAGACTTAGCACAGACACTAAAGAAAAAAAAAATAAGCAAGAATGGGACATCACTTCAGGCTGATTCACAACTCTAAACTCACACATGGCATCTGAAAAGACTCGCATGCATAGAGTCAAGGTTCATATAATCAAAGCTTCTCCTGCCCAAATTCCAAAGCATTGGAGTGCAGTACTCTACTGTACAGATACAAGAGAAGCCATTTTTTCCCAGTAGATGACTAACACTGACAGCTTTATTTATTTATTTAACTTTCAAAGCACAGTAATTTTTAATGGATCTATAATTCAAAAGCTCTTTAATTAATTTTCTTCAAGCTTCCTAGAAACACAGATTTGGTTTTGTGCCTTGAAAAACAAGTCAGTCAAGTTCTAGACAAAACCCCCTTTTCAAAGTCAAAGCTATAAATGAAACCAAAATGAGATTTTATCAGGAAAGCTGGTTGCAATTTCACCACATAAGCTGCTTCTACCATTATACAATCTTTTTAAGTTGCTCTTGTTTTTCCTCCCTGCCTTCAATCCATTTTTGTTTGCTATAATAAGAAAAAACATCTCTTCCCTTATATTGCTTTTTGCCTCACCACATTATTGATTCTGCTTCCTGTACGTTTTTTGTTACTTTTCTTTCCTCTGACTTATTTTATAAAGCTGTAAAGCGAGTGCTCCAAGGGAGAACAGCTCTGCCCCCCAGGAGACAGCTACATGGCTTACCAGCATGGGACTGAAATCAGGGTGGAAGCAACACTGGAACTGGAGAAGGCCCTTAAAGAGGAGCTGACAGAGCTGCACTTTGCTCCTTCTGGACAGCCGTTTCACATCAAGCAGAACACCCTAGGAACTCATTTATTTATTTTAGACAACGATCCCTGGTCCATGTGCTTGAATATCTATTGAACTGAACGCTACATGAGAAAACACCCTCCTCATTTTTCCGGGGAACCGGTCTCAAGTGTTTGGATAACAGATGGTACATGAAGTAACCTACCTATGCCTTAGTACTGGGGCACGCAGGTCTTCCAGTCTGCAGTTTTAACAGAATTATTAATTACAGCGCAGAGCGCTCCAGCAGAGCTTGCCCTCTTCCACCGCGCCAAGGCACTTCCTCGGGTCCCCGGCTGGCCAAGGCACGCACAAACACTGCGCCCCCCCCCCCCCCCTGCTCCCGCCAGAGATTATTCTCCGAGAATAAACAGCAGCAGAACGAAATGCATGTCCTTAACCTGATCTATTGAATATGTGAGGTAGGTCGCTGATGGAGTCGTATTTGCACTTAAATGCCTGACTGTATGGGAGAGGACTGGGGCATCGGTGTAAGAGCTAATCATTTGCTCTGCAAGAGTGTGATCTCTGCCACAGGAACAGGACACAAAGCTGGAAGGAGCAGCCACAAGAAAGGCTAGTCTGCCCTGAATTCCTCCGAACACAAGACGGTTAGAGGGAGATGCTGAGGCATCCAGGAACTGAGTGAATCACCCACAGAGGCGCAGGAACGTGGATCCAGAACTTCTGATGCCAATACTGGACCATGCTCCCTCCCACAGTTCAGCACAGACACCGTTCATCAAGGGACAACTACAGTTCCAAGCCTTCCTCATACACATTTTTTCTCTAGGACACTACCTGTTTTATTACCAAGCCTAAATTCAAGATTAACTATAGTTGAAAGGTTCCTTACTGAATGTATGGATGACTAAATCAGACATACAGCACATACATGCAAAACTGGAGTAGTGCTTGCAAAGATTTGCACACCATTCATTAGACTTGATAAACCGATTTCTGCTCTCACATATGGTATTCATACCATAACCAGAATTCAAAGAACATGAGCAAACAAGTTTTCAAGATACTAACAAGCACTTACGTCTCAACTTATCTCTGAAAACTACGTAAGTGTATGCACAATTCATTTAAGGGACCAGATGTTCTCCAAAAGACAAAAACATAGCTCACACTTTTAGGTCCATCAGTAATTGCGGCATATGACTTATAAAGAAATTCGTCCACAATGCAACATCGAGTGGTTTTCCTTAAAAAAGAAAAATGAGTTATATGAGCACTGGTGCAGCATGTATGATTAAATTCTGTAGACTGGCAACAAGTAAAACAAAGAATTAAAACAAAAGTGAACTTTTTAGTCTGACTAAATAATATGCATTTGTAGAAATACTGCAACGAGTGCTGCCTGCAAATTTCACGCTTTGAGTGAAATTTAATTAACTTGAACTAGTAAAAATCCTGCAGGGTTATGTTATTTGTAAGCGAGAAAATAGGAGTCATGTCTGCGTGACTGAGGATGGAAATTTGGCTAGCCTTGTTAAATTACAGTTCCTCTTGAAAGGCACATAAATATTTATGTGAATTTGTGTGCTGACATGTGTTGCTGGACTTGAATATTCAAGTCGCTGCATATAACTTCTAAATCCACCGTCCTCATACACACGGTTCTTCCTCTATGCACATCCTGTTGCCACGATAATTTGGCTTGCATTTTCCTGATGACCTAACCTGTAGGGACAGGCAGGAAAAAGAAGTAAAGCATTATTCATTCATAGGTGATTTATGAACCTACGCGTGCTTCCTTTTGCAGCAGAAAGTTAACACATGCCCACAAGAGAAATGCGCATTTGCCTGTGTCTCACTGGAAGAAGCAGCTGGGGAAAAATAAAATCCAACCCTGTATGCTGACTACCTTAAGGGCAGCTGGTTGCTGCCCATCTAATTTCCAACACTAGCCCATCCGGTTTTCATGTTCTGCTGAGGGGAAGGACACAGCTGAGGAACAGGATAGCTAAAACTCAGTAAGCCAACAGATTTAGCAGAATATAGGCTCTATAGAGACTTCTCTCTGATGCTCTCTGCAACTACAGTTTCCTCCTAGGGAGAAAAAAATAAAAATATATATATATATAAAAGAAAAAAAAAATCACAAGTGGCAGAGGTTTTACAACTCTGTCCGCAAACCACTTGCATTTCTCAGAGGAAAAACAAGCTACAACATGCAGGTCATGGAAGTATGGGATTAACCATAAACCTGCAACAGTATCAGACATACACCAGTGCTATGATATTCCTGCACTATCAAACCCTTGTGAACTGTGAGGTACATAGCCCTTTCCCAGCCAAAACAGGCGGAGCAGGTAGAGCTCAGGCACTGGGCAGGGCATAGTGGGAAGGCTCGAATTAGCTGGTGAGAAGGAGCAGAGCTGACGATGGCGGTGGAAGCGCTCTGCTCTCCTGGCAGGAGGACTCCTCAGCAGTACCAGCGAGCCCGGCTCTCAGGAGGGATGGCTGGCTGGCAGTGGCCCTGCGCTGGTGCACAGCGGCCGAAGGACTCTGCAAGACACAAGCCACGCACGTCCCGACGGCGGCATCAGTCACTTTGGACAGGGCTTGCACGGGTGTGTGCACATGCTTTGCTACCAGCAACCCTCCACAACGCTGAACGCCAAGCTTAGATCTACGTAGGAAGGAAAAGCCATTTAGCATCTGTCTTAAAACAAAGAGGGTGAAAAAAAAAAAAAAAGCAGGGGGAACAGACACCTTAAGGTTACAGTAAGGCTCTAACACCGCTTCAGCTGAGTCAAAGAGCTGCAAAGTGGAAGGGAACTTCCTGGATTTAACTATACACCCATCTTAAACACCCCCCCTCCCCCCCACCCCCGGTAGTTGGAAGCCATGGTTGTATGAGCAGCTGAGAATATGCAAAGGAATTTGGAGGGGGAGGAGAGGAACCACCCCCATTTCCTCTCAGTGGCAGTGACCTCTTAGCTGCACAACAGGGCTGAGCAGACCTGTGAGTCTCTTTGCCATTGCTCAGATTAAAAAAAAGAAATAAAATAAAAATCCGCTAAAATGTCGCTACAATACTGAACAGTTACAAGTATTTGCATGCCAGAAGGTAAGACTTCGCATACTGAGCGTACCCAAACTGCTGGAGCTGGTTTGGAACAATTAAAGGACAGACGCTGTAAATGATAAACGCAAGCTGTGTTTTGAGCTGGGTGTGCTCTAATCTGCAAGTGTGCTCTAATCTCGTCTGATTGTCATCATCACAAGTGTAACAACTCCAGCGTTGCACCCTAATTGCATTCCCAATTGACCGGTCATACAAGAACTACCTCAAACAAAATTAATTCCTTAGGCTTTTTGGTCATGTTGATAACACACAAGATTTTCAGCAACTGAAATGAAAAAACTGATTAAAATTTGATCCTGCTACAATGTCTGCATTAACCAAACATCTTCTAACCTCCCAAGAAGCTTTAGAAAGATCCTCCTTTCATTCCCCTTTGGCATACTTTAAGAGTTTGTATAAATTCATTTCAAACAGACTGCTTCAAATGGTATAGTTTTTCCAGGGTTCGGGATGGTATGTTAGCAATGCTTCAAGGGCACCTCTGCTCCAGAATACAGTTTTTAGGAGCTAAAATAAGGATGACAGCCCATGCCCTAATGGCAGACGCCATGTGCCTAGAAGAGCTCATACCTGCTCTGACCATCAGAAAAGGGAAGGAAATTCAGAGGAAGTACTGAGGAGAAAGAGGCCAACAGATTATACGAGGAGTCATAATTTGATTGTACTGAAGGAAGCAATGAAGAGCAAGGAAGATTTATACTTATAAGGAGAGTACTGTAATTCCAATAACCTTTTCCACTCTTGCATAAATTGAGCCCCCAGGCATTTGATAAGAGGCATGCACATTCCTCTTTTTTTTTTTTTTGAGCAGCTGGAGTGCTCCTACTTCATACTATTTTTTTAACAGTTCTTGCATAAAGCTAGTAAAAATACAGAATCATAGAATTACAGGGGTTGGAAGGGACCTCTGGAGATCATCTAGTCCAACCCCCTGCCAGAGCAGGGTTGTCTTAGAGCAGGTTGCACAGGAACATGCCCAGGTGGGTTTTGAATGTCTCCAGAGACGGAGACTCCACCACCTCTCTGGGCAGCCTGTTCCAGTGCTCTGCCACCCTCAAAGTAAAGAAGTTCCTCCTCATGTTTAGGTGGAACTTCCTATGTTCAAGTTTGTGCCTGTTACCTCTTGTCCTGTCCCCGGGCACCACTGAAAAGAGCCTGGCCCCATCCTCCTGACACCCACCCTGTAAGTATTTGTAAGTGTTGATAAGGTCCCCCCTCAGCCGTCTTTTTTCCAGACTGAAGAGACCCAAATCCCTCAGCCTTTCCTCATGAGAGAGGTGTTCTAGTCCCCTAATCATCTTGGTAGCCCTTTGCTGTCCCCTCTCCAGCACTTCCCTGTCCCTCTTGAACCGAGGAGCCCAGAACTGGACACAGTACTCCAGGTGTGGCCTCACCAAGGCAGAGTAGAGGGGGAGGATGACCTCCCTTGACCTGCTGGCCACACTCTTCTTGATGCACCCCAGGGTGCCATTGCATCCGGCATACAGAGCTCTGTTTCCAGAAACTCACATCCCATCTCAATGTTAGAACAGCCCATGGCTGCTCTTTAAGCAAAGATTTACCATTTATCAATTAATGGTCACTATAGGGTGAGCCAGTAAGGTTTTCGTTCAGTGGATCCCTCTGTGATCACTCCTACCAGATCTGTGGCAAGTGACTCAGAGCAAGAGAAGGCTGGTTACATAAACAGAAGGTAGGTGGCTTAACAACCTTGATCTTATCACAGACCTGTCAGTGGAGAGAACTGCACGTTACTGCAGAGCTTAAAGCACATGTCAACGCAGTGGAAAGCAGTCAGATGTTTTCCCACACCATCTGATTTGGGAACGCGTTGCAGAGTTATTTATTGAGCTGGTTCAGATTACACAGAATAACTTCAGAGCCTGCAGTTTCCAGTGTTTCACCTGCCTTGCCTAGCCGAGGCCACGCTTGCTGCTGAAGAGTCAGGAGAGGAAAATGGAGAGTAAATCAAGCAATTATATTGTTTAGACTGTTCAAACTCCAAGGGAGGTGGGAATTATAAACTTGGGATGCTCCAGGACCTGAGCCTATACACTTCTGGGAGGGAGGGGAAGAGGAGAGAAAAAAAAAAAAAAAGAAATGAGGGGAGGGGGTGAGATAAATCTCACCCATTATACTGACACCTGACTGGAAGCAAAATTATTTTACAAATCTGACATCGTTACAGCCCAACACCCAGAGGCTTCCATGTTCCATTTTGGCACTTGCTCATTCTTCAGCCTGGAGCAAGCTGTCTAAGCATGCCACTCTAGCTTTCCAGAATACATTTAAAAAAAAAAAAAAACCAAAAATCTTAAGCAGCCACATTTAACCTCTCTCAGATCAGTGCCTGTGCAATTTACAGGAGTAGCAGGTTAGACTGACCTAGCTGTAAATGAGAACGATACATCACAGCTGGATGTCTCAACCAGTCTGGAAGCCTTTGCCAAGCTTTCTCCAGGCTTTTGAAACACAACCTATGATTTCCAACAGCGTTTCTACCTTTTTTTCTCCTAACAGCATAAAAGAAAACAACGTGCCTACTCATCCTGCTACTACACATTGGAGGGGCACCCCTGCTTCCTCGCTCCAACCTGAGAAGATGTTGTCTCCCTTTCAGCAAAGCTATTTCCAGAGCCTATTTACTGGTTCATTCAAGTCTAGACTTCCTAATTTTGCAGTGTAATCTGTAGTTCAGTCACCCATGAAACTGCTGAACAGCCTGCAATTGCGTGCAAACCCGCGCCACGGCTTGCGCTGTCTGAGCTCAGGTACAGTCATTAGCGATGGCACTTTAACGGGAGGCTCGTTAAATCTGCCAGGAGCATTTGCCAGAAAAATATGACTCTTTCCCCCCCACCTTCCCTTCCCCCCTAAATAGTTTAATTAATATCATCATCCTAGCTTTGACTCCAGAAAGTGACAAAAGCAGGGACACCGGGGAGGAGACAGATACGTCAAAGGAAGTGATCAGCTGGAAGGGAACCCGTGCTTGTTCTTACCCATTTAACCGGCCCTGCATGGTCCGGGGCCACGCTCCAGCTCTGTCCCCCAGGCTCGGGCACTGCATGGGATGCGATGCCCAGCAGAAAATCTCCCAGAGGAAGAGGAGACAAGACGAGAGGGCGCATCCACCCCACTGACAAGAGAGCACTTGGTCTTCTCTGGAGGGAAGGCAGATGGCTTCTCCTGCAGAGGGCTCGGGCAGCAGCACAGGAGAGGAGAGGGGGAACTCCTGCCCTCAGCCATGAGAGCTCTTGCATCAGCTCATGCCGGCTCGTGAAAGCGAGCCCTAAGGAAGGGAAACCACACAGAGAAAGCCGCAGCATCTGGCCTTCTGCACAAGCACACAGGAAAAGGCTGCCCCGCGGTCACGGCCAAGGCAATGCCCCAGCGAGACTAAAGTGACCCAGAAGCAACACCCTCCCCACCCTCAAGATAATCAAATTTGCTTTCTCCCATGACTTCCACATTTGCCAAGCGTACTTTGCCCCACATGAGTTGCAACCAGCAAGCAGAGCTATTTGCAGCAAGAGTGGCATGCCTTGCCTGCTGTAGGAGTCCACAGACACCGGCTGAGGCAGTATTTAGGCACAGGTGTCCCTGCTCAGGGCTCCCACACCTCCTCCCCTCACTCTCAGCCAAAGCAAACTCCTCACAGGACCAGCCACAGGATTTTCCACCCCAGTCAGTAAACTCAAACCTCCTTGTCTTCAGCTGGGCAGCAGGCTACAGCGCCATGCATCCAAGCTTGCCAAACCAGCAGGTGCAGGATGTTTGTCCTTCTTTCCTCCCTGAATGTGCATGCAGCAAAAAATATTGGGACACAAGACACTCTGGAGAAAAAAAACACACACAAAACCTTTTCCCCTGCTTTTTCTTAAACTACCTGTCCTCCTCCAGTCCCCAAATCGACACTCTTTTCTACATTTAACTGCCGGGCAGGCCATACATCCCCTTCCAACCATGGCAGCCAGAGTGCTCCTTAGCACCCCTCCACCATTTCTCCCTCTGGGACATTTTGCCTCCACTCCCAGTGCTCTCCTCCAACAAGGGGCTGCCCATTTCTACAGAAATCTGCTCAGCAAACATAGCAAGGACCTAACCTGCATACCACAGCAAACAGCTCCAGCTCTGTGCATCAGAGCGTGGCGTATCAGGAGCCTCCTGGGGAGAGCTTCCCAAGGACCTTGCTGGTGCCTCACCACACAAGAGGTGCACCAGCTGCTCAGGAGCACAGGAACCCATTGAAGGCTGGGTACAGAGCAGGAAAATGCTTCTGGAAGATGGTAGGACCTCCCCCCACCTCCACATCAGCAAGAAACAAAAGCCTTTCAAAGCTGTGCACTTTTGTTCAGTGGAAGAGGATTAACTGCCTTTCATTCATTATCCAAGATGAGCAATGACCCACAGCACCTGGGAGGAGAAAGCCCTGGGTCCACTCCTCTGCAGCAAGCACCATCACCTGCACCAAGCCTGTCTCTTCCTGCAGGTTGCCGAGAAATTTCACCCAGAACACTTTTTCCAACAGAACTACTGCAGCTGCAGGAAAGCTTTTCAGTTTAACAAAACAACATCCAAAAGTGGTTTCTTTAGACAAGTCCCGAACATCTCCAGGCAAGAGGCTGTACTTGGAGGCCACAAGATGCTAGCTCATCACAACACTGAGGAAAGCCCACAGAAGGACACGGGCGGCTGGGACTCAGTGCTGACCCTCCACGGAAGGCGAGGCTCATCCCCGGGCTCACTGTGCACCTTAGGGCTGACAGGTAGGAAAACAGCATCAGGCTATTAAGAAGAATGAGGTTTGAATGGTGAGGGCAGCTCAACCTTGGCAGCTCTGTGTTTTAAAGACAGCACTTCGGTGCTCTTCCCGCTCCCAAAGCATCCAGGACTGTTATTTACAATTTCCCTTAGGCAGGCCATAAATCCCAGCACAACTAGCAAGCTCAACACAGTGTAAAAGGATCCCTGTGGCAGGCTAATTACTTTTGCAGGCTAAGCAAGCCTATACAGTTTGCTTCTGCACAGCAGCTTTGAAAACTTCGGCTAATGACCACGTCTAGCAGATCAAACTTTCCACTTTCTATTGTTCTGCTTAGGGCAGCCAGCCGGGAATTCAGGGGCAACAAACCTCCAGGGGAAGAAATCAAGGCCATTAAGAGAAAGGGAAGAAGGGATACGAAACAGAAGATGACCCCACAAAGGAGTGCAATGGCACGCTACAGATTGTAGCAGAAAGGGAAAGACAGTACATCTAAATTGAGAGGAAGCCTAACAGATTGAGTACTAAAATCAAAACCAGCAACAACAACAAAACAAAAAAAACCCCAACCCTGTTCCTCCCATTCTTTAAAACTCTAGAGATTAATCCTCTCCCACAACAACTTTTTTTTGTTTGTTTAAATGAAAACATTTAATACAGCAAAATCCACTCCCCTCAGCACCCCAACCAGAAGGTGAGAGGTACAGGTGCTGCATCTTTCACACTGTCCCACTTCTATGGAAGTGCACTGACGTTCAGGTTGCAGCTAATTTCACTCAGATCTCTCCTAACACCTACAAGCCCTATTCATGTATTGTCTATCCAGACAGCTGCCCATTTGCAACGGACACACGGATGCAGCGATTATAGCAAACACTTGAATTACAAGGGGGGGGAAGGGGGGGATCAGACTCAAATCCTTGCTCTGGATCAAGCAGAGCATAAACTAACCAGCATCTCCCATTTGCTGAATGAAAGCCTTGGCTGGCAAGCTACTGTCTGATCTAAGGTGACCCGTGCACTCTCTCGCTCTGATCTCCAAAGGTCCATAATGAAACTTTTACTTAGATGGCATTTCCCTCACAAAAACCTTTGGTTGCAATGACTCACTTAAAAGTAAAAAAAAAAAAAAAAAAACCTAACATGCTGCATTGGGCAGTGAAAAATCTCAACAAGCCTAATTTCCAGCTGAATGTCATACTGGTGATGGCTGAAGCCCACTGCCACAGGAACCACACAGGTTAAAACACTTCCCAATAAAAGTGTAATCTCTTCAGCAGTAGTTTTGTTTTTTAGTGAAAAATTCTCAATACAGATTACATAACCAAAGGCAAGAGAAGAAAAAAACACGTATCTTGGGTATCATGTCAGATATAATAAAGAAATGCAATACAGAACAAACTTCTTATACTCTAGTCTGGCTCTTTTCCCTTTGGTGCACACCAAAATCAAAACAAATACTGTGAAACTTAATACTGCAAAGCAGTCCATGCAGAGTAAGGATGTTGTGCAAAATCTTGATGGGTTAGATACCATCTACTATTGGAAGTAAATAAAAATTTATGAAGATCTGCACAGCAGATTCCAGGATATAGTTAGATAATACTTTTCCAGAGTCAGAATAAAAAGAGAGAAATTTTGTGTTTGCCTCGGTTGGTGCAGGACTACCTATTAATTACAAACAGCCAAGGAAGCACAGGCAGATGGATCTCTCTGGAGCATATCCAAGGGGTGCAGATTAGGCTGGTGGCATCCCTCATGTACTCTCCAAAGACAAGGCCTCGGAAAGGAGTTTTGAAATGTTTTGGCTACAAGTTTACCAGTCACCCCAGATATGAGCACATAGACATTTGTTACAAGCTTCACCTAAGTTTCTCTCAGTTGGTTGTTTTTTTTTTTCCTCCTATGAAAAAGGCAAAAATCACAAAACCCAACAAAACAGTTATTGATAAAAAGACTTCAGGGTCTTCTCACGTGTTTTTGCTATGCTTTACAATCCTGACTCAGGAACATGGGATGTCTTGCTGTAAGTAACAGAGGAATTTCTGAAAAACTGCCGAAATACATACCGCTAGAGACTGAGAGTGGGGAGTGTCCTACTGAGCTCGCTACTGCAAGGTGAAATCCACTCCCATTACACACTATGGCCACAACACAGATGACTTCTAGGTTTAAATAACAACAAGCAAACCCAAAACAATTTACAACTCTCTTAAAATGAGCTCTCAAACAGCTTCACAGACTGTAGCAACCTAAAGAGACAGATGCAAAATCCGTACCTCCTTAATAAAATTCAGGATAAAGCTTTTTCAGACCCTATGATTCTAGTTTGACCTGTTTGGATTTAAGCGGGAAGCCAGAGAACAGGAAACCATGCACTCAACAAAGACACATTTGGATGGGTGATGAAGGCATACTCACGTAGTGCGTACAGGGAGAGGACTATTCCAGCCAGGCAAAACCCCTCAAAAAACCTGAGTGTGCTGAACATGGTCACATTCACTGAGAGTGCCACAGTCAGTCCAAATATCAAAATGAATATGACAGAGAAGAGCAGTACAGGCCGTCGACCAACCCTGAAAATAAGGAAACAGGGAGAAACACTGTTAAAAGCCAGGATGGACATAATGCTGGATGGACATAACACCTAGCAAAGAGGGGAACAAGTCATGCAATCCATTCTAAATATTACAGTCCATTTTTAATGCTTGTTTCATTCTTCTCGTTTTTTTCCCTGCTTACTAAACCCCAGATTCCTCCATCAGCTTTGCATTGTCAAGTTCATTTCTGATGGGATTAAGCAAGGACAGCACATAATACATTACCACCTGATTTAAATATCAGTCTCAAAACACCAAAGGTGAACAAGGAAGCATCTAGGAACTACAGTAAGGCCATAAACAAATACCTTGGAGATGAAAACCAACTTCTCAGAGTTTTCTGTAGTAGCACAGTAGAGTATATGGTATTACTTGTTATATATAGCATGGTATACTATTATTTCTCCACAGTATACAGCCACAGAACTTACTGCAGAGCTCCCTTCTTCCCAACAGACGTGTGCTTCTCAGCCAAATCTGCAAGAGGAGCAGGCTCAAAACCCTATTTTCCTTGGCCTGGTTGTTGAGGGCAAGCCTAACAGGCACAGACCAAGCATTAAACAGGGCTTGCGTTGCTTCCCTGAGCCTTACAGAGCTGATAGTAATGCTCGCAGGAGAATGGTGGACTTCCAAATCCCTCCACCTCACATCCCCACAGCTGAGATCCGCAAAACCAGCCTGACTGGAGAACTAGGAAGACACTGCTCCAAAAACGATTACTGGCAACGTGGGTGTGAGGATTCGCAGTCCTCCTTTGCAGGCAGGCTCTGCAGCTGCAACCTGCAGTTGCACGTGTTGGTGCAGCGCCGACGAGGAGGAAGAGCTCCGCTGCGGCTGAACATGGGGGCGCTTGTGCAGAGTTTGGCTCTTTTATGTCAAAGGAATAGGAGAATTTTACATCTCTTACTCAAATGCTCAGTGTTTATAATTTCCCTTCCCCCTCCCCCTCTTCCTGTGCAAGGAGAATGATACAGAGCACCAGGCTATTTTTAAGCAATAATTGGATCATTATGTGGAGATTTCCAAAATTTTTCAACTTGTCAACTCCCACAAATTTTCCAGTGGAACTGAGGATCCCTTTTAGTCAGCTCCATATGCCATTTCCACAAAGAATATATGAACTTGCTTTTCGTAGGCAGCTTTCACAGACCCAAAGCAGTCTGTCAGCTCCAAGCCAGCCATCAGGTTGAATGTCAGCACAATAAAGAGCATTTAAATCTCACAACTTAGTCCAGTTCCACATACTGAAGTGTTTCTATTCGATTATTTCAGCAGATTGTTACCAGCAGCTATAATGTATACTGTATATATGCATTCAAAATTAATACTTTGGATTTTCCTTTACTTAAAATACAACAAGATCAATAAAATACGTGGTAAAGGGCTGAAAGGAGACATTGTTATAATTTTCGACATTTTTGGGAACCAGAAGAGTGCGCCAATACATGTGTTACTATTCATGCTTTTTCAAAGTCACGCCTAAGAAGCTGATGTCATGGCTTCTTGCGTGAGGACAGGTTTATTATTTCAGCTGTAGCATCACCTGTGGGGCACCTCAAAGATTTCACTTGTTGGCATTAACCATGCAACGTTTTGAAAACAGAAATTTTTAAAAACTTTTCAATGTGCGAACTGTACACAGCAAGGTCAAAGGAGGCAGCTCTTAGCCAACATACAGACCCAGCCCACGAGAAGATGAGCTGCTCAGGGTGGGAACACAACATCACCGCCTCAGTGATACACGATGCACTGGGAACACGCCGGACACGGGGGCAGTTACTGGTGTGTGTACACTTCAGATTTTGTATTTATGGAACACACAGCACTTCGGCAGGAAGGGGAAGTACCTCACGTGAAACCTTGAATACAGAAGAAAAAACCCTAAACAAACTACGAACTTTGTATTATCAGCGATCCACGCAGATTTTCGCAGCCCTATTTTCGTAATCGTCAAGCTGTAATTCACACTAATCAGTATTTGTGGAAGTGTTTTGTAGATGAAAGGCATTATGCAAACACTCAGAATTAGGAACTTAATTCTCATCACAAGCCTGACCTGCCATTCCCTAATGTTGATTTAAAAAGACCTCATGCTTAGCATACATCAGTTCCCTTCTTCCCCTCCTCACACTCTCTTTACTCGAGGTTATCCATCATTAGGACATAGAATTTATTCTAACATTATACAACTTATGCAATTGAATTGTTGCCGCTAAAGAAGAATCAGGAAATCCAAGACCCTCCTGGGCCTGTGAAAGCCAACCTGAGGCCAAATAAACCCTCTGCTAAGAGGCACCAGCAGCACCTCCTCCCAGACACAAAACGAATCTACTTCGTCATCAAGGTATGCAGCACATTCCTCAAAAATCAAAGCTCCAGGGCAGCTATCAGCTGTATATTTGGTGATCCAGCAGTGTTCTGACAGGATGGTGTTTTAGAGTATATAAAAAAAAAAGCATCTTTTATATGTAGACACAGTTATCTGTCTAACATTAAATGGAAATGCTTGTGAGAAATTAAACCATACACAATCTCCCTGGTAAAACAGCCCCGGGATGCTATCTGCTGTCATCCAAACTATTCCAGGGAGAGATTTCTGTGCCACAAAAGTCTCAGCCTACACTGCATGCTATTATCTAGATCAAATGCTAAATTCTGCCTGCACAGGCAAATAACTAGGGATACAAGCAACCCCAGGCTTTTGAAGAATCTGCAATCTGCACAGTGTGATATGCAGATGCATCAAAAAGATACTCCTAATATCATCAGAGTTGCACCACAGTGGGGAAGTGAATGGGTCTGAGGACAAGACCTGCTCTTCCCATGCTCCTACGCATGTACCTTGCCACCCTGAGAAGACTAAGCTTTGCTGTTACTGATGATCAAAGACGCTATTCTTTGCAAGTTTTGGGACTTGAACAGGCACAAAGGTTCCATAGAGCGCTAGAGCAGGGGCAGTATTGGGCAATGAGAGGCAGGGACCTACTGTCTCGAAGCTACATGAACGCCAAGCCTGCCTGCTCCATAAGGAAACCTTCCACAGAGACCTCAACAGCCTCTGTCCAGAGCAGGCAGAACTGCCAGCAACGCTCTGCCTCTTGAACAGGTAACTTATTCAGGCGTTGGACACAGTCAGTCTTCACAAGGCCAAACATGTTTAGAGACCTTCTTCCTATAGGAGGACTTTCCACACAGAGCTATCCAAGCATGCACACCTACTGTGTTTTGAACATAGACCACCCAGTTTACTTAGCAAATGACCTTAAGACGCTATGACTTTGCCACAAACAGCTTTGAAAGTTTTCTTTCAGAAACAAAAAGCAAAGCCCCAAACCTTAGTGCTACAAAGAAACCAAAGCATCTTCTAATTATCTAAACTGGACAGTGGTATATAAGTGAAACGAAAACAGATTTTGAAACTTTGTAACACTTTAATACATTACGCTGTTTAATCTCTGCTCTTGCTTGGGAATGACATCCTCTTTTTGTCGTTCTTCTCTATTTACAGGTACAATCCCCTTTGTATCTGTCTCTCCACACAACCCTCTGCCTTAGTGGAAGCTCAAGTTGTGATTAAATAGCTAAGTAAATCCCATTTAAACTTTCTTTTACCAGCCCCAAACACTACTGCTAAGTGACAAAGACTACCCAGCGAAGGATCCCTGCTGGGTCAGTTACATCAGATGGCAAGGATGGGGACTGAAGAGGAGCACGAGGACTGGGTTTGCTGGCAGCAAGCTTTGTCCTTTCTGGTCACCCACGAAAGGGCAAGGAGTTCATTTGTCCCTCCAGGCACCAAGTTACCCTTTTTCTCCTTTGCACCACAGCTGGAAACCAGATTCTCCTTAAACTTGCTAAAAAAAAAAAAAAAAAACACCAACGAACCAAATCTAATTTCTGTATCAGGGTAATTTTATGCTGCATTAGCTCAGCTAAACAGCTTGCAGAGGGGTCCAACAAGCACAAATGGCAGCACAAAGTACACACTGGGGACAGAAATGGGTGGAAGAGCAGGATGCTCCTTCTTTTGGTGGCAGAGAGCTAATAAATCTGCTTATTGCATTTCTCTCTTGAAGCCAGTGCCTTAGGCAACAAGTTGTTCACTTATTTGTGACTTATTTGTCAATTATAGCAGCATTTCCCTAACTTGGGTACAAGTCTGCTTTCTCCACTCTGATTCCTTTTTAGGAAAACCGAGCAAGATCCCTCATTCATTTCCCCACTATACTTTCTATGTGTTGTTAGAGCCCTGTTTCACTTCGGTATTTTAATCAAATTCAACTGTATTTCATCAGGCATGTTCCCTAACTTCACTGAAAAGTCATGATTCTGCACTTGCCTAAAAACTTTTGACTACTATTCAAGAATTAAGACGCAATTTTGCTACAAATGTTTTGAGTCAAATTACTGCACAGCTGCAGGGGGCCTTTTCTCTCCCAGCTGACTGGTGAGTTGCTGAGGCTTTGTAAGATTTCCCTAATAGGCAACTCTTCTTCTTCCTTTCCTGTTCTAATGAATGGCAAAAGAGTTAACTTGGGGCCATTTAAAGCACCAGCATTGGCAACTGTGCTGGAATCCACTGAAATGACTGGGATAGCATCGCAGAGCTATTGTTTCAGATGCTGCAAGTTTCCTTTGAAATCACTTAAGTCACGTCTTTAATTTTTACCCCCCTCTTTTGCACTATGAGACCCTTTCTGAGCTCTCAGAATAACTGGGGTATCCAGTAATGTTTTCACTACTGCAATTTAAGGAATTGCACTCTACGCTTTTCAACTGAAAACCCCAATATTAACAGCACATAAGTCAGTGATTCCTTAACACTACACCAAAATGTTTGCTTCACAAGAACTTTAAAAATAGAACAATGGAAAGGTTTGCAAAAAACAGCCTTCTAGGCCCTGAAAGATACTGTGTAAGCACAAGGTTGACATTACACTAGTCTTGTATTCAGTCAAATCAACGCCACTTCCAATTTCTTTTGGCCCTATTTCTTAGTTTAAAAAAAAAAAAAAAGAAAAACCTAAACCAAAGGCTTCGTTTACATAATTCTGTACTAGCATTACAGCTGTAATAAATTGTGTCATCAGGAAATAACTAAGTCAAATACCAGATAGCTTATTTTCATGTTATTTACCTTGATATAAATTAGTCAGTTCAAGCAATTAACACACAGTTTTAAACTGTTTATTCGTCACACTTCTTTCAGAATCTGAAAAATCGTTATGCAAATGTTCTTCATGAATATAAAGTAGAAGAAAATTGAAACAATAATTAATATTTTATTATTATTTATTTATAGTTACATTGAAAGATTTTTCACTTACCAGTCAGCTATACATCCTGTTATTAAGTGGCCGAAGATTAATCCTACCAGTAGGGAAAATTTAGCAATGTGGACTTTCCAGGCAGAATCACAAACAAGATCCCACTGGAAGAAAAAAAGACAAATAAACTAAAATAAATTAGTTATTCTCAGCTGCATTTAAACATGCTAATCTTGGTGTAGAGTTTATTCCAAATTGCAGTCCTAGTGCGAGTGCATGGAAATGGCAGAGGAAAGCTTTGCCCCTCAAGTGAAAAACCCAGATCCCAAGAAGCGAATTAAAGACTTGCTACTTCAGTGAGTTTTTTCAGGCCCTTAGTTATAAAATGACAATATCCAGTGCTTAAGTCTCCCCCTCTCGAGGCCACGTGAGTTTAGGCATTGGCAGTACCGATGTAGCTAGCATCTCACCATAGCAGCCCCAGATACATACTACCAGAGCCCTGGAAAGCCCGCTGGCAGTGAGCACAACAAATTTAGAGCAAGTTCTCCTATTGACCTCCTCGAGGCCACTCAGAAACATAGGAAAAAACAGCTACTTTGTCACATATCCCTGATGGTTATTAGCTCCAGGCTCCTACAAACAGGAGCTCTAGGCTCCCCTAGACTAAAGGTCAAGACAGTTTTGCTTTCAGAAAAGCATCCCAATTCCCCAGGTGGTGGAAGGGGATGAAGACCAATTAATGGCACAACTCATCAAGACAAGTCCTGGCATGAAGCCGGACAGGGCAGTCAGAGATCCCGGCACAACCATGAGACTCCTTGGAACAACAGCCCCCACCGCGACATTTCACGGCTCAGAGAGGGGCTGAACCTACACACTAAAGCTATTCCTGATACGGAAATGACCCTTTCTGTCCAAATGAAGAGAAAATGGACCATTTCAGGCATGCTGTCGTTAGGGCACTGCCTTATTCCCATGAGAAAGATGGGAAGAGCAAGATTTCTAGTGAGGCTTCCCTAAACTCCAAGACATTTTCCTCCGAGACATTAGACTGAGCCCCTGGAGAGCCGGGCTGCATTCCTGGCTTTAGCCCAACATCCTCATTGCCCTCAGACAAGTAACTTAATCTCTCTTATGTGTAAAGTGTGGATAGTACTATTACACCCTTGAATAAATGTAGGAAGATATGTTTGGTCACGGTTTGTGAAGTGTTCAAATATTGATGGTAATGGGAGCCATGCACATTTCATGAAAAATAAGTACAGCTAACTTTGGAGAGTCAGGTAACTCCAGAACTGAAACTTTGCAGAATAAATAGCTGTTTGTGTGTAATGCAATAGTAGCAGCCCTCCTGACACCAGTAACTGAAGTTTCATGGCCAAAAATGCAAAGTAAGAAGTATGCAATTTGTTTTTAAAAGTCAGAAGCAACTTCAAAAGAAAGCTTCCCTTAAAAAGAGTTCAATTAGGTGTGCTGCACTTCTAAGCATTATTGTGACACATGCCCTTCCACAAATAAGGCTAGCTCTGAGTCAGTCCTCTGGTTCAACATCACAGGAGACGTCCTCCCTACAATAATACCATTTACCCAAGAAGTAGAGCACTTTGGTGGCCACAAGAAACATGCCAGCTTTCAGGCTCAGGCTTTTTGCTTTAGTTAAACGTATTTTTGAGTTCCTCACTGCACTGACTTGTAGAAGTTGGGGCACATACATCCGGTCCTCCAACCTACAGACTGAAGGCACTAAGGAACCAAAAGCAAGTAGTATGAGCAAGAATTTTTTCCACCAAATAGCTATGAATTATTTGCAGCAAACAGCTCAGCAGGGCAATGACAACTGTTCCCCAAAGATGTTGGCTTTTTAGAAGTATTTAGCAAATGGGAGAAATGCAATTCCTAATATTTGCAATTATGGAACCAATCTCCAGTTCGCAAAGAAAAATATCTGCCCAGAGAAGCCGCAAACAAAAAATTTGGGAGATAGATCTGAGCTCCAGGCAGGCTTTCAAATGCTTCAGGTTTATTTTCACAATCCAGAAGGTATATACGTGGCTTAAAACTGGGAAATCATTTATTGTTTGTAGAGAACAAATTAAGTTTATTAAAAATAGTCGTATTTATATGAGAGCACTTTTTAAAGGCAATCTCCACAAGTTGTTAATTTTTAATTTTATTGCTGTCAGAGGAACAGCAATGTCATCCAAGTGCAAAAAGGAAAAGCAGATATCCTGGTGCTTTTTAATTTTAACAGCTTACTATTGCTAGTCAAAGGTAGCCGTCCCTTGCATGAGCCCCAGGCAGAGAATGTGCAGTAACAGATTACACGTCGGTAAAGGTTCATGGTTGGAACAGTCAAAAAGTCTCACGAAGGGCTGTTGTGAAATTTCAGGCCAGGACAACAGATGTCAAACCACTTTGGCATACTGGCACACAGAGTAAGAGTTTAAAAGCAGAAGAAAAGTCAATCTATCAGCACGTCCTTCAATGCTGCCTAAAATGCACCCACTCCTTTTGATAACTTATCTGCAAGTCATCATTTGTTTGTTTGTTTTTAAGGCTATTGCCCAACTCTCCAGCTGCTCTGAAAATAAAAACATGTATTTCCTTGCAAACCCTGCAACTGGCCCTTTCTTGCCTTTGATTAAGCACTCGCTCTGCAGCCCAGCATAAATCAGAGCCGATGCCCCAAGCCCACAAGGGCAGCCTAAGGCGGGTGCCGATGGGCGCAGGCAGCCTCTGAACTTCCCCAGATCTCTTGCTCTCCAAAAACCATCAGAATTTGTAAATAGGGAAATATTTCATCAGTTGCTTTAGCACAAACTTCCAGAGAATCTGCCACAACCCCAAATTATGTGCTCAGTACTAAGAGCTCAAGCATAGCCTGGTTTCTCCTCTGGCAGCTGTCACAAACCAGAGAGAGGTCACCACGAAGCACTTATCCAAAATAAGTGGCAGGACAGTGGTGGGTGCCACCAGGGCATTTAACACGCAGAGGGACAGAAGAATAAGGAGAGGGCACAAAAGAAAAACGGATGCTGCAGTCAAAAGCAGACTCAGGTAAAGATGACATTAGCAGGGCAACATACATTTTTAATAGCTAGCGTATCATCCCCACCCATCTTAACGCAGCAGCAGAGCAAACCAGCAAGGCTTTGTCATGCTGAAAGTGCAGGAATTCTGCCAGAGTCCTGCGCTCCCCCCTTCCCTTCCCCATGGAAAAGCCAAAGGCAGAGGACTGCAGCCTCAGCTTTGAAGAGCCAGAAATAAAGCAGGAACCATTATGTAGCATCATCGCTGCCCCTCCCCTTGCATACACCTGGGCTCAGCAGAGCAGAGCGCATTCGACACCTGCCCACACGGCGCAGCTCTGCCGGGAGCCGTGGCAGGTCCTACTGTAAGAGCCGGTAGCTTCATGCCACAAACATGACATCCACGTTTGCTCCACAGAGCAAGGAGTGACAGGTTTCCGTGTCCCTGCAGAGCAAGACGCTGGGCTGGGCAGCGCTAATGACAGTTCAAGTGGCACTCCAAGTAAATCCGCACTGGGAGATCGTTTTGGCTGGAGACTAGACAGTAATCCTCTGCCGCCTCTTACAAAAGGTAGATTAATCTGTTGAGACCATTAAAGCCTGTAACTGCTCTGGCTGAATCCCTTGGCGTCCCACTTGGGGGTTAACAGCACCCAGCCTGAAGGAAGAGTGCCACTAAATTTACAGTGCTCCCTGGGATTTCTCTTTGTGTCCCTGGGTTTCGTCTGTCTTTCTGTCCTCCACCCATCCTCTTAATGCAAGAGATCTGATAAAATGACTTGCTAAGCCAATGGGACTGTATTGTTATGCTGAAACAAAAATAACCATATATAAAATATGCTGGTGGAAAGGGAACATTTAAAAAACAAGCTTTTTTCCCGCAGCAGTCCAGCAGTGTAGAAAATTTGCCACCTATGCACATGTGCAATATATTGCAAATGTTTCTTTCGTGTTGTGACAGCATTTTTTTGTCAAAGCTTAAGGAGTCCCACCTTCAGGATCCTAATGTTTAATTGATATCAGTGAGTCACCACCTGTGCTGTGAGTCACTATGCTTCACTTCAAGATGGAGGACTATTTGAAACACGAGATGCTCGGGAAGACATCTGGCAAAAGCGCCCCAAAAGTAACCATCCTGTAGCTTCTTTATGAGGGGTGAAAATCTGGACAGGACTCATGCAGTGAATCAGTATTTGCACTGAAGTTAAGTTACAACAGTCACAAATGTGAAGCCTGCAGCATGTTTATTACTACAAACACAAGCCGTCTCAATTAAGGGCTCTTGCCTCAAAAGCGCTTGTCCTCCAGAGGCCACAATGCTGTCTGTAGTGTCGAAGCACACTGAACACCCACTGCAAAAAGGTCATAATAAGATGCCTACCGAGGATTTGGTTTGTTCTACCTTCTCCCTGCCTGCATGGAAAAGCACAAGGCAGGCCCTTCTTTCCTTAAAAGAGTAAAGAGACAGGATGAGAGATGCTCTGGTCCAACATTTGCCCAGAGCCTGGCACAAAGAGCTCACCAGAGGGGACCTGGACACACACACCCTCTCCCCAACACCGTGGGGTTCGCAGTCTGTTTCCAATGACTGCTGCTGAAAGAAAGCGGACCCTTCCCCAAAGAGTCTGCAGGCAGATCATGACCCTGCTCCGACTGCTTTCTGCATCGGTTTCAGCACAGGGAGGCCAGAGGGTCACCACCTTGGAGGACCCTAAACCAGGCACGAAGCTGCACCCGGGGTGCTTCCCTGGCCAGGCAGCACCCGGCTGCTGTGCTGGGCTTTGCAGACTCTGTCCTCAGGCGCATAACAAACATGCCCCAGGCACCGCACACAGCTTCTCAGCCCCCAGGGAAAACGTCCTGCTTTGAGAGCCCCAGCCTCTAAATATCACTTATGCCGCAGCTTATCGCAGCAGCCCCACATCCCTCCTGGGGAAAAGCCACAAGCTCCCCTGCACACCAGATGGCGATTTTAAAATCAGTAAATGAAAATAAAAATCTGCCATTTGTCACTGAGGTCTGTGTACATTTGGTCTCTTCTTTCTTTGTTCCTCTCCTTCCTGCTTCATCTTTTTATAACCAAACCTTTTCAATTTTGCCTGCACAGCACTAGAATCCATCTTCTATATAAATACCACATTGAGGGAGAGTTTAAATTTATGATGCCTTCAGATTCTCTTAGAGTGTCTTTTTTTTTTTTTAAAAAGTGAACCACAAAGCTGTTTTTAAAAAGGATAAAGTAATTAAAAAATAAAGTTATGCTTTTCATACAACGTATGTAACAAAAAGCAAAACAGTCTCCAGGTACTTATTGCTGGAGGGAGAGCTCCAAGTCATCAGACAAAGGACTACAAAAAAACCCACCAAACAATAGAAAAGCAAAAAAGTCAGTACTTCTACCCTAATATACCTACCACTAGTGCCTTTTCCCAGTCCTAAACTATCCAAGCACTACTCATAGTTACTGACACAGGAGACCACTGTACCAAGATTTACCTCCAGGCTACTACAGGACAACGCTTCTGTCCTCCCCTTCTCAACCCCCCAGCCAAAGATGACCCTCTGGCTGCATTTTTAATGTTAAAGAAAGCGTACGAGTTCCAGAAAAATGGCACGATGCTCAACTTCACAGAAAATAACCTTGCAGTTAAACCACAGTAAAGAGGCCACAGGAGAAGCCTCCCAGGGGGACATGCCAGCCCAAATACAACACTTAAAGTTGGGGTGGTTTTACGAACACATGATCAAGCTGCTCAGGTGTCCCTGTATCTCCTTCTCAGCCATGGCAACAACAGAGCATTTAAACTATTTAACCTTCAGGGTTGAGGGTAGGGATGCCTTTCCTTTGAGATCACAGCTGGGCAAAGCACTCCCTGATCTGTATTTTAAGTGTCAATAAAGTGTTATTGAGAACATGTGGCATTTTTTGACCACCAATACAGCCAGTTGGGTGGAAGTATCTAGAAGGTCACATTTCAAAATGGGGGTATTAAGAAGAGCAAAAAAATAAAACAAATAAGCTTGGAAGGCTTGAGAAGAAGGTATAAAAAGGAATGATCCCCTCTTTCTTTGACCAGCCACATTCAGAACCAAACATCTCCAAACTACATCTCTCCTTACATTCTTACCAGACACAACTGGACTTACCTGGAAAACAGAAGAGTCATTAAAAAAACCACCACAACAGAAACAACAAAACAGCTATTGAGAGGTTTTGTTGTGTGTGTTCTTTGAACAGCAACTCAAAGAAGCCTCCCCCACCTACGCTGGAATGCCTCAACCCACCGCACAGTCAACACCTGACTCCTGAGCTACTTCCTCTCGGTATGATGCTGGACCTCCAAGTGCTGAGCACATCTAACTTTCTTTAGCTGTATCATAAGTGGATGCTTTTGCTGAAAATCTTTGACCAGTGCCTGAGTGCCTAGGACCTCTTAAAGATAAATCCTTCTAATAAACAAATTTTTACTGAGCAAGTACACATTGGTATTTTGAGAGGTTTATAACCATCCCAGTTTGCAAGAACTTTTACTCAGGTAGCAAAAGAGGTACTGGTGGTACCAGAGTATCACCTTTTGCTCAACATCTGCCTCCTTCCTGTTCCCGACAAATCTGGGGTCCCTATTCCCGTACACTGGAGCTTGCTAACTCAACAGATGCGAGGGTTTGGTTTGTTCAGCTTCTTGTCCAATTCATTTTTCTGACAGTGGGAACAATATTTTCTGCACCTTCATTCTTGGAAGCCTGTAAACCATTTCTGACTACAGTAGACAGCTGGTCAGAAAAGCTGCAGCCCAGGAAAATCACTCGTGAACGGTGAACACAAGGTCATATACACAGAAATTGTCAGGTTGCTTTAACTACAGACATGACTGCCTGGGCAACGTACCATTTGAAAAATAAAGTAAAGAAACTACTTTTGACTACTACCACAAAGCCAAAAGTTTGGTTACATGGGGAGGGAGGGGAGTGGGGAGAGAGAAAGAGGAGATGGCGCGTGAGCCAGAGGACACATGCTTAGCTGTCTTCCAAGAAAGATATAATTAGATCGTGCAGCATTGTATGAAAGCAGTTTTATGTACCTATGAAAACAGTTTCCAGCTCCGCAAAACAGTACAGGACTCCACAACCATGGACTTCACAAATTTCCTTAATGGTTTCTGAAGTTTAACATAGTCGAAGTTGCTGAAATACATCCTTCAAAAACCATGGTTTGGGGTATGCATGACTTAACTGTGAAATTTCCACACTAATTTTTGAAGTGTATCTTTTTTAAGTCTGGTATTTCAGCCTTAAAAAAAAAGCACACAGGCTCAGTGCCCTGCTGCCACACGTGACTGTGTGAACACAGCTACGTGAAATGGCACTTCCTCCTGGTTCGCAAACTTTCAACCCCATCGCGGAGTGGGACACTTAAGGCACAGGTTGTGTCAAGCTGCTTGCAATCAGAGAGGCAGGAATACACTGCCCCCTATGTTAATTACCTCAGGGTAAACAGGCTGTCCCCACTACGCCCTATGGGGACACACTGTCCCGCTCTCACCCAGTATGTGCTTGGCCCCGGTTTCCCCCCAGCAGCAGAAAGGCGTTGCTGACAGCAGATGCTTTACTGTAGCATCTCCTGCCTGCACCCACCGAAGAAGCGCCAGGCTGCCAGCCGAGCTCCATCGTGCACATCTGCCTGTCCAGCATCATATCTAAAGCCTTTCAGTCATGGCTTACCTGTAAGAGCCATCTCCCCAGCGCGGCGAGACAACTCAAGCAACACTGCAGTCACAAATCAAGCCCAAAACTTCAAATACGCAAAAGGAGAGAAAATGACTTCATTTCAGAGCCAGTGAACTAACCTGGAAAAGACTTTAAATTGAATGCTCTGCACTAAAGTATTCCTTAGTCTATGCCATAAGCAAAAAAGACCCTCCAAGCTATCCACCGAGCACATCAGCAGAGTCCCAAGATAATGAGGTGCCACCTGAAACACCACAAAACTGGAAAAGTTTCATCTACCCTTCTACTTCACACTTTAATCAGGAGCAATTAGCTCTTCTGTTCCCAAACTTGCACTCATCACAGATCTGTTTCTTTTCCCCACTGGGAGAGGGAAGAAGGAAGTTTGCTAAGTAAATAATCATCACTAATACACTAACAATTAAAATATGATTTGTTAATCATATGGCAGTCTTCTGAATACTCAACATGATTAAATCAATTTCAGTAGCATCCATATACCACCCACTTCTCCATCACTACTACTTTTATTTTCAGTAGCAGGAGTTCCCTTTATTCTGAGACGTTTTGATCTTCTCCAGCCTTTGCCCCCCCCCCCAGATTAGTCAACTAACTTGTTTCTCAGCTGATGCAATCTGCTCCACTTTTTCCAACTCCATTATGTCATCTAACATCAAAGACTTAGGAGATAGAAAATCGTGCTTGCAGCTTCCATGAACACCATATTCGTAACTTTCCAAAGAGCAGGATCAGGATATTTCTATCTCTATTTTACATCTCTGTGCTGTAATTAAGTATCATTTCTGCACATATTCTGACATAACTAGGAGCCAGTGTCACAAAACTGACTTTGTTTTAAGACCCTGTTTGCCTCCCTCCAGCTGTATGAAAAGACCAGGAACAACAATGCTTATCACTAGCACTGAGACACGCACAGAAAAGTGGTTTTTGAGTGCCATCCCTCAGTTTTCAGCTGACAATCACCTTTATTCTGATCAAGGTACGTGCTGCTGGGACTGGCTTTGTGACCAAACTAAATAAAAAGTTAAACTAGTTTTCAAATTGGTATTTAGAACAGGTCTAGGGCACTGTAAATAGAAGCCATAGGTAAAAAAAAAAAGCACCCAACATTTTGGTTAAATATTAACATTTGCTATCATCTGATTATGGAAAAAAAAAATTAACACTTTGAGGACTGGGATTTTTCAGGTTGCCAAAGCCACACGTGTGTAAAACGTCCTATATGTACGCAGCCTTGAGAGGGCTGACATGGCAAAATCTAATTTCCTCTCTTATTGGGTCTTTTTAAGGATCGGGGGAAAAAAACTTGAAAATGTCAAGCATGGCATTAAAACCCTGAAGAAGGGAAGGGGGAAGGAGACAAGAGGAGTAAGCCATTTCTCATGAGAAATACTTGCTCAAAGTCACCGTAGATGAAAAGATCAGACACCTTAATTTTGACATGCAATTATTGCCGCCGTGACCCTGCCCTCTCATCATTTGAGGACTACAGCTGTTATAATTCAGGCAAGAAGAAAGGAGAGGGAGAGGGGAAAAAAAGAGGGTCTGGTATTAATTCAAACTTGAATAAATATTAAGGAAAGGAAGAAAGGAGAAAAATATTCCACTTGTTCTACAAATCAAAATAAGAAACTGGTCTGTCGAGCTTCTATTGTTCATGCAGACAATGCTTTACATAGCCCTGGGAGACAGAGCAGGGGAAAAGGTCTTACAGCTTAATTTACATTTCCTATCCTTAATAATATTTGTAAAGTAGACATTGTGACATTGTCTACACACTCGTGGACTTTGGTCTGGAGGCCAGGAGGAGACCAGCCA
Organism: Alca torda; assembly: GCA_008658365.1. Lineage (NCBI taxonomy): Eukaryota > Metazoa > Chordata > Aves > Charadriiformes > Alcidae > Alca > Alca torda. The sequence goes on along the minus strand of CM018077.1, from coordinate 73,557,420 downwards.
GCTCCAGAGCGCTGCAAAGTAACAGGGAGATGGTACTAGAGCCAAAATGAATTCCTCCACAGCTGTCTGGAGCTGAAAACCTTTCCCAGGGAATCAGACCACCCTGCTCTGAAAACAGCACACAAGGGTAACTATAAATCACACTCTGCTGGACAAGGCAAACGTGCTGCTTCCCTGCATCACACAAGTAGCATTCCCGATTCTCCTGACTTTGCTACTTGTAGATCTAAATAGGCATCCCAGAAACAAGTATCAGTGTATATGCACTTATTTAGTCTTCTGTTCTTGTGCTTGAGTAGGACAACTGGCATTCGAGGCTCTCCCAGATAAAAAGAAAAAATAAAAATCTTAACAAAGCCCTGTATTACACATTGAATTTTCCTCCTGGGGAGGAGATGAGAGGGGAAAAAGAAAAAAAGAAAAAGAAGAAAAAATGTCTTCTCCATAGGAGTGGGCCCCACCTAGCCCATTGCCCATCACCCCCTGAGCACATTTGCCCTCGCATCATCAGCTCACAGGGCAGGCGGGAGTTTTTGCCCCAAACACACCAGTTGCACCAGAGAGCTTCATCACAGCCAGCCGCTGGATCCATCTCCTGCCACGTGGGAATAGGCACAGACCTACTGCACGTTCCCAGCAGGTATGACGTGGGCTGGATCAGTGGGAGCTGCTCAACACGCACGTTAATCATCGCTGACTGACGGGTTTTATGGGCCGGTGGCACAGCAGGCTGCGGAGCACCCACACTGGGCACAGGGGTTATCAGGCGCTGACACTGGTTTTGCCTGGATACCTCTGCAACACACCCCAATGACACCTTCTGGAAAGGGCTTGAAGCTCCTTTCTCCCTCCTTCAGGTCCTTCCTGCCCCCTTGCCTTTAAAAGGTCACCTGCTGTCAAAAGTCAACGGAAAAAAATACAAAAATAAATTATATTATGGGAGTTGAGCACATATTTCAGAATTGAGGTGACCAGAGCCCAAGAGAAGCCACTCTGAGGGAATTCAGTGCAAGAATTGAACGCTCAGCACTGCTGCAAAGCTGCAGCTTCTTCCTATGACAGGGTTCTCAGATCTTCTACACATCATCTACAGCAAACCCTGTCTTTTCTTCTACAGCAATATCTCAACCTAATTAATTCCACAGTTACTCATGGGTAACCCAGCACCAGCCAGGCTGGGCTGCAGAAGAATGGGAGGAGGAACAGGTATGAAAAGGAGTGAGTGAGAACAACTGTCCCAGGCAGGGATGCCAGGTAGCGCGGAGGGGAAACCAGGCAGAAACAAATAGGCTGACAGGGAAAACAAAGGACAAGGTACATAAAAGCACTGGATCCCTTTCAACATTTTCTAAATTTAGCAGCTCACTAGAATTCATTTGGAAAGCTTTAATTTAAGACTTTGCACCATTCGTATGGCCAAAAGATTTTAAGTAAAGGAAAACCGTGAGTCTCGAGCTATTCCAGATGTTATTTCATTAAAAAATGAACACCTTCATGTTCAGCTTGCCTGTAGTTCTCATCTCAGCGTTACCCACCATCAGAACTGGCTCCAAATTAGATGCTTTCCTAGATGCCAGTTCTTCCTCTTTTGTCAAACGCTTTAAGAAAAACATGAGGTCATCTTTTATAATCGCACTCTTGGAGCCAGAGTAAGGAGAGGTAAAACTGTTAGGGCACTTTAGAAATTTCATTTTAGACTGCCTGAACAGCTGGTAAATATACACCATAACTTGCAACTTCTGCCACAGTATGGGCAGGGTCAGTATATTTAAACAAAATGACTGAGATACAGGATGTATTAGGGAGTGGAAACGAAAACAAACAAAACCCCAACCATTTCAAACATCACATGAATCCAGGGGAAAAAAAAAAAAAAAGGAAAAAAAGGAACAGTTGTTTGACATAAACACAGAAAAAGAGGAATACGAAAGGCTCAATAACAGGTCTTGGAAAGCTGAGAATGACTTCAAGAAATTTCAATACAGAATTATCTTCCTGGAGGATCATTGTTAGTTCTACCAATGCTAAGAACTACATATGATAGGCTGAAATCAGATTCCTGCATCTGAGATGCTTTATGTTAAGGATGATTATAAACATTAACTCTATGTACATTCCCTCTAATGGAAAAAAAAGTACATACCAGACAGAAAACCTAAGACTACCTGAGTTCTGATGTCAGTATTGGTCTTAACCCAGTCTCTGTTTTCTAGACCAATTGCTTCAAAATTTTTTGGCCCATACATCAAACACACGCACCCCCCAAATAAATAAAAACAGTATCTAGACTCACTAAACAAGTATTTGTAGTCTGGTGATATCATACTTGGTTATCTCAAGCATGAGGTAATTTGCTGCTTGCAGACAGGTGGAGGACAGTTCTTCACCTCCAGGAAACTGTGGGTACTGTTCCCAAAACAGCCGTCCCCTTCCCTCACTCCGCTCAGAAACTCATCCCGTTTTTTTGGGGTGTTGTTGCCCAGCGCACCCATGACCGGGAGGCTCCATCACCATGCTCAGTGTGTCGGGGCAGGCCCCAGAGCGGCTCCAGCAGGACAGGCCACCAGCTCTCCTTGCTCCCTCTTTAACAAGCAGGTTTCTGAGGCCTGCGAGCCCTCATACCGGCAACCGCTAACTCTTTATCAGCTAACTCACAGAGGGAAGGCAGGAGGAGGGAACCAGCAAACCAGTTCGGGATCTCTCCCATAGCTCAGGAAGCCATAAAAAAAAAAAAAAAAAGGCAGTAGAAGTTTACTGTGGCCTGGTATGACCCACAGGGACTTGCTGACCCCTTGAGCACCTGTTAGGAGCAGAGAGTAATTTCAAAGCCTCGTCTGAAAGCAATTTAGAACAGTCTTTCTGCCCATTGCAAGTAGCTGCCTTGCAGGTCCCTATGCCCCCTTCAATCCGTACAACGGCAGTAAGGGCATGGGTGATATACTAGCTTCGATCTTGCCACTTCTGACCCAACTACCGCGCTGGGTACCATAACTTGAGGCTTTCATTAATTTGGGACTACACAGAAGCCAGTCAGCCACGAACCAACACTGACAAGACAGATCCTGGCAGTTGCAGGAAAAAGAGAGAAGCATCAGCATTTCCAAAGGCTCTTTGCAGAGACCGGCCAACTGGAGGATACGCAGAAACGAGCGACAGACTTCCTCCCATTTGCGCCTGGAAAGGGTGGCACAGCTCTTATTTTGCAAAGGACCTCGTCAGGGCAATCCCCTTCAAATTAATTAGCTCTGAAAGTCCACTTGAAATGCACATCTATCCCATAACCCAAGAAATATCACCCTACAAGCAGTGCCAAATTTGTCATCGCTGTTATCCCACACAGATCTGTTTGTTTGTTTAGCATTTTTGGCTATCTGCAGGTGCCTGCAATAATCCCATGAGACAATACCACAGTCTAGGGCACATGACACCACACAGAGCCATTTTACTTCATTAACCTAGCAGAAAACCCAGGGGAAAAAGGAAATAACAATAAAATAAAATGTATTTAAAGAGAAAGCTTTGTACCAGGTCAGCAAACTGAAGATGTGTCCAGAAAAGTAAAAGCAAGGGAAAGAAAGGCTGGTAGGGCACAGACATTCCCCTTTGCAGGGGCAAAGAGCATCACATCCCAGCCTGAACTGATCCAGGTTCACACCAAGTCAGCACTGCTCAGTGCTTGCTGCATGGCAGCGCTGCTCCTGGACCATTTGGCTCTCCCGAATTAAGCATCGCTTTTTTTGGAGGGGACAATTTGCTAGAAGCTCAGCCAAATTGGCACAAGAACAATCGAACCAATGGCAAATAAGTAAAATGATGGAACGTTACTTGGGAAAGAAGATGACTCAACCCAAATCAAGTGGGAAGTTGAGAGCCAAGAGAACAGCACTGCAGCAAAACAAGGCATCTGGAGCAGAAAAGCAGCCACAACAGGAATTCCCTTGTGACTAGACATGAAATATTATTACATAATTGCTGTGGGTGATTAAAACGCAGCCTTCAACTAACCACTTCCCTCTAGGCCACCCCCAAGAGGTGGAACAATCTGGAATGCCACGGGTACGCACAGAGGGATGCTGCGCCACCGACCGCTGCAATTTAATCAAGCCCCAGTCCTTGCCCATGGTCAGCTTTTGGTGTCCATTATACAAATTAGCATTCGGAACAACAAACAACCCCACCACGCAATGCAATCGCACACAATACTAGGTTATCCTAGTAACGGGGAGGGAAAAACAACAACCGTCAGTCCTGTAACTAAGAGCTTCCGTGAAAACTTTGCCCCAAGATTACAGCTGGCTTTGCAGATGATCAGAAGATTCAGGCGCTAAAGAAGTTAACGTGAGAGCTAGAAAAGTCCCTGCCGAGTACACACCTCAACTTCCTGCTAGGCTTGGTGGCTGCATATGTTTAGTTGTCATTATGTTACTTTTTGTGTTAATGCTAATTTATCTGAAGATTCACTTTACAGATAGGTAAACTGAGATCTTGGGTCTCCCCATGGCAAAAAAGGAGAGTATTTCTCAGCATTCTTCCTGGGGACAGCGGTGAGATACACAGACCATTTAAAAGAGATTTATTTTTTTTAGCTAGCCTTCTGCCTAAAGGCTACTTCAGCGAACATCTCTCACAAACAATCCACGTGCACTCTGCTTATAGCAGCCTCATAATGGGTGATGTTGGGATAAAGAATAGAATAAAACCCTCAAAGAAGCATTTAACAGTGGAAAAGGCTTACAAGTGAATTGTCCTAAAGGAAGATATTTATGTACAAACCAAGCTGAAGTCCAGGATTTATGCACCAAGTCAGGACATTAGCTCAGATGGGTGATTTAATATGGCCACTGGAATCCCTGTAGTTAAATTATGCATCTGACCTCTTCACTATATGTATTTTAACAGTGTTAAATAATCAGCAGCACGTCCTTTATTACCGTTTCCAGTTCTGATGACTGGCAGCACTATAAAAAGCCCTGTTCCCAGCTACTCATTCAAGGAGGTCAGGGTAATGGCAACGCCACTCTTCAAGGAAGGTGCAAGACCACCTCTGGCTCCAGCAAAGACGCAGAAGAGAAGCGGGGCTAAACATAGCAGAGAAGCAGGGCTGGAAACAGCAAGATCTCCACTCCATCAATCCCAAGCATGACACAACCTGGGAGAAAATGGGCACCGGGGAAAGGAGAGCTGAGAAAGCAGGGACGGAGACAGCATCTGATGAAGGGTACCATCAGGAGAGAGGCTATGGAGACAGTGAAACTTAATGTAGTTTAAGGACAGCTATCTGCTCCCGAGGAACAGGGGACAGTGACGTCTCACACGCATGTACATCACCAAAATGCAGAGCGGGAAACATGTTTCACATTAAATAACCCCAATTGTTTCATCATTTCTGAAGACAAAGCAGTGATGGAGCATCCAGCAGCTATTAGCTCGGACTGCTGAAGATGAGAACAAGAGGATTTACCGGCTAAACAAAAGTGCATTTTTTATTAATAAACTTTTGGCTCCCTTTATGATATTTCAATATAACTATAACCCCTGGCTACTACACAGATGAGTGTATATTAGACTAAGATTTAATAAAACTCTATTTAGAAAGATGAGAACATTGCATAATACATTACAGAAACAAATGTATTTTTGAGGGGAGTTAAGGGAGATCTGAACATCTAGTCTTCTGAATTTATCCAGGGCAGCTCTCTCTCACAAAAGGCAGTGGGATGCATGTAAGAGGAGTCAGCAGTTACGAGAATTGCTCCCACAGTATCAGAGCTTCTGGGGGTTTATAAGAAAGGAAGTCCAAATTAACTACACTGATGCCCTGCCTGGGTTTTTCCTCTCTTTCTTTGTTAGGATAAAAACAGGCAGCACACCCACCCAGAAAAACCCCAAAGCAAAACCGAAGTACAAACTAAGGAGGAATCCCGACCCCGAGAAAACAACCTAATTATAATTACATGGGATTACAAATCAAAGCGAAAAAGCTGCCAAGTTTTTAGAAGCGAGCATACAACAAAAATAAAAAACTCCACACTGGAAAAACCCATAGTCTCAAAAGATGATTATTATTCTTTCTAATAGAAAACAAGACAGCAGGGACCACAGCTGTTTATTTATCCCTTAAAATTGATCTGCCCTTTACTGCGAGCTCTTCCAAAGAACACTTTTTTATTATTTTTAAAGAAGCATGCAAGATATCAAATTAACTCTCCCTCAACCTTTTGTGGGCAACTTGATGACGACCTTCAAAAGATTAAAACATTTTAAAAATTTTTTTTTTTACAGTTTTCACTAAAAATAGTATTTCAAGATAATTTTTCTCGTGCTTAAGCAGCAGTGTTAAACCCTAAGACATAAGAATAACTCAGTCTCTGGTTATAAACAGAAGAAAATCTGCCTCTCTTAAATGTCAGATTTCATTATGCACTTCTACATCACAAACCATTCAAGTCCACCATGTGCCTGTGTTTTTCTCATGGAAAGAGTGTAGCTGGGTTGCTATTTTATTTTTTTATCCAGTCTGGATTCAAGGTTTTAGGGATTCGCTTTACCTGCTTTTTCCCTTTTGCACATACTTTAAAGGGACACAAAGAGAAACTGAAGTGATTTTCAATGATTAAATACGAACACGTGCCGGCTGACCAAAGCACAATCATGCTGGTCATCTGATTATTGCTGTGTTTCTTTCTCCCAACTAGATAAGCACAGTTAATACAAAACGCTGCTCCCAGGCAGGAAGTAATTTTTGCTGATCTTAGAGGGATATCTTGAGATTAAGGGAACTACTTTCCTGGTGTAACAGTTTCATTTTACATTTCCAAGACCTCCAGTTGCCTTTTTATACCAATGAGGCCCATCCACAGTTGGCAGGACTTTTGTGGGGCCGGTACTATAAACAAGCAAAAGCTTTCAGGTGAAAAGGTAAGGTGGTTTTTCGCGTGAGCTACTCAGCAAATATGAAGTAAGAGCAGAACCTGGCACAGCCCTCCTCACTAGAAATTTTCCACCTTAGCCATTACATTAGGAAACACAAAACAGAGGAGCATGCGCTTTCTGCCTCCGGAGTACAACAACTTGTGTGAGACATTTCTTCTTTTATTCCTCTACTGAAACAGTTATCAAAGGAATAAGTACAAAAAAAAGAATTCAACAGAACTTTGTCTCGTTTTCCTCCCAACAGTGACCACCTCATAGCTTTCCCAAAAATCAACCTGGTTTTTGGATTGGACGGCTGCTTTACTATACTTGCACAAAGACAAGCGGTATCACAGTTGCAGCCTTCTCCACAACCCTTTCCCCTCACTACCTGGTGACACTCGCCCACGGTGTCTTTCCCACGGACACCCGTGTCCCAAGGTGGCAGGACAGCTGCAAGGATCCCGAAGAGGTGCCTGGAATCCCGTTTCAGGACATAACTTTGCAGCTCAGTGCCGCGACCAGGGCCCAGATACAAACCCACAGGATGGACACCCGGCGTGACACCCAGGGAGAGAAAGGATTACGGGAATGCAGGATTTTACTCCTGGGGGGTGGACAACCCACGGGGCGCCTGTCTGACCCGGCCAGATCCGCATCGTGTCCAGCTGCTCCCCTTGGCTTGGGAAGAGCGGGTGCCGAGTGGGGCCGGGGTAGGGCAGAGAGGGTCCATGAGGGCTGGACGTGAAGGGGGGCGCTGAGGGCAGCCGCCTTTCTCACCTTGCTCACGACGTTTTGGACGAGGCCGGCTCTGATGCGGTAGTGCCACTCGTGGCAGTCGCACTCGCTGGCGTTGACCCCCGCGGGGGTGGGCAGCCCGGGCGGGGGGAAGATGCTGCCATTGCCGCTGCGGTTGGCGTGGCCCGGTGCCAGCGACCCGCTCCAGTTGCCTTGCCCGTCCGCCTCCCGGCACCAGAAGTCGGGCTGGTCCAGGAGGAAGGAGTCCGAGAACTTGCTGAAGCCGATGAAAAGGGCCGGCACCCAGGTGAGCAGCACCAGGGTCCGCTGGTACCCGCCGCCCAGCCCCCCGAGGAAGGGCAGCACCGAGCCGTCGTAGTCGAGGAGCAGCGGGCTGCAGGCGGCGGCGGGCGCCGGCACCGGCAGCGCCTGGATCTCGGACCCGGCCGCGTTTGCGGGGGGCGGCCCCGGGGGAGCGGCGGCGGCGGCGTTGGCGACCCCAATCCCCCCTGCGACCCCCGGCACCGAGCCGTTCTCCTCCGGCAGCGGACGGCCCCCGCCGCCCGCCTCGCGGCGCCGGTCTATCGCCATCCAGCCGCCCGAGGGGGTTCACATAGGATGGGGGGGGGAAAGGGGGGGAGGGGAGCTGGGGCAGCCCCGGCTCCCTCTCGAGTCCTTCCTCTCTTCTCTCTCTTCCACGCACACACACACCTTGCAACGTAATATACTGCACACACGCTCCCAGCCGGAGCCGGCAGGAGACGGATGGGGAGGGAAGGAATAGGAGGAAGGGGGAAGGGAAAGAAAGGGGGAGGCACCGAGCGAGCCCCTCGCCCCGCTGCCTTCCTCACCCGCACCCTGCGGCCACGAACCGCTGCAGCTGCCGGCGGTGCCCCCCCTCCCCTCGCCTGTGCGTCAAGCTGCACTCATCCCAGCGCTCCCTTCCCCCCTCCGAGAGGCACCGCCGAAAATAAAAGGAAAGATCCAGCCGGATCCGAGCATGCAATGGGCCAAAGGAGCGAGAGAGGCGGGAGAAGACGGAGAGAAAAGAAGAAAAAAAAATTAAAAAAAATTAAAATTTACCACACTGCGAACCAAACCCTGCAACAACAAACCAAGCAAAACCGGTGCAGCAAGACTCTACGAACACGCCTCCTCTCCCGGTTTTGGTGAGGAGGAGGAGGAGGAGGGAGGAGAGGGAAGGCAAAGGAAGGAGAGGAAAATAACAGCTCCCGACGCGGCTTCCCCGCTTCCCGCACGGCTAAGCGTTCCCCCCCTGCCACGGCAGCAGCGGCGGCGGCAGCCCCCAGCACCCCCCCGCCGGCCCCTGGCAGCCCCCCGTCCCACACATCTGGCTCCGCAGCAAGGGGCCCCGCCGGCCTCTCCGCGGCCCGGGCTGCGGAGACCGTCGCCGCCGTGCGCCTCCCGCGGCAGCCCGCTCGCCCAGACGAACCCTGCCGTGGCAGCCGGCCGCACCTCCACAGGCAGGCAACCCGCCCGGCTCCTCGCCCCTCCGCCTCCCGGCAGCCCCCACCTGCCGGCCCGGCCCCGCCACCGCCCCCCCCCCCCCGCTCCGCTCCGCCCCGCCCCCGCGGTGCCGGGCGGCCGCACCTGCTCCCGCCGCGCCGCCGGCCCGGCTCGGCTCGGCTCAGCCCCCCCCCACGCCGCAGGGACCCGCCGCCGCCACCACCACCGCCGCCGCCGCCGGGGGCGGGACGGCGCCGCGGGGCGGGGAGGGCGTGGGGCGGCCCCACGCGGGATCCGCGCCGCCCCGCCGCTCCGCGCCGCTCCGCCGGCGGGGCAGGTAGCGCGGCGGGTAGGGAGGGTGAGGGCCGGGGGAGAGGAGGAAGAGGAGGAGGTGGTGCTCTGGCTCCGCAGCGCGGTGTTATTTCCATATCAATTATTTACAGGGTATGCCTTTAATAATGCAGGGCGGCTGCAGCTGGCTGGGCGGGGGGAGCAGCAGCGCAACGGGGACCCGAGCGGCACCCGGGGTGGCTGAAGGTGGGGGGGGGGGTGGTGGTGGTGGCTGGAGCGGGGGCAGACCTGGAAGGAAGAGCCCAAAGTCAAAGGGGGCATTTCTGAGACCCGGAGCGGTGCGAGGAGACACGCCTGCGTTGCTTCAATCAGCCTGTCAAATTAGTACACCCTTAAAAAAAAAAAAAAAAAAAATCATATTGACACCTGCCATTAATTGCAAAATTAATTGTAAAATAGACAGTTCAAATTTCTGAAGGTTATTTTTACGTTAAGCTAAATTTACATGTAAGTGCCTCAGACTATGTTCACCGTGGAGCATAGCCCGTGCATTACTGAACCGTGCGGTTATTTTTTCCTTTGGAAGAAAGGAAAGAGAGACAACAGATCAATATATGCTTTGCACACATGAACACGGCTAGTGAGCAGAAAATACTTGTGTGCATTAGAAGAGGACTGACGGTATTACTGAACATATGAGTATGTTGTTGGTAAGTTGTTGGTGGATTTTCGTTTAATTTTCCAGTCTCTGCAAGCGTGTTATTGTACACCATTAACTCCTTCGGTCTTCCTCCCCTTAGATCCTTTTCTTGCACAGGACACCAAAAAGGTTTCCCACCTACTGGTGGCTTTGGATCCCTTCTGTAGGGCTTCCCTGGGCCCTGCTCTGAGGGATCCCCAGTACCCCCCATGGCCCTGCAGCCTCCCCAGGTGACACCTCATCCTCCTGTCTGATCTGGATATTCCTTGCTGAAACGTGAACCTGGTGCTCCCTGCCCAGGGAAGTCTCCTCTTTCTCTTCCTGTGTTTCAGTGCCCTTTTTACATCTGATGGCTGTTGTCATCTCCCCGTGGCATGTTTTCTTTACGACAACCAGCGGCAGTTTGTCCACCTCTCCTGCTGCCTCCTCGGCCACCAATTGCCCCCCAGCTGTCCTCTTGTGTCCCCTCAGCTGCTGCCTGCTGCATGTGCTGAGCGGTGCCCCGGCTTCTGTGTGTGCGGGGGGTTAACCCTGCCTGCAGAAATAACTCCTCTTCTTGCTTCTCAGTCACGTTCTGTGCTTTCCAAGCAATTTCTTAGGATTATTTTGAATTCGTATTTCATCCTCCAATGTACTTGCAGTCGCTCTCCGATTAATGTCATCTCTGAAGGCTGCTAATGAAACATCCCAGGACAGATCCCTTTGGAATTGCATCTGTAATTCACCCATTTGCCAATAAACCACTGACAACTGCTGTTGCCACAGTTTTGTACCCACTGCTCAACTTTTTCACATAAACTGAATTCCCTCATTTACAAACAAGCATGCAGAGCCCTAACCCAAGGCACAGATGATTGCGGCCCTTGCTCTTTTCATCCATGACAAGGTCTGTTCCTCTGTCACCAAAGGAAATTTGGCCAGCTTGTCCCAATTTCATGTTGAAAAGCTCATGCTAATAGTTGCTTATCTCATTGTTTCCTCCTATCTGTTTACAAATAATGTGTCTATTTGTACTGGGTGCTTTCTGTGGAAAAAAAATGCCTGGCTGGTTTATTTATTTATTTATTTATAAACGCCCTTTTTAAAAATAGGCACCAGTTTTGTCTTTTTCTTGGCCATCTTCACAGAGCTCTCGGAGACAAACACTAGTGTTTCCAACGCTGTTTGAGCTACTTCCTTCAGTACGCTGGTGTGAAGTCCAGCCAGCCTGTTGGCTTGAACACCTCTATGTTATCTAAGTACTCTTGTAACTGGTTCTGTCCCACTCTAGGCTGAAACCTCATTCCCTTGTCATTAATATGTCTTAGGTCAACCACCTGGTCACAAATGACCTCTTTTAGCCAAGGCTGGTACAAAAAAAAAAAAAGCCTGAGGCAATCTGAGCCTTCTCCGCATCAGTCAATAGCTTTCTCTCTCTGATGAGTAATCCACTTGCTTTTGACTTCCTCTTACCACTGATGTACTCACCAACCGATTTCTTGTTACTTGCGATGCTCTTGCTAGTAAGGTTTTATTTGTTGTATTGGCTTTTTTTTTGTGTTTGTCCCCATCTGCTCTTGCTTAGGCCGGTACTTCCGCATTTACCCCGTGGAAAACTGATCTACTTTCTCTGTGCTTCCTTTTCATGTCATAAGCTCACAATTTAGCCTGATCGGTTGCTTCCTCCTCTTCCTAGATTTCTTCTGCGATGGGATTTTTTGGGACAGGTCTTCTAGAAACCCTGAGCTACCAACCACTCGCTCTCTTTCCCCACAAAGGGGAAAAGGCCTCGGCACAGCTTGAGAGGGAGGGAGAAATGGAAAGTGGAAGAGGACTTTGGGAACGGAGCTCTCAAGTTGAAGTTTTGAGGAAAGAGACATTTGACTGAAGAAAGCAAAGAACTGAAAACTGGGAAGAGTTAGGAGGGAAAAGAAGAGCCCTTCAAGATGGAAGTAGGTGTATTGTGAAAGAGGAGATCTGTGGAAAGAGAATGAAGTCACACAGTAAAACGAAAAGCCCATAATGAGAGGTGACAACCCCTACTCAAGCTGACCAAACATTTTCATCCTAAGCGCCTCTGCTGGGCTGCTCCTGCATCCTGAGATTTTGTTTGGAACTGAAAAAATTCAAAGGTAGCATATTCCTGAGAGTTATGTATTTTTACACAATAGAAGTTCTCCCGCCCTTGAAACAGCGATCCTCAAGAGACTCTTTCTGAGTACAAGGTGGCTGAGGACAAAAAAAGGAAAGAAAATGCATTTCTAGGAGTTAAGAAATAAATTTTTGATGAAATAAGTACTACTGAAGCAAAACTTCATGGCAAAACATCTTTCAAATAACAGAAATGCCTTTACATATTCTTGTGAAAAATGGTTTTGGTTTGAATGAGGAAATGAGAAAGATTTGAAAGGAATATTCCAGCTGTGTGGTGGAGCCTACGCACGAGTAAATGCTGAAGTTAAGATTACAGAGGCAAACCCCTCTCTCCTGGGCAAGGCTGCATGAGATGCTGTGTTTTGTGATCAAGCATGGTTTCTCCAACAGTGCCTCTTTGCCCTCAGAGAGAAGACATAAGACCTTTGATGTGCCTCTTTGCCAGGGTACAAAAAGATACCATTAAAAGACAAGTTGCATTCAAGAACAGTACGAATCTATGTCTTTTGGTTTATTTTTTCCACATTCACCGAGGAATATATTAAGGAAATTGCAGACCATTATAAGCTGGGTCCTCAGCAGCTGGGGGGAGGAGGAGCAGAAAGGATGGCTTCGGTCTCCTCTGACAGGAGCAGTTTGATCCCGGCCGTAACACAGAGCGAGCGGCCTCGGGGCTGGGACGACACGGCAGCGGTGGAAACGGGTGAACTTTGCCCCGTTGCAGAACGAGCATCCTGTCTGTCGGCACCCCGCCACGGCTCAGGGGATTTGAAGCCAGGACCCAGAGAAATATCACCATGTTTACAGAGAAGAGGAAAAAAATAAATAAAAATCAAGCTGCCTTAGCGTTAACATTTCCAGATTCTTGGAAGGCCAGCCAAAGTACTTTAAAGAGTTCTTGGTGCAAATTCTTGGTTTATGTGGAATTTGCAACAACCTCATTCCCCATAACAACAACCCTAGCTATATTTTATTGTTTTATGGGATGTATGCTTGGTTGCCTTTTTTGTCTAAAGGAATCCTGTATTGTAGAGGTGAAATTATGACAGTGCAATAAACCAAAGCTACTTGGTACAAAGATTGATTAATAAAATCACCTATTGGAATGTAGACGATTTATATAATGGAGAAAAGCACGATATCTTTCCGGGTTCACATGATAAATGAAGTTGGAAGGGAGCAGGAGGTCTCTAGTCCCACCTCCTCTCAATGTGGGAGTCAGATCAGGATGTGCAGGGCTTTATCCAGATGCTGTAGGGGATTTTTCAGCTCAGGAGGGCCAGGGGAGTGCTGTGAGAGCTGGATGTGAGGCAAGATGAAAGAAAGAAAGAAGAATGAGTTGAAAATGGTAAAAGGGTCTAAGCCACTTGGGGAACACGGAGAAAAGTCTGTACTTATTTCAATGTGTTCTCCTCCGATCCCAATTGAACTGAAGATACCTGACTTTCACCATTCTTCCCATGTCAGCAAACGTTAGTGAAACTCACTGGCAAAACGTTCTGTCCCCCCCCCCAACGCTGATTCAGATAGAAGATGACAACCTATTACTTGTGTCATTTACTCTGCTGGCAGAGGTCTGTACCGCATACGGGGAGGGATGCAGCAGGGGAAGGGTTCCCATCCCCCGCCTGCTAGGGATGCGAGCGTGACAGGGAATGTGGGTGGCTTAGTTTATTATCCTAAAACCAGAGAAAATTGCTTGTACTCTAATTACTGGAAAACATCGTAGATGTTGCGAAGTCAAGCAATCTGACTTTGGTAAATGCTGTAACCAGGATTGCTTGGGCAACGTTAATTTGTGCCCCAAATCTTGTGCACATACGTTCTGATGCAACCTTAAATTAACAGTGCATTATGATGCAACCTATAGTTACAAGATTATGTACAATTTTTCTTGCAGATCTGTCTTATTCAGTAAAAAAAAAAAAAAAAGAAAAAAGAAAAAAAAAAGACCACTCAGGAAGTCCTGACTCTCAGCAGGATTTAGGCACTTAAAATACCTTTGAGGTTCTGGGTCTTAATGAGGAGCAATTCAATATTTTGTTTTCTCCTTCTTCAGCGTGGAGTCCCGTGACTTACTTAATGCACTATCTTCAAACCCTGCTCTCAAGAACTAATGATTAGTGCCCTCATGAGATTTTTTTAATAGTTCTCCCCTATGAAGTATCCAAGTGTTTCACAAATATTAATGCATTTATTTTCACAGTGTCTCCATTAGGGGAAGAGTTTTTACCTTCTTTTCATATTGGGAAACTCAGAGGCAGATAGGTTAAGGTGAAAACCATGGAGGTTTGGGTACTTGCAGCTCCCAGCAGTTTAGCATTCTTGAGCATGGTGCAGCACTTTGTATTTTCAAAGCACAGCTCTTGTTGGCAACTGGGAATGGGTAGTGCTTTTGTAAATCAGATTCTAGAGTCTCAAGGCACGCACTCATACAATTAGACAAATACAACTGGAATAACATCATACACTGCTTTGAGGAAGAGGCAGAAGCCTGACATCAAGAAGAAGCTGACAGGAGCAGCTGTTGCAGCACTGGATTAATAAAGAATTAAAACTAGGTAAGATAATAAGAGCCAGTTAACCTGAATTTAAGGAAAATAAACTTTGTCACACTACCATTTTTTTTTTAAAATGAGGTTATGAATTTGGTTAATGAAGACAATGGTACTGATGTAGACCACTAGTGACTGTACAGTAAGAGAGATAAACCCAAGCTACTTCTACTCTAGCTTGGTCCAGGTTGTGAATAGATGTTATCTTCTGGACACAGCTGGGCCACCAGAAGAATTTACCTTCACTAGCTGCCTGTGACCATCTCCTAGCTAGAAATTAGTTCCCCTTCCAATCTACCTGCAGAGCAGTTCCTGCATGCACCCTCTACTTTGGAACAGGTTAAATCAGTGAAGTTCACTCAGGCCAGCAACTTAAATTGCGCAACCTTGTCCTGATAATTTTCCTTCAGGGGAGTTCAGGAGCTTGCTCAGACACCTCTATACCTGTAAGCAGCCAGCCAGTTGACTTTCTAAGTTATGAATGTAATTCTCTGGAGAAGCAGTGACATCCCTTAACTCTTCTTCCAGTCTCCCACTTCATTTGTGATTCACCCACCTCCACAATTAACGAGGCAGTGTCGTATAGGGAACAGTCTTCTGCACAATAAGATGACCCACATGGGAAGCAGGTCTATCCTGTTCACTGAATAAAGCAAGCAGTCTGTGGAAAAAACAGTAGGTAGTCATGTAATTAAAGGCTTTTCTCACTGCACATACACAAATATTATGCACTTTACATATATATATATATGTCTGTGTGTATGTATAACACATAGACATTATGTGAACAAACAGAGGTGCTAAATTAGATTTACACAAGCTATTTTACCTTGTGTAATTTCTGTCTTTCAAGTGTTTAATTCTGCATTCTTCATGGTGTTTTAATGTAGGGTTTTTTCCCTGTGTGTATACATTAAAACAATGCAAAAACTTAATGAGTGCTTACACAGGACAAGTTCTACAGTGTGCATAATTTTTAGACACAGATTGTTTGAATGCCTTAATGGAACATAGTGAAATCAAGTAGGAATTAAGTCAGTCCAGTGGCTTTCTTATTTTAAGCAGATCTTCAAATACTATAATTAAATAAATAAGGAAAAATTAAATTAAATTAAACAGGCTTTGAGACGGATTCCTGCTTCAAAGACCAAAGTTTCTAACAGCATTCATTTTATATTCCCTCGGTCATAAGATGGTAGGCGAACATCTGATGTTGAAAAATCACTTAGTGCAAATCTATGTATATATTTTATACATCCTCCTCTAAGGTTGCTGACAGATTCTTAACAGAAATACCGAGACTGGAATAGTAAACTTAGTTCAGGAGCAAGATTAATGCATTTTCACCTATAATGGGAATCACAGCCTGCTACATGCAGATGTTTACTGTCACTTTTACTGTATAACTCAGTTTCTAAAGGGAAAGCAAAAACCAAACAGCACCTGGGATATTCCTTAAGGATTATCAGAGGAAAGGAATCAGGACACCTTGAGGGAATTCGGTGACTCAGAGTGCAGTCCTCAGACAGATAAATTACACCTTGCATGCAGACTAACTGTGCAAGCACAGGTAAATGCTACAGAAAGTAACCAAACAAATGTGAGGATGGCAACTCAAAGTCTAATTGCCTCAAATTTATGAATCACCAAGGTCCAATCTTGAAGGATCTAACTGGAATATTTAATAAAAATGGAACCTATAATCAAGAAACTTATTTGCACATGAAATATTTCCCTTTGATTTTTTTTTCCCTTTACACCTGGATAAGATACATGCTCGATGGGGAGTGTTTCTTTCCATGCCTGCTCCTATGTTGTATATGCAAGGTCAGACTCACCTGGTTTCCAAACGGTTTTGCCGTGAGTCCGTGCTTACACGGGCTGGGAGCGAGCTCCAAGGTACAGCAGCAAGACTTGAGCCCCTTCTATCCTTCAATGCAGGCCCAAACTGGATGTTACCTGTGGAGAGGCTGAGAAGGGGGGAAAGTCTTAATTAAACCGTGTCGCATAGCCACGTGATGTCGACATATACACATCCATCTATTTACACATTGCCTGGTGCTCACGGCTGCTTGCACCCTGCAGGGCCTGCTTGCAGCTGGACTAGATGATCGTCGTATGTCCCTTCCAACTATTCTATTCCATTATTTTCCAAATCACAGAGAGGAATGACTGGGATACCCTGCACAGACCTTGCTCAATTTGATCACAAGTGCAGCCCTGGATACTCTCCCACTGCTCATCCCCTGGGGGCACCTGCACCAGCGGCTCCCAGCTCAGCTCACGCTTCTTCTGAATAAATAACTTCAAAATTTTCAAGGAGAAGAGAATATTTTCTATTCTCTGCACACAAAAGAAGCATGACTACACACATACAGGGTAAGAGGGAAATAAGAGCACTGATTAGTTCAAACTGGGAAAAGAGCATGCTGAATTTGCCCAAGAAAATTGCTATGAAAAAAAAGAATAACGGACTTAAAAACAAAAGGGAAAGAAAGAAGTCTGGGGAAAAAAAAGGTAACACAATATTTAATATGCTTGTTGTATTTTCTATCAAGGTTTGAAGATCTGGGAGATGAGAGTCTTGCACTGCTAGAGTTAAATAGTTTGTAGTTACCTGGAACCGAGGCCAGCTTGTGCAAATACAGCTCTGCAGTGCGGCCAGCCTGGCAGAATTTCTTTCCAGGCGTAACCACCGATTTATACCTTAACCCCACAAAGGTCAAAACTCTCTTTCCAGCATGCTAGTTAATGTTGTCCTGTGCTGCTAGCCTCTGTCCTGGAAATACCAAGCACTTCTTGCACAAT
The DNA here is from genome assembly GCA_008658365.1 of Alca torda. Classification (NCBI taxonomy): domain Eukaryota; kingdom Metazoa; phylum Chordata; class Aves; order Charadriiformes; family Alcidae; genus Alca; species Alca torda. The sequence continues at coordinate 73,539,816 of CM018077.1, read as the reverse complement.
GTTTTTTTGGCCTGAAGTTCTGCAGCCCAAAATCAAGGAGTCCATGGACTTTTGAAATTAAAAAATGTAGAGAAAAAAGGGGAGAGAGAGAGGTGGGTGCCTTTGTTCATCCAGAGGGCTCCGTACTTTACACCACTAGAGCCCCAGGACCTGCTGCATCTGAAGTAAAGGGTGAAATTCCGGCTAGCTTCACCTTGGACCAGTAGGATCTGGCTGGCACATGTAGTTCACCAGGATGTTTGCTCAGTACACACTCAGCATATCTGAGGAAAAACGAGAGGCATCAGCCACACCAAGTACCCTGCACCAGCCAACCCACTGCAGACTTGCCCCAGCCTTTTTCCCCTCTGCTGCTTGGTGAGGATGCTGCATCTGAGGAATCTGGAAATACAGAAGACGAACAGTCAGAAAATTCAAGTTCCTCTGTAGCTGGAGATACCTAGTTAGAAACATTTTGCTAGGAGGTAAAAGCTGCCAGCAGCAGACAGAGAATGAGAGGTTACACCTGGATTGAGAAGAAGTACTACAAGGGAGGAGTCAGCTGTGAATAAACACTTGGCTTGGGGAGGTTTGGCTTAAAAACAAAACAAAACAAAAACCCCCAACAAAAACAGGCTTAAAAAAAGAAAAGAAAACAGCAAATTGTAAACAAAATTGTGAAGAAACAAACCTGGTACAGGATGTTGGAGGAAAGGGAAATTAGAATTTCATCTGTACAAGAAATAAACGAACAGAGGACCACTGATGAGCTGCTTTTGCTGTGGCCTTTCCCTGCTTGCCCCTACCCGCTCAGCTGGCCCATGGATGGCCAATCAGGAAAAGAGGCAATACCGATGGCCTCAATTGGCAAGGAGGAGGCTGGTTTTTGCTGGCAAACCTGTGTCTCCTTTCAGGCAAACGTTCTTTTCAGACAAACCAGAGGTTCGGCCATCTTCCTCAGGAAGACATCAACTGTGCAACAGGTTTAAAGTAGTTAGCATTTAAAAAATAAAGAAGTCTGTACTGGTGACCGCAGATGTTGTAAATTGCTCACACTTGTGATCGTGTCATGGGAGAACATCAAAGGCTTCCACAGGTTTTGTGATTGTTTGGAATGAGATAGGCAGTGAGCCAAAACATACCTTGGCGAAAGCCTCTCATGTCGTGCAGCTTATCTGTCCTGCCAACTATCTTAGGCAGGACATTTCTTATCTCCAGTTCCTTTCCATAGGGATCAAGTGCTCCTGGCCATTTGGATTTGGACAAAAGGCTCTGTATGCTTATTAGCTTTAATACTATTCCTGGGCTTTAGGCAGGAGGGAGACTGTTAGGCTTGTTTCACAGTGGTGTTGACTTATTCTTGATCTCCTTACTCAGTGTCAAATAGTTATTCTGACTCAGCACCTCACAGGCTGCTGCTTATTTTCATAAGCTTACCTGGAGCAGATGACTAACTGGTGCCCAGTTCTGCTTCTCCTCTGCAACACACATTTGTGATTAAGAACCCAGTGTCAAGAGATGAAGTCGTATTTGTATAATTATGCAGCAATTCACTGTTAACCTCACTCATTATTTTTATAAGCATGTTGCTAGGGGAAAACGCTCCTAGTGTCAGTTATTTTGAACTTTTCTTCTTATCTACTTAAACCCATCCTTCCGGCATTTTCAGATTTGAGGACAAACTTTATCCAGTTAGTGAACGTGGGTACAAAGTATGTTGCTCACTCTGCTGGGAATGAAGTGTCCTACCCACTGCTCCAAGACCTCAAAGCAAATCAGACCAGTGCTTAATAAGCATTAACCTATATTAAAAAAGAAATAAGATTACAGCTAGTAAGTTTTAAAGTTTAGGATGGAGTTTCTTTGCCTCAGTTTATTAAAAGTGGACAAAGTAGGAATGGTACAAAGCTAATAATTACTTCTTTTAAAAACACAAATAGAGGAACGGAGTTCAAGTTGAACGAAGTTCAGAGGCTGCTCTTTTCTTGAAGTGAATTTACCTAAAACTCCTGTGAGCTTTAAATCAGACTTTTCTTTTTCTTTTCATTGCATGAGGTGCAGACCCCTGAGCTGTGACTGATACTAGGCATCTATATTCCTCCCATTTTTAGGGTTGGCTGCTACTGTAATGGAAAACATTAGCATCAGCTTCACCTTTTTGCAAAACAGTCAGCATTTGGTTTGGCTGAACAAAAAATATTTTGGAATGGACCTCAGTGACCTCCTGCAAATTGATAGCCAGCTTGCAACAGGCAAAGCTGAGTCACCAGTTGCGCGGGGTTGAAATCCAACCCATACATCTGTAGCATATCTTGCATTGCCAGAGTAATTGGTGTGGTGATGTTCTCAAGTTTTAAAATAGCTTTGAAGGGCCTCTGATTAAATTTTGATTGGATGCTGTACGTTACACATAATCTCTGGGAGGAGGTGAATTTACACATCTACTCTGTAAAGTCTGGGTATTTGGGTTCTCCTGTTCTATATGCTTTTTCCTGGGAAATTTCTGGTTCCTCAGAGCGAAAGAAATTCTCAGTTCCTCCAGATCCACACTCTTCCAGTGGGTTCCACCCATCAGACTGCTGAAGCGAACAAGTGATTCGCTTTCTTTTATTAACACATCCATTCCTTGCAGGGTTCAGGGTTTCTGACATGGTTTTGATGAAGTCCACAGTGCCTGCAACTTCCTTTTTAAATCCAGTTCAATATCACAGGGAAATTTAAGCTCTTCTGGGATGGGGGTGCAAGGACTGTATCCCTGATTTGACTGTACACCTTAGGGTCTTTACTGAACTTCTGAACGTCCTGAAGGAGGTTTCTCCCACATCCAGGTACAGCGCAATGAAGTTTTTGGGAAGTGATCTGCTTTGCTGCTGGCAGACTGTTTTACTGGGTAGAGGGGAACAAGCTGTGTAACACTTTTACGTTTCATGTCCCAAAGTGTAGCCTCTCCTTTAAACATTTTATTCAGTTCTGTTCTCAGATTTTACCAACATTTTAAAAAGTATCCCCTGGGTAAATACTTTTTTACAAGTTTTTACAAGTAAAAACTTGTGTGCCAAGTTCCCAGTTCCCAGCCTTCTCTGGCAGCCTGACTGCAAAAGCCAGCTGCAGGCTGAGATTTCAGAAGCTGCACCATAATATTATTCTCAATAATTGGTAAGTCTTAGCTTTAGCAGGAATAACACAGATCCTGTAACCGCCTTCTATAATCCAGTAAATGCTCCTGGAACATTCATGCTGTTACCCACATACAGTGGGCATAGGACTACTTGTACTTTATTAGAAAGCGCTGTAATTGTTCCCACCACAGTCTAGTTCTTTTTTTTTTCTCTCTTTTTTTTTTTTTTTTTTTTTTTTTTTTGGAACTTCCCTTGTGATCTTAAGAGCCGTGATTTCCATTAAAACACATTAAAACGTTTTAAAAGGTTGAGTATTTGTGGCAACTCTTTGAAACACCAGGGTCACAATCTTCTTGCACACAAAACAGCTTAATAGAGTTTCAAGTCTACATCTCCACTTAGGGATGTATTTTCATCTTGTTCAGCATAATGGCACTGCAAGATTTTTTTTTTTCTTTCTTCCCCCCCCCCCCCCCCCCCCCAAGATAAAGTATAGAACATAATATTTCCACCAGGACTTTACCATTTCCCTTTTCCTTCCTGGAATTCAGAAAACTTAATGTATCACTGGCTTTCTGTGTTCACTTTCAAGAATCTCATCTGTTTTGTGGGAATATACAAAAGCACAACACCTCCAGAATTTGTCTCAAGCATTTCCCCCCCACCCTCCATTCCCCGCCCCCCCCCCCCCCCAGCCCTGAAAGAAGGAACAGAAGCAGTGTAAAAGCTTTTTCTGGGCACTTAGTTACAAGTAATTTGCACCTGAAATCTGTAGTTACAGAAACAAAATCTGCTGCCACTCGTTTCCAAATAGTGGAATCACATCTGAAAAAAAAAGTCAAACCCGGGCAAACAGAGAAAAGCCGTGTTTTCCAGAGCTATAGACACAGCAGAGCACAAATTATGGCTGATGAAGTACCTCAAAAACCCAAACAGTCAATCGGCATTTGATTGTAATCGCTGCTGGTGGGGGACATTTTGAGCAATATTTAATCTCCCCCGCTTTTCCAGCATCTAGTTTAAATGCAACGTAGATGCCTGAAGGTAGGAGGCTGGCTGTACCTCTGCAGCCCAGGTGGAACAGTTGGACATCTCCAGAGAGCAAAGCCAAGTGCACAAAGCCACGCGCCTTGCATCACTTGTTGCGTGTTTATCCACAATAATCCTTTTCAATCAGCCATGTTAGCGTGGTTAATGTTAACATATATGCTTTTCTTTTGTAGTCTTTAAACAGAAAGAATAGTGTAGGATTGCTTGATTTGAAGGAAAATGCAATTTTTAAAAAATCTACAAAATTCAGCTAGTATGAATTATTTTGCTGACTTTAGACGTGCACTGTATTTTTTGTCAAGGTCTAGGACATGGCAAGGTAGAAAAATCCTGTCCCTTAACTACTGATTGTACTGGAAAAGTGACTTCTCTGGTTCCTTCCAAAATGAGCCCCCAAAAGGCCCAGATGGCAGAGCGAGGTGACAGTGTCCATCCCTTGTGTCTTGGCGCAGTGAGACTTGGGTAAGGATCTGCAAAACTGAAGCAGGGCTCCCACCACACCCCACTCCCCTGCCCTCCTGAGCGAGACGAGGGCTCCCACCAAGCAGCAGGAGAGCTGAGCAGATGCGGGGTCATTTCACCTCGTTTTGGACCTGTGGGGAGAAAAGAGGCCACGTCTCCTCACTCAGGGACATGGTGCAGGAGGAGAGGAAGCAGCAAGGAGAGAAGAGCTTTGTTCGAGCGCACACAGAGTGACTTCTTCCAGCTTTTCACTTTTTTTCACTTTTTTTTTTTTTTTTTTCTTATTCACTTCATTTTTAGGGAGGGGTGAGAGGAACCAGAGCACGCCCTGGGGATCTTCATCTTGGTCTGTGCTACTAAGACTCAGCTGATACCCTGGGGAGAGGGGATCTGCCTGAAATCCCTCTGAGGCTATCAGGAATCTGTACTCCTTTGGGCCTGAAGAGAACAAGTTTTTAAGAGTCTCTGGAGAGAGTGTGAAAAATAACATTCAACTATTTAACCGTATGTCCTTCCTGATAGTAGCAGAGGAGGATATGTTTAACCTCCTGCTCACAGGGACGTTATGACAGTGATTTTTCAGTCCCTGTATACAGCATGGTAAGAAACAATGTGCCGAAAGACCTTAACTCTCCACCAGAGACCACATACAAAAGTACCCTTTGCTCTTACTTCCAGAAAACAAATAGGTGGTAATTAATAGGATCAGTCTGTAAAATCCTGGCTGGGACATGATCCGAAAATGATTCAGTAATACTATGTATTCTACTGTGTGTACATGGCATGCAGATATTCAACACACTAGTTGTTTTTCAGGCAATTGTAGCCAACTTTTTTTTTTTTTTTCCTGAGAGGGAAAAAAAGGTATCTATTGACTAAATTCTCCATCATAATTTTAATGTTTAAACCCTGAGGCCAGAGCAATTACTTTCCCTTTCCCTTTGATACCTGATGCCCTCCAGCTGGGTTGTAGATTAGCAGACACAGGTGCTAAATTTAGTAGAATTAGTGAGCATAAGTACTAATTAAACTAGTCATGACAGCCACTGCCTTCACCAGCAATGCCTTCCAGGCATCCCTGGAAAAGAAAATATGTGGATTTATTGGCTTCCTAAGGAGCTGCACTGGGTACAGAGGCCTACCGACTGTAATCCCCGATTTAGCTACATGGGATGGAGCAGCACTTTCCCTGCGTTATCTTATCTGTGAGGTTCAGTGCCAACCTGTAGAAGACCAAGTGCATTATTAGCCTGGAAACAGAGCTGTGCTCAGCTGTCCCAGGGGGTAGGTACCACGGCACTTTGGTTTTGTGCTACCTGGCTGCAAGACCGGTGTGTCCCAGACCTGGACCACCTCCCTTCATTGGGGCTCACATCTGAAAGCATCGTTCTGCACTGCAGCAGGAACAGCAGCAGCGTGGCGTAATCCAGCAGCCCTTGCCTCTTTCTTTTTGACACGCTCAGTATGCAAACTAAGAAGAACGTTTCTCGAACCGCTACTGCTGCAGACACAATCTGGGCTCACTGCATTCAAGTGAGGCCTTTATTGTTGGGTTTTTGGCTTTTTTACTTCTCGTAAAAGCTGGTAAAAATGAAAATTCTCTGAGTAATTTCTACCCTCATTTGTGCAAGAGCAATGACATTGCCTTCAAATGATGCCTTTTACTGACACCATGGAAACCTTGGGATTTTTAAAGGATTTCAACAGCGTAATTCAGTGGGAATTGCAGAACAATTCTGCTGGTGTGCCAGGGAAGAGAATTCAGCTTGTTCTCCTTGAATGTGAAAGTAAAGACCTTAAAACAAATAACTCCAACAAACAAAATACTTAGTCTGGAGTTGTACTCACTTGAAGTGGAATTCATGCCTGGTAACGATCTACCACAAAATGTACCAATTAAGTCCTGGTTGGGTCCTCAAAATAGGTCTTCGAGATGCATATGTTTTGTGCTGATCCTCTCCACGGGAGAGAATTGCACTCCAAATTCTATTTGTTTGCCGAAACTAAGAGAAAGCCAGCAAGGCTTCCCGCGGGTCCCAAGCTTGCATTTTCACAGCTCACTCAAGCTTGGCATTTTGTTGAATAATTAAGGAATGGGTATAAATGTATTTTGGAGTTTTAGTTTGAACATGTTGTCAAGATTTTAATGTACTCTGTAGCTGTATGCAGCTGTGTGTTGTAATTGTATGGCTGTGTTAAACTTCCTGATTTATCATGTGCCTTTGCAACATGCAAAAAATAACCAGCACACCCCTTTTGATCCTTTAAGACAACTTACGCTAAGCTGTCAACAAGAGCAGAAATGGACTTTTAAGTAGCTGGTATCATCAGCCAACTGCAATATGGTGGAGATACCATTTAAACAGATGAGATGAAAACAATATGAATAGACACAGCAGGAGTGTCCCCACAGGCAAAGTGGTATTTCATGCAATTGTATGAGTGAATTTGTATTGTTTGCTTGAAACTTAAGAAGTTAACTTAAACAATAAGGACAGCTTATCAGTTCAGCACAAGTTAGCTGATAACTTTAGGTCAATAGATTAAGCTTTGAATATTGCTATCATCTTCCTTTGCTTACTGGTAAGATGGAGAAAAGCTCTTGAAACAAGATGGAAAAAAGCCCCACATAATACTTTGGATTTGCAATCAAGTAAATATTAAGATAAAGTGGTAGATCCAGTGGTGGGCTGGCCCTAAGTCTCTGTTGTACAAGACATGTATTTTTATGAAATCATTTTTCAGAATGGCACACTAAATAATTTTCTCTAAGATAGAGCAGAAAAATTACTTGTGTATCCATGCCCCTGAGTACTCTCGTCTGCTCTTTCAGGTTAACAGTCAGCACCAGGATGTTGCACAACACGTAGGAATACACAGGTCTTCAGTAGCTGAAAGTTAGTAGTTTTAAATAAATTTTGGCTGTTTTTTCCCATGATGCAGAGCCCATTGTGGGAGACCCCTTGACTTCTGGCTCAGCTCACTTTTTACCACCCCACATATGACTGGGCTTTAGTTTCACCAAGCTGTCTTCCGAGCTAATTAGCATGTGGCAGTGACATGGGGAATGGTTAGGTGACATCCATTTTCTGACGCAGGTAGCAGTTAAAGGTGTGAAATTTCAGCATCAAAGTTAAAAGCACAGATAAATTACCACAAGACAAAACACATGCTAATGGGAGCTTTCTCTATGAGGCCATACACACAACTACCAAAGAAACCTCACTACACTGCTCTGCTTACTATTACGTGTTACATGGACTGCAAGTTTCATTCGAAGATCAAAAATCTACATTCAAAGACTAATCTTTACACCATGTTGTGTCATAAATCCCCCATTTTATGGAGGGAGTGATGGGGGAGGCACAGCAAGTGATGCCTTGCGAACGTCCCACACCACGACGTTTCCAAATCTGACATGAGTAGCCAGGGCTCCTGACTGCCAGTACCAGTGGTGTAATGCACACCAGGCAAGTCTCTCCTCGCCTGTCCGTCTTTCTTAACTCCATTTTCCCTCTGAAAGTCAAGAACTGCCAAAGCCAAGAATTGTGTTTGTGCAAAGCCTTCTCCTAGGCCCCTTTAGCACTCTCAAACCACTCATGGAGACTCTGTAATTGGTGCAGAGACTGTAGACATGTGAAACTCCAGTAAAATGTTCTGAGAATACAGACTGTGCTCTACTGTCCATTTTTGTAAGCCCAGTAATAAGTCCCTAAGAGACAGCCAATAAAGCCCAATTATTCCATCCAAACAGCCCAGCTTTCGAAGGCTGAATGGTCTGATCACTAGTTGTGTGCTGTTGGAAAGACAGCCAAAAATGAACTACGATCCTCAAGTGTTACTGTGAAAAAAATCAAATTTGATTATTTTTTTGATGCTATTTATTCTGCGAGTCTTCCAGTTCCCCGCTGGAGGTCTGACAAGCAATCGCATCCTTCTGCACTGCTGCTCCTAGGAAGAAAGTTCTTGGTCACGACTGGGAAAAAAACCCACTGGACAGCAATTACTTTTCAGGATATAAGCGCTCCTCTTTATATTGACTACAGTCATCATTTAAGAACGACACGATTTGCTTCCTCCTCTGATAGACATTGCGCTGCCTCTGCAGTATTTTCCATGGGGCCAAGCCCCACACCCCTCACTCATGTCAAATAGCACATCTGAAGTGACCTATGGGGTAATGAGCTGACAGGCCTAAGGGGGTAAGATCAGGGACTTAGGCTCGGAATGGAAATCTGTATCAGTCAATCTATAGGGTAGCAAAGAGCACAACCCATTAAGCCATTGAGCAGCCTTGAATTTTAGATTTAAGCTACACCAGTGGTTTTAATAGCCTTATTATTCACAGAGCAACAGTGTAGGGCAGGTATGTTATTCTGTCAAAGAAGGTCTCTTGGACCCCAGGGCATATACTCTGTGGCAGACCTACCTGTTCTTTTATTAATTGTAACAGTATGATATTTTGCCTCAGCCAAGTGCACCCTCTGAGGTTGCCATTTCCTTCCCCCTCCCAAGTCAAACACACCTGGGACCTGTCATTTGCACGCATGGTGGCAGATATTCCCCTGCCTTTCTCATGTCTCAGGAGGACTTGCTCTCAGCTGGCAAGGAGCTTCATCACAACTGTTATTTACAGACATCTGGTAGAATACGAACACCTTTTTTTTTTTTATTTATTCTTTTTTTTTGAATTCCGGCTAGCTGAGCCAAACTGCCACAAATTAGAGCCCACAATGGCTTGCTCTTCTACAGAAATAATTCTGTAATATCTCATAAGTCCATGACAGACAAACACACAGGAACTTCCCTGCCTATACGTACTGGAAAGTCACAAAAATCCAGAAGCTGCTACACCACAGAGCAAGTACCTTGCTGATATTTAAAGGACCGTCAATATCATTGAATTCAAAGAGATGGAGTTTCTAACTTCCCTTGACAGCATGCAACCTAAGTGTAGTTAAAAATACAGCCAGTGGGTTTTTCAAGCACAGGGGAATGCAGTGCCAGCAATTTAAGGTTTGTGCCGTTGTACACAGAAGTTGCACACTGAGCAGTTTTAGGTCTTAGTCCTGGAGGTAGAAGTGTGAAATTTATAGGAGATGACAGAAGTGATTTTGACCCACTGTCCTTTTCTGCAAACTAGTACCTTTGCCCTTCATGCCATTGCTCTTGATTAACATTTGCGACACGAGGAGTCTGGGAATAGCAGAGATACTGCGCTGGCTCCACCCTCACTGGAGCTCAGGGCAGCTCACTTTCAAATACAAAAATGAAGTCAGAAAGCTGGTGAGTCCTCCTCAAGGCCTCTTCGCTAAATTAGGTGGTAGCCATTCCCCAAATTCCTCAGCAGGTTTCCTGTAGCCAGGAAGCGTGGTCGGCTATTACCTCGTGGTTCGCAGCACGCACAAGTGGGGCTGCAGAACTTGCTGGCTTTTCCTTTGCCCACTGAAGTGGCTGCACCGTCATCCTGCCTCCAAAGCATACCCCGTGTGCTCCACTTGCATATATAATTTAGCACTAGTCACATCTTGACAATACTTCTTACACCCTTTGGCATGCAAACCAGTTTTCTACAGCAGCTCCACAGATGGCAAAATTACAGACATCTATTTTTTCCATGTGGATTCTCTGCTGTAAAGGATCAGTTCATTAGCCTGTCCCCCTGTAAGGATGTTAACACAATCTATCATCTATTTCCTTAAAACGTATGGAAATTCAGTATCATTGATATCTCAAGCGCCTTTATCAAGTTAGAATGAAATTTGCCAATAAATTCAAGAATAATTGTGCAGGAAGACAGACAGACGACACGACTGTACAAGCTTTGCTTATCTTAAGAAACCAGGCTACAAAACCCACAAATGAATACGACAAAGACGGCAGAGGCAAGCTCCCTCTCCCCTAGGTCTGTAAGCAACTACATCCTTCCTTTTGATAAAGAAAAAGTGTTTGTCCCAAAGGAGAGGAAGAAAACACAATGTGAAAAGCAGCTTGCATAGGAACTATTCCTAGCAGGCTTTAAAAAAGCATAGCAATTCCAAATTCTTTCCCTCATCCTTTAAAAACCCTTTTTTCCTGCTGGGAATAACTCACAATACTGAATGAAAGCCCGCAGCAAGATGTGCTCATACAGGGCTGGATGCCATCAGAAAACACCAAGAGGCAGCCCTGCCCTCAAAACCTTATCATCAAAATGGGTTTGCTGGTTTGAGGGCTTTGAAGATAAAAGCCCTTTGACCATGTAAGGATAAGCATATTCCATTCCAGGAGCACCAATTCCAACATGGAGCACTTTTGGCCATTCAGTGCCTGTGACTTGTTCCTGAGGGGCAGAAGGAATAGACAATGGGCAGCATAAAATCCCATCCGAAGCAGGAAACTTATGCAGGAATCTACGGCCAGGCTGGGATGCTACGCAATGGATGATGGAGACGCTGCAGCAAGTGGCAATTATTTTGTAAGTTAAGCTCTCCCTTGTTAGCAAACTTGATACCAGTAGTAAAAATAATTCTCTAGGGGAAACTCTTGTGTACCAGAGAAGAGGGGTAGGAGAGTAAAAGTACCTAATGGAGGAATGCAGTGGTGTGTTTTTTTGATTATCAATTTGCATCAAATTACTCACTTTTCTGGTTATGTCTCCTGCTATAACCTCCTTGTTTGCATTCCTGGGGCAGACGTGATAATAACTTCTCCATCCCAACACTTGGTACCATCCCAGCACTTGTGCTTGCCTCACTCTGCCCTGCTGCTTCCTACAGCAGTCAGATCCCATCTTGCCCAGTGCACTGCTGTGCTCTGAAATGGGTGTTTCTGAAGCACAGGAGTCTGGCTGTGGTCAGTAAGTCCAGCAGAAGTTGTCAGAATAAAGCAAGTGGTTTGTGTAAAAGCTGGCAATTTGGGATATTGGTGTTCCAGTGGACAAGGCTGAAAAAGAATTTGACTTTTCCAGCCTTTTGTAAGGTTTAAGCACCCTACCCATCCCCTTCAACATTTACTTTCAGTTATATTAAGGTAAAGATAGCTGGTAGCTGAGAGCTGGAGCCTGCATTGTGAGAGTAGGCAGCTCAATTAAACCACTGCAGCCATAACTGTCATCCTTAATGGACAGAGATGGGCCAACAGGTCATGCAAGGAGCTTGGCAAGAAACAAAGGAACCTCTTGTGATCTGTACCCTTCGCTAGGGAACCTGCTCATGTCCTCATGAAGCACTGGTGGCACCAGCGGCACAGATGCGTGTCCTGCTGCTACCCAACACACACTGATGTTGACCACATCCCTTACCCCAGGAGACCGGGACTTTAGGATGGAAGATCACATACCAGCCCATTACTTCGTTACAGCGATTACTCTGGGGTCCATACTTCCCCACAGCTAAGAGGCTGCTCCACGCCTTCACTGCCTTCAGCAATCTCATAAATACAGTCCTGGGGTGAGGCAGTAGCTCACACTTACAAACTCCCCATGCTAGAGAAGTCCTGAAATCTCTTAAAAACACTTTGAAATCAAGTTTCTGCTCTTTTTACAGGTTGAGCTTTTCTTTTCCTCTCCCACTTCTGACATTCTCTACTTATAGTTGGGAGAAAACAGAAAAAAGCAACAACAGGAGAAAATCGTTGCACAGAGATGAACCTCAGCAATGTAATCTTTCTATGTCAGTGAAAAGTTACCCTCCTCTTTTGTTTTTTAGATAATAAAGCCTTCACAAAGCTTACGGTACCTGGCAACCAGCGATGAAACAAGGGTTTCTGCTGGTTCTGGTCAATGCTCTGCTTTGTGCCAGTCTGCAGACCAGTATGAGCTCAGCATCCTAATCTGTATTAGGTGAGGTTCTCCATCACCCCTTCCTTTTGTTTGCCTTATTAAATCCCACATCAGGCATGGCTCTGGTGAACTGAGCCCCGCTGTGCAAAACACAGGCAGGCTACCAAGCCTGCCATGCATGTAATTCCTCACCTGCGCTGGATCCTGAATACTACATCAGCCTTCCTCTTAGGTGGATTTTAGCCTGTGACTGCTGCAGAGTAAACTGAGAAGCTACCAAGAAGCAGTATTGCTTTCATGTTCCTGCTTCATCTCATGGTTAATAAATGTTAAGCTTGCTGACACTGTAAAACAGCATCCAGGGATGGTTGATAAGCTGTACGTATTTGTATCAGCACAAAGTTATTATCGTAAGTCCCACTATCCAAATGCATCAGTCTATACACAAGAGCCTAGAACTACAATCATCCACTAGATCTTAATGAGACTAAAGGTTAACGATGCTATGATGCTAAACGTTTCCACAGTTTTGCATGTTATGTCATATGTCGGGCCATAATTTGACTCAAACTCTGTGACTTCCTTGTTTACTGCAGTATTGCCAAGTTACAGAAATAAAAGGCTGAAGAAACTCTATAAGAAGAGAAAACAAGCTTGGCCTTTCTGAGATTATCTTGGCCTTTTATCTCGAAACATTTTATTTCAAATAAAAACCTGTAGGTCTTCTAATGATCTACTTCTGCTCCTAACTACCCCAAACATATACCACAGATAGATCAAGACGGCACATTTCTAATTGGAGTCCCTAAAAGCTTTGCTGAAGCAGTAAAGAATACCATGTAGCAGAGAAGTAAATTCTAGTTTTTTCCCACCCCCAGATTTTTTTTTTTTTTACTTCTTAGCTTATAGATAAATTAGGGAAAATAGACACATTTTCCAAATCTAGACAGCTCAGTGAAGATTTATGCTCAATCTCCAACTTCAGTCAAAAAGCAACAAGAAGGGTTTATAAGGAATGAGATTAAGATAAACACCAAAAACACATCAGAAAGTTGTAAGATGAACAAATTAATGGGCTGGCCTCTTGGAACAGCATGCTCGGTGTTGCTTATCCTAAAAAAAATGGCTTTTGAATAACCAAAAGTTTTTCAGAATGGAATAACGGGGCAATCAAAGACCTAGAAAGGATCAGGTTAAAGTGATTAAACCCCCTGAGTTTCTCACTCTAAGGAGGAGCTAGAAATAAGGATAATTTTAAAAAGTATAATAAATTATGAATGATTGAAGGTATAGAAATTCTGTTCTCCCTAACTAGCAACACAACAGCAAAGGGACAACCAGTGGCTCTGAAAGGTGATGGCTTCAGAACTGTGAGAGAGGGCGAGCACTTCATGAAGAGCGAGCTCTGCACCCCAGGGTGCTGGTGAGCACCGCAGAATTCAGAGAGAGACTGGACAATTTATGTGGCTACTGGCAATAAAGTTACAGGTGATTATGCATATTTAAGAAGAGAGATTAAACTTTACGCTTCAGGCCTTAAGTCAGTCTGCAGTTACTAGAGATTAGGATGGGACTGAGATAGGAAGGGTTATTCAATGGGGCGCTCACACACCCTTCCACATGGTCACCCTTGGGGAGAGGATGCTGGAGCGTGTGGGTGCACTGTCCATTTCAAGCAAGAGTTTTAGTAATGACAGAGCCCTTGTGGCTCACATACATGCTAGCCAGGCTCCAAGGGCTTGCTTTGGAGATCATTAAGGTACCTGGCCTAAAAATAATTGGTTTCTATTAATATCTGGGTGATAACATCCTGGAAGCAATTTGATACCTTTGCCATTTCCTCTCTACTTCTTTTGCAGACACTTATTTGATTTATGGGGTTTTGCTTTTGAATATATGTTGGTGCTTTAGGATTCACTTCTTATTTGCCAACAGTACCAAGGTAGAGCAGTCAGAGATGGATGGTTGTGCTTCAAGCTGCCGTGGCAGCACAACGAGCAGGTGTTGGCTTTGCCCTGGCCTGCTAACAGCTTTGGGCTTTTCTTCCCGGAGAAGCAATAATCTGCTCCTGAAGGCATTCTGCCAGGGGCCTGGTAATGTGCTGCAGAGCTGCCCTGCGTAGGCCACTTCTCCTGTGGACATGCTCAGCTCGGCTCCTACCTCACCTCCGAAAACAGCCCTCTCTGCTGCTCGGTTAATGCAACAGTAGTTTGCAGGTCAACTGTCTCCATTAGAAAACAATTAGGCCTTGATCTCTTTTCTTTTATCTTTATGATGTCCGATGGGGGAAAATTATCCAGTCAATTAGCTGTTGATGCTGCACCAGCAGCTTTTTACTTGAAATTCCATATAGGCAAGTCAGGCCAGATTTTATTATTGTTAATCAATGAGTCTCAGAGTACAATGTCAAAGAAACCCACATGCCCTCAAAAGTATCATTAATAACATTGGTCGAGCTAAAATAAGAGTTCCAATACATTTAACGAGACACCTTGAAATTAATTGCATTATATTCCAAATATTATTATTTCAAGCTTCACAACAAAAGAGGGACCATTAACTGAATACCTACTGAGGATCATAGTTATAATCAGGAAAAAGCTGATTAAGGTCACCATGTTTTGAGAGACTGTAAAATCATTGTTTATTTTACAAAGCAGCAACACTATGGACAGTGACAAATTGTTGTAATTACAGTGCCTCAACTGCTGGATGCAATGTGTTCAGTTAAAAAGTATTTAAAATACGGACTTTTCCCTCTGTAATTGGGCAGGGTACTCTGCAGTGCAAGCATCAGCAGCATTGGCAAAGATGGTCCAGGAGTGACCTAGTGTCCTTGGATGCAACTGAGCCAGGCCACCAGGCAGGAACCTGTCTGCACCGGGGTAAGTGAGGGCAGGGATTGACTGAAACAAGAATTTCAGCTCTCGCTTTGCCGCTGCTCTGTTCGTGGTTTTTGTGATTGAAGCAAGGAATTCCCAAGTGTGCATGGAAAGAAGATCCTATTCATTTTAAGCATCTCTCATCTGACTAACTCACTTTGTAATCTAAAATTAGGGAGTCACAGAGGAATATAATCTCTTTCAGTCTTCTTTTCTGCTGATGTAATAATATTTGATCATAAGAAGTTACACAAAGGCATCAAAGCCCATTATGCCCGTTACTTGGTTCAGGCTCACCTTTGCTTGTCTGTCTCCTCATTAGTCAGCTGTGAGATCGGTTCAATGTGTCAACAGCCTCGGGTGTTGCATCATTTGCCTAAGAAGGACAGCAAGAAGGAATGAGACATGTTTTACTGGAGGTTGCATCATTCTTTCAGGTTTTTCTTTAAGAGGTAGAACAAAGAGGAGGTATGATCAGCAGAAGTCCCTTTATATACTGTCTTGTTGTATGTAGGCCACGTCAGCTGTATCCATGTGGAAACCTATACCTCGGTCTCTGTCCACTGAGCAGACAATTTCATTTGGAGAACCACAGTATTTCTTCACATGCTGTGGCAATGCCTGGCATTTCACCCCCTCCTAGATTATGTCCTGCAAAATAAAAGCGTAGAGGGTTTTGGAGACAAGTTTCTGGAATAAAGGAAAAAGCACTCTAGGTTCTCCTTTGGAGGATGTATAGTTTACAGAAGCACTGTTAAGAGACTCAACTTTATTTCTGAATTTCAAGCACCAGAGCAGGGTTATCCCATAGCAGAGGCTGATGGCCTTTTCTTTTTTTTTTTTTTTTTTTTTTAATAGCAGGTAGTTATAGCATGCATAGCAATTCTTAGATGATGGGCAGAAGTCCTACATTTGTTCTTGAAGTACAGAGGAAATCTGGGAGCCAGAGCACAACTGAGGTTTGCTTACAGGAAGGGCTGGGGAAAAGCAGTTTTTTTTCCCCTGCTGATTGCCACATCCAAAGAAAAGGGCAGCAAGTGACAGATGCAAAAGCTAGCATCCCCTGGAGAAACGTCCCTGGTGTTGTACACTTGGTGGTAGGGTGGGGAGAAGTGCAATCCCCAAACCCTGTTAATTCCCCACTATTTATTATGTAGCGCTTTGTTGCCATCTCAATACACAAGTTCCCGCCTCCTCTGACTTTCAATAGGGCATGATCACCTGCTCTGTACTTTGACATTCCGAGTCTTCTGTGGTGAGAGTGTCATCAGGGAAAAGAAAACACTGTATTTTTCTTATGGTGTTTTTTGGCTAATCACCTGAAACGGTATGACAGGGACTGGCAGGCAAGCTTTTCAGGAGGGTCTACCTGGTGTGACGTGCCTCTGGGAAGGGAGAGAGCCGAGGGAGCACATGAGGCAGCGAGGAGGAAGAGAGAGGGGTTGCTACAACTCATCTCTGCCACCTTCAGTGCTTCAGGCCTGGAGAAATGCCTAAACCTCAAAACATGGGAGATTTTCATTCAGTGCAGACTACCTAGAGCTCCTGACGAGTTCCAGGCAGCTGAAACAAGGCATGGCCCCACCTCATCTTCTGTACAAAGATACAAGCCACCTTCAGGTCTCATCACCTTACTAGATTAGACCCCTGCCTCCAAGCCCCATAATTCCCAAGACATACTTCCTTCACACTCTTTCAAGCTCAATCCTAATCTATGGGACCACAGCACCATGTTGTCCGACATATTCCCTGCTTGACATGCTGAAGACCAGAGAGGTTTGTTATGACGATGTAGTAGCCCTTAGTAGCATAACTGATATCCAAATGAATGAGCTCTCCGGTGTCTAAGTCCCTCTTCAGGTCTTACTGCTTGCCAAGCCTTTTTCTCCGAACTCTATCAGTTGTTACAATAAGAGTTTTTAAATCTTCCTACAGCTTCTGCCTCGCAGCCTCAAGCCATTGCTGCCAGTAACAACACAGCTACAGGATATTGCAGACAGAGCTCCAACACGTAAGCTTCCCAACACTTCTCACACAAAATCACGACTGGGCCATTTCTGGTATCAGAAGTTGAAAATTTTTTAATTTTATGTCTAAAACAATCCAACACAGTTAGGCAGCCCAAGGCAGTGGGCCACAGAAGGTATTTTGTCAAGGAAAAGAATTGTAAGAACAAGGACTGGGACAAAAAAGTCTGTGCTTCCTTCAGCATACCCTCTCCCAAATCTGGGATGAAGCCAGGACACCCAAACCTCATTTTTCCCCTGCTGCGATCAACATTTGTCCCAATTCTGGCAAAGGAGCCCCAAATTCTGGCAAAGGAGCCCCAAATTCTTTGCACTGATCAGCCTGGAGAAGGTCAGCCTGCCACTACAGTCAGCTCGTCTGTGTACTAGGCTGAGTAATCCACCAGCTGGCAAATCACACAGACATCAAATTTACAGAGTTGATTTTTTTTTGCTGCTGTTTGGGTCGTTTCTGTTTCTTAACTTAAGGTAGACTCTTGCATGTAGCACAGGAATGCTTTAAAACCCTCACAGAAGGGTGAGGAAAATCACCCACCTTAATCTTTATGCAAAAGGAGACTGAATTATTACACAGTCTTCAATAAGATGCATACTACTTCCTTGGCATTCCTGTCTCATTCAACACAAAGAATGAAAAATGCTCACTTAATCAGCGGTCATTCAATATTTTGTTTTCTTCTTGTCACTCAGCATGCGGCCCTTGGCCTTCTTAATGGCACGCTGTTCAGACCCCACTGTAGGGACAGAATTTATCATCTCCTTATGGCCTTACCCTCACCGCACATCCCTACAACATCCAAGCACTTTGAAAATATTAAAGAACTTATTTAAGCAATCCCCCTGAAAATACTGTATTACCCTCATTTTACAGAAAGGCAGCTGATGCACAGAAAGATGTAGCTTTCTGGAAGGGTGAAAATCACATATTCAGAAAGCATGTTCTGCTAATTTCAGTTTAAATTTTTAGGGTTTAATGCTTCAAATGAGACTGCAGGTGGGCACACCCAGAATGCCAACTGGGAACAAGTGATAGTTGCAAAGGGTCTGTGGCACCTCACAGGAGCTCTGTGGCATGGGTTGGGAAGAGATGCCTTTCTCCAGGACCACATTCAGCTGCCAAAGGCTCCTTTCCCCTTCTACCAATGCCTGCCTCATTCTTCATGTGCCTTCTAACTTGTGCTGTTAGGGAAAGGAGGTAGAAAACAAGGATTCAGAGTGAATGGGAATGCATGGAAGGAACCTGGAAGCCATCTAGTCCACTCCCTTCCTTTAATGCAGAAAGACTTAGCCCTGCCTTACCCCTGACGCCAGTCTCACGCTCTGAGGACCAGCAATTCCTCCATCTTTCCAGGTGACTCTATGCCAGCATTTTGCTGCTTGCAGAACTGTTCGCAATTTCTTCATGAAGTCTAATCTGCATCTCCTTGATACGCTTCTAACCTTTTTTGTCCTGCCCACTGTGGACAAAGAGAGCAGGTAAGCCTTCCTTTGGAGGAACTGGCCTCTTTCCACAGCTCCAGCTTCTCACCAGAGCCACTCTGCATTCACGATCTTGCTAGAAATGTAGCGTGTGACCACACGAGAATTGCGCCCACAATATACAGGGGTGGGATGAGAGGTGGAGCAAATTAAGTTTTAGCATCCTTGATGGTTGCATCACCTAGCCAAGTCTTTGCTGCCCACCACGATGGTGTTCTTTTAACATCATTCTTCATAAGTCTGTTTACGTACATGCATATTTTTCTTTGTAAGTCTATTTACGTACATGCATATTTTAGTAATCGCCACACAAGTTCAGAAACTGATGCAATAAGTATCACTGCAGTAGCCACGCAGCACAGATCTTGTGACAACCCTTCCCAAAAATGTAATCAGGGTATTGTTTGAAGTTCTAAAACCCACTCTTTGATGCTTCAAGGACATACTTCCTGCAATGCTCTTAAACACCCAATTACATTTATCAGCCTCTGACATTCAAATGTTGATTAGCAACTTTGCGTTAAATTAAAATTTATGTCCAAGCCATTCCACCATGTGGCTGGCCACAAACCAACTGCCCAGAAGCAATTGTGCTCTTTTAATCCTACCTCATCTTCTCAGAGCAGAGCTGAAGCTGGTAGGAGGCTCTCTCTGGGGAGGGCCTTTACTGCTCGCATTAGCAAAGTTCCCAGGAAAGCAGTAGAGCAGATCCTTATGAACTGGCAGGGGAAAAAAAAAAAATCACTACTCATTGAATTTCAGTGCAGCTGGTACCATCTGGTGTAGCTCAAGAGATGGTCTGAATACGTTCAGCCAGCAGGATGCTCTTCTGGCGAGAGTTTAAGAGTTCAGTAGGAAAACCAGTTATTCAAGGTGAATTTTATGAATGCCCAGATAGTAAGGAACAGCTTGCAAAATCAATCTTCAAATCAGCTGCCCCAAGGCTCCCTGCCACTACTGTATGTTTCTTCAGCTGCAGAATGAAATAGCAACAAGTTCCCCTCTGTGAGGCTCTGCTCAGTGGAGATCTCGATGTTGATTGCTTCATCCTGCCCAGGATGAGGCTCACTGTGAGGGCTGGACTTTTGCCTGGCGAGC
Source organism: Alca torda (assembly GCA_008658365.1). NCBI lineage: Eukaryota > Metazoa > Chordata > Aves > Charadriiformes > Alcidae > Alca > Alca torda. The sequence continues at coordinate 73,519,958 of CM018077.1, read as the reverse complement.
CATGATTATTTGTAAGAGGGTATACTTTCAGCTAGTTGAAAGCACCTATCAGGCAGAAGTGTATATACATTAAGGATGGGAGGGGATAATTATTTTAAAATGTTATAGAATTGTACAGAAATTGTATAGAAAGTGAAATAATTTATGTCGTTCACTGTGCTCAAATGAAGTTAAGTTTGGCTTAGAAAATAAAACAAACCAACCCCCTAGAGCTTGTGTGTACAGTCTCTATTGAGTCTTTCTAGGTATTTATATTCTGTGATATAGTTTCAAAAGCTTGCACTTGCAATTTTTTTGCCCCAGGGTCATACCAATCACTTAACCCATCAGCACTCATCTCAACAAGAACCTTTCTACTTCTGGATCATCATCCCACACATGCAAAATAGCTGATATTCCAAATTCCCTCAGTTAGAAAAGTGGATGAACATTCAAATTTTATCAGTAGAGATTAATTTTGTTAATACTAAAGAGCCTGAGGGTACAAGCCATAAAGGGAAAGGAAAAATCCCCTCCTTTTAACAATGTATATTGGAAACTTTTCAAATGCATCTGAAATAATCCATTTAATTGCTGCTCATAGAAAACTCTTCCACAATTCACACCTAGGGGTGTCCGCAACAGAAAACTAGACAAGTATTTTTGACTGTTCGATGCTGAGAAGCTCACCTTAAAAAAAAAAAAGAATAAAAAAAAAGGAACGACCTGTCCATCCCTGCTCCTAGTCTTGTTCTTGGTACTCATCGGGTGTCTTGCAGGTGTTCCAGGAATGGAGGGGCAAATACCAAATACAATAGCAAAACAACTCTCAGTGAAACACGCTGTAGAGTAGGAATCCAATCAGATGGAACATTTAGGAGTGGATTGGCCAAAACACCAGAGCATGCAAACCCCCATGGTCTCCATCTTTTACAGGCAAGACAAAAAGAACTTACCCAAAAAGTCTTTTCTCTCTTTAGTCATTATTCTCAGGATCCTGGGCACAGAAAAATACCTAGTTGTAAAGGTGTGGGGACTTTTATGAATGTACCTCAGTACTGAATTTAGCCCATCATTATTCCAGAAAATAACGTTTCCTGGTTTTGCAAGCAGGAAGCCACGGTCTCAGTGTGATCCTCTGCAAGGAATGGCAGTTTTCTCCCCAGCTAGTTTGTCCTGTGACCTTGTCGTTCTGCTGCCATGACCACCCGGCAGGCACAGGTAATCACTAAAGCAGGCTGACAACAACAGTCTTTCCTCAGTCCTGGGTCCTGTGGGTCTGAAGCATTGCTCAGAGCGATTGTAGGAGCTCAGCCTTTCAAGCCCAATGGCCATTTTTCTGCTCCCACGTGGTATGTTATGCCCAGTTCTCTCCTTGTTAAGTCAAGGTGAAGACTCCCTCTACAGCTGTAGCTCAACAGCGCTGCCAACGTCATGTCTCTCCACTCTATAAGTAAAGTCCAGCACACGATGAACATCCTGTGTTTCTAACAGAAACAATTTTTCAGCAGTTTCCCTTGCTCACAGCTAAACTCCAGAGCAGTTACCCTGGCATAATGAGGGAAGGCTCCGGGGCTGTAGGACATGACACCATATACAAATGAGGAACAAAGAATTTCCTTTGGTCTCACTCAAGTTGATAGCAGGGATCCTATTCCCCAGCTGTTCCTCAAAACCTGCTTTTCCCCACTCATTCTCCATCAGTGACCCTTGCTTTAAGCACCAGCTCCCAGCAATACAGGATTAGTGAACATGCACGAAAAGCAACTATATTTAAAGACCTCATTTCAAAGACTCTTTCTTTGAATTCCTTCCCTTTGATGTTGATATTTCTGCTGTCTCCACTGTTGCCTCCAGAATTCACCAGCAGTTGAGGGCTGGAAGTCAGCTCAACAGACGCTGCAAATGCCACCACTCCTGCTGAGCTCGTTTGAGAGACGGGTCCATGCGCATTTGGCTCTGATGAAGCGCGCTGAGATTGGTAACACTGCGGAAGAAAATTATGCTTCATTCTGGAATTAGTACAGCAAGACGTACTGTTCACCCAAGCTTTCTCCAAGCTGTGATTAACATACAGAGACAAAACCCACTCTAGTCCTTGGCAGTCATCAGCCTCTCTGCAAGGATATATTGAAGTCTGAATTTCTGCTTCCCATGAGCAAAGGCTGGTTCACTGATCACTTATTAGAAAGTAGAACAAGCACCTTCATGCTTTCTCCTCAGGCCACCCCTCGATAAGCGCGCACAGCCCTATATAGTCACAGCTTATCCACCTCGTTCCCTTCTTCTCTTTCCTCTGCAGCGCTTGGACGATTGTTGAGCAGCTTGCATGCCTCAATGTCTCTGCTTCCAGGGATGAACAGTCTTGCCACCCTTGTGCCTTTGTAATTCCTTTAGACTTATCTCTTTGTTTTTTTTCCCCACTTGATTTGAAAGTTTTTTGGGTCATGGACCATTTCTTCTGAGGTTGAATGGCTGCTTCAGATCCTGCTGGTTCCTGCACTAGCAATGTGGCCCTGATTGTGGACAGCTTGGATTCTGACTAAAAAGTAAAAACCAGTCTGAACGTCCAATTCTGATTTTGGACCCCGGTGCCAATATCCTGATTTTAGATTTTGCCCCAGAATAATTTTTTTTTTTTTTACTTATTTATTTTTTTGTATTTATACACTCTTGAGCAACTAGACTTATGATTTGGAAACAGAAAGGGTTGGTAATCTGTCTGGCCCCTGTTTAAATAACATTTTAATCTATTGCTAGGAAGTACTTCTAAAATTCACGGCAATACATACTTCTACACATTCTTAACACATAGCAAAATAATTGGATAAAGCATTAATTTTAACGAAAATAGAAATACCATTTTAGTTTAAAACATTGGTCATTTTCATATAACAACTCCTCTTCAATGCTGTACTGTTTAATCTCAGCCATGTAATTATAAACACTAAAGATTTTTTCTAATATGTAATTTTCTCCGTCATCAGAAATATCACTGCAGGCAACACCTCATGGAAAACACGGCAAAGAGTGTAAACCTGCTTGATTACAGTTGCAGGCTGCTACGTTAGCAATGCTGAGCAAAATTATAGGTCGCCCATGATCCCACAGCATCAACCCCGTGCCTGCAATTAATATCTACACAAGTGGATTTCAAAAGGCGACCATTTTCATAGCCCCAGCACATCATGTGGAAAGGATCTGATGCCTCCAAACCAGAGCCGTATGCAGGGAATGAGTGCATTAAAACCGATGCCCAGAAATTGTGCCAAATACTCCTGAGAGTTGAAAGAATACCAGTGCTTAAAGCAGGGATGAGAGAAAAAGAAAGTCAGAGGGAGGAAGGAAGGGAGGGAGGGGGAAATATCCTTTGACAGAAGATGACAATTTTTGGCACAGCCGATACACCAAAGGAACAAGAACAATGGACAGTCCCTGGAGGTCTGCAGGGCAGATCACAGCATCTATTAAGCACAAAACAAACAGTCCCATTTTGATGATTTCCTTTACGTTTACTGTGCGATGAGGAGAGGGGGAGCTGAGCTGATAAATGGTTGAAGAGACAAGAAGAAAAATTACAGATTTTGTTGACAACTGAAAAACGAAAATGCTTAAAAGATGGAAGGCCAGCTGATGGTGGGCACCTGGTGGCTCTGCTGGATTGAATGGGTCTGTAGGTGCCCTCACCTCCGACGCACGGACTTCTGCAACGCAAGAAAATATTCAAGCCTGAGAACTCTCACTCGGCTCTCAAGCTTATTCACTCCAAAGTTTTCATAAATTAATAATGTGCTGGCACACTTAGGTCATCCAATATGAAATAAGCTTCCTTGAAACCCAGGCAAATCTTTCCTCTTGTCCAAAAAAGAATTTGCCTAGAAGTCCTGAATATCATAAAGTATGAGGGGATTAAGCTGAGAGGTTGCAAACAGGAGAAACACTTGTTTGACAATATGAATATATATGTGATTTCATTCTCAGGAGATGTCGCTTTACTTTATTTCTTTCTAAATTGCTAATGTGCATAACTGAAGTGATTGGCTTTCTATTTCAGGTTATTAAGCATATTGGGCTCTGAGAGCAATTAAGAGATGACTAACACATTTGTGCTCTTCTTCATTTACTCGTTTATATTGCTATGGTTTATTTTTCCAATTTGCCTGTTTTTCAAGGTGGTTCTTTAATCCCTCCTGGGGAGTGCATTCGCTCTTGTTACCATATTCCCAGGAGCATATGGGTTCGGAGCCTGGCTCTGCATGCTGAGGTTTAAAGATATTAAATGAAGCAGGAGAGAGCCTGGAGGCCAATGGCTCTGTTGTACTTGTCAATAGCTCATGAAGGCTGCTGAAAGCAGAGGGAGAATTTTTTCCAGTTTCTTCTCGGATCACAGAACTTCCTTTAGCAGGCTTCGCTACTTGGCTCTGGTATAGTCATTTTCCAGACTGGGTCTGTGAATGTCTAAGCTTAAATAAACAGGAAGCGATGACAGTCTTGGACAATTTGGGGACTATCAGCTACTGTGAACTCAGAGGAAGGGAAAAGTTTGGGGACTTGAGAATGGGGGAAAGTTTTGTTCGTTTGGGCTTGTGCTAGACTGAAAAATGAAGACTATCCATCTGCTAGAGTGGGTGGGGAAACTCCCAACATCTTGCTTTCCACCATCTGGCTCTCACATAAGTTGAATATTCCTGCCTAGGCACATTGTGAAATCCACATGCACGACCACACGAGGACTGGAAAATAAGCCTCTAAATTCAAAAATGTAGACAATCATACATAAGAGTCAGGTTGGAGCCTTTGCCAGGGCATAGGACTCCACAAACAAGGAATCACTCCAGCTTGACTTAAAAGATCTAGTGCAGGCTATTTAATCATGCAGCTCCAAGACTGGTGATGTTCTGTATGATCGCATCTCCTGCTGAGTCTCTCCCTGCACCCCCTTGTACTGTGTGTATATTCATCAGTATTTGTTAGAACAAGACTTCTGGGAATAGAAATTGGAAGTCATCCAGATATCTCAAGTTTGCAGGCTCTTTGCATCATGTCCTCTGCAAAACAGGCTTTCTTTTTGAGGATGGAATAGGCAGTCCATTGATGCCCGCGTTAATAGGACAGAAGACCACCACGCAAGCAGGCTTCACAGCATCAGCAAGTCCTGACAACTGCAGCAATTCACGGGAGATGTTACAGACCTCTGCAGCATTTTCCCTGCTGAGACCATGGGTACCCATCCCTGCTTCCTCCTTGCTCAACCCCGACCATGCATGGTCTCAGTCTCAGCACGCTCAAGGGTGCAGCACCCAGATCCGCACCCCAGCACTGCTCCCTGCTCAGATTCCTCGGGGGCTCCTGCGCAGTTTGGTGCTACACAAAGGGAGAACAGTACATCCACTGAAAAGGAAAAACAGCCTTGTTTTGATTTGCAGATAGTGACACCAGAGGCAGCACGTGGCTACCAAAAGGGCAAGTGGAAAAAGCTTTATGTTAAACTCCTGTCATAGATTTCAGGTGGCTAAAGACCATACTGTGAACATGACTGTTCTAGAGATAGGCTCAGAGTAGCTGTGTAGTTGCCTGGAGAGTACCAGAACAAGCCAAATATATAGCTGATGTGAAATATGCTGTAAGATGTGATGCAGACGTTTAAGCTACCAGGCTAACAAAAAAAAAAAAAAAATCAGGCTCTGCATCCACAGGTGAGCAGTGATGGCAATGGCTGGGTTTTCAGGAGCTGCCAGGACTGCGCAGAACTCCTTATATCACTGATCTGTGCCATTTGAAAGAGTAGGGCACGTAAAACCAGCCTCCAAAGCACATAGTTTGACACACAGTGTTTTCGATACTGTTCTTCTGAGAGGTGAAAAGATAACTGTTGAGAGTTCAGCTATAGAAATTGCTATAAACAATAGCCACCAATGTGTGCAAAGTTGAGCAAGTTACTCATAGCAGCACTGGGCATGTCATAAGACTTGCTTGGGAACAAATCTCAATTTTTTTGTTAGACTGAACCAAACTTGCAGATGTGTTTATTTCTTCACAAAAACCAAGAGCAAAATAACTGAGAAATTTCTGTTTTTATATTGGCTCACTTCAATTTCCTAAAGCTTAAATAATTTTTAAAAGCCTTTTGAAATAAGCAATTAAGCATCAAAATATATTCTATATGTTAGCGTTTCAACATCTTTTAATTCAGCTCAGCTATTGACTGAATTTGACCCAGGATATAGAATAATTGTGTTCTAAATTTTTCAGTTAATCTCCTGCTCACCAGAAATGCTTTGCTCCTTTCCAATTAGGAGTTCAGCTGGCAAGAATAACAGGTTCTGATTGAAACTAGACTGCACTTAATCGTATCACGCATCTGAACTTCAGTTTCCTTCAGATGCTGAAGGTAAATTAAAAAAATCTTTCAGGCATGATTTCTAGATAATCAATCTTCTAGAAGAGGAGCATGCATTCATACCAAGCTAGAAAGAAAAAAGTGCAGAACTAAACTGGGATAGCATCACTTAGAGGACACCAAGCAAATGAGCAGCGTTATAGTTTCCCTAAGAAAAGGGAATGTGCTGTCACATTATCTAGCTCCTTTTTAACCTCTAGTAATTAGGGATCCCTTCAGCTACTTTCAATACACATTATACTTAAAATGTTAGAGGAAGGGTCCAAACACATGGAGATGCCATAAGTAAACCCGCATAGATGTCATGACAAAGGAGAAGGCTCCAGTGCAGACTCACATCTTGGTAGATGATGGAGAACCCCCAAAAGGAACGGCAAACCTCAGGGATGCCAAGCTATAAATACAAGCCCTTGGGAAACTAGGTACTATTAGCTCCTCAGTACACAGCATATTCTTTTTCTAGTTTCTTTCACCACTTTCCAAAGATCACTAGAAAACCAAAAACGTAACACACAGTCATCCATTTGCAGATGAAGGATGACTTTGTCCCTTTTGTTGGAGGTTCACACCATGGTTACACACGCTCAGCACAAGATCTGTACAGGGGCTGGGTAGGGTGAGCATAGCTCAGCAACTAAATCCCAGCAGCATTTCTGTCCCTACCTCCTACCCGCACAGGAAGCCACAACTGAGGAGTCTCCAAGCTGTGCAGAGGAGGTGGCAGTGCTAGGGGCTGGGGGGACTGCCCAGATCAGCTGCAGCAAAACCAGCGTGAGGTCAGACCAAAGCACGGCCTGGGTCTTCTTCTGCAGAAGAGTGTTCAACAGGCTCACGGCTTATGGTGCATGAACACAATGCAAATAGCTAGCATATCGTGACTATTAGTTGTTTCCCCCAATATATCCCCACTCTTTTTACCTACAGGCAGCAGGGAAGTTTTTAGACTTTTCTGCATTACCCTGTCCCCCATGCCCCATCACTCATCTGGTTTCCCACAGCAGAACTGGCCGAGTTCCAGAGGGCCAGAGAATACCTGGTGGAGCACATGTTCTCATCGTTCTTCGTAGCTATGCAAATTTACTCAACACTTGTGTGTGTTATCCAGATAGCTACACTGGACACAGAGCACCAGATTCAGCAGACACCACGAGCAGAACATTTGTATCCTGCTCCTCACAAAAATAAAGCTGAAGAAAGGAGGTAGAGATGCTGAAAAATGGTCTAGATAGACAAGCAATTGCCAATAATAGCTTAAAAAAAAAAAAAAAAGAGTATGAAAAGCAAACCAGCTCCCAATACATGCTCTGTTTGGAAAACATTTTGAATGCAAGTGAAGAAGGCTGCAGCAATAGCAATGGGCTGTGAGGAGCAGCACATACGCTACGTTTAACTCTGTGTCTCCTGAGCAGTCCCAGGCTTCCAAAGAGCAGCATATCTTCAGCACTGGGGCTTGACATGAGGAAATGCAACTCCTGATAACAGTCCACGATGGAGATATCAAAACCTAGCTGGAAACATTCCTTAAACTTCCTGCCAAGGAAAATGGTCGAGCACAAGCTATTAAGCTGCAATAGCTACCTACCCACTTTATTAGTGTGCACTGAATTTGTTTTGTTTAAATGACTCCCAGGGGAACAAAGAGCGGAAACAGGCATTACACTTGTTGCATATTTACCACTGAACTCATTCAGCTCCATTACAAGTGGGGAAGATTTCAAAGCCTTTGCTCGCGGAGTTGGAACACTTACCAAGAAGACTTTATTCATAGATTCAAGCTAGGTCAGCATTTCCTAACTTTTTTTTTTTAAAAAGAATTACTTAAGACTTTGAAAAAATTATACGTAGTGAGATCCCATAGTTTTCAGTAGCAAAGATACAAAAGTTAGGTTAACCTTAATGTTCATTTACTGCTTTTGCTCCCCTCTAATCACTCAATTAAATTTGTTTGCTCGCATAACTAATGACATATATGAGAGTCTGTCTTCGGTTTTCCAACCTCTTCATTTGGATATTCATCTGCTAATATCTTACAGACCGCAGCTGGAGGAGAACTGCACTAAAAGGCATTCTCCCTGCCAGTCAGATAAGCACAGTTCCACAGAATAAAACAAAACTTAGCAGCTGCAGTGTTCAGTGTGCATTTCCCCACACCGTATCAATGAATTGCTAAAACTGAAGCATTTGGAAGGTCTGAACATTCACATTTTACCATTAACTCCTTATCGCTATTGAAAATCCTGGAGCTGGGCAATGCAAGTCTGGCAGCTGTTTACACCATCTTCTGAACCTTCAGGTTACTCAAACTCGTCCAATCTGCGACAAGACCTCAGCCTCGACCCATCAGGCATGAACTATACGTTCAAATGCGGCAATGCTTTTAAAACCTTACATTGTGGAAAGGTTCGGGATTGCTTTGCAGGAAAATTAACAGCCAAGCTTCTGCAATAGCAGCCTAGAGTCAGCTTATGATCAAAACAGATGTAACTAAAAGCCTGATACTCAGAAAAGCTCTATTTTAAAGACAGTTTAATCCTCTCGGCACCTTCCTCTTGGATCAGACACTCAAGTTACAGGGTCAACCTCTTGGCTCCTGCTCAGAAGGCTTTTTGCTGTACTCCAGTAACCCTCAGCAGAGGACTAGCCCTGGGAGGCACCAGCGCCTGCATGGCTTGCGTTAGTTTGTGTCACAGTGGAAGGACTATCACACCTTCAGACATCCGTGTAGTTCACGTAATTAAAAAGGGACACTATAAACACGTATTTAAATTTTAGTCAAAGAAGGACAACAAAACACTTGAAAAAGCAGCAGTTGATTTCAATGAGAACAACTGCAATCTCCTATGCTTCTTTTATGGCCTGAGTCTGTTTCAGATGCGAATAGTCATATCTGATAAAAGGCAACCCTAGTCAATTGAAAGGTAGGGGAAGGGCATATACACATGGGGGCAAAGAAGCGGAAAGTAAGACCTTTTTTAAATAAAATCTTACCCTGTGGTGATCTCTCTACTTTACCAACAAACAATACTAGATAGATTAACTATGGAGAGCTCTCCATATAACAGTTATGTCATCAGTAAAGCTAAACCCAGGAATAAAACCCCAAGTGAATATGAAGGCATGTGCTCATGTTTCCAGATTTACTGTTGCTGGACTTTCCCCTTTCTTACCAAGAGTAAACAGAGCCTCCAGGAGACTGCGAGCACACAGGGTGACTAACAACGATAATGTGAGCCTCCCTGGGGCTGCCTGAACTTTTTTCCAGAAAGTAAAGGGAGAGCTCCATAGCAATCCTGCCAAACTGTCCCATTTTTTTCCTTGATGTTTTCAAGCTAAGAGGTTGAAAAACTTCGAAATTTTGTTTACAGCTTTGAAAAAGTAATTTTATTCACCAATAGGGTGGAGGAAGAAAAAAAAAGTGCATCTGTTTGTGTTTTGTTTGAACCCTTCCCCTAAGTCATGGCTCTTCCCCTTCACTTCAGAAGTAGCATTTCCAGTGCTGTGTGTTTTACTCAAAGGCAAAAAGTAACCATCTTCCGTGGCGTGGCACATGCATAGTGATGTGCCAGGTTTTTGTGCCATTGTGCGCAGGCAGCTGCCAGCGTGGCTGGCCTCGTCTCCCCCTCAGAGCAGCCCTGAGAGGCACTGATAAGACATTTTGCTCCTCCAGCAGCGACTATCAGCATCCATAAGGCAAAAGGATCACCACAAACATTGAAAAAACAGTTTAAGAAACAGAGCTGGAGGGGTTCATTTCTCCTCCCCCCCTCACTCCCAAGCACAATAAAAAAAAAAAAAAAAAGGCACCTGACTCAGTGGAACGAAGCCAGGTTTTCTGGTCAGGTTATTTTCTACTGCTGAACAATGACTGTTTATACCAAAGATAAAAAGCAAAGTCGGCAGCGAAACAGATGAGACCGGGGAGGAACAGCGAGGGCAGACTTGGAAGGAGTCCACAGAGGAAAGTCCTCACAAAATACCTCGCACCGAGCCTGCACAGTTGGGCTTTGGGGACAACTGCTTGCTGGACAAGGGGTAGAGTTCCCTCCAGAAAGCTCAAGTAGGCGGGTACAAAGTAAGAATGTCAGGATAAACAAAAACAAAAGCCAAAAAATAAGTACAAAAATATAAAACCCCCAAACATGTTTAAGTATAAACAAATTAGCTCTTTACTCAGAAGTGGGATTCCACCAGTTGCTGTTAAAAGCCAATATTTTGAGTAACTGAGAAAACCAAATTAAAGAAAAAAATATTTCTGGAAAGGATTAAAAAGGTAAGGCGTGCCAAAATGCTCTTCATTCTCTCTGAGTCAGCCCAGGCAGACTGCAAAGACAAGTACCATACCTGTTCAAGGGGCCAAGGCAGATCACAGCATGTGTTACATGCCAAATCAGCATTTTCATTATGGATTAAAGGGGAGCATGGCTGTTTTAAAGGCGGAGGGAAGCCACACATAGTGGGATGTGACCAAAAAGATGCATGGTGCCAAAAAGCAGTACTTGGGTACCAGAGAAGCTGGGATACGCATACATCCCCAGTACGTAAGGGGCTCCACCTCACAGAGGACTGAACATTATTTAAACAGCTTTGGAGACTTCCTTGTTCTTACCAGTAGCTCTGGGCATTTGCTAAGTATTTGCTTAAAGATATTTGCTGGAAGTCCTATCAGCAGGAGCCAGGTACCGGTGGGCAGCTGGCTTCTTTCCCTGCAGCGCCATGGCCCCCATCCCACTGGGACCAGTAGTCAGCCACCTTCTCCTCAGGAAGGACAAGCAGTAATGAGAGGCAGACAATTTGAAGTGCAAATCCAGTATGCAAGAGACTGACTAGAAAGCAGGCTTTATTCCCCATACCTTTTAATTAGTTTTGTCTTGAATAGAAGACATTGAAGTCTAATTTTCCAGAGTGAGGAAGAATAGAGGTCTGTGAATGTTCCAAAATAAGTTGAAAATTCAGGTAAGAAATTTCAGACAGAGAATAAGTAGGAAAGATACATCTTTCCAGCTAAAGCAAAGCCTCTGGACAGAATAATAGGATGGTTAAAGTTGGAAGGGACCTTAAAGACCACCTTGTTCCAACCCTGCCCATGGCCAGGGACATCTCCTGCTAGACCAGGTTGCTCAAAGCCCCATCCAACCCGGCCTTGAACACTTCCAGGGATGGGGTATCCACAAATTCCCTGGGCAATCTGTTCCAGTGCCTCACCACTCCCACAGGAAAGAATTTCTTCCTGATATCTAATTTGAATCTACCCTCTTTCAGTTAGAAGCCATTACCCTTTATCCTATCGCTATACTCCCTGATAAACAGTCCCTCCTCATCTTTCCTGTGGGCCCCCTTTAGGGACTGGAAGGTCACTATAAGGTCTCTCTGGAGCCTTCTCTTCCTCGGGCTGAACAACCCCAGCTCTCTCAGCCTGTCTTCGTAGGAGAGGTGCTCCGGCCCTCTGAATCTTCATGGCCCTCCTCTGGACCTGCTCCAACAGGTCCATGTCCTTCTTATGTTGAGGGCTCCAGAGCTGGACGCAGTACTCCAGGTGGGGTCTCACCAGAGTGGAGCAGAGGGGCAGAATCACCTCCCTTGACCTGCTGGCCACACTGCTTTTGACACAGCCCAGGAGGCAGCTGGCTTTCTGAGCTTTTTTCCACCTCAGTGCTAAAGGTTTCACTCCAGGTCAAACATCATTTACCTTACTCATTCATGCAGTAACTTCTGCAGAGACAGAAGCCAATTTTCTCGGACAAACCCCCTCCCTCCCTCCCTTGCCAATCCCTGTACCCCATTCCCTCCTTTGCAGCACCAGACGGGCCTGCCCAGGTCAGGAGGGTGCCACCAGGGGGTCTGCTGGGGACAGCTCTTTTCCCCAGCCCCCTTGGTGCCATCCTTTACGCCTCATCCTAATGAAAGGCTTTGCGACCCCCCACCCTTACACCATGGGGCTGGTGGATGTACCCTGACCAGCTGCTGCTCTTCATCCACCTCAGCTGCTGTGTGCACACCAAAAGAGCCAAAAAAAGGGAGCAGCTGCTGACAGACCGTGCTGGCTAAAGATGAACCGAGGTTTGTCACAGGCCTGTGACAAGTGATAGGAAAGCCGGTATATCCAGAGCCATAAAACAGGTAACAGTTGTGTCATAGGAGCGTTGCCTTGGCTTTTGTGGGTTTGTCCTGCTGAGAGGATCTGATGACAAACAGATGCACACTTTAGCACTGCCCCCCTTCCAGCTTTCCTTAGCCATAAAGGGTTTTAAGCAAAGCAGAGCTGCGTCCCAGCCTGAGAGCAGGAGCCTCATGGGGAGTGGGGGGGGCACAGTCCTCCCCCAGGCAGGTCCCCTGCCTGCATCTGGTCACTAATCCCAAAGTGAGGAACAGAGTGTTAATTCTCTCCCCCACAGCTCCCTGCTGCTTTCACTACTGTATTATCTGTACAAAGCTATACAGAGGGAAAAGCAATCTGTTCAGAATCATTTGGGACTGAAGGATTAAAAAAAAAAAAAAACGAAAAAAAGAAAGAAAATAGTGACAGTGTTACAGACATGTACACAGAGAAGCCTTTGTGTGCCAGAGCAAGGGAGCCAGCAGAGATATCTCCAGCAGAGCAAACTAGGATGGAATTAGCAACAAACTCATTGGGATGCAATTTAATCGCACTGAGCAAAGGCAGGCCAGCTAAATAATCTTGCTGGTGTGCTTTCAAACACCCACTGCCCTCAGGCGTTATTTGATCACTTCAGCTGGGGTGGGGTAGCTCTTTCTCCCTCACTGCTAGACAGCAATCATGGGATATCCCCAACAGTTTGGGATTAGGCAGGTAAGCATTGAGAAGCCTTCCCCGCTAATTTGCCTGGTGCGGCTGGGAAGGGGTCAGAGCCGCTGCAGGGAGAGGGCAGCTGGTTCACTGCACACAGATTGCGCTCGATAGTCTCCCCACGGGCTGGATCCTCTGCTTCCTCTCCACGCGTTCTCCAGCCCTTCCTATCCGGTATGGACTTTGAGCCTCGGTGCTAGCAGAATACGTGAATAAATAGTGATTAGCCCTCAGGGCAGAGGAGCAAAACACAGGCAGAGGAGCCAGCCAGCATGCTTCCCACACACCCCGCGAGCCCAGGGGTCATCAGATGGGTGAAGCAAACGAAGTCCCATGAGGTCGAGCCCTGCCCAGCCAAAATGGGAAGCCGAGTGAGTTCGTGACCAGAGATGTGTGGTGGTGGTCAGATGTTTTTAACCAGGATGATGTAGCTCAACCAACTCCCACCCCTCCTACAAGTGAGGTTATAAATACCTATTTCGTCAGCTGTGCTATAGAAGCAAGTTCCTCGGTTAGCGGAGAGAAAAATCAATCACTGTGTGAACAAGTCACTGAACTGTAATCAGACCTTTAGCATTAGCTGTCTTTAACAGACAGGTGCTCAGCAAGGAAGAGCTCGGCTTCCTCCAGGGCAAGCAATGCATACTACAGAGCTGTGATGCTACAGCTGAGACCGCCTGGCACCATTTTGCTGGAAAAATGGCAACATTAGCATTTCACAAGTGCATACTGGTACCCTGCAAGAGATGTCAATGCCTTTTTTTTTTTATAGACTCCTACAGCAATGTATAACAGAGGCCAAATATAGAAAGGTTTCCTAAGGCTAGCTCTATGCTTACCTGAGATTTACTATACTAATGACCCTGTTCTCATATTAGTCAGTGTAATCTGAAACATTCAAAATAAAGCCTCCAAGTGCCCTGGAAACCAAGATATACGATTAAGGCCAGATAAGGGCAGAAGCTTTTCAGTGATCTTCTGCCATTTTTGTATTCAGAGCTCAGCCAGTCTATTAGGTTACTCTAATTAAAACATTTCTGCTTTCTTTTTTAGCAAAGCTTTTTCATTTGAAATTGTGCATAAAAGCCTTCCAGGATGCATTTTGGAAGTGCTGCAAAAAGGTAGTGAAAAGACGGGATAGCTATTCTTGTAAACCAGCGCTAGTTAGGCTTTTCATTAGAAATGGGAGCAACCAGCTAGAAAATGAAACAGACCATGATGCAAGATGTCAAGGTATACTCTGCGGAAAGACATTCTTCACTGGAGACACCTCAGGACTTGCTGGAAGTTTCTGGCTATTGCCAGGGAAAAGCATTTGAGCAAACAGCTCAGCCAGGGGAGCAGCAAGCCCTCAGCACAGCTCCCCACGCTGTGGCGATTGTCACCAGCAGAATTCTGGTGTTTCATCCATTATTCAGCAGCTGCTGCCAGCTCTCATTCATGTATGTCACCTGGGCATAAATAAGTAAAACACCATACATACAAACCTATGACAGAGGAGAGCATTAAAAGTAACGAGCAAGCAGGCTTCATGCATTTACTTGTACTACAGTCTGACACTGACCATTTCATCAGTACCTGTTATGGTAAGATCCAGATCCTGGATCATTTTTACACTTGGGTTACACACCAGAGGAGCCTTTTCACCTTTTTTCATTAACAATTGTCTTCTTTTTACCTGGACAAATGACCTCCCCACGCTATTCCAATAAACATAGGCCTATAATAATTTCCATGAAAAGTGTTTGGACGGAGTATGGCCTGTTCCAACCTGCCACTACTGCTTGCAAGAACCCTCATAACTCAGCTGTAGCATTACTTCTTTTCTCAGGACCAACCTAACAAACAAGGATCACATCTTTTCAGTGTTGCTACACATTCATTGGAGATTTCTGCACCTGTCAGCTTTCTACGCTGCCTTGACTTCAAGCTAAGCTAAGTCCTGAAGTAGTAGATCCTGCTCAAGAGCCTACCCTCATTAACCAAGGCAATAATCACAGCTAGACTTTGTGATCCTCATTCCTGAGCTGCTTCCAGTGTCACTGCACTGTGCTGGGCAGATAAAACCACTCTGCATTCTCACATTGCCAGCTAATCCTGGGAAAGGCTTCTGAACCCTACCCTGCTCTGGAGAAAGATACTGCATAATGCTAACACCTGCAGTTTGGTACACTGCAGAGTTCATGGTTTATTTCTTTCTCTTGGAATCAGTTGCTCACAGGGTCATGCTGCAAAGCCACTGAACCAGCGTAGCCAAGCCATAGCCATACTGAAGATAGCCATAGCTCTTACATTAAAAATAAAAACAAACCCAAACAAAACAAAAACACACACACAAGTTTAATTATATAGAACCACATTCAAGTGGCACCATAATTGACCAAACTGGAAACTAAGCCTTAAGAAAAAAGAAAAAAAAAAACCACATGCTTTTCTTTCCACCAGGAGTCAAAATTGTCACTTGGCCACACAGTATTACAAAGAAAAGAAAAAGTAGTAAGAAGTGGTCAGGAGTACTCTTAAACCAACTAGCTTTCTCTATCAGCACATTGTATAAGTTACTGCAAAGTAGTTGAAATACTTAAGGCTTTTGGAAAAGAATTCTATAACAAAAAGTAAATACTGTTGGTTGGCTTTTGGACATCTCAAAACTTTATGATCTATTTTTATCTATTTATGCAGAAACTAGCATATTTAAGATTTACCTAGAGATTCATTTTTCACAGGACCTAACACAATAACAGGTATTCAACCATTCTTAGAGTGCTGATGACACCATTAAGCATACAAACATTTTTATGGTCTGAACTGCCTGTATATCTTTAAGGTACTCCAGGAAATTAAAGCATTTTTGAGTTTCACAGCAGAGCAAGATGTTTCTTAGGCAGCAAAATAAAACACACATTTCAGAACTTATTAGTTCAGCAAAACCGATCCAGGTACTTAAGAGTTCATTATGGCATAGGGAAGGCAAGAAAAGCCTTTGCTCAAACTGTAAAGCCAGACTCACTTATCTAATTTTCAGCTTACCGTACAGCAATAGAGATTTTTAAGAAGCAGTTTATAGCTAGGCTATACACACAGACACATTTGTACTGAGGAAAAGTAATTTCAAACTTGGCATTGTGTGCAAGTAGGTCTGAGGACCACTACTTCCCTGTAATGCTAACAATCTGGATTATACGTTCCTCAAAATCAGCAGTAGACTTAAATGTTTCTTCCTTTTGGAAACAGGGCATGTTTCTAGATGTTCACCTTAGCTGCTTTCCATTAGCATTTTCCCCCTAAACTAAGAAATTCCTTTCAATTTGATTGTGGGTATATTTATTATCATACCTTCAAAATAGCACCTGCCTTAACTTCAGCTGAATTTTATAGAGGATGAAATTATCTCTGAGACTTCTGCTTATCTGTGAATATTTTGAACACATTGATACAGCAGAGGACTTTGGAGCCAGGAGTTTGCTGCTCATTGTGTGAGAGAGGGAGATCTCTTAATCAAATCTAAGGAAAGATTACCTGGAGGTCAGCAGAGCCCTGGAAAGGGCACAGCTTATGTCTGCACAGTGCCTACCTCAGCTTCTCTTCATCCATTGGGATCTAACACTGTTGTTTATAAATGCAGCAGATAAAGCCCATAGAGGTGTATGTCACCATAAAAACACTGGTTACGCTGGGCAGCCTAGCTGCTAGAGTGCATCTATCTCCAAGCATTTTAGAAGACAGTATTTTAGCGACAGGTAGGATTTGCCAAACCCTACGCTGCTTCAAGTGTCTGTCAGGAGCAACACAGTTACGGCCAATCCTGCCTGGGCAAAGGAACAGATTAGCTGTGGTCTTAAGTCCCGAAACAGGTTCCTGGGACAGTTTGATTGTGCACTGGATTGACCAAGATGTGAGGAAGATTCCAGACACACTGACAGGAACCTCACCAGGTCATACCTCCTTCCCAACTCTTAGCCTTCATCACACTTTTGCATAACATTTCCACTCCCTGCTGAGAATGGAAGAAGTCATGGGTGACCAGAAAATCTGCCGTACTGGGGCAGCTCCAGAAAAGCCAGTAGGACCGTACCAGAATGAAATCATTGCAGAATTTAACCCACTGCATTTCCATGTGCTTTTCTAGTTACAATAACCAAACTCTTGTTCTGGTGTTTCAAGGTCACCACTTGAACTGTACAAAACCAGTCAAAAATATCCAAACACCTGGCTGCAATTTCTGCTCTGGAAAGCCTCTACATTAAGTCAAGGTGGTTTCTCTTTTTTTTTTTTTCTTTTCTTTTTCTGTTAAATAGAAAAAAGAATTAAGTTATAATTAGAATGATATGTATTCCCCAGATGCTTTCAAGTTTCCAGAATTAATTGTGGGTTTCGGGTAACGTTAAATACTCTGAGGCTTCCCATGAAAAAGCACTTGCTATTACAAAAAAAACCCAAACAAAACACCAACCACCAAACCCAAAACACATCAAAGAAGAAAGTAGAAAAAAAAAACCCCAAACAAACAAGAAAAGAAGCTGATTTAATGTCTTGATTCCTGATTTTTTTTTTTTTTTTGTGGTGGAAAAAAAAACACAACAACAATGAGACCTAGGTAACATCCCTCTGCACCTGCATTTCTTCACCCCCTTGGAAATCATTGCAACCTGCCACCTCTTTCATCACTGTCTGACCTTGAGCTTGGGTCCTCCGCACTGATTGCTGGCTGCCAGAGGAAAGGACAAGACACGGCAGGGTAAACAAGGTCATCTCAGTTGGCAAGGACCAGTGCCTCAGAAATGCCTGCCCACCAGTGAACTAAAGCAGTTGCTGCACAAGCAGATGCATGTCAAGATTTACAAAGCTATAATAAAAACAGGCTGGAAATTAGTTTGTCCTAAACATCTGTGTATACACCGCAAAGCTTTCATTCATCCTGGGGGAAAAGCTATAGGCCTGTATCTCATTCCAAAGGCATTAGCCATCCTGCTCCTGTGTGAGTTAGTTTCCCCTGCCAGGGCACAACCCAGGTAGGAAATGGCACGGATCTCCTCTACCCACTCAAACTTTCCTGAAGCAGCTCTTTGCAGCTTGACAGGCTCATTTCCCAGGAACATCCACTAGGCATCTGTTCACCCTGCCACAGGGTCAGAAGAACAGCGATATAAAGTGTCAGATAGAGGTTGTCAACCTGGGAAGGGTATTGCTATTTCTCTTGGGCATAAACGCTCTGCACCTTGCAGAGGCTAGTTTTAATGGTGTAAGCAGCAGCAGGGAGAAGAGGAGGCAAGACATTTGCCAATGTTGTTGTCTCAAGAAAATCCTCTGAATAGCTGACACTTTTATAGCTTGACTGAGGGGAAAACATCGGGTTTCTTACCTTGACAGAAGTCAAAGAGAAAAACTGTATTAAGAGGGATCCCACGTGGAAATATTAAGACACATACATGTCTGGTTAAGGGTGAAATCTCACAAACACCATCTTTGCCTGAGTTGATTGGCTCTGTAAAGTAATCATTATTGTTTGATGGCAATTTAGTCTCCATTTGGTTCTCCCTGGATAAGTATCCATAACATCAAACCACGGCTGGCACTAATTGGGTACCTTCAGTGGCCAGAAAAGAGAAGCCGTGAATAGAGACGTGAAGAAGCAGGGCAGGCTCCAGCTGGGGCAAAATCCCCAGTCCTGTTTTATCTCCATCAACATTCCACTGGATTTAACTGGACTCTGCATTTTAGACAACACTTGATAAAAAAATGCAGAGACTGGTTTCTAGTACTACCTCTACGACATCATATCCAAGCCTAACTTTTAGAGCATCAGAGACAAACACCACTGATTTATCCACAAGGGATAAGTTTCCTTTGCGAAGTAGAAGGCAGGCAGCTAATTGGAAAGCCAAGAAATTAGAACCACTACGGAAGTTTTATTATCTTCTTAATATTACTGAAACAACAGAGAGCTACATAACCAAGGAAGGACACCCAATTCAAATGTAGCCTTCAGTTTTATTTTTCTAAGAAGTTATTCATATTATACAAAGGCTAAAAAGGGATTTGAAAATAAGCCAGCCAAGCCACTATAGCGCAGAAAATAAGAAAGGAAGATGTATTTTAGGAAGAAATTATCCTGATGGTCAGGAATGCAAAGTAGGAGCTGGGGCTCCACCAATCACTGGCCTCTTGCCTCAAACATGGTCTCTGTTTATTGTCAATAAAGATGTCTTCCCCATCTCTCAGTCTACATCCTGTATCACTTATTGCTAATGAATCCCTGAGGGGATTAGATATTTAATATTACAACATGAGATGCTGTCTCAGAAGCAAAAAAAATTAAAACAAAGGCACCTAGGCTTTAATCGAAGAATTAATCACAATGGGCCAGATACCCTCTGGAAGCAGAACTCTGCTCAGTGCAGGAGCAAATGGACATCACCTCCAAGTGCACGGGAAAGCTCAGTCCAAGCCTGTCAAGAGCAGAAGCAGTCCAGGGAGCACTCTGATTTACGCCATTGGCCTAAATTCCTGCAAGGCCACCGTGGGCAGAGGATCAATCATGCCCGCATCGTTCCCTGACTCACAGCAAGAAAACAGAAGTGAGAAGTGGGTCTAAGTGTTCCAGAAGAAGTTTCCAGGCTATCAGGAGTTTTACCACCAGTCACTTGTAACTGGAAACTAGCCCATGGTCTCCATGAGGGGAGACCTGGCCTTTGTGTTGGATATAGATATAACTGTATTGGCAAGCGCACCTAGAATAGATACAGCAACAGAGATTTTGCCGGTAGAATTCGCCTTGGTTCTGCTGGTCACAAAACACCACAAAGCCAAACTGACAGAAAGCGACTGCTTCAGGGGCTTCTGCCAATATTAAAACTACACATAAAAAAAAAAGTTGCCTCTGCATAGTGTTATTGTCCTGGTAACAAATCTACATGTCCATGGAAAAGTTCTAAATAGCATGAGCGGGCAAGAACTTAGAGGGTGATTCAAGATTGCCCCTGTGGGCAAAGGCAGCATCTTGCCTTTGTAATTCCTGAACTGCACCACAAGCTCTCTTTGGGTTCCATGAGCCGGACTTGAGCGGATACAAAGTCATTGCTCTTGCGCTCTGTGGGTGGATGTGGTCCACCTGCCTTGGGTAGCACTGACATGACAACACCTCACATATTCAGGGCGGCTACAGTTTTTGCATTCATAGACAGATTCATAGTCAAGAGACAGATGTCATCATTATTCACTTTTCTTTCGCTTCCTGAAGAAGTACATGTTTAAACAGTATTAGGATGAGGGCCTATCACCCCATGGTTTGTGTGAAATTGTCATTATCTCTATTAAGCACATGTCAAGATGTGTGGATGGAAAGATTCATTTCCATCTTTCCAATATCAAGATGGAAATGAATTTAGCAGCACTTTACCCAGTCTGTTAACAGGGCACCATCTAAGAAGGTTAACAAAAAAATAGAGACAGAAAACTGATCCAGGATGGAGTAGGGGAAACATCGCAATAGGAGTGCACAAAGCTTTGGGAATGGTAAGTTCGCTTTGTGTTCCCATTCCCACAGGGCAATGTTGAACAGTTTATATGCAAGGAAAGGGGCACCTTCATGTATTGCAGCTATTAGCTTGAGGTCCTTAACCCCACAAGGTGCGTCACGCTATCTTTGACTATAAGGTTAGTCACTGATAATTATAGAACATGAGCAGGTACCGCCTGTTTCTCTTAAGCCCCACAGCGGCCTGGATCTCAGATCAGTTTCCATCAGTCAAAACAATGTCAGATGACATACCAGATTTATACCATCTGTAGCGGAGATCCCCATCTGCCCTGCCAGCTCTAAGAGCCTATGACAAACTCTGAAGTTGGGAACTAGTTTAGTAGGAGTACACAAAAGCAGGGAGAAGTAAAACTTCACCAAAGCATCCAGTGGAGCAAAGCTTTCTCTTCTGCCTATGGAGGCTAGCAAATAAAAATGACCACTTTTCAGTTAATAACCATCAGCTGCCCCAGGCCACCAGATCCTGCTATCCAGGACAAAGATACAGAGTATTTCCACAGTGTCAGGCAGCTGCTCCATCTACTGGATTAAGCCTACAGCTAAAGCAGCTCAGCTCTACCCACGCATCGTGGACATAGTCCTCAGTTTCAGTCAGTCAGTGAATCATAACTATGAATAATTTTAGTAAGCCTTGGGGAGGTCATAAGCACTATGGAGGTCCTAGTATTGTGGGTGAGTTGAGTCACTGAAATGGGGAATAAGGAGCAAAAATGGTAAGGCCATGGGCAGGCTGGCTGGTCCCCAGTTATTCTCCACTCAGCCAGACACTTGAAAGTTAATTTGTGAAGTAACATGACTGAAGTCAAGCCATAAATGAAGTTCCTTAAAATATATAAACAAATTAGCATTGATGCTGCTCTTTCTAGGTTACTAGGGTACACAGAATGTCAAGTGACTGATGATGCATACAGAAAGCCTTGCAACAAAGGATCAGTATTTGCGGAAACAGAGCACATCATGGAGTTTTGCTTTTGACGGAGCTGAATGCCAGCATTATCAATCTTCTACACTGATACATACAGTCAGCTAGGAGAAAAAAAAAAAATTCTGTACCACTCCACACGTTGTGCAACCATTTTTATCAGGGTGAAATAGAAGGATTTTGTTTCTTTTTTGTTTTT